>JAESUZ010002068.1:419375-1686496 GCA_017311185.1 Proteles cristata cristata | reverse complement strand
AGGAGATGTGCCTCTCTGGGTGTCCCTCCGGGTGTCCATCTGTCGGTGGAGTGAAGGGGAGGCACTAACGATTCCCTGTGAAAACACACGGCTTCGCGGTGCCGGAAGTACGTGGGGCCCCTTGGGGGCGTGTCCCACCCTCCCCAGACTTTGTGTGAGGCACGGATGTCCCACCCCCACCGTGCAATCTCTTAGTTTTCATCCTGCGCCCCCACGGTCATGTGAAATGTCAGCCCCCGGCATGTACAGAACTCACGCTATTGTTGACGGCATTATTTCCAAATAAAAAAGTGAAAAAATGAAAAACTCATGCTCTCACCGGAGTACGTGGAGCTGATCCCTGCCGGGTGGCGGGACACGTGCCTGGGCTCCTTGCCTTTCTGGGGTTTGACCTGGGAGATGCGCACCACCCTCTTCCTGTCCCCAGGCTGTCCTCAAGGACAGGAAAGGCAAGGGGCCTGGGTGTGGGTGCCTAGGTATCGACTGGAGTGAGAGGGGGTAGGGGGAGGGTCCTCCAGCTGGTCCCAAACCGCCCTGGGGCTGCAGGGGATCCTCACTGACATCGAGTGGCAGGGATGCAACGGGAACCCCAAGTACTCTAACAATCCCTCCCGTGGGCCGGGTCCGCGTGTCTGCTTCCCCAGCCACAAGCTTCCGTGACGCTACAGCACCTCGGTGAGGCAGGTCGATCTTGTCATTGGCACCGTGATTAATATCGTCCATGTTTATAGAATTTCAGAATTTGTATGTATGGAACGCGCAACCTGCGAAGCGTTCTATATATATTATGTCGTTGAATTGTCACAACTACTCCATGGTGGAGCTATTTCTGTCTGCATTTTACAGATGGGGAAACTGAGGCCCGAGAGGTAACGAGCTTGGCCAAGATCACACAGCACATGTGATTCAAGCCACTGCTTTTAGGCTCCCTTCTGTGCCCCGGAGCTTTCCGACCTGCTCTGACCTAGGTGTAGAGTGACACACGAGCCAGCTCAAGTATCGCCACCCCCATGACTCTGTCATATTAGCCCTTTTTTATTTACTTCATGGTACTTAGCACTCTCTGAAATGATCTTATTTATGTACTTACTTATTTTTATCAGTCTCCCCCTGCTAGAATGTAAACTCCAGGGGGGCAGGGAGCCCAGTCTCCTCGCACACAGTGTGTCCACCAGCGCACAGCAGGTGCTAATAAACAAATGCCAAATGGATGGACTGATGGATCGATGGACAGATAGATAGAAGAATGGACAGATGGATGGATGGATGGATGGATGGATGGATCACGAGTCCTCCTTAGTGTTCAACAAATTCTGACTTGCCTCATATAAAGTTTTCACAACAGCCCTGGGAGGTGAATGGGGTGATTCCCATTTTATAGATGGGGAAAAAGAAGCCCTGAGAAGGGAAGTGTCAAGGTCATGTAGCAACCAAGAGGCAGAGGCCAGATTCGGCCGGTGATCTCGGGAGTGCCCTCTGCATGGATGCAGACAGGCCATTCCTAATTGGGCTCGCGTCCCAGAGTGGGTTGAAACAGGGACTCCCTCAACTTGTCATTTACTCTGGAAAGCTGGATAGAGCCCACATATCCTGTCCTTGGCCACTAAGTTTGCTCTGTGCTAGGATAAAGGAGACATGTGTCCATCCGCCAATGCCAGCTCGTGGTGAGATTGTTAAAAGGGGAGCTGGTCCTTACAGTTTCCTGACCCACATTCACCTCCCTAATCCTTACCCTAGAAATCAAGGGTCCTTGGAGGGGCACCTGGGTGGCTCAGTCAGTTGAGCGTCTGACTTCGGCTCAGGTCATGATCTCACTGTTTGTGAGTTCGAGCCCCGCGTCGGGCTCTGTGCTGACAGCTCAGAGCCTGGAGCCTCCTTCGGATTCTGTGTCTCCCTATCTCTCTTTGCCCCTCCCTGCTCACACTCTGTCTTTCAAATATAAAAAATAAGACATAAAAAAGTTAAAAAGAAATCACGGTCCTTGTCAGCAAAGGGCCAGTTTATCACCTTCACCCTGGGTGGCATTTGGTGCGGTCAGCATGAGGGGGACCAGGGAATGCCAACCAAGGGTCTCCCCAGTGGCAGTCAGGCCTTGTGGACTGGGACATATCTTGGACCTGTGGCATTTTAAAAGCTTCGGAAAACAGGCCCCTGTGCCCGCCCTGGGGTCCACTCCGAAGCAGCCAGGATGTCACAAAGGTCACATGCCCTGGCTTTTTGCAGAGAACACTGGATTCTAATTTTATCCTCCCAGAAGCTAGCAGGGCATTTTGTAGACAAATTGAGGGCAGGGGTCACCTCTTCAGTACCCTTCGTACGTGCCTCAGGGCAGAGCTCTTAGAAATCGGCCAATTAACAAACAGCCCTCTTATCAAAAAAAAAAAGTCTCCTCTAAAATGTCCATGTTTCTCGTTAAGAAAAAAAACAAATAGGCAAAACATACGAAGCCCTGCAGAGTCTGGGTCAGCTGACTTGGCGGAGAGATGCTGGGATGACGTACAGGGATGGGGTTCCGACCTTGGCTCTGCCTCCCGCTCCCACCCCTGCACCCTCACCCCTCCAGGTCTCAGTTGGCTTATCTGTTCAATGTCAAGTCCAGAAGACGCCTTTACAGCTCTCGTACAGAGCTTCAAGCAAAGGATCTTGGAATCAACTCCTACCTCCCATTCATTCCTCCTTCTGTGACCTTGGGCCAGGTACTTCACCTTATGGTGCCTCAGTTTCCCCGCCTGTAAAAGGGAGCTCCTCCACGCGTTCAGAGGAGCCGGCCCTAAAGCCCCTGTCAGGGGCCTGATCCGTAGCCAGCGCTCGGCATTTGGACGCTGTTGTGATCGAGGCCCTTCTACGGCTCCAGCTACTTTAAACCAAGCCTATGAAATATCTGGCCACTGCCTGGCACGGTCCGAACGCGGCCTGGCAAATGGCACCGTAACATTACTTTCTGGCACGGCTGCCCTTATCCCCCACCGTTTCCTGTCCCCGCCCAGCACCTGGAGCTGGGTCTGACTCTTGGTCCTTCTCCGGCTGGGTGGCCTTCGGTCGCTACTCTACTCTCATTTGTGAGGCGGGCATGCTAGCGTCTGCTTGCTGGGCTCTAAGCAAGACCAAATGAGAAAAACCCAGGAAGTTGCTGGTCTATACGTGTGAGTTCCACCTCCCTTGGGCCTTCTCTCCATCCCACACAGGTTGGAGCTTCGCAATGTCAACACAACTCCCGAGACAAAGGCAAGGAGGGTGTGAGTCTAAAGATCACGCAGCCGACTTAGTGCAACTTTCCCACATCACCTCTGCCCTCCGAGTTAGGAGCCCGCCTCCAGCATGCCCCTCCGAGGAAACTCGGGCTCTGCCCCTCAGTGTCCGCATCTGTAAAATGGGGATACTGAGAGCATCTCCTCACGGGGTTAGCCCTACATGAGTCATGGGCGAGAAGTGTCTGCTACATTGGTGCCCGGCACACGCTCTAAATCAAGATGGGAGGGGGAGTATTCCTCTGGAAGGAAGCAGAGACCTTCCTCTGCCAGCGCCACCTCTGCCCTTGAGTCCTCCCCTGGAGGCCCCAAGGGCCAGCCTGCGGTCTCTTCCTCATCTAGTTAGAGAAGGATGAGGGAGAGGTGCGGAAGGGGGGGGTTCAGGGGGGCTGGAGGGCTCAGTCTTCTCCTTTCCCAGAGGAAACTGAAATTAGCCTAATTAGGTCGGTCCCAGGCCCGAGGCCTTCGGGGATTGGACAAATTTAGAAGCTATTGACAAGTGAGACCAGCACACGCTGACGGCCCAGAGAGAAACTGAGATGGACATTGAGTCAGCTCTTGGAAGGCTCTTTCCTTCCCTCTGTCGTGATGATCAGGATGGAGGCACTGGCCTCCTGGTTTATCACCTCACCTCTAAATAGCTCCCGGGCTGGGTTTCTTATAAATTGGTACTGCAAGCAGGGATCACTTTCCCACCCCAGAGAGCGGGAGGCAGGGTTATTTGGGGTCAAGCCAGACGGCGGCAGGGAGCAACATAAACACTCCTAGGGGCTCGCTCTGTGCCAGGCACTGCCCTGGGCATCAGCCCATTTCATCTGTGCCACCTCTCTCGTCCCCATTTTACTGACACAGACACTGAGACCGTGAGCCACTCATCCAGGAAGATTCTAATGCCGGCGTGGCTCACATGGGGTGCGTCTCTCTCTCTCTGTGTGTGTGTCTCTCTCTCTCAGAGGCTGTGGCTCTGACTCATGCCATGACCATGGAGGCAGGAGAGGGATAAATGGAGAGGGGACATCGCCTTCCTGCTGCCCACCACCCCTCCCCAGCTACTCCTTCTCACAGGAGCGCGGCCTCCTCTCCCTTTGCTCTGGTTTATCTAGCACCGCACAGGCCGGAGCTGGAAACAGCCACTAGGGAATTAAAGCAGGCATCTCGCTAAGCCCAGAAACCATTTATAACTGGACTGTCTCGGCGCAGCCTGGTGGAGGGAGTGACAGTGCCCCGCCGCCAAGGATTTCTGGGTGACTTTGGCGCTGACCGTCCCCCCTCCCCCCAGGCCTCAGTTTCCACAACTCTCAGTGGTGTTTACAGCCTCGCCTGGAACTCAAATCCCACAGGCGCTGGATGGCCGCACCTCTCCCTCCGCCCCCCCACTTCCCCCCCCATCTCACACCCCACTTCGTTTCCTCTGAGGACTGCTATTCCAGAAGGGTTTCGAGGCAGCTTCCGAGAGAGAAAGCGCCCCTATAAAATCGGAGGCAAGGGATCATTTCCAGAACACTCACTTAACTCAAGCAACGACCCTTTGAGACAGGTATTCTTCCCATCTTTGGGATGAGGAGGCGGATGGCCAGGGGGAACACAGGGCTTGGCCGCCCACGCCACTCGCATCGCACGCAGGTTGTATTTTCTGCCCGACTTTAGCTGTTCCGGCCCAAGGGCTCCCGCCCGCCTGCCATGTCAAATGGGCAGCTTAAGGATAAAAGAGAACAGATTTCGCCAGAAGGAAGCAGAAAAGGCAAACGCCTCGAGGCACATGAGAGGAGCAGGCTGCAGTGGTCCAGGGGTAATTATGGCTAAATGCTTCAGCAACCGAAGCAAGAAAGCAAAACAGTCTCTTGAGCTGGAATAGCCTGGAAGCTCGGAAACAGGAGCCATCTGAGGGGTCAGGTTTCAGGGAACTGGTGCATGCGTGTGCATGCGTGTGCGTGTGCATGCATGTGTGGGTGGTAAGTAGCCACTCCTCCTATCAGCCTGCACGGGAGGAGAGCCCAGACTGGGGACATGTTTGGCGTGAGAGGCAAGATGGAGGCCGGGGTGGGTAGAAGGATGAGGGGGAGGGGTCCTCAGAGCTGGACCTCTGAGCCGCAGCCCTGTCTCTGCTATTGATGACCCTGATCACCTGACCTCCCCGGGCCTCTCTTTCCCCATCCGCAGAAGGGGAAGTGTGACAGCACCTACCTTCTAGGATTTTTGTAAGGCAATGGTCCTCAAAGTATGGTCCCCAGAGCAGGAGCACTACCTGGGGACTTGGGAGCAGAGCACACACCTGAGCCCCACGCCAGGCCTAAGGACTCAGGAACTCTGGGGGTTGGGCCCAGCCAGCTGTGCGGTGAAAAACCCTCCAGTGATTCCGGCGTCGGCTCCAGTTTGAGACCCAGCAATGTGAGGCACAGACGCTTCAGAGAGAGCCTGTCACTTAGTGGCCTCACCTGCTGTTTGTGCCTGGGTCTTGCCACGGTGGCCGGGTTTGGGGGTACCTTCCCCCTCTGTCCAGCTTCTCTCTCCTTTTCCGCCTTAAAACCCTTCTCTGCCAGCCCTGCACCAGCCACTCAGGGGTGGCCCTCGAGAATCAATCGACCACGTCTATAAAAGTCTTTGAGTTTCTTGGAAGCAGGTGACCCAAAGATGGGGATGCAAAGGGTTATTATTAGAACTTTGCCTTTCCATCCCCTCCCTTCGATCTGGGGTCCTCGAGGGGACCTGGTAAGCATCACTCACCTTCAGAGGGCAAACAGCGGGACGTGAAGGTGGTCCTGCCTCTAGAATCCCCCAGCACCTGCTACATGTAAGCCCCCAGCCCACACGGGTCTCCTGCCTTCGCCTGCAGACCTCTCCCCACAGGCCACGCTTCCTCATCACTGCATCCCCAGAGCCGGCCACGTATTCATTCATTCATTCATTCATTCAAAACTGTCCCTGTGCCCCTACTGTGGGCCAGACCCTATTCTAGGTAGCCAGCACAGAACTGAACCAAATGTTCTGCTCTTAAGGAGCTGACCTCACAGTGGAGGAGAGAGAACCAAGCAATAAGTCAATATAGAGCATTATCTCAGGGCAGATACTCACTGAACTCAACGAATGAACAAAGCACAGAGCACAGGCCGTGTGTTTTGGGTCCAGCAGACGTGAACTTGGATCCTGACCTCATCTCTCCTGAGACAGGACATTTCAGCAGAGCCCTAGCCTCTCTGAGCCTTGGGGTCCTCGTCTATGACACGAGGGTAGCGATAGTACCCACCTCAAACACAGCGAGGAAGATTGGATGCGTGAAATGCCAGGCACAGTACCTGCCACACAGTACGTGCTCCATGAAGTTAGATGTTACCGTTGTTCACAGTGGCGCAGGCTCACCTGGTCCTCGGTCTAGAAGTTTATTCACTGGGGCTGCTGCGGAACCCCAGGGCCACGGAGCTCCCCCCCAAGGAAGGGACCCCAGTGACTGGCTAATGATCGACTCCTGATTTTAAAGAGCAGGCTTCTGAAGATCAGAGGGCTTCCGTGACTTGCCTCAGGCCCCACCGGGAGTTGAGAGCATCTTGCAGCTGACCGCCAGGGGCTGAGACCCCCTTTGCCTTTAGAAGGAAGCAGGCAGGAAAGCAGGGTGCCCGAAACAGGCCCGCAAAGGCCTCCGCCTCCCATCTCACTCCCTATTGGGCATCACCACATTCGACCTCGCCGACACCCTCCAGAAAAAGTACCGTGTTTGGGGCAGAGGCGGGGAGGGGAGGTTATCTACATCTGTCCCACCTCGAGAAAGTGCGCCCTGCAGGGGCCTTGCTGCTGCGTCAGGGGGAATCTGCTCTCACTGTCCCTTCCTTCTCCTGCCCGACCCTGCTTCGTTCTGCGCCGGCCCTCGGAGCGTCACCGGGTCATCCTGAGCTTGAACTGTGCGGGCGCACGGAGCTGGGTGTGTATCCAGCCTACCTTGAAAACCGGCCCTGCTCTTTCAGCACCTGCACCTCCGTCCTGTCTTAGGTGACGTGTGTATGCAGAGTTCAGAACTGGGCCGGGCATGCATTACCACCCTGGTACCAGTTCTCCCTTCCCACCCCCAGCAAACGAACCTTCTTGCCCCTTTCTAAACATCCCTAAACTCCCCAGCCCTCATCCCTTTTCTCAAACCAATGTCTTGCTTGGAGCTCCTCAGGGACCCCCCCCCCCGCCCTCCGCTGCCCCATCTCCCCAGGCTCCAGCCTGTGGCTTCCTGCCCACACAGCCTCCAATCTGCCTAAGTCCCTCTCCAAAAGGCTCCTCCACACCACCTCCCTGGCATCGCTGGCCTTTTGCATACATATACCTAGGGCTCTAAGCAACTCGCAGATGAAAGAGAAATAGTATCACAGTATTCGCCTAGGACTTAGAAGGCGCGGGGCGCTGCACTCAACATGCATCATGTCACGAATCCTCACCAATGCCAGGGAGCTGCGTGCTGTCCGTGCCCAGATTACCGATGAGCCAAGTCTCAGGGTTGCTGAGCCACTGCTCTGGGGCACCCAGCCAGGAAGTAGCACCGCTGGGAGGAGGGTCGAACTCATCTTTACCTCCCTGAGCGCCTGGCAGACGCTTACTACTCAGTAAATGTCTGTTAGATCAGTCACAAAAGTTGATTTAGCTCTTTCAAATATGAGTTCTGCAGGGAGGGAGGGAGGGAGGCAGCCTAGGATCTGGCCTGGTTTTTCTTTTTATCCAAGTAGGTTGCTCCAGAACAGCCAACCAGAAGGACCCCGCCCCCACCTACTGGCTGCAAATAAAACCAGGAGACCTGGAGGTTTGGGTTGAGGTCAGGGGAGGCACCAGGTGGCTTGGTGAGGATGGGGTGTGGGGAGAGGCGCCATCACCAGTCACCCATTTCTCTCCAGCACTTTCTGCTCCGGCTCCTTTAAAATCACCTCCCTCCTTTGCAGCCACAAAGACAGGCCAGGCGCCTCCCGGCATCTGACCTTGCTGGGGTCTCTCCATTTGGGCCTCTGACGTACAACTTGAATAAACTACAGCCACATCCGGCCACACCTTTTAACTTTCCCAGAGCAATTGTACGTTGATAGCCACTTAATTTTCACAATGAGGCCAAGCAGGTCTTAGGATAAAACTATGCACCTCACTTGCCAGACTGGACTAGGAGTAGAGAGGGGGCAAGGCCAAGGTCATAGCTGGGAGGAAGCGAGCGTGGGGGGCTGGCCTTGACCCTCGGGCAACGGATGTCCATTAAATGCCTGCTCTGAGCCGGGTGTGGGCTAATACTAGATGTTAAGGGCTGGTCCCCATTTTTTAAAATGTAGTTAATAAGTACATTAATACAGCACTCTGTGCCGGACACTAGTCGGAACCTTTTACACGCGCACACGTCTAATCCTCAGACAATCCCTTGAGATAAGAACTATCGTTATCCTCAGTTCAGAGACGAGAAAACTGAAGCCCAGCGCCGTTCCTTGAACTGCCCAAAGTCACACAGCCAGAAAGTGGCTGGGATTTGAACCCAGAGGCCAAGTGCCTGCACACGATTTTCCCTTCTACTGACAGGACCCTGATGAGATGTGGCACAGCTAGCTTGGAAAGAGGTCTTCTCAATCCTGCTCTCCTACTTATGTCCTAGCTCTTTGAACAGGCTAAGGACCTCCAGCCTCAGTTTGCCCATCTGCAAAACCGAGCTCATTGTCAAGGCTGTTGGGATGTTAAGGAAGGTAAATGCTGTTGGGGTTAACACGAGATGTTACCCCACCGAGTTACATCTCAGTGGAGAAGCATGTAGGATGAGGGACCGCCGACGGCCCACCTGTTCTGAAAGCAAAGCTTGAAAAGAAGGCAGAGCCAGGTATTTCTTTTCCTAACTCCTAGCTGATTGCTGGCTGGCTTGTTTTCCCGGCTCTCCTACAATATGCTGGAACAGTACACCTGGGTGAAGCCAAAACAGGTCTGTTCACTGAAGTTACAGGATACCAGGACAAGATGCTAAGGAGGATAGAAGATAAGGAATTTCCATCTCTGGAATTTGAGCCCCTGAGAGCCCACAGAGTCCTAGGGGATCGGTTGGCTTCATGGCCTCAGATTACAGATGGGAGACTGAGGCCCAGAGGAGGAGAGAGATAGCCCAAGGTCACACAGCCAGTCTGAGCAGAGCCAGGACCGGAACTCAGGCAAAAGTGCAGGCAAAATTCAGAGAAAATAATCCCAAATCCTCTTGATTCCCTATGCAGTAGGCGGGGGTGGGTGGGTGGGGGGGGGAAGGATCTATTCCTTTTGGGTTATTCAAGTTTAGAAAAAAATGTATCAGTTTTGTGTGTGTGTGCATGTGTGCATCTGTGTGTGTGTGTGTGTGTGTGTGTGTGTGTGTGCGTGGCTTACACGACAGAGCTCTCAGACATAATGCATTGCCTTTTCCTTCTAATCCTGGGGAGTATGGGACCTCTCCTCCCCCCTTCATGTGACAGAGAAGCTCCGAGCTTTTAGCATCCAAACATCCAAAGATCTATGAAGCGCTCAGGCCCCAGGTCCTGGCTACTCACCGTCGACCCCAATCTTGCCGTCCCCATCCTTATCTCCAGCGGCCATCAGCGTCTTGGTTTCTTTCACGGACAGGTCTCTGGCATCTGGGGAGAAGCCCTTCAGGATGAATCTGGGGAGAAAAGCCAGGGAGAGAGGTCACCTTGCAGGGACAGGTAGAGGCACCCGGGAATGGCAGCAAGTGGCAGGCACGCACGCGGCTGTGCGGCCCGGGCTGCGGCGGGCACCTTCGTGGGTGGGTGTGCAGAGAAGGACGGGCTGTCCTCGGCTACAGGCAGACCCCGCTTCAGGCAGGGCACCT
The DNA here is from genome assembly GCA_017311185.1 of Proteles cristata cristata. NCBI lineage: Eukaryota > Metazoa > Chordata > Mammalia > Carnivora > Hyaenidae > Proteles > Proteles cristata. Next base: position 1,676,440 of record JAESUZ010002068.1, on the reverse strand, counting down.
GTATTTGTTTATTTATTGAGCCAACACAACAAACACAAAGGTATCCTCTCTGTGCCAGGGCCATGCCAGGGCCATGCTGGACACCGGGAGCCCAGGGCAGGAAGTCACATGCAAAAATGAAAAGGGGAACGGGGCGCCTGGGTGGCTTAGTCGGTTAAGCGTCCGACTTTCACTTAGGTCATGATCTCACGGATCGTGGGTTCGAGCCCCGCATCGGGCTCTGTGCTGACTGCCAGTTCAGAGCCTGGAGCCTGTTTCAGTCTGTGACTCCCTCTCTCTCTGACCCTCCCCTGCTCACGCTGTCTCTCTCTCTCTCCTAAAAATAAATAAAAAATAAAAAAAAAAATGAAGAGGGGATCAAGTACTCAGAGACCACACAGTGCAATGGATGCAACGGTGAGGAAATGGAGAAGGGTGCTCAGAGGAGGCATCCCCCCCATCTGGGGTGAGGAGAAGAGTCAGGGAGGCTTCCTGGAGAAGGTGACGCGTGAAGGACAAGTAGAAGTCAGTTCATGGGGTGTGGGGGAGAGTAGGTAGAAGGAAAAGGTTGTAGACAAAGGGTACCCTTGTGGGATGATTTGAGGCGAGACTGGATGGATAGGGAAGTCCCGACTGAGAGGACTCTCTCCACACCACCCCCTTCCTCTTGAAGGTGAAATTCAAGGAAGTCTTGGCCAGAGAGTGACATAGGGCACAGCTCGGTGGGCAGACCTGAGCCAGGTGCCTTTTCCCAGTCATAACCTTCCCCTCCTCCGCTTTGCTCCCAGGACTCCTGACTCCCAAAGTTGGTTCTGTATCCCCAACTTGCCCATACACTGCTTTAGCTGCACTGTTATAGAAGTGTCGGGGAGCGGAGTGGGAGGGGGCGCGGGGAGGGTCTGCAGCATGGTGAATGGTGCCCTTTAGGCAAATGACAATCAATGAACTAAATACCCGAGGTAGTACTCCCCATCTTGCATGTGGTGTTAGGCTCCTAGAAAACCTGCCTCTTCATGTGTATTAAATTATTAAGTAGCACCATTCCATTAACAATATTAAGTGGCTATAATTTAACCTAGTTAGCTGCACTTTCTGCTGCAGATTTTATTCTTCCGGAAGCAATGGCGGTCAGGCATAGTTATTTTCTGCCGACGGTGCAGAGAGAGAAGGGCAGATGTGATGGGGACTCGGCAGCAAGAATCCCAGCCCCCGACTCCCTCTCAGCCTGGGCAGCCCCTGCGGGCCTCAGTTTACCCCAGCTCATCCTCCTCGATGAAGCCGCTCTTGTCTTTATCCAGGATGTGGAACACCTTCTTTACATCATCCGGGCTCTTTTTCTTCAGGCCGACCATTTGGAAGAACTTTTTGTGGTCGAAGGAGTCGACAGCTGTGGGCAGGGGAGAGGAGTGGGTTAAAATGAGGACAAAGAAGGGGCCAGTAGGGAAGAGCAGGGGAATGGGGGTGCCTCGGCATTTGCTGATTGACCTCCCCGTGCCAGCGCTGGGGGACAGAGGGATGCACCTCTGTGGGGGGGTGCTGAAGGAGCCCAGACCAGGGGGCGGTGCTTTGCCCAAGGTCACACGGCTGGAGGTGGAAGAGGTAGACTTGCCCCCACGCTCCACCGAGCGCCTTGCTGATGGCAGAAGTAGCCTTGAAGGCAGAGGGGCTTCCGGGGTCCCATGAAGGCTGTCGGGTGGTGGCCAAATGGAGGTGGGCAAGGGAATTGGTGGGTATGAATGAACATGGCGTGGTGTATGTTGGCGGGGGGTGTGTGTGTGTGTGGCGGTCAGCCTTTTTTCTCGGCCACAGATGGTGTTGCCAGAAAATCGACAGAGAGAGGACAAGTTTCTCTCAAGGTCACACTGCGGGAGGAGGAGGGGGCGGGCCCCAGAAATCGTGGCTTTGCTGTAGATATCCATTCCAGCGGGAGGTGGAGGGGATGTTAGAAGGCTCCCCCAGCCCCAGTTAGGTTCCTTCCCAGGGGGAGCGAAGTGGGTCAAGGAAAGTGGTGGGGTTATCCCAGGACCCCAGGAGGGTGGCCTCCCCGAGCTTCTTTATACCCTGAGGAGGGGACGCCAGGCAGAAAGGAAATGGGAGAACCCCTCCCCAATTTTCTGTGTCCCGCACTCCCTTTCAGGAGCTCTGGACAGAGTACAATGTTAGAGTAATTTGGGTGTGTGGCAGGGAGGGGTCCTGCTGAGGGTCACGTTGCTCTGTCCACCTCTGACACTAGGTAGGGGACGGAGACCTGAAGGTGACCTTTGTTCTAATCCCACTTCTGCCATGCTAGGTGCCTTGGGCAAGTTTCTGGCCCTCTCCCAGCCTCAGTTTCCCCACCTGCGTGAGGGGAGAGAAGAAGCAGGTAGCAGCTAAGCCCTCAAGCCCAGGGCAGCTGAGAGAGGCAGGGATGCCTGCCTGCTCCCCTCCCTTGGCCGCCTAAGGAGGCTGGAAGTTGTAAGCGCTGAGGATGCTTTGCGCAGGGTTCGGCAGAGAGGAGCGCCAGCTGCGGGAAGGTCACCCCGCTCGCGGGTGGGTGGCGGTGGTTGGGGGGAGCTGTTTGGGGCGGGGGGGGGCGGGCTCTGAGTCCCAGAGAGGGGCTTGGACAGTCAGGGAGCCAACAACCGCAAGCCGAAGAGCCCTGTTCTGAAAGAGGGTCTCCAAAAGGGGCTCCTAGGAGAGAAGGCGCGCGCACCTGCAACCCTTCCAAGTGCCTTAACGGGAGGTAACGAGCGCCCACAAAGACCCGAAGGTCCTGCTTTCGAACCCGGTCTTTGCCCTTAGTCCCGGACCCCAAGTCCTCGCAGCAGCGCGGCCACCCGGCAAGTTTCGGTTGTCTAGCCTCCCCACCCTCTCCCCGCGCCAAGTACCGCCGGAGAGGAGGTCGGGAAACGCCGAGGAGCCCCCCGCTACGTACTCCCATCGCCCAGCAGGATGCGTGGGCAGAGGAGCGCTCCGGAGCACCGGCCCGCCGCGGGGCCCCGCGGGGTGCCGGGGGCCGGGGTGGTGGATACGGGGAGAGGTCTGGGGAGAGGAGCGCGCTGCTCACCGGTAAAGGCCCCCACCGCCTTCTTGATGTCCTCGGCGTTGAGCAAGTCTGTCATCGACATCCTGCAACTGTTTGAGCGGGCAGAGCAAGTGCGAAAAGATTAAAAAGTGCTTTTCTTATCATTTCTGCTCATATGACCAGCGCTGCAGTGCTGCGCGCCGGGCGCACGCCCGCCGGCCTGGCGCAGAGCCAGGGGGCGCGGGGCTGGGCGCGCAGCCAGAGCCGCTCAGTCTCGCCGCGCTGGCCCGGCTGCCGCGCGGACCCGCGGCCGCTCCCGCTCCCGCACCTCACCCTCTTCCCCCAAGCTTCTGGCGGCCCCAGGGGCCGCGGCCAGGGTGCCCGGGGAGGGGGCGACCTCTGGAATTTATGGGGCGCCCGCGTCACCAGCGGGGCTGGAGGCTTCGCCTGCCGTCAAGGGCACCCAGGAGGCGCCAGCCTGGTGCAGCGCCGGTCTCTGGTCGCTGCACCTCGGAGGATGTCCCGCCACTTCGGGGAGGACGCTGGACTGTCAGGGGCCCGGCCGAACCCTGGTGGGCTCCGTGACCCCGCTCCCATTCTCTCTTTGCTCCTACCTCAGCCTCTGCTCTGGTCTGTCCTGGATGCAAATTTATGCTGCAAAATCTGAGCGCTGAGGTCTGGAAATCTGACCCCACGGGACGCTGGGAGGAGGTGGCAGGGATAGGCGGCGCTGCTCGGGCCCTCTCCCGGTGCCCCATCCCACATCTGGCCAGGGATGCACTGAATCTTCTTTTTTTTTTTTTTCTTTCTCGTCTGACTTTCTGTTCTCAGATCTCCACTAACTACTTGCTTTCCTGGTCTCCTGAGCCACGGAACATAGGAGTATAGTGTGAGCTCAGACTCCTGCCCCAAACAAACCTTTTGGGAAAGGGTGGGGCGGCAAGAGGCTACCTGAAATCTTTACGCCCCCCTCTCCCCACTAGGAGACCAGAAGACCCACATCTGGGGAGAAGGTGGTTATCTTCAGACCACAGTTTCCAGACAAGCTAAGCAGGTCTTATGGCTTGAACTTCATCGCTGGGAAATGTGACACTTCCTAATCGAAGGCAGCCGGACACCAGCTGCGTTCTTTCCCACGATCTCCCCAGGATTCAGGCTGCGACCAGCTGCCTCTAGAGTATGCGGAACGCTGGGCAGGGAGTCAGGATGCCCGGGTTCCAGATCTGCGGCTGTGCGAGTCCCTGTGTGACCTTGGGGAGTGCCCTTCCCCTTTTCTGGTCTTCTGTCTCCCTCCTTTGTGTCGGTGGCTTTGATGGTCCCTTGTGGTGGGATCTTTAGACTCCAGCCGGAGGCGTAGGCGGGTGTGCAGAGGTGGAGGCTGGTGCCACGTGGGGGCGGCTGGGGAGAGCTGTCCAGCTGCTGGAGTTCTGGCACACTGGCTGTCAACACCGTCTCCCTGGGCTCAGCCCTGGATGGCCGCCCTTCCTGTCCTTCCTTAGGACAACGCTGCTCCGGTTGCCCCCTGCCTGTGAGTCAGCTCCTTCAGTCCAAGCCCTCCAGCCAGCTTCCCAGGGGCAAAGGGTGCAGCTCCTGACATGCTGTGTCTTGCCACAAGGTCTTCGGGGGACCCCTCAGCCACCCCTGCCTTCCCTGCGCCCAGATGAGCTGTTACTGTGGACATGCTGGGCTCCTGTGCTATCATTTCAGCCAGCCCCCCCAGGCTCGGTTCACTCACTCTAGAAGCCTATTTGGAGAGTCTGTTTCCCTAGCTGAAGGATCCCTATGCTATACCGGTGGGGGTACTGAGGCCAGAGAGGGTCAGTGAATTGCCTCAGGACACACAGCAAGGCAGTGGCAGAGAGGGATCCCCTCCCGGATCTGCCGACTTGGAATTCAGTGATCCTCGGAGGCCCTCCCTACTACCCAGGACCCAGCCCTGCCTAGTCCCGCAATTCTGTGCCACATACCATGCCGGAACACCGACCCCTGTGGCAACCGATGGAGCCACGATGCAGACCCATCCTTTCTCCTTTCCTCCATCTCTCCCTGCTTAGAGAAGCCTTCCAACAACCCGACACCCTCTCTGGGCCAGAGTCCACCCAACCGGAGCACCAGATGATGTTATTGGGTCAGGCTGCCAGCCCTCCCTACCCTTCCTCCTGCTTCCGCTGCCTCCTCTGACAGCGTCACCAGTCTGCAGATGTCTGGCTCCACCCATCCCATTCCACAGGTGGGGAGCCTGAGGCCCAGCCAGGGGGAGGGCTTTGCCCCAGGCCACACCAGGCCCTGGGATGGAGAGCCGGGGCATTTGTACTCTCAGCCCGGGACTCCACAGCTGCCCAGCACCCCCTCCCAGCCCTGTGCCGCTGCAGGACGGGGCAATGGGGCTGTCCCTCCCAGCTGGCCTCCTCCCCACTGTATCCCTCCATGGTCCTCCAGCCTCAGCCCCTGCCACTCACCTCAGGCTGGAACCTTCGCTGAAAGGCTGCGCCGGTGGGAGGTGCTGCAGGGAAGTGAGCCTGGGGGTGGGGTGGCCACCTATATAGGCTTCTGCTCTGGCTATTTTGGGAGGCGGCGCTAACCCCCAGCCCTCGGCCCCCTCCCCTTCCGGTGTCAGGTACTTCCCAACCATGGTGCTCGGTGTCTGTATCACATTCACCCTCCCTGGTCCCATCAAGCCAGGCCTATTAATAACCCTTGGCCCCTGCCTCCCTCCAGCACCCAAAATTGAGGCTCAGACACGGCTCTCCTCTTCCGTGAAGACTTCCACGCCCGCTCTCAATGGGAGCGCTGTCTCGGTCCTCCAAAATCCTGCAGCAAAGGAAGAGAAAAGGTGGGCAAGTGAACGGGACAGGAACTGTCCTCTGTGCACAGGGCTGGGCTAGGTTCTTGCACATTCACCATCTCCTCATCACAGACTTGCTGTGCCGGCTTTTCACTCCCGCGTGGACGAGGAAACAGCACAAAGATGTCAGGTGTGTTATGGAAGGGGCTGTCCAAGGCCATGAGCCTGGAGCCCTGGGTCCAGAGCTGAGTCCAGCACTTTCAGGACATCATCTAGTGCCTGGGGGTGTGTCCTGTGTGTTTTCTGACAAGCTCCTGTCTCCCCATCTGTAAAATGAGCTCAATTAGGTGCCAACTTCACTCTGTAGATGGGCTTGAGGGGGTCTAGGAACCCCTCTGAGATTATACGCAGAAAGCCACATGCAGGTGTGTTCTTGTGAACCAAAGGCCCACAGCTTTTATGAGACTGGCAAAGGGATCTCGCGCGGGATCTGTGTGGCATTGGAAATGACCATCTATGCAGTGTGTTTTGAAAAGCATGAAGAATGAACAAGTTTAACAAATATTTATTGAGTATCTGGTATGAACACCATGAAAGTTTTCTTTCCTCATCTCCAACCTGAAAAGGAATCTCCAGGGCTCTGACTTTATCCACTGTGAAGTTCAGTTCTTGACAGTGACGTGAGGAGGTCCTGCCTCGATGCAAAGTCTGTTTGGGAAACAAGTTGTCCCTTGTTGATCACTGGCCCCATGGATGGGAAGAGCAGAGGCTGGACCAGATGGGGAAGCCGGTGCCAGAGCCTGGATATGTAGTCCATCCAATATGTCCCTATGGAGGGGTCCAGACTGTGGCCTCACATGACAGCAGTAATGGCAGCAGGGACGAGTGAGGAAGTAGGGGACATCTTGAAGGAGACTCTCCCAGACCTGGGGGCTGTGATGAACAAGACGGACAAACCCAAGTTGATTGTAAGTTCTCAAGCTGGGGTCCATCGGGCAATAGAGGTGCCACCTCAGAAGGTGGTGAGTCTGGGGAGATGACATGGGGTTGAGAGTCTTAGCAGGTGAGGGCTCCCTAGTGATCTGCTACCACCTGCTCACGGGAAAGTGAAGAACCCAAAGCCAAGGTGAGAGACCCAGATCGTGCGAAGAGTGGTGGACAAGCCAGGACCTCGTGTTGGATCTGGGATGCCTGGAGGACATTCTGGCGGAGATGCCCAGAGGTCCACATTCTGGAGAGAGGTTGGGGCTGGACCCAGAGCTTTGGTGGTCATGGGGGGGGGGGGTTCAAGGACTTGAGGTCACAGGCATGGCTGAGCTCCGCGAGGCAGGAATGAGACAGAGCCTTAAGGACTGACCGTTGGAACATCCCTCGCTAGGGTCTAGGAAAGTCATCGTGCTCGTTCGTTGAGCACCGTAGTGAGCATGGTGTGCACTGCATCATGCTCTTACCATTGACATTGCCTTCCCCATTTTACTAATGAGGGAACAAGGCAAAGAAAGGTTAGGTGACTTGCCTAAGGTCACACAGGAGAGCTAGGACTTAAACCCAGGTCTCTCTGACCCCAAAGCCCTTGCTCCTTTCTACTCTACTATCTTCTTTTTTAAAAAAAAGTATATTTATGTATGTATGTATGTATGTATGTATGTATGTATTTAGAGTGCAGGGGAGGGGCAAAGAGAGCAGGAGACAGAATCTCAAGCAGGCTCCACACTGCCAGCACCAAGCCCGACATGGGGCTCTATCTCACCAACCATGAGATTGCGACCTGAGCCAAAATCAAGAGTTGGACGCTTAACCAATGGAGCCACCCAGTCTTTAGTCCCGTCTACCATCTTGCTTCTTGATAAGACTAACAGAAGGTGTATGCTGGGGTCAGAGCCTGTCATGAGTGATTCTTTGGGAGCCAGGACGGCCTTCCTCTCTATCACTACATATCTTTTTCATGTACCTGTAATTAAGCAGCGTTACATGGGTGAACCATATTGTGGGGGCTCCTTCGTTGAGAATCTACTGCGTACTTAGTGCTATATACCTGTTATTTTATTTTACCCTTTTTATGCTCCTTAGAGGGTTGAAGAAATAGACTCTAAGAGAAGGTTAGTGACTTGTCCCAGATCACACAGCTAGGTCTATTTTCCCAGCAATACCTTGTGCTCCGACTGGCCACCTTCTCAGACTGACTGTCCCCTGAGGGTTACAAGGCGGCCCTCCCCTGCAGTACTATACACTTGCGAGTCCAAGTCCCTTGGGGAAAGGGGAGTCCACTGCCCCCAAGATCTTGATCAAAAGTCCCAGCACTGAGTTTCTCTGGCTATAGTTAGCTTGGTTTGGTCAAACACTGTCTATTAACCAGTCACTACCAATCAGCAAGGGCTGCGTGGGCCTGGGCCTGGGCACCTTCAAGCCTGGAAGGGGCAGAACGTCAACACCATTGGACCTACATGAGGAGGAGGGCTGCCCCTGGACTGAGAGGCAAGGGATTCAGGTGGTGAAAGCCCCTGAACTGTTCACTGGGTGAGTCTACGAGGCAGCCGAGTGCACCAGGCACAAGGGAGGTTTGGGCCCGGAGTCCCTGGTAAGTTTGATGACAGTATGCATTAAGCTTCTGTAATGATTCACTGTGGGGTCCAAGGAGGCCTTTCTGGACTTGAGATCCTGCCCCTCTGGCCACCCCCACCCCCTTGGGCCTCTGCTACGGACAGCCACCCTGCCCAGTGGAATTTCCCCCCAGCTTCTGGGTTTCTTACTATGAACAGCGTGCGGCAGCTGAATGGATGGGTGGGTGTCACATCCCCACACTGACTCTATGTCTTCTGTCCTCTGGGGCCCAGGACAGTGCTCGCCCTTCAGCTGGACACATCCCGACCTTCAGCTGGACACGTTTGTTTCCAAAGTGGACCCTGTGATCCTCTTTTTACAGATGGAAGAACTGAGGTTCGGAGATGTCCAGCCTCTTGCCCAAGGTCCGAAGGCACACCTCACCAGAGCCTGGTCTGTCTGTCTCCGCCCCCATGCAGTGTCCAGCAATCTCCCCAAAGCCCGCTCTGGCCCCTCAGCTGGCGGAGGGGAGGAGGCCCGTGCGTGTGGGTCAGCAGTCTGGTAGCTGCTGTCTGCCAGGAGACGAAGCATTCAGCTGTTTGCTTCGCTGGTGATATTTCATTAGTTCACACTATTTCCACCTGCTGTGTCCGGGAACAAGATACAGAGGTCCTCACATCCAGGGCCCTGGCGGGCTGGGGGGACGCTGCAGGATCTAATCATATTTATGAGGTCAGCCCTGGGGTATGACGTGTATTAACTCGAAGGAATCTCAGCCCCATTCCTGTGCCTGTGGCCTTGTTTCCCTTCCTGCCTCTCACCTGTATTTAAGCACAATTTCACCACCGAGACAGAGGCCAAGCGGTGAAGGTCCCTAAGGGTAGTAAGGGCACGTAGGGTCCCTACAGTGGCACTGCTGCTTTACCCGCTGTGTGACCGTGAGCCAGCCGCTTCGCCTCTCTGGGCCTCAGCTCCTTCGTGGGTAAAATGACGCGGAAGAGGAATCCGTAGTGCTAAATGAGGTCATGCGGGAGAAGGGGCTTGGAGGCTACAGGATCCTACACAAACGATAAACAGGGTGGTTATCGTTGTGAGGAACTTACCCTTTTTTTTTTTTAAAGGTTTTTTTTAATGTTTTTTATTTATTTCTAGGAGAGAGAGAGAGACAGCGTGAGCAGGGAAGGGTCAGAGAGAGAGGGAGTCACAGACTGAAACAGGCTCCAGGCTCTGAGCTGGCAGTCAGCACAGAGCCCGACATGGGGCTCGAACCCACGAACCATGAGATCATGACCCAAGCGAAAGTTGGACGCTTAACCGACTAAGCCACCCAGGCGCCCCAATGTGAGGAACTTACCCTTGATCGTATCCTGCCACTGGACGAGGGGACCCTGGAGTGGCTTTATGGAAACGAACCAGAAGAACCTGGAGTGCCAGCCCTCGCCCACCCTCCCCGGTTTTCCTAGGACCAGGATGCAGGGCCTTGCTGGGGAAGTTGGGAGCCACAGATGCAAGAGGAGGCGGAGAATGCAGAGTGGAAGGGCAGGAGGGGCTGTGAGCCAGGTCTCCCCCTCCCCATCCCCAGTGGGATCTTGGGTTGGGCTGGGGTCTGGAAAGGAGTCAGTTGTGAGCCCATGAGCGGAGGAGATTGTGGCTGTTAGCCACCTGGGTTTGGGTCCTTCCCCTCTCAGTGATGCTCAGGGGAAACAAGGGAAGAGTTTGGTCCCTGTGTGGGCTGGAGCCTAGTAACGGGAGCAGGACACGCCATGGCCATGGCTGTGGAAATCGGAAGACTTGGTGGAAATCGGAAGACTTGGTGGAATTAGGTAACGGGCAGCGTCTGGGGTTGGCCCTTCTCACCTTGTGCTGAGCGATATGCGCAGCGAAGCAGACAGAGGATGGTCTCCAGAGCTTTTTAAAGAGTTCTCTCGGCTTCCCAGACACCTGCTGGCCTCAGGGGAGCAGACGGCATCGGTTTGTGAGCCGGGCTCTGATGGATGAGGCAGCCCGAGATTAGAAAGGAATGGGCTTTCTCAAATTATCATCTCTTCCTCGGCCCACCTCTGCCTCAGCTTCTCCTTCCTCCCGTCCCCATCGCAGCCTATCTGCTGTAGCAGAGTCGGAATGACTGTCGGAGGTGTGTGCACTTGTATATGCGTGTGCGTGTTTGTATGTGTGTGTGCGCATCTCTGTGTGCCATGTGGTCCATGTGCAACTGTGTGTGTGTGTGTGTGTGTGTGCGCACGTGGACACATAGGTGGCTGCAGGGGGCAGGTGATGAGTCCCCAGGTGATTGTGTGGGACATGGGACCAGCCCTTCTTCCTGACTCTCAGTCCGCCAGTGCCTGGCACTGCCCGGGGTGGGGATGGGGGGCCGAGGGGCTCTAACGGTGGGCACGCGTGTGCTCCAGTAACCAGCACCTTGGTGTCTAAATCAGGCAAATACTAACGTTCTGCACCCTCTCTCATAGCCAACGGGAAAAACAAAGTACCCACCTGGAGACTTTTATCTGTACCCCATTGTTGTGGACCAAGTGTACCCCCCAAACCCATCTGTTGAGATCCTACCTCACAGGACCTCAGAATGTGACTATATTTGGAGATCGGCTCTGCAGAGGTGGTGAAGGTAACACAAAGTCACCAGGGTGGGCCTAATCCAATGTGACTGGTGTCCTCAGGGTACAAGGATGCGGGCAGCCCCGAGGGAGACACGTGAACACACAGGGGATTTGGGGACAGCCGTTTGCAAGTCCAAAGCCAGGCCTCAGAAGCAGTCTCGAACTCCCAGCCCCCAGAGCTGTGAGGAAGTCAAGGTCTGTAGTCTAAGCCTCTAAACCCCTCCCCACCCCCTCCCCCCGCAGTCCGTGGTCCTTGGTGGTAGAAGTCCCCGCTGCTGCCAGAGGGGACAGAAGGGGGAAATTGTGACACCGAGGTGGGACTTGTGACAATTCTCCAGGTCCTTTGAAATGGCTACCTTTCCATCTCTTTTAAATTTTTTTATATAACTTTTTTTTTCTTTTGAGGGTAAGAAGGAAGAAGAGACATTTTAGCACCTAGGTATGTAGATTATTTCCAAATTGGTTTAACACTCAGCTACATAGTTTTATCAAAGTTACTTTTCCCTGAAGCAGGCACTGTTCCCAGCTGCGGGCCGTCCTTGCCTGGCATGGTAGCGTCAGACCATGACCATGGCCTTCCAACACCATCTTAACAGTCCATGGAGAAATGACCCTCAAAAATCTGTCAGAATAACAGATTATAACCCTCTACTGTCAGTCATAAGTATAAAATAAAATGACAAAAATGTTAAAAGTTTTATTAATTTAAAAAGTGACATAGAGGCACCTGGGTGGTTCAATCGGTTAAGCGTCCGACTTCGGCTCAGGTCATGATCTCTCAGTTCGTGGGTTCGAGCCCTGAGTTAGGCTCTGTGCCAACAGCTCAGAGCCTGGAGCCTGCTTCGGATTCTGTATCTCCCTCTCTCTCTCTGCCCCTCCCCTAGTCACACTCTGTCTCAAAAATAAATAAACACTTAAAAAAAATTTTAAATGACATATACTCTTTAGAGAAGCAATGGAAATAGAGAATCTCAAGGTGAGAGGGAACTACCAATGACCCATCTCTCGCTGAGCACAACCATGTCATCCTTTCTGGAGGCTTCTGCCTTCTGGCTCCTGGGGGCCGCCCTCCTGGGGGTCACCCTTGGTGACTCAGCTTGGCTGCCCCCACTTACTGGAAGCTCTCTGGGGTTTCTTCCCCCAACCTCATACCCCTCCTAGAGCTTGCGTTTACCTCCATGCCTACGAATGGCCCCTTTACTCTGTGCATCCTCTGTTTCCAGCCGCCTTTCCAGCTGGGACTTAGAGGCACGAACACGGGCATCCAGCTCTCGGAGAGCCTCCAAGGAGAATAAATCAAGCTGATGTTTTTATTTTTGGTAGTAGGTAGACAGTGGTTGTTCTCGAAAACATTTTTGGGCTGCTACTTACAATGCTGTCTAAATCCATTTATTCACCTGCATTTTAGGGGCAACGGCTGGTGTATAATTAGTCTTTCGGGATGTGGTCTCCCCTTGAGGCTCCAGGCTCCTCCACGGCGCTCTCACTTCCTCCTGACCTGAAATTGCGGCTCGTATTCTGATGAGAGCGGGTGCTCTGGGGAACGGGGAACTGGATATTTGAAACCAGGTTAGGCAAATCTAGAATGCCTGGTCCCCATATGTCCTGGCGTCCCTTTGGCTGACGGGGGGAGGCCTGACATTGGCACCTAGTGTGAAAGTCCTTGGTGATGCGACCAGTGTGTTTTAAGGACGCGGCTGAACCGTTGCTTTTCCTTATCAAATATTTATTGCTTTCCTCCTGATTCTGGGTTGAATTCTCTTGAAAAACAAAAGTTGAAATGACAGAAGCTGAGTCAGTTAGGAAACCCGGCGGTGCCCATCTCGCTCTAGGGTTGTGGACTCACCCGCAGGTCACAGGTCCCGCTGGGGGTCAGAACTGAGCTTTGGAGAATGACGATGATGAGAATTGGGCCGTTAACACGCGGGCAAAGGGAGGCAGAGAAGGACGGCAGTCTGGGACCGTGGGAGGACCCTCCCTCTCCCTCCCCCTCCCTCCCCTTCCCTTTCCACCTCCCTCCCACTCCCCTGCGCCTCCCTCTGTCTCTCCCTCCCTCCTCCCTCCTCCCTTCCCCTCCTCTACCCCTCTCTCTATCTCTCCCCCCCCCATTTCCCTGTCTCTCTCCCCTACTTCTCTCTCTCCCCCTCCCTATCCGCTTGCTCTTCTTCCCACCTTCTCTCTCTTCCCTATTTCTCTCCCTCTCTTTTCCCCTCCCTCTGTTTCCCTCTTTCCTCCCCACTCCCCCTCACTTCTTGGCTTCTTGCTCCTTTCCTTTCTTCTTCCTGACTCTCAGTCATGAGCCCTTCATCTTGTTGGTCTAGAGGATTGAAGGGTCCTCCGTGAGCCGTTGATGGATTCAATGACCTCATTTTGTTTGTTTTTTTTTCCCTTACATTGCTTTTTTGAAAAGCTGTGAGAAGAGCACCGAACAAAGTGTGCCATCCTAGCCCTTTACCAGCGTACAGTCCGGGAGAGTTGTGTATATCTGCCATTGTCAACCGCCTGTTTTACAGACGGGAAGCCTGAGGCTCACAGGGGCAGGCCGAGTCAGGGAGATGGCTGAGTGCGGACCCACGCCTGGCCCTGTGGGTGCCTTCTGGGCCCCTGGAGGATGGGGGGCCATGTCTAAGGGAAGAGCCAGGCTTGGGCAGGAGGCACTGGGTCATATTTAGACCACAGTCTGAGCTCTGCTGGCTCCTCCTCACCTAGAAAAGTTATAAAATATGAAGGTAAACCTTGAAAACATGATAGTAAGAGAAGAAGCCAGGCGCCAAAGGTCACAAATTGCATGAGTGCGTTTATATGAAATGCAGCACAGGTGAATCTACAGGGACAGAAATTGGGCTGGTGGCTGCAGGGCTGGAGAGAGACAGGCATAGGGAGTGTCTGCTTCATGGGCAAGCGTTGTTGTTTTTCTTTTTTTTAACATTGACTCATTTTTGAGAGACAGAGAGAGACAGAGCTCGAGCAGGGGAGGGGTAGAGGGAAAGGGAGACAAGAATCTGAAGCAGGCTCCAGGCTCTGAGCTGTCAGCACAGAGCCCAACACAGGGCTTGAACCCACGAACTGTGAGATCATGACTTGAGCCAAGGTCGGCCATTTAACTGACAGAGCCACCCAGGCGCTCCAATGATGAATGGTTTTAATATGGGGTGACAACATGTTTCAGAGCTAGCTAGAGGTGGTGGTTATTAAATATTGCTGAGTCATTCACTTTAACATAGTTAATGTCTGTTCCGTGCACATTACCTCAACTAAAAATGTCTTCACAAAATTATTAGTGAGTCTTATAGGTGACAAAATGGCAGATGATGGTTGGGTTGTGTGCCGCACACTCAGGGAAACGTTACCTTCATTGTGCCTCGAGGGCTTGCCCAGACCCCACTGTCACCAGGGCTGGTAGAAATGGCCAGAAGTGACCATGTTCCCTCCTCAGGTTGTTTTCTTGCTTTTTCTCTCTTGCAGGCTCGGCTCAGGCACCTCTTCTTTCCAGAAGCCCTCCCTGATTCTTTCTCCCCGATTTCCTGCCACCCACATGTTCTCCGCATTCGCTGTGACCATCCCTGTAGAGCACTTACCCCTAGCTGTGAGCCCGTTGAGGGCAGGGACCCGTGGGAGCTGGATGGAAAGAAACTTACATCATAGATCTCAGTGCCACATTGGCCTGGGTTCAAAACCTGACTCGGTGACCCTTGGGGCAAGATGCTGAACCTTCCGGAACATCTATTTCACACCCAAACAATGAAGATAATGCTTTCTTTATAGGCTTCTGTGCTAAGGCATCCAGTGAGACTTTTAACATCACCTCTTCCTTATTATTATTATATTGTTCTTGATTTTCCCAATGTTTCAGCCTTTTCTGAATATTTCCAAACCATCCCACTAGCGTTATGATGATCGAAGGGGCAGAATGACGTCTGGGAGGGAGGGTGGCCGTGGCACAGGAGGGGGTGAGCCAGGGTTGCTGGGGCTGCGAGGAGGTGCGTCACGGCCGAGTGTGTGGGGATAGTGATGACCACTGCTGTCACCTTGTAGACAGGAGGGGACACTTTGGTTGAGCTGCTAGCTCTGGCTGTGTGATGAGGCCGAACGCTCACCCTCTCTGAGCCTCCTCTTCCATGTCTGTAAATCGTGAGAGTTTTTCCCTCAAGTGGGGTGAGGACAGAATGAACACACTGATTGGGTGAACTGATGGGGAGAGCAGGTCGCACGAGATGCCGGTTAACTGCAGGTACAGAGTTTATCGGCATGACTTCCGGCTTGTGTGATACATGCACTGTGGGGGAGAATAAGGCCATGCAGCAGGAATACAAATATTCTCAACTCTTTGCTGGCTTCTGGACAGATTCTTCCATAAGAGAGCTTCCGGGGACCCCAGTCTCCTACCCACATTCTTGCGATGATTTTCAGACAAGCAAAAGTGGAGGGTTCCAATCCTCTTGCATGGCTGGTGCTGGGTCTTGCTGGCGGAGGGGTGAGCAGGCAAGGGGCAGGAGAGGCCAGAGGCAGGAAGGGATGCCCCCCCTTTAAAACATTTTTTTTTAAGTTTATTTATCTTTGAGAGAGAGTGTAAGCAGGGGAGGGGAAGAGAGAGAGGGAGACAGAATCCAAAGAAGGCTCTAGGCTCTGAGCTGGCTGTCAGCACAGAGTCCAACGCGGGGCTCGAACTCACAAACCATGAGATCATGACCTGAGCCAAAGTCGGACGCTTAACCGACTGAGCCACCCAGGCGCCCCTGTGATGCCCCAACTTGAATTCCGTCAGAACGCAGGTGTGGGCCAAGACCCCTCCCATGCTCTGCAGGTGAGCAGGGAGGGGTGTGACCATGCTCTGTGGGTGAGAGGAGGGGTGTGACCAGGATTAGTCTCCAGGGCAGAGTGAAAGTCAGATCTCACTGCTGAGTGATGCTGGAGCAAGAACGTAGGCAGGGACCCCCCTCCCCCCCGCCTTCCCTCTGAGGAGGCCGGAGCAACCCCAGACTCCGAACTCCAGGGCAGGAGTGAAACGAAAGTCTCAGGTGTCCCTCAGAACCCAAGGAAAGTGCTCCGGCTCCCCGAGCTCCACGTCTGCACCTGCCAAATGGGCACAGTCCACCCCCGTGAGCAGCTTCTACCTGCGATGATCAGTTCAGCCCCCAGTACAGGGCCTGGTTTCCTCATGTTCTTACTTCCCTCTCACACCCTGTGCAATCACCTCTCCAGACCTCAGTTTCCTTATCGGGGAGACGGAAGAGGCGTCTTGCTTAGAGAAGCCATAAAGGCAGAGGTGGGGCCCCTCGGTCCCCCGAGCCCCACAGGTGCCGAGTCGGGGGCTGAGGGGAGCTGACCCTGCTCTGGAGAACATTCACTCCTCCCCCGGCAGCCCTCCTGGCCTGTGCCCTGTGGTTCTTGACTCTCAGGCTCTGAGGAAATAGGAGATCCAAGCCCCCGCTCAGATCTCAGCTGTCTCCCGTGACGGATCCTCGGAGGTCTACCAGCCGCCCACCTGCCCTGGGCTGAAGAAAGGAGTTTTCTTGGTGTTTTCCCAGATCCTCAGCCACTGCATTAGACAAGACAGACCCCAGAGGCTTTCTCTCCATGAGGGGAGATCAGTCTGGGGTCTCAGGCCTTCACTGAGCGAAACACCAGGGAGAGGGTTTTCAGCCTTCAGGGAGTAAACAGACAGATTACAATTCAGAAAATGTACGCGGTACCTGGAACAGAGGTGGGTGCGTGTAACATTGTACATGTATGTAAATATGTGTACACCTCCAAGCATTTCTTCACCAGGTCCCTGTGGTCTCCAGTCTAGGCCACCGCCCCGTCCTTCTTGGGCCAGAATAGTAAATACCCATATCATCATATACGCACATATGAGATGGTAATATTCTCATGTGGTGTTAACGCCGGACAGAATTCCAACCACTTTGCGTGTTTCAACTCATTTATTCTCTAAAGCAGCCCTCGTTTCCATTGTATAGCTAGGCATGCAAAGGCACCAGAGAGGTTAAGTAACCTGCCCAAAGTCACACAGCAGCTAAGTGGCCGAGCTGGGATTTGAACCCAGGGAGTCAGCCCCAGAGCCCGTGCTTTGTATCTGCTACTCTCTCGGCCCTCACCACGGCAGCCTCTGACAGGCAGAATCAAATCCACCCACAAAATCAGCCCCTCCAACTGACCTTCACTTGGTCTCAATCAACCCTTCTTCCCCACTGAAAACCCTCCAGGGGCCTCCAGTTGCCTTTGTGGGGAACAGTGAGCACCCCTGGGCAGTTCTGCTGCCCTCCCCTGCCTCGGTTTTAGAAGCAGCCCCTTGGCAACACGCTTTTGAGATCAATATCTCTCGGTCTTCTTTAGTATAAAGCCTCCTTTACAACATCAAAATAATTCCTGAACCAAGTATGTGACAATCTACTTTGAGTCTCCACTCATTGAGGAAACAGCTATCAATACATTTGATAAATTGTTATATGTGATATGTATATACATGATATGTATATATGTGATATGTGTATATATGTGATATGTGTATATGTGATATGTGTATATGTGTGATATGTATATATATGTGATATGTATATATATGATATGTATATATATGTGATGTGTATATATGTGATGTGTGTATATGTGATATGTGTATATGTGATATGTATGTATGTGTTGTCTGTATATGTGATATGTATATATGTGATATGTGTATATATTGTGATATGTGTATATATGTGATATGTGCATATATGTGATATGTATATATGTGATATGTATATATCTCCCAAGATCCTACAGGTTCCCGAGGCATTGTAGTCGCTTCCCCTGGGAAGTCCTCCCTGATTCATCACCCCACCACTGCCCAGCAAATAGCGCTGCTCCCTTGCTTCTGCACCGCGGCTGGTCCTCTGTCATTGGTCACGTTACACTGTCTTGTCACTGTTTGTTGCAAACACTGTTGCAGAATTTGGCCACAGAGCACAGGCATTTTGGCTTCTATAAGACCCAGATTCTGGCCTTGGCTCTGGCATCTTCTGGTTTTTGTGAACTTGGACAGATCCCTTCACTATTTTTGAACATCAGAATGTTCATACCACCTGTCTCCCCAGCATTTCCTAAGTCTTTCTGATAACAGAGCCTTCCTTTTCTTCCCTCCCCCTCTCTTTCTCCCTTCCTTCCTCCCTCTCTCCCTCTCCCCTCCCTCCTCCCTCCCTCCCTCCCTCCCTCCTTCCTCCCTCCCTCCCTTCCTTCTTTCCTTCCTTCCTTCCTCCTTCCTTCTTTCTTTCTTTCTTTCTTTCTTTCTTTCTTTCTTTCTTTCTTTCTTTCTTTCTTTCTTTCTTTCTTTCTCTTTCTTTTTTTCTTTCTTTCTTTCTTTATTTCTTTCTTTCTCTTCTTTCTTTCCTTTTCTCTTCTTTCTTTCTCTCTCTCTCTCTCTCTTTCTCTTTCCCTTCCTCTCCCTCCCCCATTCCTTCCCTCCCTCCGTCCCTTCCCTTTCCTGTGTTTTAGAATAAGGAATCTATTCCATGTGATTTGAGAGAGCTACAGCAGTTGGCATGTGTCCAGACCTGGCCAAGAAAAGTGTTTCATCCCCTGGTCACAGCGATTGGTTTTAAAGATGGGCACGAAGCTCCAGCCAAGCTAATCCACACCTGTCTGGAACTTTGTGCAAGAAAACGGAAAAAGACTGTCTCTTCACACACGGGTTGCAGAGTATGTTATAGTTCTAGAAGGGAGGCAGCCATCTTAGCCACCGCAGAGAGAGAGCCTATCTGAGGAAAAGAGAGGAAGATGGAGCCTTGAGTACATCCTACGTGCCCCTTGATCCAATTGTTCCTGAAAACAGAGGCACACCTTGGCTTCCGGTTACAAAAGCCAATAAATCCCCCACCCCCATCTTTTCTTTGAAGCCTAAGTTAGCATAAGCCAAGTGGATTTCCCTTGTGACGGAGGAATCCCGATGGTCTGTTGGATGAGTGGTTCCTGACGAACTATGCTTCTTACTATTCATGTCCTTGTGTTATCGTCCCTCTGGACAACAGGGCGGGGCTTGCAGCTTGCATTCCTCGTGGAATGGGCTGGAAGGAACGCTGTGCCAGCTCTGGGCTCACGCCTGAAGAAGGCCTGGTGGTTTCATGCTCTCGCAAGCCCTGGGCTGCCCTGTAGGTTTGGGTGTCCTGAGGGGGAGACAGCGTGGAGGCGCCGCATGACGGGGGAGAGGTCCAGCCCCCACGCAGAGCGAGGGAACCCCAGCTTCCTGCTGTCCTGGCCCAGCCCAGCCCCTGGTGCACCTGCCAAACCGTACGGCTGAGTCCCATTCAGATGACAGCCCTGGAGGGATGGGAAGAGGACGGCTGTGTTGAGCCACTGTGTTGGGGAGGGACTCATGACACAGCAAGAGATAAGCAAAGCGCTGACCAACACCTTACTTCCCAGGCTTCTTGTTAGAAGGAGGCAAGATGGGGCGTGTAAATTGCTTAGTGCAGCGGAAAATGCTCCTTAAGGATCAGACTCTTCTTTTTCTTCCTGTTGTTGTGATTACACATTTGTTGCCCAGATTAGATCATGAGCTCGCTGAGGGCGACGAGTGCGTTCTACGCATTGCTGACTCCCCGGGATGTAGCACAGGACTTGGCATATGTTGGTTTCAATGAATGAATGGATGGATGGATGGAGGTCGAAGGGAGGCATTTGCAAAGTGCAAAGCCCAGAGTCTTATGCATAGTTTGTCCTTAGCATGTGTTGCTTGATCTGAACATACTTCAAATATCATTCAATCCAAAGGGTCTACGGGGTACTGAGGGCCAGACAGCTTTCCAGGGCACAGATCTCCTCATGACAACTCAGCAGCTCAGTCTGGGGGAGGTCCCACTGCCCCGTGGCTGCACCATCCAGAACACAGGCATATTGGTTGGCACATTAGAGGAACACAGGGCATGGAGAATACTACCATGGCCCTTAAACTCTTTCCCGTAAAAGGGACACCCATTTCATTGGCCAAAGCTGGTTACATGGCCCCATCTGACTTCAAGAAGCAGGAAATGCAGTTCTTCCCTGTGGCCCAAAGGGGAGGTGACTCAGAAATCCTAGTGAGTAGTAAGAGTATCTACTCTTCCATCCCTTGGCCGTTCATCTTGGAGGGTCAAGGCCATGTACACATATGGCCGCTGGAGGGTCACATGTATGACAGCAGGGTGTTCTCAAGGTCAGGGAGCTTCATCCACCGAATGGCCATGACATACACGCAAGACAGCCAGGTGCTGTACCTCTCAGATAAGCTCTGGGCATTGGGAATAACAAGGCTCATACCCCATGCTTCTCATTAAAATTTTTTATGAATATAATTTATTGTCGAGTTGGTTTATATACATCTAGTGCTCATCCCAAAACTGTTTTAATTTGTATTTATTTTTGACTAAAATTTTTTATGCTTATTTATTTTGCGAGAGAGAGACAGAGTGCAAGTAGTGAAGGGGCAGAAAGGGAGATGCAGAATCTGAAGCAGGCTCCAGGCTCTGAGCCATCAGCCCAGAGCCCAACACGGGGCTTGAACTCACAAACTGCAAGATCAAGACCTGAAGCAAAGTTGAACGCCCAACCGACTGAGCCACCCAGGAGCCCCTAACCTTGTTAAATTCTTATTAATAACCTTGTCAAGGAGGCATTTGATCCCCACTTTATGGATGAGAATACTCAAGTGCAGAGAAATTAAGTGAACTATGCCCAATCCCATGACTAACAAAAGGCAGCATCAGGATTTTTTCTTTTTTATGAATGGCCATTTATTTATTTATTTATTTATTTATTTTTGAGAGAGAGAGAGAGAGAGAGAGAGTGTGAGCAGGAGAGGGTCTGAACTGGCTGTCAGCACAGAGCCCAACGCTCAAACCCAAGAACTGTGAGATCATGACCTGAGCCGAAGTCAGATGCTCAACCGACTGAGCCACCCAGGCGCCCCAGGATTTTTTCTTTTAAGTGGACTTGACGCCCAGCACAGAACCCAATGTGGGGTTTGAACTCATGACTCTGAGATCAAGACCTGAGTTGAGAGCAAGAGTTGGACATTTAACTGAGGGGGCCACCCAGACGCCCCACCATTAGGATTTAAATTTAGGTCTTTCTGCCCCCAAATCCTGTGCTATGAGATGCCACATCACACCGGAGCCATGTAGGACCAATGAGCTGGTTCAGTACCTTTTCCAGGGGACAGAGGGGCGGCAGGAATAGTCTCCTAAATGAGGCCAGAAATGAGCACGTCCATCCCTCTGTGAACCAGGACCTGCCGGTGTAATGAGGCTCCAGTGTGTCCTTGCTGATTATCATGAAGAATCTTTCCCAAGCACTGTCTCCTGGGATGGAAATAGACTTGTAACTGTCACATCAATGGAGCAGATATAACGAGAAAGTAATTTTTTCTCCCCCCACCCCTACCTGATGCCACAGGGCTAGACCCTGTCCTGCTCCTAGAGGAAATTGTCCCACTCATAGGTGACTGGTAGTCACCTCAAATCTGCCAGTTCAGTAACTAGCATGTCCAATTTTATTTAATAATCAAAACTCCAGGCTTGACTCAGAGGCAGACTTTTACCCCTCCTCTGGCTAGAGTGCGATGCGGGAAAGGGGGGACAGGGCCCGCCTTTTTCTGGCTCCTTGCTTTTCACTTTTACCGCTCATCCCTGACTTGCTAGGAATTGAACGGGAGGGGGCGGGGAACTTCTTACCTCTCTGTTACTCTTGGGAACGGATGTTGGCTCTTCCTGAGTTTGGCAGAGGTTCAAAGCTGTCTTTCAGGAGACCCTTATGTGGGTCCTTTGGCCATGCACACTGCTGGTGACTCCACCCCCTTATGCGGGTGATGCCTCTCAGGAAGGACAGTCCCCTCCTGATCCTCCATCCCTCCAGCAGGTGTCTGCCGAGGCCTTTTCACCCCTCCAGGCCGTGGCCAATGGCAGGATCTAAGATGATCTCATGCTTGTTCGCTCTCCTGCATGAAATAAACTCCCTGGACAGCATGAGACTTTCTGTAGTTGGGAGTACAGTGACTTGCCGGTCAGAGTCCTGTGCTCTGTGCCTCTGGCCATTTCAGTACAGCAGACAGCAATCCGCAGGGCCATAAGTATCCAGGATACTTGGGCCAACCTTTCCCACCCATCTGCACGTGCTCGCTGTTGATCTCAGCAAGAGATAGTCTGTTCTTCTGCTCCTTTGATGTGTGGGGATGAGCATATGACTTACTTTGACCAGTTGAAATGGCACAAACAAATTGTATACATTTTGGAGGCGCCTGGGTTGCTCAGTTGGCTAAGCATCTGACTCTTGATTTCAGCTCAGGCCATGGTCTCACGGTTCTTGAGATTGAGTCCCGCATTGGGCTCTGCGCTGACGGTGTGGAGCCTGCTTGGGTTCTCTCCCTCCCTCTCTCTCTCCCCTTCTGACACACACACTCTCTCTCTAAATAAATAAATACACTTTTTTCTTTAAAAAATTGTGCAAATGTTGGAGCCTGGCCCCGAAGACACCGTGTGGGGTCACCCTTGCTCTTCTGGGATCCAGCCGCCATGGACAGAAGCTCAGGCTAGACTGCCAAGTAATGAGACACCACACGAGAAAAGAGAGGGCCAGCTGCCCCCCACCATGCCAACTTCCCCAGCTCTCGGGGTGAGGCATGAGGGGCTGATGCCCTGTGGAACAGAACTTCCCAGCAAAGCTCAACTGACCCACAGAGTCCTGAGACATCATACATTGCTGTTTTAAGCCACTAATTACAACATTAGAAAACTGACATAGAAATTGGCACCTAGAGTGGGTGCTGCTGTAACGAAACCTAAAAGGCAGGACACTGGCTTTGGGACTTGGTGGCAGGTGGAGCCGGGAGGGTGGGGAGGAGACCATAAGATCAGAGAGATACTTGCTCCTGGAGGTGACAGAAAGGGGGTCCTTTTACGTTAGCAGCAAAACTTTTAGCAACTCTGTTCCCTCCAGTGGTACAGACGATGAACACATACCTCATGAATGCGTGGGTCCTCTAAGGAGATTTTCAGGCAGAATGTTGAAAGGGACAGCTGGCTTCTTTTAGCGATATATAACAAGGGACTGCAAGAGAGGGATAATTTAAAGAAGGAACTGATCAGAATTTTGAGGAACTGAGGGCCCAGGAGAGTCTCTCCAATCTGCAAACACTTCTCAAAGTAAGAAATAGTCTCAGGATGAAGATAGAACATGGTGCGGGGGGTGGGGGGGGAGGGGGTTCCTGCCCATAATATATGCCCTCAGGACAAAGATCATGCCAAGGCTGTAAAACCTCTTTTCAGACTTTTTGAAATGTTTAAAATTGTTCTTCATAGACCCTCTCAAGTAGACAAAGGGTTTTAAAAATCTTAAGGGCGTTTTCCCACACAGCCCGCCACGTTCAAAGTAGAAGAACTCTGATATGGAAGGAACTATGGCTGGGTCTTCACAGGCACAGAGTAAATGTCAATACGATTCATGGAAAACGTACAATGTTTTTAAGGAAAGTGCTTGATGATAGAGCCAGTAGCCTGGACTCAGAGACACAGTTCAAGTGGAAAAGAAGTCTCTGGAATCTCAACTTTCCATAGTTAAGAAGCAAGTTGAGAAAGCTACTCTGCTGCAGATATGGGCCATTTCTTCTAGAAAAGGAAAGACGACTCAGAGGGTAGAGCTAAGAGCCCAGAGGGCAGACCAAGAGCCAAGGAAAATGTGGATTAGGGAATTCCTCCCTAGTGAGGTGCCCTTGGTTAAGGGGAAGCATGTGTCCAGCTGGATTTCCAGATTTTCTATGAACCAGTGACTGCTACTTGCTTCTCTTTACTTCCCATTTTGAATGGGGGTGTCTATTGTGACTATTTCATTGCTGTCTCACTATCGTATGCTGGGCAGAGGGAGGGGAGGCAAGAAAGTTGTCTTTTTGGTTCACAAGTCTGTGAATCAGAGGAAACTGAACTTGAGGAGCTATTTCTGAGGGTCTTCACCTGCCCTTTGGACCTGACTGAAACCATAAGAACCTGGGCTGAAAGCCTGATGTCAAAATGAGATGAGAATTTGGAGTCCAGGGAGAGAGGGAGTGTGCCTCACATGTGGGCTATTTCTGGCCAAAGGGCAGACTAGGATGGATTAAGGACAGTTGAGAACCCTTTACATCTCCTCTCATCAAGAAGAAGAGTCTATTTCCCCTCTCTTTGATTCAAGGCTGTTCTGTGACTTGCTTTGACCAATACAGTGCAGCCAAAAGCCCATCACCCCGTGTAGACATCTGATCACCCTGCTGGATTCAGTGAGAGACCTTGGCGGGTGAGAGACATCAAGGGGGAGAAAGAAGCCCAGCAAGCCCCCAGCCATTCCAGGCTGCCTTTGTGGTGCCAGAGGTGCTAACAAAACAGCTCAGAACCTGTAACCCTTGCTGAAGCAACTTAGCCAGTACCCCATGGAGCGGACATGAGCTGTTCCCACCAAGCCTTGCCCAGTTGCATAATCATGAACATGTGAATAGTGGCTGCTGTTTTAAGACACTAGATGTAGGGCTGAACACTTATTCAACAATAGAACACTGACACAGAGGTTGGCAACAGAAGTGGGATGTGACCTCAGATGAGTATCAGTTCTACTGGCAACACATGCCTAGTGGGATTTCAAGTCGCCATGGCCCGTTGGCTGCCGTGCACCTTCCATTTGTTCTCTTCACACTTCTTAATGATCTTATCCCAGTCTCACCATTCTGCGTTTGGTGTGTGTGGATACAAGACGGGTGCAGATCCTTTTAGTTCTTCAGTCACTGGGTCAGGAAAAGATGTATCTAAGGAACCTCATCTGCCCCTGGGCCTTGAGTGGATGTCCAGATTGGATGACGCTTTGCGGGGATCTTGGGAGAGAGTGGGTGTATTTTGCCTGCCAGAGAATTGTAAACTTCCAGAGGGAAGACTGTAGTAGATTATCTCCAAAGATGGCCACCAACAATTTCTCCCACCTTTGCATGTGTACACCACTCCTCCCATAGAAAGGAATCTATTTCTCCATCCCCTTGACTCTGAGATGTCCTTGTGACTTGCATCAACCAACAGAATGGGCAGAAGTCACACTCTGTGAGTTCCAGAGCCCAGGCAACAAGATGTCTTACAGTTTCCACCATTGCTTTCTTAGGATCCAGCCGCCATGTAATAGAGCTGGAATCAAACCAATGAATGATGAGAGCCCATGTGGAGAGAAAGAAGGAGGGAGGCCCAGCGTATCCATCCACCTCAGGTTTGTGGGTGAAGCCTGCTTGGGCTTGTAGTTACAGTCAGAATCCCAGGTGAGTGTAGCCCACATGACTGACCCCAGACAACACCCCATGGAGTAGAAATCTGCCCGACTACCCAACCCAAAGCATCATTAGAAACAGTATTATCACTGAAGGTTAAGTTTTGAGATGGTCTTCCCAAAATAATAGATGATCAAAACACACCTCAACAATTTATCTTTGGGGTTGGGGCACGCAACCTTCCAACGACTTCCTCTAAAGAGAAATCTACAATCTTCAACTTCTCTGTCTCTCTGACTTTAAACATTTTATAGGTTCCAAAGGATAGGCTGAGAGTCACAAAACTGTTGACCTTCCATTTCTGTAAGACCAGCATCAGGGTCTAGTACAGGGGATGGCAAACTGTAGTCTAAATCCAGTCAACTCCTCCAAAAAAAAAAAAAAAAAGATTGTGAGCTCTGGCTCCACGAAGACTGAAGTATTCACTACCTGGCCCTTGAGGAAGAAGAGTGACAATCCAGAATCCCACTTTGGAACGTGAAAAATAGTTGGCAGCTCTTGTCTTGAACCATCAGCTAAAAATTAGATGGAAATACTTTCATCTAATTCTTACCGTTAAATTTTTACTTAAGTAAGTAAATACTGTTTCCGGTGTTTCATGAACAGAGCATTCTGTGGCCCAATGAACTTGAAGAATATACACTGCAAAAGCAAAAGTTAACTAAGATTCTTTTATTGCAGGCTTCTCTCCACCAGGGCAAGATGCAGCCTACAACACACTATCTTCCTAAATATTCCAGAACTTTTTCTGCTGGGGCGTCTTACCACCGGATTTGTGTTCCCTACGACATGCTGTGGGAATTCCTGGTTCCTAATACAAAAGATGGCGGACGTCCCGAAAAATGCCATGGAGCCAGGCTGAATTCTTTTTTTTATTATTATTTTATTTTATTTTATTTCTAGAGAGAGAGAGACAGCGTGAGCAGGGGAGGGTTAGAGAGAGAGGAGTCACAGACTCTGAAACAGGCTCCAGGCTCTGAGCTGGCAGTCAGCACAGAGCCCGACGCAGGGCTCGAACCCACGAACCGTGAGATCATGACCTAAGCGAAAGTCGGACGCTCAACCGCTCAACCGACTAAGCCACCCAGGCGCCCCCAGGCTGAATTCTTGATACTATGTCTTCATCTTAACCTTCTTCCCTCTTTTTAGGGATTTATCTGGTTTAGGATTATCTGGTTGTCCTGCCCTCTGATCATAAATAGTTTAGTAAACCTTTTGTGTTTTCAGTAGTATTAGGGCTCTTCTAGAAGGGTCTAATGGAATGATTTCTGGTTATAGTTTAATTCATACTAGGCTGTGAGAGACTTACAGTTCTTTGGGAGAGATGAGGAGAGGGTTGGGGATTTAGCTTTGGAAGGATGACAGGGAAGGGCAAAGTTGAATCCAGAGATACTCGCTTTTTCTCTCTCTCTCTCTCTCTTTTTTTTTTTTGGTCGCCATCAAAGTTGTGGTTTGTCACTCAGCACCTCTCCTGTAACTGCTCTTTGATTGTCTGGAGTTCCTTCCAAGCAGATTTCTTTATGATCAGAAGGGATATTTTACGCCAGGAGGAAATGAATCTGCACAGACTCGCTGCCGATTCCCCTGACGTGACGAGCTCCTCTGTCAAGGGATGTTTTAACTTCCAGTTCTTTCTTTGATTACATCTAAAAGGCCCTGGCAGTCCTGAGCCATCATTTTGGCTTCTGTTAGCTTTTCTCTCATGTTTGCTGTCATCCCCGTAACTAAAAAGAATGAGCTCGCACTGGACGTGGTAGACAGATGCTCTTCTCTCTTTGCGAAGCTAATTTTGCATGGAGGGAGATGTATGCAAGAAGATAAAAAACTTGTTGAAAAATGCCATGGTTATGTCTACGTGTGGCTCAATGAAGAAGTGCATCTGCACATATGTCATTTCTGGATGCTTCCTGCAAAGAACCTAGACATGGAAAGTGGTCGTGATTTACCCCCAAGAAGCAGGATTTTCTACAATTGGCACAAA
This sequence comes from Proteles cristata cristata, assembly GCA_017311185.1. Classification (NCBI taxonomy): domain Eukaryota; kingdom Metazoa; phylum Chordata; class Mammalia; order Carnivora; family Hyaenidae; genus Proteles; species Proteles cristata. The sequence continues at coordinate 1,649,251 of JAESUZ010002068.1, read as the reverse complement.
ATTTCTACCTCTGATTCAGTGGAGCACCATGAGTAACCAGGAGGCAGCTTTACTCTCATACACTGCTCTGTATGTTCAGTGAAAACCACACCAAGTGAGGCGTGGCCGTGGCGACATGTGCACAGTGTGGTGGTCCAAGCGAGATTTCATGGTGGAAGTTGAGGCTTAACAATGGAATCCTTGGGGCGATACCTGGTCTGGGGGCCCTCCCTCTGCAGAAATGAATGATGGACCTATTTCTGTGTAGGGGACTCTGTGTGTGTGTGTGTGTGTGTGTGGTTGTGTGTGGTTGTCAAGTCACTGAGCTATAGGTGGACTCCCGGGCTGGTGCCAACACTCCTGTCTTAGCCATCCCTAGAGGTGTCTATGTGCCTCACCTGTCACAACTGCAGAGAGAGCCGGGAGAGGGCAGTGTGCTATGATCCTTTATAATCCCTCCTCCCGTGAGCCCACGAGCCAACACTGGCCTGCACGGTTGGCTCAGCTCTGGGTGTGCCGATTGATCATTCCACTTCTGGAGCCTTCCAGCCCTGAGAGTCAGGCCTGATCTGTGGTGTCTGCACAAGACAGCCACTCCTGCCCTGTCCTCAGAGATGAGGCAGAGTGGCTGGGGCCGAGCCCTGGGACGCAGGGTCACGGCAGGGCCCACACAAGGAGCTTGCTGGGCCTGAGCCCCTGGTTGTGATGGACGGGCTTCCTCTCTGCAGGTGAGAAAGGATGCAGTTTGGGTTGGGTGGACCTTGCTGCATGTGACGGTGCCCAGAGCGGGGAGGGCCTGGTGCAGGTACCCAGGATGGAACGGTGGCGGCGGTAGGTGCCTTTAACACCACCGTCAGAGCTTGCGTGTAGCTACCAGGGTCCCCTTAGCAAGAATCCCTGTCTGGCTTTTCCTGCGTGCAGGCTGCCAAAATGCAGGCCAAACACCGTGAAGATAGAAATTAGATCGCTTTGCTCCCAATTCACAACCTTCCATGACTCCCTGTCACAGGTGCAAAGAAATCACTGTTCTCGCCCATGACCTACACCTACAAGTCCCTGGGTGCCCCAGCCACTGTCCCTCTGACCTCACCGCCCACCCCACGCTTCTCCTCCACCTCGCTCTGCCCTGATGGCCTGCTGGTCCCACTACACACCATGCGTGTTCTGATCTCTGGGCCTTGGCTCTAGCTCTCTCCTCCTCCCAGACCCCCCTTCCCCCCGATACCTAGGCTCGTGGCTCTACTGCTCTGTGCAAACGTCGCCTCATGGGAGAGGCCTTGCTGGCCTCCAGGTCTTCTACAGCATTAAGGCCTCCTCTTCTCCACTTCTCTCTTTCTCTTTCCTTGCTCTCTTCCCTTCAAGGCTTTTCTGCTACCCAGTGGGGGATCGCATACTTACCTGTCCATCATTTGTCTCCCCACCCCCAAGAAAGAAAACCTCAATGGTTCCCCCACGCCCAGCATGGTGCCTTGTAGACGAAGTACTCAGTGAATGTGATGCTGGGAAGGACAGGGAAAGCTTGACCCCCAGCCCTCAGGACAGATGGGGTGTGGCTGCTCCCACCGCTCCTCAAAGAGGTGCATCTGATACACCAAGTTTAATTTAGCCGATGTCTTGGCTGCAAGCAAGAGCTGGTAAATTTAGTTGGAGGATTAAGGAACGTATAAGATGCGTAGCTCCTTAAAAGGAGCTGGGTGTCAGGGGAGAAGCAATACTGGGCGCACCCCGATGTTGGCCGTGAAAGGGGAGGCGATGCTGGGGGAGCAGACCACAAGGTCACGGGTGCTGAACCTCCTGAGGGAACAGTATCTCCGCGTGCCGGAGGGGTGATGATGGCCAGCCCAGGGTCACAGCCCATTCCTGAGGGGCCTGGCGACCCAGAGCAATCCCTTCAACCCGCTGACAAGGAGAGGGGGAGCTTTACAGCCATGGGGCTGCCCAGACATCACAAATAAACAGATCACCAGATGTGACCCTACAAAAATGTAAACCTTCTGCTAGGAAAAAAAAAGCCATCAGTAGAGTCCAAAGCAAACAACAAAATGGAAAGAAACGTATTTGCCACACACACCGTAGAAAAGTGCCACTTGTCCTTATAACAGGCTTGTAATCAATGAGAAAATGGTGAACAGTCTAATAGAACAGAAGGTGTCAGGACATAACAGGAGGGTAAAAGGAGAAGAGATACACGTGGTCAATAAATTTATAAAACTATGCTCAGCCGGGGCGCCTGGGTGGCTTAGTCGGTTAAGCGTCCGACTTTCGCTTAGGTCATGATCTCGCGGTTCGTGGGTTCGAGCCCCGCGTCGGGCTCTGTGCTGACTGCCAGCTCAGAGCCTGGAGCCTGTTTCAGTCTGTGACTCCCTCTCTCTCTGACCCTCCCCTGCTCACGCTGTCTCTCTGTCTCTCTCCTAGAAATAAATAAAACATTAAAAAAAAAATAGAGCAAAAAAAACTATGCTCAGCCTCATCTAGCATTAAGGAAACACAAATCAAAATGAAATACGGCAAAAATTTTACAAGTGTGATATCCATTGATGGCAACAAGAAGAGGAAACATAAATTTCCCTGTTAAGAGGGAAATTTGGTGATTTCCATGCAAGTTAAAAATGCAGAAGCCCTGGGATGCCTGGGTGGCTCAGTCGGTTAAGCATCTGACTTCAGCTCAGGTCATGATCTCATGGGTTCGTGGGTTCAAGCCCCATGTCAGGCTCTGTACTGACAGCTCAGAGCCTGGAGCCTGCTTTGGATTCTGTGTCTCCCTTTCTCTCTGTCCCTCCCTTGCTCACACTCTGTTCTCTCTCTCAAAAATAAATAAATATTTTTTTAAAAAATGCAGAAGCCCTTTGATCTAGAAATTCTACCACTAAGCAGTCACCCTATGGATTTTTATGAATATGCTCCAAAAGGAATATTTCTTTCAGAATATTTTGGTAAGAGTGAAAATAAACCATAAACAACTTACATTTCTGTTAATGGGAGACACTTATGGATACGATGAAATATACTGTGGAGTTTTTTCTTTTTTATGATATACGTTATTTATTTTTATTAAAAAATGTTTATGAGGTTAACCTGGATCACAGAGTGATTAACCCATTTTAATTTCTGACTTAAAAAAAAAAAAGCCTATTAAATGAGCACTGGGTGTTATATGGAACCCAACTTGATAATAAACTAAGAAAAAAAACCCTATTCTGTATAATATAAAATAGAATATAAAAACATGCAACTGCTTTGGGGCAAGCCAAATTCCAGACAAGTGGTCTGAAGACTGTATCTGAATGACTTTGCCATTTGCTAGGTTGTGTGATGATTAGGGGTAAGACACACCATTTCTTTGGACCTCAGTGTTTTCATTTGTAAAATGGGAGGAATGTTCCTGTTCTGTATCGTGATTTGGGGTGAGTGATTTTACTCTCTGAGACTTGGGCTTTTAATCTATAAAATATGGATAATAATTTACTCACTTTATTGAATTATTATGAGGGGTAAATAAATTTAATGCATGTAAAGTATTTAACACAGCATCTAAGTAGGAAGTGCCAAATAAATGGTGATGATGGTGATGTTGGTGATGATGAGGAGGAGAAGGGTGATGATGATTGTGGTGATGACGGTGATGATGATGATGATATTGGTGATGATGATGGTGATATTGGTAATGGTGATGATGGTGATGTGATGATGATGGTGATGTTGGTGATTGTGATGATGGTGATGATGATGGTGATGATGATGGTGATGGTCATAGAAGAGGAGATGGTGGCAGAAGAGGAGGAAAAGAGGGAAGGTCAGGAACAGAGGAGGGACCACGATGGGGAGAACGAAGAGGAAGAGGGAAGGAAAGACCAGCTGGAGACCCCTGTATGTGAGTACTTTATATTCCTTATTCATGCAGTTGTTCTAATTATGCTGTGAGGTCTACACACAAGGTGACCACTTGTGTGCATTTTGTGATCAAGGAAACAGAAGTCAGAATTGTGACTTGCCTAAGGCCACCCTCCAGGCAATCGTCAAGCCAGCATTTGGCTTGTAATCTTTTTTTCTTGATAAAGAGACAATATTGAAGACACAACCTTGAAGGTCTTTTTGGTTCCAAGCCTCCCCATGGCACCCAGCACAGTGCTTGGCACATCGTAAGTGATCAATAAATGATACATGAATCAGAATTTATTTCTAAAAGAATTGTTATTCCCCCTAAGTTATGCTGTGGGAGTTGTCCCAAGGGCTGTGGGTCATTTCTCTGCAAGTCCCAGTGGGGAAGGCGGTCTTCCTTCCAGAGCGTGCAGGTCTCTAAGCTATCATCTCAACCCCCAAGCCACCCTTTTCTATGATTCACACTGTGGCATAGGGGCTGGAACTCTGCAAATCCATTTCTGAGCTGCCAGGCTCTCCCATTAGTGGGCACTAGAGGGAGACTGTGAGGTTGGAAGGGAGAAGGGGGCCTTGCCCTTTCCCTTCTGCTTGCAGTTCTCCTGAGCGGCACCCAGCCTCACTCCTTCACCTTAGCAATGACCCTTCATCTTGGCAGCAGCGCTTGGTAACCATCTTCAATTTCTTCCAGCAACCACCCCTCACCCCCACTGCATTCCCTCAAGGTCCTGGAGCCAGTTGGGTAGTGTCCCCGCCTCAAGAAGTCCAGATCCCAGCTCTGTGGGGTCCCCTCTCTGAACTTCTGGATTCTAACACCTGTCCACCTGTCCAAACAATTCCCTGTAGCAAATTCTCTCTATTAAAATAATTGGTGTGCTTTATTATTTGGGGCTAGACCCTGGCTGAGGCACAAGGTAAATCTGATTCGGGAAAAAGAGAAGAATCAGGCTATCTGATTTTTGCATTTTGCATCAGACATAAGCCTTCACCATGCAGAAATGAGACGGATGTTCTCATATGATTTACTGAGCTACCTCCCACCTCTTGGTTTTGGTTCTCTGTTTTTACCACCGTGACAGATAAGCGTGTGCGCATAATGAGACAAAGGTAGAGCCTGGAAAGTCCAGTGTCCCTAGGCAATGGACAGACTTTCCCTGGGGTCTGGATTTGACCCCTCCCAGCACCTCCACTCTGGCCTCAAGGGCGAGAAGGGGTCACTGCTGTCCTTTCAATGTTCCCAACCAAAGCCACCAACTCCTTCCTACATTTATCTTTAGAGTGGTAGAATCAACCTGAAACTGTCAAAAGACTTTAATAAACCCTAAAAGAGGGCAGCTGAGAATTCACACAAAGAGGGCATGAATTTAAGCAAGCCTTGCATGGCTCACCATCTAGGTTTGGAACGTGCTTGCAGCCTGCCCTTCCAGAGAACCCAGAGAAATAAACCATCTTTCCCTCAGTGACTAGCTCTTGGCCTGTGTCTGTGAGGCCAGTGCCATTTGCCTCCAGGTGTGTGACAGGGATGCTGATAATGGTAAGTTCACGTATTAACTCAATTAACCACCCTATGAGATAGACAGTATTCTTAGCCCCATCTTACAGATGACAAAACTGAGCCACAGCTAAGTGACTTTCCCCATGGCAGTCTGCTGGTAAGTAGCCATCTGGGATTTGGACCCAATTAGCCTGGCTCCAGAGTCCCCTTCCTATCCAGATCTCTTAGATCCTCTCTCAGGGATGTTCCCCTTTTCCAGGTGGTTCATCCTTCAGAGGCATGGCCTCATTCTTGCAAACCACCATTGACCAAAAATTTACTTCTTCACAAGGCTGCCTAGATTGTTGGAAAATTCCTTATATTGGGCTGCCACTTCCTCCTACTCGCTTCCACCTTTTGTTCTTGGAATTTCCTTGTGAAGACACACAGAAGGAATCTATGTTTCTTCAAAACCAGCATGAGTCTCTTGCTGCGTTTTCTCATACTGTCTGGGACCATCCAGAGCCACCACCGCCAAGCAGCATGACCTTGGACAGGTACGTACCCACTCTTTGCCTCTGTTTCCTCATCTGTAAAATAGGAATCGTAAGACTGTATACCTCGTTGGGTACCTTATACGTAAAGCTCCTTGGAGCAGTGATGAACGTACTCTCTTTTTTTTTTTTTTTTAATTTTTATGTTTTATTTATCTCTAGGAGAGAGAGAGACAGAGTGAGCAGGGGAGGGTCAGAGAGAGAGGGAGTCACAGACCGAAAGAGGCTCCAGGCTCTGAGCTGGCAGTCAGCACAGAGCCCGATGGGGGGCTTGAACCCACGAACCGCGAGATCATGACCTGAGTGAAAGTCAGACGCTTAACCGACTAAGCCACCCAGGCGCCCCTGAACGTACTCTCAATAAAGGTGGGCTCCTGGTGTTTTTCTGCACCCTTAACATCCCCAGTCTTCCAGACGGGAATGATATTGAACCTTGCTCAGTGCACAGCCAAGCATTTTGTGATCCTGCCCTCTGTCTGTCTCCACTGCTTGTCTCCTCAGACCCTATCGACCCTCCCCTGGATACATACTCAACCCACTCCCCAGTCTGCCAGCTTCTAGTCTTGCTCTGCTCCAACCCACCTTCCCCTCGGCTTCCATGTTGTTCTCAATGAAACATAAACCTGATCTGGTCCTTCCCCTGCTCAGATCCTCCCAGGACTAAGTTCAGCCTCCTTAGTGTGACTTACAAGGCTCTCCTTGACCCGTCCCCTACTGACCTATCTGCCTATCCTGTCCTCCCTCCCGCTCCATTTTCAGCAAAATGAACAAACTCCTGGATCTCTGAGCCTCACCTGACTCTGAGCCTACCCGCCCCCTGCTACCCCAGGGCCCAGCACAGAGCCTGGTATCCAGCAGGGATGCTGTTGAGCTCTGGTTGATATATGTGTGGGTGGGATAGAGTATCCAGTGAGTGCTCAGTAAGCCGGCTTGGCATCTGTGTCAGTTCACATCATTATTTTTTCCAAGGGTCATATTCAGAATCTGTAGCCACAGTTGTCGGGTTTGTGAGTAGTGGCCTGAAGGCCTTCTGATGTACCCGGCATTAACCCTTTAGTTGATGGATTGCGAGGAGGACCTGGGGGTCCAGGGGGAGAGTGGGGGAGGCCCAGACACCAAGAAGCAGGGCTTTTTAACACACTGGTAGAAGCATCTCAATATTTTACCAAAATACAGCTGTGCCTGTTTTCCCAGAAAGCTCCTTCCCCATCCCTGGGCCCTGCTTCCTCCCCTCTCCACAGTCTCCCTTGGCCTTGTCTTTCTCTCTGCCCCACCCCCAGCCCATCACTATCCAGAGGCTTTTATTTTGAAGCCTTCTCAGAGTCTGGGTGACCTGTTTTTTCCCAGAATTTGTCCACAGGGCTTGGAAAGGCTCCCTCCCAAATGGCACTGTGGACACCCATCTGGCCTGGTTCTTTAGCTTAAAGGTCCCTCATCCCGGGGCTGCACATGCAGGGTGATGACAGGGAGCACTCAGCCTGTTCCTCTCATCTTTCCCAGCACAGGCTACAGGAGGAACAGGGGGTGGCATGCACGGCGATTTGACACCCAAGACCTTCGTCTAAATAGGTTTGCAATTTGCATTAGCCTTTGAGACAACAGTTTAGTAACCACCTTTAGTAACCACGTTTAGCAATCATGTTAGAAAATGAAGGGGGTGGGTCCTCAGGTTGCAAGGATGGAGAGGTCCTGGGCTGCCTGGGAGCTGAGTGACCTTGCACCGGCCTCTGGGTGTCCACAAGCTCAGCTAGGATGACTCTCCAAAGGCAGCACCCCCTCTGCTGTGTGTCTTCATGTTCTTCGTGGCCAGTGCACTGCACCAGATTCAGGGCCCCAGCCACGTGGTGTAGGGAAACGTAGGCTTCAGGCAATGAGAAGGGATTTTCATCCCACCTCAGGACTCTGGGCAATTCATTCTCCAATCCAAAAGCCATAGGTTCCTCATCTGTGAAAAGAGAGGCATAACGCAAAAGAAATTTAAAGAATGTACATATCTAGTTGGAAAAATGAAATACCTTTCACTCCTGGAGGCGGTGGTAGCGGATGGTTTCCTAGTTCAGGAAAATGACTTGATTAATTTTGGGGTCATTACAAAGGGGCAGCCTCCTGCGCACCATCTGGACGCAAGACGTTTGCACACACACAAAGCGAGAATCCCCGTTGCAGAGAAAATGCAAGCATCGGTCTCTCCTCCCTTCTGAGCATTCGCTGACATTAGAGAGAAAAAAAAGGAAAAAGCATAATCCCACAGAAACAGGGACTAAAAAGGGAGTATCAAGGGATGAGAGATTGCAACACATTTTTGGAGTGGGCTTTGTTTGGAATGATGGTCATGTGTTTAGAAAGGCTGAAGAGACTCTGCGCACAGAGGGGCACACCGGGGAGGTGGGAAGACAGTGAGCCTCTAGAACCCCAATGGGGTCCAGAATGCAAGGTGAGCAGGTGGAGAAGATGATAGCGAGAGATGAGAGCCAGCAGCCAGGGGTTTACCCTTGAGCTTCTTGCAGGAGCTTATGCTCTGGAGATGGTAGAGAGTAGTCTTCAGGACACCAAGGTCGCCGGCATGACAGAGGGTGGGGGCGGACATGGGGCGGAACACAGGGTATTCATTGGAAGTCTGCATCCCAAATGGTCAGAACATCTTCCTGGCCCTTCTGCTCTCAATGCACCCTAGCCTGCTCCTACATCCCAAGCAGAGAATGGGAGCTGCCAAACAAGTTACTGGAGAATTTACTAGAGAAAAAGACTTATATCGGCTACTGTTTCTGGGACTTCCCAACACTGTAGCTGCTTTTATGTCCCAACATTTAAATGGATGTTTAATGTTGGGACAAGTCAATCCACAAGTCCTCTCCCACCCTTGCAGAGCTTCTGACCAGCCTTTCTCGTACCTATGTCTTAAATACTAGTGAACAACCAATGGGCGTTATTAGACACATAAGGAAAGTTGCCAGTGTGGAACAGAGACACCAAACTAAAAAGAGCCTGGAAGAAACACTGCCCCTCTCATTTGGACTCAAGAATGAATCACCTGATCCAGAATGATCAGTCAAGCCACAGAAGCGTGAGCACAAACAAATTGCCTGTAGTTGTGCATCACTGGAGATTTCCATGGTTTTTGTTACACAGCAGAAGCTGACTGATACAACCCAAAACCAAAAATAGGATGCTATGACAACTGAATAATCATAAAATAAGAGAGAGGTCTCAGAAATTTAATATAAGGTAGTTAAAAGAGGAATTTCAGGGACAGATTTGAAAAGTATGTCACGGAAATATCTTCAAGGATCTAACAGGAAGAAATGAAGATGGAAAATATGAAGAGAAGAAACAGAACACCAATCTGGGAGGTCTCACATCTGACTTAGAACATTTTTTTTAAAAGAGAGAAAACAGAAAATTATTCAAAAAAACAATTCAAGAAAACTTCCCCAGACTGAAGATCATGAGTGTCAAGACTGAGTACGCCCACCATAATACCAGTAAGATGAACAAGACATAATCCACACAACATCATGTAACCCCAGAAGACCAGAGATAAGGAGAAGGTTCCAAAATGTTCCAAAGAAAAAAGATTGAATGCAATGCAACAAAAATAAGAATACTGAATTCTCAGTTTTACAGTAAAAGGAACCTGTTGCATATCTAACAATCGATGAATCAATCAAAAGTAGCAATATAAGCTTTTCATTTAGAAATACAGAGGAATTTAGAGGGAAAAATGGAAGGGGGTTAAGTAGTTCCCTTGGGGTCGGAGCTTTTCAATACTCCTCTTCCTTGCTGCCAACCAAACGCCTACACTTTTTATTCAAACACTGACAAGACAACAACGAGAATTAACAGGTTTATTTGAAACCACTGGTACGGTGAAGAGTTGGAAGGAAGGGTCATGTAATGGGCAGTGCTTTGAGCCCAACGACAGAGACAGCTGGTGAGTAGTTTCCTGTTTCTGTTTTAGAGTTTTTTTAAGTTTATTTATTTATTTTGAGAGAGAGAGAGGGAGAGAGAGAGAAGGGAAGGGACAGAGACAAGGAGAATCCCAAGCAGCTCTGCACTGTGCAGAGCTCAATGTGGGGCTCGAACTCACGAACCATAAGATCATGACCTGAGCTGAAACCAAGAGTCAGAACTGTAACCGCTTAACCGACTAAGCCACCCAGGCGCCCCCTGTAGAGTAGTTTCCTGCAGCAAATGTACAGAGCCCCCTGCCCTTCTGGTCATGCCTCCACCTTCCCTCCAAGTCTGTAAACGTGGCCTGGGGAGACTGAGGGGTGGGGCCCTGCCCCACGTGGGACGCTGCCTGACTCAGGGCGGCTGGGGGGTTCCGGCGAGAGGATAATGGCTGCAGAGGAGAGAGGGCCCCTCTTCTTCCTCTTACTAGAGGGAGGAGGGTGCTGGAGAAAGTCTGGATCCCGCTATGAAGTGAAATGGGAAAGGATGTCCCCTCCTTTCACAGCTACACTGGTCTGAATGGTCTGAGCATCAGATGTCATCATGAGGGTTGGGGCTCCTAGGTAGCTCAGTCAGTTTAGCGTCCATCTTTGGCCGAGGTCATGATCTTGCTGTTCCCAAGTTCAAGCCCCGCATCGGTCTCTGTGCTGACAGCTCAGAGCCGGGACCCTGTTCCGATTCTCTGTCTCCCTCTCTCTCCGCGCCCCCCCCCCCAACTTGCACTCAGTCTCTCACTCTCTCAACAATAAATAAACATTAAAAAATGTCATCAGGAGGGTAAAGCCCACCCTAAGACCTGCATGAAAGCAACACAGGGATTATCCTTAGTGCCCCAGGGCTCTAGGGAATCCCACATAACTTCTGGGTCTTAAGTACCTACTGTGTGCCAGGCAGATAACTCCCTTTCCAGGGGGTGGTATATGGCCTTTTAGGAGCAATGGGAGTTGGTCAGGCAGAGAAGGTGGGCATCATGGGGCACCCCCTCCTGCGACGGGGGCTGGAGTTGGAAAAGGAAAGGAATGAGATCAGGGTCAGCCTGGAGCCTGGCTTAAATGAGAACACTCTGGACTAGTTCTCTGGTGAGCTGGAGGATTAGAAGCCTCAGAGTTGGTTATTTTTAGGAAGGGCCACCTGCAGCCAGTGTGCGAGACAGACTGCAGGGCTGAGGTGGCACGGGAGGACCGGTTAGGCAGCCGCTGGAGCAGGGCAGGCAAGAGAGGAGGGAAGGCTGAATTATGAGCAGGCTGTAGGGATGGAGCGAGAGGGCAGCTGCGGGGACATTCGGAGATGCAGCCCATTCCTGAGGGTTGGACGTAGCAGCCGAGGGGAGACGAGAAGGCTGCGGTGGCTCCCAGGTCTCTGACTCTGGTGACGGGACAGACGGGTGCTCTGCAGAGCTGGGGGGCATCTGGGTGCAGTGGGGGGGTCCGGAGGCAGCTGGGCAGCCTGGGAGACGATTGGGGTGCAGCTGGTAATGGAGGCACAGGAGTGGATGAAACTGGCAGCCACAGAGAGCATAGGGGTGGGAGGGAAAGGAGGTTGAGAAAGTAGATTAAGAGGAGCCCAGGAAGGGGCCCCCAGATGTGGAGGGGAAACCGGGGAGCAAGTGGTGGTGGGCAACTGAAGCAATCAGTGGAGATCAGGGCTGGAGAAGGGCCAGGGTGGGGTACACGGATGGCCTCCGTGGGATTGGGGGAGCAGATTGCCAAAGGGTGACAGGAGGGAAAGGAAGTTACAGAATTTCCAGGACCTCATGTTGCAAAGCTCTCTGGTTCCTGGGTGTGCAATTCTGCGGCTATGGGGCGCTCTGGGCAATTACTGCTCATTGCGGGCTGGGAGAGAGGATGCTCTTTCCTTACCTCGAAGGGCAGAGCCCCCGAGGAGGAGAAAATACAGTCTGCAAGCCCGCTCACCTGCTTTGCCCCCAACCCCCACAAACACTCATTGGTCCCATTTTGGACACTGGAGATTCACAGATGAATGTAACAGTCCTTGACCCACAGGTGCCCCTGGTACGTAATCCTTTACCAGGAAGGGGTAGCCAGTCGACAGTCCGAGGGACTCCCACTTGCAACCCAGTCTTCAAAGAGCCATTGACCAGCTCTGCATGTTAGGTGGTGCAAAGAATCCAAAAAATGAGGAAAGCCCATAGAATCATGGAGGTGGGGAGACAGCAGGGAGAATCAACCAGGATGCACCAAGAGAGGCCGCATTGATCTATGGGATCAAGAGGCAGGAGAGAGGAGGAAGACATGCCTTGGGGCTGAGGCAAGAGGGAGTGGGGGGGGGGCTAGAGGCTACAGAGTGGCTGCAGGGTGGGGAGGATGGGGGAGGAGAAGGGGGTTAAGAGAAGGGAAGGTTGGCATTTCTTTTTAGTTCCTACCTGGAGGCAGTACTGATTTTCAAATAGAGCCCCTTGCAGACATGGGCAGCCTAGAGCCATGACTTTTCTTCTGGTTATATTCTCCCCACCACCCCCCCACCCCACCCCCCACCCTCCGCTGTTGGTACCTTCAGGAAAGTCAAGTTCTGGCAAGTCTAGGCTGTCAGAACTGCAGTCAGGGGGGCCCTCCTTTCCCAGGGCAGAGTTTTAGAGTCAGTGGCATCATAGTAGCATTAAGAGGTAGAGGGAGACCCATGCAGGGAGAAGGTAACCTTGGGCCAGTGGCTCAGTTTCGTCCCCACCAAAGTGTCACCCTCCTGAGCTCCTCACAGATTCTCCTGCCCACAGCCTCTGTGAATTGTTACTAGGGAGACTCTTGGCTCTTATCTCTTGTTCAGGGGTCTGCAAACTGCGGGTTGAGGGCCACATCTGCTGCCTAGTTTTATAAATAAAGTTTTATTGGAACACAGCCACACCTATTCAATGATCTATCGTTTATGGCTGCTTTCATGCTACAAAGCAGAATCCAGGAGCTGTGACAGAGATCAATGCCCTGCAAATCTTAAAATATTTACTGTCTGGCTCTTTAGAGAAAACATTTGCCAATCCTGCTCTTCCATGTGGAGTAGGGCACAGTTTCAGCCAAAAGAAGGTGGTAACATGAATTCTAGGGGGGTTTTAGCAGTCTCTGGTCAAGCAGAACAAAAACATAGGATGAAGATAGGGGGAATTTGCACTCTCTATAGGAATAAAATTTGCAACGTGTTCGAATTGAGTGGGTGTCAGCAACTAAAAGAAAATGCTTCCTTCTCTCAATTCCTTCCATAAATATTTATTGAACTTTCAATTATATCAAGCTCTAGCTGAGTGCCTTTTTACAGAGAAAGAAACTACCAGTCAGAGTGATTGGGTGAGTTGCCCAAGGGCCCATCCCTCTGCTCCCAGCATGGAATGCTCCTGCCTGAGGGTCCTGCTTCCCTCGGGACACCCCAGCCCAGAGCTGCACTTGTGTCCTGCTAGGCTGGCTGGGTGTTGGGAAGACAGAAAGCACACAAGTTATTTTAGCAGTGAGAATTTAATATAGGAAATTGGTTGATCAGATCTTGAAGGACCAAGAAGTAAAAGGAGATATTGAGGTAACCAGAGATAGGAAGAGCTTCCTATGGCCATGAGAACAGAAGAGCGTGGGCTTATCACAACCTAGAAGCTTGGAGGAGATGAAGGGGATGTTGCTCAGCTGGGATTGGTGCCTCAGAAGTTTGGAGAAGGGCCCTCAAGGAGTTGGGACTCAGAACTTCAGCCCTATGAGAAAGTGGTGGGGAGAGGCTCATCTTGAAAATGTGAAAAAAAACTAGAATTATTACTGGAACCCACTATGGCTTCCAAGGCGGTGCTGTTGGGTACAGTGAGCAAATAGAAAGGAGCAAATGCCTTCCTCTCCATCCTTCTGGTCTCCTGGGAGTAGCCGCTATTGGCAGAAATGAATGGGAATCAGTCAATAAAGCAGAAATGTTGTTTGGAGACCCAACACCAGCACCAGAAAGCTGAGCACGGAAGGTTTGGAGCTGAGACGAGATAGTTTAATAACCATTCCAGAGGCTATGACTGCATTTAGACAACCAGTGTTTATAGACCTGGAGCCACAGTCTCTGAGCCAGTGTGGACCCGGAAACTAGGCACATCTTCCCAATACACTGGCTGGTGGGAATGTAAATTGGTACATCCCTTTTGGGAAACAGTTTTCTTATAAAGGTAAATATGTACCTACCATATGATTCAGCACCTGACTTTTAGATCTTCACCCACGAGAAATTAAATGCATGCTCACACAGGCCTTAATGCTTGAATGTTTTTTTTAGTTTACTTTTTAAATTTATTTTGAAAGAGAAATAGAGAGCAAGTGGGTGAGGTTCAGAGAGAGAAGGAGACAGAATCCCAAGCAGCACTCCACACTGTCAGCACAGAGCCCCACACGGGGCTCGATCCCACGAACTCTGTGAGATCATGACCTGAGCCAAAGTCAAGAGTCAAGAGTTGGACGTTTAACTGACTGAGCCACCCAGGCGCCCCTGTAGTAGATCTGTTTTTAATATCCCTAAGCTGGAAGCAGCCCTGATGCCTATCAGCTTGTGAAAAGGATAAGAAATCGTGGCGTATCCATATAATAGAATACTAGTTGGCAAAGAAAAGAATAAATTACTGATGTATCCATCAAACATCGATGAATTTCAACAGCCTTCTACTATGTGAAAAAAAGCCAGACTCAGAAGACCACGCACTCTGGTTCCATTTGTATGACATTTCAGAAATGGCAAACAGAATGGTAGAAGGCAGATCAGTAATTGCCAGAGCCTAGGGCAGGGAAGGGAGGAGGGTGGTTACCAAGAGCACGACTCTCATCCCTTTCCAGATCATGGAAATGACCTATGTTGTGGAGTGGTCACTACCTCATTGTCAAGACCCACTAATGTGTACACTTTTAGTTGGTGAGTTTCATCGTATGTAAAGGACACTTGATAAGGGTGATTTTTAAAAACTGAACCAGAAGGGCACCTGCAGGGCTCAATCGATTGAATGTCAGACTTTGGCTCAGGTCATAATCTCACGGTTCATGGGTTCAGGCCCCACATCGGGCTCTGTGCTGACATCTCAGAGCCCACCTCAGATCCTCTGTCACCCCTCCCGCCCCCGCCCCTCCACTGCTTGTGTTCGCTCTCTCTTACTCTCTCTCTCCCAAAACTAAATAAACTGAATCAGAAAGCTTTAGTAGGGAGCACTTAGTCTACTTACTTCCAATGTTACCTCCTAGGAACCACGGCCTAAGAGGCAAAGAGATCTTTAAAAAACATTAATCAGATTACATCATTCTATTTAAACGCTGCAATGGAATCTCTTTCTTCTTTGAATGAATGCCAGAGGATTACTGTGGCCCACGCGTCCCTCCGCCCTACTGACCCCAACACTTGCAGGGACTGGAGCTATGGTATAAATGGAGGCCCGCATACTGGGTCTGTGAACACATAAAGCTGAGATCAAGCCAACAAATGCCACTACAAGTTCTGTCTTCCCTCGACAGGCAGACCCTTATGGAAAGCTGGGAGGCCATGTTCAAATTTCGAATTTCTTGGAGTCTTTGGAGTTCTGTGCAGCAGTGATGGCACAGAGAGGCAGACCCTGGCCACAGTCGCCCCTCCTTCTGCCTTTCTGCCCTGACCTGTGAGGGTCCCTTGCGAGGCCTCTGAGGACATTTGCATTTGTAACTCCTTGGGGGGCTGAAAACAGCCCTGGGCGCTGAACCAGGGAAATTACGTTCTTCCATATCTCCCAGCTTCTTCCCAAATTGTGCTTTGCTCTGTATGCATGTATATGTGTGTGTGTGTGTGTCCATGTGCATGTGTGTGAGTGCACGTGCCTGCATGTGTATGCATGTCTGTGTGTGAGCATGTGTGTATGTGTGCATACACATTTATGTGTGCATTTCAACAGCAGCGTGAGCTCATTGAGGGCAGCGACAGCGCCAGATTCCTCTCCGTATCCTTTATACTACATATAAAGGTATCTATCTGTGTGCAGAGTGGATGCTAACTGAATGCCCATGAAATAAATAAAAAAAAGAATGGGGGCCAGTGCAACACATTTAATAAGTGTGTTTTGTTTTGTTTTTTTAAATTTTTTAATCTTTATTTTTGAGAGAGAGAGGCAGAGTGTGAGGAGGAGAGGGAGACACAATGAGAAGCAGGCTCCAGGCTCTGAGCTGTCAGCACAGAGCCAGATGGGGGGCCTCGGCTCACGAACCACAAGATCACCGCCCTAGCTGAGGTCAGAGTTCAACCGACTGAGCCACCCTGATGCCCTGATAACAGTGTGTTTTGAAGTCATCCAGATTTAAAGTCAAAATATCACCATGCTACTCACTCACGAAGTCACTTTGGTTCAGTCTCCTAATCCTGTAGAGCCTTGGATTCCACATCTCCAGAGTGCGCATAAAAATATGACCTATTTTGGGGCGCCTAGTTGGCTCAGTCAGTTGAGTGTCCGACTTCAGCTCAGGTCATGGTCTCACAGTTCGTGGGTTCGAGTCCCGCGTCAGGCTCTGTGCTGACAGCTAGCTCAGAGCCTGGAGCATGCTTTAGATTCTGTGTCTCCCTCTCTCTCTGACCCTCCCCTGCTCATGCTGTATCTCTCTCTCAAAAATAAAATAAAACATTAAAAATATTTTAAAAATATATGACCTATTTTATGGGGGTAGGTGTGAGGATTAAGTAGCAATAACCGCAGCTGACGTGTACTGAGCTGGACTTTGAGCCAGGCGCTTTACAACTCATATACTGCAATTTTAGGGTGGAGGGACGGTTAAACCGTAACTCGGGGCATCTCAGTGCATCTCTCTGATCATAGCTCACAATTTGACCCTCTGTTCACGCTACTGAGTTTTTTTTGACATTCCTCCTGTAGGTGGCGCTGCAGAGCAGGAACCGAGATGCGGAGTCGCAGCGCCCCCTGGTGGTCTGTTTCCATCCACATTTTGACTAACTGCAAAGCCGTTTCCATAAAGTCAAGTGCAGTGAGAGTGGGTTGGATGAATGTGGGGGAGAGTTTAGACTTTAACGTGGTAACTTTTAAGACACAAAGAAGCAAAAGTGCCCACGGAGACATAGACCGAGAGGGCTCCAATCCATACCAAACACATTATCACCAATAGTAACAACATTAACATCTGTAATTTACGGATTTACCTTCTGCGCGCCGGTGCCGGCCTTGTACTGAGCACTTGGCATTCGTGGTCTTATTTAATACCCCTCCAGAGAGCATGTATCACGGGAATAATTACTTTTATCTGGAACCAGGCACACGCTAGGTGTCTAGCACATAACGTGCTCGATACATTTTAAAAACAATGAACAATGGGGGCGCCTGGGTGGCTTAGTCGGTTAAGCGTCCGACTTTCGCTTAGGTCATGATCTCGCGGTTCGTGGGTTCGAGCCCCGCGTTGGGCTCTGTGCTGACTGACTGCCAGCTCAGGGCCTGGAGCCTATTTCGGAGTCTGCGTCTCCCTCTCTCTCTGACCCTCCCCTGCTCACGCTGTCTCTCTCTCTCTTTCCTAGAAATAAAAATATTAAAAAAAAAAAGAAAAAAGAAAAAACAATGAACAATGTAGTAATCCTAGGAAGCCAATAGCATCTCCACTTGGGAAAATGAACTGCCCGTCAGCCACAGGCCGGAAGAGCCAGGGCACCTGGGCTGTAGACCCAGCCCTGCTGCAAACTGGGGCGCCAAATAGAAGGCAGAACCTTCTGCCTTCAGCGAGCTTGCTGTCTCATTGGCTTCATCCATGGCTTCATCCACAGCCTCTGCCTTCAAATACCTCTCCCCGGGGCTGCCAGGGGTGGCTATTTATGGCTCAGGGAGGAGGTCCAGTGAGGCTCCCCTCATAAATTAGAGGGAGAGACACATGTGGGTCAAGATTGGGGAATTCAGTGCGTGAGGGATCCCCAGGAATCTTGCTCAGTCTAATCTGGGATTTTCCTTGTCTTCCCTAGGAGGCCCGCTGACTCGGGCAGCGGCATTTGCTGAGCGCCCATGCAGGGCTCCTGGGGCTTTTTCTGGTCCTGCCTCCTCCCCAGCCCCTGCCTGTCACTGCGCCCCGTTTCCCACGGCCCGGGGCTCTCAGGCCTGACCACCAGCTCCTTGGAGGAGGTGTCCCTCATCTCTGAGCCCAGGGCTGTGCTTTATCCTGGGGACACCAGCACTCGAATCCATCATGGTTGAGAGTCCTGTGCATTGTGTGACTTTTAGAGGCAGCCCTCGGTCCCATTCAGTCCTCTGGGAATCCCTCGGGGGTGGCCTGAGTGTCTTGAACGCTTCCTGGGAGACGTGGATCTGAACGCAAGCTGGCCGTGTTTTGTCATGCCGCGATGCCCCTTCTCCAGCACCCCCTACCTATTGGTTTTGAGTTCTTGAAACTGTTTTTCTTCTGGCATTTCTTTGTCACTGTCACACTGTCACTTAACTGTCATTTGCTTCCCACCGTCTCTAGCAATTTTCTTCCCGGATCAGATTCTCCGGGCCGTTAGGTTTGGGTTTGAGCCCAGAGTGACCTGGGGAGGAGAAGGCCTGTGCCACTTTCTTCTAGGAATGAACTGTCTGGGCCTCAGTGCCGGGTTGGGAGGCAGCTACCTGTCTGGATTGTTCAATGACTCTGATTTCTTTACTCACAGGCTGGGAAGGGGTGGTGGAGGTTATCAGAAGTCAGTCCTCGATACACGGGAGAGGTCACATCAGGCATTTCTTTGTACCTCCCCAGGAAGGCTCGAGAAATACTTGCTTAACGGCATGTGTGAAGCGCTTGGCTCCCTCTTCCTGGCTATTCCCCTGCCTCGTTCTCCGCCCCTGCGGCAGCAGCAGGATGGAAACCTTCTGCTGACAGAGTGTCTGGCCTCAAATTACACCGTATCAGAGCTTGGGCATAAAATTAGCAGCAGTGTTCTGTATATGAGGGAGCCAGAGAAATACCCGTATTCAGCAGAACCACGGGCAGGGAAGGAAGGATCAGGAGAGGGAAGAGCTGGCCCCCCACCACCCTGGGGCTTTCCCTGGACAATCTCCCTCCCCCTCCAACTGCCCACCCTCTCTTTCCCCCTCCTCCCACTGCAGAGGCTGCTGCCCAGTGGCTGAGTCAGGACCACAGGAGGCTTGTTAGGGTGGAGGGAGTGGGGCGTGGGAAGGCAAGACCTTAAGAAACCTGAGAGAGTGAACTTGAGGGCTTGTCCTTCCCGAAACATGCCTCCCCACCCACTCCACCGCCCACACACGCACTGAAAACTATGAACAGGAATAAGAAATTCTGTGTCTAGGTACTTTTCATACATTTTCCTCATTAATTCTTGTTCAGTAAGGCTGTTTTACAGATGGATAAAGAAAGGATCAGAAAGGGTGTATCAGCTGCCCACGTTCCCGTTATAAATGCATTCGTGTTTACGCTCGTTATGTGTCCACTTAGATCCCATCATCTCCATATGGCCTCTCACCACGATGCACTTCACTGCATGCTTTAACATTTTCTTTAACATTTATTTTTGAGAGACAGAGCGCGTGTGTGTGCATGTGGGGGAGGGTCCGAGAAAGGGAGACAGAGGATCTGAAGTGGGGCTTGAACTCACACACCCACCGTGAGATCATGACCTGAGCTGAAATCGAGTTGGCCGCTTAACCGACTGGGCCCCCCAGGCGCCCCAACACTGCGTGCTTTTGTGTGGACACAACATGAACATGCTCACACTTCCCTACACTGGGTTGGATGTGTTTACCTACACACTCATAGGCACCCCTAGGTATTTCCAATCATGCGCATAGGATGAGACACACAATCACATGCCAGTGCCCTGTCACACTTGCTTGCTAAAATGGTCCCTTCCTGTCTTTCCTGACCAACTCGAAGCCAGCTTTCTCATGACTCCAGCCATGGCTGAGTGCTTGCAGCCCTTGGTGCTTCCAGACACTTGTCACGTCTGCCACTTCACCCTGTCCCGATACGATGCATTTAGTTGTTTCATCCTGTAGACCAGGAGCCCTGAGACATCTTGAAGTCTTAGTTTATATTATTTCTAGTTCTGCAGGTGTGAATTCTTCAGTGTGTTGAGTCTATGCTTTCACGGTGTAGGTGTTCTTTACAGAATTCGTAATTTTGATCTGTGAGCTCATAGGCAGTTTTGTTATTGCTTCTACAGGTTCATGGGCTCCAAACTATTTTGATGTAATGCCTCAGCTTGGGATTTCCACACTGTGGGGTTAGCTTGGATCCGGGCCTCACGTCAGTGCGTGTTTTAGGCTTGAGGCTCTAGTGTACGTATCCCTTGTTCGACCCATGACCTGGGAGAGTATCTCGATTCCTAGGGTGACCCCAGGCGGATAGCTGGAAAATTCTTTTTTTTTTTTAATGTTTTTTATTTCATTTTTTGAGACAGAGAAGGAGACAGAGCGTGAGCAGGGGAGGGGCAGAGAGAGGGAGACACAGAATCTGAAGCAGGCTTCAGGCTCTGAGCTGTCAGCACAGAACCCGATGCGGGGCTGAAACCCACAAGACATGAAATCATGACCTGAGTTGAAGTCGGATGCTTAACAGACTGAGTCACCCAAGTGCCCCGTAACTGAGAAATTCTGTTCCTCTAAATCAGTTCTGACACCTGGTTTCACACTAGTCAGACTTGACTTCTTGGTAACAGCAGGAAATGCAGCCCAGACCTAGTCCCCGATCAGGCATTAAAATCTCAGCCCCAATAACCCATATTCACCCTTAGTTTTCCCATAGAGTGGGAGGCACCAGCCCACCTCTGTGACGTAAGTACTCCCTCTCTTAGAACCTGAACATTACACTTTCTTCCTTTTGAGCTGGGCTCCATATGTTTAAAATACTAAAAAAAAAAAAAGTATTACCCAGCCTTTTTCATATGTCTGGAGTAGGATGGGAAATTTCAACTTGGTTTCACTCTCCTGTCTTATCTCTATATTCTAAATGCCTTATTCAATAAATAGTTGTTGATTGCCTCTGTTTTTCTCCTTTCTTATCCTCTCCTCTGTCTCCCTGCCCCCCAAGCAGAGTCCATAAAGGATCTTGGTTTCAGAAGAGCTCTTGGCTGGATGAAGATGCAGGGCTGTGGAACTGAGCCCAGAGAATTTCCCTCCTGGGGAATGGGGTTTCACCCTGAACTCCATTTGGGGCAGAAGGTCCCTTGGGGTGGCTGGGCGGAGCTGGGACAAGGTTCAGAGGAAGGGCCTGAGGCTACCAGCTGCCCTCCTTTCTAGCAGCCAGACAGTACTTGGGATCCTGAGAATGGCTCCTGCCCCCCATTCCTTTGTCTGGGAGGTAACAAAGGGACTGTTGTAGAAGATCCTGGCTCTGGGTGCCACACAGCTGGCTCTGTCCCCACAGACCCCTGTCCCAGTCCTAAGAGCCCTGACATAGCATGGGCTTGGGGACAGATGCAGTCAGAGGGGCCCATTCTGTGATACCCATGGATGGTGAGGCATGGAGGCCTCCCCATCTACATCCTCTCTCTGCTGTCTCTCTGCTTTGTGTCTGCAGCGCATGACTGAGTATTGGGCGTGAATGAGATGTGTTTGTGTGTAAGTGACAGGTTGGGGTTCCTGGGTGAGGCTGTGGATTTCCAGAGAGCTCCCTTCAGAATCCAGTAGCCACACCTGTTAGAGGAGCCACAGATTCACCCTGAATCTCAGCTGAGTGCTTTTGCCCTGTGCTAGGCGCTGTGCTAGCCGGGAAGATGGTTGTTAAATGTATAAACACAGAGGCAAATATGAAATCGTAATAGTTCTGAATGCTTGGAAGTAAAAGTACAGGGAAGTGGGAGAGAATATGACAGGAGGCACTTGATTTAGGTGAAGGGTCAGGGAAATTCTCACTGAAGAGGTGACTTCCAAGCCAAGTTCTAAAGGAGGCAGGGAAGAACATTCCAGTAGGGGAAGAGCATGCACGAAGGCCCTGAGGGGCAGGCACCTTGAAACATTCTAGATGCTCCAGTGTGGGAGTGTGGGAAGGAGAGAGCCAAGGAGGGGGGGACCAGGGAAGCCAGCAAGGCCTTCAGAGATTTGGAGGCAGAGGAGGCTGGGAGTCTGGACTTTCTCCTTAAGTGCAAGATGAAGCAGTGGAAGAGTGTAAGCAGGGAAAGATGTGATCAGGTTCATAATTAAACTCACCGTGGTTGGCAGATCCAGAAAGGACCGGCTGGCTGTGCCAGGCCTGGGGATCTAGAGATGCGGAAGGTGTAGCCCCGAGCTCCCAGGGTAGGGGAGGACAGAAGCATAAACTGACCCTCACACTCTGTATGACAGGTAACTGAGTGCTTACTCTGTTGGGGAAACCGGGAGGCTTCTTGGAGGAGGCGGCATTTGCCCTGGGCCTGAGAGGTGATAGAAGACAAGGTAGAAGCTGGCATCCCAGGCCTAGGGAATAGTTTGGGCAAAGGTTTGGCAGTCAAGATCAGAGGGTTTGGTGTGACGAGCCTGAGGATAAGATGTCACTCTCCAAGTTCATGAGGCCCCTTGGTGGTTGAGGCAGCGCCGGGAGGCCGTCTCTGATCGAATGGAGCTCTCTGATGCCCTGTGGAGGCCTGGCACCAAGAAATCCTATCAGGGAAGGTCCCAGAGCCCCAGAGTCAGTGGATTCCTGCAAACCCAGCATCCGAGGGTGGGCACTTCCCCAATTGCAGTGCAGCTGGGGGGAGGGGGGGCGGGGGAAGGGCGGGAAAGAGGAAGTGAGGGCCTGACCTAGAGATCCCAGAGGCGGAGCCTCTTCTAAGTGAGAGAAGCAAGGGAGGGGCCTCCCCTGGGAGGCCTCCTGGGAACTCCCTGGGCCAACAGCAGAGACGCAGGGTGGCTAGAGGTGAGAGGTGAACGCGGGCGTGGCCTGGGCCTGGCTGGGTGAGACTCTTGCTGCCCAGTCCCCGGGAACACTGGTGGCCATGGCCGTGGCCCAGCAGCTGCGGGCTGAGAGGTGAGTGCAGGGGCGGTGCCCTCCCCGGGCCTCCTCACTGTTTCCCCGCAGGCCTTGGGGCACAGAGGCCTGACCCTCCTGCAGCCCCTCATCAAGGGCAAACGTTAAGAGGCTGGAACTGAGTCAGAACCCGAATGCTCAGCAAGGCAGATTCTTAGAAGGGTTTCAAAGAAGCTTCCAGTTTTTGCTCACTTCCTTCAGGCACGGATGAAGACACCGAGGCTCAGAGAGGGGAAGTAACTTTCCCAGGGTCACACAGGAGTGTCGAGTACGGCCAGGATCAGGTGTCTGGAGGCCCAGGCCGGGCTCGCTGCTTTGCATGGCTTTTCATCTTCTGTTCTAGCAGAATCACAGCATCCGGCTTCTTCCTTTTTACCCAGAGCTTGGCAGCCTCAGTGCTCTCTGACGGCTCGCCCGGTTTCCTTCTTCTGCATAGTCCTTAAACCGCTTGCAGGAAATCCTGTACTCTCTCATTTGCTTTTGTCTCACTGACTCTTCCGTTAGAAGTAGGCTTCATGGCATTATTCGTCCCCTGATCACTGCTGTACCCCCAGAGGGAGACCCCGACCAGTACAGACTAAATGCTCAGTAAGCGCGGCTCAGTGTGTGGATCCTTGAGCTGGAGAATGTCCTGAGGTCCTTCTAGTCCAATTCCATCATTCGACAGATGAGAAAAAACAAGGGCCGCGAAGGGTCAAGTACTCACTCAGGGTCACATGCAGCACGGCCTGGTCAGGGCTTCGCCTCAGCTCTCAGCAAGCCTGTGCTCTGAGCTGTGCGGGACCTGGGGACATGGGGCTTGGCTCCTGCCCTTGGATTGGAACAGCAGGTGACATCAGGAAAAAAAGCACGCTAACCGTGTGACGGTGACGCAGGAGTGTCGTTGGAGATCAGGTGGGCTTGTCTGGGGTCAAAGCAGGCAGCAAAGGGTTCACGGCGGAGTCTGGGGTTACAGGTGGAACTTTCAAAGGCTGCAGGTCAGAAGAAAGCATGTCAGTGTGTGTGTGTGTGTGTGTCTGTGTGTGTGTGTGTAGGGAGGGACCGCAGGATGCTAGCAGTGCGGCTCCAGAAGGCCTTGGTGAGCCGGAGGGGGGTGCAAGGGCTGGCTTGTCCCACCAGATTCCCGCCACTCTTCCCCACCGCTCTCACTGGAGCAGAAGCTGAACACACAGGAAGTGGCTGCCGTGTGAGGCTCATGGCACTTCCTGTTTCTTGGCGGACAATGTGTCAGAAGACAGGACACCCCCCAAGAGCTGCCTACCCCCAGACTGTGCTCTCCCTCTCATGCTCTGTTTCTGTCCAGCCACCCTTCCCTCCCCCAGAGGAGGAAGGGGTGCCTGCCTCCCTCCTTTCATGTGGCCATGAAGCCAGGCCCTGGGCCCCCCGCTGGTCAGGTGCCCTGGACAGGCTGTGCCTCAGGCCAGCGCAGAGGACACAAAGGGACAGTGAGGGGACAGCAGGACTTCTTAAGGCCTGAGACATCCAAAGCTGGAGACGACTGTCTTGGGGTAGCGAGAGAGGTTCCAACAAACATGTTTTGAGCACTTACTGTGTCCAGGAGCCACAAAACCCAAGCTAGCTGCCCCGCCCCCCCGGAAGTCTGTCCAGGCCTCAGCCCCTCCCACCCAGGATCCAAAGTGGATTTTTCGAGAACGACATGAGTGTGTATGAACCCAGAGCATCTCCCGGTCCCAGGAGGCCCTGGGGCAACTTCAGTTTGGAGGGGTCCTGGGTCGGGGATCTCCGGGGGATGGGGGGGCAGGTCTTCTAGGATGGCTCCCAGTCACCGTCGTTGCCCACCCCCATCCCCGCCTCTGCCCTGGTGCACAGCTTCCTGCCTCAGCCCCCAGCACGCAGCAGGGTCACTTGCTAAAACACAAGACACGGGAGCGGCCCTGGGTGGGGGCACCTGCTGTGTGGCCGGCGCTGTTCTGGGCACTGGGGGTGCAGCAGTGAGCAGGCCCCCTGCTTTCGCGGGGGTTCTCAGGCTGGGCTCCTTACAGATGAGACCTCCTGACCCTCCGGGGGTCCCCGATTAACAGAAGGAGCAAGGAGCCCAGGCACAGAGGGGAGTCTTCCCAAGGTCCCCGCTGGCCATGGCGGAGCAGGGATTCTGAGGGTCACCTTCCCCCCACACCCTCCTGCTCTGATCCCCATGCCCTCCCAGCATGACCCCCTTCCTCGCCTGTGCCCCCCCACCCCCAGCGCCAGGCACAGGACCTTCGTGATGGGCCCTGCCTGTCTCGCTGGCTCTGTCTCTCCTTCCTCTCTGGCTCCCGCTGTATGTTCTGGCTGCACTCAAACTGCCCCTGCCCTGAAGTTCCTTGAACTTGACCCTCTCTTGCATGCCTAGAGCCTTGGCACTCAGTTTCCCTTGCCTGCTGTCCTGTAGCCAGCTCCTCCTCGCTTCTCCTGCAGAGCCAGCCCCACTTCCTCTGGGAAGCCCTCCCTGACCACCCTCCATCTGAGCGAGCTGAGCCCTCGTAAAGCACCCTGCTTTTCTCCCTCGGGGACATAAGTCCCATCTTTGAAGTGCCTGCTTGCCACGCTCTCTTGCCCACATCACTACTAATTCTTGGAGGGAATATAATAATGCCCGGCTCCATTACAGCTCAAAACACCGTGTGCTTTTCTTTCCCAGTCTCTCTGAGCATTGACATGACATCATTACTTGGTTAGGCATCAAACTCCTCCACTTAGCCATGAGACCTGGGAGTCAAGGGGCGCCTGGGTGGCTCATTCGGTTTAGCTTCCGACTTCGGCTCAGGTCATTATCTCATGGTTTGTGATTTTGAGCCCTGTATCAGGCTCTGTGTTGACAGCTCAGAGCCTGGAGCCTGCTTCAGATTCTGTGTCTCCCACTCTCTCTGCCCCTCCCCTGCTTGCACAGTGTCTCTCTCTCTGTCTCTCAATAATAAATAAAAATGTTAAAGAAATTAAAACAAAAAAGAAGAAGAAAAAGAGAGAGAGAGAGAGAGAGAGAGACCCAGGAGTCAGAAGCCACATCTTAAGGTGCTTAGAACAGTGTCTGAGCTCTGTGAGGTGCCAATGAGGGTTTGCTATTATTATCATTGCTGTTGCTGTTGTTGTGATTATTACCTCAGATGGGGAAACTGAGGCCGGGAGGAGGGCTGGAATTTGTTGAAGGGCCTGCAACGAGCTGGTGGGGCAGCAAGTGAGGTGCAGTGTGGTGGTGTTTGGGAAGAGAATTCTCGAGCCAAACAGTTTAGGCTCAAATCCCAGCTTTTCGATTTCCTTGGGCAAGTTCTGTAACCTCTGTGTGCCTTGGTTTCCCTGTCTGTATAAAAGGTGGCAGAAGGGCACATGATCGGGAAACAGATGAGCATAGTTATGATCACCCCGCCTTCCCGATTCCCTGCCCGGAGCCATGTTTATGCTCTGGTTCCTTCCTGTGCCCTGCCATCGTACTGCAGATGAATTACCCATGAAACCCACAACCTTGAGGGAGAAAGCGGGGGCAGAAGCTTCTCCCAAGGGTATTGGCCGTGGGGAGCATGTGTGGAAACTGAGTGGGGGGCGGGGCGGCCACTGGTCACTGAGTCGCTCAGGGAGTGGCGGGGATTTCCTCTGTCTGCCCATTGCCACCCTGAGTCACCCCCTAGTGGCAGCCACCAGCGTCCTGAGGTAGCCAGAAGTCCCCATGGGGACCCGCGGCAGCTGGGACTGGGTATGCATACTGGGAAACCCATCTCCTCTGAGGGCCCCGCCCCCACTCCCACCCTGTCCCCCAGCTGCTCTGAGCTCTGTGACGCCTGGCTGCCCTTCCTCTGTCTCCTTGCCTGTCTGTTTTCTCTTCCTCCACTTGTCTCTCTCACCCCCCTCTGCTCCTGGATTGCTTTTCCAGGGGCATCACGGGCACGTGGCTCTCCCCTCTCCCACTCCAGCAAAGACCCCACCCCCAGCCCCTCTGAGCTCCAGAGCCACACCAGCTCTTGCTGGACCTTGACCCGGCAGCCCAAGGGACTCCCAAATTAGCATGCCTGGGACTGAGTCCACCAACCCTGCCCCCCTCCCACGCATCCTCGTCAGAATATGGGTGACACGTGGGTGTCACTCTAGATGCTGCCCTTTCGTTCACCTCCACATCCAAAGAGTCCCCAAACCCTGCTGGCCATAGGCCAGGAATGACTCACAAGTTGGTAGTGTGTCTTCTGGAAATGTATAAGGCTGCTGGGCACAGAGGAACTGATGGGTAGCTCACACACACAGGGGCTTATTTTTTTACATACCAAGGAGTCCAGAGGTAGACCACCGCTGGTTCTGCAGCTCGATGACCTCAGCGCCAAAATCCCAGAATTCCTTTGGTCTTCCTCATGGATGCAATATGGCTGCCGTGGGTCCACGCAGCACACCTGCTTTTTTTTTTTTTTTTTTTTTAGTGTTTATTTATTTTTGAGAGAGAGGTAAGCAGAAGGGGGAAGGAGAGGAAGCCGTGCTGGCCTGTCTCTCCCTCTGGATCAGGAAAGCAGATGCTCTGAGAGGCCCCTGTGACTGATTTTCTCTTAAGTCTCATTGGCCGGAAACGGTCGCATGGCTGGTCTTAGCCGCAAGGGAGGCTGGGAAATAGGAATGAGGTTATGAGGTTTGGCTCAGACTGATCATGGTCCATCTCCCTGAGGCCAGGCACGCTGCTGCCCTAAAAAATTGGAGCTTGATTAGCAGGAGGAAGCAGAGTACCCAGCAATGACACAGTGTCTGCCAAGGGTTGTATCTCTGGGTCTGTTCTCCCCGCCTGCCCCTGCTGTCTGGCTCTGGTCCCCATCATCTCTCTGTTGCGCGGAGGCACTCCAGGGCCTCACAGCGGTGCTCTGTCCACCTTCAGCCTCTGTCCTTTTCTTCTCCACACAGCTGCTTGAGTTGGCCTCCTAAACCAGGATCTTACTGTGTTTTCACTCTCTTCTGGAGCCTTCTAGAGCCTTCTGGCTTCCTGTTCCCTCTATGAGTTACTTGGCTCAGTACTGCTAACCTCCTCAGCCTGGCTTCACCTGACTGGTCTCTGATCACAGCTGACTCCACTCACACTAGACCCAAGTCCCCTCCTCGGGCCTTGGAACCTTAGCATATGCTGTTCCCACTGCCTGGAAGGGAACTACCTGGGCCTACCTAGTGGATTCCCCTTCGACCTTCTATTCGACGGCCTTCTGGACCTGACTCAAACGTCACCTCCTCTGTGAGGACCTCCCCACGCTGAGTGTGACAAATCATTCTCTCCGTGGGACAAGCGTTGACTTTGTTTACCCCCTATGACCCGGGGCCCAGGCCAGCGTCTGACACAGACGTTACTTGCTGTGCTGGTCCTGGATGAATAACATGGTCACAGAGCAATTTGCTGGACTGGAATTCGGCCGTGGGTACATGGTCCCCTCTCCAAATGGGTTCGCTCTCAGGGTCTGGTCTGAGTCCCGGCCTCGTCCTAGAAGGGGTGCTGACACACACCCAGGGTTCACTTTGCACACTGCCTCATGCCCGATGGGCCCGGCCGGCCACAGGTGGTAACCAGGTTTCCTTTCCCTCCCGCCTCCCTCAGCGACTTTGAACAGCTTCCCGATGACGTTGCCGTCTCGGCCAACATCGCCGATGTCGAGGAGAAGAGGGGCTTCACCAGCTATTTTGTAAGAGAGATCCTGACCTTCAGCCTCTGACCTCTAAACCTCCAACTCTCTCATCCCTTAACTTCTATCCCCATGCTTCTCAACAGGGCGATTTGCCCTCCAGGGGACATTGGTAGTAAATATCGTTTTTTATAACTTTTTTTAAGTTTATTTATTTCGAGAGAGAAAGAGAGAGAGAGAAAGCACATGCTCACACGAGCAGGGGAAGGGCAGAGAGAGAGAGAGGGACAGAGAGAATCCCAAGCAGGCCCTTTGCAGCCAGCACAAAGCCAGACATGGGACTCGATCCCAAAAACCTTGAGATCAGGACCTGAGCCGAAATCCAGAGTTGATTGCTTAACCAACTGAGCCACCCGGGCGCCCCTGGTAGTCAACACCCTGAGACATTTTTGATGATTACTGCTTGGGGCTGGGCGTGCCACCGGCTGCACAGAGCCCAGAGAGGCCACTCGGCACCCTCGGGTGCACAGCACAGCCCCCACCCCAGAGAAGCGTGGCCCCCAGTGTGATGCCAAGGTTGAGAAATGCCACTCTAATCCTAGGACCTTCGAACCACCACCCCTATCCCCACCACGTCCACCCTCGGCCGCCCTACACCCTGGCCTGTGTCCTCTCTAGGTTTTTGTCATCGAGGTGAAGACGAAAGGCGGATCCAAGTACCTCATCTACCGCCGCTACCGCCAGTTCTACGCCTTGCAGAGCAAGCTGGAGGAGCGCTTCGGGCCGGAGAACAAGACCAGCCGGTTCACCTGCACTCTGCCCACACTTCCGGGTAGGCCGGCCCTTCCCCTGTGTTGGGGACCCTGCCCTCCTCTCCCAGCGGTCACAGACTGCCCCCTCTGGCCTTATGGCCCTTGACGTCCTGTGCTGCGATGATGTTATGACCACCCTGTTTCAGCCATCCGCCCTTTGTCCAGCCCTCGGACTCATGAGCGCCCCCTCTGGCCCTGTCCCTCTGATCACAGCCCCCCCAGCAGGGGCTGGCTCCTCACGGCTTCCCCTGCCTCCCCTCTCTGATGCTGTGGACATCGCATCTCTGCCTCTGGACGGTCCCCTAACCCCTCCCCTCCTGGCCTTTCTCCCCAGCTCCATCCAAACATGCACCCCGGACAGGTGCAAATCACCAGCTACCGGGCACCTGCCCTCTTGAGCCCTGCAGGGGTGTAGGGAGCCGGGAAAGCGGGGTGGGCTTGGAGGGTGGGGGTGTGCCAGGCAGGCAGGCGGCACACAGGCACCCTTCTCACAAACAGCAGAGAAACTTCCTGCCCTTTCCTTCTCCAAGCTCCTCACTCCACCTCCGGCTTCCTCTTGCTTTCTGTCCCCGCAAAGGTCCACAGAGGAACTGCACTGTCCCCCTACCCTGGGGGGTGGGGGTGGGGACGCCTGGCTTCTCTTTTCCTCCTTCAGAGCCAGTTCTGCTCACATCTGCCCCATCGCGTCTCTGGGCTGCCAGGGACAGGGACCCTCCTGTTTCCGGTCCCCCTCCTCCCCCCCCTCCAGGCTCCAGCCTGCTTTGTCCCCTCTCTGTGTGGCGTCCCCCTGACGGCATGTCGCATGTCCGTGGCCTCCTCCTCGCACTGGCCTTCTCCCAGTTCTCTCCCTACCTCACGGCGGCTCCTCCAGCCCCTTAGGAAATCTGTCCCCTCTTCTGTCCCTTGGAAGGTGGGCCGTCCTCTGCCTTTCTTCTTCCTCCAGACACCCTCCCCCAAGCCAGGCAATCTGAACTCTGACCTTAACTGCTCTCTTCTTGCCGCTGAGTCCCGACCGCCTCCCTACCCCAGACCTCAGCCACTGCCCTGCTACTACCAGCAGGCACCAGCCCCTGCCCATCTCAGGGGCGGCGGGAGCCAGACATTCACCTTCTGGTGGGGGTTCTTCGGGAAGACGGTTCTACCCGGGGCCCCGCCTAAGGCGCTTGGAGAGGACATTTGTCTTGGGTCAGCCATCATCTGTGTCCCTTTCCCTCAAACACGCTGCCTTGCTTTTGAGGAATGATTCCTTCATCTACTCAACAAATATTGATGGATTTGGGTCTCATTGGCATATTAGGAGCACCTCGAGATTTAAAGAATTTTGATGCCCAAGTCCCACCCCCAGAGACCCCGATGTAATAATTCTGGGGCGGGTCCTGTACAATTAGACTTCTAAATGCTCCTCGGGTGACCTAGGTGTGTAGCCAGGGTTGAGGACCCCTGTGTTAGGTCATGCGCTACAGTGTGAGCTAAGCAAAGTCCCCCTTCTCTCAGTGCCAAAAATCGTGTATGTGTGTGCGTATGTGTGTGAACCGGCAGTAAGTAAACAAGGAAAACAAGAGAAATATCAGCTGGAAACGTGCAGCCCAGCTGGAAGGGAAAGGCGGCGTGGGCTGGAGGGGTCTCTGCACTGACACGGCGGGGAGGTGCCCGGCCTGGAGGGGCAGCCCCAGGCCCAGAGACTGTGTTCTTGGGCGGGGCTCCCAGCACAGCTTTTTGCATTTCCTCAGCCAAAGTGTACGTAGGTGTGAAACAGGAGATCGCAGAGGCACGGATTCCTGCCCTCAACGCCTACATGAAGGTAACGGGGGCCGTGCCGCCTGGGTGCCTGGGTGAATACCTGGGAAGGCATCTGGGGGGGCCTCTGGGGGGGTGGCGTCTGGGAAGACACCCGGAAGGCCACCTCGGAGGGCACAGAGCGGGAAGCAGCCCATGGACCATCCCCAAGCACAGCTGTAAGGCTGCTTCTCCTGCTCTGATGGGCCCCCATCTTTGATCCTTAAAGGCCTGGCCTGGGGGGAGAATCAGGATGTGTTCTCAGAGTTCCAGGGGCTGGGGCAGAGGCAGTGGAGAAGGTACAGGAACACACTTTGAGTCAACAAATCTAATGTCTGTGCCGAGTGTTTGGAGAGCGAGGTGAGTAGGGTCCAGGTTGTGCCTCCGGAGGTACCTGCTGTCCAGTGGGGACACGGAGAGGTGGGTCACGAAATCACAGAACCGTGGCCTGTGTAACGGGGGCATGATGGGCCAGGGCCACAGCTCTCACATGGTGCCTTTGTTTGAACTGGAGAAAG
Source organism: Proteles cristata cristata (assembly GCA_017311185.1). Classification (NCBI taxonomy): domain Eukaryota; kingdom Metazoa; phylum Chordata; class Mammalia; order Carnivora; family Hyaenidae; genus Proteles; species Proteles cristata. Next base: position 1,617,848 of record JAESUZ010002068.1, on the reverse strand, counting down.
GCCCTCCCTTGCCAAGGCACAGGCTGGTTTTAGTTGCATTCACGAGCCTTGCCCAGGTGCCCTTGGATACTCCCCAGCCTGTAAATGGTCTGCATCCCTCGGAGATAGAAACACAGAGAAAGTAATGTCTTGAAGGCAGAGACCAGGCTGGTTAGGAAAGTCCTTCTACCATCAGGACTGTGCAAGAGAGCAACAGGGTGCCTCATGAGGCAGTGAGCACCCTGTCACTAGAGGCATCCAAGCCATGGCTTGATGGCAACCAAAGGAAACTGCAGAGGGAAGCCCTCCTCCTAGCACAAAGACCCCCTCACCATCAGTGAGGGCTCCCCCCGCCTTCTACTCTCACGGCTGAAGAGCACAGAATAGGCATCTTCAGTCTTCACTCTGACATCGACTGTTTGGGTGATTTGGGGCAAGTTACTCATCCTTTCTGGGCCTTGGTTTCCTCACCTGTGAAATGGGGCAGTGCCTCCAGCTCTCTGGTCTCCTGGGAGAGGAGTGATGTTGGAAGCTTCCAGAATGTGAGAGATCATAACTCCTAGTGGAGGGAGCGGCAGGAGGAGCTCCGAGGAGGCAGGAGGCGAGAGGAGAAGACTCCTGCCCTCTCCAGTGGCTAAAGGAATCCTGGACTCTGAGCAGAGAAGAGGGAGGGTAGGAAGCCCCTGGGCTGTGGCACTGGAAACATCTCCCCTCAAGGGGGCGCTGTGACGCCTGCTCCTTCAGAGTGGCTGGAGGCTCCTGTCTCCCTGCAGGGTAGGAGAGGGGAGGGATGAGGCTGTGGAGCTGGGGCTCATGGTCCCCCACCTGGGCTTAGCCACCAGCAGCCTGGAGGGTGCCCTCTCTGCCTATCTCTGTGTGACTTGGTTCCTCAGAGCCCAAGGGTCCATCAGGGCAGGAATCTCTGCTATGGTCCAGGGCCAGGGTGCTCACTACCACTCTTCCCCGCTCGTCCCTTGGAAAGCTATTAGAAAAATCTGATTCCTTGGAACTTCCACTGCGGTCTCACCACTGTCCGCGTGGAGAAAATGGGTCATGTGATAACGACAGCTGCCTGGGGGGCTGTGCAGTGCTTTGACTGTCAGCCAGGAGGCCCTTGATTCAGATTTGTAGGGTAAACGAATAGGCTTATTTACTTCCCTCAATAACATGTGAGTTGGATGCTATTATCCCTATTTACGGCTGAGAGGGTGGAGGCACAGAGAGGTGGAGCCGCTCACTTGGTGCCACAGAGCAGCTAGAGAGGAGGGCTGAGATCTGAACTCCCATCTCTATGACTCTGGGGCTGTGCTTTCACCCCCTGTGCTACATTGTGATCAAAGTAACAGCAACGATGATAACTTCCAACTCTGATCGGGCTCTTCCTAGAGTTGTAAGCATTATGCACCTACTCGCTTATTTAATCCTTACACCATCCCACAAGGCAGGTGCTATTATCATACCGTTTTATTAATGAAGATCTGGAGGTGCACCTGTCCGGGGTCGCACAGCTGGCCTTGATCCCAGGTGCGGCCTGGCTCAGCGTCTGTGCCCTTAAATCCACCTCTGGGCCGCCTCCGAGTCCTCCCTGTAAGAGAGCTGTGTCCTGTGTAGGCTCTGCAGTCCTGGCCCCTCTGGGATGCGCTTCCTGGCCCCTCCCCATCCGGCTGCCTCCATGGAATTCTTGGAAGGGGGCTGGAGCTATAGCCCAAGGCCAGCCACAGAGCTCCTGGGGACCCGTGCATCGTCCAGTGCGGGGGAATGACCCTGCCACATTCTGGGTACTCTGCGTCCTCGCACCTTGGACCTTTGCACTGTGGCCAGTGTAACCAGCATCAGATGGAGTGGGAGTCCGACCCCTCTCCTTCCTAGCTCTGCCAACTGGGCTGGGCACTTTGCCTCTCCAAGCCTCAGTTTCCCCAACCCCGGTATGAGATGAAGTATCAGAAGGCAATTTTTAGGCTGTAATGCCACCAACTGTTGTTGGTTTGGGTCACTGGAGGTATCTTTCCTCCCACGACTGTCTCATTTTCATCTCAGGGATGGACCTCGGTGGCAGATGGCTCTGGGTTGCCCCAGCTCTGTCGCTTGCCAGGCCAGGTGGCCTTGGGCACGTCCCCTAACCTCCCCGACACTAACTTTCAGACTTTTGGTGAGATGGAGAGAAGCCACACCACCCCATCATTTTTACCTGTCGTCACCATTATTGTTGGGTCTGGGGGCCTTTAAAGTCTTTTCCAAATGAACTATTCTCAAGCCAGCCAGTCCCCTCCTGATCTTGAGCCCAGGAGTAAAGCTTATGAAATGTCACACATCTTGTATGAAACAGAATATGTCTTGTTGCTGTGATCAGGCAGAGAAAGGGTTAAGAGAGAGACAGACAGGGACAGAGGGACCAGTGTGGAGAACGGGGATGGAGCAGTTAGGCTGGGAGGTCCAGACCTTTCTGCTGGCCACCCACCTGTGCTGTCTCCTCTCCCAAACACAGAGCCTCCTCAGCCTGCCCATCTGGGTGCTGATGGATGAGGACGTCCGCATCTTCTTCTACCAGTCACCCTATGACACGGAGCAGGTGCCCCAGGCACTGCGCCGGCTCCGGCCGCGCACCCGGAAAGTGTAAGTGACCATCCCTGCGCTCCTCTGGGCCAGAGCCCCGGGCCGCCTCCTCCTAACCAGACTCTGCCCCACATGAAAAACACGTCTTTTCCCTGGAGGAAGAGAAGAACCAGAGATCAGTTCCATCCCTGAACACCCCAGGATGTTCAGGTTGTCAGGTGGGCTTGAAAAACCAAGCCCGGGGCCTGGAGGGATAGGAGGTGGGTGCATTTTGATGTGTGTGACAGCGCGGACCGGAGGTCAGGGGCTGGACCACAGACAGGGAGAGTCTGGGACCACAACGCCCGCTGGGGATGCCGCAGGGCTCTGGGTGCCTGGAGAGAGTGGGGGCAGGGAGGGGAGGGAGGAGCTGCTCTCTCCAAAGACATTCCCGGAGCATCTTCTGGGGTGCCCTGTCCCCCGCAGTCAGTTGCACCTCCTGGTGTATCACACTGACCCCCCAGGGGGTGCTGCTGCTCCCTCTCTGATTCCAAACAGCCCACTACTCCCTTCCAGCCCCCTCCTCAGCAGGAAATAATCACGGCGCATCCAAGCCACTGAAATAGGGCTGGGTTTCCGAAGCCAGGCTGCTGCTGCTGCTAAGAATTCCAAGGACAGTGTTCCTGAGCCCTGGCTTCCCTCCCTCACTGCCTCCCCAGGCCAGTATCTCTGAGTGTCCCCTTGGTGCCTGGCCATCTCCCCATGCGCGCAGGCAGGCATGGTCTCAATTTCACCTGAGCCTCGCGGCAGCCTGGGCCCAGAGCCTTGGAGCAGAGCACCTCTCCAACCCGCTTCCTTGGTTGGAAAGTTAGTAGCGGGGTGTGGGGCATAGAAGGAAGAGCAGATGTGAAAGGGCTGGTATGTTAGGGCACTAACAGGTGTCTCCCTCCCCACCCTCTTGCTGAGCCTCTGTTTCCTGGCCCACAAAAGGGAATACAGTCCCTCCCCCAGCGGCAGTGGGACCGAGGGAGCGAGTGTGATGGCCCAGAGGAGCGGCTGTAGCTGCATTTTTAACCTCCTCCCCGTCCCGTACCCTTCCCACCCTGGATGAGGGGCTCCTCTGGGCACCGAAGCAGGGAGCTAGGCCCCCAGAGAACCAGGAGGGCTGACTGGCCTCCCTTCTGTCTCCACAGCAAGAATGAGGCCCCACAAGGTGCCATCTTTGACCGCATGGCGGCTCCACGAGCAGAGGTAACCCTGCCGGGCCAGGCCTCCCTCCTCATCTCTGGGCTCCACGTTTGGCCACTCTAGGCACCCTTTGTGTGCCTAGGATGGGGCTGGGTGCCGCGAGCAGGAGGGGACTCAGCCTCAGCCCCGCTGACAGGAGCTGGTGTGGGGAGCACTCAGAGGCAGAGGGGAAGGCGGCCATCCATCATCCATTCGGCAAGCCTCCCGGGCCTCCTCCCACCGAGCCCACCTTGGGCCTCAGAGATGACTCACACCGGCCCCGCCCTCAAAGAGCTCACAGCTCCCTGGGAGACACACATGTAGAAACAGGATGGGCAGCGCCCTAGCATTATGGGAGCACTGAAGCCCACACTGAGGCCTGAGGGGCCCAGGAGGGTACTCAACCCCGGGAATTTAGATGCTTGTCTCTCTGTGCTCATCCCACCAGGTCTGGAAAGAGCACCTTTCTGGACTCGGAGGGACCAGGGTTCTAATCCTGGTTCTTCCACTAATGCATGAGTGGCCTCAGACAAGTCAGTTATCCTTCCTAAGTCAGTCTCCTCATGTGTTCACTGGGACCCCGAGGCATGTAGAGCACGTCAGTAGGAACTCAGTGAGTGAGTGCTTCCTCCCTCCCGCCTTGCTCCACTCTTCTCCCAGGCCCTGTTTGATTTCACTGGGAACAGCAAACTGGAGCTGAATTTCAAAGCTGGAGATGTGATCATCCTTCTCAGTCGGATCAATAAAGACTGGCTGGAGGTGAGGTTGGGGTGAGGATGGGGGTGAGGTTGGAGGTGAGGATAGAGGTGGGGTTGGAGGTGAGGTTGGAGGTGAGGTTGGAAGTGAGGTTGGAGGTGAGGTTGGTGATAAGGATGGAGATGAGGTTGGAAGTGAGGATGGAGATGAGGAGGGGGCGAGATTGGAAGTGAGGTTGGAGTTTAGAATAGAGATGAGTTTGGAGGTGAGAATGGGGGTGAGGAGGGAATAAGGTTGGAGGTAAGATGGGGGTCAAAATGGAAGTGAGGTTGGAAGTGAAGTTGGAGGTAAGGATGGAGATGAGGTTTGAGGTGAGGATGGAGGTGATGTTGGAGATGAGGTTGGAGGTAAGGATAGAGATGAGTTTGGAGGTGAGGATGGGGGTGAGGAGGGGGTGAGGTTGGAGATGATGTTGGATGTGAAGTTGGAAGTGAAAATGGAGATGAGTTTGGATGTGAGAATGGGGGGTGAGAATGGTGGTGAGGCTGGAGGTGAGGCCAGAGGTGAGGATGGCGGTGAGGTTTGAGGTGAGGATGGGGCTGAGGTTGGAGGTGAGGCTGGAGGTGAAGGTGGAGGTGAGGTTAGAGATGAGGTTGGAGGTGAGGCTGGAGGTGAGGTTGAGGTGAGGATGGGGGTGAGGCTGGAGGTGAGGCTGGAGGTGAGGTTGGAGGTGAGGATGGGGGTGAGGCTGGAGGTGAGGCTGGAGGTGAGGTTGGAGGTGAGGATGGGGGTGAGGCCAGAGGTGAGAGTGGAGGTGAGGTTGGAGATGAGGTTGGAGGTGAGGCTGGAGGTGAGACTGGAGGTGAGGATGGGGGTGAGGCCACAGGTGAGGGTGGAGGTGAGGATGGAGGTGAGATTGGAGGCTGGATTGGAAGTGAGGTTGTTTTGGATCTCGTGGAGGGGGATCAGAGGAGGCAGTGTCAGGCAAGGCCCCAGGGAAGAGGTGCTCTCTGAGGGTAATCCTGGAAACCCGAGCAGCTGGGTGGAGGCAACGTGAGGAGTCCAGCCGCGGGGGAGGCAGGTGTCAGACCCTGGAGACCACACTTGCCTTTGGTTCTGGCCCCGACAAACAGTTGCTTCGGGCACGTCAGTTAACCTACTGAATTTAATATCTTGGTCTGTCACAGGGTTTCTCGGCGGTGGCGCTTGTTGACATTTGAGGACAGATAGTTCTTTGGTGTGGGGCCATCCGGTGCACTGCAGGGCATTTAGCCGCATCCTTGGCCTCCACTCACCAGATTCCAGCAGCACCCCTGCAGTTGACAGTCAAATATCTCCGGACATCCGGCTCGGGCTGGGGGAGGTTGCAAAATCCTCTGCGGTTGAGACGCGCTGGTCTGTCATCTGGGATCACTGTCCTTGCCTTCGCGCAGCAAGGAGAGTTAGTGACAGCTCCGGGGTCGGCCTGTCTGGTGTCATTTCCTAGTTGTTTTTAACTGGTTTTGCCTCCCTGGGAAGCTTGCTCAACCCTGTGGTTTCCTTCTCCGTAAACGAAGATAGCTGGCAATTTCTTCATAGCGGACCTGGGAGGGCGGGCGCGGCGCAGCCGTTCCGGGCCTGGCCCGTGGAGGGCTGGCGCCGGGGACACTGGGAAAGTGAAATGAGACTCTGACACCAGAGTCTGTCTTGACTGTTGCTTCGTCTCCCCCAGGCGGCATGTGTGGCTCATAGGGACTCGGTGAATGGAGATGGGCGGCCCTGGCCTGATTCTGGCCATTTCGATCGGATCCTGCTGTCCTTAAACAAAGTTCCCTTTTGTTGAGGCTCCTGAGGCAGGGGGTGTCTGAAGGAGATTGTGGAACGGGCCCCAGGGGGATTCGAGGGGAAAGGAGGGTCCCTGGTGTCCAGGCGCTAGACAGAGGCAAGGACCAGTGGTTGCAGCTGACTTGGCAGCTTTGATCTTTCCCTGTCCTGGAGCCACATCTTGGGACTCGGCGGCTCTGAGAGCTGTCGGGCAGTGCTGGCCACTCTCCTTCCTGTTTTCTGAAAAGTTCTGTGTGTGAGTATGCTGGCCGACTTCCGGCCTCAGGGTAAGGGGAGGGCCAGGGGAGGAGCGAGGCGGATACTTTGAGCCTCAGCTTACATGTCTGTGAAATGGAATGTGGATAATATCTCTTCTAAAGGGTTGTAAAGATTAAGAGGACGTGTGGCAGTGCCACAGGCTGTGGCTGGGTCTTGGCCTGGAGCTCAGGAGAGACACGTGGGCTGGAGAAAGGTTTCTGGCTGTCCGGTCTAGAGCTCACACTCGGTGGTATCTGCAGATGCGTGAATGAGTGAAGAGAGCCACCCCTTCGTTCCCTCCCCTGTTCTTTTCTTTTTTAATTTTAATGTTTATTTATTTTTGAGAGAGAGAGAGAGAGAGAGAGAGACAGAGTGTGAGCAGGGGAGGGGCAGAGAAAGAGGGAGAGACAGAATGTGAAGCAGGCTCCAGGCTCTGAGCTGTCAGCACAGAGCCCGATGTGAGGCTCGAACCCACGAACCGTGAGATCGTGACCTGAGCCAAAGTTGGACGCATAACTGACTGAGCCACCCAGGCATCCCCTCCCTCCCCTGTTCTGTTTTCCTCCTTAATGCACAGGGCTATTGGCTCAACGCGAAGTTCACCTATGTCCCTGCACATTGACTGTCACCCCCCATTATAAGGTAGCTCCAAGAGGGAGCCCAGGAACTGCCATCCATGCCGAGTGCCCAGAGCCTGCCACCTGGCTGGTGCTCATGAACTCTGTGGACCAATGACTGAATTAGGTGAAAGCAGATAAAGCAAGATGATTGTTCTTGACTATTGTTCTATTCTAGAACAGAAAGAGCAGTCTTTTGGGGGTCAGCAGCCCGGTGACCTTGATCACTTTTTCTCCTACCTTTGCATATGACCTCATCTGCATCATGACAAGGGTGCTAGGGGCCCTTGGAACTTGACCCTGCTGTCTCTCTTCCCACCGACAAGGCAGCCCCTTCTTTTCTCCTCAGGGCACCGTCCGGGGAGCCACGGGCATCTTCCCACAGTCGTTCGTGAAGATCCTCAAGGACTTCCCGGAGGAAGACGACCCCACCAACTGGCTCCGCTGCTATTACTATGAGGACACCATTAGCACCATCAAGTTCGTGGCCTGTCCACCCTCCCTGCCCCTCCCCACCCCCATCCCATCCCCGACATCGCACTCTGGGCGCTGAGATCTCCCTTCCCCCAACTAAAATTCCCCAGTGGCTCCAGAGAAGCCATAACTCGGTAACAGGATGCCAAGATCCTGCGTGGTCCCATCAGCCTCCTTCCCATGTCCCTCTTCCAGCCTGACACCCCCTCACTGCTGCCTGTTGTTCCCTTAGGGACATCGCAGTGGAGGAAGATCTCAGCAGCACTCCGCTATTCAAGGACCTGCTTCAGCTCATGAGGTGAGTGGTTGGAGGTGGGAGGGCGGAGTTGGGGAGTCAGAGACCCCGGAGGAGAGAACAAAAGGACGAACGTGGTGCATTAAGGTGCATCTGCTTTGCCTTCTTGTTTTGTCCCCAGCCCAGCCCCGCAGGGCAGATATGTCTTCCTGTGACAGAGGCAAGCAGGGGTCTGCAGAGACATACAGGGGCTTAGATGAGATCACATGGATTGTGAGCATGGATTTGCAGCTAGAGCTAGGGTCTCGCTAGCTAAAACCCTTGGACTTGGGTCCTCCATCAGCCAAGAACCACCACCTCCCAAGGTCCAGCGTATTCATGGACACCTATTTTATAGAATGGAAATAACATTGTTCAATTCCTGACTACAAACGTCATTTCTATTAAATACATGTATATATAAGAATGTCAGAAATCACAGAAGAGCATAAAGAAGTTAAATCGCCTCATACATCACTCTTCTCATTATTAGATGTGCAGACTTCTCCAGTGCACACCACCATGCCGTAAATATGGCGTTAGCTAGCTACGTGGTGTCATCTGAGGGTGCGCCAGAATTAATGTAGCCACCCCTCCTCGGCCATTTACATTATCCTCCACTTCCTTATGGCCATAAATAATGACACGATTCTTGTATTTAGTGACTTGCCTGATTATCGCCTTCAGATGAGCGTCTAGAAGCGGAATTTGGAATTAAGGTGTTTGCAAGTCTGCTAGGCTTCGCACCCCTTTTGTCAGATTAACCATAGAAAGGTTCTATCACGTGAGATCAAGCCCCACGTTGGGCTCTGTGCTGACAGCTCAGAGCCTGGAGCTGCTTCAGATTCTTTCTCTCCCTCTCTGCCCCTTCCCTACTCTGTCTCTCTCTCTCCCTCTCAAAAATACACAAACATTAAAAAAAAGAATTTTTTTAAAGGTTACATCATTTTTCACTTTCACCAGCCAGGTCAACCCCATGTCAGACAGTCCCGATCCTTAAAGAATCCTTCTCCACGGGGACACACAGCTCTTGGGGGCTTTATTCTCTCTACTCTGCGCCCGACCAAGCCCACCCCGCTTCCTCACGATGGTTCCTAACTCTTCACTTTTGTACACAAGGCATCTCAGACTGTGCCCCTGATTTGTGTGAAAGCCTCTTCTCCCCAGTTTCCCCATCTGTACAGTGGGAGATTGGGCCACACGGATGATAAGGCCTGTGTCAGCCTCTGACTCTTCGGATTCTTAGATCCTGGCTTTAAACATCCTTCCACCTCCTCTCCCTGTCCCGACGCTTAGGCCTAAGGCTGCCGGACCTTTTGTTAACCCTGATCTTTTCCTCCCAGGCGGGAGTTCCAGAGGGAAGACATCGCCCTAAATTACCGGGATGCCGAGGGGGATCTGGTTCGGCTGCTGTCAGATGAGGATGTGGCGCTCATGGTGAAGCAGGCCCAAGGTCTCCCCTCCCAGAAGCGCCTCTTTTCCTGGAAGCTGCATGTCACCCAGAAGGATGACTATAAGGTCTACAACACTGTCCCCTAAGCTGATGGGGTCTAATAAATGAATGAACGAACGAGTAAATAAATAAATAAGCAAACAAACAAACTTTATACATAAAAGTATCTTTTATTTATTTTTGAGAGAGAGAGCAGTGGAGGGGCAGAGGAAGAGAGAGAGAATCCCAAGCAGGCTCTGCACTAGCAGCACGGAGCCCAACATGGGGCTTGAATCCAGGAACCATGAGATCATGACCTGAATCCAGGAACCATGAGCTCATGACCTGAGCCAAAATCAAGAGTGGAAGCATAACCGACTGAGGCACCCAGGTGCCCCTAAAAGTATCTTTCGAGTACATTCCTCAAGAAGAAGAAAGCTGATCCTTGAGGGATAGTCTGAGAGGCAAGAACATGCCATAAGCAATAGCAGTGGTAAGTATGGTGGATTTGTCTTGCAGTTGACTGAGCTAAGCTGAAACCGTGTTTCCAAGAATATCCTCCCCTGTGTGGATCCAGACTGGTGTGGGCCGTAAGATACACTGTGCAAGAGAGTCAGAAGGAGAGTGTAAAGGAACTTCTTTTTAGTTCAGAGATGCCAGTTGCAATTCCTGCACACGGTTGCTTACGTGTTGGCTCACAGTTTGGAACTTCAGAACACAGAAGTCAAAGAGAAGACCTGGAAGTAGTGAGAGAATGTTGCAATTGTCACAAAAGAACAGCACTGAAAGGGATAGCAGGCTGCTCAGTGACACCTTTAATGTCAGGTCCCAGATCCTAGGCTGGATGTGTGTTTAGCTCCCTGCCAAAGGGCACCAGTTGCTTTTGGTTTCTGTTTGTCCTTGCATCTCTCACGGCGTGTGCACCTTCTATTTTTGACAGCTTTTGTCACCCAACCTGACATGCGCTGACGTGATGCTGATGCTGGAAACAGCGTCTTATAAAAGGTTTAACCTGGGGGCACATGGCTGACTTCGTTGGTTAAGTGTCCGACTTCAGCTCAGGTCATGATCTCACTGTTTGTGAGTTTCAGCCCCACGTCGGGCTCTGTGCTGACAGCTCGGAGCCTGGAGCCTGCTTCGGATTCTGTGTCTCCCTCTCTCTCTCTGATCCTCCCCTGCTCGCACTCTGTCTCTCTTTCAAAAATAAATAAACCTAAAGCAAATGTAAGATTTAACCAACTTCCACGACTGAGGAAGACTGAATCCTCAAGACAAATCTCTCCTTATATCTTTCCTGCTTCTCTGATGGAATCCTGAGACACACATGCATATGAATTCAAATAAATATTCTCAATATAAGTTAATAACAAGGTCTCATTTCTATGATTAAAAAAAGGACAGAATTAAAATACTGGATGATAATAATCATACATGCATTGGAAGAAGTGGAATTAAAGTGTTCTAAGGTGCTTACGCTATCCATAACCATAGTGGAAAATTGTTTAACGTTGGGCTTTGCCAAATTAAATATGCATGGTAAAATTTCAACCAAAATTATCCAAAGAATAGAAAGAGAACATATGTATTTCATCTACATCAAAATGAATAAGAAAAAAGGAAATCAATTTAAAAGAGGCAAGAAATGGGGCGCCTGGCTGGCTGAGTTAGTGGATAGTGCAACTCTCGATCTTGGGGTTGTGAGTTCAAGCCCCATGTTGGGTGTAGAGATGACTTAAAACTAAAACCTTGAAAAAGGGAGGCAAGAAAGAAGAAAGAGGCAGAATTCAAAAGTCACTTGTCCAAATAGATTGTTTTGATACTTTAAGCTTGTATGAATTCAATGCACCAATTTAAAGATTGTTAGATTAGATTTCTTAGAAACTAAGTCCATGTAAGTGTCATACATGCGAGAGGCTCCCATAAAACTTAAGAATGTGGAAACATCGAAAAGAAAAGCATACAAGAGGGTATTCCTGACAACTACCAAGCAAAAGACAGCTTGGTGGCAGGGTAGGGGATGTGTGTACAGACCTGCAGTCTAAATTTAGTGACAGACAGCTTCTGACACTAAACTGATAGTTATGCTTACCAGCCTCACTGATATACTTTGTTGCTTTGAAGACAATGTGTGTTTTTTCCCCCTTTATTTTTGTCTTTATGTTAACTGACGTAGGAAAATGTCAAAATTGGAGGTGAAAAACTTGCTGTTAACGAAGCTGCTGAAAATTGCATCAGGGGGTTTGCTATGTTATTAACTGATTGGAACTTTGACTCTGATCAATCGACAGTGGGAAGGAAACTGATGACGGCCCACCAATCGGTTACACCCTATGGACTTTTCTTGGTGTGCCAATCACTGCAGGTGCTCACAGGATACTTTTAGAACCAACTGGGGAAAAGCCAACATGTGCCCCCTTTGAAATGTGTATACAACTTACTGTCCATTATCATGCAAACAGGACAATGCCGGTGACCAGAGATTTCTTTTCTGATTGACTAGTAACCACTTTGCACCAGTGGCAAAAAATCATTGCAGGCGTTCTGGATTGGAACAAGAGAATTGTAAGATGTTAGCATCATTTCTGGAAAACTGCTCTGCATACCTCCTTCCGGAACTTCTCATAAAAAGCAGTGTTTCAGCTTTTATTTCTCCCTGTGAGATATGCATATTGTAGCCTGAGTACAAAGAATTTTAGAGCAAAGGTAAACACTGTTTTTTCGGGCTGTGTGCCTGCTATAATCACAGAGCCTGAGACTCCATGACTCCCCAAAAAGAATTTACTCTTAAGAATGTTATTTGCACAGTTGCCCATGCTTGCATTGATGATGACAAATCAACATTCCCAGATGCTTGAGAGAACCACTGTTTACAGCAATATTTGAAAAATGAACTGGCCTATAAGAGCCTGGAAGACTTTTTATGTGACTGATGGGAAGATGGTAATATCAAACTTCATACCTACACAAGAAGTTTATCAGCCTAAAATAGAAATAACGAGGAGCTGATAACAAAGAAATGGTCAACTCTATGATTCATCTATTGTTCATTCTTTGCGTGATGGGGAAATTAAATACAGATAAGAGTTGACTGGAGGATCATGATGTCACTGATAATGACACAGACGAAAGCATGCCCCTTGCCAATGTGGTGAATACGTGTGATCAGGCAATAGCCTTGAACATTTTGCAATTAATAATGTGTAGAAGGCAATGGCAAATTGCCCAATTAGAAATAGACTTCTTAGGAAGAAATCTAAGTTAATGGAATATCTCTGGAAGAAGTCATTAAAAAGAGTATCAGTTGCAATGCTGCCTCTTCATTTGAGAATCCTATTCCTGACTCATCATCAAATATCCAATAGGAAAATAATGGCATCCTCAAATTAGGATGATTCAAGGAGTGTTTGATAAAGGAACTATTTACAAAGATAGATGCAGCATGTGGGAACACAGAAAGAATGGCTCAATATCTCCAGGCTCAATAGTCAGAGATAGGACTGCAGACCTGTTACATTCCTGGGTCCATAGGAATAAAGGGAAGAAACGTTTGCAAAACTTGGAAGGAGAGAGTTGTGGGCAAAAGGCCACCTTGAGAGGGACAGTGACCTTTGCTTGATGAACATAACCCGAAGTAACCCATCAGGGAAAGTATCAGAGAAATATATACCCTATCCTCCTCCTCCCTCCTCCCTCCCTCCCTCTGATCTTCCCCTCTGTTTCTCCATGGCTGGAACTACCTGGAAGCCAGAGGACTAGGCTATTATAATCCACTCAGATAAGGTTCCTAAAGTAGAAAGCAGTGTGGAGAAGAACATAGAGTAGATAGGAATGGGCAAATGAAGATTCTGGCACAATCTACCCATTTTGCCTCTCATCATCCACTCTCATCCTTCAACCCGGTGAAAATCCCACGTGCCCCGGGAAGGGAACGTGGAAAGTATCATCAGCCACAAAAATCACTGGAGGGCGATATCCACACAAACATACACCCAACTAAAACCTAAAACATTCACTGCCACAGGTATTCTTCATATAAAATAGGGGGAGAGGTGGTGGTTTAAATAACACACATGTGGTTGTTACAGTCATAGGTCATCAGTCCTAAATTGATAGTTCAAACTCTTTCTTTCCACCATTCATTTCATTGTTCCCTTACTCTCTGCCAGCACACTGACCAAATAGAGGCCTTTATTTGGTGGGATGGCCCAACACTTCATTCTATGGAATCTGAGTTCTTGGAAGCCTTGTCTTTATTGAGTTGCCTCAGTATGTCACTATCCAAGACTAGAGTTAAGGAGATACCATAAGACACACACATGAATCACTGCATCTCCAGATATCACCTCCTTTGTGTAGAAACTACTTAATCTCCCCTCTGGCAATAGGCATCAATCACCCTAGTCATTATAGTGACTCCTGTCTCTGCCTGTTGGCTCAGTGGCACAAGGAACCCCAGATGGCTGTAATTTTTAAAAATGTGACTTTACCATATCCCACAAGTTTTGATGCCCCATTGTTACCCAATCATAAATGTTCTTTAAATTCAATTATGATTTTATTCTTTCAGCTTTCAGTTACTTAGAAGTGTGTTTTTAAATTTCTAAATGTGTGGAGCTTTAAAAAAAGTTAATGGTCAGATACAGAAAGTGTAGAAAAAGGAAAATACCTGGAAATTAATAAGCTAAGCTTCTAATAGCAGGAGTTAAAAAGGAACAAGAATTAGCATGAGAAAAGGAAGAAATAACAAAGATAAGCACAGAAGTCAACGTTAACAGCAACAGCAAATATGATTTTAAAAACGATTTTAAAAAAAGATTTTAAAAATGGGTTCTTTGGAAAGATTCTGGAATGACAGATGAAGAGCAAAAGAAGGGATAAAAGAAAACTGTTAGGAATAAAAAGGAAGCATAATGACAAATAAAACAGAGATTGAAAAGAAACTTACAGAAATCCATCAAAAGCCTTAATCCTAATTTTAAATTTTAGACAAAACAAATACTTAGAATAGTATATCTTGGCAAGACAATTTCATCGAGAGAACTAAAAGTCTGAATTTTCCTTTAAAGCTGTTAAATAAATTGAAGCAGAAGTATTGTGCCTCATTAGGCATATACCACAGGCTTATGGGCAAATTCTGCCAAACATTCAAGGAGCAGATCATGCTAGTATGACAAAAAGACTTCCAGAAAATAGAAGATAAAATACTTCCCCATTCTTCTATGTGGCCAGAATTATCTTGATGTCCAAACAGACAAAGATAGTACAAGTAGTAAAAAAGTATACGTCAATCACGTATATGAAATAGATAAACATTTTGGCAAAGAGATGTGGCAGGGTGAAAAAAAAAAAAGATAACTCAAATGGCTACATTAGGTTTAAGCCAGGCATATAAAGGAGGTCTAGCATTTAAACCTCTATAGATGTTCACCATTGCCTAAACATTAATGGAGAAAAACTATACGGTCATCCCAACAGATGTGGGAGAAAGAAATTGAAACTATTAGAGATTCATTCATGACTTAAATCACATGAATATTCACATATTCACACAACTGTTAGTATACTGGGAATAAAGAAAACCTACAGCAAACATCATTATTAATCTGAAAATATTGGAATATTAGCAGTAGTTTCTTCAAAAGGCAGGGAGAAGGCAAGAACACCCGTTACTGCCCATTAATGCAACACTAGAGGTTGCCAGCTCAGCAGGGCAACAAAAAGGAATTAAAGTATAAGAACTGGAAAGCAAAAGCATATCTGTCATTATTCACATTTGATATAATTGTCTTTATAGACAACCCAATAGAATGTACAGGCAAATTGTTAGGTCTGATAATAGGGTTTAGCTATGTGGAAGCTTATATTAATACTAAAAGTTGATTGCCTTTTTACATATCAACAATAAACAATCTGAAAATAATTTCACAACATCAGTCAAATCTTTAAGCAACTTGGAAATAAACCTAAAGGTGTACAAGACCTGTATGTATAAGATTACAAAACTCAACTGAAAGATTAAAGACTAAAATAAATGGAAAGACAGCCCATGTTCATGGATAAGAAGCTAATATCATATAAAGATGTCATTTCTTCCCATTGACCCACAGATATTCGTGGGTTAATTCATGCAATTAGAAAAAACCCTCCAGGGGCGCCTGGGTGGCTTAGTCGGTTAAGCGTCCGACTTTCGCTTAGGTCATGATCTCGCGGTTCGTGGGTTCGAGCCCCGCGTCGGGCTCTGTGCTGACTGCCAGCTCAGAGCCTGGAGCCTGTTTCAGTCTGTGACTCCCTCTCTCTCTGACCCTCCCCTGCTCACGCTGTCTCTCTCTCTCCTAGAAATAAATAAAACATTTAAAAAAAAAAAAAGAAAAGAAAAAACCCTCCAATAATTTTTTGTTTGTTTTTGTTGGTTTGTTTAAAGTTTCACAAATTTATTCTAAAATTTATATAGAAGAATAAAGGACTTGGAATAGCTAATGTACTCTTGAAGAAGAATAAAGTGATGAGACATGCCCTCCAGAGACCAAGACTTCTTATAAAGCATTGGAAATGTAAAACAGAGTGATATTGGTGCAGAAATCTACAATTTAGCAGTGGAACAAAAATAGAAAGCCCAAGAATACCATGCACATATCACATATGGTATTTGATATGTGGAAGAGGTACCTTTGCAAATCAGCAGGGGAAACCAGGAACAAAATTTTGAAATGGTGCATAGACAAATTGTTCTACCATATAGAAACCCAAAACAAAGGAGATTAAATCCCTAATTCAAACTATCCCAAAGGTACTTCTAGATGTGTTAAATCACAAGAGGGAAAAGCAATACTTTGAGAAGCTATATAGGATACTATTTACCTAATCTTGGGATTGGGAAGGATTTCTTAAGCAAAACAAAAATAAACATATATTAATACATTTGACTTCATTAAGCTTAGGAAGTTCAGTTCACCAAAGACACAAGGGAAAACATAAGCCAAAATCTAGAAAACATTTGCAAGACATATAATTGACAAAAGATTAGTACTCAGAATATATGAAGAGATCCTACATATCAGTAAGAAAAATACAGACAAGTATATTTTAAAATGGACAAAAATATAAATAAATATTCCACTAAAGAGAAAATAAATGGTCAATAACATATATGGAAAGATACTGAATAAAAATAAGAGAAATGTAAATTAATTCAATCACTTTGGAAAACTGTTTGCTATTAGTTTGTAAAGTTGAACATTCATGCATTTTATGACCCAAAAAGGATCTCCTGCATGTGAGATAAGCAAGATGACTTTGCAAACCACCCTCACAAATGTAAACAACCCAAACACAAGTCCAGAAAACAGTAGTTTCATCCATTAATTACAACACAATGGTGAAAGACACATAAAGACATTAATAATTTTAAGAAACATAATTGAATGAAGAAATCTAGTCTCCAAAGATATGATTCTATTTTCATAAAGCTCAAAACCTATGAACCACAAATAGCAAACACAAAATTCAGGAGAGTGGGTACTCCTGGTGGGGAGGTAAGGAATGCAGACAGAAGAATATAGGAAGATACAAATGATCGGTACTGTGTTCTAGTACTTGGGTTTGAGTGATGGGTTCTCAGCTGTTTGTTATATTATACTTTATAGCTTACATACACATTACCCACATTCTTATCTATGCATCAAATATGACATTAAATATATAATTTAGATTAAACGTTTAAAAATCAGTTTCCATGAGGGGCGCCTGGGTGGCTTAGTCGGTTAAGCGTCCGACTTTCGCTTAGGTCATGATCACGCGGTTCGTGGGTTAGAGCCCCGCGTCAGGCTCTGTGCTGACTGCCAGCTCAGAGCCTGGAGTCTGTTTCAGAGTCTGTGACTCCCTTTCTCTCTGACCCTCCTCTGCTCATCCTGTCTCTCTCTCTCCCCCTAGAAATAAATAAAAAAATAAATAAAAATAAAAATCAGTTTCCATGAGAAGTTTATATTCTCCAGTTTTCAGAACTTAGGCTTTATCTTGTGTGAATTAAATTATTTTAAAAGCATTCACTTCCTCCCTGCCTTGGGTCACTTTGTACGTTTTTTTTTTTTTTAATGTTTTGTTTATTTCTAGGAGAGAGAGAGAGACAGCGTGAGCGGGGGAGGGTCAGAGAGAGAGGGAGTCACAGACTGAAACAGGCTCCAGGCTTTGAGCTGGCAGTCAGCACAGAGCCCGACGCGGGGCCCGAACCCACGAACCGCGAGATCATGACCCAAGCGAAAGTCGGACGCTTAACCGACTAAGCCACCCAGGTGCCCCCGATCACTTTGTACGTTTTTAAATGTTGTGTGAGACTGATCAGTTCTTTCTTTCCTGGCTCCAGATGGGACATGACAGGAGTGAGGATGACATTTTCCTTCTCTGCTATGATTGGATGATGCCAGTATTTCCCAGAGGGAAATGGCTTCTATTCTTTGTAGTGCCCAAGTCTGCAATAGGCCATCTATGAACATATTGAATTACAGTATGTTTTCTCCACATTCCAGCTGACAGATGTGATGGAGTGGAGGCTTTCCTGAAAGATTGGGCAGGGGGAGACTGTAGACTAGGGAAGCTGACCTTGGGAGAAAAAAGGCTGGGCAGGAGTCCAAGTCAGCACTAGTGTCAGGGAGGGATTCAAAGCTCTTCCCAAGCTAAAAACTTTGGGACTTTCCACCTTTGCAATTCTGGTTAATGTTCCATTTCTCTGGAAGCAAGCGCAATAAAGCCTGACAGTAGCCTTCGATTAGAGGTTTGTCTTTAGGGGCAAAGAAGAATGGAAGTAGAGGAAGGAAGGGCGTGCTGCTGGGCACTAGACTGGGGGGTGGGGGTAGGGAAGTTCATGCCAAAAAGGAAAGGGAGACAGCTCTCTGCCTGGAGGCTGCTGTAAAGAGAAGAAAAGCAAGGGAGACCCTGTGGCCTGTGGGTGAAAACATGGGTCCCCTCTCTATCACTTCCTAGCTGGAGAATTTGGGTAAAAGACTCAGTTTCTTCATGTGTGAAATGAGCTAATAATAGTATCTTCCTTTGTCACAGTGTTTTGTGAGAATAAGGAGATATATTGGGGCACCTGGGTGGCTCAGTCAGTTAAGCATCCAACTTCAGGGTCAGGTCATGATCTTGGGGTCCATGGGTTTGAGTCCTGCATCAGGCTCTGTGCTGATGGCTCAGAGCCTGAAGCCTGCTTCAAATTCTGTGTCTCCTTCTCTCTCTGCCCCTCCTCCACTCATGCTCTGTCTCTCTCCATCTCTTAAAAATGACTAAACATTTTTTAAAAAGAAGGAGATATATCTTGCTCATTTGCTTGGCACATAGCAGCCACCCAGTAAATGCAGACCTAATAAAAAGAAGACCATCTAAAAAGAAATTTAATGAGAAACAAAGCTTTTGAGGTGGGGACTCGCAAGGCAGGGAATAGGAGCACAGCGAGGGCTGGCCCGAGCTGCAGGCAATCCCAGACGCTGGGACCAGATCACACTCTCCCAGCACCCCGTGCACAACCTGTCCCATAGCAATTCCTGTCAGGGAACACAAAGCCGTCCAGAAACCATACTGTGGCATAGTTATTATTGTTAACCGGGCTTTTATAAGCTGTGTGCTTTTCCTCCCATGCCTTACGAGAACTCATGAGTTTCCTGTAAGACAGGATTGACTTGAACGAGTCAATATGACATTTAAACAATGTACACTTGGACTCAAATAGCACTAGTTGGGATGTTTGGTCTGGTGCTCGGGTCCTTCCTGCTTGGAAATTGAGGCCTTTGAGAAGCAACATTTGGTCTCGCAGATCCTTAAGTTTTATAATCTCTATCACCCAGGCAATTGGAATCCTAGAATCTCCATGATTGAATCATAGAACCTCTGAAGATCAGTAACTCTGTGTGTGTGTGTGTGTGTGTGTGTGTGTGTGTGTGTGTGTAAAAGGAGGGCAGAGAATACCAAAAGCAAAACCAATGTGGGATGGAGAGATCAAAGTTGCACAACAGGACAAAGCACTTCTGAAGCCTGAAGCAGAAGTAGTGCTATCTTCTGTGTCCCGGGGAAGGCAGAGGCCATCTGGTAGGCACCATCGCTGCTAGCCTTCTGCCCTGTCAGGGGTGGTCCAAGGATGAAGTCAGATGAAGCCAGATGCTTAGTTAACAATTAATTAACAATTGTTTATGTTCACATCTCTCAGGTCAAATAACTGGTGTAATCTCTGTCTCTGGATTATAATTATTATAACCTATAATAATTATTATATTACTTACATTTGCTGTATAAGGACCTAGAAGTCATTGTCTGGCATGTAGAAAGTCAGTATCCCAGACCTAAGTCTACCACTAGTCTGTAAAGTGATCAAGTAAACAATCCCATGAATTGTTCTCTCTTGTTCTGCTCACATCCTCTCAGGTTACAAAGTTCTACCTGCTCAACTGTCCTTATTTCCAGGAAATAATAATAATGATGATAGCTTCTATTATGAGTATATTATGTACCATGTAGTTCCTTATTTCCACTTCTCATTTAGTCTTCAAAACAACCCCATAAAGTAGATACTCGTATCATCTTCACTTTATAGACAAACACTGAAACCCACTGGGAGAGGTTAAAAGACTTGCCCAGGGACTCAGAGCTCTTGATGGTAGGGCCAGAAATCAACTCCGCAGATGGTGATTCTAGAATCCATGTGTGCTTCATCTGTTGGCTGCAGTGTTGTGGAAAGAGACAGGCTCTGAGTCACAGCCCTGTCACCAAAGGAAGGAAAGGCTAGGGAGCCAAGCAGTGGATGGCTCCATCTTGTGAAATGGTGACCTAATGCAGTGGAGCCAGGTGCTCGAGTCAACATGATTGGTGGGGGTTGACTGGAGCACTGGCGATACCAGCAACACAGAAGGGCACAGCAGACTCTGTCATTAACTTCAAATGAACTGGGATTGTAGAAGGGATGGGGATAAGCCATCCTCTGCTGGAGAGAGCTACCATGTAATCAGGGGAGTAGTCAGAGCTTGAAGTCAGAGCTCAAGCTATAGTAGTTCCCTGGGGCAGACCCAACAGAGTACCACAGAACGGATAGCTTAGCCAACTACAATTTATCTTCTCAGTTTTGGGGGTCAGAAGTTGAAAATCAAGGTGCCAGCAAGGTTGGTTCTTTCTGAGAGCTGTGAGGAATGTGTCTGTTCTCTCTTCTTTTTGGCTTGTAGAAGGCCATGTTTCGTGTTTACACTGGTGCTTTCTGTATGTGTGTCTGTCTCCAAATTTCCTCTTTTGATAAGGGCACCAGTCATATTGGATTAGGGGCCCATGTGACCCATGATTACCTCAGTTTAACTTGATTCCCTCGGTATGGAGTCTGTCTCCAAATAAGGTCACATTCTCAGGTTCTGGGAGTTAGGACTCCAACATTTGAATTTTGAATGGATGCAATTCAACCCATAACAAGGGTAAAGGGAACCGTCAACAAAGAGACCAAGAGAGAGTGGGCTCTTGCTAGACATGAGTCCCCATGGGTCCAGGGAGGTGTTTGGAAAAGCTGAGGGGTCAGACAGGGGTATGATTAGGAAGTATACAGAGCCCTTTGAGATAAAGGCTGGGACTTCTGACAGTGATTGGGGTGACCCAGGAAGTTGATGTGTTGGGTTTGCTCTAATGGTCTCTTGGGGAAGGTGGTAACCAGCTCCATATAGATTAGGACCACCAGACAGACACCCTTTCTTCCACACTTGTTAGCTCAGTGCCAAGTGGGGAGCGAAAGCCTCCTTAGCAACTTGCTCTCTCAAGAATCATTAAAGGTGAGTGGGTTTCCTCCTTATAGAAACAAAAGAACAGGAATTCTTCCCCCACCCCCCCAGGACATCAAAGCAGAATTAGCATAACTGCCCACCACTGACCATTCTGTGCAGGGTAAGGGCAGGGTGTATGTAGGTTCTGGAATCTTTGTGACTTTCCTCAGTTAACCAGATTTATTACCCATTTTTCTCTTGTAATCAGGAAAACAAAAATCCTAAGAATGTAGAATGTCATCATGGAAGTTTTAAAGCATCCTCCCTTAGGAGGTGTTGGGGAAACAGGAACCTCTGAGGTTGCAGAGGGAGTAGAAACTACAGAAGAACCAGACTGGGTTAGAAGGAAGGAGCGATGCTGGAGATCAAACTTCTGGGGGAGCTCCCAGATGGGGGAGGTCCCGATTGCCTTGAGTGCAAGGGCTGACGGATGGCCCTGGACCCCAGGGCTGTTGACCCCATACAGGCTGAATCTACTCAGCTTTCCTCATCTACCTCCCCACCAAATCCCAACCTCTCCCTGCTTCATCACCTGAGACCGTCCGGTGTGAGAGAATGCATGTGTCCAGTCAGCACCCCCACTTACTTACTAATCACCCCAAGACACATGTTAACCACTTCCTCTGTCATACTCAAGAGTGTATCAATTCAAAGGAAACAGTTACACAAGAAGGAGAGAGCAGTCTAGAGACCGGAATAAAAACCACAGAACAGGAGAATCTCATGCAAGGAAGATGCATTTGAAACTGAGGACAGAGTCTGAGCACTCCGTGAGTTCTAGAGAAATCCCTGCAATGGTGAGGTGTGGTAGCAACTCCCAGTGTGGGGAAAGGGGCCGTGTGGGCCTCAAGCTCCCTCTCATCTCTCTGTCAGCTCCCCCAACCAGGGCTGGTGCTCCAAGTTCACCATGACTGAGCAAGTTCCCATCCCAGCCTGCCTTCTCTGAACCCAGTACTCTAAATCTACCTCTTCTGGCTCCTCTATCCATACCTCCACTCTCAGACTGCTCTCAGTCAGAGGCAGTTTCAGGCCTTGAGTCACACTCGCAGCATCTGTCTGTCCAGGCCTCTCTCTGAGATGCCTCCCAGAGGTCCTTGCCTGGGGCATGGCCTTCAACTCCTCAGAAGAGAGTTCTTAGTAATGCCCTCAGGTCCTCCTTTCCCATGGCTCAGTCACTGTCCCCTCTCTCCCCAGCTGGAGGCTCAGATCCATCATCAGTCCTAGGACTAGAGCTGACCTAAGACAGGAGGGATTCACAGGGTCACAAATGTTCCTTAACCCTCTGAGATTCTGTTCTAGCCTTGTTTTTGAGAGCAAGGGCCCAATTACACCTGGCAGCTGAATTCCTACATAACCCTTCATGCCAGAGTCCCTATCTTAAAAAGCTCTAGATGATCCTCAACTTTGTAAAGAATATCTACAAAATCCTACCATTGACATAATGCCTAATGATGAGAAACTTGAAGTTTTTCAGGTACAAGGCAAGGATGTCTCTGCTCACTATCCCTTTCCAGGATTGTGCTAGAAGTTCTAGGTTATGCAATAAGACAAGAAAAGGAAATAAACGGTATACAGACTGGGAGGGAATATATAAACTGTTTTGTTTGCAGACGGCATGATCATCTATGTAGAAAATCTGAAAGAATTTTTTTAATCTCCTGGAAATAAGTGATTAAACAAGTTTCAGGATACAAGATTAATATACAAAAGTCAATCATTTTCCTATAACCAGCAATGAACTAGTGGGATTTAAAATAAAAAACACAGTACCATTTACATTAGCACCTATAAAAATGAATACTCAGGTGTAATATATATATACATATACATATATACATATAATATATATACACATATATGTGTATAATCTGTGTGAGGAAAACTACAAATTTCTGATGAACAAAACCAAATAATAACTCAATAAATGGAGAGATGTTCCATGTTCATGGATATGAAGACTCAATGTTGTCAAGATGTCAACTCTTTTCAATTGATCTATAAATTCAATTCAATATTGGTCAAAATCTCAAGAAGTTATTTTGTAGATATCAATAAGCTGATTTTAAAATTTATATGGAGAAACAAAAACCCCAGAATAGCCAAAACAATATTGAAGAAGAATAAAGTACTGACAGTACCTGATTGTAAGGCTCCTTGTAAAGCTATAGAAATCAAGATAGTGTGATATTGGTGGAAGAATATTCAAACAGATCAGTGGAATAGAATAGAGAGCCAAGAAAAAAATCCACAAAAATATAGTCAACTTATCTTTGGCAAAGGAACAAAGGCAATACAATGAAGCAAAGATGGTCTTTTCAACCAATAGTGCTGGAACAACTGGACATTTACATGGAAGAAGAAGAAGAAGAAGAAGAAGAAGAAGAAGAAGAAGAAGAAGAAGAAGAAGAAGAAGAAGAAGAAGAAGAAGGGTTTGGTGATGACTTTTTAGGTGCACCAAAGGCACGATCCATGAAAGAAACAATTGAAAAGCTGGACTTCATTCAAATTAACTTCCGCCGCAAAAGACAATCTCAAGAGAATGAGAGGACAAGCCACAAATTGGGAGAAAATGCTGACAAAAGACACATCTGGTAAAGGACTGTGATCCAAGATATTTAAAGAACTCTTAAAACTCAACAGCAGGAAAGTGAAAAACCTGATTGAAAAATGGGCCAAAGTCCTTAACAGAGACTTCACCAAAGATGTACAAATGGCAACGAAGCATATTAAAAATGGCCTGCATGATATATCATCAGGGAAACACAAATTAAAACAACAATGAGGTATTTCTACATATTAAAATTGCTGTAATCCAGAATGCTGATGACACCAAATGCTGGAGAAGATGTGGAGCAACAGGAATGCTCAGTCACTGCTGGTGGGAAGGCAGATGGTGCAGCCACTCACGAAGCAGTCTGCGGGTTTCTTCTAAAGGATTAAAAATATGTATGCTCACACACCAACCTGCAAACAGATGTTTATGGCAGCTTTATTCATAAATGCCAAAACTTTGAAGCAACCCATATGTCCTTCAGTAGTGCATGGGTAAACAAACTGCGGTAATCCACACAAATGGAGTATTATTCAGTTCTAAAAAGAAATGTGCTACCAAGGCATGAAAAGACATGGAGAAAAGCTAAATGCAAAAAGCCAATTTGAAAAGTTTACACACCGTATGACTCCAACTATGTGACATTTGGCAAAATTAAAAGGAGATAGGAAAAAACTCCAAAAAAAAAAAAAGAAAGAAAGAAAAGAAGGAAAGACCAAACTATGGAGATAGTAAAAGGGGCAGTAGCTGCAAGGGTTTGGAAGAAGGATGAGCAGGTGGGGCACAGAGGGTTTTCAGGGCAGGGAGACTATTCTCTATGATACCATAATGGCAGATACATATATACACTTATTCAACCCCATAGGATGTAAAACACCAAGAGTGAACCCCAGTGTAAACTATGGACTCTGGATGGACAATAATGATGCATCAAGGTAGGTTTGTTCATCAGTTGTAGCAAATGTACCACTCTGGTGGGAGATGTTGATTGTGGGGAGAGGAGATAGGAGTGGGCATGGGGGTAATCTCTGTATTTTCCCAATCTTCATGTGAACCTAAAATTGCTCTAAAAAGTCTTTAAAGTTTTTTTCTTTTTTAAAAAATTTTTAACATTTAGTTATTTTTGAGAGACAGAGAGAGACAGAGCATGAACAGGGGAAGGGCAGAGAGAGAGGGAGATAGAGAATCTGAAGCAGGCTCCAGGCTCTGAGACGTTTGTCGGCACAGAGCCCGACATGCGGCTCAAACTCACAAACCATGAGATCATGGCCTGAGCTGAAGTCGGATGTTCAACCAACTGAGCCACCCAGGTGCACACAAAAAAATTTTTTAAGCTCAAGATGGAGGCCTGCCTTGTCCTGTCCCTCCCCAACTGGCCCCATAACCTTGCATCTGCTGCCCCTAAGATCCAGCCCGGAGGCATGGAGCCCAGCTCCCTCGTTGACAGCTTGTCCCTCAGAACAAGCCTGCTTTCCCTGTCACTGTAATCAGCCTGGCGTGGGAACACCCCTCTCCTTGGGCAGTTATGGCTGCCCGCCACCAGTAATTGCCTGAAATCTCTTAGCTTTGCACTATCCAGAAAAACGGCTTGTCAGGCGGGGGTTTTCCTGCAACTCCTCACTTGAGGGCAGTTGTTTTATCTGTCTCTGCACAGATGAAATGCTGACAGGCTCTTATCTTCCTCATGACTCCAAACCACACAGTTCTGTTCCTGGTATCTCCTTTACCACCTTGCCCACCTTTGAAAAACAGCAAGTGGTTTCAGGGCAGAGATTTGCGTTTCCTCTGCAGTTCCCGATCTTGGGCTTAGAACACCCTGCTGGTGAGGAGATGTGTGTTGGGTGCTTTTCTGGCCTTGGAAGAGTGGTCCAGAGCAAAGCCACTGAGATTGTCCATTGAGGGGCGTGGGCAGGGAGGAGGTAAGATCATCAGGTCCTACGTAAGTTCTCCAGCTCCAGAATGTAAGACCAGCTTGTCCTGCCAGGAAAGCCAATTCCTTCTGCAAACCCTGAAAGAGCATCTTCCACGTGCAGGGCTCAGCGCTGGCCAAGAGCAACTACCCCCCAACGCTGTGTCTCCCCCAGACCTGCTGCCCGTCTTTCCATCCACCTGGCTGGTGGCCACCCCTCCCAGCAATGTGGGGCTACCATCAGCAGACACTGTGGTCCTATCCTTTAAATATGTCCAAAATCTACTCACTCTTCTCTCCTCACTGTTACCATCAATATCCCAACCAGCATCATTTTCCTCCTGGTCTGCTCAGCCGTATTCCCATCCCCAGTCTATTCTCAGCATGGCAGCCTGAGCCACCTCCTCAAAAATCAAATCTGATCATACTAATCTCTGTTTGAAATTCACATGCTTCTCAGTGCCTATAGGATAAAGTACCAAATTCCTGGTGTGGCCTCAAAGTCCCCCAGAACCCAAGTTGTCATCATACCTCCATCTCCTGACATCTCTGCTCTTCCCCCCCTCCCTCTCTGGGATCCACCCCCTGCCCTTCCCAATTCTTCAAATGCCTCTTCTCAGAGACTCTTATTCAGCACTTTCCCCCTACTCACCAAATAACTCCTGCCCACCCTTCCCGTCTCAGTTTAAAGGGCACTATGGGGATGAGCACTGGGTGTTATATGGAAACCAACTTGACAATAAACTATTTAAAAAAGAAAGAAAGAAAAACATTTAAAATAAATAAATGAAACCTCCTTCAGGATGCCTTCTCTAAATCTCCAGGCAGCTCTGCTGTCTGCTTCTCACAGCAGCTATGCTTTTCATTTTTCAAAGCTTTGAAGTGTTCATCATACTTTTTGGACTTCACAAAGGCAGGATCATGGCTGTTTTTATTCAGTGCTCTGTTCTCAGTGTCCTGCACAGTGCCCAAAAAGTTGTAGGAGTTTAATATATTGTTCAGTTAAGGTTGTATTAGTTTCCAATGGTTTAAGTTTTTCATTTTCATAACAAATCAGAATAAATGTATATATTTTTATTTTCAGAATGTATCCAGAATGAATCTAGATACCAGTGTTGGTCTGGTACCTTGATAACATCAGGGTTCTCTGGGCTTTTCCCTCATTCCTATTGCTCCATGGTTGGAAGATAGCTATGCTCAGGCTTCAAGTCCAAGTTCAAGCATGGAAGGAAGGGGAAGAAGAGAAAGGCAAAAGGTCATCTCCTTGTAAATTGATCTTTTTATTTGTGAAGAGGAGCTCTCCTGGGGCAGACCATCCTTTTTGTTTTGGGTCAAAACTGGGCAGAAATTCATCCTTGGGCTAATCACTTCCCAAACAGTAGGAGGTTTCCAGAACTTCTTTATTAAATCATTTTTCTTCTTCCTTTTTTTTTTATTTTTAAAATCAAGTTTCTTCTTATGGGTTGCAGTAAAGAACCTAGTTCAAGAGATTTTCCTAAAGACCTAAAAAAATAACGAGTTCTGTCAGAAGAGAAGAAATAGAGTGAAAACAATATAGACATTATGTATTGTGCTTAGCAACTTAAAACAATGAACATAGTCTCACAGTTTCTGTGAGTCAGAAATTTGGAACCAACTTAGTTGTGTGGTTCTGGCTCAGGATCTCTTAAGCTGCTGGCTGGGGCTGCACTCATCTGAAGGCTGGACTGGGGCTAGATGATCCACTTGGAAGTTGGTTCATATGTTTGCTGGCAAGACTTCAGTTCTTTTTCATGTGGGCTTCTCCATAAGGCTGTTCATAACATGAAGGCTGGCTTCTCCAAAGTGATCTATCTGGGTGAGGGTTGGGAGTGTGTGTGTGTGTGTGTGTGTGTGTGTGTGTGTGTGTGTGTGATATATATATAGAGAGAGAGACAAAGACAGAGACAGAGAGAGACAAAGAGACAGAAAGAGACAGAGAGAGAAACAGAGAGAGAACAAGTGAGCCAAGATGGAAGCCACAGTGTCTATTATAATATTAGAAATGACATGCCATTTCCTGCTCTCTTCCATCACTCAGACAGACCAGCCCTGCTGCAGTGTGGGATGGGATTATGTGAATATAAATTCAGGAGATGGGAATCATCGGTGTGATCATGAAGACAGCCAAGGCAAACCTATAGACAACACAGCAGACCTTGGTTGCCACAGTGTGTGTTTGTTGAGTAGAACTGCACTGAAAGGAAGGGAATGAGTTGGAATTAAGTGTTCCTGTTTTCAAGGTGAAGAAAAGGAACAAACTTTAAAAGCTTACACTAATCTCATGCCTGCTATATGCTAGCCATGCTATACAGGTAATTTCACTGACTTTTCCCAACAGTGCTATAGCAAATAGGTGACAATGTCTCCATTGTGTGGAAAAGAACATGAGGGGAGTCAAACCTCAGCAACCTTCTCTGCATCTGACACTCAAAATCCATCCTAACTCACAACTGGCTATGAATCTGTGATACTTGGATTACCTGAATCTGTTTGATTCTCTTTGGTGAACTTAAACAAAAGAGGCATAGTGAGAGAGTGAGGATCTGGTAGTGGATATTGAAACTGAAAATCACTCCATGGTAGACACTGATAAACTACTGAGATGCCCTGTCAATTGACTGGTACCCCATGGGCTGGGGATGCTGTTGGCTCAATTGGCAGCCCCTTGAGGGACAGCACAGTAAAGTCTGTGATACTGGAGGTATCCGTGGTGGAGGGAAAAGGCAAATGTCGCAAACCCCAGTGAGAGTACCATAATGGAGACCCCTAGAGTTCTGGGCAAGGCTATGCCATCTACAGCGGAGAATTGTATGCTCTTTGAAAAATAAGCTTTTGCATGCTGTGGGGTCCTAGCAGAGACATTGCTTGATTATGGGACACCCCATGACCATGTGGCCACACCTGGCCTTCATGAATTGGGTTCTGTCAAACACACCAAGTCATGATTTGGGGCAGGTCCAGGGTATTATGTCATCAGATGGAAGCAGTCGATCTGGGATCAAGCATGAACAGGACTGGAGAGCATAAAATAAGCAAGCTGTGTGAACAGGTTGCCCATCTGCACCAGTGCTTCTCCCTTAGCTCATGCTTAGGCTGCATAGGGTGGGAAGGTCCCTGTTGGAGAGGCCAAAAGAGGAAAAAGCTTGATTCAGGTATGGGTCAGAGCATATGTGGGTGCCAGCAGAAAAGGGAATTGTGGTTGCACTGCAGCCCTGCACAGGAATGGTCTTGAAAACAGTGGCAAGGAAAATTCCTCCAATGGGCAGAGTTCTGAGCAGAGGATTCAACCACTTACTTTGCAAGAAAAGTAGAACAAGTATAGACTTATGGGCGAGGCTATGGTTGGACCTGCATCACAGCTCAGCTTCTGTTGCCAGTCCTTTCTTCCTCTCCTTCCTTCTTCCAGGCTTTGATCCCAAGAGCACATCTTTTTTTTTTTTTAATTTTTATTTATTTATTTTTGAGAGAGAGAGAGCAGAAGAAGGGTAGGGGCAGAGAGAGAGGGGACAGAGGATCCGAAGTGGGCTCTGCACAGACAGCAGAGAGCCAGAGATCCTGATGTGGGACTCAAACCCATGAACTGTGAGATCATGACCTGAGCTGAAGACAGACGCTTAACCAACTGAGCCACCCAGGAGCCCCACTGAGTGCACATCTTAATAAACACCCTGCAAAACACCAAACTTTATCTGAGAGTCTGCCTATCAAGAAGCCCAACCTGTGGCATAAAGAGTGAGGGCAGCAGAGACTCCGAGATGGAAGAGCCCATGGGAGCCATGAATAACAGTTCAGGGAATCGGGTGCAGGGTGCCCATGGGCACTGGCAGGAGGAATAGGGACAGAAATAAGGAAAGAGTAACCACAGTGGTGGTAGGTGCTGCTGCTGAGTGGCTGGCAGTGAAACCAGAGCCTGCTCCTGTTCTTAAGCACCTGCAACTCCCCTGCTGCATCCCCAGTTCTGTAAAGCTTGCCTCTATGGGTTCCGAAGAACACCCATCAGTGTTCCTCGGTGTCTGTACTCTCTTCTTCCTAATAAAAGGTTTTGTGCTGGATACATAGTGTAGTGGGTTGAATGGTGGCCTCCCAGAAGGTATGTTTACATCCTAACTCCCAAAATATGTGAATGTGACCTTATTTGGGAAAAGAGTCTTTGCGGATGTAATTAAGAATCTTTAGATGAGGGGCGCCTGGGTGGCTCAGTCAGTTAAGCGTCCAGCTTCAGCTCAGGTCATGATCTCATGGTTTGTGGGCTCGAGCTCCGTGTCGGCCTCTGTGCTGATAGCCAGCTCAGAGCCTGGAGCCTGCTTCAGATTTTGTGTCTCCCTCTCTCTCTGACCCTCCCTTGCTCATGCTCTCTCTTTCTCTCTCGCTCTCTCTCTCTCGCTCTCGCTCTCTCTCTCTCTCAGAAATAAATAAAACATTAAAACATTTTTTTAAAAAAAAAGAATCTTGAGATGAGATCACCCTGGATTATCCAAGTGGGCCCTGAAGCTATAACAAACGTCTTTATTTTTTTAATTAAAAAAATGTTGTTTAATTTTTTATTTTGAGAGAAAGAGAGAACACATGAGTGGAGGATGGGCAGAGAGAGAGGAGAGAGCGAGAATCCCAAGCAGGCTCTTCACCACCAGTGTGGAGCCCAATGCAGGGTTCAAACTCATGAACCATGAGATGATGTACTTGAGCTGAAGTCAGATGGTTAACCTACTGAGCCACCCAGGCACCCCAGGACTATTCCTTATTCTGAGATTATATACTTCACTGAAAACAGCAACATTCTTTCTCTGGTGAAATCAACAGTGGTAGATGGTGTGGTGACTACTTTTTGGCCCTATAGTCCCTTGTATTTACCAAACTTTCCAGGAAGGGAACTAGAAGAAGAAGTAACATCCCTGATTTAATAACCAAGAATTGATAGCAAGTTCAGTGAGCAGCCTTAACCCAGAAGGGAACTGACTGGCCTAAAGTTGCTTTTGTGCCCCATCCCTCCACACAGATGTTGACATCCCCTCACTGGTCATTGTAATAATTTGGGAAAATGTGGGGTGGGGAATGTCACTGGTGTCCAACTTTCTAAATCTGAGACCTCCAAAGTAAAGCACAATGTAGGGCAGATGTCAACGTATTATTCCCAGGATCCACATCTTACACATTTCTGTGAGGGTTAATGATGGGAAAAGATATCTGGGTGGGGAATTAAGGAAAGAGAAGTGAAGCGAGTTTGAAACTGATTCAGGAGAGAGAGTTTGTTTCACATCTATTTTGGAGACATGGAAACCTGCAACCATGGAGGTCTGTACCTCCAACACCAGCCACAAGGCTGTGCTGGCTTCCAAGGTAGGAAAGACTGATCTGCAACCCACCTTAGGGGAAAGTGGGCCTGGAGGAAAGTGGATATCTGGGATCCTGTCAAAGTAAATGGAAGGCTTACAATGCTGCCCACCTTGTGAAGTCCTATCCAGGGTCTTAGCTGGATACCTTGATCAATCAAGGAGAAAAGGTCCAATTCCTTGCAGAAGGATGATTGCTTCCTGATAACTTCATAGCTATCTGTATAGAACAGAACATTCCCATTGTTTTTAGATTGGAAGGAGGCTATGAGTGTAGCTACTACTTCATTGCAACCTTTATTATTGATCAACTCGGACATTATGCAAAGTAGCTGAAATGCATGAAAAACTTCAGATACTAGTATCTTGGGATGATAAAAGTAATACACAGAATTTGGGGGAGTTAAAAAAAAATGATGTCCCTTAGATGGACACGAGACATGGGGCGCCTGGGTGGCTTAGTCGGTTGAGCGTCCGACTTTCGCTTAGGTCATGATCTCACGGTTCGTGGGTTTGAGCCCCGCGTCGGGCTCTGTGCTGACTGCCAGCTCGGAGCCTGGAGCCTGTTTCAGTCTGTGACTCCCTCTCTCTCTGACCCTCCCCTGCTCACGCTGTCTCTCTCTCCTGGAAATAAATAAAACATTAAAAAAAAAAAGAGTTTAGATGGACACGAGACAGCAGTAGGGCCCAATGGCACCTTTTGCACAAGGCTCTGTTAGGGGCAGAGCTACTAGAGGTCTGAGGCTCGCAGAGGGGTTGCACCAGGCAGGAAACACTGAAATGCTGGAGCAGATTTAGGGTATTGGTCAGAGGGAGCAATTTATGATAGGCAGAGAAGGAAAACATCAAGGAGTTAAACAAGTAAATTCAGGATTTTAATTTAAATAGGTTAAATGTAGGAGTTTAAGTCATGCCCTGGCTCTGCAGGCAGATCTCACATGGAGAAAAAGACACAGTGAGGCCAGGAAACAAGGCCAATAATTGAGGATTGGCTTACATTCTCCTACCTTTGGGAGTGAGGGGCCCTGAAGCAGAGCTCCAGCCTGGTCAGGTAGGATCAACGAACTTGTTCAGGGCCACCCTGCACATGTTCCACTCTGGCTGCCCTGTGGTAATGGCATTATAGGGAGACAAGTCAAACACAGATGAGAGGGACAGTTATCAAGGTGAGGCCATATGTGGTGTCAGTCATTGCTCCTCGAGCTTTCTTGTGCTCACACATCACCTGGGGATCTTGTTAGAATACGGATTCTGGTTCACTGGGTCTGCAGTGGGGTCCCGAGATTCTGTTTTTGTGACCAGATGCCAGGTGATGCTGCTGGTGGCTGTCCAGGGACCACACTTTGAGTAGATGGGCCTGGTTGGCATCACCCTAGGAGAAGATGTGGGAGGGTTTGTGGAGCAAACAAAGATGTCACAAAGGGGAAAGAATATACAGTATGTAAAGGCAGTGCAGTGAGGCCCTGTCAGCTGCAAGCAACCAAAAAAACCACTGAAAGTAGCTTAGCTGTAAGATAAAGAACCTGGAGGTTGGGCGGCACCATGTGAATCTCAGCAGGTCTCAGGGTCTCAACCTCATCATGAATCCATGGGCTTCCCCTCCTCCTGCTCTAACAGCTCAGAATGTAGGTGATGATGGCTAGGGTGGCTCCAGATGTCACTAGCAGAGGCCGAGGGGCATGTCCAGAAGCAAGAATGATATTTTTCTTCACAAGGAAAGGTTTACCCACATGCCAGACTGAGTACACATGTCCCTTTCCAAGCCAATCACTGGCAAGAAGAGAATGATCTTGAGTAGCTTAACCTAATCAAGTTCTGCCTTCTCAGGACTGGGGACAAGAATGTGTCTTATATCCAAGATCTGATTGATCCACTATCTTTGGTTCTTGGGGGCCTATGGCTATTTGTTGTTTCTGTTTGCTGTCTCCCATGGTGGCGTGTTTCCTTGTGAATTAGGTGATAAGTAGTTATGGGCTTGTGTATGGAAAGATATGTGGAAAATCAACTTTATTTGGCAAAAGACAATGGTGTTTTTTTCTACAAACATTTAACTAGAGCTTGGTGCCCGAGAGACACTTGGGGTTGAGCTGATTCGTTGTGCCTCTGGATGTCTGGCCCTGTTGGTGTTTGTAATAACTCATGCCATTCCACGTCTGCTCTGTCACATGTGCTCCCTCTACCAGATGGCAGCCTAAGGGAAATCATGGAAGGCAGGAACCTAGGATAGACAGAGAAAGGTGTTCTTTCACCTAATGTCTTGTGTGGAGGCTCAAGGCAATCCAGGCATCCCCCTTGCCATGATTCCAAGGTTGGGTCCACACAGAACTCACCAGCATCATCAAAAATGGCCATTCCCAGCCCAAGGAGCTCTCACTGGTGGTGTCTATCCTTGGGCTTGAGACCATATTTCCAGGGTCTCTGCACCCACCACAAGCCTTCTGTTCCTTCTCTCACCCCAGACCTTGGGCCCTAACTCAAACCCTCCCCTGCCTTCTTCCTGCTATGCCCAGGAACCCTCCAGATTCCCAAAACTTAGTTATGCTGAGGAAGTTTCTGGTAGGAGGGTAAGGGCCTCACCTTTGGTAAACAAAAAGGAGCCTGTGGATCCCTCCAGAGGTCAGGGCTGAAACAGAGCTGGGCTTCACAGCATGTGTGTGAATGAAACTCCTTAGGGAACTACAACTTGGGATGAGCCAAGGGTACAGATGGGCCTTGGAGACACCGTCACTTAAGGGATGGGCAGAGAAAGAAGAGGTGATAAAGGAGAAATAGAAGAACACAGAGAAGTGAAGTGTCCTGGAGGCCAAGGCACAAACATGTGTCAAACATAGAATGTTCAATGGCATCAAGCTGTGCTTCCACAGTGCTGGAAGGTGACTCCGGCTCTGGCAATACGGAGGTCCTTATTGGCCTTGTCAGAAGCAGGGTTTAGGGAGAAGATTTCTCTGGGCTGAGGAGTAAGTGGGAGGTGAAACCAACTTGACAATAAACTATGAAGAGGGGGAAAAAAGGAATAAGTGGGAGGTAAGAAGTGGTGACAATGAGTATAGACAAAATTCTTTATAAGTGGCTAGTATCTCCTCTGCCCAAGGAGATGTTCCCTGATCATCCCATTTAATAATGCAAACTGCTCTCTGCTCACCCAGCCAATTCCTTGCCCAGGTATACTATTTTCTTCCGTAGCACTCACCCCCTTCCAAAATACTACCTGCATTCTATCCTTTGCTAATTTTTTAAAAAATTTTTAATGTTTTATTTATTTCTAGGAGAGAGAGAGAGAGACAGTGTGAGCAGGGGAGGGTCAGAAGAGAGGGAGTCACAGACCGAAACAGGCTCCAGGCTCTGAGCTGGCAGTCAGCACAGAGCCCGACGCGGGACTTGAACCCATGAACCGCGAGATCGTGACCTAAGCGAAAGTCAGACGCTTAACCGACTAAGCCACCCAGGCGCCCCTATCCTTTGCTAATTTATTATGTTCATTGTTGAGTGTGTATCTCCCTTGCAAGACTGTAAGAGTCCTGAAAGCAAAGACCCTGGTCTGTTTTATTCAACGATAAATCCTAAGTGCCTAGAACAAAGGGCTGGCACCCAGTAGGTGTTCAAAAATATTGGTTTAATGAACGAATGAATGAGAATAAAGATGAGATTGACAAGAAAGCCCAGGCAAAGGAGGGTTTTGTGTTTAAAGATGGAGGCAGCCTGATTGTACGTATGGCTTAGGGCAACTCTCCAGTTTGAAAACACAAGAGAGAGTAATGGGAATTAATGTCTCAAGGTCTTGGAAGTGATGAGTTTCAGAGAACACTTGGAGAGAATGATCTGGTTTGGGGAAGTTGTGATGCTGGGAGGTAGGTTCATTGAGTATTTTAAGCAAATCTGTCAGGCTGTTTGTGTCAGCTGGGAATCCCAGCACTGATGGTCTTTTTGAACAAAGGAGTGACAGATCACTGTGGTGACCGCTCAGGGTCATTGTGTTGCACGGCTCGAGACATCACTCACAACCCCATAGAGCACAATGTGAATGTTGTCCTTGGAAGCTGTGTGACACAGCAGCCCCTTGAGAAAAGAGTGGTACTAAGAAGGGTACAAGGCAGAACTGTCCGATGGGAAGCTCCAGAGACACAATAAGGCCTGACGAAGGAGTGGCATGGGGATGGGTCAAAAGTCACTGAAGCCGGGATTTCTGCCTGAGCAGAATTCACACAAATCCAGATCTAATAGCAGGTTGGAAAGTAAGAGGATGAGAAGTAGTGAATGTACGTTGTTTATGGAAAGGCCCTCAGGATGAGACGGCTGTGCTGGGGAGATAATGAACTGAGGTTTTGGTAGTTGCACTTACTCAAGAAAGAAGGAAGTCCACTTAGATATCGTCAATTTTTTAAGAATGATTATAGATAAATTACTAGATAAGACCCATGAAGTTAGTTCAATACATACTCCTAAAAAGGAGGCTATTGGGAGAGCCTGTGACTTTTGAGATTGAGGTAGGGAGGTCACCTATGTCCTACTGAGATCACCTTTAGTGACACGGGATCCAATTCCCTCCTGTGTCCACTGTCCACTCCGTTCAAGTCAACCGTGTTCCATTCCATTCAACAGACATTAGTTGAGCATCTACAACTTCCTAGCATCAGAAATAAGTAATAAATGGGATGGTTCTCTGCTCCTGACTGGCTAAAAAGGGACAGAGAGGGGCGCCTGGGTGGCTTAGTCGGTTAAGCGTCCGACTTTCGCTTGGGTCATGATCTCGCGGTTCGTGGGTTCGAGCCCCGCGTCGGGCTCTGTGCTGACTGCCAGCTCAGAGCCTGGAGCCTGTTTCAGTCTGTGACTCCCTCTCTCTCTGACCCTCCCCTGCTCACGCTGTCTCTCTCTCTCCTAGAAATAAATAAAACATTAAAAAAAAAAAAAGGGGGACAGAGAAAAGCACCTGGAACAGAATGTGGAAGACGTTACACTGAAGTTTCTGCAGGGAATTGTGGGATGCCAGAGGCAGAAGTTTGGGAGGGTTAAGACCCCTTATCTGTCTGAGTTTCCTATGGAGATGAGGCACAGCTGAGCTTTCATTGGTCATCTTTCTTTCCCAAACCCCAGGAGCTGGGGTGCACAGGGGCAAGAAAGGGTACAAGAAGCTCAGGAATTCACATTCACTCCTAGGATCCCTTACTGCACTCAGAGTCATAGAGGTAGCATTAGACTCAACTCAGCCACTAACTGGCTATGACCTTGGGGTGCCCCTCACTACCTATGAGCTTAGAAGTGGGGGGGTCTAGTCCTACATGGAGGCCCTCTTGACTGCCTGGTACCTTCCTTAGCTAGCCATGTCAATGAGTAGAGCCCAGGGATGATGAGTTCTGTGCAAAAGCCCTCACCTCCAAGAAGGCTGCCCAGATATCCCATTTCCTCTGTCTGGCAAGAGTCTTTATAAACTCTAAGACCCAGCTCTGAGAAAGATTCCACTGTGGAGCCTCCCCTGACCTCCCCGGAGATGTTCCCACTGTGGTAGTACTGGGGGGGGGGGGTGAGTCTCAGTGTGTAAGAGGGAGAGGTTTGCACATCACCCTTCCTAGGTTGTGAATTCCACACAGCCAGGTACTGGGTTTTACTCCTCGTGTTCCATTACCTAGCACATGGCAGGTGCCCAATGCTTATTGGATAAATAAATGATTGAATGTCAAAATTGTATGTCTTCCTTCACCACCCAGAGCCAACGTCACTGCCCCTGGAAACCTTCCCTTGCTGCCCTGGGTAAAAGTCACCCTCTTTCCTCATACTGTCGTCAAGGGCTCTGAATATCTCCTACGGAGCAAGAGCTGGCGACCATTTTCTATAAAGGACCAGAGAGTAACGATGGCTTTACAGGCTACAAGTCGCTGTCTCAACTATCTTGGTAAAAAATAGAGCAGCCAGGGACAAAACATGAGTGAAGGAGCGTGGCTGGTCCCAGTAAGACTATTTATGGACCCTGGAATTTGAATTTCATGTCATTTCCATATGTCACACAATATGATTTTTCTGTCGATTTTTTTCCCAACCACTCAGAAGATGTAAAGCCATTTTTAGCCCATGTGCTGAACAAAAACAGGCTGTAATCCCGATTTGGCCTGCAGGCCAGCGTGTCTCAGCACCTGCCACAGAACTTATTTAGATCTGCTTGCTCACAGCCTTATTTTGGTGTCTTCCATTATCCTATGAAAAGAGTAAACTAAGTAAGAACACAGCCTCTGGAGATGGCTGGGCCTATATTCTAATTCTGATTCCAGACGCCCTCCTCTCCCTTCCTTCCTTTTC
Source organism: Proteles cristata cristata (assembly GCA_017311185.1). Classification (NCBI taxonomy): domain Eukaryota; kingdom Metazoa; phylum Chordata; class Mammalia; order Carnivora; family Hyaenidae; genus Proteles; species Proteles cristata. Next base: position 1,580,680 of record JAESUZ010002068.1, on the reverse strand, counting down.
AGTCACTAGAGGGGGCCTAAAAAGGACAGGAAGATGCCAGAACTCCTACAAGGGGTGGGGGAGAGGTACATTCCTTTCCCAGGGTTGCCAGAACATGCCGGAACAGAGCATTCAAAATAACAGAAATGCATTGTCTCACAGTTCGGGAGACTAGAAATCCAAGATCGAGGTGTCAGTAGAGCCATGCTCTCCCTCTGACCGCTCTACGGGAGAATCCTTGCTTGTTCCTTCTAGCTTCTGGCATTGGCCCGTAGTCCTTGGTGCTCCTTGGCCTATATGTGTACTCCTCCTTGTGTGTCTACATATCTTCTTCCGTCTGCGAGTGCCTCTATCCAAATTTCTTTTTTATAAAAGGACACCAGTCATATTGGATTAGGGTCCACCCTGGTGACCTCGTTTTAACTTAGTTATCTCTGTAAAGACTATTTCCCAGTAAAGTCCAACTCTGTAGTTTGGGGGGTTAGGACATCGACATATCTCTTCTAGGGAAGGGGACATCATTTGGGTATCAGAGTAGGGTAGCAACCCAGCAGGGAAGGGGACTACACGCAGGTGGGTAAGCAACCAAGTAAACATACTGAGGACAACAGTGCGGTTTCTCACGGCCAAGAGGAGAGGGGCAGGCTGGAACGGACTCTGTGTCATTGCATTGGAGAGGAGTGTCAGTGTGAACTTAAGATTTTCAGAAAGTGATAGATCTAGAAATAATGAGAGCTGTACAAACACGGTTCATGCATGCATTCATTCATCCACTTCCTGGCGCTCTCCACTGCAAGGGCTTAAGCAACAGTGAGCCCTAAATACCATTGCCCACTAATGAAACAAAACAAAACACAACACAAGGAAAAGGAAAGAAAAATCTAGAATTCCCGGGAGAAATGCCTGAGCCTAAGGCTGTGGCAGGAGAAGTTCAAGATAAGACGGGCACATCTTAGGGGGTCTGAATGTCAGAGAGGCCTTGAGGAGTAATGGGGATACGTCAGAAGGCTGTGGGAGCCACGTTGAAGGAGCTCCTACTGGCCAAACCTGGGTTGATCCAAACACCCAAACAAATAATCGTAGTGATCGGTGGTATCCATTTACTAAAATAGGAATCCGTAAGTTTACATTGATTAAATACGGAGATAAAAACATGAAAAGAAAATAAAGCTCTTTCTATAGTTACTTTAGTTTCTTTCTTTTTTTAAAATATTTATTTATTTTTGGGAGACAGAGTGCCAGCAGGCAAAGGGCAGAGAGAGAGGGAGACACAGAATCGGAAGCAGGTTCCAGGCTCCAAGCTGTCAGCACAGAGCCCAATGCATGGCTCAAGCCCACGAAGCCCTCCAAGCAGGATCATGGCCTGGGCCAAAGTCGAACGCTTAACCGAGGCGCCCCAAGTGACTTTAGTTTCTTTAGTTAGTTAGTGCCAACTAACAAACATAGAAGGAATGACGCCTTCAAAAGGGGCAACTGTTACAACAGCTGTAATTTAGTTATGGAGCATCACTGCTTGCTAAATCAGCAGGTCGAAGGAGGGGGATGATGGAATTTCACACAGTCTCAAAATATCTCTCCACAAAATATTCATTGATTTATTCAAAAGGTGGGAGGAGGGGAGGACTAATCTGACAGTGAGAAACTTGGCCGAACCTCCCCAGTCATGTGACAAAGTGAACTTGAAAGCTGACAGAAGGCCCCAAGAAGAACCTAGCATCACTTCTCTGTGATCCTGGCCAAAAATGATACCCTGGGTCGAATCCTGAGGAAACCCCAGACCAGCCTACACAGGGGAGATGTTCTGCAAAATACCTGGCCTGCAGACTTCACAGACATCAGGGGGAGGAAAGGCACGGTTCCAGTTCGAAGGAGCCCGTAAAGATGGGACATCTACACACGGAGTGTGGTCCTGGGTTGGTTCCTCTGTTATAAAAGGCCTGACTGAGACAGTGAGGCTTGGAAGCCATCGTGACATCCTCCAAGGGACTATCAAAGTGCTCAGTGCTGTCCTTAACGCTTTCCATATTTTGAAATTGCTTTGGAACGAAAGTAAAAAGAAAAAAAACTCACCGCAGTAACTACAGTGTTACTATAGACTAGCTACGTTACCTCTTACATGTTATTTCACTTGCTTTGCCTTAGTTTCTTCATCTGTAATATGAACATAATAATGGCTACGTAAAGGGTATTGTCAGGAATAGAAGAAATCGTCTGAGTGAAGCACGGGGTCTGCTGTCTGGCCACATCGTGAAAAAGCTCAGCCCAGGACCGTTATTAGTGTCATGTTCTTGTCATCTTTATCCCAAATTTCATAGACTTTAAGATGTCACCAGTTGTAAGATGCATTCTTATTTTATATGCCACTGGGAAATTAAAAACATGCCCAGTTAGGCTGACAAAGTGATTCTTCTCATGTAGAGTATTTAATATGTATTGAAAGAGCTAGGGGTTTTTTTATTCCAGTATAATTAGCATACAGTGTTATATTAGTTTTAGGCGTACTGTGTAATGATTCAACAATTCTAGCTGTTTAAACGGGGAGTATCATATGATCATCAATTCTACCTCTGGATACATTTTTTTAAATGTTTTAATCTATTTTTGAGAAGGGGGAGAGAGAGAGAGACACAGAGACACAGAGACACAGGGACAGAGTGCAAGATGGGGAGGGATAGAGAGAGAGGGAGATACAGAATCCGAAGCAGGGTCTAGGCTCTGAGCTGTCAGCACAGAACCCAACAAGGGGCTCAAACTCATGAACCGCAAGATCATGACTTGGGCCAAAGTCGGACGCTCAACCCACTGAACCACCTGGGCGCCCCAACTTCTGGGTACATTCTTAAAAGAAGTGAAAGCAGGGACTTGAGCAAATATTTGTACGTTCCTGTTCACGGCAGCTTTGTTCTCAATAGCTGAGCAGCTCAAATGGCCATCAACAGATGAATGGATAAACAAAATGTGGTTTAATCATACCATCGAATATTATTCAGACTTTAAAAGAAGGAAATTCTGACTCATGCAACAGTGTGAATGAACCATGAAGACATGACGGTAAGTGAAATAAGCCAGTCGCCATGGGATGCATGTTGTAGGATTGTACAAAGCACCCAGAACGGTCAGAGTCACGAAGGCAGAAAGTAGAACGATGGTCGCCAGGAGCTAGGATGAGGGGGAGTGGGGAGTTATTGTTTAAGGGGGACCGACTTCCAGTTTGAGATGATGAATACGTTCTGGAGAGGGACAGTGGTCAATGTGAATTCACCCAATTCGCCCAACAATGTGAGTGTACTTCATGCCACTGAACTGTCCACTTACAAGTGGTAAAGATAGCAGGTTTTATGTTATGTATATTTTACTACAATTATAAATAAAAATATAGGCACTGCTAATTTACGGTGGGAGAAATCAGAGTAATGGTCCCCTTTGAAGGATTGTAATGGGGAAAGGGCACAGAGAGGCCTTCTGGGGTCTCAAAACGTTCTGTAGTCAACCTGGTGGCTATATGAGTATATAGATTTATAAATATCCATTGCACTGGACACTTAGGATTGGTGCACTTTAGAGTATGGAACTTGAAAATATTTTAAATGCAAAAATGCGGGGTGCCTGGGTGGCTCAGTCGGTTAAGCATCCAACTTTGGTTCAGATCCTGATCTCAGGGTTTGTGGGTTCGAGCCCCTCATTGGGCTCTGTGCTGACAGCTCAGAGTCTGGAGACTGCTTTGGATTCTGTGTGTGGGTGTCTCTCTCTCTGCCCCTCCCCTACTCATGCCTGTTTTTTTCTGCCTCAAAAATAAATAAACATCATAAAAATTAAAAAAATAATAAATGCAAAAACAATAGAGAATTTTTCTTATTATCTGAGCAAAACTTCAGAAGTCCTGGGCAGAGAGGAGTCAGGCAGCTGTCCAAGGCAAAGCAAGTTTCCAGGGAACTAGGTGGGACCCGGTCATTACCCACCCCTCTTGTCAGAACCACGCTGAGGAACCACACACCTCATCTCCCCTTGTGGGGTCCCTCCCCCACGTCAGAGGCTCCCCTCAAAGACGTGATCAAGCTTTTCTTGTTCTATTTCCTTATCTTGTTGTTGCTTGCTTGTTTTTATATCATTGGCAACTTTATCTTAAAAGCTGCAGGTTGTGGGGGCGCCTGGGTGGCCCAGATGGCTGAGCATCCGACTTCAGCTCAGGTCATGATCTCACGGTTGTGAGTTCTAGCCTTGCGTCAGGCTCTGTCCTGACAGCTCAGAGCCTGGAGCCTGCTTCAGATTCTCTCTCTCTCTCTCTCTCTCTCTAAAAAATAAACATTAAAAAAAATTAAAAGTAGGGGCACCTGGGTGGCTTAGTCAGTTGAGCGTCCGACTTTCGCTTGGTCATGATCTCGCGGTTCGTGGGTTCGAGCCGCGTCGGGCTCTGTGCTGACTGCCAGCTCAGCCTGGAGCCTATTTCAGTCTGTGACTCCCTCTCTCTCTGACCCTCCCCTGCTCACACTGTCTCTCTCTCTCTCTCTAGAAATAAATTTAAAAAAAAAAATAAAAAAAATTAAAAGTTGCAGACTGTTGAATTCTGATGTCCTGTATTCAGGGCACCTCACTGCTGAGTCCTGGTCACACGCTCCCTCCCCACCCCCTACCCCAATCAGTGCTCATCACACGGGGAGCCCAGAGGCTGGGGGGGGCGGGGGGGCACTTGGGTCACCTGAGGAAAGGGTCTGACCTGCTTGCTGCAAGGAACTCGGCAGAGCTAGGACAGGGAGCGCAGTGGCAGGTACCAGAGTAGCCAGTGACAGCCACCAGCCGCAAGGAAAGAGTTAAGCCTTAACCACTTATGGATGGAAGACGAGAGACTAAGAGACTGTACACCCGCAGAAAGCGCCCTTTCCGTTTGCGCCATAGGATGGAGTGGAGGGTGCGGGGATCCTCTCACCGTTGAGGAAGCCATTTTACTGAGCCTGGGGGTGGGGGAGGGGGAGGGCTCAGAGTGGAAAGAACGGGGTGCTGAGTCAAAGTGGGGAAAAGTGTCCGGGTGCTCCTCTCGACTCAGACCTCTCCCCGAGGCCTCCGATGCAAATATGTGAAAGATCGTGACCTTCCAGGGGCCCTGAGTCCTTGACCACAACTCCCTCAGAGGCCCCCTCAGAGAAGACACAGTGTACCCCAGTCTGGTGTGGGAGGGGGGCCTTCCCCACAGGCCTGCCAAGGAGGGCTTCCCGATTGCCCACCGAGAGAGGGCGGAGCCCACAAGTCACACCCAGTTTGTTCCTCGCTGGTGTGGGCGTCCTGCCTTCTCTTGGTGGGCAACGCGGGGCGGGGAGTCCGACTCAAGATATCCCCCAATGGGGGGGTCCAACCCAAGGTATCCCCCAAGGTGAGGCCCTCCACCCACGCCGGGCCCGGCCAGCCCTTCCTGGCTGGAGGAAGGCCAGGAATCCAGTGGTTCTGTGAAAGGTTCCCGGCCCCACCCCCTCATCCCCACCGCTGCCACCGCGTCCCTGGGAGGTGCCCTCCTCTTGCTGTCTTGGCTCTGGAGAAACGGCCCTGTTTCCTCCGTCTGCCTCAGACTCCATTAATGATTCACGTAGCACCGTTACTGCGTCTATCAGTATTTAAAATGTCATACTCCGGGGGCGCCTGGGTGGCTCTGTCAGTTGAGCATCCGGCCGTTGATTTTGGCTCAGGTCACAATCCCAGGGTCCTGGGATCGAGCCCCATGTCAGGCTCTGTGCTGAGCATGGAGCCTGCTTAAGATTTTCTTTCTCTCCCCTACCCTCTCGCCCGCTCTCTCTCTCAAATAAATAAAATAAAATTTCATACTTTGTTGGAGATTTTTTGGTGCTGTTTTCTTACAATATTGCTCTGAAATATTATTTATCTTGGTTGCTGAGCGCTTGTAACCCAAGGGTGTGCCTCGCTCACTTTGCCGTAACCCGAACTCTGCTGTGTGCTCGGGAGTCATTCATCCGTGTATTCCAGACAGCCACTACGAGCCTCCTCTGTGCCAGGGCGTGTGCCAGTGATAGGGATGAGATTCGGGCCACACACAGGGTTGTGGGATGGGAAGGACAGCCAGGTGCACTGAGGGCTGTGGGACAGTGTGGGGAGCTGCCAAACGTGTCACAGGGAAGCAACACAATGCGGGATAGCCCTCGGTAGCTTCTCCACAGCGTCACATTGGAATCTCTCCACAACCCTTGAGTGTTTGCGGACGCTTACAAGGGGGTAACGGGTGGGGTCCGGAGGCCTGGCAAAGTCACACGCAGATAACTTGGTAACTCCCGTGAAGTCGCGCTCTGAGCAGGTGGGAGCCGGCCCAGATCCATCTGGCTCTGGGCTGTCACCTCCTCCGGTTGTCACAGCCCCCTCCCCCTGTGTCCCCTGGGGTGGCAGAGCAGGCTGCAGGAAGCAACTTGGCATTGAGCTGATGAACTGACAGAGGATGGTAGGTGTGTCCAGGGCGGGGGCTGCTCACACAAGGAACAGCACTGACCAAGCCAGTAAGGCCCAGGAAAAAAAAAAATCGATATCTCGGTGTCCCCAGCTCTAAGAAGCTGGGCAATCTTGTGCGGAGTCACTTGTGCAGAAACAGGGCTGGCCAGTGTCGCTTCCTCTTTCTGCTTCTCTGTTTCCTAACTAGCACGTCAGCATTAATAGGAAGCGTGACAGGCTCCCTGTCGCCTGGACACTCCGGCAGCAGGCTTATCTGTCCCGCCACAAAGAGGTACGGCCTGGCTCTCAGGGGCTGGCTGGGGAGCGGTGGGGGAGACCCAGGCTGCCGACGGAGACCGCGGAGCGCCTGGGAGAGCCTGGGGGTGAGGAGTGGGCAGGCCTGCTCAGGGACTTGGGGAGGTCAGGGCTGGCTCAGTAGATCGTCCGGGCTCCTTGGGCAGCCAGCGGGTGAACGACAGCCAGCAGCGCCTACTTCCTGAGCGTTGTGTGCAGGGCTTTCAGGGCAGGGGGACCTCATCCAGGATCCAGCTGTCCTGGCAGGGAGGACATCTGGGGAAGTGGGAGTCAGACACCTGTGAAGCGTCCCTCTTCGCTTTGCTGCTAAAGTGTTGCTAAGGAGTTGGTGGCAGTGAACCGGCTTCTGCCTCCTTGTCTCTGGAGCCTGAACACCTATAGCCCTCGATATCCTGGTTTAATTTTTTTTAATGTTTATTTATTTTTGAGGAGGGGGAAGGGGCAGAGAGAGAGGGAGACACAGAATCTGAAGCAGGCTCCAGGCTCCAAGCTGTCAGCACAGAGTCCGACGCGGGGCTGGAACCCATTTACGGCGAGATCATGACATGAGCCGATGTCGGACACTTAACGGACTGAGCCACCCAGGTGCCCTCCCCTTGACATTCTGGTTTAGAAAAGGAGATCTGGAGAGTGAGGGTGTGTGTATGCTCCCATGGATGTCGTGGGGGGTGCAGGGGTGCAGAGAGACTGGGAGAGGAGGGGGAAACCCAGAACTTTGTTGAGTTCCAGCCCAGAGCTTGGTGTCGTTTTGAAAGCTGACTTTGGAAGATGATAAAGGGTCTGTCCCTTGCGCAGGGACCTAGATTTCCCCCTCGAAGAATGAGTTAGTATCACACTCCACCCTGAGCTTTCGTTGGTCAGTCGGGTTCAGCCCCACGTGTGTGTTCTGCACCCAAGTGTATGAACTGCTGGGGGACGGGGGTAGGGGGTTGCATCTAAGGGGGTTTCTGTCTCAGGGTTTGTGCAGGTGCGTTCATTTGCCCTGTGGATGGGAGCTGGGGTGTTCCCAAGGTCCCCACCAGGGTCGGAGCCTGTGGGGCCCCTCCAGACAGGTCCCGGTGACAAGTTGCAAATGTGTAGTTTCTAGTCTTCAAAGATTCCATTGCGATTCTGCATCACCAGGTTCTGATTTTCTCTACTTCTCACCTTCCTAATAGTTTTATAAAGTGTGGAACCTTTCCCGTTAGCTTTTGGTCACTGCCTTTTTTCATTCACCGGTTTACTCATGTCATGTCAACACGCAGATACTGCAGAATAGTTCCTCAGTTGTTGGATGAGCGTGTTTTGTACTAAGTGAACACATGGGTATGTGCTTTACCAAGCGTTAGAATGATCCAGAATTATGCAGCATGAAAGACAAAGTGCCAACTATCCCTATCCACTAGCCTCACATCCTACTCTATACCATACGTGTCCTTTCAAAACATTTTCTAAGCATGCTGCAACTATATAGTTTTCCTTTGTACATAAATGCGAGTCTAATAGACATATTGCTCGGGGCGCCTGGGTGGCTCAGTTGGTTAAGCATCTGACTTCGGCTCAGGTCTTGAGCTCAAGGTCAGTGGGTTTGAGTCCAGCGTCAAGCTCTGTGCTGACAGCTCAGAGCCTAGAACCTGCTTTGGATTCTGTCTCTCTCTCTCTCTCTCTCTCCCCCTTTCCTACTCATGCTTTCTTTCAAAAATAAATAAACATTAGATATATGTTTAAAATATATTTTTATATAAAATATATATTTTTTAATGTTTATATATATTTTTAATGTTTATATATATATATACATATATACACATGTTGCTCTGTGACTTATATTTTCACCTAATATTATTCACCTAATATTATGTATTATATATATACATATATACAATATATACATGTTATTCTGTGACTTATATTTTCACCTAATATTACATTTTGGACAACATTCCATAATAACACGAATCGATTTAAGTCATTTATTAGCCTTACAAAATGGGCGGCATGTATTGGTAGGGGCCACACCACGAGTTACTCCATCCCATACTGATAGACATTTTTTTTTCCCATTATTTTTCCACATGGGTGAAGGTGCTTCTGTGGCCCAGATGCCTTGAAGAAGAATTTCTGAGCAAGAGGTTGTGCATTTAAACATTTAAGAAACACTGTCAGATCATCCTCAAAGTAGCTGAATTAACATATACCCCCACAGTCGTGCATAAAGGGCTAATTTCTCTTCGGGAAGATGATCAATCTTTAAGCTGTGTCCAATGGAGGGATGAAAATTATCTGACTCTTGCTTGGATTTTTCCTTTCCCTGATTATGGGTGAAGTTATGTCTCTTCTATACGTTCTTTGGCTCCTTTCATGATATGTATAGAATGTTTTGTCCATTTTCTTACAGATTCTTTGCCTTTCACATATTTACTGTAGGAGTAGTTCATTTATTAAGTACATTAACAGTTTATTTACATAACCTTTAAATTATGTTTCCAGATTATCACTTGTCTTTTTTCTCTACCATGTTTATGATACTTTCATATAAGAGTGTGTTAATGACCTTCCAAGTCCAATTTGTCTTTATTTTTACTTTATGCTTTTTGGGTTTGGTGTCTTGTTCAACCCCTAAGGTTAATTAAGTACCTGTAATGCTTTTTATCATTTTAGTTTTGGCTTTTAGGCCTTTAATCCACCTAGAATTTGGAAGGGCAAGTAATATGTAAAATAATAATCTAGCTTAAAAACATTATCAGCTAATTGTCTCAACGTCATAATTAAGAGTATGTGGCCCATCCTTTCCTCTGTGATTAGAAACGCCACTATTACTTCCCAAATTCCTAGTTGGTTATTTTCCTTATTGTTTACTATTCCATCTATCTACAATTATACCCCTCATCACTTTTCTGGCTAAGAGAACCCATCTTTCCGGTTTAGCTTGTTATAATCTAGAATCGGTTTGTCAAGCCTGTTAAAAATCCTTTTGGAGTTTTGACTTGCGTTGCGTTGAATTTAGAGATTATTTGGAGAGAGGTCTGACCACTAGAGATGGCAGTAGTGGGCAGACTTCCCCTGCCTGTGCCCCCGACAGGAAGGGCACATTCTTCTTTGACTCTGACATCACTACAGATATGTCGTCAATGCCCAGTACACCCGCATGCCCTTCAACGCCTCGTTTGTCAACGTTCACCCGTTCGTGTGCTTAATCAGGAATGGCTTCTGTATTTATCGAATATTGAGAAGTATCTGTCGAGATAAGCTGATCCTTTTTCCCCCTTTAATCTGTTGGTCTGATTCTTTTAATCACAAAGAGGTTTCTTAATGGCTGTTTCTCTATTTCTGGAATAATCCCCATGTGGTCATGATACATTCTTTGTTTAAAAGCCTTTGTCAGATTGTCCCATGACGTTCTTTTTGTCTGGAATGAACTTTTGTTTTGTTTTGTTTTGTTTTGTTTTCATTTCCAGTTTTTACTCCTGCCTTACATTTCTTCATGCGTTTGGGAATGTTGGTGTGCATGTTTGTTTCGAGTGAAAAGGCACTTGGTTTTTCTCTTCTCTGTTTTCCCCTCTTCCTCCTTCTCCCTTCCCTCTCCCTGTCTGCCTTTGCTCCCATGCTTACCCTTCATTCTTAGTCGCTTTTTAACCCTTACCTTTTTAACACGTGTATGTAACATATTTTCCATCAACATTTGGGCGTAACTAACACACATATGTTCCTTCAAAACAGACACGATCCTAAACAAGCTTTCCGTTCTCCACTTTCCACACCTAACCTCACAGCCAATCATCTCACCTTACAGTCATCTGCAGTTATCACATATTTACTTACTTTCACGTTATAAGTAACAGTTCTTCTTTACTAAGTATTAGCCTTAATTGGTTTCTTCTCACACCACCAATTCCAGCATCATATGCTATTTTTCTTGAACTATTTTTTTCCTGAAGTACATCCCAGAGTAAATTGTGTTTCTCAGAAAAGATCTGAACATTTTCTTTGTCTTTACTACATTTCCAAATGTTGCATTTTTCTGCCCCGGAGCGTCAAAGTAACCTTGACTTTTAATGATTCTAGGTTTAAACATATTTTCCCTCAGTATTTTCAAGACATCAGTATCTATTTAGAGTTCAGGGTCACTTTGACAAAATCTGGCCAACCTAACCCTTGTTCCATTGAAACTAATGTTTGTTTCCTACCGGAACCTTTTCGGAGTATCCCTTTATTCTTGGACGACTGAGAGTTTACCAACATGTGAGTGAGTTTGGCACAATTAAAAATTAAGTTTGTCCTTCACTTCAGTGGACCGGTGTCTCCTTTAAGCCCTGTGAAGTTTTCTTCTATTTCCAATTGTATCTGTTTGGTTGCATGGAAAATCCCCAAACAACAGTGGCTTAACAGTATGGAAGTTTATTTGTGTTCTCATGTAAAAGATGTCCAGAGGTAGGTGCTTTTAGGCTGGTATGGTTGCTTCAGAGCGACAAGAAGGATCCAGGCTTCCCTCTCTCTGTTGTACATAGCTCCATCCTCAAGGCAACCTTACGGTCCAAAATGGCTTCTGGAGCTCCAGCCATCACTTCCAAGTTGTAGGCTTGAAGAAAGAGGAAATGGACCCTTCCTACACTAGCCAACTCCCTTTAAGAAGCCCTTTTTTGGAAGGCATACCCAATGCTTCCACTCACATCCCCTTGGACAACTTAGTGACATGACCCCACCGAGCACATTTCCACCAAGTGTAGGAAATATAATCTTTTATTCTGTGTAGCACCAAGCCCAGCTGAAGCCTGAGCTTCTGTTACCAAGGGAGCAGGGAGCAGCTCAGACGCTGTCTGCCCCATGGTTTGAAAGTTTAATATGATTTAACTTTTTTTTTAACTTTTTTTAATGTTTTATTTATTTCTGAGAGGGAGAGAGACAGCGTGAGCAGGGTAGGGGAAGAGAGAGAGGGAGACACAGAATCAGAAGCAGGCTCCAGGCCCTTAGCTGTCAGCACACAGCCCAACGCGGGGCTCGAGCCCATGAACCATGAGATCATGACCTGAGCTGAAGTCAGACGCTTAACCGACTGAGCCCTCCAGGCACCCCTGATTTAACTTCTTATATTTAAATCTTTAATGGACCTCATATTTGGAGGGTAGTTTGGGATAGAGATTTAGGTGAACATGTTTTACAATGTGATTCATTGTATCTTAGCCCTTTTCATTATCCAGCCCTTCATGTTGATTCATGACCCCTCCTTCATCACCTAGGGCATTCTTGGGTAGAATAGAATTGCCTGGTCTGGATGTCCATTGATGTATTTGCGTGTGCGTATGTGTGTGTGCGCAACACACAGCTTTATTACCAGACCTTTACAATAAATTTTGCTATTAGGGAGAGCCTCCTTGTTGCTAAAAATCTCATTAACTGTCCTCACGTCTATTTTTTTCTGAGTTTTGACAAAAAAGACCATGTTGTTACATTTTGTTTGGACTTGTGTTAAACCTGTAGCTTATCTCAGGATGAATTACTCTCTTTGCACATGTAGTATTTCTGCTTGTGATTAGACCCAAGTAGAAGCTCTGGATTTTTAGGCTAGTCCCAGGTAGGCAAACGAAGCCGCACCACCCACACGTACTCACGCCCTTACTCCAGGGCACGGCCTCCAGCTGCAGAAGCTGAAGTGGATGAATACTCGCCCCCAGCTCCAAACAATCTGCTCCTCTTTCCGGAGCCTTTATTGGACGAACCTTTCTCTATAAACATCACCGCATTGGGTTCTTCTCACGTGGGATACGTGTATCTGTGCCCCTGTTACCGGTGCAGAGAACAAGGTTCAGGGAGCACTGGTGGATCAGCACAGGTTGTTGGCAGGGAGGGGCAGAGCCTGTGCTGAAGGTCAGGTCCGCTGAGTCCAGAGCCCTGCTTTTCCCAGTAAGAAAGTTGCTGCTCTGTGTGTGTGCATATGTGCATCTTGAGTGAAATTTCGGGCAATCTTACAGGGAGAAAAAAAGAGAAGGAACCACCGTCCTCTGCTCTGCTCTCCTGGGTACTTCCCAGGGCGAGACAGAAAGAAAAGAGGAAATCCCCAGCCTTCTGGGGAGAAAAGGGAACAGGCGTTCTGAGGGTGGTGTGGGAGGGATGACAGTAAATGGAGTGTGTGTGTGTGTGTGTGTGTGTGTGTGTGTGTGTGCGCGGTGTGAGTGAGCATGCGTGTGATCATGCCCGGGGTAGGACACTGCGGCCCCCACACCCTGCGGCCCCTCTAAAGCTGACCAGGTCAGTGGCCTGCAGGGAGCACAGAACAAGCCAAATACCAGGCTCCCTGTGCAGATTTTCCATCACCAGGGGATTGCACAGGCGTTCCTGGCACACAGCCAGGGTGGGGGACTCACTTCTTCAGAAACTATTCAATGCATCTCCCTCAAAGTCACACCCCAGCCACTGAGGCTAAGGGGAAAGGACTGTCCTGGGTGCCAGGCTGAGGTGGCAGGGGGCGCAGGAGCCCATGCGTCACTCCTGGGTTCACTCTGCAACGTGGGTCAAGTCCAGGGAATGCAGGACAGGAGGAGGCAGCTCTCAGCTGATGTCTCTTCTGTAGGCAGAATCCTGGAGAGAGGACTCACAGGAGCCGAGGACATGGGTCTGGCCTGGCCTTCAGCTGAGCAAGAATACATGACTCCAGGGCAGTGAGGACCCCTGCCCCTTCACAGACCTGGACCCACCTAAGCCGACCACCCACTCATTCAGAGCGGACCCAGAGATGGTGCTGACCGTGGTGCTGCTCCCTGTAACTTTGCTGGCTCTGATCTGGGGGCCTGGCGTGGCAGGAGCCCAAGGTGAGCTCCGTTGCTTCCTGCCCTTCCCTGTGACCTTCCTCACAGCTGGTCCTTGAGCAAGATGACACCCACATGTGCCCAGGAAGCCCCCAGGCCCCCCACCCTCCCTCATGTGCCCCTTCCCTATCCTCTCTGGCTCCCCACTCCCCCTCCCGGATTCTCATTCTTCTCCAGCTTCCTGAATGTCTGTCTCTGCTTGTGTGGCTTCTCTGCCCACCTTCTCAGCATGGCATTCCGGGCATCTCACCTCCAGGCTGGCCGTTCCAGCCTTAGCTCCAACCCCCCAGACACTGCTCCTCGGATGGCCTTGACCACTCCCTCCTTTGTGCCTTTGTTCCTGGAGCCCCTCAGACTGGCGGTCTCTCCCTGCTTTGGCCCCAGGACCCTCCTCCTGCTCGGGAGGCCCTGCTGGGTTCTTCTGGCTCCTAAGGCCCACGAACCCCTTCCCCAAGGGCCCCCAGAGAACATGGCTTCTCTGATAACCCTGAGAACCACATTCTCTTTTCACGCCATCAGCTGCAGCTGACCAAGAGACCAAGGTGGGAAGGTCCCAGAGGGTTCTGCTATGCTGCCTCTCCTCCCAGGCTGTTCCTCCCGTGCCCAATGCAAGTGTCCCTCCTGGGGTGGGAAGGAGACCCTGTGCCAGGAGCAAGGGCACAGCCGGGTCTCAGGAAATGTGCTGTGACTCTTCTAGAATACTGTGCTTCTATCCGGACAGCTGGGCCCTCACACCCCCAGAAGCCCTGCCCTCCCCCTCTGCCCAGGGCCCCTGGGGAGCTCTGTCTAGCAGACAGGAGCCCCTACAGAACTCCGGAAAACCCCTCCCCAGCTCTGGGCACCCCCGAGGGGCTGGGAGGGGGTGACAAGGGATATCCAATCTTGACCCCCTGTCTGCCTTTTCCTGGGCAGAGACCATTCCGCTGCAGACCCTGAGCTGCTACAACAACTACAAGAGCCACATCACATGCAGGTGGGCGGACACTCACCATGCCCAGCAGCTCATCAACCTGACCCTCTTCCGGCGGCTGAATGAGTAAGTGATGCCGGGGCTCAGCACAGGGATGCTGCTGTGTGGGGCTGTGCCGGGCAGGGGGGCTGGCAGAGGGCAGGGAGGGGGAGGCCCCGCCCAGGAACTCCCACTCCACTGGGCGGCCTGCCAGGTCTGATGTCTGATGTTGGGGTTTCGGGGGAGAGGCTTCCACATGAACTTGGCTGTTGATGGCAGTGGTGGTGGTAATTGTACTTCATCACAGTTCAACAGAATTGCCCTGGGGTCTCCTGGGTGGCTCTGTTGGTTAAGCTCTGACTTGGGCTCAAGTCATGATCAGTTCACAGATGAGCAAACCAAGGCTGTGGAGGGCGAGGTCCACAGGGAAGCTGTGTGACTGAATGGGAAACAGCGCCCCAAGTCTGGCATGTGGGGCTGGGCTCCACATGTCCCCAAGGCTGCTGCCTCTGGAGTGTGGGTTTTCCCCGCACCCCTCACCTGGTCTCCTTGGTGTGTGCCGTTTGGGAAGATTCCGCGCAGCGTTCTGGGGTCTGGTGACAGTCTACCTTGCCATGATAGAAATAATTAAATGGCTGGCATCATAGGTGCAGAGAGACCCCCCCTGGAGGCAGCCCGGGGGGTGAGCAGCTCCTCACACACCCCAGCATCGCCCTTCAGCGCTCTCTCCCGCTCTCCTTCTTCCTGTCTCCACCCTCCTTGCCCACCCCCACTTCCCACCTTCAGCTGTGGCCCAATTCCTCCTATGCTGAAACACACACCCCCCCTCCCTGGATGAGTAGCTCCCGCCCCCTCCATGCTCACACGGCCTGCGCCATCTCTGCAACCTCTCTGGAGGCTCCCTTTCGTCCTTTCCTGCCCCAGGTCTGTCTAAGGCGCCCCCGGGATCTGCCCAGTCTTGCTGCTCAGGGACAGCGTTGGCACTACAGTTCCAATCTCCCTGCAACATGGACGGGCCCTCTCCCGGGATCATTCCCAATCCTGAGCCCTTGTGCCCTGCCCCCCACTTACTTACAGATGCCACCACCAAGGGCTGAAGCGCTGAGGTGCCTCTTGACCCCCGTCTCCTCCGGCGGGACCCTACCTCTGCTTCCCTATGAAGCGACCCTCCTCCGAAGAGTTGTCTAGACTCACGGCATCCAAGGTCTTTCCAGTTATTCTGAACTCTGGCTGGCCCCACCAGGCCGCCCAGACCACTCCCACCCAAGGCAGCCAAGCCCTCCCTGCCGTTAAACCTAATGCTCAGTCTCAGCCTCCTCCCTCCTTGAACTTGGGCAGCACCTGACGCAGACTGACCGTAGCATCCTCGTGAAGCACCTGTCTCTCCTGGCCGCCCCACTCACCCCGCCCTGGGTCTCCCTGGCTCACCTTCTCTGTTTGATCCCTTCTTTTGTCTCTAACCTGAAGGGTGAGGTGCCCTGGGGCTCATCCTTGGATCTCCAGTCTTTTATACCCAATGGGGGGGCGGAGACCCAGCCTCGGGCTGTGCACTGGTGACTCTCACATGCTCTCCAGCCCCGCGTCCCCTAAGCTCCAGGCCTGCACTTGCCTCTCTAGGGGCGCCTGGGTGGCTTAGTCGGTTAAGCGTCTGACTTTCGCTTAGGTCATGATCTCGCGGTTTGTGGGTTCGAGCCCCGCGTGCGGGCTCTGTGCTGACTGCCAGCTCAGAGCCTGGAGCCTGTTTCAGTCTGTGACTCCCTCTCTCTCTGACCCTCCCCTGCTCATGCTATCTCTCTCTCTCCTAGAAAAAAAAAAAAACACCAGCCTGCTGCGAACTATTTCCTATCATGTGGATATGTCAGAAGCTCCTACCTGGTCTCTCAGCTTCCGAGACTACCACCCCCATTCACCCCAATCTATCCACAGCCCAGAGGCCAGAGGAAGCCTTTCAAAACCTATGTCACAATATGTCACCCCTTTGCTCATAACTCTCAATCTTCCCCACTCTCAGTGACATCCAAATTCCTCAGTTCCCTTTTAAGTGCTGCCACCTGTCACCTTGATCTACTGATCTCCCTCCCTCCCAGTCACACAGACGGCCCTCCATGCACACTTGGTGACTGCCTAGCCATACAACACTCTAAGCCTGTGCCTGCCCCAGGGCCTTTGCACCTGAGGTTCCCTTCACCTGAACTCCCCTTTCCCCCCAAATTTGCATGGCTCCCTCCCTCACCTCCTTCAAGTTGCCCAAAAGTCACCTTTGCCATGAGGCCTTCCCAGTCTCCCCTATTTCAGGTACCCCCCACCTCACTCCTCTGGCTTCTGTATCTCCCTTCCCTGCTGTATTTGTCTGTGTAAAGTTTGCTCCATTTGACATATGACATATTTTATTTAGTTGTTTCATGCGCGTCCCCCTCCACCAGGAAGGCAGTTCCCTGGCCCTGGACAGAGCCTCGCATGTGGTGACTGCTTAGTGACCTTTGTTGAATGAGTGATACTTCTTCCCCCTGGGCCGACCATGTTCTCTCCTGGCAGGGACCCTCCAGAGCCAGTGTCCTGTGACCTCAGTGATGACATGGACTTGTTGGACCACGACTGTACAGGCTGCGTGCCCAGAAGATGCGTCATTCCCTACAAGGTTTTTGTCATCGCCGATAATGACTACTACTCATTCCGACCAGACAGGCCTCTGGGCACCCAGCTCACTGTTACTCTGGACCAGAATGGTAAGGCCTGGGGTCCCCGGATAGGGGTGGCCCCTGAAAGGACAGTGAAACACCTGGGCTGTGGCCCAGACTGCAGAAGGGCCAGGAAGTGATAGTCTTCAGGGGGCGGAGACACTGTCTGGGGGTGGGTTTTGTCTCTTGAGAGAGGAGGGCGTGGCCTCCTGACGATGGAGGCATTGGAGCAGGTGCAGTGGCAAGGGGCCTTGGCCACTGGCGCCTCCCTGGGCCCTGAAAGCTCCACCACCTGCCAAGATAGGCCTTCCAGCAGTGAAAGCTTCCCTTCTGGGAGAACCATCCTTCCTATTCGGGTAGAAACTTTATAGCTTGAAAACACTCATCACCATATAAGTCTCATCCAACGTCTGCAGCAACTCATTTTATAGATGAGGCGATTCAAGCCCAGAGAGATTATATGACTCTTCCAAAGGGCCACCCCTGAGCAGTCAAGTCAGTGATGGGTCAGCCCTGCCCAGGGCGCCCTGCACTGGAGATGGAGGTCATCACCTCACTGCCTGCCCTGAGTGGCCGCCAGTGAGGGCGCCGTGTGTCCACAGCAGCCTCAAAAAGTCAGTGGTCCTGGGTGGGTGTCAATGATCATTTTATAGAAATAAGCTAGGCTTTGTTTGACTGTGTGTTACACAGAAACATAACCAGCACTTCAACCTCATTAATTCAATTTTATCTGTGCTCACAATGAAACTAAAATAGAGGTGTTTGAGGGGATCACCTTTTAAAGTTGAAATGGACATGGAAATGCTACAGGTGGCTGGCTTTTAGGAAGCACTGCCCAATATTATTTAATCATTGCAGTAATTTGTGGTGTCATGCACTACTTTTTTTTTTATCCCATTTCACTGATATTGAAACTGAGGCTCAGAGAACAGGAACTCGCCCAAGGCCACCCAGATGCATGTGTGTGACTTCAGCATCCTGGGTCCCAAACACTGGGCAGCCCCGCTATAGGTGCAAGCACCAGATGGAGAGGGAGCTCCTGCTTCCTCGTCCTGTCTGTTCTCATCACAGCAGCACAAAGCCATTCCCCAGAGGAGGGGATGGGTTAGGCCCCACCATGAAATGGTGAATTCATTTCAAATAGTGTCTCTAAATGTGCTTGATGGATGGCAAAGGGCCCCAACCCGGTGGGGCCAGGCTGAGGGGTCAGGTTGAGAGGTCAGGACGTACCAGAAGTTGGACCAAAGGTGGGTGCCATGTGCCACGTGCTGAGGGGCAGAGGGCAAGGAGCCGGGGGGGTGGGGTGGTGGCGGTCAGGACAGGCTTCCCAGAGGAAAGAGCTTTGCAGGGAAAGCTGAAGGGTAGGTAAGAGGACAGAGCAGGAAGAACATTCCTAGAGGAAATAGCGTGTGCCAAGGTTGGGAGACTGCGGAGGGCAGGCAGGTTGGGAGAAACGTGAGTAATCGGAGCCCAGGAGATTCAGCATCAAAAGGGCTGGACAGCGCAAGGAAGGAGGAGTGGGCAGAGCAGGCGGGGCCAGAGCTGAAGACTCTGCCTTGTGCCCTGCAAAGGGGTTTAGATGCCACCATCTAGGTGATGGCGAGCCATTGAAGGGGCATGGCTTAGTCAGATGTGAGGAGGCTGGAGGTGGGTGACGCACAGGGTAGATGGCAGTGGGCAGGAAGGGGCAGGAGGCTGGGGCCCAGAATGCAACCTAAGGCACTCGTCCCACAGGGAAATGGTGATGGTTCAACTGGAACGTGGCCAGGGCATGGGAGCAGGGCAGGCACACGAATCATAGTTAGGACACGCATGCACTTCATTCATTAATCTGCTCTCTCACTGGGCACTCACATCCACCAGCTCAGAAGAGAACAAGGCGGTCAGTGTCCCTGCCCCTGTGAAGCTTATGGCCTGGTCACAGGGAAGGTGACAATGGTGAACATGGGGACAACTTGAAATGGGGAGGGGTGTGTGATGTTTGCCTCCTGGAGCCTTTGTTGAGCAGGGAGGTCAGTTCCAGCCCAGCTATTTTGGCAATGGATTAGGGGAGCTTCTGGTGCTGAGGAGGGACAGGTGTGTGTATCAGACCTGCTCTGAGGCTCCCACATGTGGAGGTCTGGGGTATTTTACTTCCTCTCTCCATTTTTCCACCTGTGAAATGGGCTTGTGGGCTACAATCTCTCAGGTTGGATGGACAGGTTTTCACTCAGGTTCCCAGTCCGTTCAGTGGGTAGCACCTTTGAGAGCTCCGTGCTGACAGGGATTCCCACTCCCTGAGGGGGCTTAGGGGTTAGGAGTGCAGTGACTAATGAGCAATGTCTGCTGTGGCTGCAGGAGTGGGGGTACAGAAGAGGTGGCACCCTGTATCTGCCACTTGCGGCTTAAGATATTCTAGAGGCTCCAGCTCTGACATGCTCTCACATGCCACATCCCGTTCAGACTCATTGGATTATTTGGGTTTGAAAGTCATCCCTCAGCATTCAGACACAGAAGCTTCAGGAAGGTGGGAGCTGTGCCATTCAGTAATGAATATGCTCACCCGACAGACACACACTTGCTGAAGGAATGCCTTCTTGAAAAGTTTGTGAAGGTTGCCTGCGTGTATTTATTCATGTACTCATTCATCCTTCATTCACCTTGTCCCCCAAATTCAGTGAATCACTAATCTCAGGCCATGAGGGTAGGGAAGGGGGTGGAGACCCAAACCCTGCTGCCCATAAGTTCCTGACTACGTGGAAAGGCAGAAATGGAGACACCTAAATCCACCAGGGCTCTGAGGCCCATACAGTGGGCTATGGTGGGACAGGAAAAGGGACAATGGGTTCTGCTCAAGTGGAAAGGGGGGATCCAAGAAAGTTCTGGAAGAGGAGACATTTATGCTGGGCTCTGAGAGGAGCGGGACAGGTGGAAAGGAGGGTGGACAGCATGATGGGGAGTAACATGAACCACAGCGCCCTCTGCTGGGAAGGGGCCGCAAGGTGGGCAGCGGGGACGGAAGGCTCCATTCAGAGGAGCATAACTGCCAGCACCTTTCATGGAGCTTAGGTGATATCTGCCCGGCTTTTATTCCTGTTCACAGGGAACCCCCACATTTTTGCAGGTGAAGGGCCTGAGGCCCGCAGAGGAAAGGGGTCTTGTCCAAGGCTACTCAGCTGGTAGGATGGCACTCAGCCTGGGGCCCAAGTCGGCTCACACAAAGCATGCAGTCTTACAATCATCCAGCCCCTTATGAGCCCTTGACCTCCCCTTCCTCCAGTTCAGGCCCCTGCACCCAAGGACCTGCAGATCACTCCTGCCGGGGACCGTTTCCTGCTGACCTGGACTGTGGCCCCTCCGGGTTCCCAGAGACACTGGCTGTCAGGCCTGGAGTTTGAGGTGGTCTACAAGCGGCTTCAGGACTCCTGGGAGGTAAGGACCATGGCCAGCTCTGCCCTAGGCTGAGGGACTTGCCCAGCCAGCGCTTGCTCCATTAACCCCTCTCTCCCCACAGGATGCCCCCACCTTCTACTGCAATTCCTCCCAGGCTGTCCTGGGGCCGGAGCACCTCATTCCCAGCAGCACCTATATGGCCCGAGTGCGCACCCACCTGGCCCCCAGCTCAGGGCTCTCGGGGAGGCCCAGCCAGTGGAGCCTGGAGGTTCTCTGGGACTCCCAGACAGGTAACAAAGTCAAAATTGGGGCAAGGCCCTTCGGAAGGGAAGGTGGCTCAGTCAGCTCCTGGACAGGAAAAGTCCAGGAGTCCATTCTACGGGGTTCCCCACAAATCTTCTGTGTTGTGTTCAGAATACGAAGACTCCATAGACAGCATGGCTGCACACCACCCAGGGCCCAGGCTCCAGCCCCTTCAACCTTTCTGTGCACACATTACACTGATAAGCCTTACGTGTGGTGACAGTGGCATTCTGAGCAGCTGTGTTCCCACGAGCGCTATGCTGTGTGTGGACAAACCAACGTTATCATGTTGAGCCCCCCCAATACTGCAACCTGATGCTCTCCCCGTGGTGCACAAGGGGCTAAGAAGGTTCACAGAATCCACTCTCTGACCTGTGGCCACCACACTGGCAGGCTCAGGCTAACTCTAAGTCCTAGATTTTTTTGGTCCCCAAGCCCCACAATCTCTCTGAGATAAGGCTCATGGTAGCCCCACCCCCCGCCCCGAGAGCGAAGGAATGAACGGAGGAAGGAAGGAATGAAGGGACTGTCTCCCCTCCCAGGGGATAAGGCCCAGCCCCAGAACCTCCAGTGCTTGTTCGACGGGGCCGCCGTGCTCAGCTGCTCCTGGGAAGTGTGGTCTGAGGTGGCCAGCTCGGTCTCCTTCACCCTCTTCTACAAGCCCAGCCCCAGTGCAAGGTGAGCACCCTCTTCCCCCCCGCTTCCATCCCCTTCTCACCACCTTGTCTCCTCCAAACCTCCCCCTGACTCCGAGTGGCCCCAGTGGAAGCCACGGCTCCTCCTGAGTTTCCCTCCTTCCCGTGGCCCCTGCCTCCCTCTGCCTTCACGTGCACCGTGCTCCTCAGGGAGGAGGAGTGCTCCCCCGTGCTGAAGGAACCACTCGGCAGCCTCTTGGTCCAGCACCGATGCCAGATCCCCGTGCCCGACCCCAGGATCCACAGCCAGTACACCATCTCTGTTCGGCCTAAGGAGGAAGAGAAGTTTATAAAGAGCTCAGACCACAGTGAGTTCGCCCCCAGCCTTGCGCACTGGTTGCATCGAGTCTTGTCTCGGTGTGTGACCCACGTAAACCCAGGACTCCCGATGGCCCGGTCTTCACGTCGGTCCCTTTCAACAAAACGCAGCCCAGTGAGCAAAGCGCTCAAAAGTCATTCCAATCTCTTCCTGAAGTTCTCAAGAAGCAGGAATAGCATGATGACAACAGCAAATAACACGAAGGAAGGTTCCATAGATACTCCCCAGGAACACGTCTTTAAAGCCTGTTGTCTCCTATTCCTTTAGCTCTGCTTTCCTGTCCCGCCACAGCTGCTCAGGACGCCCCTCCTGCCCACCTGCTCCTCCCCGAAAACTTTCCCTTTCGTTTCCTGTTCGGGTTTTTTTTCTCAGATTTCCAAAGTCCTCTGCAGACTGATATTTTCAGTCTTCAAAAGAATCGATCTGTGAGTTACTTCCTCAGTCGGGGGCTAGAATATGTGCAGATGAATGGTCGTTCCTTGCAGGTCAGCACCCCCCATTCCTCTTATGCAGCAAGGACCCCATGCAAAGGGGCCTCCTGTGTTGCTTCATGAGGACCGCAGGGTCTTCCATTCAGTCTGAGTGTGTAGGAGGCCACGGCCAATCTGCCTTGGCCACCGGGTTGGAATCTACCACTCACTCTGAGGATCTGCTGGGTTACCATCTTTTTCTTTACCGCTTGTGAGAAGCCTGTCCTTAGCAAGTTATTTAATCGTTCTAGGGCTCAGTTTCCCCATCTGTGAAGTGTACCTACCATGTTGGGTTGCTGTTAGAATTGAGGGAGAGAGGGGCGCCTGGGTGGCTTAGTCAGTTAAGCGTCCGACTTTTGCTTAGGTCATGATCTCGCAGTTCGTGGGTTCGAGCCCCGCGTCAGGCTCTGTGCTGACAGCTAGCTCAGAGCCTGGAGCTTATTTCAGAGTCTGTATCTCCCTCTCTCTCTGATCCTCCCATGCTCACTCTCTCTCTCTCTCTCTCTCCTAGAAATAAATAAAAAAATATATTTTAAAAAAAAGAATTGAGGGAGAGATTCATGCAGATTGAGCATGGATGACGGTGCCTACGACATAGTTAATACGCTAGAATAGGACCAATTAATCACGTGTCATGTAAAGGCTGGGGTGACCCATGCTTTGGTTCACGTCCCAACAAAACGAGCGCATCTTAGCAGCTCTCAGGAGAAGGGCTGCTTGGATCAGAGTGGATGGTATGGCGAAGTGAGGTGCAAGGACCCGGAGAAGGGGTGGAGCGGGAGAGAGCGCGCCTGTGACCAGCATGCAAGGATAAGAACCTTCCATTGGAGGAATGCTGGGAACACCGTTTCCTAAAGGTTTCCCTCCCTCCAGTCCAGATGGCCCCCCCGACACTCAATGTGACCAAGAGCAGAGACGGCTACACCTTGAGCTGGACGGAAGGGGAGATGCTCTACAAACACATAGGTCACACCTTCCAGATCCAGTACAAGAAAGATGTAGACACATGGGAGGTGAGGGCCTACACCCGGGAAGGGGGTCGGGGGAGTGGGGGGAAAACAGGCAAGAGAGTGCCGACCTGCAGGCACCTGGCTCCCAGCAGGTGACGGGTCAGTGGAAGCCGCTGGGACTTCATGGTCATGACCCTGTGTGGTCAGCTGGTCATTGTCGTATGCCTTGGCGAAGGTACGGAAGCTCACAGAGGTGATGGGACATAGCCAAGGTTAACGATGGGACCCTGACTTGCCAAGGCGATGTCAACATCAGGGCTCAGAGGGCGGCGAGGCAGCTGGGTGCAGGCTTGTCAGACTTTTCTTCAGAGAAATCTTATCTGGAATGCAGATGTGCAGCTGCTAAGAGCAGATCTGCTCTGGTAAAGCAGGCAGGGCCCCCGCCCAGGGCTCCCTCTCCCGCCACCACGTCCCAGGCAGCTGCGGGGCTGCGTGTGCAGAACCCGGGCTCCTCGGGGCCCCAGCCAGCAGCCCCGGAGCCGGCCCCAGACCTTGAGACTGGAAGCGGGGAAGTGGAAGCCAGGAGGGGCGTGGTCAGCGGTGGAGCTGGGGGCGGGCCATAACCAGGGTCCGGCCTGTCCCCCCACCCCCAAGGAGCTCAGAGGTTGGCGAGGGGGGGTTAGAGTGGGGGTCCTGTGTCCCCAGGATGTCTGGGCCTCCGTGTGGTCCTGTGTCACAGGGGTGCGGTCCCCTGTCCCATCCAGAGGGTTCTGCCTCTGTGTGCCCTGGAGGAGGGCCCTGGAGGGGGTGGGAGGACTCAGACCTGGTGATGGGGTAGCCAGGGCCTGATGGAGCAGAAAAGCTGGGGCGCTGAGGAGGGGGGAGGGGCTTGCAACTGACTGCCCCCCACACACACCAGGCAAGTAGCCTCAGTCTCAACTTACCTGCTCACTTGCCTGTGCCCACAGGAGAGCAAGACGGTGACCCTCGAGAATTCCCACGTCATGCCACTGCCACCACTGGAGCCCGTCACCAAGTACCAGGCGAGAGTGAGGGTCAGGCCCACCCCCGGCAGCTACAACGGGGTCTGGAGCCGGTGGAGTGAGGAGTGCTTCTGGGACACTGAGTGGGGTAGGTATCCCAGCCCCACGTCCCCCTTCTGGGTACAGCCCAGCTGGGCAGAGGTGTCACCCCACCCCACCCGAGTGTCCTTTCCTCCACGTGTCACCAGTCACTGCAAAGCGATGACTGGTGTGCCACAGAGAGACTGCAGGTGAGGTCTTGAGAGCAGGGATGAGCAGTCCTCCCTCAGACTGGACCTTAGCCCTCTGTTAATATGGCCTGTGGTTTCATTAACCTTTGTGACCATCACTGGGTGACCACTCAGCATGAGTTTCTAGTTACCATGGCAGCAAACATCAGGAGCTATGGACCAAGGCCTGGGATTGGAAGGATTTGGTCTGATTTCTTCATCTCCCCCCATTTCCCCACACTTGGCTGCTTTCCGTGTCCCTCGCCATCGGCCATAGTGGCCCCCAGGAGACAAGTACCAGACTAGGTCCAGGAAGGAGTGGCAGAGAAAGGACTGAGGAGGTACTAGCAGCAAGGACCCCAGCCCCAGCCAGCCTTGCAGAGGGGTCCCAGGGCCATAATCAAGGCAAAAGGAGGGCAGGACACCAGGCCTAAGGGAGGAGACCAAGGGAGTCCTATGAGGGGCTCAAGGCTGCCCAGCAGGAAGTTGGGGCTCCATTTCCCCATTTGTGCCTCTCCAAACCTCCCTGTGCCTTGATGCTCAAGCTTATATGCTGCCTCTTATAGGAAGTCCCTCGTGATTGCCATGGGCCATAGTCATTACCCCACCCCCACCCCCATAACACTTGCTGCTGGAAAGACTCAAACCCTCTCTGTCCTTCCCAGCACTTGAACATGGGGGGTGGGGGAGGTCAGACCATTGCCCTCTTTTTTTTTTTTTTTAAATGTTTTATTTTTTGAGAGAGAGAACGTGAGTGAGGCAGGGGCAAAGAGGGAGGGAGACAGAGGATCCTAACTGGGCTTTGTGCTGCCTGGGCGATAGTGCAAGCCTGATGTGGGGCTCGAACTCAGTAACAGCAAGATCATGACCTGAGCTGAAGTCTGATGCTCAACCGACTGAGCCCCCCAGGTGCCCCCAATGCCCTCTTCTTTGCCTATGTCTGGCCTCCCTTCCCAGTCCGCATCCCAAGGCAACGTGCACAGAGCAGCGCCTGAGGGCACTGACCTGGCCTCCCCTCCTCCCACCCCCTAAGCCTCCAGCTCTGTCCCTTCCCAGATGCTAATGTTCTTTTTCCTTCCCGGCCACCCGGAAGTGCTGCCCACGTGGGTCCTGGCACTCATCTTGGTCTTCACCACCCTGGCCTTGCTCCCTGTCCTGCGCTTTTGTGGCATCTACGGGTACAGGTAAGGGGACTCTATGATAGAGAGGGTACTCAGGACCCCAGGAGGTGCCAGGGGACCCCACAACTGGCTCCTTCTAGTCCCTTCTCTGCCACCCACTCCCTGTGAAACCTGGGCCAAACCCCACCTTCTCCTGGGCCTCAGTTTCCTCTCTGTACCTGAGCCTGGGGCAGCCTCCCTGAGGTCTCTGGCAGCTGTCACCTCCCTGGTGTCTTTCCAGGCTGAACCGGAAGTGGGAGGAGAAAATCCCCAACCCCAGCAAGAGTCACCTGTTCCAGGTAAGATCTGAGCGCAAAGGCAGCAGGGTAATAGGGGCTCCTCACCCCTGTGTCCCCATCCCGGTGTCTTTGATGCCCACTAGGGCTTTGAGTGTGAAGTGTGGGCAGCCTGGGAAGGTGCCAGGAAGCCCTAAGAGGCAGGCCAGCCCCCCGGCAAGTTCAGCTCTGCTGTTCTCCGGGCACCTGCAGGCGCCCAGGGCTGGCCCAGTGTGCAGGGCCCCTTGGAGCAGGAGATGGAGTCGGGAGTCAGGGTGGCCTCAGCGAGGGGCTCAGTTCTGCCGGGACATGTGGGCTGACAGGAGGCAGAATGGCTTCCCGGAGGACGGGACAGCAGAGCTGAGCTTTGCTCTCAGCGCGATGCCAGGTGGGAAAGGTCACTGCAGACAGAAGGCCTGTGGAGGGTGGATGCGGGACCCCTTCATGAAGGGAGCCGAGGGGCACTAAGAAATTAGACCAAATCCCTCCAATCCCGAACACGTAGTGAGGCTGGGGGCACATCCCAGACGCTGAGATGGTCACAAGGTGAGCGGCAGCAGAGGGGTCCCAGGAGCCCCTTGAGCCAGCAGGGCCAGCTTGCCTGTGGCAGGGCGGGGTGGGGGGGGGGCCGGGAGGGGGAGAGCGTCTCATGGCTAGTATGGAGGAAATGAGGACGTGAGTGTGGAGGCAGTGACACCCCAGAATAGTGGCCTTGCAAGAAGAGGGTCCCCATCCTCAAGTGCTCAAGAGCCCATGGGAAGCCCCAGCCCCTCTCTGGGCTTCTCCTTCCTGGTGTCACGGGGCCGAGGCTGGTCCCGGCCTTGCTGAGACTCCTTCTGTGTCTGGGGGCTCCCTGTATCCCCTGTCATGCCTCGGCTCCCACCTCCCCTTCAGCTTCTCTAACTCCCACATGATCATGGCACTAGTGTCCTTTCTTTCCAGAATGGGAGTGCTGGGCTCAGGCTCCCAGGAGGTATATGGGCACTCCCCATCAGGACCTCCCTGCACAAGGGGCCGAGAGGCAGCTACGTCCCTGATCTGGAGGGGTGAGTGTGTCTGGGCACGGGGTCCCTAGGAGGCGGGAGGGTGGCCCCACTGTGCACGCTGGAGGCTCAGGGGAGGTGGCCTCTGGCTTGTGGCTCCGTATGAAGAGATCTGTGGAGGTCGGTTGTTCTAAAGCCAGAGGCATACCCGTCAGTCATCAGGAAGACCTTCCCCATTCCCAGCTTGGGGAGGGCCACACCTTGTACTTGACCCGAGGCAGAAGACTGGAGCAGATGACCTCTCCCTGCCCTGCTGGCCCGGGAGACCCCACACTGGGGTGCTGATGGCACGGTGGGGGGTGAAGGGATGAGGTCATGGTCCGGGTCCCCGAAGCTGGGTGGATATCAAGGAGCAGGGGTGAGAGGAGCCCCACCTGGCAGAGGAAGGCCTTGAACAAGAACCTTGCCCTGTTCTGTGGTCTCCCTGAGCTCTGGGTGGGGCCAGCCCTTCCCCTCCCCTCCCCTCGCCCCTACCCCCAGCATGAGCTGAGGTGGCTGCCCAGGGGGCCCCAACGCCTCTGAGCCCCGTCTCCCCACAGGGTGTTTCCTGCAGACTGCAGGCACAGCGAGGTGTCACCTCTCACCACCGAGGACCCGAAGGACATGTGTGAATCACCACCTGAGCCTGACACAGCTCCGGCCACTTCGGACCTGGGTGCGGAGCGGCCCCCCAGCCCCCAGCCAGGCCCGTCGGCCCCCAAGGGCAAGCCTGAGAGCCAGCATTCTGGCTTTGACTTCAACGGCCCCTACCTGGGGCTGCCCCGCAGCCGCTCGCTGCCTGACATGGCGGGCCCGCCCGTGTCCCCACAGAGAGGCGGGGGCCCGAAGCCGCAGCCCTCAGGGCCCTTGGAGTACCTGTGTCTGCCCGCGGGAGGGCAGGTCCAGCTGGTCCCACTGGCCCAGGTGATGGGACAGGGCTGGGCCAAGGATTTGGAGAGGACCCCTGGCCCGGCGGCTGGAGGGAACCCCTCCCTGGAGTCGGGGGCTGGCCTTGCCTCTCCTGTTCACAGGCCGACGGTGAGCGGTCAAGGCCCAAAGGACAGGGCCCTCACAGCTCTGCCCACGGGCTCTGGGGGCCCCGAGGATGGCATTACGGCCTCTGGCTACGTCACCACCGCAGACCTGGCCCTTCCTTTGCCCACAGCACTGCCATCTGTCTGCAAGGTCCACCCTCCGGGCTCGCCCTCAGCCCAGAGCCCCAGCCTCAGTCCTGGGCCGGCTGGTGGGCCCTATGGCGTCCCAGCCCCCATGAGGCCAGAAATCGAGGGCTATGTGGACATCCCTCCAACCCCAGGCCAGTGTCCCAAGTCCCCTCTGGGCAGTCCCGCCCCTCCTGCACCCAGCAGCCCCGCCCTGAGCCCAGGGGAGCCCAGAGTGGAGGTAGCCCCCGTCTCCCCACACCCCGAGGGGCTCCTGGTCCTGCAGCAGGTGGGTGACTACTGCTTCCTGCCTGGCCTGGGACCTGGCCCGCTCTCACCCCAGACGAAGCCCTCTCCCCCAGGACCCTGCCCTGAGACTGGAGACCATGACCCCATGTTCCAGGCCAAGAAGACCCTGTGCCCGGCCGTCCCCCAGATGCCAGCCGTCCGGCATTTCAAAGCCCTGAAGCAGCAGGACTACCTGTCACTGCCCCCCTGGGATGTGGGCAGGCCTAGGGAGGTGTGCTGAGCCCCTCCAGGTCCCGGGGTGGTCGCCCTGCGCCCCTCCCGCACTCACCTCTGCAGAGCCAAGGAGGGGGTTGGAGCAGGTGGAGACTTGGAAGTCAGTCAGTCAGCCTTCTAGCTTCTCACTTGACCTTGGGCCAATTCTCTCCCCACTGCCTCCCGATCTCTCACACAGACAAGCGCGCGCGCACACACACATACACACACACACTCTCCTGTCGTGTGAAGTTCATTTTAAGCTCCAAACTATTGGTGCTCTCCGTATACTCATTCCATTGCCTACTTTTTTTTTTTTATCAGATTTCCTTGCTTTTGCCCCCATCTTCTTTCTCTTTCCAGGGATTTATCATTCTAGGGAGTTTGAGGTCCAGGCTAAGCCCATGCGGAGAGGACGCATCTCAGTCCGAGCCAGGACATGTCCCGTCCGGTGGTGTTAAGGGCTTGCGTCTACAGCTTGGTCCTGGCAGGGGTGAATGCCAGGGGGAAGGAAGAGGCACCCAGAGAGGGTCCTGGGGGAGGGGTGAAGGCTTGGAAGAACAGTGCAGCCCAGGCACTAGGACAAAATACCATTGACGACGACGGTCACTCCAAGCAATGGGGCAAGAGAGGAGCTGTTCTGAGCCCGTGGGGGCCCCTGCTGGTCTCACCGCTGTGACTGAGGAGGTGGGGACTGCAGGTCGCCAGCCTGAGTGAGCAGTGTCCCTGCAGCCCGGTGTCCCTTCTACACCCAGGCTGGCGGGGCCGAAATTCGGAAGCAAGGGAATCCCGAACCCACATGCACTCTAGCAATGTTGGAAAGAACCACTCGCCAAAGGGAAAAAGGAAGATGAGCAAAAGCTTGTACGCTTTGGGGCTAATAGTCGACGTGGCCCTCCCGCCCTCCCTTCCTCCATATCAACATTACAGCCCCCACCCCTACCGGCCGTGGACGAGGAGCTTCTGATCTACGTCCGGGCCTCCACGGAGGATTACAGTTTCTTAAAATCCTTGCCTTTCTGATATGCAAAAAATATGGCATTAAATCATTTATATTTGCATTATTTGAGAACTATCTGGTGGCACGTGTTTTCATATTTCTTGAGCATTCCTTTTTTTTTTTTTTTTTTAGTGGGCTAAATCCTGTTAAAGACTTTGCTCTGTCAGGTGTTCCTCTTTTTCTGATTAAGATTTTCATAACTGTTTATATGGGATCATTCACGGACAGTGCACATTTTCCCCCCTAGTTTGTAGTGTGGCTTTTCACTGTGTGTGAGGCTCCTACATGCAGACTTCCCTGCATTTCAGGCAGATTTCCCGGCTCCGCTTTTGACATCAGACTTACAAAGGCCTTCCCCACCTGGAAACCACATTTGTCTTCATTTATAGTCGCTAATACTTTTTGTGCTTCAAGCTTTTTGTGTCAAATCGTAATGAGTTTGGAAGGGATGCGTGTGAGAGGAAGAACCGCCTCGATGTTTTCGCCAAATGGGTGGCGTGGGTGTTTTTCCATCATTTGCGGACATGCCCATTCTCCACCCATCTGACTGAATGATGATCTAGAAAGTCCCTGATACATTTCATGGGTTTC
Source organism: Proteles cristata cristata (assembly GCA_017311185.1). Taxonomy (NCBI): domain Eukaryota; kingdom Metazoa; phylum Chordata; class Mammalia; order Carnivora; family Hyaenidae; genus Proteles; species Proteles cristata. The sequence goes on along the minus strand of JAESUZ010002068.1, from coordinate 1,550,484 downwards.
TAGACTTTCAATGTTCTTACCTCCCAATGCCGTCTCAAAGGCACCCCTTCTGTTCTGAATGTTCTAGTTTTACAATGTTCTATTAATCAGCAGCCAACCCAATGTTCTTATTACTTTTGTTCCCAAATCCCTGTTCCTTACAGCAGTGTTTGTGGTCAGGGGGAAAGGATTTCTAAACAGCGTATATAATCCACCAATAGTGAAATTAATCACAACACTTGAGGATATTCTAACGTAGAATCCTGTGTTACCGATGAATACAGCAGTCAGTCCTACATGGATTAGAAAGAAGACCAAGATGTGAATTTGGAGATGTTCAGATACTGTTAGCTGAAAAAGCAACCGCAATAAAATATGTTCATGGTAAAACCCGAAATCAAAACCCTTCGCTCGTGCATATGTGTTGGAATATCAGGGGAGAGGTGTACGAAACCACAGTTACATTAACGAGGGTAAATTTTGTGAAATGGAAGTCTCGTGGGTCTCTGAGATGCCATAGTGAGTCTGGGGACAGTGTAGACAGACCGGGACTACAGTGCCAGCAGGGTGGGGCTCCTGGGACATGTGATGCCTCCAGATCCCAGTGGGAGCTGGGCTCTAAGCAGAGACCTCCTGTCCCCAGAATTGCTGCAACTCTGCCCATAAAGGAGAGACCTCCTGGCTACTTATCCTAATAAAATCTGTGAGGTGGGTCTGGGAATGGAATCCATTCCCACTCCAGTGTGGGTGACTCTCTAACCCAGCTTCATCCCCTCCCATTTACCTTGCCAACTTTCGATGCTTCTCTCAGTTTCTCTCTGAGAAAGTACAGTCCCACAGTTTCCATGGGATTTGGAGTCAGAAGGGAAGCTGCCTCCTATCAGAACACGAAGCATCCTTGGCAGAATATGAAATGTCAGGAAGGGGAATTGGATGGAGAGGGAGGGAAGGACTGTGTGTTTGAACACCTGGACGGGACACAGAGCAAAACCCCATGCAGGAAAGCCAACTTGGGGTCTCCTTATAGGCGGGCAGGTGCATGGAGGCGAGTGCAGATGGATCCACAGGTAATGAGCACACAGTAAATGCTGAGCCAAAAGAATGATGGTTGGAAACAGGATCCAATGTGTCGCAGGAAGGGGTCGTGATCTGTTCATTGGGCCCCGAGGCTGGTGTGTGAACTTGGGTGGCTGGGTGGCCCTCCTCACCCCAGGAAGCCCTCACTGGGACCAGAGCCGAGCTCAGGATCTCCCACCTTGACCGGGCCTCCACCTGGCTGTGTCACCTCGGAGTTCCACTTGCTGTCTTTGAGCTTCGCTTTGAAACCAGGCTGTAAAATGTGGGTACCAGATGGCATCTGCCAGTCTGTCCCTTGAGCCTGGCCCCCGCGGGCCCGGGGTTCCCTCCTGCCCTTGCCACTCTGCTGATGTCCCCACACGCACAGCCCAAGGTCCTAAGGACAGCCAGTGTCCAAGCCAAGCATCGTCATCATAGAACAAGTTTCTGGGATCCGAGAAGAATCCGAAATGTCAATCGCCAGAAACCAAACATCACTACAACTTTATTATTATACATGTGAGTCTCCAAGCTTTAATTGCTGGGTACTAATACTGGTCACTCCTGGTGTCTGTCCTCTCCGACACACACACACACACACACACACACACAATCCTTAACGAACATTCCTGTTCAACCAGCCATTTAGATGTTGCCCCTGACCTTCCAGCGCACAGTAGAACACAGGTTGGGTCAAAGTTCCTGGCAATGTGTTTCTAGAAAGAACTTGGTGCTCAGGATCAAGGGCTTAGCCGTATCCTGATAGCCTCATCTGCCAACTTCTGGTCGGTGCTCCAGAGTCATGGTCCCCACAAATCTTTTGTTTCAATGTCAGCCTCCAAACTGCAAGGAGCCGCAGCACCCTGAAGGATTCGCGTCAAGTTTGCTGTGTTATTTGGAAGAATAGAATCAGCTGTGCCTGGAGCCTCTGTACTCCCAGGTCCCCGTCCTTTCCCCCCACCCCCCACCCCCGCCTTCTGCCCCTGTTACATGTCTGCCTCAAAGACACCGGATCGCGGGTGCTGTGCTGCGTTTTGAACTTCACTGTCTGTGAAATCTGAGCGTGGCAAAAGTTGACATTCTGCTTCTAATTCGCTTGCGCAAGATGTGCGCCATTCTCCGTCAGGTTCTTTGCTCGAAGGATCTGTGACCCTAAAGGAATTAAACCACTCAACAATGAAACAGCATTGGTAAAGAGATTCTGTCCTGCACGAGGAGTTGCTAATCCTCTCGAATTTCCACAGAGAAATCTCTACTTTCTGCCTTTTCCTGTTATTCCAATGTAATAAGCTCAGTCTACAATAGTCCTCCTGGAATGATCAAGCAAACACGCCGTCTTAATATTGGTACGAACCAACGGTCTGTGTCCCTTTTTAACTTTTAAGGCTCTTAATTACGGTTTTTTTCAAAAAATTAATAGCTTTCACCATCATTAGTGCAGCATTTTGCTCTCAAAATAATAAATATGCGGGGCGCCTGGGTGGCTTAGTCGGTTAAGCGTCCGACTTTCGCTTGGGTCATGATCTCGCAGTTCGTGGGTTCAAGCCCCGCATCGGGCTCTGTGCTGACTGCCAGCTCAGAGCCTGGAGCCTGTTTCAGAGTCTGTGTCTCCCTCTCTCTCTGACCCTCCCTTGCTCACGCTGTCTCTCTCTATCCTAGAAATAAATAAATAAAAAATAATAATAATAATAAATATGTATTTATACTTCCACGGACTGATTCAATTCCAGCATGAGAAGTGGATAAGGAGATAACGTGGCAAGGAGAGAAAAGAGAAGCAGATGGGTACGTATATAGGTTAAAAGGGGCAAAGTATGCGTAGTGATCAGACACCCCGCGGCTGATGAAGCAGAAACATAGGGAGGTGATGGGTGCTGCCTGGGAAGTCAGGGTGCTGATCTGGGGGTGGCCGGCCTGGGAACCGTACGCGGAAGGCCCTACGTGTCTGCTGAGGATTTCTCTCCCATCCTTGGGGGGGGGGGGAGGAGGCGATTACAAGGATAGTCACCTTGTAACAATTTATTAAGCTAAACTGTTTCATGTGGTTTGGGGGTATTTGTGCTATAAAACAGGTTGTAGGAAAAAAGGATAAAATGCCAATCTGGAAATAAGAAGTGCTACATGCCGGGGCACCTGGGTGGCTCCATCGGTAAAGCGTCCGACTGTTGATTTCAGCTCAGGTCATGATCTCACGGTTTGTGAGATGGAGCCCTACATTGGCTTCTACGCTGACAGTGATGAGCCTGCTTGGGATTCTCTCTCTCCCCCCCCTTTCTTCCCCTCCTCTGTTCGCTCTCGCGCTCCCTCTCTCTCTCTCTCTCTCTCTCTCAAAATAAATAAATAAATAACAAACTTTTTAAAAAAAGAAGAAGAAATATTGGGGCACCTGGGTGGCTCAGTCGGTTGAGCATCCTACTTCAGCTCAGGTCATGATCTCCCATTTCCTGAGTTTGAGCCCTGCATTAGGCTCTGTGCTGACAGCTCAGAGCCTGGAGCCTGCTTCAGATTCTGTATCTCCCCCTCTCTCTGCACCTCCCCTGCTAGCACTCTCTCTCTCTCTCAAAAATAAATAAAAATTAAAAACTAAAAAAAGGAATTACTAAATGCTGGGATGTACTATATAACGTCAAAGGTCCTTTGATAAATTCCTCATCCACCTGCCTGCATTCATTCATGCTTTTCCCTTTTCCTTCTGGCCCTGGTGCACCCTTGCTCACATGTCAGCCCACCCTGGAGGGGTCATCGTGCATGAGAAACGTGTCCTCTCTCCTCCCGTCTCCCCTCCTGCTGCTCCCCAGCCCCAGGGCCCCGGGCCTCCCCCCACCGCACTCCTCTGCTCCGACCACATTGAGCTGAAATTCTCGGCTCACTCATGTCTCCCCTTCTGCCGTGAGCAGCTGGGGACTGGGAGCCAGGCATCCTCCCAGACACACAGTAGACATCCACTGAGTTAGATTTTTTTTTTAAAGGTTTTATTTATTTCTAGGAGAGAGAGAGAGAGAAAGAGAGACAGCGTGAGCAGGGGAGGGTCAGAGAGAGAGGGAGTCACAGACTGAAACAGGCCCCAGGCTCTGAGCTGGCAGTCAGCACAGAGCCCGACGCGGGGCTCGAACCCACGAACCGCGAGATCATGACCTAAGCGAAGGTTGGACGCTTAACCGACTAAGCCACCCAGGCGCCCCACCACTGAGTTAGATTTAAACTTGATGTTCCTTCCTGCGCCAATAACATCTCAGGCTCCATTCATGATCTCCAATGATTACTCAGAGCAATATATCTTTTAAGAATTTTATTTTATTGTGTTAATTTTTTTCATTTCTTTGGGGATGGGGGCCGAGAAAGAGATACACAGATTCCAAAGCAGGCTCCAGGCTCTGAGCTGTCAGCACAGAGCCCGACGCGGGGCTTGAACCAACAAACTGTGAGATCACGACCTGAGCTGAAGTCAGACTTTCAACCGACTGAGCCCCCCAGGTGCCCCCAAGAAGTTTAATAGTCAGAAAAGGGATTTCTAGCAGAAGGTATTACGGGTTGAACCGTCAGCCCAAAGCGCTGCAGTGACTCACCTACTGCACATTTTCTTTAGGTAACGAGACTTCAGGTGACTTTCATTCTCCCTTTTTGTGAAACATTGTTTTGTCATTTTGCCCATAAGAAATGCCCATCTATGCAATACAAGAATAAAGTGGAATGTTCATTGAGGATGATTTTTTTTTTCCTTTTAATTTGCATGCACGGAGCAGTTAAAAAAAAAAATACCTGAACCATTTTCACTGCAAGTTTATATCTCAAATGCTTGCCTCTGTTTGAAAATGAATGCTGGGGGCGGGGGGCTGCGGGGGGGGGGGGGATTGCCTGCGTGGCTCAGTCGGTTAAGCGTCGGACTTTGGCTCAGGTCATGATCTTACGGGTCATGGGTTCGAGCCCAGGATCGGGCTCTGTGCTGACAGCTCGGAGCCTGGAGCCTGCTTCAGATTCTGTGTCTCCCTCTGTCTCTCTGCCCCTTTGCCTCTCATGCTCTGTCTCCGTCTCTCTCAGAAATAAATATTTTTAAAAGAGAGAGAAAAAATGAATGATGTGGCCAGTTGTTTCCAAAGATGGTGGCCACTGTCCCTCCCAACCGTATGCCCCTCTGTGCTGTGACTTTGTAGAGCCTCTTATTAAGAGGTGGGAACTACTTCCCCTCCCCCAGGACTTGCATCAGCAGAATGCATGGCGGGCCAGGGCTGGAGCTTGCTGGCTCCCCGGGAAGCCAGTGGGTAAGCATCTCAGGCCATCCAGCCACCGAGGCCTCATGGGGACAGAAGACTTGGAGGGTGGGGACCACGAGGAGGGGAATGAGGGGTCCCTGTGACACCAGCACGGTCCCTGGCATCCCCACCCTAGGATGCCTCCGCTCGGCTTCCTGGGGCAGAACCACGTACCCGGTGGTGACGGCTAACAAGTGCTTGCTGTTTCTAGGCACAAATGTGGGTGGTCCGTTTCGGGGCGAGAAGCTGCTGGTTCCTCAGACACATCGCTTTGTCGGGAGGATGGGATGCCCGCTCTGGGGTGGTCCCACGGTTGGTCACACCTAAGCGATGCTGGAATCTTCTCCAAAGGGCTTTTCTAAGCACCCTTATTTCTCATGACCGTACCCTCTTCCCTACACCAGGCCACCCCTTCCTGTAACCCCCACCCCATCAGCGATCCCCTCTTTGTCTGGTCTTTTTCCTTGGACCTGAAGACATAGTCGACTCTCTTCCACCTTCAAAACCCTGGGTGCCCGGCCTCACCCAGCCTGGGCCCACTCTGAGCTCCCACGCCTCCTCTTTCTTCCCTGGGCAGCCAAACTTTGCCCAGGCGCCCACTTCCTGTTGGCCAGAGTCTGGCTCCTGCCCACCACACCCCAGCCGCCTCTCTCGCCAGCGCCACAGGGGACCTCGAGTGGCTGGTCAGCCTGCCCCTGGACTTGCTTTGATCCTCAGACATGACAGCCAGACTCGGCCTGTCCCAGGGCCTTACACACCTCTCCAGTGGGGCACCTTCCACCTCTCGGCTCCCCAGCGCCCCCTCTGACTGGCCGTTCACAGTCCTCCCCACAGTGCGGGGCTGTGCTCCTTTAAGCAGCCCCCTCTAGCCTCGTGCTCCGACTCCAGGTCCTCGGGCCTTCCCATGTCTCTCATCTCTCCCCATGCGTTTCTCCAGGTCACTTCTCTCCTCCAAACCCGACGGCCCGGACCCAACTGCCTGCAGGGCACCTCCACCTGGATGTGCCAGAGATGCCTCAAATTTAGCCTCCCGCAGTGTGGCCCCCAACACTCTGCTACTTCTCCTCGCATTCGGGGCCTTGCCCGCGGCCCCTGGTCCTGCTAAGGCCAGAGAAGTGCAGGATCCACCACTACTCGTGGGGGGGTGGGGGGAGGCCTGAGCCCCAAATGGGGACCCAGACAGGAGGCTCCGACCCCCCTCCCCAAGCTTCATGCTTTTCATCAAGGGGGTGGGCGTCACCACGCAGAGGGGATACCAGGAACCAACCAGTGGTCACAGGAAGAGAAAACCTCACAGCCCTCGTTCTAGGCACAGGCAGATGAGAAGACAGGGAAGGGTCGGGCTCAGAGAGCTGGCGGCCTCCCTCTCCAGTGGCAGGGGACGCTTATCAACACCCCCTCAGTGGGAGCCGGTGACCGGAATCACATGGAGGGGAGGGCGGTGACTCCTGCTCTGCAAGGGGCTGTGTGGCCTTGAACAAGTTCCTTCAACTTTCTGAGTCTCAACTTCCTCATCTGTGAAATGGGAGCACCCAGGTGTTGCCCTGCCTCGTAAGGCTGCTGTGAGGGTTCAGTGAGATTAGGGTACTCACACTGCCCAGATACCTGGGGCTGTTTCTGTGGACATCAGGCCACCTTGAGGGTGAGGAGAAGTCCAGGGAGAAAAGGGCTTTCTAGACCATAGAGGGTGTGGTGGGAGCCCAGGGAAGAGGTCCTGAGTTGGGGTCTAGGAGCCTGGGCCTATCCTTGAACGTGGTGCGTAAGAGGGGTCAGGGCTGGAGACACAAGAATGGAGCTGTGCTGCCCCCTCTAAGGGACAGGCTACCCCAGACCCCCAGTCTTGCCTGCCCATGAGAAGGGTTCCCCTGCCACCTGTGGCTGGAAGCTTCCATGAAGATGGTTCAGTTCCCAAGTGGGGTCACTGCCTCCCCACAGCACCCAGAACATCTACAAGCCCCAAATGGGCCAGCAAGCCCTCACCCAATGGGCCAGGTGGAGATGTATTTCCCTGAGTCCCCTCCACCCTGAGCTGGGAATACAGGCGCAAGAGCCACATCGTTATCTTTTTTTTTTTAATGTTTTATTTATTTCTAGGAGAGAGAGAGAGACAGCGTGAGCAGGGGAGGGTCAGAGAGAGAGGCAGTCACAGACTGAAACAGGCTCCAGGCTCCGAGCCGGCAGTCAGCACAGAGCCCGACGCGGGGCTCGAACCCACGAACCGCGAGATCATGACCTAAGCGAAAGTCGGACGCTTAACCGACTAAGCCACCCAGGCGCCCCTCCACATCGTTATCTTAAAACATAGAGTTGGGGGGCGCCTGGGGGTCTCAGCCACTTAAGCTTCCAACTTCAGCTCAGGTCATGATCTCACAGTCCATGGGTTCGAGCCCCACGTCAGGCTCTGTGTTGACAGCTCGGAGCCTGGAGCCTGCTTCCGATTCTGTGTCTCCCTCTCTCTCTGATCCTCCTCTGCTCACACTCTGCCTCTGTCTCTCTCTCAAAAATAAACAGACATAGAGCTGGGCAGTAAAGATTGCCAGTAAGGCTCTGAAAGGCCTAGGCATATATTTATATAATCCTCCCAACTTTATATAAAAGATAGAGACAGCCCAGGAGATAAAGCAAATGCCGAGACCTGACACATCTGGTTTATGAATAATGGTCATGGTCCAATTTATTTCTTGCCCCTGGCTTGCTAGAAACTACATCAGCTTTAACCAGATGCTTAAAAATTCCTCTTTGTCTCTTAAAGAAATTTGGAATAAGCAAAAAGATTGCTGAACGCGTCCAAAGGAAGATCACACTTTGTTTAGAGCACACTCCTTGGGGAGGGGGGGTGCGGAGGAGGGAAATCTGATTCTAGACTTCTTTTGTTTTTGAGCAGTTTTATAACTCCATAAATTGCACATAACTGATAGAAATGACAACGAATCCTTGTCTATAAGAATGCAAACATGGGGGGGGGAACACAGACCCCCCAGTTCATTCGGATGTTCCTAATCCATAAATGTAAATGTGTCCAGGGGTGCCTGGGTGGCTCAGTCTGTTGAGCATCCGACCTCAGCTCTAGTCATGACCTCGTGGTTTGTGGGTTCGAGCCCCGCATTGGGCTCTGTGCTGACAGCTCAGAGCCTGGACCCTACTTCGGATTCTGTGTCTCCCTCTCTCTCACACTCAGTCTGTCTCAGTCTTTCAAAATATAAATAATAAAACATTAAAAATAATTTAATGTAAATGTGCCTGTTCTTTGGACTCTTCTTTGAACCGAGTATAACATTTGCTTGGTTTCCTCATTGATAATGAATTACATAAAATCTTTCCCATGTGTTCATTTTCTTCCTGCATGATCTGATCCTCTTTTAAGATGAAAAGACAGTTAAATGGAGGCCCACACAGAGAAAAAGAGTCATGCGATTTGCAGCATTTAGGCAACGGTCCCCAAATTCCCCAAAGTTGATCACTCCCAGGGAGGTGGTCCAGATATACAGTGATGGGCATTTACCCCTGGTGAGGTTCCCCTCTGCCAGCCACAGCCTTCAACCCAGAGCCCCTCCCTCCTTGAGGAGACCCAGAAGCGGGTCAGATCAGCTCTTCCATCAGGAAAAAGACAGCTGAGGTGACAGGTATGCCCACTGCCTTGATTGTGGTGATCAGGCAGACCAGGACCTGAGGGTGCCTACATCCTGGATCCACTCGACACCCCCATGCCCACACCAAACCCCAACCTCTATCTCCCCAGGTCCCTGGGGCAGCCCTGAGGTCCAAGCAACCTCCACTCAAATCTCTCAGAACACATGCTTACCACTTCCTGGGCCTCATTCAAAACTACTAATTCAAAAAGAACCACATTCCATCAAGGAGAGGGAAGAGAGTCTGGACTAAGCACAGCCCAGGGAAAGGGGGGTTCTCACTCTGGCCCCCAAGGGCTGTGAGTCTGAAACTAGGAATTTGGAATTCAGAGGCTGGGCACCCTGTGGGGCGTGCCTTGGTGGTAGTTTGGGGGGATTCCTAGGACAGGGAGGGAGATCCCGGTGGCCTCAGGCTTCCTCCCACCCCTCTGCCAGCTCCCCTGACCAGGGCCAGCCCCCAGGCTCCCCACAGCTGCGCAGGGTCCCAGCTCAGGCCACCTTCTCTGAGCCTGGCGCTCCACACCACCTCCCTCACCTCCTCTGCCGGCCCCTCTGCTCACCATCCCTGGATCACAAGCAGCTCCGTGCCTTGAGCCACATCCACAGTATCTGTCTGTCCAGGTCCCTTTTCTGCTCAGGGGTGACCTGTCTGTCTCCTGCTCCTGGGCCCACCTGTCCCCTGGTCCCTCCCCAACTGCCAAGCTGGAGACGGAGATCCATCCTGAGCCCCAGGACCAGCCCTGGCCCAAGGCAGGGACTATGCACAGGGACATAGGGATCCCCGATGTCCGAGAGCCTCTGTTCTCATCCTAGGGTCCTATCTTATTCCTGAGAATCAGGGCCACCTCGCGTCGGCCCGTGACTGCTGAATTCCTGTCTTCTTCCTCATGCCAGGAACTTTGTTCTAAAAAACTTCAGACACAGGCCTGTCTTGTTCTGCCCCTTCCCAGCTCCCAAATGCACTCCCTGTCCCACACCCTGCGTGCTGGATGTGGGACCTCCTTCCTATCAGAGGCTTCCTCTTGGGGCCCCCGGTTCACAAGTGCACACACATCCTTCCCCTCTGTCACTGCTCACAGCTTAGCCTCCAACCCATGGTTATGTAGTTTCTAGACACTGAGTTTTCATCGATATGGGTGAGTGAAGGAAAAAAAAAAAAACAGGAAAAGAAGAATATTAGCTTTTTACTTTTTTAAAAATATTTTTATTTATTTCTAGGAGAGAGAGAGAGACAGCGTGAGCAGGGGAGGGTCAGAGAGAGAGGGAGTCACAGACTGAAACAGGCTCCAGGCTCTGAGCTGGCAGTCAGCACAGAGCCCGACGTGGGGTTCAAACCCACGAACCGCGAGATCATGACCTAAGCGAAAGTCGGACGCTTAACCGACTAAGCCACCCAGGCGCCCCACGCTTTTTACTTTTAATTCAAGAACAATTTTTACCCTCAACACCATTTTATATTTTTAAAAAGGTCATTTTATTTTTTTTTAAATTTTTCAATGTTTTATTTATTTTTGAGAGAGAGAGAGACAGCATGAGCAGGGAAGGGTCAGAAAGAGAGGGAGACACAGAATCGGAAGCAGGCTCGAGGCTCTGAGTGAGCTGTCAGCACAGAGCTCGACACGGGGCTTGAACCCACAAACTGTGAGATCATGACCTGAGCTGAACTGGACGCGAGGTGGCCCTGATTCTCAGGAATAAGATAAGTCTGAGCTGAAGTCGAACGCTTAATCAACTGAGCCGCCCAGGAGCCCCTAAAAAGGTCATTTTAATACAAAGGAAGTAGACACGTTTCTCATCTCGGATAACAGGACGGTCCCTTTCCACAATGGGCAGGTGGCCCTTCCATCTCCCTCATTTTCCATGAATTTCTTATTCCAACAAAGGACAGCAGAAAACTTCATCCTGGGCCAATCCGGGTTGCTACAATGACTTTGAGAACCTGCCGTGGCCACCATGTTCTGTATCCTGGCCCGATAAGTTTTCAACTGAGAGAGAGGGACCCACCCTAGCCACCATTACAAACGGAATCTGCTAAGGTGACTACAGTGAGGTCTTCCAGAGTGGTGTTTATCTTGGTGGCTTCTCGGGCAGGATCCACATCTGGCCCGTTGCTCCCTGGGCCTCGAGCATCTGTTTCTGGGGGCCCCGGAGCTGACTGGACTCCAGGAAGTCAGATCCAACTCATGGAAGTCATAGAAATGTGTCAGTTTGTCATTTCTTGAATCGAGCGATTCAAGAGGCAAACTGGGCCGGGTGCTGAACCGGGCCATCCTGTTCACACACAGTCCACAGGAACCTTGCTGGCAGGCTGCTTAGTAACAGCAGCTGTCATTCCACCTCAAGCCACACGTGAGGGGCCGGCCAGCCAAATGCCGGGTGACATTGGGCTCTGATGGGGACGAGGATTGGCTGCATCGAGACCAGAGGCATGCGGAGCACACCCTCTGGACCAGGATATCCCTTTGTCGAGAGGGCTGAAGGCCAAGGTGGACAGCCTCTGCTGCTCCTGGGTGCCGTGGGCTGGCCGAGGGTGGGAATGCCCGCCCTCTCTGGACTTTGATTCTTTGTGATCCCCGTGAACTGGCAGCAGTCACCCAATACCAGAAGACTGTGATCAGGCAAAAAAATGTCCCTCTTCATTTCCTCTTTGTTATGTTGCCAGGCACAATCCAGACACCCGGACACCATTCCCAGTCTTCCGCTCAAAGGTGGGGTTCTTCAGCCTCTGAGGAAGGCTGGCTCAATACCCTTCTCCTTGGGATGGCGGCAGTACAGTGGGGTTCACCCATGTCCTGGGAGACCCCCCACAACAGCCAGATGGAGCCGTTCCCAGGGCCCATGTGATAGGCAATCACGGGTTCCCTTCTTTTCACTTGGGATAATGATGCAATCACTTTTCTCTAACCTTTCAGAGACACATATGCATATCTAACAAGCAAGCAAGTGGGATTCTAAGCACAGAGGGTTTTAAATATAATTTCGAGAAAGCAACTTTGGGCAGAGAACCTCTAGACATGACGTAATCCCTCTTTATTAGAGATGAGCAAGCTTTCCTTGGAAGGATGTGGAGCCCTGGGCACAGGCTGCTTAAGAAACAACAGTTGAAAGAAAGACAGAAGGGCCAAAAGGAAGGGAGAGGGAGCGATAGACTTCCCTCTTCCCACCAGAAGAGAAAGTCTTGATACTTTGGTATGGTGAGGTCTCAAAAGGTCTCAAGTTCCGTGTATAGTTTTCCCAAGAGACCCTGATAATGACCCGCCGGGGGGGGTGGGGGGGGGAAGGGGATGTGGATAAAGTTGTGGCTAAGACTCTTTCTGTTTCCAGATTAGAAACCTCATCATCATCCCCCTCATCTTGACTAAACCTTAGATGAGCTTCTTCATAACTCCAGGCTCTCGCCTTCCTTTCCTTAGAGAGTTTTCTGGTTTTCTGTAGAAAACTTGGAAATTCTTTCCCTGCCCCTTTGAGAGATATGTAAATCTTTTTCAAAAGACTCAAGTTTCACAGCACAGAACTGTCTTTCTTAAGGGTCATGCCTCAAAGGGGAATCGTCAAAGAAGATGGTGTCTCACTCTCCCCATCTCCATTGGAGGTAGGAGCCTACCTTGGGTGGGCTCCTTGCTCTGAGTTGTGATACCACTTCCTGTCCATCAAGATAGAAGAAAGTCTGTTTTTCCTTTGGGTAAAGCCAACTAGCAAGTACAGATGGCCTCGTGGTCTCCCGTTCTCGCCAGCTCTAATACACAGCCCCCCGCCCCCCAACTACCACTGTTCTTGGTTCAGCAGAGTCAAGTTCAGACTCAGTGTTAGTCTCTCCTCCCTATTACACTAGTCTTGAATAAAGTCATCCTCATCTGTTTAACTTTGCCTGGTACAGTGTTCGCTTGGACGATTCCCAGCTTGGTGACTTGGAAGCCACACTGTGGGGAGCAGTCCTTCGGAAACCCCAAACCTACCAGGGAGGCAATGGCCCTGGGTTATGGGGAGACTTCTAATGTCATCGGATTTATTGTAGGGCCCCTGCTTTAATTGTTTGTGTTGACTGATTTCTTTTTTTTTTTTTTAAATATTTTTATTTATTTCTAGGAGAGAGAGAGAGACAGCGTGAGCAGGGGGGTCAGAGAGAGAGGGAGATACAGACTCTGAAATAGGCTCCAGGCTCTGAGCTGGCAGTCAGCACAGAGCCCGACGCGGGGCTCGAACCCACGAACCGCGAGATCATGACCTAAACGAAAGTCAGACGCTTAACCGACTAAGCCACCCAGGCACCCCCGTGCCGACTGATTTCTGATTGGCACTGTCACTGCATTGCTGGAATGAATTGCCAGTCAGATATTCCTTTAAAACATTTCTGTACGTGACTTGCCGATATCTTATTGATGATTTCAGGGTCTGCATGTGTACGTGAGGTTGATCTACAGATCTCTTTTCAGGCCAGCTTTATCAGATTTCAGGGACATCAGAAAAAAAAGTTTTAAAGGATAGTCATGAACAAGTATGGCTTCAACACTTGGATTGCAGTATAAACAAAGCTGTCAAGTGGCACATAATTTAAAATTCTGTTGCGGGAAAGGGAACAGAGGGCTGTCTCCCTTCATGCTTCACTCTTCCATGGGGGCTCCAGAGGCTCTGAATTGCATGCTTCTTTCAGAAATTTGCTGAGTCTGCTGCTGGATCCTTTATGCACACCGACATAATTTTTGAATCATCATCAATTTTCACGAGTTATATAATTTAGCCTGAGCAACATTTCACCAGCATCAGAAACAGCTAAATTATTCAGAGTCTGAATAGGAAGAGCAAGGAGTACATGAACGTGTTTATTAGCATCAGAAGTTCTCATTGTTTCTAGGAGGCAGGGCGGAGTTCTGGTAGAGCAAGAATTCATTGGCTTTGAGGCTTTTCCCATAGTTTTGAACCCTAGCCTGCAAGCCTGTTGCTGATGCGGTTAACAGGCCTCCACTCTGAAAAGGATGTTCCCCCTTCCTAGGTTGTGATTTCCAAAGTGGGGCTTATATGGTCTCTCCCCACATTTCAGGAGTGTGAGAGCTGCACTGAATGAATGGGGATGTTTTCCTTCGATCTTTCGCTCTTCTCCCAGGATCAACTACATAACCTAAGGATTAACCGTTGCTAACAAGTGACTTGCCCTAAAAGAACTTAAAAACTCAAATGAACTTGAGTTGGGAGTGTCTGGCCGTGATGGGTTTATACGTGGTTCATTATTAAATATGCTTTTCCACTTTTTTCTACCACTATTCTGGTTTTTAGTACTTACCATTTAAAAGGAGATGTTGGTTTTTGAAAAATGCTTTCTTTTGTGTGTGTGTGTGAGAGAGAGAGAGAGAGAGAAAGAGAGAGAGAAAGAGAGAGAGAATCTTAAGCAGGCCCCACCCTCAGCATGGAGCCCAACACCAGTCTTGATCCCACAACCCTAAGATCATGACCTGAAGTGAAATCAAGAGTTGGATGCTCAAGGGGCACCTGGGAGGCTCAATTTGTTGAGCGTCCGACTTCAGCTCAGGTCATGATCTCACGGTTCATGAGTTCAAGCCCCACGTTGGGCTCTGTGCTGACATCTCAGAGCCTGGAGCCTGCTTCGGATTCTGTATCTCCCTCTCTGTCTGTCCCTCCCCTGCCTGTGCTCTCTCTATCTCAAAAGTAAATATGTAAACATTAAAAAAAATTAAAAAAAAAAAGAGTTCGATGCTTAATTGAGGGAGCCACCCAGGTGCCTCAAAGATATGTTCTTTTCCTACATGACACTTGGCATTCAGGTCTCAAGTATCTGTGTCCAAAGAAAAGTTGTGCCTGTCTTCTGCAGCAATGTATGAATTCAGGCATCCTATGAAAACCAACATCAGAAAGATTTTCATCTTTTCTCTATTTCTCTAGCATTTCTACTTCTCCTTGAATTGGTTGTGGTATATATATATTTTTAAATTTTTTTTATGTTTAACAGCATGAGTGGGGGAGGGGTAGAGAAGGAAGGAGACACAGAATCCGAAGCAGGCTCCAGGCTCCAAGCTGTCAGCACAGAGCCTGACGTGGGGCTCGAACCCATGAACCACAAGATCATGACCTGATCCGAAGTCAGACGCATAACCAACTGAGCCACCCAGGGGTCCCTGGTTGTGGTATATTTTACATGATGGTTGTGCCTTTCAGCTAGATTTTCCAAACTATTGGCATGACTTTGCACATAATATTTCTTATTAATCTCTTAATTTCCTCTCTCTCCATGACAGCCTCTTCTTTTCTCCTTGGACACTAGGTGCTACTGTTTTCTCTCTTAAAGGTGTGAAATGGGCAAGGTCAGCACAAAAACTTCTAAACACTCGGGATAAAGTTATTGATACAATCTTTCTGTAAGACATGAAATCATTCATCTCCTCCGCCCAAAACGTTGTGTAAGCCATAAGCAGATAGAGTTCTGGTCAGGACTTCATCCGCATGAACATTCCACCTTGTGGATCATTTTCAGATTTTCTTGGGAAAACTCTCTTCGTAGAACCTAAGACTTCTGATACCGAAGTATCAGGACTTTGTTCTTCTGGTGGGAAGAGGCGAATCTTTCTCTCTTCCAAGTCCAGATGGTTGGTTCTTTGACCTATTTTGAAACAAAACTATAGTTGCATTTGTTGTATTATTAACTTATCTCCATGTTGTGTTTTGTTCCCTACTTAATATGTTTTGTGCGCCTCTTAACCTTAATGATCAATCATTAACTTTGCCTTTTTACCCTTACTTTCTGTTTGCTCGCTGATGGTAGAAACCTAATGGGGACAGGGTGGTAACATTCGTCTTGATCTATCTGATCATAATGGTCCCAAATAGCGCCTCACTGTCTGGAAGAATACTTACATCCAGACTGTTTCAAGCACCCCCACTGGAGGTTTCAAGAAACCCTCCTGAATATTCAACTCCCTTCCCAAACATATATAAGCTGTCCTTAGATTCAACAGGACAAGGCAGCTTCTCACTGGGCTGCCCACAGCTTCCTTTGCTTCAAAACAGGTGTCTTAGATATTGGCTTTCTGCACATCGCGTGCACGGACAAGGCTGAGCTCTATAACCCTTCCTCTTTCCCTTTGCTCCTTCCCTTTCCTTCCTTTGTTTTTCTTTCTCTAGCCATTGTCTGTTTTTCTGAAGCAGCCTATGCCACGGGCTTCCTGTTCTTCCTGGAAAAGCTTGCTCATTTCCAATAAGAAGGAGTTACATCATGTCTGCAAGTTGCTCAAAGTTGTTTTCTCAAAATGATTTTCGAGAGACTCTGTGTGGTCGGAATTCCGCTTACTTGCTGTTTCTATATGTGCACGCTTCTCCTAAACGTGAGCAGTGTAAGAAAGTTAAGAGAGAAGATCCTAAGACTTCTTTTCACAAGGAGAATTTTTTCCCTTTGTTTCTTTTCTTCTTTCTTTTTATTATGTTGACGTAAGAAGATGGGTTTCACAATATATGTAAATCAAGCCATCATGTCGTTTGCCTTAAACTTACACGGTGTAATGTCTCAATTATTTCTTTTTTTTTTTAATTTTTTTAATGTTTTATTTATTTCTAGGAGAGAGAGAGAGAGAGAGAGAGAGACAGCGTGAGCATGGGAGGGTCAGAGAGAGAGGGAGACAGACTCGGAAACAGGCTCCAGGCTCTGAGCTGGCAGTCAGCACAGAGCCCGACCGGGGCTCGAACCCACGAACCGCAAGATCATGACCTAAGCGAAAGTCGGACGCTTAACCGACTAAGCCACCCAGGCGCCCCTCAATTATTTCTTCTTAAAACTGGGGGCGGGGGCGGGGGGAATCAAGGCAAGTGCTGACGTCATTATCTCAAGTGAGATAACAGGAACTTGTGATTGCCTGTCACACGGGATCAGGGAACAGCTCCATCCGCTTGTCACAGGAGGTCTCCTGGGCCCATCCCACGGGTGCCACCACGGTCCCAAGGAGAAGGGGTACAAAACCAGACCCTAAAACTGTCCTGGACATTGAAGAACCCCACCTTTGAACAGAGGACTGGGAACAGTGTGGAGGTGTCTGGCTTACGACAGTGCTATTTATTATCTCATGGTCTCAGATTCAGACCGGATGTGGCTCAGCTGGACCCTTCAGCTCAGGCAAGGTCACGGTCAAGCGCCAGCTGGGGTGGCAGTCACCTCGAGATTCAGCTGAACCACGATTTACTTCCAGACTCACTCGGTGATTGCTGGTGGGATTCAGTTCCCCGCGGACTGTGGGACCAAGAGCCTCGGTTCCTTCCTGACTGTTGGCCAGAACCCAACCACCCCGACCGCTGTTTAGTTCCTTAGTACGTGGGCCGTTCTATTCTGTGCTTCACAACATGACAGCCGGCCTCACCCAGGTCATCAAGAGAGAGCCAGGGGGAGGAAGTCATGGCCTTTTATCACCTAATCTCGGAAGGGACACCTCATCAGTATTCTGTGGGTCAGAAGCAAGTCCCCGGGGCCCAGTGCCCCCTCCAGGGCAGGGGGTTACACAAGGGCAGGAATAGCAGGAGGCAGGCATCTCTGGGCACCATTTTAGAAGGCTCCTGCCTACGAGGGTCTGAAATAAAACCAGGTATATGTGGGGATTGACTGTAAGACAGTGGATGTCATTTCAAATCATAGGAAAAGATGGATTGTAAACACACACATAGTGTTGAAATAAACAACTCTCATTTGGAAGTTAGGTTCCCTGTCTCAGCATTCACAAAAATAATCTCCAGACTGGCTAAAAAATCTAAATATAGACCACCAGGAAAATACTAGAAGAAAATACAGGCAACTGCTTTTATTTAAAATTTTTAAATATTTATTTATCTTTTTGAGAGAGAGAGAGCGGCAAGCAGGGGAGGGGCAGAGAGAGAGGGACACACAGAATCCGAGGCAGGCTCCAGGCTCCAAGCTGTCAGCACAGAGCCCGACGCGGGGCTTGAACTCATGAAGTGCAAGATCATGACCTGAACTAAAGTCAGACGCTTAACCAACTGAACCCCCCAGGTGCCCCTGGGCAACTGTTTTTACGAAGAATCCAGACCTGGGAAGGACAAAGCGTTAGCAGTGTGAATGGCTGGAAACTAGTCAATAACTCAAACTGAGAAACTTCTGATAAAACACGGGAGGTAAAAAGGAAAGTCTATTCATCTCTTTTTCTGAACCTGAACCAGTACTGTTCGAACAGATCCCTGGGTGGGCTGGGGTTTCAGGTGCCCCCAGGGAATAAGCCCCCCCACCGGGGACTCCCCCGAACCCAGGGTAGTTTCTTCCCCAGGGAAACAGAGAATGGAGGGGGAAGATGGGGAGAGGGGTTAGGATTCCTCTCCTCCATGGACATCAGGGAGTGTATATGAGTGTGAGTGTGTGCGAGACTGACAGTGTGTGAGGGTGAGTGTGAGAATGTGAGAGTGTGGGGGTGGGAGTGTATGTGAGTGTCCGTGTGTGAGTGTGTGAGTGTGAGTGTGTGAGTGTGTGTGAGCGGTGTGAGAGGGGTTGTGAGTTTGTGAGAGTAAATGTATAAGACAGTATTTGAGTGTGGATGTATGTGAATGTGCATGTGTGACAAAGTGTGAGTGTGTGAGAGAAAGTGAGTGTTCAAGTGAGTGTGAATGAATGTGTGAGTGTGTCAGTGTGTGAGTGCATGTGTGTATGAGTGCGTAAGTGTGGATGTGAGTGTGTGAGAGAGTGCGTGTATGAATGCATGTGTGTCAGTGCGTGAGTGTGAGAGTGAGTTAGTGTGTGAGAAAGTGAGCATGAGTGTGTGAGTGAATGTGAGAGTGTGAGTGTGTCAGTATGTGAAAGTGTGTGAGTGTATAAATGAGTGTGTGTGTGTCAGCAGCACATGAAAGAGTTGTGAGTGTGAGAATGTGTGAGTAGGTGCGTTGGGGGAGGGGAGGGCTACCTCTTCCCGATGTTCCATGATAAATGTGGCCCACAAACGACCACAATTATGCCATATAAAGGATTCCCTCAAGAAAATAAAGGAAGAATATAAAATTAAAAGGGAAAAAAATCAGGGAGCCTGAGTGGTTCTGCTGGTTAAGCGCCTGACTCGACTTCCTGCTCAGGTCATGATCTCACAGATTCTGAGTTCGAGCCCAGCATTGGGCTCTGCACTCGGGATTCTGTCTCCCTCTCTCTCTGCCCCACCCCCACGGCCCTCCCCCTGTATCTCTCTCTCAAAGTAAATAAATAAGGTTAAAAAATGTTTTAATAAAAGAACAAAAAATAAATATAAAAATAAATTAAAAATTAAAGGGACAAAATCTAGGGGCACCTGGGGGCACCAGGGTGGCTCAGTCGGTTAAGCATCCGACTTCGGCTCAGGTCGTGATCTCACAGTTCGTGGGTTCAAGCCCCGTGTCGGGCTCTGTGCTGACAGCTCAGAGCCTGGAGCCTGTTTCAAATTCTGTATCTCCCTCTCTCTCTGACCCTCCCTTGCTCATGCTGTCTCTCTCAGAAATTAAAAAAAAAAATCTATGGGCGCCTGGCTGGCTCAGTCGGTGGAGCGAATGACTCTTGATCTCAGGGGTGTAAGTTCGAACCCCATCTTGGGTGTAGAGATTACTTAAAAACAAAATATTTTCCTTTTAAAGGGCAAAAATCCAGAAGATAGTGGATAAGCAGACAACTTACAGAAGAAATACAAATGGCTGATAAAGGTGTAGCAGATCAAGGGTTTTTTTTTCTCTGCCTCACCTTTTTCCTTGACCACCTCATTGCTGGGGAGGACAAGACTTGCAGACAATCAAAGAATATCTTTAGTAAAGGGACGCCTGGGTGGCTCAGTGGGTTAAGCATCCGACTTTGGCTCAAGTCATGATCTCACAGTTCGTGAGTTCAAGCCCTGCATGGGGCTCTGTGCTGACAGCCTGGAGCCTGCCTCAGGTTCTGTGTCTCCCTCTCTCTCTGCCCCTCCCCTACTCATGCTCTCTGTCTCTAAATAAATAGAACTTTAAAAAAATTTTTTAAAGATTATCTTTAGCATAAAAGTCCATGGAAGTTATGCTACAGCAGATGTTCAACGTGAGCAAGCTTTTCAGGGTTCATTCAGGAAAAGAGAAACCATTCTATGCGTTCTGAGCGTGAAGGATTAAATGCAAGAATTGGAGGCTTTCATACTTTACGGAAGAGCAGAGACAGCAAAGATCAGAGAGGCTACAACCAAAGAGCCCAGCCTCAAACACTGAGGGGGTGGCTCCTGCAAGTTCACCAGGAAACTGTGACTCACATCTGCTTCCAAAGAACAAGGGCTTATCATCAATCGCCCCACCCACATTTCATGGGATCTGCCTCACCAGCAAACCTTAATCCTGGACCCTCCCCTCCCCCGAGAAAAGAATTATGGGAATTGTAGTTCCTGACTTCTCCATACTGTCAAAGAGAACTCAGTGGCAAAGGCGAGGATGCCAAGGTGAATCAGACGGCCGGGCACAGTCCGCCTGAGTCCACACACATCCCTTTGCCCATGTTTCATGTCCAAAAACAGGCAGTGAGGACATCATGCTTCTGCGTACCAGGAGCCAACTGTCCCTCAATCCAACGGTGCTGGGCTCACCCTCTTCCCCAAAGACCTGCATCTCTCCTCAAAGTCCCATTTATCTCGGATCCTTCCTTAGCTCAGTCACAGCTCCTTTAAATATCCAATTACATACGTCTTGGATCAAAAATACTTCGTGTTAGATAGAGAGGAGTGGAAAAGGGAAAGATTTTTTTAAAGAGAGAAAAACGTCGAAGACGTTAAAACATAAAACAATGTTTTATGAGCTGCTTCCCACTTCACGATGTGTTTTGAACTGAAGAGGTCCCTCGGGAATCCCTTAAAAAGAAATGTATGTCAATCAAACTGACTTGATTTTGTAAATGCAGGTTCTTCAGAGCACTCGCCAGGTATTTCCTAACCAGTAAAACAAAGTATCACTTTCTTTTCAAAAAGGGGGAAAAACTAAAGAACGCCTACACAGTCCTCCTTTCTGCAACTGGCCATGTGAACATAACGGGAATTAATAATGTTTGGTTTTTTCCATCACCCATTCTCTTTTCCTTGTCCTCAGCCTTTTGGGCACTCACAGTTCTTTACCCAGCAGGCTGACCCAAGCCATTCTTGAAGGTGGTTCTGCCTCTATTGAGTTGCTGTAATTTTTAAACCAACTTTTGCCACTGAACATGCAATATTAAGGGGCATTGCGGACAATACCCTGGGTCGCTGCTCTTCCCGTCTGCATTGTGTGATAACCATCTTCTTCCCCTTGATATCGCCACCAAACCCTCTGACGGCACAGTGCCTGCCTTCTTGCCTGTTGGGTCAGTGGTATGAGAACCCCCGAGC
The DNA here is from genome assembly GCA_017311185.1 of Proteles cristata cristata. Lineage (NCBI taxonomy): Eukaryota > Metazoa > Chordata > Mammalia > Carnivora > Hyaenidae > Proteles > Proteles cristata. The sequence continues at coordinate 1,529,247 of JAESUZ010002068.1, read as the reverse complement.
GGCCAGGTGGCAGTCTCAGCTTCTGGGATGACAGAATCCCTATTCGATTTCCCATTAGAACCTTTCTTCTCTTGGGAACTATGATCTCTAAGCCAGCAGAGCCCGATGCTGGAGAGACAAGATCAGAATGTTTGCCAGGGGGCCAGTAAGAAAGGGCAGCCCCAATGTTAGCCTTGTTTCTGGAGCAGTAACCTTGAGAATGTCTGGGCACCTCCCCGTGACCTTGAGAATGTCTGGGTACCTCGCAGTAACCTTGAGAATGGGCACTTCCCAGTAACCTTGAGAATGTCTGGGTACCTCCCCTTCCCCAGCACAGTGTCTTCAGAGAAGGCACAGAGAAGCACTTACCATACACATTGGTGGCAACGGAGCAGAGTCCTTCCTCGAGAGGACCACCCTCCCCTGCAGTCAAGGGGTTCTGGGTCCATGAGCTGGCTCGCTTCTAGGAACTGGCCGAGGGATCAGGACATCCTCGTGAGGTGACCCATGTCCCATCTCTGTCCACTAAGAATTTTGTCACTTGTGCAGGCTAAAACTCTGACATCAGAGTATCAGTCCTAAGTACACTGTGGCCCATTAGCTCCTGCTAAAGATCTCTGAGGCCATGCTGTGCTGCTCTTACTTCATCTCTGTTTCCCATCGTGCTGAACATTTCAAGTTCCTTCTCTCCGCCTCCCTTGCACCTGAGTCCCACCTCCCCTCCCCTCCCCCCACTGAATGCAGGGAGCATATCTCGAAGGTGGCATCTTCCACTGTCATCCCCAGTCTGCAAAGAAGAAGCACTACGGAACCTTTCAAGGAGGCTGGGGTCCCTCTCACCCCCGAAGCAGGAATGACATTTCCAGAGGACTCAACAGCATGTGGTGTGTTTGATGGAAAAAGACAGAGACAGACGAAAGAGAATGAGTTCTGGGCTGCTAATGCCAAGCATCTTGTAACTTCTGCCCTCCAATGGTGAACTGCACCTGCCCCGAGCGCCTCTACACAGGTTGTGGGGGGGGTGGTCACCCGAAAAATCCAGCTGGTGCTGTTAGTTTCTGAGCACTTGCACATCATCACAAATTACGTCCTGTTCGGAACTTGTTCTAAGGACAATCCACTATGAGACACTCTGCGCGCTCATTAGATAATATTTTCGTCTTGTGCAGCTGCACATCCACGGTACAGCTCCGTGCCCCCAGATGACTGCTGGGAGCCAGGCTTCTCCGTCCTCAGGGAGCATCGCCGCGTCTGCTCACACCAGCGTCTGCGTTCTTCCCCAGGTATGACTGACAAGTAAGAAATGCACCTAATTAGGTTGCATACAGTGATTTTTAAGGTACGCAAAAATGATTTAATAGGTGTGCCCATTATGAAATGATCACCACGATCGAGTTCATGAATACATCCGCGGCCTCATATAGTTACTCTGTGTGTGTGTGTGTGCGTGCACACACGTGCGGTGAGAACACTGTGATTCACTCTCTTAGCAAATTTCAAGTCCACAAGAGAGTATTATAAACTATAATCACCATGCTATTCATTAGGTCCCCAGAACGCATTCCTCTTATAACTGAAAGTTTGCTCTTTGCTAAGTTAGTACCTCTCCTCGTTTCCCCCACCCCTCAGCGCCTGGCCACCCCTCTACCCTCTAGTTCTATAAGTTCGGCTTTTGCAGATTCCACATATAAGCAAGATCATAGAATCCTGGTCTTTCTGTGTCTGGCTTATTTCACATAGCATAATGTGCTCCTGGTTTATCCCTGCTGTCAAAAATGGCAGAATTTCCTTCTTTTCATGGCTGAATAATATTCCATTATATATATGTACACATTTATAGACATATGAACTCACATATATAATTAACTATTGGAATATATATGGAATGAAATCTATATATTGGTTTTTGTTATGTATAGTAGGTTATTTTAGGAGGGTTGTTTTGGGGTTTTGGGTTTGCTTGATTCTGCTCCTGAGTTGTAATGGTTCCTTATGTATGTTGGATATTAATCCCTTATCAGACATAAAATTTGCAAATATTTTCTCCCATTTGTAGGTTTTTTTTTTTCATTTTGTTGATGGTTTCCTTTGCTGTGCAGAAGCTTCTCAGTTTGGTGTAGTCCCACCTGTTTATTTTTATTTATTTTACTTTTTATTTATTTTTATTTTAGAGAGGGAGAGAGGCAGAGAATCTTAAGCAAGCTCCACGCTCAGTGGGGTGAGATCATGACCTGACCCAAAATCAAGAGTCAGGTGCTTGACTGACTCAACCAACTGAGCCACCCAGGCGCCCCCACCTGTTTATTTTTGCTTCTGCTTCCTGTGCTCCTGCTTACTATTGCCAAATTATTGCCAAAACCAATGTCAAGAGTTTTTCCCATATGTTTTCCTCCAGTTTTCTAATTTCAGGTCTCACGCTTACGTCTTCAATCTGTTTCAAGTTGATTATTGTCTATGTTCCAATCTCCTTCCTCCAAATTTAGGCAGAGAGGAGCCAAGGACCCCACGTCTGACAAGAATCACAAGCAATGGGGGTCAGATGTCCTCTCTGGGTTCTGCAACCCCAAATCCTCTGTGACACACTCTGGCCTTCCCCGCCCCCCACCCCGCATCCCTGAAGCCTGGGTGGAAAGGCGGAAAGATCGTCACAAGGGGGAGTGAGTGGCCACTTGGAAGAGTTGGGGCTCTTCCTGTCTCTCCCTGTGGGGAAGGGGGCCTGCTCCCCACCACCGCAAGCCAGGCGAGGATGCTTCCAGTAGAACCACTAATCAAGGCTGGGGGTGCATGCAGGAAAGGGGGACTGGCACCCCAGTTACACGGCGGGGACCTTGCTGCTCCGCCTTCTGATCCACCAGCAAGGAGGAAAGAGAACTGGAGACGGTCATGGGTGCAGTCAGTGGGTGCAGCGGGGCCGTCTGTACGCCCGTCTGAGGGATAACGTTCACCTGGACTCTGGGAAGGTATCGAGGCTTGGGTGGCTACCCAGACCCCACCCAAGCGGGCAGGCCACTGGGTGAGGACCGCTCCCCCACCCCCAGCTGGCAGAGGCCATGGGTGTTCTAAGAAGGAGGACAGGACCAGGGTGGGATGGGGAGTCACTGAGTTCCTTGTACCTCCCTCATCATGACCCTGTGCCGCGGAGATGTACCCACAGAGCATACACCCCTTCTCCAGGAGAGGGAGGGCCCGACGGCTGGTCAGAGCCGGCCAGAGAAGCAGCCACGAGTCCCCAGAGACCGTCTGTCCATCCGTCTACACAGGCACCAGTAAAGAGGTATGCCCCTCTCCAGCCCTCCCACGCTAAGAGGTCAGAGAAGCTGGAAACATGAGGAGGGGGGTGAGGGGAGCCAAGGAACCAAAGCCCTCCCGTCTGGTTCTCCCCACAAGGGTTCAAGCCTTCGGGGAGCAGGAATGAGACTGGGCGGAAGTGGGCCTTTAAATAACAGATCGCGCTCTGGTGAATTTGCCCAAGATGCCATTAAGGGATCCACCAGGGTGGTGCAGATGCCCTAACGGGAGAAGATAAAGGGGCACAGAAGGGGCTCAGTCGGTTAAGCATCTGACTCATGACTTCGGCTCAGGTCATGATCTCACAGTTCATGAATTCGAGGCCCACGTAGGGCTCTGCGCTAACAGTGTGGAGTCTCCCTACCCACTTGTGCTCGCTCACTCTCTCTCTCTCTCACTCTTGCTCTCTCTCAAAATAAATAAATAAATAAACTTAAAAACCTGCCTTGTGGGTACCCCCACTGAGAGCAGACTGCTCAATGAACCGGCCGCCTATATTATGCTGAAGTCAGACTTAGGAATATATTGGATCTAAATGCATCATAATAAATGAAAAGTAGGTTGAAAGATGTGTGCAGAACATAAGTATTTAGGGGGAGAATAAAATACTTACATGCACGTTTACATGTGGACGTAAGAAACATGCGCAGGCCCTTGCGCAGGGAAAGGTGTCTGGAAGAACATATGTGCCAGGTTATTGGACAGGAGGAGACACTGCCACTTCCTTTCACAGCCTGAAAACACAAAGACCCAAGTGTCAGGTTATGCGTGATTTTTACTTTTGCGTATGTGCTATTTTCTGTAATAAAATGTGCTGCATTTGTAATCAGAAAATTTTAAGAGACAACAACAAAAAATAGTTCAGATGAAGGAAGAGACACGAATTGGATGAAAATACAGGTTGCTTTGAAAACCGGCCGTGCTCTCTGGAGAAGTGCAGATTCTGGGAGCGCCCAGTGGCACGGGCTCCCATGCTTCGCCCCCTCCGGGTCCCCCAGCTCTTCCTTCCTGACAGCTCGGTGCTGCCACCCTGTGGCCGATAGCAGACATCACTTCGACCCAGATCCGTGGGGACCGCCCCTCCCGCTGCAGGGTTCAGGTTTCATTTTCGGACAACAGGTTTCAGGGCTGGGGATGGGACTTTGTGGGGAATTCCTGTGAAAAGACCAGACAGGAGGACAGAGCGAGACGCAAGGCCTGTGTGCGCGCTAATAAAGCGTTTCAAAACCAGAGCAGGGGAGCCCTACCCCGGGGTGGGCCCTTCAGATTCTAGGTTGTGTCCCCAGGAAGCCACCCCCGCTTGCACACTTGTATTTGGATGTGCGTGTGTTAGCAGCGTTTGCGCATGCCGCGCACTGGCGTGTGTGTTCACGACCGCCGTGTGTCGTGTTGATGGGGATCTGTCTGTACGAGCATGTGTGTGATGTAAGTACCCGTTTTCTTAGGTGATTGTGTGTGTGTTGGAGTGTGGCGTGTTTGGGCTTGTATGTTTGTGTGTGAGAGAGAGAGAGAGAGAGAGAGAGCGCAAGATTTTGTGTTCCGTGTCATGAGAGCTTCAGGTCTCCAGCAGAGGCTGCTGGGAAATCGCGTCATGACACGACCCCTAACAGGTGTTCTAGAAGTGAAAGAACTCTCAGCGCATAAACAACTCCATCCAAACCCCTGCACCGAGAGACCTGACCAAGCTCTCACATGGCTTCTAGCAGCCGACGTCTGCATCCCCAGGATGAGCCCAAGCTCCCACTGAAATGCCGGCCCGAACAACCTCACTGCTGCCTAAATTTGCTGTTCTGGCCACCACCTGACGATAGGGCCCTCCGCTCCTTTTCTCAGGGCTGTCACTAGAAAGAACTTGGACTTGCAGATCTTCCCGTGGCCCCTTTGATACATCTCTGGATCGCCTATGACCCAAGAGTGTCTTTCTCCGGGACCTGAAAGCCATTCCTTTGAAATGCAGTCATCTGGAAGGAGAAGCCTCTGTCTCGAGTCTATGTGGAGACCGGAGCCCACCATCTATGACCGCCCGTTGGCAGACAGGCCGACCTGATGGCATTCACGCTGATGGCCCTTTGTAACTTGCCACTTGGGCTCCCACTTCTCCTCCTCCTTACCTTCATTCTCCCTTTCAAAGTCTGTGTTTTCCCCTCCTTAACTGACATCTGGCCTTGTTTACACCCCTGGCCCCTTTCCCATGCAGGGCCCTTCACCTGACTTCCATCCGCAGGTCTGCACAGCCTCCCAGGGGCCTGCAGAGAGGATGCCCTCTGGCCGCTGGGGCAGAGCCTGCCAAGGGCTGCATGTGCCAGGGAGCTGGCGCCCTGGGAGCAGCCGCCATGCCACGTCCAATGGCGGGACAGCTCTGAAGTCCAGGGTCCACATGGCATCCGGAGTTTCTTGGAAGAATGGAATTCCTTCCAGCTGTCGGAACCGTAATTTACCAGGTAACATACACTTTATTCATCGGCTTCCTTCTCTCTCCCTTCCCCACTTCCCTGCCAGCATCTCCCAGGAGGGGGCTTCTAGGATCCACACCCCAAACTCTGAGGCTGCCTCCGAGCCTCATACCCGCCCCCAGGGACTGTTCTTGAGATGTTTGGTGTTGGTTTTTGTTGTTTATTTTCAATTTCTCTCTGCTCAGCCAGCTCACAAGGGACTAGGGCAGGCTGGTGGCGGGTAATGTGTTTATCTGTCTCCTGCAGGCAAACCTCGCTCAGACTCCAGGAAAAGGGGCCCTGGGGGGTACAATTTCTGACCCTCTAGAACATCCTTCATGCCCTCTGTCAGCCTTTCTGCTTCCCAGCTAAAAGGGTGTCTTCCTTTTCTCCTTTCTTTGCTTCTTTCTTTCTTAATGATTTCTGGAGAGCAAGGGCATGTGGAAAATAATAAGAGAACAACGTTAATCAAGTGCCTGCTCGGTGCCAGGCGCTACTGCAGTGAGCCCCTCTCAGGGCGCTTCTACCCCTTACCACCGCCCCCTGAGGGAGGTTCTCTGTCCCCCAAGGCTGGGAGCAGGCTTCAGTAGCTTGCCCGGCACGTCGCAGCTGTTCGGTGGCTGGGCCGGCACCTGGGGGTTCGGTCCTGAGACCGGGGTCCCAGCGCTGCTGGGCGAGAGTCACAAGGTCACTGAGATACCACTTCACTGGCTATTGTGTGCCTCAGTTTCCCCATGTGTTAAGTAAGAAGGTCCGGGGTCCTCGACGCTTTCCAGGCTTTGTGCTCCGTGCTCTTCCTTAGGGAGGGAGCACATGATCTAAGACTTCTGGTTCACAGTCGGTAGCCTCTAAACACCCCGCAGGGGAATTTTCTTCGCAGATACTGCCTGGCGCTCACTCAAACCAAATGGTCTTCAGCTTTTCCTGCTCCTTCCCCAGCTTTAAAAGATCACTGGCATTTTGTTGTCAGGAAGAAATTAGAAACCTGCAGCAAATATTGAAAATCTCTGTGTGAACTTCCGGGTCTGGATTCTTTATACAAATGTTCTGGAAGCCTCGTCTCTGCCCAAATGAGTTCCTGAGAAAAACCGCTGTTTACCCTTCCTCAGAACACTGCAACCTAGTGGCTAAGGGCATTAGACCACCCGGATTCAAATTGCAGCTCTAGCTTCTTGCTGTGTGACCTTGGGCAAATCACTGGACCTCTCTGTGCCTCGATTTCTGGATCTGTAAAATGCGGACAGACAAGGCACCTACGGTGCAGGGGTGTCGTGACGGAGTTAATACATGGAAAGCCATCAGGGCTGGCTACTATCTCTAATGGATCCACCCTGTGGTGCGAGTCACCAGTCCGGGAGATACAGTCTCAAACATTTGCAAAGAGGCTGGGGAACGGAAAGTTACCCTGGGTACAGGGCTAAACAGATCCAACTGAAAAGCAAAATAGATCCCAGGGGAAATCCCTTAGGAGCCAGAGGTGGAGATGAAGTGAAGGACGAACCTTATAATCACAAGGGCTTGAAAGCGAGCTGGGGCCCATTAAAACACAGAGAAAATTGGGGCCGCCTGGATGACTCCACCAGCTAAGCATCCAATGAGGGTGTGATCTCACGGTTCATGAGTTCAAGCCCCGTGTAGGGCTCTGCGCTGACAGTGCGGAGCCTGCTTCAGATCCTCTGTCTCCCTCTCTCTCTGCCCCTCCCCTGCTCGCTCACTCTCTTTCTCAAAAATAAATAAATAAACTTAACAAATTTCAACTGAGTAAATCTGAGGATCTCATTGGCTTTATTCACAGATCAGGCAGCCTTCCAGGCAGAGGGGAGCTTTGACCAGCTGTACAAAATGGAAGGGTTTTACAGGAAGAAACAGGGCGGGGCAATTAGCGAAAGAAAAGTTCGGACAAGGTCACGTTCCCCGAGGGAGCAGAGGAGGTGTGCAGATTACATCTTCCTTTGGCGGGGGGGCGGATGGAGAGGCCCTGTGATGGACGACCTCATTGGTGCCGACCAGAAGAGCTCCCGGTGGAGGCTGAGACTGCATTTGGTGATGTATTAAGCCCCCCACCCCCATCCCTACCCCCTGCTTGGTGACTTGGCCTAAGTGACTCCATTTTGGGTCCGGGGTTTTCTTTTTAACGGGAGCAAATGAGCAGCTACGGAGCTCTTCGCTCACTTCTGACCTCCAAAAGGTCAGCAGTCACAAATCCCCTTTCCTCAGATCTGGAATGTTCTGTCTCCCCAGGACCCTGAGTGCCTCCTCCAGGGCTCCAGCGACATTCACCCTAAATCTCCTGTGGCCTGGAGCTGCCCATGCTGTGCCCTCTCTGCTCATCCTGCCCTGACCCTCTCCTTCCCTGCTAATAGGTTCATCTATGTCCCCCATTATCACACCTCCACCTAGGAGCCCTCCGAGCAGAAGAATGACTCACCTCTGTTTCTTCCATGGTGCCAAGCACCCAGCGCATAGTAGGTGTTCAGTAAATACCAGCCCACTGGAAAGAGATTTGGAATCAGAGAGGCCCAGGCTGGCCTCCTGGCCATTGCCTAGGGTGGGCCACCCTTTGGCTTGTAAAGCAGGGAAGGGAATACAGGGCAGTGAGCAAGGGGCTGGGATAGCCCTCACCCAGCCTGCCTTGTGCAGTACCGGTCATAAAGCTCAGCCCCTTGTCCCAAGGACAGGCTCACTCCGATTACCTGTCTGCTCCCCGGGTCAGAGGCCTGCAAGTCTGGCCAGAGGGAGCCAGTGGCCAGGCTCTTCGGCAGCCATAATTCTCCAGGAACCTTGATAATGAGCATCTTGACTCACACATTGGTCCATTGACCACCTCCCCCTCCCCAGAAAAAAAACAGGGTTACTCTTTCTGGGCTGGCTTCGGAACCTGCAATTTTTAAAAAAAAATCATTATTATTGTCCCAGGTATTAGTGGCTCGCTCTGTGTGTGCCAGGCACAACGGGGAACAGTGAGCCCTCTGTGCAGCAATGTGGAGCGACACCATGAATTCTAGCACCTTCCAGGTCCTAAGAAGTCTCTCACGAAAGAAACCTGTTCCGTGTTATTTAAACCAGCATAACCCCAATTCACTTGACAATGGGACACTTTTTACATAACACCTAGGAACGCGTTGCTGTGTTCCCTAAAACCGGACCTGATGGAAAGAAAGGGATGAGCATTTATGGCACCCATAAGAGGGCTGTGCACTGCGCCAGGTCCTGCTTCCCAGGGACTCAAGCCCAGTGTGAGAATCACCTACGGATGCAAAGTCTCTTCTCCCATTTGGATTTTCCTCTGCGTTTGCCACAGCCCCTGTTGCTCTCCCTAACCCCACAGGCCATGAATCCCGGAGGCAGAAAGGGAAAAGGCTCTGTCTGCCACCCTGCACCACCTCAGACAGTTCAGATTTGCAAAGCTGGCCACACGGACGGTTCACTTTCAGATTAGACATGTATTCACTCAATGGGGCCTCAGGTTCCTCATCTGTAAATGGAGCTGTGGGTGGGGCCAGACGAGGTATGGTTAGAAAGATGGAACTTAACATCTCTAGGTCCTGGATGTATGAAGCCCAAGTACTCGGCCTGCAATTCAGAGAAACTGCCACGAGGGGGCGAGCTGGACCAAGGAAATAGCTCTATGAGGTCTTGGACTGGCTCGGGGGTAGAGAGCATCGGGAGTTGCTTTTTTTAGGTTCTCCCTCAGGTTGCACTTGGATAGATCAGAAATTATGAAGATGGTTCTGAATCCCACTGAGCAAATAAGACGGCATGGATTAGAGGATGAATAACTTTCCACCATGTGAATTAATGCTACTTAAGGCCTGGTTCCCGTACCTCCTTGAAACTTAATCACTGTAGGGGCGCCTGGGTGGCTTAGTCGGTTAAGCGTCCGACTTTCGCTTAGGTCATGATCTCGCGGTTCGTGGGTTCGAGCCCCGCGTCGGGCTCTGTGCTGACTGCCAGCTCAGAGCCTGGAGCCTGTTTCAGTCTGTGACTCCCTCTCTCTCTGACCCTCCCCTGCTCACGCTGTCTCTCTCTCTCTCCTAGAAATAAATAAAAAAAAAAAAACATAAAATTTAAAAAAAAAAAAAAAAAAGAAAGAAACTTAATCACTGTGAATTCCACCCTCCAGGGACCTCAGGAGCTCAGAGAGCAGAGAGCAGTTTTGGAAACAGCATGACTGGGATAAACGCCTTAAGTAAAAAATAAATCAAAAAAAAATTTTTTTAACCTATGCATGGTTTTTTAAATTTTTTTGTTGTTGTTTATTTTTGAGACAGAGAGACACAGAGCACGAGTGGGGAAGGGGCAGAGAGAGAGGGAGACATAGAATCTGATGTAGGCTCCAGGCTCTGAGTTGTCAGCACAGAGCCCGACATGGGGCTCAAACCCACCAACCGCGAGATCATGACCTGAGCCAAAGTTGGACGCTTAACCAACTGAGCTGCCCAGGCACCCCTAGACATGTTTTATGTTGCCTGTATTACAGCTTCTCTGTCTCCGGAATATTCCATGTTTAACTTAAAAGAGTTGGTCTTAATGATCTGAGGTGAACTCTTTAACGGAGGCAAAGTCATGAAATCTACTACAATAGCTCGCTTGTGTTGAAACTGGAATTGCCAGCTTGCCTGTAAATCAGCTCCCAGCCTTCTGTGACTCACCCACCCTTTGTGGCACGTGGGTTCTCTTGGAGGGCATTTTGGCAGCTCTCTTGCAAATGCAGAAAGCAAAGCAGGGGCACCTGGCCAGCTCAGCTGGAAGAGCACTCAACTCTTGAGCTCGGGATTGTGAATTCGAGCCTCATCTCCGGTGTCGAGAGATTTAAAAACAATTTTTTAAGTTATCCAGAAAGTGAAGCATCTGAAAAGACTGAATAAATACGATGTGACGCTGAACATCACAGCGCCCTTCCGACCCACCTTCATTCACCACATCTATAAGCAACGGAGCAGTTCCGCACGTGTCTTTCGAAGGTTGCAGAAATGGTGCATTTCATAGGCTCATTCTGCGGACTGTCGTTGCCGAGCCTCACGGGGACATACCGGGAGATCTTTCCACACTGGCGCATGGCAACCGGGGTCATTTCTTTCCCCGCTATAGATCCCCCCATCGGTCTATCCTCCTGCTGGCAGATGTCCATGGGCGCACAGTACAGCAATGCGCGTCTTTGCGTGGGCTCCTTGTGTCCACGGAGAAGTTTCTCCAGGCTCCACAGAAATGGAGTTTCTAGGTTATAAGGTAGACCTTCAGTTTTGCTAAATTCTTCCTTGCTGTTCTGCACTCACAGTTCATTGAGTGTATGAGGTCCTGCCTGACTACATTTGCGTTTTAATTTTATCTATCTATCTATTTATGAGAAAGAGAGAGAGAAATCGTGCAAGCAGGAGACAAGAGCAGGGGGTGGGGAGGGAGAGAGAGAGAGAGAGAGAGAGAGAGAGAGAGAGAGAATCTTAAGCAGGCTCCATGCTCAGCATGGACCCCGACTCGGGGTTCAAGCTCCCAACCCTGGGATCATGCCCCGAGCCAGAATCAAGTGTCTGTTGGTCATTCAACCAACCGAGAAACCCAGGCGCCCCTACACTTGCTTGTTACTGTTTTCCAACCCAGGGACTTTTAGCACACGTCTCTCTGATCACTGGGAGAGTGAGCATCTCCTCAACTCTATGGTTTGGCTTCCTCAGCCATTATTAACCCTTCTGTTCTGGCTAGACTGCACTTCCGCAGGAAGGGGCTCGGTCTCCCCTCTGAGACCCTCCCAGGGCGAAGCTCCATCCAGGCCCAGATTTCTCTGTCTGCCTTTCCCATCTGGCTTCTGTGCCCCGCCTCGGGAGCCCTACCGTCCAAGGTCAACAAGACACCCGGGGTGGGTGGGATGGGCGACCAAGTACGCTGTGCTGGGTTTTTAGTCACATTGTGCCCTCCGTCTCAAACGCTGTGGCTCTTCCAGGCCACCTTAATGTACCTATTCATGTGCCAAGACTCAAGAGCTACCTCCACTGTGAAGCCCTCTGTGACCACCAGCCACATCCCAAGCTCTCCTTTGTGCTTCTTCTGCCCTGTATGAGCTTCTTGCTGCACATGTAAAACTGTCTATATATCGGGGCGCCTGGGTGGCTCAGTCGGTTAAGCGTCCGACTTTCGCTTAGGTCATGATCTCGCGGTTCGTGGGTTCGGGCCAGCGTCGGGCTCTGTGCTGACTGCCAGCTCAGAGCCTGGAGCCTGTTTCAGTCTGTGACTCCCTCTCTCTCTGACCTCCCCTGCTCATGCTGTCTCTCTCTCTCTCTCCTAGAAATAAATAAAACATTAAAAAAAAAACCTGTCTATATATCGATGTGTCTGTCTGCCCACCAGACTCTGGACTCCTTGAGGACGGGCACTACATCTTATTCATCTCTGAACCCCCAGTTCATTGGGCGGAGCTGGGCAGAGGGCAGATGCATAGCACATGATGGTCAGATGGAGAGATGAGGCCCCCAAACCAGAATCTCCCACGTCAGACTGTAAGGTCCTTGAGGACAAAGACTGTATTAGATTTGTGTCACTGTCCCTCATGACGCCTAACAAGGTAGAGTGTTCATGGTGTTCAGTATGTCTTTGTTGGCCTGACAGTAGGATTGTCTGGGGGAGCAAAAGACGGCTTTGGCCAGAAGTTTCTGGACTTCCAATCCCAGCTTCCTGTTGAGCTCAGGCAATTCATATAGCCTCTCCAAGCTCCATGTGAAGCCATCGACATAAAGATGATAGCTCTGAGGGCTCGTGCCAGGATGGAAGAAGGTCATGTGTAAAGCACTTGACCTATCATCATGTGCGCCTGGCATATTATAATCTCTATATCAGACTAGTATGGGGTCTGCTATCGCTGGAACACTCGGGGTGGCCCATTTTTCCCAGCTACTGCATGTGATGAGCACATAATAGCTTCTCAATAAAAACGAAGTCTGCTTTGCCAGCACAAGAGCTGTGCCTTGTAGAAATTAGGTACCCAGTAAAGAGGTTGAGCTGAAGTCAGCACCTTGCACATCATTAGGTACCCAATCAGTAGTAAATCAAGCCAAATTCACTTCTGGTACTGCATCCTGTTCCAATCGTATCTTAAAGAAGTCTCTGCCTTTTGGGGCCCCACCTCCCAACTCCTGGGAGTGATCTGCTTTCTATTCTTCCAAAGCAGGGTAATCTCTGTGGTAGATTTTTATTGTGATGAATCCCCTTGAACCCCTCCTGCCTATAGTAATACTCTTGCACAGTCTCCTATTATGAATCTGGCTGGACCATGTGTTCTTTTGACCACAGGGACATTAACAAGCCAGTGCAAGAGGTGATTGGCTCTTACAGCTTAGAGTCTTATCTTCTTGGAAGGCTGCTGCTTGAAACGCAGTCACCACGTCAATAAGCTGAAGCTAGCCACAGGGACAGTGGTCCCCCCTCCCCCAGCTACAGCGGCCATCCTTGCTGAAGTACCAAGCACGAGAGAGAAACAGCCATTCTCACTGCAGATGTCACACAGGGCAGAAATGAGCCACACTGAGCCAAAGTGCCCAGTCACAAGCAGACAAATGATCATTGTTGTTTTAAGCCTCTAGGTTTGAGGGTGGTTTGGGACACAGCAAATAATATCACGGCAAGTAATAGAGTGTGCACGTCAGTGACCTGAGGGGTGGGGTGTGCTGTCAGCTTGGGGACCCACCAGGTTTAAAAAAAAAAAAAATCCTTCATGATCGGCTGGTAGACATGACTCTCTAACCTGGAACCCCACCTCTGGGGGTCTCTTCCCTGGGAACCTAATTCCCGGGGATCGTGACTGGTTAAGGATGACTTTGGCTTTAAACAATGCAAAGTTGCCCAGACTCCAATGATATGAAGCCCAGAGGTGGCGGCCTCCCGTAGGGTGGATGGGACGGCTCAGCGGGGTCACGGACAACCCACATTGTGATTCCTCTGCTCCCAGACTGTCTGCCAACCGCGGTCTGCCCTGCGTCTTCCTCCCTCAACACAGCAAGAGAAAGGGATGCTCCCCAGCTCTCCCAGCAGAGAAAAGAATTTCCCAGAAGGCTCCACACACTCACATCTCTCCTTGCATCTCATTGGCCCAAACCGAGTCATACACCCATTTCTGAACCAATCAGTTTGTGTGTGTAAGGACTAGGGCAAGAATTACCCTGAGACCAATCAAACCCACCCCTGCATTGGAGGCGGAGCGTGCCTGATTCTTCTGAAGTCCGTGGGCTCCTGGGGGAGGGATGGGTGTCTGGAAATAATTGGGGTTCAGCTAAGGAAGGCTTGCAAGGTAAGTTCCCACAGAGTCCACTGTGAGGCCCCTCCCACGGGGCATGGGGGAGGAGCCAGGCACCTCTCAGCTCCCACATCCTGTCCTGGAATTATGAGGGAAGGGGTGTATGTCTAGGGGAAAGGTCAAGGGTGAGTTTGGGCGCTCGGGGCTTCTCCCCTCCCCCAGATGATCTCCCCAGTACCTCACATCAGCCCCCACCCCAACTTGAAGGGCGGGCATCAAAAAGAGAACATTCAGATGTGTGTCTTTCTTTATTGTTAACGATTTCTCAGAGTGGAGGGCACCTCTTCTCAGTCGTATCTAGTACTTGGAGCCCCTGCTTTTGCGCTTCTCTCCATATTTCTCATCCAATGCTTTCTGTAAGTTCACATTCATAGCATTTTTCTGGTGCCACCTTCCTGCAGAGAGCAAGGAAGGGGCCAGGTCAGATCACCCAGAGGATCTCTGGAGCTGGAGTGCCCAGGGCCCAGCGGTGATCCATGCCTGGCCCGCCCCAGAGCTCTACCTGTTGCTGTGGTTTCTCTCCGAACCTTGGGGCCAACACACCCCACCTCCCTCACCCCAGCCCCGCACATACCCAGATCATCCGTCTTCCTGCCATGCCAGTGCTCTAAGTCCCTCACAGATCTCTCAATCACCTCTGGGGTGTAGGAGGCCTTCATAAGGCTCGTCGTCTCCTCGGGGGCCCCTGTAAAACCCCATGAAGAGATCCCCAGAAGCCCCAAGTCAATGGAGGTCAGACGCTCAAGGATCCATACCTGGGTGTCAGTTTCCCCTATACATGGTGAACTGTGGGAGGGCAGGGGTACAGAGAGGCAGGCCTGGGTTCAAACACCAGCTCTGCCATTAATGAACAGTGTGGCTTCAGACAAGTGTTTAACCTCTCAGAGCTTTGGTCTCTTCATCTATCCAAAGGAATAACATTTTCTTGCAAGACTGGGAAGATTACATTACTGGAGATTCATTGGAGTATCTGGCACGGGGCAATTAACATCTCTTTTCAGAAAATGTATTTCTATGTGTACAGTTAAAACACACACAAAGAAATAAGTTACCATGATCAAGAGAGAGAAGAAACCCCAAACAGAGGACCAAATCCCCAAAGATAGCAAGGATTCAAATGGTTGGTTACAAAATAGAAAATAAATGTATTTAATGTTTCAAGTCACGAGACACAGAAGGTACAAGCAAAGACAAAGAAACTACCCAGAAAGAACAGATTAGTAAAAGACGCAAATGAGATCTCAGAAAATGAAACATATAATAATTGAAAAATAAGTTCGATGGATGATCAGGGGTCTGAGACTGGCTTTGAAATACTGCAGGGCAGGCAGATGGCTGCATGGGAGAAAAGGTGGAACAAGATTGGCCAGAAGAATTATCAAAGTGGGATTAAGAGTGCAACATATAGGGGCGCCTGGGTGGCTTAGTCAGTTAAGCGTCTGACTTTCGCTTAGGTCATGATCTCGCGGTTCGTGGGTTCGAGCCCCGCGTCTGGCTCTGTGCTGACAGCTAGCTCAGAGCCTGGAACCTGTTTCAGATTCTGTATCTCCCTCTCTCTCTGACCCTCCCCTGCTAATGCTGTGTCTGTCTGTCTCTCTCTCTCTCCTAGAAATAAATTTAAAAAAATATTTAAAAAAAAAAGAGTGCAACATATAGTCATTTAATTGTTCTCTCTTCTTTTAAGTTTGAAAATTAGCATCAGAATGTTTAAAAGCAAATTCAGGGTGGGGGCACTTGGGTGGCTCAGTCGGTTAAGCGTCCAACTTCAGCTCAGGTCATGCTCTCACGGTTCGTGGGTTCGAGCCCAGCATCAGTCTCTGTGTTGACAGCTCAGAACCTGGAGCCTGCTTCGGATTCTGTCTGTCTGTCTCTCTCTCTCTCTCTCTGCCCTCTTCCCCACTCTTGCTCTCAAACACTAAGTAAACAGTAAAAAGAAAAATTTTTAAAGCAAAAGCAGGGAACAGGGAAAATAGTAGATTGGATGCAGCTAAGAAAAAATAGTCAACAGGAAGATAACTAAATAAATTAACTAGAATGCAGCACCGAGAGGGGGAAATGATGAGGGAAATATGAAAACGTGGTGAAGATGAAGGTTTAATGAGAAAGCCTAATATATGTCTAACTGGAGTTCTGAAGGGGGAACTGGACATAACAGGGAGAGGCGACATGTGGAAGATAGAGCTAGAAGTTTTCCAAAGCTGGTGAAATAGATGAATCCTTAGATTCAAGAATCAGTCATTATTTTACCCCATAAATTATAACCCATGTATATTATGTGTAATTTATGTATGTGTATATGTATATATACTGATGTAAAAATCCATCAATTAATGGGCACTTCATGTGTGTGTGTGTGTGTGTGTGTGTGTGTGTGTGTGCACGCATGTGCCCCAATTGGCATACATAAAAGTTCTTTAGCTATGTACATCCAAGGAAGACTTAAAATACCAGAGACAAAAAAAATCTTAGAAGTAGCCATAAGCTGCAGCATCTGGGTGGCTCAACTAGTTAAGTGGCAGATTCTTGATTTTGGCTGAGGTTCATCTCATGGTTCATGAGTTTGAGCCCCGCATCCAGCTCTGCACTGACTGTGTGAAGCCTGCTTGGGATTCTCTCTCTCCCGCTCTCTCTGCCCCTCCCCCATACTCTCTCTCTCTCATAATAAATAAATTTATGTATGCAAGAACATATATACAAACTTAAATATATATATATATATATATATATATATGAAGTGACCATAAATCGACGTATGTTTACATCAGTATGTATGTATATATACACATATATACATAAATTACACATAATATACATGGGTTATAACTTATGGGGTAAAATAATGACGATGATCTCTAACCACCTTTGAAGATTTATTATAAGGCAAGCACACAGTTCTCAGAACTTTACAGAACTTACGCATTGAATCTTCTCAACAGCCCTGAGAAGTAGGTATGATTATTACCCCCCTCTTTTTTTTTATTTATTTATTTATTTCTAGAGAGAGAAAGAGACAGCGCGAGCAGGGGAGGGTTAGAGAGAGAGGGAGTCACAGACTCTGAAACAGGCTCCAGGCTCTGAGCTGGCAGTCAGCACAGAGCCCGACGCGGGGCTCGAACCCACGAACCGCGAAATCATGACCTAAGTGAAAGTCGGACACTTAACCGACTAAGACACCCAGGCGCCCCATTATTATTACCCCCCTCTTAATGTTGAAGTCACAGAAACACAGAAAGTTTAAGTCATTTGTCTAACGTCACACAGCTGGTCAGTAAAAGCTCTAGGGCCCAAACCCAGACTCTGTGTCTCCAGATTCCTCAGCTTAAACTACTTTGCTTCTGTAGAATTAAAATTCTATAACCTAACAACATGGAAGCTGAGATGGGGCAGAGAGAATAGGATGGAAACCTGTTTATGTCCTCATATGACTTGGGAAAGCCTAAATATCTTTATTAAATCTAATGTATTAGCTATACATGTAAAAATGTCAAAAGTAACCACAAAAAAATAGGAAGATTAAAGACATAAATCAGAAAAAAAGAAACCTGACTCAAATGCAAAACAAGAAAGGAAGGAGGGAAAAAAACCATCACCAAAAGAAAACACGAAATAAGGTCATAGGAAAAACTCTAAATGCTTCAGAGGTTCGTATAAATATAAATAGAGGGGCGCCTGGGTGGCTTAGTCGGTTGAGTGTCTGACTTTCGCTTAGGTCATGATCTCGCGGTTCGTGGGTTCGAGCCCTGCGTCGGGCTCTGTGCTGACTGCCTGCTCAGAGCCTGGAGCCTGTTTCAGTCTGTGACTCCCTCTCTCTCTAACCCTCCCCTGCTTGCGCTGTCTCTTTCTCTCTCTCCTAGAAATAAATAAAAATATTAAAAAAAAAAAACCAATGGACTGAGGACACAGAGATGATCCATATTAAAAATATATATATAAATAGATTAAGTCCCATTAGTTAAAAAACATGATCAGTCTACAGAAAATATTTTCCAAATATATATTATGTAAAGCATACTTTAAAAAATAAAAAGGACACAGATAAAGGATAAACATGGAAACATAGAAAAAGATGTACCAAACATGTACTAACCAGAAGCAATCTGGTCATGTTCTACTGATATCAGACAAACAGACTGTAAGGCAAAGGCATCGCGAGACGAAAATGTGAGATAAATGAAAAACTGCTGCGATTCACTCAGACGATGTAGTAGTTCTAAACTTGCTGCATTAGAATAATCTTGAAATAGATAAAGCAAAGTTGCCAGAGCCTCAGGGAGAAATTGTCAAATCTGCTGTCCTAGGGAAAGATCTAAAGATACATCTTTAGTAATTAATAGATCAAGCAAGAATATAAAGAAGAAACCAGAGACTTGTATAGGAATATTTAACAAGCCTGCTCTATTCAACAAACACAGAAGCCTGAACCCAAGAGATTGTTTCAAACACATATTGATCATCTACAAAAATTGACTGTCCACTGGGCCATAAAGCAAGTGTCAACAATTTCAAAGGACAGAAACCACGTCAGGCCACTTTCACTAATGACAACGCCATCCAGCCAGAAAGCCACTGTTTTAGACACTCTTGGTGTTTGTGACTTTAGATGCTCACATGACAGAATGTTATTGTTAGAAATTTGGACTGAAAGGGTGCCTGGCGGGCTCAGTGGGTAGAGTGTGCAAATCTTGATGTCAGGGTTGTTAAGTTGGAGCCTCATGTTGGGTATAGAGATTACTTAAAAATAAAATCTTTAAAAAGGGAGGGAAGGAGGGGGGAAGAAAGGAAGGAAAGAAGGGATAGAGAAAGAGAGAAAAAGAAGAAAAAAGAAAGGAAGGAATAGAAAGAAAGAAAGAAAGAAAGAAAGAAAGAAAGAAAGAAAGAAAGAAAGAAAGAAAGAAAAGAGGAAGAAGGAAGAAGAGAAAGAAAGAAAGAAAGAAAAAAAGAAAGAAAGAAAGAAAGAAAGAAAGAAAGAAAGAAAGAAAGAAAGAAAAGAAAGAAAGAAAGAAAAGAAAGAAAGAGAAGGAAGGAAAATTAATTTGAACTGAAGGTCTAAAGATGAGAGAGATCAGAAATCAAAGCAAGCTGTGAAGGAAGCCGACTCCTCTGGATGGAAATTTCTAGCAGGCATCTAAAAATCTGCCAGAGGGGGGCACCTGGGTGGCTCAGTTGGTTGAGTGTCTGACCAGCTCAGGTCATGATCTGGCGGTTCATGAGTGCGCTCTCTCTCTTTCTTCGCTTTCTCTCTCTGTCTCTCAAAAATAAAATATTTTTTAAAAAAATAAAAAGGCAGGCCTTCCGGGGGAACGTACCAACGTCGAGCTGTGAAATGGTCTGATTTGGAAACTAGCTAGCATATTTTGATCCTTGGCTTCCTATGTGTTGAGTCACCCCTCCTCACCTCCAAACCCAAGGTATTGCCCGCCTCTCCTGTTAAATCTAATTAGAGGGGCGCCTGGGTGGCTTAGTCGGTTAAGCGTCCGACTTTCGCTTAGGTCATGATCTCGCGGTTCGTGGGTTCGAGCCCCGCGTTGGGCTCTGCTGACTGCCAGCTCAGAGCCTGGAGCCTGTTTCAGTCTGTGACTCCCTCTCTCTCTGACCCTCCCCTGCTCACGCTGTCTCTCTCTCTCTCTCTCTCCTAAAAATAAATAAAACATTAAAAAAAAAATCTAATTAGAGGCTCCGCAGTGCGGTCACTTGGGGAGCTTGATGTATAGCCCGAGAATCTGGGGGATACGAGAGCTGGGAGCAAAAGGCACCGGCCTGACGTGGCAGGGCAGAGAGCGTCCAGCCCAGCCTTCCTTCCACAGACAAGGGTGCTCTGTGGCCCAGGGGTGGACGAGTGGAGATTAGAGCCAGCCTGGTACCACTTAAAATAAATCCTACTCTCATCTGATCATCCTCCACGGCCTCCCTGCTTCTTCTCATGTCTCACTGTGTTCTGTCCAGACTCAGCAGAACAGCCAGATGGGTCCTTTGAAACGTAAGTAACTCCTCCGTACAAAACCCTACAATGGCTCCCAGTAACGAGGCCAGGAAGGGCCAGTGTCCCCATCGGGTCCCTCTGCCTGACTGTTCTTCCCCAGGAACCCACAGGCTGACCTGCTCCCCTCCTCAGGGTCTCCCACCCAGACGTCACCTTCTCTGCGAGCTCTGCCCAGACCAGTCTATCTACCGTTGCCGAGGGGTTCACACACAGGGGCTAACGCTACAGAGAAAAGCAGGGGTGCTGTTAACAAAAGGCAGGCAGTGCAGGGAGAGAAGCACCGACCGGAACAGGACAAGTGGCAGGGGAGGGGCTTTTACTATGCTTTAAACTGCACACCTCGGTTTCACACCCTTTTCTACATGGATGGCAGCTTTCACAATTCAAAAGGAAAGTGGATCTATGCTTGTTTAAATGCAGGAAGACACATTTGGTTGAATATTAAAAAATCAGCTAATAGAGGGGCGCCTGGGTGGCCCAGTCTGTTGAGTATCTGACTTCGGTTCAGGTCATGATCTCGCGGCTCATGAGTTCAAGCCCCGCGATGGGCTCTGTGCTGACAGCTCAGAGTCTGGAGCCTGCTTTGGATTCTGTGTCTCCCTCTCTCTCTGCCCCTCCTCTGCTCGCACTCTGTCTTTCTCTCAAAAATACACATTTTTAAACATGTTTAAAGAAATAGAAAATAAAATGTATATAAAGTACTTAGAGCTGCCCCTGATGGCACAGGTTATATGTTGTGCATAAAAGTAGCCAATAGTATTATTAAAAAGAAGCCCCAAAGAACCAAAAAATTACTGGAATTAATAAGCAAGCCATGCAAGGCTTCAGGACAAAGGACTAAAATGCAGAAGTAAAAACCACATCTGTGGATACAAGCAGCAAAGTTAGAAAACGTAATTTTAAAAAAGATACCATCTGTAAGAAGCAGCAAAGGAAAAGTTTTTCTAAAGAAAACTAACCAAAAAACTACCTAGTCCTTATAGAAAACAATATATCAACTGTTATTTACAGTTGCTGAAAGATTTCCATTAATGAACCTGCCTATCATATTCATGGATTAGAAAATTCCTTATCGCAAAGCAGATCATTGCCCCTAATCTGAGCTATAGATTCAACATACTTCCAGCTAAGATCTCAACAGGGCTTTTGTTTTTTGTAGAAATTGATAAGTTATTTCTAAAATCTTTGTGGAGGGGCGCTTGGGTGGCTTAGTCAGTTAAGCGTCTGACTTCCTCCCAGGTCATGATCTCACAGTTCGTGGGTTCAAGCCCCGTGTCGGACTCTGTGCTCTCAGCTAGCTCAGAGCCTGGAGCCTATTTTTGGATTCTGTGATTCCCTGACCCTTCCCTGCCCACGTTGTCTCTATCTCTCTCTCTCAATAATAAAACATTAAAAATTTTTTAAAATAAAAATAAAATCTCTGTGGAGGAATCAAGGACCTAGAAAAGCCAAGGCATTAATGCTGCTGCTGGTGATAGAGAGGGAGGCTGATATCTGTCCAACCGGAGACTGGACTACCTCTAATACTTGGTCATTAAAAGCATAACATTTGATTTTTTATGTGTGTTTTTTATTTTTTTTTTTTAATTTATTTCTAGGAGAGAGAGAGAGAGACAGCGTGAGCAGGGGAGGGTCAGAGAGAGAGGGAGACACAGACTGAAACAGGCTCCAGGCTCTGAGCAGGCAGTCAGCACAGAGCCCGACGCGGGGCCCGAACCCACGAACCGCGAGACCATGACCTAAGCGAAAGTCGAACGCTTAACCAACTAAGCCACCCAGGAGCCCCAAAAGCATAACATTTGAGGCGCCTGGGTGGCTCAGTCGGTGAAGTGGTTGACTTTGGCTCAGGCTCAGGTCATGATCTCGTGGTTCGTGAGTTCAAGCCCTGCATCGGTCTCTGTGCTGACAGCTCGAAGCCTGGAGCCTGCTTCGGATTCTGTGTCTCCTTCTGTCTCTACCCTTCCCCCTCTCACACTCTGTCTCTGTCTCTCGAAAATAAAAAACATTTAAAAAAATTTTTTTAAAAAGCATAACATTAGACAGTGGGCAGAACGGAGGGCCTGGAAACTGATCCCAGCACATGTGGACGTTTGGTGAATACCAGTGGTGCCACTGGGGGAAGAGGGGGACGACTTAGTAAAAGGTATTAGGGGAATTGGGAATCCACATAAAGGAAGAATTAAACAGGAATCCCTACTTCTCACTCACAACAGAAATCGACTCCAGGTGGATTAAAGATTTCAATGTGAAAAGCGAAACTAAATATCTTAGAAGACTATGTGAAAGATTTTCTTTAAGACTCACATGGGGTAGAATTTCTTCAACCCGGTCTTTCTGGAACCTTCTCTCTTGGGAAATAGTAATTTCAGCCTCCCAGATTTTCATATCAAAATCTTGAAATCATCCTTAATTCCTCTCTCCTCCACCCCAAATCCATTGATTAGCATACCCTGTATGCTCTAGCTTACAGATACCCAGAAGCCTGCTACATCAGACCACCTTCATCATTATCTCCCTGGGCCGCCATATTGCACAATGGTGCCTCTAGGGTTGTGCAGGGTCCCAAGCCCTGCTCCCTAGACCAGGCCATCATCATCTCCCCCACCTGGATTTTTACAGTCAATTCCTCACTGGTCTTCCTGTTTCTGCCCCAAGAACCCTGAACTAGTCCTCAATGACAAGCAGAATGGTCCTCCAACTTAAGTTACAAAACTGTCATTTCTCCTGCCTGAGATTCTCCCTCCCCTGGCTTCCCAACCCCTCAAGAGAAAAGACTTTCTGGTGGCCTTCCCCACCCAACCCTTTGCCTTTCTGATCTCTCTCTCTCCCTCTCTCTCTCTCAAGTTTATTTATTCTGAGAGAGAAAGCATGAGTGGTAGAAGGACAGAGAGACAGAGGGGAAGAGAGAGAGAGAGAGAGAGAGAGAGAGAGAGAGAGAGAGAGAATTCCAAGCAGGCTCCTGACTGTCAGTGCAGAGCTCGATGCTGGGCTCGAACCCACGAACTGTGAGGTCACGACCTGAGCCGAAATCAAGAGTCGCCGCCTAACTGACAGAGCCAGCCAGGCGCCCCCTCCTCTCCCTCACTCTTGTTCAACCACAACCTGGAACCGCTAGCGTGAGGCAGACAGAAGGAGTGGAAACGAAAGGGACACACAGGTGAAACTCACCGGCAGTTGGTGCTAAAGGTGAAGCCCAACCTGACCACGCCTGGCCGATTTCTGGAGTATAAATACTACCGTGGTTCATTGTAAAATAGCGTTGCGATGCCAATCAGTTAAGGAAACTTTAACAACGGACCCTTGTGAGCTGGTGCCAGCTGGTTTGAGCAGGCTCTCGCACCAGCCGTGCCAAGGCTGTGTCTCTCGGGCTGGTGATGGGCACACAGTGCTTTTCCCTTTGTGTGGACCTTACCCTACAAGGGTGTGTGTGCTGATGGGTGATTATCGTTACGGAGACACATGGAAGGCAGGAACCCAGAGGCCCCGAGAAGAGGACAATCTGAGCTGTCTTCTCTCTCCCCCCACCAGCACCACCCCGTCTCCAAGTTCAAAGAAAAAGCCAGAAAGGCTTCCAGTGGCTGTCTGGTTCCTTGGGTGATGGGGATCTGAGCCAGGCGAGGAGGTCTGCCAGGCTCTGGGGACACTGGAGAGGTCCTGGTGTGACGGAAGGAAGAAAGAAGAGGACCGGACAGAGGTCGTGTTTTGCAATGAGGCTGAACTCGAACGTGGGGGCAGAGAGAAGCGCCTTGCACGATGGCCGTGGACCTTCATCTGAGCATTCTGTTAACCCTTGGGCACAGGGTCACAGCAGGGAGGTGACCCGCGAGCCGAGGAAAGACTCTGGGGCTTTGGAGGCGGAAAGAAAACATGGATCTGAGCCCCGACCCACCACCTACGACTGAGTGGTCTTGGGCGAACTTTCCGATGCACCTGTGAAATGAGCTAATCATTCTTGCCCCTAAGCAAACAGGACGGTGGCGGCCCTGCAGAGAACACTGTAAAGATGTCTGCATCTCCAGCCGGTCCTTTCCCCCAGGCAATGCCACCACCCTCTCAGGGAAGAAAAACTAATGGCCTGCCAGCTACTCACTCGGAGCCCCAGGCCAAGCGGCTTCAAGCCGCACTTCAGAATCCTGTTGCTGACCCACCAAGGGCCACGTTTTCCTTGTTACCCCCCATGATCCCAAGAAGGTGACCAAAGCCAAAAGAGGTGAAGGGTCTTGCCTGAGGCCACCCCCAGGGAGTGGCAGGGCTGAGCTTTGAACCTAGAAAGCCTGATACTGTCCTCCCTGTGACCAAATTAGGACACAGATTATGACACCCAGAGGTGTCTGAGGGAGTGCCAGCTATTTGCCAATGGGGATGGGTTTTCCGCATGGTGAGGACAGATTGCTGGAGCCGGGACATTCCCAGCATGCGGCACAGGGCCTGGCCCGGGGAGGGCCCTTGGTGGCAGTGAAATGAGTGTCCCTGGGAATGAGTCCTGGGTCTCAGACCCCATAGGGGTCCAGGAAGGGGCGAACACCCCAAAGGCCTTCCCTACCCAATGCCTTGGGCACCACAGTTGCTGACGGCCTCCACCCTTGCCCTTGAGCCTGACCTTGAAACAAGTTTGACCGCGTGTTGTAGCCCAGATTGTAGTACTCTGAGAAGATGGAGTTCATTTCCATGGGTTTCCTAGTCCTGCTGGACCCCGAGTTGGCACTCTTCTGGCCCTCAGAGGCTTCATCGATGGCCCTTTGAGCCTGTGTGACAAGCAAGGAAGAGACAAGGGAAGCAGGGTCAGCCCCCTACCCCTCTTCCAACTCCTCCTCCCTCTCACCCTGCCCTCACCACCTCTTAGCCCACCCCTACCCTGCAGCCTCCAACCAGGCCCAGGGCCAGGGGCTGGGAGAGCTGAAGGTCCTCCACCACTCACACCTCCCCACGTGCCACACGGGCATCAGAGCAGGTAATGATCATAGAGTCTCTTCCCTGCTTTGAGCACCTAGTGTATACACCGTCAGGAGAGGTCTGAGAGCACTCAGAGCCCTGATTTTTCTCTAGAACCCAGGCAACACCTAGGGCAGCTCGGGTGGCTGCTGAGATTTCATCAGGGCCAGCTCCTTCCTGTACCAGTGGGGAACCAAGGCTAAGATTGGCTGAGGAACCAGGAAATGGGGGTGTGTATCCCAGTTCTGCCATGACCCAGCTACTGACATTGGGCGAGTGTCTGCGCCTCTCTGGGCCTCAGTTTCCCTACTTGTAAAATGGGGGTGGGGGCCAAAGTAGATGGTCATTGAGGTGGCCTCCAGCTCTGATATTTGCTGGCTCTGGGACACTTGTGTCAAAGCCAGACAGAAAAACCAGATCTCTTGATTCAAGCCCAGGACAATGATGACCAAAGGGAGAAATGACACCATTCCAAGGCCGAGAGGGGCAGTGACAGACAGTGATCACAGAGCCAGCCTTAAGCTGGGACAAGGGCCTCCAAGTGGGACAGGACTTTTGGGATTGTGACTTCCCAGACTAGCAGGTGGGTGTGGTCACCACACCTTATGATGACAAAGTAGAGGGGGGACCCAGCCCACAGCCTTTGTGATCCTAGGGATTCTGCTTGCTCATTGAGACCCTAAGCAGCTCGTGTCACCTCTCTGAACTTCTCTTGTACCATCTGTTCAAAAAGAAGCCATAACTCGCACAAGGTAGTCGCTGTGAGGGTTGAGAAGATGGCTTTGAAAATATCTGTCAAGATGCCAGAGCAGGAAGAACGCTTCGTGTTTGACGAGAAATAGCAGTTTTGTCTCAACTTTCAGCTGATCCATAGGGACCCACCGAATGGTGTATCAGGTGGGGAACAGCGCTGGCATCAACTAGTGATGTCTGCCATGTGCAGGACATGGAAGTTGTGGCATTCATGCCATGCTTTTGCCAACCTGGTGTAGCCCAACTGCCTCACTTTACAGATGTAGGGACTAGAGCCCAGAGAGGGGAAGTAACTTATCTAACATCACCTAGCATTTGGGGGCAGAGCCAGGATTCAAACCCAAATCTTCTGATTCCCAGTCAATGCCATCTATCCACTCAACGTTGTCTCCTTCAGGAGACTTGTTCAAGTTAAAAGCATCTGATACAAAAGCCAGACTTCTCACTGCAAGGTCTGTAAAGGCCAGACCATGATAGCCCAGTTTGGATTCTTATCCTATAGAACTGGTTGAGTTTGGTGAACTTAGGTAACGCCTCTAAGCCTTGGGCTCCTTATCCATATGCTGGTGGTAACAATAGTACCTGCCTTACCGGGAAGATCAAATGAGTTGTGCATGAAGACTTTAAACTGCTCAGTGCCTGGCACATCGCAAGGGCACAGTCAACATCACTGTCATCAATGATATTATTGTAGGGACTCTGTACTTGACAGCAGGCTCCTTGGGGGTCCTCATAAGTCTCCACACATAACCCACCTGCTGCCCTCAGCCTCCTGTGCCCGCTCTGATACCTGCTCCTCAGAGATCAGCTCGTCCACCATCTTGCTCCCAAACTTGTGACGAATGTTGTTGGGAATGACGCTGCTCTTCTGGTCCCGGGCTCCCATGTTGGGACCTTCCTTCGGTCCCTGGCACAGCTGAGCCTCCTCTTGGATAGAAGCCCTGCTCTCCCTCGAGGAGGGTCTGTAGCCTCCGTTCTTCAGGGACCCACACTGTGAGTCCTTTCCCGAGGACAGAGAACCCCTACTGATGGCCGTTGAGGGTGTGGGCTGGACCTCCTCAGAGTGGGGCTGCCTTAGGGGGCTGCATCCCCGGTACAGGGTCTCCTGTGGGGAGACGGGGGCCTGGTACTTGAACTTGGGGGTGTCCAAAGGGCTGAGGGCAGTTCTCCAGGAGTCCGTGTCCTGCTGGCTTTCCTTGCTGTTCAGATGGGCCCTGGCCATAGAGGTTGTACCTGAATAGGGGGAGAGCGGGAGGGAGGGAGGGAAAGAGATAAATGCAGAGTAAGGGACAGAAAGGGAGACAGTGATGAGGCAAGGAGGAGGAAGAGACAGACACAGAGCCTCAGGGACCTGGAGCAGATAAAGGCGAGGCAGAGAACTGAAGGAACCCCATGAGAAACTGCTTTTTCTGCTCCTTTTCCTGCTTCTGTTCATGCTGAGAACTGTGCGCCGCCTTATCCACACCTTACAGATAGTGTATGCCCTCCTTGTAAAGGTCAAGGGTTTAATGACTTCTTCAGAGTCTTCCAGCACAATAGACAATATCTAAAGAGCGACATGAATGTTTTTCAAGACGACAGACTCACCCAGACCCCTCACTCCAGGATATCAGTGCCTTACAGAAAACGCCTAAACACCTGTCCTTGCTCCTGGGTGCCTGAGAAGACATGTGCACGGGACCACTGTCCTAAAGGAAAACCCCAGGCCCCAAGCAAAGACGAGACTCATTCCCCTCTCCCTTCGGAGTCTCCCAGACACTCTGTCTGCATCTTCACTCTCAACGTCTTCAACAGACCCTGCTCTCAACTTCCTCTCGGCTCACATTTCATTTCCGTGTCCTGTGAGAAGCCAAGGACCCTCTTGGCTGGTCCTTTGAGACCCCTCGTTGGGTCCTCAGACCCAGCCAGCCTGCATCAAAGGGACAGTCAAAGGGATGGGGACAGAGAGCAGTCATAGCAGCCAGAAGCACAGGGGAGAAATCAGGAGAGACAGAGGAAGAAGTTCAGTCGGCCAGGCCTCCCGCTTCCCACTGGACAGGATCAACCCACATTGTTTTTGACAAGAGCAGCTGCAGCCCCAGGCTGTCAGCCCTGAGGCCCCGGCTGTGTGACCTTGACCTCTCTGCGCTTTGTGAACTAGCTCCAGTAAGTTAGTTCTCTTCCTGGCTTTGAATCCCGCAGGGATCCAGTGGAGAAAGCCAGCAGCGGTGGGAACTGGCAGAGGGTCTCCTTGGCTGGCCCAGTCACGGGGCTGGATGGGCCAGGTCTTTGCTCCCCATTCATAGCTGCTCCCCAGCGCCCACTTCCCTCTGCCGTCTTCACTATTCAGGTGGCATCACCCCAGCCACTTCCAGGCTCTCCAACCAGCAGCCGCGCCTTCTGGCCCGGACTCCCAGTCCCTCCTCCTTGTCTTCGCCCATCCCTGGCTCCCACCAAACGGCTCCTCCTTCCCCACCCCCAATTCCCAGTGCCGCCCCCCCCCGCCACTCCCCACCCCCCCCACCCCCCTACCCCGGCCTGGTTCCGCTACCTAGAAGGCCTGCCCCTCCTTCTCAAAACCCTCCCCTTCAGTTCCTTCAAATGCTGTCTCATCAAGAATCCTCCCCGACACCCACCCCAGCCTGGCTTTCCCGCCCTCCAAGATGGGGGGTGGCGGCCTCACTGAAATGGGGCCTTGGGTGGGTCAATCCTGGACCTCCCGCAGCACCCACCAGACAACCCCGTGCATCTGAGACATGGGGTGGAGGCCAGCAGTAAGCCAGCGAGTAGGGGGCTGTAGGGGTGTCAGACCCAGAGTGACACTGCGCGCCGTCAGTGTAATACGTCATTTCTTTTCATGCTCACACCTCTGACATCAGACCGCATCTGACAGTCGATGGCCCGGGTCTAACCGGCGATGTTTTTCTCTTTGGGATGGGGAAGCCACATAAGTAACGGGGCATCTTGCAACCACGGGGATGGTGACTTAAAACACTCGATTTATGTAACGTGGTACGCATTCCATATAATGCATAGGAGTATATAAATTCTTTCTTCCCGTGTTCATCCTTGTATTTTCTGTGCAAAATACAGAAAAGGAGCCTTTCCTCCACCCCTGGCCTCAACCACCACACAGCCTCAGTCGGCCTCACCTCCTGCTCCCCAGGCTTCAATCCCAGGTCACCACTGTCAACGCATTTGGTGAGCTTCGCTCCAAAACATTCGAGATAGCTCCTCCAGCCCTCCTGAAGGATACATAGTTTTGCTTCCCTTTTGTTTATAAAAGGAGATCAGATTCTATGTATCCGCTTTGCAACTTGCTGTTAAAAAACCCCCCACTGTTTGGGGCGCCTGGGTGGCTTAGTCAGTTAAGCGTCCGACTTTCACTTAGGTCATGATCTCATGGTTTGTGGGTTCGAGCCCCGCGTCGGGCTCTGTGCTGACTGCCAGCTCGGAGCCTGGAGTCTGTTTCAGTCTGTGACTCCCTCTCTCTCTGACCCTCCTGCTTGCACTGTCTCTCTCTCTCTCTCCTAAAAATAAATAAAATATTAAAAAAAAAAACCCACTGTGCCTTGGGTTATGGTGGGAGACTCAGACTGATGGGGCAGGATTTAGCAATTTAGATTTCTTGGTGGGGGGGGGTGTCAGAGACGGCCGATGGACAGCAGCGGGGGTTTGCCAGTTCCTGGGGGTTTTATTTCATTCTCATGGGATCCTCCAAGTACGGGCAGTGCCCTGCGGAAGCCCCTCTCACTTCCCGCCCCCATGAGGAGCTGCAGACCCCTCCGTAGGGCAGCGGAGGCAGAAAACGCTTGCCTTCCTTCCTGCCACACACCCCCACCCGTGAAATCAGATGCTGTTTCGTTCTTGCTCCTTGGTCATCCACACAAAAGGCAGAGGGAGAACTTGTTCCTGAGACCAGACCCGGCGGCCTTCCCTCCATCCAGTCCTGGTTCCGCCCCAGCAAACAAATGGGAGCCTCTGGGGACAACCGAGGCCAGGGCCGGGCACCCTTCTCAACAAAGTGGAGACAGAGTATGAGCTACGCTCAGCACCCACCCCATCAACCACGGCCCTTCCTCCTGCTTACGGTGGGGGGGTGGGGGGGGCTGAGGCCCAGCGCAGCGATGGGCTCCTACTGGGGTCCCGCAGGATGCCGGGCTCACGACTCAAGTTGCAGGGCTCCCCGTTTCTCCCAGGCCTAGCTCCCGATTGCCTCATTGATCCTCATGTTACAGTGGAATCGCCTGCCCACCTTCCCCCCGCCAGCCCCTTGGGGTGACAAGCTTTCACTGGCCGGACCCGGTCCAGAGAGCCCATATTCACCAACCCACCTGCTGACGGAGCACAAACTGTGTCAGGTGCTGCGTCAGGCATCGGGGACACAGCAGTGAACTAAAAGGCCAACCCCTGATCTCTTGGAGCTAAATATTTGTGGAATGAATGAATGAATGAATGAATGAATGAATGGCTGTCAGCTGCTGGCGTTTCAGGAACCCCATTGTAACTCTGCCGTTCCTCCTTCCCTTCAGCTGTAAAGCGGGCAGAGTGAGACCAGCTTCACTTGCTGTTGTGAGGGTCAGATGGTCAGTGCTCAGTTTTCCCAGCTTGGCCCTCGATCAGAATCCCGCCCCCAACACGCCCCCACTCATTACATCTGCGGATTCTAGGGCCCCTCCTGACGCCTGCATCAGAGCCTCCCTGAGAGAGGCAGAATCTGAGAGTTTAACATGGCCGGGGTCCGGGGGTTTTTGGAGAGAGTTTCCAACAGGCAAGTCCTCCCCGATCTCACTGGATGGCCACGCGCCATGGGCCCCTCTCAGAGCTGACCTGACCCAGTCATTCCTGCATTGAAGTGACTCCTACCCCTTGTCCTGTAGGCAAAGCCCTCAACTCGGGGGTCCAGACCCAGGACCCAGGAGCCATACTGACTTCTCTGGGCTCCGCCAAAGCACCTCTGACTTCTAGACTTCTGCCCGCGCTGTTCCCCACGCCTGGACCCTCCCGTCTCAACTCGTTGGGCCACACCACTCCCTGGGCCCGGCTCGCTCAGGACCTGCCTGTACCTTCCACCCACGAGACCAGGCCCCAGCTGGGTTGTTCCTCAGCCCTGCCCTGGGGTGCTCGCCTCCCCCTGAGCCCTGCAGACAGAGACAGGGCACAGCAGAGGGGCAGATGGGAGGGGCCAGCAGTATTCCTCTCCCTGCCTTTGATTTCTGTCTTCAAACAGAACGCAGAGTGAGTCAGGGCCCCACCGTGGGAGACCCAAGCAGGACCAAGACCCAGATCGAGGGAGAGGGAGCAGGGACCGTTCCCTGCTGCCCCCAGGGCGCCCATCCAGAAGCTGGTCCCAGGGCAGCCTGTCCTACCTATTTGGCGGCCCAGCTCCATGGACTCTTGCTCTGGGACAGGTAATTCCAAGCTTCGTCCTGTAGACAGAGAAACACATTTGGTCATCACAGATGACACATGGTCTCTGCAGAGACAGATGAGCTGAGAGCTGAACATAGAGGCCCTTGGCCATCAGCCCGGCCCCACCCAGAGGCAGCCTGAGCCAAGGGAACTGGCTTGGCCAACACAGGAGAGCCGAGCACGGGAATCACCCTGGTCCAACCTCAGCCTTTGCTCCAAAGAACAGGCCTCCGGGCCGAATTTGAGGGGCAGCTTTGGAATCTTCAAAGTCTCTGCTGCTCTCAGGTTTGTGTTCCTTTTCCCGGTGATATTTCCTCATATTCCTAATATTTTATTGCAGTGGCTTTTAAGATTGTCACCGCAAATAAGAAAGATAAAACGACAGATTGTACAGTGAATGGTTCACACCTGACCTAAGCGGTAAGCATCTTTGTAATCAGGAGAGCACGGAAGCGGCAAGTCAGAGCTGGAGGGGGTCTTTGGGATTAACTAATCCAATCTCTTGGTTATATAGATAAAGGAACGGAGGCCCAGGGAGGGGGAGTGTCAGGTCACCCAGCCCCGCTGGTCTGCTGGTAAAGCCCAGAGCAGATGAAGAGCTTGGTCAATTTTGTTCTTTGGAAAAATGACAAAGCAAAACACCCTATTAATGTTGACACTTGATAATCATGTGGCAACACCTGTGTGACTGTGCAGCGTCTGATATGGATGCTTCCAATGATCCCTGTCCCCCTGGTATTCACACAGTGTGTTAGCCTCTGGCCACATACACACCCCGCCCTGAGTGTGGGCTGGACTTAGCAGCTTGCTTCTGATCCAAAGGATATGACAAAGTGGAAACATGTCACTTTGAGATTAGATTAGTGCCTTCTGTCTTTTTTTTTTAATATATTTATTTTTGAGAGAGAGAGAAACAGAGTGCAAGCCAAAGAGGGGCAGAGAGAGGGAGACACAGGATCTGAGGCAGGCTCTAGGTTCCGAGCTGTCAGCACAGAGCCCAACACGGGGCTCGAACCCACGGACCAGGAGATCATGACCTGAGCCAAAGTCGGATGCTCAACAGACTGAACCACCCAGGTGCCCCAGGTGCCTTCTGTCTTGTTCACACTCTTTCTCTGGCTCTGCCTGGATTCCTTGCTCTAGTAGAAACAACTGCCATGTTTTGAGCTGCCCCGTGGAGAGGCGAACAGCTCACGAGGAATGGAGACCCTTGGTCCCATAGTCCTCAGAGAACTACCTGATCCTGTCCCCTCCCCAGTGAGCATGGTCGTGGATCCTTCCCTAGTTGAGCCTTCCTATGAGAACACAGCCCAGCAGACACATCTCTTATAGCCCATGGGACACCCAGAGGACCCGCCCAGGCCACACTCAGGATCCAGACTCATAGTAACTATGAGATAATAAATTTGTACTTCTTTAAAGCACATAGGTTTTTTTAAAAATGTTTATTTACTTTTGAGACACAGAGCAAGCAGAGGAGAGGCAAAAAGAGAGGGAGACACAGAATCTGAAGCAGGCTCCAGACTCCAAGCTGTCAGCACAGAGCCTGACATGGGGCTCAAACCCATGAACCGTGAGATCGTGACCTGAGCCAAAGTCAAGACACCCAACCGAGCCACCCTAAAGCACGTAGTTTTAAGTTGCTACGCTTTGTGGCCATTTGTCACGCAGCAAGAGGTAATCAGCATATATTTTGGTACCGAGATGGGCCGCTGCTATAACAAATAACCTAAAAATGTGGGAGTGGCCCCAGAATCAAGCAGTGTTGAGGCGTGGCTGAAATTTGAGGGACGTGATGGAGGAAGCCTACATTTCCTTAACAGATGTGCAGGCACAAAAGGACGCAAGGAATGTGTTCTTCGAACCTGGAGGAAGACGCATCCTTGTTCTGTAATGATGGAAACTTATAACGTGGCCATTGACAGTTATGCGGAAAGTAGAACATGTGACGGGTGAGCTGGGGGATGTAGCAAAGGAGACTTCCAAGCAAAGGCCCTGAAGATGCCTCCCTGCTTCTTCTTGTAGTGAAATATGAGAGGAAAAAGCAGCACTGAAGGAAGGACCATTAAACACAAAAGAGGCAGGACCTGATGGTTTCGGAAAACCTCATCCTCTTCAAGTGTCAAAAGATGCTGAAATTAAGAAATGTGTTCAGGGGTGCCTGGGTGGCTCAGTCGGTTAAGCGTCCGGCTTTGGCTCAGGTCATGATCTCACGGTTCGTAAGTTCGAGCCCCGCGTCGGGCTCTGTGCTGACAGCTCAGAGCCTGGAGCCTGCTTTAGATTCTGTGACTCCCTCTCTCTCTGCCCCTCCCCTGCTCTCACTCTGTCTCTCTCTCTGTCTCTCTCTCTGTCTCAAAAATTAATAAAACATTAAGAAAAAAAACCTCACAGGAGCACCTGGGTGGCTCAGTTGGTTGACTGTCTGACTTAGGCTCAGGTCATGATCACTTGAGTCATGGGTTAGAGCCCCACGTCGGGCTTTGCACTGACAGTATGGAGCCTGCTTCAGATTCTCTGTCTCCCTCTCTCTCTGTGTCCTACCCTCTCCTCTCAAAAATAAATAAACATTAAAAAAAAACTTTATAAAGATGAAAAGGTCAGGGCCTTATTCAGTCACACAAAGGGCCCTTTCTTTTCTTTCTTTCTTTTTTTTTTTTACAAATAGTTTATTGTCAAGTTGGTTTCCATATAACACCCAGTGCTCATCCCCACAAGTGCCCTCCACCAGGCCCATCTCCCACCTCCCACCCACACCCATGAGTCCTCAGTTTTTGTCAGCATTCAAGAGTCTCTCATGGTTTGCCTCTCTCCCTTTCCCCCACCATTTCCCCCTTCTTCTCCCCCTTGGTCCTCAGTTAAGTTCCTCCTAATCCTCCTATACGTGCAAACATATGATATTTGTCTTTCTCTACCTGACTTATTTCGCTCAGCATAACACCCTCAAGGTCCATCCATGTTGCTACACATGGCCAGATTTCATTGTTTCTCATTGCCATGTAGTATTCCATGGTATAGATAAACCACATCTTCTTGATCCATTCATCTGTTGATAGACACTTAGGCTCTTTCCATGTTTTAGCTATTGTGGAGAGTGCTGCTATGAACATTGGGGTACATGTGCTCCTATGCATCAGCATTTCTGTATCCCTTGGGTAAATTCCTAGCAATGCTATTGCTGGGTCCTAGGGGAGTTCTATTGTTAGTTTCCTGAGGAACCTCCACACTGTTTTCCAGAGGGGCTGTACCAGTTTACATTCCCACCAACAGTGTAGGAGGGTGCCCGTTTCTCCACATCCTCGCCAGCATCTAGAGTTCTCTGATTGGCTCATTTTAGCCACTCTGACTGGCGTGAGGTGGTATCTCAGTGTGGTTTTGATTTGTATTTCCCTGATGAGGAGCGATGCTGAGCATCGTTTCATGTGTCTGTTGGCCATCTGGATGTCCTCTTTGGAGAAGTGTCTGTTCATGTCTTCTGCCCATTTCTTCACTGGGTAGTTCGTTTTTCGGGTGTGGAATTTGGTGGGTTCCTTATAGGTTTTGGATATTAACCCTTTATCTGATATGTCATTTGCAACTATCTTTTCACAAAGGGCCCTTTCAAGAGATAAGGGTTCACCTCGCAGACCCCCAGTGTAGTATTAGGACCTCTAGAAAGTTTGTCTCAGCAGGAGCCCCAGAAGAGAGGAGCATAGCTGTTGTCTAGTGGTGTGGGCCCCTGGGGGATTCAGATATTGAGGAAACTATCAGCAAAAGCACTACCAGCTTGGAGGAAAGGGGGCAGAGAAGTACAAAATAGAATAAGACTGGTGGACTCTCAAATTCTGCGGGAACTATTCAGCCTACACACGTGCTATCTTCTATTTTATTGTATTTTTAAAGCATAATTAGAGGGGAGGAAGCAAGCACCTGCTGGGAATTACTGAGAACCACGGAGAATGATTTCCAGGCCTTGAAACCCAACCAGGGAAAGTTCGACCATTCCCTGGCTGGATTTCAGAACTGCTACGGACCAGTGATTTTGTGTCTCCAGCTTCCTTGTTTTTGAACCGAGATGACTGTAGCTCGCATCCTACACCATGTCCACACCGTTGTGTGTTGGGTGCATTCACACAGAGCTTAGTTTCACAAGATCGACTGATGGGGAAGGACTGAGCTCAAGACTCCACAGCCAAGGAACCTCTTCCACACCTGGGTCTGATTTGTAGAGCCAGATTCTAGATGCAGAATCTAGAGCATCAGCCAGAGCTGATGCTGTAACGGAATGAGCCCTTTTTTTTTTTTTTTTTTGAGATCTTAGGCAGAAATAAATGTATTTTGTACATGGAAGGGATGTAAATTATTGGGGCCTCGAGGGGGCCCTGAAGTAAGCAGTTGACAGGACTCCCGAGGATCCTGTCCCTTGGTATTCACACTCTTGTATAATCCCGCCCCTTGCGTGTGGGCTGCGCCTGTTGACCTGCTTCTGACCAGTGGAGTATTTGATGGGATAACGTGACGGGCTGTCATTTCCAGGATGACTGAAGACTGAACATAGAAGATTGTGACTCCATTGTTCACACTCTGTCAGGGTCTTGGCTGGCTCACTGTGATAGAAGAAACGCCCATGCCGTGAGCTAACCTCAGGAGAGGCCCACCTGGCAAGGATCTGAGGGATGCTTCTGGCCAGCAGCTCATGAGTAACTGAGGCCCTCAATTCAGTAATCCATGAGGAACTGAGTTCTACCATACAAGCAACCCTGGGAAGAGGTCCTCTAGTTGAACTTCGATTATATACTGTGAAAGACCCTGAGACAGGGGACCCATTGGAGTGCATCTGTATTTCCGACCCAAAGAAATTGTGAAATAAAAAAGTGTTCTTAAGCCACTACATTTTGGGGTGATTTGTTACCCAGCAAGAGATAACTAATACAGATCATCTGTTATGCACACTGACATTTAGTAGATAAATCTGTCTTCATAAGGACGCAGGTGTTCAAAGAAAGTATTAACTCACCTCCTTTCACAGATGGAGAAACTGAGGCTCAGAAAAGAAACAAGAGCTCAGCCAGGTGGTACTGAAACCACGCCCGACATCTTCTGTCTCCTTCAAGTGGGCTGTCTGCTCCCGTCCCCATCTCTCATCCCCTGTTACCCACCCCCCTGCCTGCCCCCGATGTGCCCACAGCAGCGTCCCATCTGCCCCCATGACGTCCCCAGCCCCCTGGACTGGCTTAAACAGAAGTGTGAACTCACTGCCAGGTTCTGATGTGGAAAGAAAGGTCCCAAGAAACGTCCGTCAAGGAAGCCGGGGAAGGAGGTCCAGTTGTGTCTGGGCTCTCTTCCCTCACGAGCGGCCCTGAATGGAGAGAGGGACAATGAACTCCTGGGTCCCAGAAGACCCCCGGCCCACCTCACAGGCCTCGGCCTCACCTCTCCACTCTCTCTCATAACGTCAGAAAACACCTGAACCACTCTGGCACCTGCAGAGCCCAGGAGCGCAGATGCACAGGGCAGAAGGCAGCTGGGAGGTTGCTAGGGTACCACCCTCCTCCACTTTCATTGGAGTTGCCATGGAGACCGCTATACATAGGCCTCTGTTACCTCAGAGGGCTCAGGGCCTCCCCCACCCCCACCAGGGAACGGGGGAGGGGGGGTGAAGCCAGTACTGAGGGGGAAGGAGGGGCCTTCAGGCGTTGCTCACTCCCTCATCCACTCAGAATGTTTCTCCCTTACATGTGCCAGGTTGTGTGTCGGGCATGGAGGGCTCGGATGCCATCAGATGGAAAGGAAGTTCTTGGAACTCCAGCCGATTAAATAGAGAGAGTGATTAGTGTTGTCTGGGGAAAGGAGTCGGGGCTCTCAGAGGGGCCATTTGGGCTGGACTCTGACGGGTGTGTAGGAGTTTAACAGTTTAGAAGAGACTTGAACATTACAGAGTGAACATGCTTATGAGCACAAGTATAGGCCAAGGGCAGTGGGGAGGGGAGGAAAGGTGTGCCTGGGGCTGTCAGAGCTGGACGCGAAGGGATCAGGGGCCAAGTATAAAATGAGCAGGATGTGAGAGCCGGCACTACGCCCCCCTCCAGCCACGAGGGCAACAGAAGATTCCTAGTCAAGTGGCTTCTGCAGTTGATGCCAGTGGGAACTCACTCCTGTCCGGCTGCTGCTCAGCAGGGGTGGGGGTGGAGGGGATGCTCCCCCTACTCCACCCTACCCCACCCCCACCAACCTTCCAGGGTCTCCCCAGGTGGCAGAGAGCTTGGTTACACTCGGGGGCCCTGAGTCTGGGCCTGCCCCTTAAGAAAAGAGTGACGTTGGGGCACCTGGGTGGCTCTCAGTCAGTTGAGCGTCCGACTTTAGCTCAGGTCATGATCTCATGGTTTGTGAGTTCGAGCCACACATTGGGCTCTGTGCAGACAGCCTCAGAGCCTGGAACCTGCTTCCGATTCTGTGTCTCCCTCTCTCTCTACCCCTCACCTGCTCATGCTCTGTCTCTTTCTCTCTCTCAAAAATAAATAATAAATATTTTCTTAAAAAAGAGAGAGTGACTTTGGCCAAGTTTTTGGCTGAACTTTCCTGGTATATAAAACAGATACAGCTCCCCACCAAGGGTAAGAGTGAAAGCTGAGCGAAGTCGCTTTCAGGAAGTGCCTAGCACATTGCCTCCCACAGAGAGATGTCGCCTGTAACTCAGTGCTGACCTCAGGAGCCACTCGTCAGCAAGGCCTTCCACGTACATCGGACTCACACGCCCTTAGCCACGGCCGCATCTCCCCCTGGACCCCCCATCCAGACCACCGCCGCCTCCTGTCTCCTCACCCATCTCCTGGTCTCTCTGCCGGTATTAATTGCTCTCTGCCTGTATTAATTTTCTCTGGCTGCATAACCGCATTACCACAAACGTAGCCGCTTTGCACCCATTTATTATAGCAGTTGCTGTGGGTCAGGGCACTGGGCATGGCTTAGCTGAGTTCTCTGGCCACTGGAGTCTCCAATAAAGGACCTAAAGCTAGCGTGACAAGGACAGCGTGGTGGCGGGAGGGGTCAGCCCCAGCCCTCTTCCACGCAGATGCTCAGCCTGACCCAGCCTCACATCCCGGTCTCCTCAGCGAACTGAGCACCTGCTTGCCCCAACGTTGGGCTAGAGCCCAGGTATGTCACGGACAGACTTGGTCCCCCAGCCCTCCATGACCTGGACTTTGCCCGGGAAGGCTACACAGGAAGCAGGGAACCTCCAGGAGGTGAGGCCTGGGCTCATGCAGCCAATGAGGAGAAGACAGACATCTGTGGGGGCAGCTCGGTGGCTCAGTCAGTTAAACGTCGGACTCTTGATCTCAGCTCAGGTCTCAGTCTCAGGGTTGTGAGTTCAAGCCCCAGTTGGGCTCTGCACAGGGCATGAAGCCTACTTTGGAAGGAAAGAAGGAAGGAAGGAAGGAAGGAAGGAAGGAAGGAAGGAAGGAAGGAAGGAAGGAAGGAAGGAAGGAAGGAAGAGAGGGAGGAAGGAGCCGTCCTTAGGTGCTACCAAGACATTTGACAATATGACAGCCCTCCTCATACCCCGAGTCTGGACATTTAGATTAGGACCTGAGCTTAGGGTTCCCACATCTCAAATTCTGTCTTTGCCTTTCTCGGGGCACATATTGAAATGACCACTTAGAGCTGAGCCTATGAAAAGTTAGAGACCTCTGCCCCAACCACCCTGTGCCTAATAGGTGCCTGCTATCCTGCTCTGTCTCTCCTGCTCACGTACAACCTGGGACAGAGGACAGCCCTTCCCCTGGCTCATCACCCCCCCACCCATGTCTGGGATCTGTAAGCAATCAGTCTTGCGACTTGATTTCCTCTGTGTGGGTGCACTGAAACTGCCTTGAGTCAAAAGGACCATGGGTTTTTCACTTTTCCAAGACGGGTTTAGATGCTGAAAGGGCTCCTTGCTAACTTTGTGGGGGTGGCTCGTGCCCCCCTTGTTCAGCAAGCCTGATTATTCTTTTTAATCTTTTTACTGTTTATTTATTAGTGTGAGCGGCGGAGGGGCAGAGAGGGAGGGAGACAGAAGATCCAAGGCAGGCTCTGAGCTGTCAGTACCGACAGAGCTGGGCTCGGGGCTCGAACCCACAAACCGTGAGATCATGACCTGAGCCGAAGTCTGCCGCTCAACCAACTGAGCCACCCAGGCGCCCCTGAGCGCCTCTTCTGAGAGGGCCTGTGTTGTGTGACACCCCTTCGAGCCCTCCTTTCAAAGGCCAGATGACTCCTCCTCTATTCCTCTCCCCCAGAGGGCTGGCCTACACCGGGAGGGGGCTGGTGTCCGGCTGGCCTTGCTTTCACTTCTCCCCACCACTTGGGGCCTCTTCCTGGTGGGTCCTCGCATGCCCCACCGGACATGGGACAACAGGCGACTTCCTCTGCCAAAACTAAGTAATAGAGTGGCCCCCTCGGTGTGGGCCCCCCGCCCCCAGGGGCTGTTCTGGAGGCTTCTTGCCTTGCGGGTTCTAAGGAACCTGAAGGGGACGGCAGACGGAGCAAGGCAAACACAGCTACTCAGAAAAAAAAAAGTTTATTCCAGTGTCTGGGGGCAAAGGAGAGCTTTGCACACGGTCCTAAAACCTAGGTGGTCTCCTTGGTGGAAGAGGTACGCGGATGTCAGACCGCGGTCACCAAGAGGACGAGGGGGGGGTGGTGCTGCAGGCGGCGAGGAGCCCTGGCACTCAGGCCTTCCCGCGCGGCCCCTGGGACACACGGGTCTCCGGGGGTGCCCGGTGGAACCACTCGAACCAGGAGCCGTCGTAGACGGCCACGTCGGGCTTGCCGCAGAGGTAGGCGGCCAGGGCGATGTGGCAGGCGGTGACTCCCTTCCGGCACGTGGCGATGAGGGGCTGTGCCAGGTTCACCTTCTTGGCCTCGAACATGGAGCGCAGCTCCTCCGGGCTCTTCTCGAAGCCGTCCTCGGTCAAGAAGTCCATGAACGGCATGTTGAGGGAGCCTCGGATGTGGCCGGATTCCAGTCCTGGGCGGGGCAGAAGACAAAGGGGGGGAAGGTCAGGGTTAAGAGCGGTATGGGGGCCAAAACCAGCTGAGGCTGTAAGGATGGGGGGTTTGCTCCTGGCCCAACCTACGTTCAATGCTTGCGACGGAAGCCAACGGGCCCTCTCCCCCAAAACCTGCCTTGAAGTAGGGGTGTCCAAAGTCATACTTACTTGAAAGGACAGGGATGGGCCCCAGCTCTGCCACTTACCAACCCTTTTACTACGGTTTGCCTTGGGCAAATGCTTTCACTTCTCTGAGTCGGTTTGCTCATCTGTAAAATGGGCTCCATGGTACACACCTGCCGCATAGGGCTGTCGAGAAGCAAATGCTACGCGCTGTGCCAGTCGCTAAGAGTACAGCGGAGGAAGGGAGCGATGGCCCTGGCTCTCAGGGAGATTACCGTCTGGCAAGGAAGCCGGATGCTAAACAGATAACTCCACGATTCATTCAATATCATGTTGCTCCATTTTACAGATATATATGCTGAGCCTTTGCAACATGAAAGGGCTCAGCTAAGGCCACACAGAGAGGAAAGGCAGACCCAGGATTACACCAAGTCCCCCGATGTTCACCAGCAGGGTGACCTTCAGTAAGTCATGTCCTCAGAGAGTAAGTCCACCTCTCTGAGCCCCAGTTTCCCACATGTTAAATGGGAATGAGAGTTCACGGGCAGGGGCTGTTGTAAGGAGCAAAGCACCAACTACTGAGGCCAGCCACCCGCCTTCAGATGCTGATGCTCCCGCCACTTCACCACCTACCTTGGGGGCAGGTGCAGACAGGGACGGTGTGGTCCCTGCAGGCCCACCCTAGCACCCTGAGAGGCTTGGGTTAAAGTAGAGTGGGGGGTTGGGCTGGTTGAGGTCCATTCCGGAACACTCCCAATGAGGCCGCTCTGCCAAATCTGTTTCAGAATAGCCAGCACGTGGGGCAAAGGAGTCTAGGCCAAGGTCTCGGTGCCACCCTTAGCATGCCAAAGGTCACTCCTCTCTTCCTCAAGCACCTCACTCTCTGGCAGACTTTGGATGCTGGGAGTGAGGCCCCAGGCAGGTTTGGGCTTCTCTTTGGGCTCCCCTTCTTCCAAAGTTCCCCATCACCCCCTTAATCTGGGCCATGGGACAGAACAGGACCAAGGTGGGCCGCAGTGGGAGGGAGAGGACTGGACCAAGACACACACAGGGTGCAGCCAGGAGGCCCTTCATCCCTAAGCCTCAGCCTCCCCATCTGTGAAATGGGGAGACAACCTCACCTACGTCCCAGGCTTCTGGGGGAAGCTTAGCCACTGTTGGCAGAAGCCCCTAGTGACCCCAGGCACACAGCAAGTGCACAATCATGCCAGCAGTGTCCCACCCCCGTCCGCTGAAGCCAAAGAGGATCCCAAAATTCACTGGCATGACTCAAGTGTGCCTTCGATTGAATACACATCTCCACTTCTAAATTCTGGGGAGTTTTTCCCGTTGTCGCTTTATCTCTTTGTCTGGAAGATTTCCTCTGAGACTGGACGTGTGCCGACCCCACCAGTGAGAAGCCAACAGACCCGTTGCCAGAGCCTCCTGTGCCAGGGAAACCACCTTAGAAATCTCTAGGCATCCAGGCAGTGGATTGAATAGAAGTGCATTTAAAAGCGCGAGTGTTTGTTGAGTCCTGAATGCCGTCTTGTTTCCTTCCTCCCACCCCCGATGCAAATAGCACCACTGCTTTCTTGCAGAAAAGGCACCTCTTCGGAGTAAAGAAGTCTGGGGCGGCGGGGTGGGGGGGGGAATCGGGCAGTGGTTCCGTGACTCTGGCTTCCCAAACTGGGCCAGCCTCGGGGAGAGGGGGGTGGGTCTTCTTTCTCATCTCTGCCAGCGAGGGCTCAGAGCCTGTCTGAGGAATTTAAACGAGCAGGCACTGAACGCCTATGCACGTCCCAGCCCAGAGAGCCTTGGAGAACAACCAACCGAAGGAAAAGCACGTGGGCCCAGAAGCAGGGGCTTTTTCTCCTAAGTCTGGCTTCTACTGCAGGCTCCTGGCTTTCCTCCCTGCAGCAGGCACGCCGCCATACCTCTGGCACCAGGCATCAGGCAGTATTAGCTTGAAAACTTCTTCCCAAATCCTTGCAAAGCCAGATTACTGTCCTGGCACTGATGGAGAGCTCAGGCTCAGAGAGGTGAGGCAACTTGCTTCAGGACACACAGATGTGCCAAGTCAGGTCTGTCCAAAGCTAAAAACCTGTGTTCTTGGACTACCCTAAATCTTTCCAGGAGAGAGAGAGGAGGTAGGGGAACGGATGAGATGATCCCTCATATTCCTCAACTGTTCAGAGGCCTGGGACTTTGGGTTCCAGCTTTGGCCAAGAGGAAGCCAGTCACTGGGGGAGACCATTGAGAGGGGGTGACCACTGATTGCCCCGCGAGCTGGACCCTGGCCCTCAGGAGCTCCTCATCCCCTCCCCTGTCCTGGGAATGTGCATTCTGCTTGCCTTCCCTGCTCCCAGAGGCTGCCCCCAAAGACATGGCCTTGAGAAAGTGATATGGCTCCAAGACCAGCCAGACAGTGTGTATGGGACTCAACCCAGTTAAGGCCTCCATATAAACTTGTAAGACTTGGCAGGTGCGTGCAGAAATCCACGCATCTTGCAGCCGGCCGAGACGAGCCTTGTAAATGAGCCCCCTTGCTTATTAAATCGGCTACCCACATATCTGGAGTGATCTGTCCCCTTTCTTTTTTATTTATTTATTTATTTATTTATTTATTTATTTATTTATTTATTTTATTTTTATTTGTTCCTAGGAGAGAGAGAGAGAGACAGCGTGAGCAGGGGAGGGTCAGAGAGAGAGGGAGTCACAGACTGGAACAGGCTCCAGGCTCTGAGCTGGTAGTCAGCACAGAGCCCGACACGGGGCTCGAACCCACGAACCGCGAGATCATGACCTAAGCGAAAGTCGGACGCTTAACCGACTAAGCCACCCAGGCGCCCCAATCTGTCCCCTTTCTTCAGTCCCCCCTGCCCTCTGCATCTGGGGTGGGTTTCGGATTATCCCAGGAAGCTCCCGACAAGGCTGTAAACTAAAAGCTGATAAGGCAGCCAGGAGACTGAAGAAACGGGCCTTGGGAAAGAGGCATCCACGGGGGCAACATTACTTGGGCTGCGCCCTCTATGGGAGGAGGGGTGGCCAGAATGTTCCGTGTGTGCGGACCTCTGCGTGAGTACAGGGAGGCCCTGGAAACACCTGCCGCTTTAATGCGCTAGCTTGAGGGGCAATGCACAGAGAAACGAGTGCACGGTTGTCACGGTGTGCTGGCCTCCACCGTGGCCCGTGTCATCTGGACCCTGATGTCCAGCTGGAGGTTGAGCGTCCAGGTGGAGGGTTGGAAGAAGAGCTGAGGTTTGAGAAGGAAGTGCAGGTGTCTGCTACTCTGCCGCCTTCAGGGCCGGCAGCCAAGGCAAGAGAGCAGGGCAGTCTGTCCGAGGCAGTAGGATGTCGTTTTGCAAGGTGAAGAAGGCGCAAGGCTGTGGATTAAGACTCGGGAGCTCATGACAAAGCCTGATTAGGACTCAGAGAGGGGAATCCTTGAGCAAGCGATCAGAATCAAGAGGAGACTATGGTGGAGAGAAAAATGGAGATGCCCCCATGCCTTCCCACCCCGAATACAAAGGAGAATTTTAAATAGCAGGTGTGGGGTGCCTGGGTGGCTCAGTCGGTTAAGTATCCAACTCCTGATTTCAGCTCAGGTCATGAGCTAAAGGTTCATGAGTTCAAGCCCCACGCCGGGCTCTGTGCTGACAGTGCAGAGCCTGCTTGGGATTCTCTCTCCCTCTCTCTCTCTGCCCCTCCCCTGCTTGTGCATGCTCTCTCTCTTGCAAAAATAAAGAAAG
Source organism: Proteles cristata cristata (assembly GCA_017311185.1). Taxonomy (NCBI): domain Eukaryota; kingdom Metazoa; phylum Chordata; class Mammalia; order Carnivora; family Hyaenidae; genus Proteles; species Proteles cristata. Next base: position 1,485,349 of record JAESUZ010002068.1, on the reverse strand, counting down.
AAACATTTTAAAATAAATAAATAAATAGCAACTGCCCCCAAACCTGGGAGATAACCGACATTCTTTCCCTGTAAAGTCAAAGTTGTGAATTTTATCATGTCTTTGATTCATACACATCTCAGGAGATAACCAAAACACTACCCGCAGAGACTGAAGGAAAAAATCTGGGGTGGGGGGAAGGCACAGAATGCTCTAGAAGGTGCCTTGTCCAAAGCCCTTCCCACCGTCTCCCTAAGCTTACTTATCAAAGGCTAAGTTATTGAGTCTCTGAGTCTGTTTTTATGTTTATATATGTCTATGGATATATGTTAAGTATACATGCTTTTCTAACTTCTGAAGATATTACCAAAATTAATCTGTAAAAGAGCTCTATTTAATCAGCTTAAAAATAAGCTATCTATCAAAGTGAACTTATGTAAAAAGGAAATTTAATTTTTTCTCATCCGTTATAAAGGATAATGGTTTCTTGAACTCTCAGTCTGTTCTTTATGGGATTGTCAAAGGTTTTTCTTTGCCTTTTAGGTAACCTGCCTAGAAAACAAAGATACTGTGGTTTCTAAAAATAATTTCAGCTCAGTTCGTGAAGTGTCTGACTTCGACTCAGGTCATGATCTCATAGTTCGTGGGTTCAAGCCCTGCGTCGGGGTCTGTGCTGACAGCTCAGAGCCTGGGGCCTGCTTCAGATTCTGGCTCCCTCTCTCTCTGCTCTGCCTCTCTCTTTCTCTCTCTCAAAAATGAACCTATAAAAGAAAATAATTTCCTATGTTTCATGTAGTTTTGATCCAGTCTTGGATTACTTAAGAAAAAACACAGTCTTCTCTATTAAGGGAGCTATGGTTTTTTTAGCTTTTTTTTTTTTTTTTTTTACAACCATGCAATTTCTATACTTGCCTTTGACGTCTTTATCATTTTGGTTAAATGGATAACTGAATATTGTTTCACAAAGACCTATGATCCTATGCAATCATGTATTTTAAAATCTTTTGACTAAAGTCTAAACTTCATTTACATTTCCTTACTTTTTACCAAATGCCCTTATTCTGTTCCGGGACCCTCATCTAGGATACCACATTATATTTAATCTTCCTGTCTCCTTAGAATTCTCTTGGTTCTGACAGGTGTTAAAAATATATTAAATGAATGGATATACTGTATCTATATTTGTTAATTGTAACAAATGAACCATACTAACAGAAGATGTTAGTGATACAGGAAACTAGGTATGGGGAATAGGGGAACTCTACTTTCTTTGCAATTTTTGCTGTGAATCTATGCTGCTAAATAAATCTATGAATTAACATAAACAAACAAACAAACAAATAAATAAAACCTTTTGCTATTTTAGACAAACTTCCCTCAAATCAAATTCTAAATGAAGCCTTACCTACCCTGAGCTAACTTTGGGATTTTCTTGGACCATCTCAAAATATTTTTTTTTCTCCTTGTAGAAGAGAAATATGAAACTAATTAGACTCATTTCTAATTTTCCTTGGGAAAATTTATAATATCCCAAGCTATTAACAGAAGTGCTCAGAAAGTACATAAAATTCCTAAAAATTGGGTCGCCTGGGTGGCTCAGTCGGTTAAATGTCCAGCTTCGGCTCAGGTCATGATCTCCCAGTTCACGAGTTTGAGCCCTGACATCGGGCTCTGTGCTGATAGCTTGGAGCCTGGAGCCTGCTTAAGATTCTGTGTCTCCTTGGGGCGCCTGGGAGGCTTAGTCGGTTAAGCGTCCGACTTTCGCTTAGGTCATGATCTCGCAGTTCGTGGGTTCGAGCCCCGCGTCGGCTCTGTGCTGGACTGAGCCAGGCCAGAGCCTGGAGCCTATTTCAGTCTGTGACTCCCTCTCTCTGACCTCCTGCTCACGCTGCCTCTCTCTCTCTCTCTCTCTCCTAGAAATAAATAAAACATTTAAAAAAATAAAAAAAAAAAGATTCTGTGTCTTCCTCTTTCTCTATGCCCTTCCCCCACTTATTCTCTCTCTCTCTCTCTCTCTCTCTCTCTCTCTCTCTCTCTCTCTCAAAATAAAAATTTAAAAACGTTAAAAAATATATATGTCCTGGTATAATAGTATCAATCATAATCTTGGTTGTTACTTTAAAATATCTATGTCGAAAATAACCCAATCCCTTATCAATTGCATTAGCAGGAATTCATATCCGAGTTACTGTTTCACGCTGAGGCTTTTGCAAAGTGTTCCCACCAAGGTGTTTCATCTTCAGGGAGATTCATGGAAAAGACGGACCAATAGAGGTTTCTGATAACTAAGATCATACCGCTGACCTGAATAAGAATTCATTACATGGGATCGTAACCCGAGAACTGTCTCTATTCTCCTTCCTCCCGTCAGTGCAATGGGCCCATTACATTGACGCTATAATGTTAGCACGTGAAAACCCGCAGACTTCGCTGGAATGTCTGTGAGGGAAGAATGGGTGGTAAACCTGCAGAAAATTCAAGGCCCAGGCACCGCAGTAAAGTTTTGGGAAATTGTTGCATTGGGTGAGACGCGTGTCTTCCCAGACGTTGCAATGGATACGACACAAGTCTACCCAACCCTTGAGACTGTGAACGGCATGCAGGCCTTTGTAGGGGGTTTAGGGCTTTCGAGGACTTTTATTCCCCACATGGCGCAGCGCCGCTGTCCCTTATGCAGCCTGGGAAAGAAAGGGCGACTGGGGATCAGAGCAGAAAGCTGCCTCGGGGAAGGCAAAAATTCGAATGAAACGTTATATCTCTGGGCATCTCCCGAGCAGTGTTCTCATTTGAATAGGTGCGCCTGTCGACTCTGGAAGGTATGGGTCAGACACAGTGGCAGAGACAAGAGAGGGTCCCCCTAGGATTTTAGTCGCAGCTCTGGAAGGGGGTAAAACCTCTGTGCACCCCCACAAGGAACCAGCTCCCAGCAGGGTCCGAAGCACTCTCCAGATGCAGTCTCACGAGGAGAAACAGACCAGGGCAGCCAGTGGGCTGAACTCAGAGAGGTTTGGCTGATAGCCAGTCTCTGAACCCTGGACTTTTGCACTTTCTGCACTGGCTACTGGGCCATTTTAAAGGGACTAACCCTATTATTGCTTAGGCACTGGGAAGCTGAGTGGTGGATGACCAGGAGTGTGCCTTTGTGGGGTCAGGATATATGGGAGAATGTAGTTCTCAGTTTTCCCGGCTTGTGAGGAACTGACATCCCCCCCCACCTCGGCAATCAGGAGGCTGATGCCCTAACCTGGGCACAATCTTCAGTAGACACAGTAGATCGGATGCATGGAGAGAGCAGCCACCCTTGTGCCCACATATCCCCAAGGATGCTGGAAAGCCCCTGAAATACAGTGACTGGGTTAATGTAGTAACGGCATGTCTATGTATTATAAAGAACACCCAAGGCAACTGGCAAAGGAGCCTGGGGCCATTCACAAGAATTCCCCACTGAGGACAGATTGGCACATTGGTTCTATTGCCTCCTCTCTCCCTTAGTGAGGGTCTTTGTTATGCTTGGTTTGCCTAGACACTGTGTCTGGCCTACCGCAAGCTTTCCCCTGTTGCCAAGCCAGGCTGCCACCATTAGGGTATTAGAGAAACTGAACGCCATGTTTAGATACCCTCATCAACCAGTGATTGGGGGGGTAAACTGCAAAAACGGACAAAAGAGGGGCGCCTGGGTGGCTCAGTCGGTTGAGTATCCAGCTCGTGATTTCAGCTCAGGTCATGATCTCATGGTTCATGAGCTTGAGCCCCACACACAACAGATTCCAAACTAACAGCGCAAAGCTTGCTTGGGATTTTCTCTCCTTCTCCCTTACTTGTGCATGCTCACTCACTCTTTCTCTTTCTCTCAAAATAAACAATTTTTTTAAAAAAGTGGGCAAAAGAACATGACATAGAATGGAGGTTCCAACCCCCCTATAACCCACAAGCAGTAGAGCTGATAAAAAGGAAAAAGGAAATATCCAAGTGGCAGGTTGAATTACTAACAGGTAAAACCGTCTTGGCTGGGTGCACTCAACGGCCGTCCCCGGCCTTAATACATGAACAACCAGCAGGGCCCGTTGCCCCTGGTGCCAGACTGGGGACCTTGCTGAGACACCCAATGCTGTAAAGGCATGGAAGTGGAGGGAGATAGCCACCGCCCTCTCGCTGGGCACCAGCTCGCTCTGCTGCTTGCACTAAGCCCACCACACCTGGGAAAGTTATCCCCTACAGCAATTTGCCATGACATGTCCTACTGGGATTGGAGAGTTACTTCACACACCTCTGGGGGCAGGGAGATCTGCCCAGTCTCCCCTGGGATCTTGGGGTCTAGTCGCAAGGCGGCTGCTAAAACACACTATCCCTGCGGCGGGGGTCCTGGTTTGGTACACCCTCTTTGCAGTCCACCGCCTCACACCCGACGGCGTGGGCTCCCCCAGTACGTGCAATCAGGCAGAGGTCCTAAAGCTGACAGTCTCCGTCACCTCAAGGCCAGGTGGGCACGTTCTCTTTCCCACCAGTCATCGCTGGGCCACTGTCTTGTTCCCCTCCACTGGCCTGGAGGATGGCCCAGCACACGCAGTAGCGCTTACTAAATTCACTCAGCAAGCCTTGAATGATGGTCAACAAAACCTGTCCTCACTGAACCCAGAAATATCTTTAATGAGAAAAGCTATCCCCCGACCTACGACGGACTTAGACACCATCGCTGACCTGAGAGAAGGCACCGTGCCATTAGCTGAATAGAGGGCGGTGTGTTTGTTTCTGATGAGTCTACTATGCGTCATCGTCACTGAATCACATGAGAATACAAGTAGCTGCCCTGAACTGTCTGATCCCCCCCACCCTAGGGGACTTAATAAACCAATGGTTCTGATGACAGGGCTCTTGATGGAATATGCTATCGCCAATTTGGGGAATCACTGGCTTAGTCTGTATTTTCTCTTGCACCTGCATTGTGGCTGCAGCATGTGTCTCCAACTCAGCCATGCGGCCACCAAAGGAGCCACACCACGCCCGTGAAACCCCTTGCGGACGACTCTGCACAGTGCAGAAGAGGGGGCGTGTGAGGTTGCAAGAGCTGATATGATGAGTAGAAAGGTCGGGGGAGGTTGTGGAGAGGACATAACCACCAACTGCCTCAGAGCCTGACAGGGACAGCTAAAGATTCCTCTCCCCATCCTCTGTCCTTGGAATGTGCATTCGGCTTGACTTCCCGGCTCCCGGAGGCTGCTCCAAGGACATTGCATTGAGATTGAGACCAACCGGATGGCGTGTATGTGACTCAATCCAGTTAAGACCTCTGTATAAACTTTCAAGATTTGGCAGACGGGTGCAGAAAGCTCATCTTGTGGCCGGCCACCCAAGACAAGCCTTGTAAATAAGTTCCTTTGCTGACTGAACCTGCCAGTCTCAAGTGGCCTGCTCTTTCTTGGGTCTCTCCCTGCCCTCTGCATCTGGGGGTGGGTTTCACATCACCCCGGGGAAACTCCCAGCTCCTGAGGAGGCTGTGAACAAACACCGGGTCAAGCAGGTGACTTAACATCTCTCAGGCCATCCTGACAGGTGTGGGTTTTCAAGGCCAGGAAAACCCATTTGGCTCTTTCTTGCTTTCCTCACAAACACACCACCCCTGGATGCTGGGGGGCAGCTCAGCCCTCTTCCTGCCCCCCTCCCCCGCCCCCATGCTACACCAGCCCCCACCCTGGGAGGGAAGACACCGGCAGAGGGGCCACAGGATCCCATGAAGCAACACTAGACTGTGAAGCTGTGCCTGACCCTCCCCCACTCCCCTCTCCCCCAGTCCCTGTGTTTGCTTACACAGCAGTGGCCTTGGGAACAGCCCCACGCTGAGGCCTGCTGCCTGGGGTCAAATCTTGGCCACTCTGCCTCCTCTGAGAATCCACTTCTCCCTTTCCCGCCTGTAAAGTGGGATCAGTCCTAACCCCCCTCCTTCCGCTGCCCAGAGGGCTAGTGGCCGCGTCAAGGAGAGAACATGTATAAAAACACTGTGCTGATAGAAGTGCCCATGGGCCGGTCAATATCCTCTTCACTCACTGCCCTCAAGGTTTATAAAGATAACTGGGCTGGACTGACCGTCACCTCGTTGGCTGGCTTCCCTCCCCGCCCGCCCCCCCACCCCCCGCCCCGCGCGCTCATCTTATAAGGTGAGCCCGTTCCTTTCATTAAGGAGGGAAGGGTTCAGAGGTCAAGGGCTGGCACAAGGCTGCACATGATGCAAGCTCAGGTCTGCCTGGATCTCACCTTGAGCATCTCACAAACAGGACCAAAGGCCCTGGGGCCACAAGGCTGCAGCCGGAGAAGTTGCTTGCCTGGGATGGGCAGGAAGTGGCTATGGGGTGACCAAGGCCCTCCTCCCAGTGCCTGCTCCGGGACACTCCTTCCAAGGCCTGGCACCCGTACAACCCCTAGGTGTTGCATCTGGACCACGGAGCCCACGGGCTGCCTCCCTGAGCCCACCCCAAGCTGGGGACCGTGAACTCAGAGAGCCTCACGTGCCTTTGCGCCTCCAAATTATGCTGTGCGGGAGGCCAGCAAAGCCTCTCAGGGAATGAGGGAGGGGAGTGCCACTCCGTGCTTTCTGGGTGGCCCTGGGGCTTTGCAGAGCTCCTCACCCTTCTCCAAGTACCCTTCCAGCCAGATGGGGATGGCTGGCTTTCCTTTTCTCGTTTTATATTCAGGGAACCCAGAGAAGCCAAGAGATTGGATTGAGATCCCGCCACACAGGAGGGGTTGACCTCTCGTGAGAATCCATGCTCCCTGGGAGCCCGGAGGAGGAGGGAGGAGGGAGAATGGGGAGGGCCTCTTTTCTGAGCCTCAGTGTCTTCATCTCTAAAACGGGATTGAGGAGATTGGATCTGATGTGGCCTTGACCTGCCCCTTCCTCCGTGCCTCAGTTTCCCCTCTGTCAGATGAGGGGATCTGTCAGGACCTCCAGCTCGGAGAGCATCCAAAACAGTTTTCACAGAGTCCTCTCCCCTCAGAGGCACAGAAGGGAAGAGACATTTTGCAGCAGGTTAGGAAAACTGCTGTACAGGAGTTAGATTCTGTGGACCCTGCCCGAGCCCAGAGCCCAGAGCCAGGAGGTGCCGACCGTTCGGAGGGCTTGGGCCAGCCGGGGCCACGAGACACCCCAAAAGTAGAGAGGTCCAGGCCCCCAGAGGTGCCCAGGCAGGGGCTGGGAGAAACCCCTCCGGGGTGATGGTGAGACTACTATGGCTCTCTGTTGGAAGGTTCTAGAACTCAGCACGTCCTCTCCTCAGACCCCCCTTCACCCACCTCCAGCAACATAGAACCCTCTTGACCTAGTCTCTGCCCACAGCAGAGGATTCACGAGCCATCTCCTTGTGGATGCCTCGCGGATGCCTGGGTGAGAGCACTGATTCAAAACTAATCGGCACTGGGTGAAATTCCTGACTCTCTCCTTAACAGAGTAACTCAGTTTCCCCCTCTCTGAAATGGGGATATTCAGCCTTGTCGGATGAAGGACAGGAGGAGATAATGCAGCGTCGAGTACCCAGCCTGAAGTCGTGGCTACTTGTACAGGTCCGCAAACAGGCTGCAGCTGTTTGGAAAGGTCAGGGGGGTCCCAGGAGGGCTGAAAGGAGGGAGGGGTGCCGTGGGAAGGGCAATGTTGATGTCTGTGTAGGTTTCTGGGGAACCAGACAGGCCCCGACAAGCTAGGTGTCCTGGAGAGCTCTGGCCAGAGATGCATGTGTTGGCTCACGGACGCACCTTTGGGCACACCAAAGGAGCGCCTGGTGCCTGGGCATGGACATGGGTGATGTCACCAGTCACCTCTGCTGAGGTCACCCCACACGGATACTAGGTTGCTAGTGAGCATGTGGCTATGGGAAGATACACGTAGGTTCTCATGCCTCACCACTGAAAAGGCTTTTCAATTTGGCTCTATTCTCTCATTTCACAGATGCAGCCTGAGGCCCGCGTCCGGGGGGCTGAGGGTTTGGGGGGACCTGAGGGCAAAACCCGGACACGGCCCCAGACATCCTCACTCTCCATCATTTCACTGGGCGCCACTCCCCCTGGGATCACCCATCCTCCAGGACACATACCTACTGCATCTGGTTCTGGCTCGGTGCCCAGGTACCGTCCTTGGGACCTGGAGTCCACCAACTGAAACCTCTTAGACTCAAGGTTCTCCAGCACCTGCTCGTAGGTCTTGAGCAGGGAGCGGTCCAGAGTGGCTTTGAAGTTGGCCGGCTCTGGGCGCGAGGGCTCAGATGTCACGGGGTGGCCCTCCTTCAGCCAGTTCCGGAAGCCGCCATTGAGCACTGACACGGTGCGGTGACCGAACACCCGGAACATCCACCAGACCCGCGGCGCGTAGAAGCAGCCCAGATTGTCACCATCATACACCACCACGTGCGTCTGGTTGCTGATGCCCAGGCGCCCCACGTAGTCGGCGAAGTCGGATTCGCTGGGCAGCATCATCTCGTAGGGCGACGCCGCGTTCCGGCACTCCTCTATATCAAAGAAGGAGGCGCCGGGCACATGACGCTCCAAGTACTCCTTGCGGGCCTCGCGGGTGCCCGGCGAGTACCAGGACGCGTCCAGCACCCGCAGGCCGGGCCCCAGCTTGCCAGCCCGAACCGACTCCGCCAGCCACTTGGTGGAGACCAGCGCCCGGTAGAGCACCTGATGGGCCATGGTCTCGGCTCTGCGTATCACCTGGCGCGGGTGGAAACCAGGAAAAGAGAGCCGCATGAGGACTGCGTGCGCCGTGGAGCGCGGCCTGGGAGGAGCTTTTTCCCACCGCGCTCCCCCGGGGCGGCGGGTTAGCAGCCTCCCGGCAACGCGGCGGGGCCTGGGCACCCAGGGGACAGGGTTGCATTCCCTAAGGAAGGGCTGCCCCGCCCCTCCCTGGGGCCCCGGCGCGGAGCGGGGCGGGGCGAGAGCTTCCCAGAGCCCCACTGGGGGCGCTGGCCCGAAGGGCATTGGGTTCCGGAAGCTACAATACTGGCATTTGGGATCCTGCCAAAAAAGAGAGGCGAAAAGATGCCCAGGATGGAGGAGATGACCTGTGGAGCTTAGAGCCCCCTCAGTTGGGAGGGTAGGAGAGTGGGCGCATGGCGGAGGGGTCGCTGGAGCCCGTGGAGGCCTTCGCCCGCGTCTCCCGAAATCCTGCCCGCGGCCAATCTCAGCATCCTGGCGGGGGGACTCGCCCGCCTCCAGAATGCCCGCGTCCAGCCCCGGCTCGGTGCCCTCTGCCCCAGCTTGGTCCGAGGTTCCCAAGGGCACCCCGCCCCGCTTTCGCCAGGGGGACCCTCCCCTGGGTTGCAGGGGCCAGATCGGCGGCCCAATCCCGAGCGGCCCGGGCACCTGGCCGCCGCCCCACCCGGCCGCACTCACTCGCCCTCGCCGCCGCCCTGGCGCTCGCCCCTGACCGCTGGAGAAGTTGGCCTGTTCTAACCCGGAGCTCACAACTCCCTGGCCGGCCCGCACCATCGCGCCGCGGCTGGAGGGGGGTACGGCGCGCCGCCCACCGCGCCCCCGCCGCGCGCAGCCCCGCCGCGCCCGCCCCCGCCAACCCCGCGGCGCGCGGCGCCACTCGGACCCCGGGGACCCACCAGGGGAGGCGCGGGGGGCGCGGGGGCGGCGCGGGGCGGGGCGCGGCGGCACGGGTGTCCCCCTGGTGCGGAGAGTGGAAGGCGCGGGCAGCCGAGGCTCAGAGTGGCCGCGGCGGTGGGCTGTGCCGGAGTCTCCTCCCTTTGGCGGGCCTCAGGTTGGTGGCGGGAGGAGGGGACGACTTCGGGCGCGGGGAGGGGGCGCTCTGCTCTGGGGCCATGACCGAGCCCGGAAGCCCGGAGCCCGAGACCCGGGTAACTGCTGCGGCATCGCGCTTGCCTTTCTTTAGGGGGAGATCGATCCTTGGGGTGCGCGGCGCGGGGCTCTCCCGTGGGGCCTTGGCGGAGTAGGGGTCTAGGTGGGAAGACGCGCGCCTCGGTTCGCCCTAAGGATGGCTGGGCGCCGCAGCTCGGGGCGGCGAGCAGGGTGACGTCCAAGTGAGTGGCGGGTGGTGGGAGGGGGAGGGGGTGTCACCTGGCGCCACATAGAGCGTAAGAGAGGGAAGAGGACCAAAAAAGCGCCACAGAAAGGCCAGGGAGATAAGGCCAGTGACCCAGAGGCTCCAGAAGAAACTGGCAAAGAACTTGCTGGAGCAAAACGAAACTAACATTGGCCAAGGCCTGCTTGCCGAGGCACTTTGCTCCTCGGGCCTTACTGACTTCCCACAACAAACCTGCTGAGTAGGCCACCGACTTTAAATTTAAAGAGCAGAGACAGGCCTAACGAGTGACCCCACGGACACACCAAGCAGTTGAGGCCCATCAGATCTGCCTTGGTTTACCTAGCTCCTCCCCAAAGCCTCATACTTGTAAAAAGAACTGCCTTTGTTTTTCATTAACAGACTTAATTACAAGGCTATCGTATTTAATCGTGAACAATTTTAACAACCCGTCGACATAATTTCTGGAAAATCTAACAATGGGTCATTGAAGCTGGTGGGTCTCCCCTCTTCCCACTCAGATTTGCATATGTCCATTGACATGTGCCCGGAATGCTTTTTCGCATCTCCCTTTAAAAAACTTTTTATTCTGAAATAATTGTGGTCTCCCGGGAAGTTAGGAAGTTCATACTCGGACAAGCCATTTACCTCCGGAATCTTCTGAATGTTCGGCTTTGCCCTGAAGGGGCGGAGGGGGTAACCAGGAAGGAACAGGGTCGGGGGAAGGCCTTGAGGATAGCCGGGCCTGACGGGAGTCCCTCTTCCTCCAGGGCCGCCCCAGATGGGGCAGCCCGGGGCTCTCTTCCCCCTCCCCCCACAAGGGGTATAGACACTCCCGAGATGGACTGGAGGCTGTCCTGTGGGTCCAGGAGTCCTTCACTCCCAGAGCACCCCGGGGAGAGCCCGCCAGGACCTGGGTCCCGCCCTTCAGTGACACACAGCCTATTCCCTGGGGACCCTCCCTTGTCTCCTGCGGTCCTTTGTGAGCACTGCCAATCAGGCATGGAGGGTGGGGGCAGGGTGACCTCAGACCACCCAGTCCTGAAATTCTTAAGATTCTAGACTTGCAGTCGTTGTTCCAAGGCCACCAGTGGGAATAACTTTTCAGAAATCACTGGGTTTTTATTAAGCCGTCTTTAATGATTATTAAAAGCAGCCATTTGCAATGCATCATGATGGCCCCTTGACAGTCATTACTGTTCATGAATCTCCACCGTAAGAGCTGAAGGTTGGAAGGTGGAAATGGCCAGCGAGCCTACTACGCCAGCCCTCACACAGCAAGTTAAGGAGCAGAGTGATTCGCATCAACTTGAGGCCGGGGCTCTGATTCCCATTCCAGGATTCTGTCTGGTCTCAATGGATCCTGAGGTAGACAACAAGGAGCCCGAAGAAGCAGGGGGCTGGAGCCACTGTCGTTCACAGATGGGTTCTTCAAGAGGGGACCCGCGGCCTCCGCCAACGTTATTCAGTTGTGGTATAACCCACGGACACTGAGATCACCCCTTAGCCAAAGCCGCTCCATCAGCCTTCTTATCCTGAAGGTCAAGCCACAGTTCCCTGGGCCCCTGAAAAGGTCAAATCAGTTTGCACTTCCTCCTCCTCCAGGAAGACTTCCCACCTCCTCTGCTCCCACCCCAGGCTGACCTAGTGATCCCTCCCTCCGTGCCTGCACTGAACTCCAGACTTTCTTCAACGATGCTGTCCTCTGAGCAAGCCCGTGGCCTGTCTTTACCCCCAGGGCCACGGTCTTGCCAAGGTCAAGAGTTTCTCAGTGTCCAGCACAGGCCTGGCGCGTGGGTGGAGTGAGATCCTAAGAGCCAGACTGGGATGGGACTGGAAGAGGCTGGGCACAGGGTGTAACACTGTGGACTCATCAGGCCCTGGTCATCACCGACCCGGGGCTGGGGAAGAAGTCCAGGCTCAGGAGCTGAAATTTGGCTTCAGATCCCTGACCACCTGTGAGCAAGGCCAATGCACTTCTATCTCTAGTTGCCTCATGGAGAAGTCGGGCATCGTCGCATGCCCACAACTAAAGGCTGCGGTGCTAGGCGTGTGGCCTGGGCCACTAAGCACCTTTTCTCTACCCACCCCTTCCCTCTGTGGCAGGAAGGCCTGGTGTGGATGGCAAGGTCGTGCCCTGTTAAAGGGGTACAGGGGTGTGACCTGCAGCTCACCCGCAGTTCCGAGCTCTGGCGGAAGGGGCGCCCTTTCCTAACCTGCACAGAGGCACCTAAGGAACTAGAGGCTGTTTGTACAGCTCAACACATTCAAGGCATCCCTGCCCCCCAAGGCTGTGGCGGGACATGTCACGGTTTGTCCTCTCAGTAGCTGGCCCGCAGGGGAGTGGAAGGGAGAGGAGGTGAGGCACTATCGCTGCGGCTGCTGCTGCTGCCGCCCGAAGGTTCAGAGACCAAGTTCAGGCTCAAGGGGCAAAATCTGACCTTGATGGACCCCCAGGGCCTGCACAGCACTTGCTGATGGGAGTCTGGATTCTGGTGTCAGGCCGCCTGGTGTGAAGCCCCGCACGACCGCTTTAGCTGTTGACCTTGGCCATCTAGTGCACCTCCAGGAACCTCAGTGGCGCCCTCTGTGACACTGAGACTATTACCTACCACCCTTCTGGAGGCTACTTGTTCAACAAATTAATTGAGAGCCTACTGTGTCCTGCGGGGTTTCAGGGTATTGTGAGATTAAATGGGACACAGTAAGGAGTCAGTAAATTCCCGCTACTATTGGCGAGAGGCGGCTTATATAAACGATGAATAAGTGTAGGAATTCCCCACCTGGGGACCCTGGGGAGGGGTCCTGTGGGGGAGGGGCTGAGACTTTGCCCCCTGCTTGCCCTCCTGTGCTGGCGTCGGGTCCCTCAGCCCAGCAAGCAGCGATGAAGGGCCCCCCTGGCCCTCGCCAAGGGGTCAGGGTCATTGCGTTGCTCTTCTCGGCGTAGATGTCCAGGTGGGGGTGGGGAAGAGAGGTCCCGTGAGCCTCGGGCGGTTTTCTGTGTTCTCTGGACTCTGCCCTCCCGGGGCTCCGCCGCCCCTGCGGGCTAGTGCCAGGCCCAGCGGGTGCGGGCGTTTCTCGCGCCCAGGCCAGCCTCCTCCTCCTCCTCGATTCCCTCCTGACAACCTCCCTGTCGCCCAGGCTTGCAGCCCCGGTGCCGCCGCCGCCATGGCCGCCCCGCAGCTCTTCCGCGCGCTGGTGTCGGCGCAGTGGGTGGCCGAGGCGCTGCGGACCCCGCGCGCGGGGCCGCCGCTGCAGCTGCTCGACGCCTCTTGGTACCTGCCCAAGCTGGGCCGCGACGCGCGCCGTGAGTTCGAGGAGCGCCACATCCCCGGCGCCGCCTTCTTCGACATCGACCAGTGCAGCGACCGCACGTCTCCCTACGACCACATGCTGCCGAGCGCGGCGCACTTCGCCGAGTACGCGGGCCACCTGGGCGTGGGCGCCGACACCCACGTCGTGGTCTACGACGCCAGCGACCAGGGCCTCTACGCCGCGCCGCGCGTCTGGTGGATGTTCCGCGCCTTCGGCCACCGCACCGTGTCGCTGCTCGACGGCGGCTTCCGCCACTGGCTCCGCCTGGGGCTCCCGCTGAGCTCGGGCAAAAGCCGCCCGGCGCCCGCCGAGTTCCGCGCCTCGCTGGACGCCGCCTTCGTCAAGACGTACGAGGACATCAAGGAGAACCTTGAATCCCGCCGTTTCCAGGTGGTGGACGCCCGCGCCGCCGGCCGGTTCCGCGGCACTGAGCCCGAGCCCCGAGACGGTAACAACCGTGCGCGAAGGGGCGGGGGGTCACCTGAGGCGCGGGGTCCGGTGCGCGCTGAGCCCTGCCGCGTCCTTGCTTGTAAAGGAAGCCGCATGGGGCGGGGTCGTGAGACCTGGTTTCTAGTCGCCTCCCTGGCTTCATTCCTTAGGAGGGGACAAGAATTCTTCCTCCGCCTCCACCCGTGCCTGGGGCGCGACTACCCCAACCTCATTGGGAACCCAGGGTCCCTTGTATTAGCTTAGGGTGAGAAGCCAAACGGCCCCACCCCAACTCTGTGGATGTAGGGGGTCTCTGTGGAACCGGAGGGGCTGCAGGAAAAGCCTCCCGAGGTTTGGGGCCTGATGAGGTGTACACAGCCCCGCTGTTGATGGAGGCCGACTGGAGGAGGAGGGGGGGTGTGGGGTTGGGGAACGAATGGAAGACCCCTGCGAGGGGCCAAGGCTTGCAGAGGGCAGGAGAGCAGGGGCGCTAGAGAGATTGAGGGATCCCCTGCCCCAAGCTGGAGAGAAACTGACTAGAGGTGGCTGCTGGCCTGGGTTGGGACAGAGCCTCCTGTCTGGGAGCTGAATTCCCCAGACAAGGAGGCTACAGGGAAGCCCGGAATGAGGCAGGCGCAGGGTCCTCCCAAACGGAACAGGTGGGTCAATGGCCACGTTCGCAGGAGCCTTTCAGTGACCCCAGAGAGATGGGTGCTGTCATCGCACAGAGGAGGAAATGGACTCTCAGAATGGCTGCCTCGTTGGGGGTCAGGAGGCAGCCCCGCCGGGGTGTGGGGCGGTACATTTAACTGCAGTGTGCAAGCAGTAATTGCCCAGCCTTTTCTCCCTCAGGCTTTTTACCAGGAGGATGCAAGGAACTTCCTACTTCATCTTAGAGTCTGTCCTTGAACGGCATCCCCCCCACCCCCACCCTCACCCCAGCCCCTGAATGAGGGTGGAGCTTCCGTTCTGGGCTTACAGAGAAACTTGACCCCATCCTGTCCTCTCTCTGTTTTTTGTTTGTTTTTTGTTTTTTGTTTTGGACGGCCCGAGGGCGAGGGCCATCCGTGCTCCCAGGGCATCCTGAAGACTAACCCAATAACTGACCCGGAGTCAGTGTCGCAGAGAGATGTGGGGAATCGAGAAGGACCCTGCCACGTGGAACCACGCAGTGCAGTGTTGGCATGGGCTCCAACCATAGGACACCTGAGAGCCACCCATTTTTGCACCTATGTAGGTGGTGATGTCACATGGTTCAACCTAATAAGGACTCCACCTTGAACCTGTTAGGTCCTTCAGCTCAGCCCTTGGGGTAGGAGGTGGGGGCAAGTGAGCCACTGGGCGGGTCAGCTCAGCTCATCTCTGAACTGCAGCGTCCGCGTGTGTAAAATAAGCAGAGAGACGGGGCTTAGTAAGGATGCGGTGAGCATCAGATGTCAAATGAGAACAAACGTACAAAGCCCTCAGCCCGGTGTTCGCACACACAGGTGCACTCAGGAAGACTCATGTCATTACCGTGTGCTGCCTCTGTGCTTGCGGCTCTTTACGGAGGTGCTGGATGCTGCCTCACTCCTGCTTGCTCGTCTGTAAAATGGGAGATGATGAGACACGCCGAGGAGGCGTGCGTAAAGGCTGGATCTAGATCCGCAGAGAGCATCACAGCATTGCGGTCATTCGGCGGGGTGGGGGGAAGCCTGCTTAGCTTGGTGGGGTTCAAGGCACAGGCACAGCCCACAGCCTGGGTCTGGAGCTTGCTTGCTCTCCTTGCTCTGGTTCGGTCTCTTCGTGATGCCTCTCAGTGAGCCGTTTCTGCACCTCAGTGGGAATGCGGGACGCCTTCCAACCTCACCACAGACGCTGTCTAGGTGCTGAATTCTAGCGATGACTATGGACATGGGTCAGCAGTTCTCTGTAGGAGGGTCACCCGCTGCAGGGGGAGATTGAGGCCGAAGCCACTAGTCTAGAGCCTCACCCTAGAGTCTCAATGGCTGAGATTTTTGAATCATAGGCTGTGAGGGTTTATTTTGTTGCAGATCTCAGTCCTTGGCATCAAAATGGGATTATTAGTAACACCTGCCTCGTAGAGGGTGGTGGAGCCCTAATGACCAGGTTTAGGGGACAGCCCTCTTAATGAACAGCTTTCCAGCCTTGCCTGGGTTCTCTGTGCTGTGATCAAAATGATCTTTTGAAAATGGAAGTCTGGTTTCCCCTACATCTTTTTTTTTTTTAATGTTTATTTATTTTTGAGAGAGAGATACACAGAGAGTGTGAGAGTAGGGGAGGGGCAGAGAGGGTTAGGTTAAAGCCCTACGGCTTTTTTTTTTTTAATGTTTATTTTTGAGAGAGAGAGACACAGAGAGTGTGAGAGTAGGGGAGGGGCAGAGAGAGGAGATAAAGAATCTGAAGCAGGCTCCAGGCTCTGAACTGTCAGCACAGAACCCAACACGGGGCTCAAATCCACAAACTGCAAGATCATGACCTGAGCCCAAGTCAGATGCTCAACTGACTGAGCCACCCAGGCGCCCCAAAGCCCTACCTCTTAATCCAGGTCTGCTGAGGATTTCCTGTGCCTTCTGGTTCCTCTTGAGCCTCGACCTCCCCCATGTCTGGGCTTTGGCCCAATCACCTTTAACGCTTCTAAACACCCCCCTTCCCCAGCCTGGGGTGCCCTCAGCCCCCGCTGCCCAGACCGCTCTAGCTGATGGCACCCTACTCACCCTCAGTGCCTCAGCTTCCCTGCCCTCGCGGCCTGGTGGTTGGCAGCACCAGCTGTGGCACGTCTCTGACTTGGGCAGATTAGTCTGTGTGCCTCAGTCTCCTCATCTGTGTAAAAGGGAGGATGATCATTTCTGTCCCGTAAAATTTGGAGGAGGATTAAAGGAGAAATAACAGCTGATGAGCTCCCAACAGTGCCTGGCACAAAGTAAGTGCTCAGTAGCATCCACTATTATTATTACTGTTAATACCTTTTATAATGTGACCCCATAACGCTCCACAGGACTCTTATAACACCCATCATACTTGCAGTGGCTCTGTTATTGCCATGGATCCATTGGGTCAATTTCTTTTTTTATAAACATTTTTTTATCGTTATTTTTGAGACAGAGAGAGACAGAGGGAGACACAAAATCTGAAACAGGCTCCAGGCTCTGAGCTGCCAGCACAGAACCCGATGTGGGGCTCGAACCCACGAACCGTGAGATCATGACCTGAGCCAAAGTCAGACACTTAACCGACTGAGCCACCCAGGCACCCCCCGTTGGGTCAATTTCTGTAGGGCAAGTGCAATGACTCCTAGCCAGACAGAGGGCTTATTTAGCTTTGCAGCCGCAGGGCACATAGGTGATCAGGGGGCAGAGTGAGGCTCTGGTGGGGTCTGAGTTTCGGTTCCAATTCCAGCCAGCAATTTGCTGGATGTGGGACCTTGGGCAGTACCGACCCTCAGCGTCTCTGCCTGTAAAATGGGAATGCCTGTACATCGTGCCTGGGTTGCCTGGCTGGCAGAACTACATGAGATGATGCACATCGAGAGGGTTTAGTGGCCATGGGTGCACGGGAGGCTCTCAGTGGGCCATTTGTCCCCCCTGTGTATTTAATTCCCTCCTTCCTGCTCTCCTGCCGCAGGCATCGAACCTGGCCACATCCCCGGCACCGTGAACATCCCTTTCACGGACTTCCTGACCCAGGAGGGCCTGGAGAAAAGCCCCGAGGAGATCCGCCGTCTGTTCCAGGACAAGAAGGTGGATTTGTCCCAGCCACTGGTGGCCACGTGCGGCTCGGGCGTCACAGCCTGCCACGTGGCACTGGGGGCCTACCTCTGTGGCAAGCCCGACGTGGCCATCTACGACGGCTCCTGGGTGGAGTGGTACATGCGCGCCCAGCCAGAGGAAGTCATCTCCGAGGGCCGGGGGAAGACCCACTGAGGCTGGGCAGGACGCAGGAGGCAGCGGCCAGCCTGGTTGTTCCGACTCTGCCTTGACCAAGAAGCGTGTTTCTTCCGACAAGTCAGGGGGCGCATAGGGTGACATCCCGCTGGCTTGCGGGCTCCCGATGGAGGCAGGAGAGAAGGTGGGGGGGGGCACAGAGGAAGACAGCTGCCCCACATGCCGAGCTGGGGTCCTGCCTCCCTTCTGTTTTCCTGTCGAGGAAATAAAACAGCAAAGTGCTAAATCCTTCTAACTGTGGGGCTGCCTGGTTTTCCTCAGGAGCCTGTGATTCCAGAATGCCCAGCAGAGGGAGCTCGGTGGAGCCTGAGGGCCGTGGGGACCCTGTCCCTGCCTTCTGAGCCCGGCTGGAGCCCCAGAGCCCTTCCATTCCTGTGACTAGAAAGCCCCCAAGCAAACCATTCTCCACCCCCATACATCTGGGGCTCTCCCTTCTGGCGTCGGGACTATTTAAGGTGAATCTTGCTGCGATGTGTCTGGAGCCTGACATAAAAGACCATCCAGGTCAACAGCACATCTCGTCTCAAAACAGAGATGGGTGGGTCCATCCAAACCCATAGGAGGCCGTACACACTGAGGAGGCCTGGCCCAGCCCAGCCAGGACATTCTAGAAGAGGGCTGAGCTCAGCCAGATCGGAATTCAGCCACTCTGGGATCCCACACTTGGAGGGTAGCATCTGGAACTACGAGGGGTTGGTGAACCCGGGGGGTGGGGGGGAGGGTATCCTTTCTACTCAAGGAAAACCTCTGCTTACCTCTACTACCACTGCCCTCCCTGGACCTCCTCAGGCCCAAGGGTAGAGGCTGTGTCTTCCTCGCTCTGTATTGTCCTTTGTCAGAAATGGAAATGGTGTCTCAGAAGGCTCCAGATGGCCCCTGCCCACAGTCCGGTGACCCCTCCCCCCAATCTCCAAGCCCCCGAGGAACCCCTCAGTAGTAGAGGGGTGACATCAGCTGGGGAAAACCCTAGAACGAAACCAGAAGGGGGCAGTGACTTACCCAAGGTCACACGATGCACTTAGAACAGAGCTGGGCGAGACCCAGATTTCCCGACTCCGAATTTACTCTTTGTACCTGCGACCTCCCCCATCACCTTTCCTCTGACGCTGAGTCGCCTCCCAAGTCCACGGGCACGAGGGAGCCAGCAGGCTGGCATCCGGGTTTTCTGAAGGAGCGCTCTCAATTAAGTCCCAACCTCTCTGAGTCTCTTTCCTCACCTGCAAAACGGAAGGAAGGCACACCTCAGAGAAGGCTCTCAGGCAAAGATTTCGTCATTGCAGAGTCCAATTTTTCTAGCTCCGGTTTCTGCAACCTCAGTGCTCCTGACGTTTGGGCGGGATAATTCTTCGTTGAGGAGGCCGCCCTGCGCAATGTAGGATGCGTGGCAGCGTCTCTGGTCCCTAGCCAGTAGTTAGGACCCGCTGTGACAACCAGCAAAAGTCTCCAGACTGGACCGAGTATCCCTGGGGGACAAAAGTCACCCTCGGTTGAGAACCGCTGCTTTGGGAGCAAATAAGACTTGGCCTCAGCAGTGTAGACAAGGATTCCAACAGGGAGGGGGTCATAGTTTCCCCATCACGATCCCCTTCCCCTGAGGCTGAGTTTAGCCGTTCAGAAAACTCCTTCCTTTTATACTTCCTTCTTATGCTTTGAAACCTCATTTTCTATCCTGGAAATAAATGCCTCTTTACTTCCAGGACAGGGGTTGGTCTACAAATGCGTGTGAGTTCTGATCTGGCTCCTGTCTCAGCTACCCCATACAAGGCTGCCTGACCTCGGACACTGCTGAGCCTCTCGGGCCTCAGTTTCTTCATCTCTAAAAGGGGAGTAATCGTACTTTCCTTGAGCGAACCGCTTAGCTTGGCACAGAGTAAATATCAGGCGTTCCTGTTATTTTTTAATTTTTATTATTAATTTTTAAAATTTATTTTGAGAGAGAGAGAGAGAACAGGGGAGGGGCAGAGAGAGATGGAGACAGGGACTCCCCCAAGCAGGCTTCACACTGTCAGTGCAAAGCCCAACTTGGGGCTCAAACTCACCCACCGTAAGATTACGACCTGAGCCAAAATCAAGAGTAGGACACTTAACACACCCAGATGCCCTCATTCTTTAAAAAAAGATTTTTTTACGTTTATTTTTTTTTTTAATGTTTTATTTATTTCTAGGAGAGAGAGAGAGAGAGACAGCGTGAGCAGGGGAGGGTCAGAGAGAGAGGAGTCACAGACGGAAACAGGCTCCAGGCTCTGAGCTGGCAGTCAGCACAGAGCCCGACGCGGGGCTCGAACCCACGAACCGCGAGACCATGACCCAAGACACTTAACCGACTAAGCCACCCAGGTGCCCCTACGTTTATTTATTTTTGAGAGACAAAGAGATATAGGGCAGCAGCAAGGGAGGAGCAGAGAGAGGGGGAGACACAGAATCTGAAGCAGGTCTGGGCTCTGAGCTGTCAGCACGGAGCCCGATGGAGAGGCTCAAACTCACGAACCTGGAGATCATGACCTGAGCTGAGCCACCCAGGTGTCCTGCCCCCCGTTATTTTTTTTAAAGGACTTATACTTATGCAGCCTGTTGAGTGCCTCCTTTACTTCTGGCGTTCATGGGGGAGGGGACAATGAATATGAGAATTCTGTTCCTGCCCAGGTAAAGCTTCCCAGCCAGGGAGTAAAACTGGCCCGTGCTAGTATTTCCAAGGAAGGGAGTACTGTGAAGTGATGACTGAGTCATTTTAGAAGTGAGAAAAACAAGACGGGAGAGGTTCAGGGATCTGCCCAAGGGCACACAGCTAGTCTGAGAGAGGAGCCTACCTGGAGTTAGAAATTGAAAGATAGGGGCGCCTGGGTGTCTTAGTCAGTTAAGCGTCCGACTTTCACTTAGGTCATGATCTCGCGGTTCGTGGGTTCGAGCCCCGCGTCGGGCTCTGTGCTGACTGCCAGCTCAGAGCCTGGAGCCTGTTTCAGTCTGTGACTCCCTCTCTGACCTCTCCCTGCTGCTCTCTCTCTCTCTCTCTCCTAGAAATAAATAAAACATTAAAAAAAATTACATTGAAGAAAAAAAAGAAATTGCAAGATAGGAGCCCTTCCAGTGGGTCTTGCCTTTGGTGGTTTTCCAGGTTTCAGGATTAAGGGAGAATGGGGTGTAACTCGGCATTTGGAGGCACCAGTGACAAGCTCAGGGAAAACGGCCACGCATGTCCCAGCGCCACAGGGAGACATTCTGAGCTTCATGCAAGGTTCTGAGCAAGGGATTCAACTAGGCTCCCCTTTCTCCGCCCAGCAAGGAACCCAGGCTGATCCGAGCTGAGGCTTTTCCTCCTGGGAAGGTCCCAGATGGCTCTGAACAGGCTCAGAGAACTGCCCTGGGGCGGGAGAAAGGAAACTGAGCTTTGCCTTTTGGGGATTCGGGCCCGGGCTCAGTTTACCTTTGAGGAGTTGGCCCGGCTTCGCCCTCTGCCTCTTCCAAGTCTGAACTCCCAGAATAATTAATTAACCACTCACCACAGGGTCCGGGCCTCTGCCAGAGCCCAGCCTACCCACCGTCTGTGGTCCAGGCAGGAACTCATCACCCTGAACAACAAGGATGATGAAATTTTTTGTGCACTTGGCAAATATTTGCCGAACACGCCTCCTGTGTCAGGGACAGTTGGAAGTTTCCCAGCCTTGTCTAACCAGCTGCACAGGAACGCACTCTCTCCTCAGCCGGTTGCCGCGAGGGATCAGGGCCCGAAGCCCCCACCCCACACTCAGCGGACTGAATAATGAACCGAGGCGCTGATTTGGTCCTGGGGCTGTGGAATCACAGCTGCGCGAGGCCCCAGGAAGGTCTGTCTTCCAGATCCTTCTGGCCAGTGGGGCTCCCATCATCTAGTCTGAGAAATGGGAGCGAGTTCTAGATGTGATGTCAGGTAAGGTAAAGTTCAAAACAATATCAGGTGTCACTCCCACTGGAATAACCCAGCTATACGAGCACGAGGGAGCGTTATTCTTAACTCACTGGGAATGAGTCATTCAGGGGGAGATGAAATTTTTAGGTTACTGAAGCTTTATAATAATTTTAAGCACCAAAAGCCTGAACGGATTCACCTGCTGGAAGAGGAATATGGTTACTGGGAGCGTATGGACACTCGGGGGCTTTACCAGTGTATTGCACACCGATCCTCTTGGGGCTTTGCCCCTAAACTAAACGGCCCCAACTGCTGTGACTCTCTGGATCCTTGCAAGTCTGAATTATTCTTGCTGTTCCTTCCGGTTACTGCCATGTTCTTGAGTCTCGCCCTGCTCCTAAGTGGGCCCGCGCTCTCTGGATAATGGATACGCCATTCCAGGGGCTTAACCCACTTTGCTGCACCAGTCGCTCTGAAATCTGGGCCCCTAGCAGCTTGCTGGACCCAGATCCCTACTTATTGCAGATCCCTGTGTCCACTGTCTCTGGTACCCTAACCCTGCTCCCCTGTCTAATACGCAAGCCACCGCCCGGGGGTCGCCTGTGCTCAGACCTGGCAGGGAGTCTCCAGATTCTACCTCCCATAGCCACGGCCGGTCAGCACCCAGACCTGTGGATCTCCACCCCTATTCTCACCACCTCGGACGCCCTCCCACCCTGCACCAGAGACACATAGATGCAGCCTGTCCCATCCGTTGAGTCCGGCACGCATTTTCTTTTTTTTTTTTTAAATGTTTTATTTATTTCTAGGAGAGAGAGAGAGAGACAGCGTGAGCAGGGGAGGGTTAGAGAGAGAGGGAGTCACAGACTGAAACAGGCTCCAGGCTCTGAGCTGGCAGTCAGCACAGAGCCCGACGCGGAGCTCGAACCCACGAACCGTGAGATCATGACCTAAGCGAAAGTCGGCAGCTTAACCGACTAAGCCACCCAGGTGCCCCTGACACGCATATTCAAGACCGGCCTTGAAAACGTCGGGGGGCCATGGGTGGAGGCTAAAGACAGACCCTGAGAGAAGGAACTGGCCCAGTGGGGAGGGGAAGGCAAAGAGACAGCCCACGACAGGTGTAGTGAGGAGTATCCGAGAGACGAGACGGAACTCAGAACCAGAGAGGGTGGAGGAGGCAGGTGGCTCTGGGTCTGAGCGGCACCTTCGTGAATTCCCTGGATCGTCCTCCGGGTCACTGCAGGAATCAGGGTTCAAAGCACAGCCTCCCAAGGCCCCCGGACCTCCCGCTCCCTGGCCGTGAATGTGACTTCAGATGCCTCATCTGATGTGGGGTAATCCAGGCCTCGCCTCGTGGGATCAGACACAGGCAATGAACTGAGAACAAAGCCCCCACACAGTAAGCACCACAGAGATGCGTTGTCACTAACATCATGTCCTGCCCCTCACTCCTGCCTCCCTGTGGCCGCCTGTACACCCTCGACGGCGCCTGTCTTCCTGATGGTTCTCCTGGCCCCAGTGCGGTGACTGACATGCACAGGTTTCCATGAATGTTTGACATACACATCCGCACCCTGAGGGGCTGAGACAGACCCTAATAACCCCTCCTGTTTATCCAGCACCTTCCTTGCCAGCGAGGACGCTACGTGTTTTTGTTTTCATTTAATCCACAACCCTGAGAACTAGCATTCTTCTCTCCCATTTTACAGGGAAGCCATGTCAGGGCTTAGAGAGGGCAAAGGAAGGTTAGGGCGAGGATCAGATTCCTGGAGGGAATGGGTACAGAGCCCTAAGAATTAGCTGGAAGAATGAGCCGCGCTGCAGAATGTGTGGCCCATGACGAGGCAGGAGGGGCCCACAGGAGTCCCCAGGCCAGGTGGGTATCAGGGAGGCTTCCTGGGGCTGGTGGTGGGGATTTACTGCCCCACTGAGGCTGGCCGTGTCTGCTTTTTCCTCTTGCCATCTTCCCCTGCCAGCCTCCACTTCCCCACACAGACTTTCCCCATTTCTGAACCATGAAAGGTTTGAAAATCAGTTACAAGCCTGTCAAGAGAGCAAGTCAGGTAAACAGGCCTGAGTGGGAGCCCAAGGGCTCTTTCATGGGTGAAAGGGACGGACTTTGATACTTGTGTAACCCACGGGGTAAATCACGCAAAGGGAGAACCTCACCCCAGGAGGGGTACATTTCTGATGCTGCCCGGTTGGCTTTAAAATAAAGAAAGCAAGAAAGCAGGTAAGTAATGAGTTTTGTTCACTTGGGCTTCTTTCTTTCCCTGGGGTGCCAGGGAGCACCCCTGTCTCTCCTCTCCAAGAGGGCTGGGGTGCAAAGTGGTAGGTAAGCGCTCCCTCTCACCTGTGGAGAGTGGCTTAGGGTAGGAGTTCAGCTCCAAACCCAGCTCTTCCGGACAGACTGGGGCTACAAATGCAGTGCCTGTGGCTTCACACGATTCCGGGAGAGATACGTGCACGATGTGATGGGCAGGGACAGGCAGAAACAGCTAGAGATTGCTGTGGCCAGGCAAGAGCTCCTGGCCATCAAGAGCTGCTCTGGGCACCTCTGGGAGCAGAGCCGGAGATGTCCCCTGGGGAGGTTTGTGGCCTCTGGCTTGCCCTCCCTCCCTCCCCGCTGGCTCCTCGCTCCCCTGGCCTTGAGCAACTTCTGGTTGCCCTTCATGGGCCTGGTACTCATGTCTGGCCTCCGCCATCTTGACTTGGTTCTTGGTCTGACTCACTGTAGGGTTGCCCTGGTGGCTTCTATCTGACAATAGAATACCAGTAAGAAATGTAGAAGAGGGGCGCTTGGGTGGCTTGGTGGGTTAAGGGTCCGACTTCAGCTCAGGTCATGATCTCGTGGTTCATGAGTTCGAGGCCCACGTAGGGCTCTGTGCTGACAGCTCAGAGCCTGCAGCCTGTTCTGATTCTGTGTCTCCAGCTCTCTCTCTGCCCCTCCCCTCTCAAAAATAAATAAAACATCAAAAAAAAATTTTTTTTAACATATAGAAGAAATGATGGCATTCAGGAAAAAAAATCACAAGTTGGAAATCGTCATAGTACTAATTATAGCAAGAATCACCAAAAAGGGGGCCTGGGTGGCTTAGTCATTTAAGCGTCCAACTCTTGATTTTGGCTCAGGTCATGATCTTGAGTTTGAGGCTTGCATATCGAGCTCTGGGCTGACACAGAGAGCCTGGTGGGATTCTCTCTCTCTCTCCCCCTCTCCTTCTCCCTCTCTTTCTGCCCCTCCCCTGCTTGCTTGTGCTCTCCCTCTTTCTCTCGAAATAAATAAATAAACTTAAAAAAAAAGAATCATAATGTTAAAATTAATAATGAGATAAATGTGTTGGCTGGAAAACAGGATATTACTATCGCCTCAGTGTATCTCCCCACAAGACACCGATGAATTCAAAGTGCGAGAGAGAGACCCGTACAGGTCAGCGACCTGACTGACACCAACTTATGTGATGGGTTCACCTAATTGGCCATGGGGTAAACTGACACGTGTACCTCGTGATAGGGGGCCCTGAGCGCACAGCATCGCTGCTCTGATGTTCCTACCAAAAGTGCACACCGTGAGTGTAATCATGAGGAAATCTCAGACAAACCCAAACTGAGGGCATCTTACGAAATACACAGCCTACACTCCTCAAAAGTGGGAGGCAGAGAAAGACCAAGGAACTATTTCCCATCAGAAGCCTAGAGAGCCATGCAAATGGAAAGGAAAGCTTTCTGGATGGGATCCTCAAGTACTTAACATCCCCCTCCACTCTTTTGCTATAAAGGACATTAGCAGGAGAAACGGAGGTTTGCAGAGAGCTGTAGATTAATGTAGATCTGTAGTTGATGGTACTGTATCAATGCTCATTTCCTGACTCGGGCCATTGCACCGTGGTTATATAAAATAACGTCCTCATTTGTAGATTGCCCTGAAGAGTTTGAGAGGGAAAGGCCATCAGCTCTCTGACTTACTCTCAAATGGTTCAGAAGAAAAAAAAAAAAAAAAAACAAGACAGAGGATGGAAGAGCAAATGTAGTAAAAAGAAAAAAAAATGTTAGCATTTGGTGCATCTGAGTGAAGCCTCCGCCAGAACTGCTGGTATTATTTTTGCGACTCTTCTCAAAGCCTGAAATTGCTTCAAAATAAAATGCTATTTTTCCAACGCAGGCTCTTCTGATCTAGTTCCAGCCAGAGCTGCCAAAGGCACCCACATTCTGAAACAAGGTGCTAGACCTTCTAAAGCAGCGCTTTCAGCCCAGGTGGTTAGGAACTAGTGTTAGAAGCTTCGGGAGACCCGTGCCTCCCACCTACAGTGGAGAGAGATGCCACCAAAAGCAGCTGGAAAGGTGGTGGGGAGGTCTCTCTACAGGCGGCTGTTGGAGTGCTGTGGCACTTTTTTTCTCCTGCCCCGTGGGGGGTGGTGCTCCCCTCCCTGAAGTCTGAGTAAGCCTGGTGGGTGTGCCCTGGATTGGCAGGGGGGTGGGGGGCGGGGTGCCAGCGGTGCTCAGAGGCTGGGCAGGACCCAAGCCTGGGAAAGTCCTGAGGCGGGATGCGGAGCTGGCTGGCCGGTCCGTGGAGGAATCGGATGTGCAGAGTGAACCCTGTCGATGCCTTAGCTTCTGGGGGGCCACAGCCGAGGACTTGGGTTAGGAGTGGTGACTTGTCCAGCAGGGACTTTATGCAGGGCTGGGGCACAAGAGGAGTGAGCACCGGGATCCAGTGGGGGGGTGGGGGGGTGTCCTTGAGTAGGGTGTCCCAGAAGAGGCCCTGCCCTTGAAGGAAAGTACAGTGTGAGCCTCCCCTAGCAATGGGGGCTCCAAAGAACCCTTCAAACAATCCTTCAGGAAAAAAAAAACCTAGCCAGCTTGGGCCATTGCTCTGGCCAGAGCAGAGCCACACGGGAGGACATGACACCAGGCAAGGAAGACCTTCCCATTCTTTTCCCCTCCTCACTCCTCACCCGGCATGGAGGAGCAGAGGAGAGGGGGGTGGAGGAGCAGGGAAATCTGCGGGCGCACAGAACACTCTCAGGGGTCCCCCTCTGTACAATGGCAATTACCATCGCATCTCCCTGTTGGCTTGAGATTAAGAGATAATGCATGAAAGTGCTTGGCGCAGACGTGGGCCCATGGAGGGGCTCATCAGTGTCCCCCGGTTGGCGGAGGCAAGGGTCCAAGGGAGACAGGGCGATGGGCAGTAGCTTCTTGGTTGCGAGTGAGTCTTAATTCAAAACGTGAAAGCACAGCAGCAGGAGTCGCATGCGAGAGAGATCCCTGGAGAAGGCCGGGAAGACTGAGCCCACCCACTGTCAGGGCCCCGGTTCCAGGGAACTGAGCTGGCAAGAGACCCAACCGGAGCAGAGGACCCCGTGGGCCGGGGGGTTAGGGGCGCGCCGCCGGTGGAGGCCGGGTGGGGCGCCCCCTGCCTCCGGCCCCTCGGGCCAGGTCCAGACCCGCCGGCTGAAGAAGCCAGAGCCCTGGCTGAGGACCCCGGGGAGGCGAGGGGTGGGGACGGGAGGGGGCGGGAGGGCAGCGTCCCCGCCAGGCCCAGCGGGACTTCTGTGCCAACCGGGGAGAAAGGCGCCCCTTCCTCCGCACGCTCGACTGCCTTTCCGCGGTGCGAACGGCGTCCCCCGGAGCCTGCAGAAATTCCGGGCGCGCTCTGTGAGCTCTTCCTGGCGAAGGTCTGCGGCTCCTGGATTTCAGAAACACTACCTTTCAGCGGTCCGGTCGGCTTGGTGAATGCTGCGGATCAGAGGAAGTTCTAGGTAAAATCATCGAGGCATACTTGTTCTCTGATAAATATTCAAGTCTACGGACCAGTGGTGCCGACTCTCTGAGCCCCATCTGTAAAATGGGCACAAGGATACTGAGGTAGGCTGGCGTGATACTTCTAGTCTCGGGAGGGCCGTCGGAAGTGGTCAATTATAATAGCTAGCCTTTGCTGCATGAAATAGTGCTAAGCAGTAGTGTAAAAACTCCCTTAGGCCAAAAAGTGAGGGGCTTGCAAATGAGGAAATACCAGCCATTGTTTGATCTCAAACTCTATTCTGGTAAAAGGTCAGGGGTTGAGCAACCCGGCTCCTCCTGGCTCCAGCAAGTCCCTGAGATGTAAATCTTTTTTTTTTTTAATGTTTTATTTATTTCTAGGAGAGAGAGAGAGACAGCGTGAGCAGGGGAGGGTCAGAGAGAGAGGGAGTCACAGACTGAAACAGGCTCCAGGCTCTGAGCTGGCAGTCAGCACAGAGCCCGACGCGGGGCTCGAACCCACGAACCGCGAGATCATGACCTAAGCAGACGCTTAACCGACAAAGCCACCCAGGCGCCCCCCTGAGATGTAAATCTTTAGTGAACATTGTGATTAGAACCGTCAAACATATTCTTCAAGCAACTGTTAAGCAACCCCCACCTCTAACCGCAAAACTCTCGCTTCTGTACACCGGCTTCGCTCCTCTCCCTATATAAACCCTGAGCTATGGCTGGGTGGGGTGCTCTTCCCAGGACTTCTCGGGTGCTCTGGAGGGGCCTTGGGAGGGGCCGTACGCCGGACTAAAATAAACCTGAATAACCACTTCCTTTTGTGTTTTGTGGGCTTTGTTCTCGGTGATTCTCCTTTGGAAAGGGAAGTCTAACAGTAGAAATAACATTATGATGTAAATATTGCAAATGCCACAAAGTGGAGGTCGGAGGTTATGTAAATGTGGGAGCCATGAAGTCCACACCCTGGATCACTGGCCTCTGAAAGCCCATCCGAATATTTCTGGCTGTTTGGGACACACTCTCCCTGATTGAATATGCCTTGGTTCTCTCCTCAGGTGACCCTAAAAGGTGACTCAGAACCTACACCCCCCCACTCCGAGGCAGATGGCAGAACTGATGGCCAAAGGCAGCGATTAGATTGGATTGGATGTAAACACAAAGAGTCAGGCCGATCAGAATGTTCTGACCTCTGAACACGGGGAGGGAAGGGGCTGAACCCCAAATTCCGGCAGGGCTGGGTGACATCTTAGCCTCGGAACTGACAATAGATGTGTGACAAGCCACTCAGACGTGGGGGATGATGCTAACATGAGAAGGTTCAAGACAGGGTGCGGGGATGAGCTTGAGTGAGGACTTTAAGATATATTTTAAGTCCATCCGGTAGGAGAGGGACTCCTGGGTCACTGTGGGGTCTCGGGGGTTATCCTTGAGGATATGGTAGCTGCAGGCTGGGTCACTGGGGTGGCCTTTCTCTCTGCCTGTCCCTCCAATCCCAGCATGGAGGACTTGGTGAGGCTGGTTCATTCCTGGGCAGTAGGAATGGTCCTGAAGGGGCAGTCTTGGCTCAGGAACTGATCTTGAGTCCAACCAACAGCAGACAGGGAGTCTGGACTGGTTCCAGCAAAGCCTGTGTTCACGGAAGCTTTGCTCCGGCAGTGTCTTCACCTGCCTTCCTGCGTTAGCTCATGGAGCCCTCACAACAGCATGGACTAGGTATTATTATTCTCGGTTTAGAGAATGGGGAAACTGAGGTGTAGAGAGGTTAAGCGACGCTGCCAAGGTCCCCTGGCTAGCAAGCCATAAAGCCTGGCTGGCATCCTTGTCTGGAAGCCTGTGCCTCTTAATTACCTCTCTTCCTCTTTTACCTTCAAAACCCCAGTTTAGAGCCTTATTTAAAAATTTTTTCCATGTCTTTATTTTGAGAGACAGAGACAGAGAGTGAGCAGGGGAGGGGCAGAGAGAGAGGGAGACACAGAATCTGAAGCAGGTAGAGCCTTATTTTAAAAAACACCTGAGGGGCGCCTGGGTGGCTCCGCCGGTTAAGCATCTGACTTTGGCTCAGGTCATGATCTCATGGTTTGTGGGTTCGAGCTCCGCGTCGGGCTCTGTGCTGACAGCTCAGAGCCTGGAGCCTGTTTTGGATTCTGTGTCTCCCTCTCTCTCTGACCCTCCCCTCACTCAGAATAAAACAAAAAAAAAAAAAAAAAAAAAAGCACCCGAAAGCTGCTCTTCCAAGAAAGGGACAGCAGGGGGCAGTGTAACCAGCAAGATTTGAACCTTGGCTCTCCTCCTGGGTAACCATCATCCTGAGAAACGGAGGGATGTTTGTGGTGTTGTCCTCTAAATGGGGAAGATACACACACACACACACACACACACACACACACACACACGCAAACACACACACTATAAATAGTGCCAGTCCGTAATCAGACACATGACTGCCCTGGATTCCATGTTTTGTCAAAGCCACTCCCATCCACCTCCCTGACTCGAAGTCCCCTCTAGAGCAGGGACCACGACTGACATCTTCAGCTCTGTGTTTCAATGTCTGGCACATAGCTGGCACTTGACAGTAAGGCAGTAAGGATGGTTGGCAGAGCGAAGGGGACCAGCCCTGTGACCACGGTATGGTTTCCTCATCCGGTGGCAGGGTTAAGGACACTGCTACGGGACTCCACAGGTGGCGGGAATAGCGGGGTCACGGTTCTGAAGCTCACCGTGAGACCAGGTTTGGGGGCTGCCTTGCACTTGGTAGTCATTTCCAGCACGACCTCTGAAGGCTCACGGTCTTGCAGCCACAGTCTTGTCTTCTGTAGGATGGCAGTGGGGACAGATCGTGTCGTGCCGAGTGACGCTGCACCAGGTACTCTGTGGCTCCAGGCCTGGGGCACATCTGTAGAGGCAGGTTGGGTCAGGCCAGCCCTGGGTTCCTGCACCATCAGGAGACTGAGCCTCCGTGTTCTCAACTCGCTCCTCACGTGACCTTGTTCCAGACTGGGCCACGCGTGGTCGCTATTGTGGGCTCTCGTTCCCCCTCCAGACTTTGCATTGTCCTCCCCACCCCCACCTCCCGAGAGACCCTTCCTCGGCCCCCCAGCTCTGGGACTTTTCAGGTCCTCTTTGGGGCAGGGGTGGTCTCCTCTCCCCACTAGGCTCAGGACAGAGGAACAACTGTCACTGGCCCCACAGGCACTGCAAACACACGCTGGCCCCAAACTGACTGTTCGATCCCCTGCTCGCTCCCCAGACCTGATGCTCCCCTTACACCCCGTCTCCAGCTTCACAGAACCTCCTTCTGCCTCCTCCCTCCTTCCCCCGGCCCCTTGAGCCCAAGTCTTTCACCTCCGCCTCCTAAGGATCCGCCAGATCCACCCACTTCCATTTCAGCCTGTTGTCACTTGGTTTGGACTTCCTCCAGTCCTGACCCATCGGCCTCCGAACTGGTCACCCCTGCTTCAAACCGTCCTCCCTGGAGCCTCCAGAGTGACCTAAGTCGCAAATCTGACCATGCCACTCCCAGCCTGTAACCTTTAAGTGGAGAAAGCAGCATTTCCTGCTCTAGTTTTGTGTGAGCTGACAGGGCTGAGGGCTCTCACTGAGTCCTGGGAGCGCCATTGATCTTGCAAGGCTGGTCCACATCCCAGCCAGCCAGCCACGCAATATGCTAAAAACCAGGGACTGTGCGGGGGGTTTAATAGACATTATATAATTTAATCTTCACAGCAACGCTCTACGGTAGCAACTATTATTAGAGTTCCCATTTCGCAAAAAGAAAAAACAGGCTCAGAGAGGAAGTTCCTCAAGAGCATACACTCTAGCAGCTGTGACCAGTGCCCTGCCCAGGGGAGGGGCTTTCCTCTCAGCACAAGCCCAGGCAGCTTGGTGTGGGGAGCCCTGGGGGGGAGGGGGACACTGGGATCACTGAGGGGAGCCTCAGACCCCTCTCCCTTAATCCGGGATCAAAATCAAGCATCTAGGGGCACCTGGGCGGCTCCGTTGGTTGGTTAAGTGTCAGACTTCGGCTCAGGTCACAATCTCGCGGTCTGTGAGTTCGAGCCCCGCGTCGGGCTCTGTGCTGACAGCATGGAGCCTGGAGCCTGCTTCGGATTCTGTGTCTCCCTCTCTCTCTGCCGCTCCCCTGCTCACTCTCTCTCTCAAAAAAATAAATAAATAAAAACATTTTTAAAATTTTGAAAAAAAGATTCAAGCATCGAGAAGGAGAGAAAGTTAAGGAGGACAGCTTCCCCTTCAGCCCTTGTCCTGCTCTGGTCCCAGGAGACCACCCTGCATACCCCTCCCTCCCCCAGGCTGCAGTACTCCTCCGTCCCCCACCCTGCAGTACCCATCATGGCAGTCCCAAGTCCACGTTGTCTGGCTGAGAAGGGGACCCACAGAACCAGTCCCTCTCCCCCTCCCAAATTACAGCTAGGAAAGCTGAGACCTTGCTCAGTACCTCGGCCTACAAAAGCCAAGATGAACACCCAGTTCTCCTGACTTTGAGTCAGTGCCCCCTCTGCCCTTCTCTCCCTAGAAACCTTTCCCAGGGAGCACTGACAGCCCGTGGGAGGGGAGCACGAAAGGGGCCTCGGTGGTGGAAAGGCACCTGGAACCCACCTCAGTCCTTGCTGGCCTGACTCACCAGCTGTGAGTCAGAGAGGTCACTTCACATCGGTGTCCTCATCTGTACAATGGGTACAGTAATACCAACCTCACAGGGCTGATGAGAGCTTCGATGACTAAGACAGACATCCAAAGCATCCGGAATGTAGTGGGTGGCCAGTCAACTTTAAGCCCAACAAAGTTGTCCTCAAAGAACCTATGTTTGTAAAGAACGCAGCCCCCCACCCACCCCCTCAGACACAAAGAGCACTATGAAAGAATCTTGGAGAACAGAAACAGGTGGGTGCTACAGAGCAAACGCTTTCTTCCCAGATCAATTCTTTAATAATCTAGACTGGACCAAGAGAAAACAGTTATACGAAGAACACACGGGAGGAAGGACTACCGATTGGGGGTAGCCCTCACCGTTGCCCCAATGACCTCGAACTTGACCTTCTCCAAACACGGTGATTTGCCGAGAGTGCTCCTTCTGGAGGTTAGGTCTGCCGGCCGCGCAGGAAGCGCGGGGCGGGTGGGGCTGGGGGGACGGCGGGCGGGCTCCGCGGACCCCCCCAGCCCCGCCCCACCCCGCGGCGCGGACTACAACTCCCGGCATGCCCGGCGCGCGGTACCTGCCCGCCCCCAGCCGCCGCGCCCGGAGGATGCAGACGCCGGGACGAGCCGGGAGGATGGAGGCCGGGGAGGCAGCGCCACCGGCGGGGGCGGGCGGCCGCGCGCCGGGCGGCTGGGGCAAGTGGGTGCGGCTCAATGTGGGGGGCACGGTGTTCCTGACCACCCGGCAGACGCTGTGCCGGGAGCAAAAGTCCTTCCTCAGCCGCCTGTGCCAGGGGGAAGAGCTGCAGTCGGACCGGGTGAGGCCCTCGCGGTGGGCGGCCGTCGGGCGGGGGTCTTCTGCCCGCCGGAATCGGGGTCGGCCTGGCCGGGACCCCGGCTTCTGTTATTTCCCCAGAGCCGGAGGCAGGAAGAACTGGTGGGAGGAAGAGAGGAGGGAGAGTGCGAGATGTGCCCATTGCCGTGGCAACGGGACAACGCCAGGCCGCGGCCATTTAGGGCATTCAGAGCACTGCCCTGGGCTCCCACCCCAGGAGGCTGGTGGATCGGGACCCTTCTCCCTCTCCTTTGGGGCCTTCCCTCCTTCCCAAACGGGACTCCCGCACCGGGGAAGGAGTTGCTGAGGTGGCTTCCCCAGCGCCCTTTGCGGTGTGGGTGGCCTGGGAGCGCTGCGCGCTGGGTGGAGAAGTCCTGGGGTGCCTTCGGAGCTGGGCTTCCATCAGGGAGGAGCCCTGGCCTGTCGGCCACCATTTCTGGGCTCCCATTCCTGCATGACCTTGGGTGGGACCCCTCCCTGCTCCAGGATCAACCTCCTGTCTGTAAACGAGAGGAGGCTGGTGTGTGGGGGGGTGATCTGTGGGGCCCCCTCTCCCTCACTCCCTGACCCTCCCTCACTCCGTGACCTTGGGCAAGTCTCCTCCATTTGATGTCTCTGCTTTCCTTCCGCAGAGTTGTCTCAATGCCCGCCCTGCCTCCCTGCGGGCCGAGCCTGTCCAATGAGATAGGGACTCCTTTGGAAACTTGTAAACATCCGACACCCCTAGAATGATGGGGGATCTGATGGAGATAGTGTAGGGCTCACTTCTGGGGAACAGGCTTTAAGTGGGACAATCACTGAGCCATACTCTGGTGGCAGGTGCCATTCAGAACTCACTGGATGCTCCGAATACCTCTGGTTATGGGCGAGCGGAGTGAGGCTCAGAGAAGCCCAGTCACTGGCCCAAGGTCACACAGTGAGGAAATGGCAGAGGCAGGACTTGAACTGAGGTCCATCTGACAAAAGAGCCTTTCTGCTCAGGCACTCGCCCCCTCCCTCCGTCCCTCCACCATTGCTGGGCCTGAAGTAAGGGGGTGGGTTGGGGGCAGCCTTTCCCTGCTCTCACTGCCTGTGCCCCTTATCTCCTTAGGATGAGACGGGGGCCTACCTCATTGACCGTGACCCCACCTACTTTGGGCCCATCCTGAACTTCCTCCGGCACGGCAAGCTGGTGCTGGACAAAGACATGGCTGAGGAGGGTGAGTTGGTCCAGGGGACTGGCATGGGAGGAGGTACGCGCTCTTTCTGTGGGTGGTCCAGTATCTGAGATGCCTGGTGAAGGCTGACAGTCAGCAGTGGGGGGGAGGCAGGGGACTCTTCCCCAAATCCAGCTGCTTGTAGCACAGCTGGGTGTGGGTAGAGGTGGGGGAGGGGGAGCCCATTCCCCAGCAGGGAGTTTGGTTCTTTGGGGGGGGAGGGGGGTTGGGCTGAGGCCCCACTTCCAGCTCCAGCAGATAGCGGGGAAGCCATGCCCGAGAGAATATCCTCAGCCAGGGGCAGGGACTGTATGCAGTGCCAAGTCGGCTCCTCCTTGGGACACAAGGTGTGGGTCTGGGTCAGCAGACCCAGCCAGGCCAGCTAGGACATGTCACTTCTTCCTGAGTCTCCACGTGTGTATGTAAATTAGGGGCAGTGAGAGCTGTTTTGGCGAGGGCAGGGGTCACAAATCCCAGTGTTTGTACCCTGTGGGCGTCTAGCACAGCCCATCCTTCCTCTCTCGGGGCCAACAGTCTCCCCTCCGGACCCCTGTGGGACATGGTGATCCAAAGGCCACGGAGGTCCCTGTGGGCTTCAAACTCAGCGCCCACAGTAGGCACCAGCCCCTCACCTCTCGGGCAGCCCCTTAGGGGCACGCAGCCACCCGGGCACGGCTGGGGCCCACGAACGGGAGGGGCCCGCAGGGAGGGGATGTAAACGTTCCAGCTGCGTCACCGACATCTGTTTACAGGCTCTGGGCTGCTGCCAATTCTGCCACTCCCAGCCCCTCGGACAGGGCGAGGGCCCCCACCCAGGGCCCCAGAGGATCTGGGAAGAGATTTACTAGCTATGTGACACCCAGGAAGGTCACCTGTCCCTCTGTGCCTCCACGCCCACCTCTGTGAATAGTACCCGCCTTCCTAAACTGCTGGGAGGTAGAAGGAATAATATGAGTATGTGATTTAGTGCAGCACCTGGCATCAAGGGTCACTAATGTTGTGTTAGCCATTTGTCATGGGCACACGCTCACCGACTGCCTCCTCTGTATTAGGGGCTGTGTGGGCACCAGGGATGGCAGGCTGATCAGACATGGCCCTGTCCTCAGGGAGCCTGGAGGCCAGTCAAGGAAAGAACCAGAGGGATCCTTGCCCTGGAGGCGCTTAGGGGGCTCCAAAGGCCTGAGGCCATTCCCCTCTGCAGGAAAGGGGACTCTCACTCTGGCTGTGAGACTCCCAGTTCCCTCCGCTGTGTGGGGATAATGCCTGCTTCCCCATGTCCCCAGGGCACATGATGAGTGCAGGAGGAGCTTGGTAAACCGTAGGGTGTGGTAGCTGGGGAGATGGGCGAGCACAGAGATGATGTACTTATAGTGGGCTCTGAAGTCAGAGGAGCTTGAATTTGGACCCCAGCTCTGCTGCTTCCTGGCTGCATACCTCCGACACTTGCTTCTCTTTCAGCGCCTCCGTTTCCCCAATTGTTCAGCAGGCGCAGTGAAAGTACATACTTCTAGCGCCAAGAATTAGCTGCAGGAGAGAATGTAAAATGCCTATAGCACAGTACCTGGCCCTTATTAGCACGTACGTCGTAAACAGGAGCACGTATGGCGGGTCGACCAAGGTCGTCTTCATTGTCCAGCCACAGAGTCTGCTGCCTCTTGCCAGCCCGGAGGCAGCCCCTAGATGAAGGGGCTCATGCTCAGCACAGCAGAGATGTGGGGCTGCCGCCGCCCCTCCCGCAGAGAGCGTGGGCTCCAAGGGAGGAAGCATCCCCTCTTGCTTGAGCCCTGAGCTCAGAGATGCTCAACACTCCCCATGACTGGTGTGGAGCGGAGGGGACACGGGGAGAAGAGGGCACGGGGCCAGCCCGAGTGACCCGGGGGCTGCTTTGTCTGTGCCAGGGGTCCTGGAGGAAGCGGAATTCTACAACATCGGCCCACTGATCCGCATCATCAAAGACCGGATGGAGGAGAAGGACTACCCGGTCACACAGGTCAGGGGCAGCAGGGAGCCAGAGCGGGCTGTAGCGGGAGAGGAGGCCTGGGCTGACAGGGAGGCGGGAAGAGGGTCGGGAGGCCAGGCTGGCCTGTGACAGGAGGGGGGTGTCCAGCTCCCAGATTGCCCAGCAAAGGCCCAGATGGGGAGATGGACTCTGGGTTTGCCTCTGTTTGTGGTGTGACCTTGGGCCCCTCACGCCATCCTCTGGACCTTGATTTCCCCTTGTGGAATCTAGAGGTGCTGAACCTGCCCCCTCTTCCCTTCCTCACCAGCGAAGGGGGGGTTGGTATGGAGGGACGGGGAGCCTGGGGGGCAATGCAGGGTTAGTAAATTGTCCGCTTTGTGGCATCAGGCAGAACCCCACCAGGGGCAGAGCGCGAGGTGCTGGGGCTTTTGCTTCTGGGCCTGGTCTGTAGGCAGGGATGGGGGGGTTCTCTGGGTCCCCCTGGAGGAGACGTGGGTGGGAGCAGGTGGCCGGGTGGCCCCTGTGATTGAAGTGGGTTCGCTCCATGTCCTCCCTTCCCCCTCGAATCACCTGGGTTCCTGCTCTGGCGCACTTCAGCTCAGCGACCTTGGGCAAGCCAGGCCCGCTCTGAGCCGCCTCTGTGAAGATCCCATAACTCCTAGCGTTTGGGGAAGGGTTAAGGGTGATGGTGCCGCCGAGGGCTGGGCACACGGGAGGTGTTCAGGACACGGCTGCCACCTTCCTGCCTTGCACCTGCTCCTCCTTCTCTCCTAGGGGTGGGCGGTGGGCAGGCAGAGAGGAAGCCGCAGGGATGACAGGTGCTCGCCCCGCCCCCGGGTGTCCTCCATGTCACCTCTCTGCTTGCAGGTCCCCCCCAAGCACGTGTACCGTGTGCTGCAGTGCCAGGAGGAGGAGCTGACGCAGATGGTATCCACCATGTCCGATGGCTGGCGCTTCGAGCAGGTGCGCTGGGGCCACGGGGTCACCCCCCGGAACCGCCCGGTGTTTGGGTGAAGCTCCCGCCCTCACACTGAACACAAGTAGGGAGGGGTGCGCTGGGCTGCAGAGTGACCAGAAGGGGAGAGGACAGAAGATCCACCCACTGCAGGGCGGCTTGCAGGGGGGGTTCTCATGGCCCCCGGGGAGTGGCCTACACAGGGGTAGGAGTCAGTCTCTGGCCCCCAGGCCACAGCTTGAGGACGAGGAGACACGATCCCAGTAGGTGACAAATTCTGCTGGGGACCACCACCTCTCGTGACAAGGCCACGGATGCAGCTTCCGGGGTCCCTGCAAGGGGACCTGCCAAGTCATAGCCTTGCGACATCGGGCAGCGCGAGCAGTGACGTCCCATGAAGACTCACAGTGACTGATAGCCCCCCAGTCTGCATGCAGTTTACCAGTCAGGAGAGACGGGTCATAAGGGGTGTCATTCTAGCTGCACAGCTCACGTCACACCTCTCAGGTTTCCAGAAGAACAGAGCCAGCAAGTTAAGCGCAGGTCAGATTTGTGCTTGGGGAAGGAGAAGGGCTTGGCTCGCCCTGTATCTGCAGCTGCCCATGACCCCTTGCACGTGGAGGTTGAGGGAAGGGAGAAGGCCAGGGCCCCCTGGAGGCCGGGCGGTACCGAGGAATAGCCCCATCCGGGAACCAGAGCCTTGAATCTACCGCTTGCCTGCCGTGAGGCCCTGAGCAAGTCACATCGCCTCTCTGGGCCTCAGTTTCCCAGTCTGCGATGTGGGCCCATCATGCTCCCTTTGCGGGATTGTTGTGAAGATTAGAAGCGCCACCACTAAAGTCCCCGGCCTAGGGTAGGACTCCAGACGTTGGAGGCAGGCAGGAGCTTGCAGATTATCAGTAGGTACATCTACGAGACTCCAGAGAGGGCTCAGGATCCCGGGTTCTAACCCCTGTTCCACTCCTCCCAGCTGGCGGCTTCCTGCACGCAGCTGTCTCTTCAAGCCCTGTCTGCTGGAGGGGCTGATGTTTTCCACTCCGCCAGCTGGGGGAGGGCCCCTGGGGGCTGAGTGTCATGTGCGGGGCCTTGTGGTTACAGGCTATTCCAAGGACCCCAGAACAAAGGTGGGGCTACTCTTGCAAGCACGCAGGAGGCTCTGGGCCTCAGAGACTGAGCAGACAGCTCAGGGCGCGCTGATCCTTTGCCCTCGGGCCTAAGGAGTGGACAGCCTGTTTGACCTCTGCTTCTGAGAATGAACAGAACATTCTATGGGGCCCCCACCTCGCCCACCCTTCCCTACACCTTGGTTCCGGGGCTGCTTCAGCCGCACCTGGGACAGAGGTGATCGATCTGCCCATCATAGCCTCCGCCTGCTTTTAGAGACTGGCCTCTAGGTCTGGGGCTGGGGTGAGGGGTGGGGAGCACCAAAAGAGAAGGCGGCCGTCCCTCAGGGGTCAGGCCCAGCCAGGCCAGGGGTTGGCTGTGCCTTGAGGCAGACCCACCACCTAGGTGGCGGACGGGGAGGAGATTCTGACTTCCTCTGGAAACTCAGGGGACGGGCCCGAACGGACATAAGTTGGTATCTTGACTGATGTCACTTGCCCCCTTGCCTTCTTCCCTGCTGGCTGCCTTTAACCCAACCTCCCCCTGTTGTGTCTCTCCCCACGCCCCACCCCCCAGCTGGTGAACATCGGCTCCTCCTACAACTACGGCAGCGAGGACCAGGCCGAGTTCCTGTGTGTGGTGTCCAAGGAGCTCTACAGCTCCCCGCACGGGCTGAGCTCTGAGTCCAGCCGCAAAACCAAGGTGAGCCCCCAGCCTCAGCTTCCCCGTCTGTTTCCTCCATCCCCTCCCTGCCCTCCACCCTGCCACCCCTGCTTCTCTCTCCCTCCTGCTGCACCCATGTAACCACCTGGTCACAGCCAATGCCATCCATCCCACGCCACCCATGGTCCCGTCTGCTCATGCCAGTTACCCAGGCCCGGGCGGGGGGGCGGGGAGAGACAGATGAGCTCATCCCAAGGGCATGGCCAGAGTGGGCCTGGATGCCGTTCGAACGGTAGTGCACAGGATGCACTGAACGAGGAGTTTGGGCATGAGGTGCCGCACTCCGTGTGACCTTGGACAAGCCCCAGCCCTCCCGGCACCTCCACTGTTCTCTGAGAAGTAAGGGTAGACTCCATCCTCTCCGGTGCTGTCAGGCATAGAACTTCTGGGATCCAAATGGCCAGTTTATTTCCCGGAGGTGGGTACGTGTTCCCAGCCGGCCTGGGCCGGGGCAGGGAAGCCAAATCTGTCCGTCCTGCCCCTTCCCCAGGCCCCTTTTTCAAGGTGCCCTGCAGGAGAGAGGTCAGCACCCCCGTGGGGCCCCCATGCATTTCTGCCCTGGCCTCTGAGGCAGCAACAGCTGGTGGTGGGGAGGGGCCGAGCAGCGGTCCTGCCGCCTCGAACCCAGAGCCTGGTTAGAAGCCTCGAGGGCTTTGGTGGGGCCGATGGGGCAGGGTGGCAAGGCAGGCTGGGAAAAGAGAGACCATTCCTTTAGGGGTGGGGGGGTTCTGTCCCAGTGCACTGGAGACTGACGAACCCGGGCTTCCTGTCTGTCTGTCCGCCTCCCCGTCCTGTGACTCCCCCTGCGCACCACACTGCCGTCAGGGTCCGTGGCAGGCACTGCCTTGCAAGGGTGCAAAATGAGCCCGCTGCTCCCGCTTCTCTTTGGCCAGAGCCTGGGAGCCTGGGGCATCGGAGCCCCCTTGAAGGCATCCCAGATGCTTCTGGTGTCTGTCCTGGGCCTTCCCTGGCCTCATTTCTACTCTGGGTCAGCCTCCTAACACGAGGCCTTCCCAGGTGCCCCTCAACGAGCCTCTGGCCACACACCCACCCGCTCCCCTACCAGCCGCACCCAGCCTTGCTCCGTGTAATAGCGGCCCGGCTGCTCCGGGAGCATCCCTAGCAGGCCCGCCCCGCCGTCCTGTGCCCTTTCTCCAGCCCCTTCCAAAGGCCCTAGGGGACCGGACAAGATGCCCCAGCTTCTCCCTCCTTAAGGTCCCCCCTCCCCTGCTGTCATCTTGGCCGCCCTGAGAGGGGGCGCACGGGGCCAGCCGCCAGCAGGCCCCGGCCCCCCGTTAGCTCTCCACTCTTTCTTCCCTGGGTCCACCGGCTGGTCCACAGAGCGCGGAGGAGCAGCTGGAGGACGAGCGGCGGCAGGAGGAGGAGGTGGAGGTGCAGGTGGAGGTGCAGGTGGAGGCAGATACCCTGGAGAAAGGTGCAGCCAACCCCCGAGGAGAGTGATTGCTAATACACGCCGGAGCCTCCCCCACTGTCCCCGCTGGAGCCAGCCGCAGAACCCGGGGGCCGGGGCCTTGGGGGGGCGGGGCGGGGGGCCGGGCCACCAGGGTCAGCTCAGCCGCACGCCCGGCACCTCACCTGCATAACCATCCCTTCTCTCGCTTTCTCTTTACAGCCCAGTCATCTCGGGAGCCCGCTAACCTTTTCTCCCTCCCACCACCGCCTCCACCGCCTCCGCCTCCTCCTCCTCCTCCACTTCCCGTGGGAAGCCCTGCCTCATCTTCATCCACCTCTTCTTCCTCCTGGATCTCATCTGCACCCTGCCTCTTCCCTCTCTGCCCCTGTCCGGGTTTCCTCTCTGCCTGCTCCCGCCTCCATCCCCGGGCCGCCCCGGGCCCAGCCTCCCGCGCCCTCCACCCCGGCGCCCCGGCCCCCCTGCATCCCAGAGCATCCCGCCTGCCGCCTCCTGCGCCCCTTCTGGCACCTGCCGCCCCCCGGCCTGGGGAGGAGGGTCGTGGCTGCGGCTCCTTTGTGCCCGCCAGCCCCGCCGCTGCCACCGCCGCCGGGCACCCCTGAGGCCGGGGCCGCCGGGCCCAGAGCCTCACCTCCTCGCTGCGCCTTCTTCACGTTTCCTCCTTGCAGGTTCCTGTCTGCACCCCTCAGCGCTGAGGCCGCGCTTGCCGTGAGGGCTTCTCCTGGGCCCCTCGCCCCCCAGAGCCGCCAGCCCTGGTTTGTAGCTTGGCGGAGCTGGAGGGAGGGCGGAAGCCAGGAGGGGGCGCCTCCT
This sequence comes from Proteles cristata cristata, assembly GCA_017311185.1. NCBI lineage: Eukaryota > Metazoa > Chordata > Mammalia > Carnivora > Hyaenidae > Proteles > Proteles cristata. Next base: position 1,444,341 of record JAESUZ010002068.1, on the reverse strand, counting down.
GTTCCTGGACCTGAGCCTGACTTTCAGTTGACTCTCTCCCCTCACCCATTTTGGCCTTGGGCGTGAGGCTCAGAGAGAAGAAAGCTAGGGGGCAGGCCTGTTTCCCATCCATCCATCTGCCGCCGCCGGGCTGGGAAGGAGGGAGGGGTAACTGCCGCCGGACACCTTGACCTCATCCCTGCCCATCCAGGAGCCCCTGCTTCACAGCCTCATTGGCACGGGTTTCCCTGTCTCTTCGGGGGTGGGAAGGACAGCCGGCCACCGTTGGAGTCCTTTGGCCTACAGGGAGTCAGCCAGAGCTGGCTGGTGAGGATCGGGGCGTCACAGAAAAGGCCCTGGCCGGGTGCCTCCAAGCCCCCACTCAGATCTTATCCGCCTGCGCTGTGACCTGGGGCAAGTCACTATCCCTCTCTAGGCCACAGTTGCCTCGAAAATGGGGACAGGTAGCTGCTGTCTGTGACCTTTTGCCTGAGACGGCAGGGGACCTGACCTTGACCCCCCCGCACCCCCCCCAGCCAGAGTCACCTAGACTCTGGCCTCCGCGGCAGCCACCACCCAGCCCACAATGGGGCATGGGGCTCCTGGATGGGCAAGCTGGGTCCCCTTCCTGCTCCCCCTCCTTGGCTCTGAATCCACCTTCTCTGGGCCTCAGCCCCCCACCCTCTTCTGAGAAGGGACCCTGTAACTCACCTACCTCTTTCTCTCTCCCTTTCTTCCCCACCCCACCCTCCATTTCAATCTCCTCTCCGCCCTCCCCTGGCCTTGCCTCACCCCTCCTCACTGGCCCCACCCTGTCATTCCTCTCCTGGTGTTCTGACCACCCCCCTCCTGTCCCCCTGCCCCTTCCCCCTCTTATTTTCTAGCTGTTACAAGCCAGAGGCACCCGGATGTGAGACCCCAGATCACCTCCAGGGACTTGGGGTTCCGATCTGAAATCCTTTATTTTTGTACCACGGGGTGGGGCCCCGGCTCCAGGCGGAGGAAGCACTCTCCCCCCTGCCACTTCTGTCTACACCTGCGGGGCTGTGATTTACCCCTGCGTCTGGGGGCCAGGCGGGGGCCTGAGGTGGGCCCTGGGACCCCTGGGCAGAGCCGCCGGCCTGTGGCCAAAGTGCAGCGCTGTCTAGCTGTGTTTCCCAGGCCGCCGTGGCCCCTCCCCAGGGTCCCCCAGCTGCATGAGTGAGACCCTCCCCTGACCCCGTCACGTTTCGTCCCTGAGCCTTAGTCTCCCCATCTGTCCAATGGGTTCACTCTCCCCACCGCCACCTACCTCACAGGGTTGTTGTGAGGTTACACAGGGGAGCAAGGTCCCCTGTTTTCACAGGGGAGAAAGCCCTGGGGGTTGGGAGGGAGGTGCACAAATCACCAGACAGGGTGGCCCGCCCTTCACCCTTCCCTTGGAGGGGGAAGGGTCTGCTCAGCCCCACCGGGAGATTCAGGTATTGGTGGAACAGAGGTCGTGGGGTTTGGCCCTGCCGGAGGAAGGGGGAGGGTGACCCAGCCCTCACCCTGGCTGCGCCCGCCCCCGTCTGGACCGCTAGGTGCCGAGTGCCCTGTCTGGGAGGGGCAGGCGGGGTCTCGTCAGGGGCAGTGCTGCCATCAGGACCTAGTGCTAAGGGAAAGGGAGACACTCCTCCCTGTGTCCTGGGGACAGTCTGGGGGCAGCAGGGGCCGAGCAAGGGCCCCTCCTGCGCTGATGATCTCCCGGGGTGCATCCAACCCCGCCATGTAATAAAACCTGAAGAAACAGCCACTGGGCTGCCTCCCTCTCTTCCTCTGGGCCCCGTTTGGGGACGGGGCTAACCTCAAGGGTGGGTAAATGACTCGAAGGTAACGGGACTTTTTTCTTAAAGCCTAGGGACACTGCTCTCTGGTGGCTGTTCTGTGTGTATGGAGGGGGGAGGTCATGGCTCCATCCTCTGCCTTGCTGGGAGAACTTTGGTGTGTGCCTGGCCCTCTCTGGGCCTCAGTTTCCTCATCTGTAAAGTCAAGGGTTGGACTGGGTGACATCCAAGGCCCAGTCCCTAGAGTCTGGCAGGTCTGTAACTACCTCCCGGCATCCCAGCTAGGGATGCTGAGGGGGTGGGGGTTCCTGAAATCAGGACAGCAGCCCCCCCCCTACTTCCCAGCCTCACCCTACCCTTCCCATGGCCTTTTGCTCCACGGCCTCCTGCATCCTAACCCCCAGGATGCCCCCTCTGCTTCGTGCTGTGAGTTCTCTCCGTCCCGTCCGCACCTCAGTATTGCCTCCCTTCTGTCCCAAGTCTCAGAAAATATAAACACCCAGGCTCCTGCCCCACGTTCTCTCTGAGCCCGCGGGTCTGCAGGACCCTGGGCTTCTCTTTCCTGCCCAGCAGGACCTCCCACGCCCCCCCGCCCTGCCCTGTCCTGGCCAAAGCCTGCTTAGTCTCCACCTTGCTCCCCTGTCCCAGGATCCTAGCGCTGCTGGGGACATCCCTGCAAAGCAGGGGTCCCCCAGGCAGAGGCCCTACTCGGAGCCAGGCGAGGCTCCCCCTGCTCCATTCAGGCCTGGGGGGGGCGGGGCCCTCGCCACTCCCGCGCTGAACTGACCTCACATGTGTCCTGCTTTGCAGAACCGTCACCAGGAGGCTTGTTAAAAGAACAGACTGCCCACCCCTCCCCCACCCCCATTCTGACTCATGAAGACTGGGGGGAGGGAACCCACAAGTGTACATTTGGGCAAAGCCCCCAGCACTGCTTCCGGCCGCCCTTGTGGGAAGCCTGAGAGGCCAGGGGGTGGAATGCTCTCACATCCTGTGCCTGCCCAGAGCTGCCCCCCTAGTGTCTGCTCTGTTCGAAGGCGGCCACATGCCCCCGGGACCCATGCCCCAGCCACTCCCCTGTGCCTTTGAAATCTGCCCCCCTCCCCAGGCTCCCCTTCCTTCTCCCAGCTAGGCTTCAAGGAAGACTTATCCGCACTTGACTTCCCACCTGCTCCCCTCCACGGCACCCAGGGCACCAGAGGGCCTGCCTGACCTCTCCCACTTGGTCGCTGAGGCTCCGCCCCTCCCAGCGCATCTCCAGCTCTGGCCACGCCCCTGGGCCTCCCACTTGACCCCCCCCCCCCGTAGTGTCCTGCCTCCTCAGCCTCCCCCAGGTGTCTTCTGAGGAGTGGCTCTGAAATCCCCCCTCCAACCCCCAAGCCCCGCCTACCTCCTGCACACCTCCCTCCTAGAGGTATCCCAAGTTCTGGCACCTTCTCAGAGCCTTCCCGCCCTCAGCCAGGTGTCCCAGGCCAGGCAGCAGGTCCTCCGCTGACCCAGGGGATCAGAACGCATCCCTTGGAATGGTCCTGGGTGACTCCCCTGTCACCCAACCCCAATCCACTGAGGCACCTGGAGGTCACTGAGTGTCCTTCAAGTCCATCCTTGCTTCCCCGCTCATTAGATCCCATTCTTTCCCTCCTGGAGTCCTGCGGTGGCCTCCTCACGGCCTCCCTGCCTCCCACGCCCTCCACACTGCTGCTTGCCGTCCGCTCTAAAATGCGAACCCACTTGTGTGTCCCTCCGCTCTTACAAAGCCGTATTGTGTGGCTTCCCAGAGCACCCAAGGTCAAGTCCCAAGTTCAGCTCCAAACTCTGTGTCAACTGTTCTGAGTTTGCTCCCCTCCTTTTCATTCCTTTCCACACAACCTCTGTGTAACTTAAATCAGTTCACCAACGTGGCCTGTTCTTGTGCGACCCTGTACCTTGGCACATGCCCTTCCCCTGTCTGGGATGCCCTTCCCCACCTTGGCCATCTTTGGGCCACAACTCAAGTCTTATGTCCTCCAGGCAGCCTTCCCTGACTTCCCGAGTTCTAGGCTGCCCCAGAGCCCCATCATGCTGGGTCACTGTCCCCAGCCCTCCTGGGATCCGGAGCTGAGGTCTGCGTCTCTGGGGCCCCAGGGCAGCGGTTGGCTCGTAGCAGGAGACTGAGGCGCTTGCCGAGTAAAATAATTCCAAGAATGTGAAGGGGCTGCTGTGCTGGAGAAGTGGAGGACTGGGAACCAGGACATAGGGCTTCCAACCCAGGCTTCACTCCCGACCGCAGGTGTGATCGTGGGGGAGGCTCTGCTCCTCTCTGCCTCAGTTTCCTCCCACGCTTCCAGAAGGAGCCCATCACTTGTCCCATCCTCCACTCTGATCTGAGGGTCCCACACCACTGCCTTCCTGGGGTTGATCCTGGACCTGGACAAGCTGCTCCAGAGGTCGCCCCTGCCCACACTGACATAGCCACTTGGCGAGCAGACCGAGCAGGAAACAGTCTCACTCCATCGAGAGCGTGAGCTCAGTGCCCCGGGGTTCCATGCCAACCCCCGAGCAGAGCCTCAGATCAAACGGCTTTATTGCACGGGGCAGGGGAGCTCACTTCCAGGTGAGAGTGAGCAGTGGAGGCCCAGGGGACAGATAGGGGTGGGGTGAGGACCCTAGACCCGGGGCGCCCCCACCCTTTGGCTTACGGTGGCAGCTGGCCCAGGTGGCTGTCTCCAGGGCTCCGGGGGTCCCTCCTTGAGGGTGCCTTCCACCCACACCCCCCTCAAGTTTACAGGCTGGGATTTGCTCTCCGTTGGCGGAGGGGAGTCCAGGCACCTCTACTGGGACCCGCAAGTCCTGTGATTGCAGCTGAACGATTTCCCCCCAAAGTCAGCAGTGGAGGAAGGGGAAGGAGGAGAGGAAATCAGGAGGCAACAGGGTTGGGGGTGCAGGGGGAGTCGACCACCGGCTGATGGCCCCCCCCTCCTCCTCCTGTTCCCCTCCCCAGGGCAGGTGTCAGGGAACAGGTCAGCGGGGACACTACCTCCTGCCTCCACGGGGCCCCGCCGCCCCCAGAGTACTTGGCCCCCTGCCTAGAGGGTGCACTAGACACTTGAGTCCGGGAGGTGGGCCCCCGAGGGCAGCCCCTCAGCTCAGCACCTGCTGGATCCAGCCAATCACACCTGTGATGCGCGTGTAGACACCAAAGTAGTTGGGCCGGCCACAGCCCAGCCCCCAGCTGACCAGCCCCGCCAGGAACCAGCGGCCACTGGGCTCCTTACACACGAGTGGGCCTCCCGAGTCGCCCTGGGAGGGGGAGAGAAGAGACAGGGCTGCGTCAGGGTCAAGGCACACGTGTCCTGACCCGCTGGGACTTTTCCAGCTGACAACAAAGTCACACCTGCTTTGGAAATCTCTGCTTCCCCTGCGCCTGGTACTTGGAGAGGGCCCAAAGCCGCCGTGCCCATTCTTCTTGGGTCCTGGCTGTCGTGGAAGCGTCCACATGTGTCCTCCACGCCCCACTCACCTCTGCCTCTCTCTTCTGGGCTCCTAATCTTTGCCACTCTGTCCCCTTGGGCAAAGCGCCCTTGCGCAGGCAGGGAGCAGTACTGGGCTTAAGCCTTAGACCTCCCTGCCACAGTTCTCTTGTGATGGGGGGGGGGTTGGCCTGCAACGTGGGGCAAGTCCCTCCACACCCCTCACTCCCCAAGCCTCAGTTTCCTCGTCGGTAACATTGGGACAGCCATCCCCACCTTGCTGGGAGGCTGCTGGGTGATGTGAGTGCCATCCTCCCTCCCTCCTCTCAGCACCTCCCCCACCCCCCACCCCCACCCCCAGCCCCCCCGCCCATGAGTCACCTGGCAGGCATCCTTTTTGCCCTTCCGGTATCCGGCACACAGCATGCGGGGCGTCACCTGGTAGCGATAGGCCTCGCTGCACACGTCCTGTGGGATCAGCTGCACGTCCACCTTCTGCAGACCGTTGCTGGTGGGGCCTGCCCCGTGGGGTCAAGGGCGGAAGGCAGAGATGAGATCTGACTTTTCCCTCCGCTATTCCCCTCGCATCTCAGGAGCACCTGCCCCTCCCCCTTCATCTCTGCTCTGCTCACCCCCTACCCCTCTGCCTCACCATCACTCTGCTCTGGCTCCCCGTGGCCCCTGGGGACACCATCCCCACCCCCACCCCTCCTACTTGAGGCCTCTCGGCCAGCTCTGCTCTGTGACCACTCCTGGGGGATCTTTCGAGAGCACACACCTGACCCCTACAATCTGTCCCTGAAAGTTATCAGTGTCGCCCCGCTGCCCAGCCCACTCTTTTCCACAAGTGCTTCAGGTTCAAAGCCCCAGGGAGCCTCAGGAGGCACTGTGCCCGGTCGGTCCCACCAGGAGAGCTACTCTGTTTGGCTGGGGGTGGGGGGGCTCGACATTGGTGTTTTTCTGGAAGCCCTCAGGTGGGTTTACAAAAAAATTTTTTTAACATTTATTTCTTTTTGAGAGAGAGACACTGAGAGCCAGAGGGGCAGAGAGAGAAAGAAAGGGAGACACAGAATCTGAAACAGGCTCCAGGCTCCGAGCTGTCAGCACAGAGCTCCATGCGGGGCTTGAACTCACGAATCAAACCGTGAGATCAGTCGGCTGCCCACCTGGGCACACCAGCCCTCAGATAGTTTTAAAGTGCAGGGCAGGTGAACTCCGGCTCAGCCTCCTTACAGTGGCCTAGGAGACCCCGGTCCTTCCTGCCAATCTTTACCCAGACCCACCGCCCCCCCAGCTCCCCTCTGGAGGAGGGGAGACAGGCCGTTCTTAGGGCTCCCTGGGCAGCCTCCTGTCCTTTCTCCTCGCTTTGCTACTGCCAGCCTGTCCCCCTAGCCCCTGCTTAGATGCCCCCTCTGGAAGCCTCCCAGACCGTGCCTGGCTAGGCATCTGCTCTGGGCTGGCCTCTGTGTGTGCCTCCCCACCCATGTCAGCTCTCAGCACTGTCTCCCCCAAAAATGTCCTCATCTGTATAGTTCCTTTGCCCGACTCAATACCTGGCATATAGTAGGTGCTCATAAATGTGCCCTTGGATAAATGAATGAATGAATGAGCAAACGAACCAATCCTTGCTTTACTATTCTCCATCATTGCCTCGATCGAGTCACTTTGCACCCGAGCCTCAGTTTCCCCATCTTGAAATTATCCGCACAGTCCTGCTTGCCTCCAGGTTGGAAATCGTGTACCCCATCTTTAAAGCCACCACCTTTAAGAGGTGCTGGGCATGGCCGCAGTTATGCCAGCCCAGGCCTGCATTCACAGAAGGGGCCTCTAGGGAAGGTCAGTCTAGGTGGGAAGGGGAGAAGCCCCCGGCTTCTGAGAGGCAATAGCAGGAACAGGAGGGGCGCTGGGGTCAGCCGGTCCTAGGTTCCCACCTTCTCTGGCTGTGTGACTTTATGCGACTGCTAAACTGTCTCTGTGCTTCAGTTTCCCCATCGGTAAAACAGACCCTAATACCCACCCTGAGGGGTATTCGGTGGATTAAATGGGACCACGTTCTCTAAAATCCAACCTCGATGTAGAAAGTGTTAATAATTCAGAGCCCTCCCAAGGCGCCCCTCTGCCCAGAGGTCGGAGCTTGCCTGGGGGCTGCGGGGTTCCTATTTTGCCCCGTCACCTCATCCATTTCCCCCAAGGGAACATCCCGCGACCTTCTTTCCTTTTAAATACTTTCTGCAAGGAGGGAAGGGCCAGGAAGGCAGGAGACACCCACTTGTGTGACACGCACCCCACAGACGGCCTCCGGGGTGGAGCCCTGGGGCCCTTTGCCCCGCCCCTCCGGCCCAGCCATGGCCGCACCCCGTCTCCCTAGACCTGCCTCCTCCCCTCCCCGCAGCCGACTCACCGCCCTCGCGCAGGGCGCCCCAGCCCGTGATCCAGCAGTGCAGGCCGGGCTCGAAGAAGTGGGAGCGCGCAGGCAGGCAGACGGGGCGCACGGCGGCCGAGCGCACCACCGGGTGGTCGAGCTGCAGCAGGGCCACGTCGTAGTCGTGGCTGTCCTCCTCGTGGTAAGGGTGCAGGAGGAGGCGGCTCACCTTGAAGGACACCTCGCCCGGCCAGCGCGAGCTCTGCCACACCTTGCCCAGGAACACCGTCCACAGCGCCGGGGAGGCCATGCTGGGGGTGGGGAGGGGGGTCCTCGATCAGCCGCTGACACTCCCGTCCCAGATCCTTAGGACGTGCGGCTTCCCCACGCGGGCAGCCAACCGCCACACCCTCCCTTCCCCGGCGGTACAGCGTGGGGTGCTGGCGCCGCCTGCCGGGGTTCCAGCCCCGGCTTCATCCCTCCCTGGATGTATGCGTGCCTCCTTAGACCTAGTCTCCTGTCTGTGAAATAGGAATAGCATCTTCTACTACGTTACTGGGGGGATTCAGTGAGACTGTGTATGTAAAAAAATTAGCACGGTGCCAGGCAATGACAAATATTTCTCTCCTTTTTATCCCTGCGCTTTACCGATGGGGCTGCTGTGAGCTCCCTGAGACCTGCCTAGTGCTCACTGGGAGGGGGTGGGCATGGAGCGTGGAGCAATCGGCAGAGACGGCTTGTGAAGACCCCCGATATCAGGTCAGCATCCGATGTGGGCCTGGCCCCCCCGAGGGGGCTTGCTCTCTGGCTCTGGATGTAAGGGGCAGGGGGTGGGGGGCCCTGGCGGCTGGTGGCCTTTGTCTGGGGACTGTGTAGACCCAGAACTGAAGAGGAGATGTGGGAGGGGCATCCAGGGCTGGCTGTCCTGGGGGCTGGGGGTAGGGGTGCCTGGGAGATAGGGGTGGGGGTGGGGAGGAGGTGTTGTCAGCCCACCGTGAAGATGGAGAAGACATCTGTGGGGCTGGGTGGCATGTCCCTCCTTGGCTCTTGGGCCCCACTCACCAGGTCACGGGCAATCTGGTAGAGGGAGGTCATGGCCTATGGCCAGTCCTGGCACTTAGGTTCTCTACTGTACCCCTAGTTTCTGGCACAGCCCCCTAGCAGGAGCGCAAGAAATATTTCTGAATGGATGAGTAAGTGAATGAATGGGTGAATAGCGAGTGAATCGCTGACCCAACTTAAATCAAGACACAGCACATAGAGCGGAGAGGCTGAGCATCCTTTCCAGGGGCACAGACTAGGTTCGCGGCAGAGCCAGGACTGAGCCCAAATGTCAGGACAGCTAGTCTGGTGGGCTTCCCACCACCCTTCCTTCCTGCCTGGGTCTCAGACCCTGGTGTCCCTCCCCCACCGTGGCCCTCCCTACCCCATCTCTTGTGGTCTGGGTCCTCGCATCCCCCACTCACCTGTCCTCCTGGAAGCAGTGGGCGGCCGTGATCACCCAGCGGTCAGCGATGAGCGCCCCCCCGCAGATGTGCCGGCCCCGAACCTGGAGGCTGGCCTGCCAGGGCCACTCGCCCTCGGAAGACACGGCACCGCCCACTATGCGGCCAGAGGGGCCCTGCAGGCCACAGTCTGGGTGTGCGCGCAGGGGCAGCCGGAAGCCAGTGAGAAACAGACAGTAAGAGCCGGAGAAGGAGAGGCACAGAGGGCGGCAGAGGGCAGATGGGGAGAGAGGCAGGAAAAAGAATGAAGGAGAGGCCGGACCCAGAGCAGGCGCAGGGGCAGGGCAGAAAGAGACAAAGTGAGCTCTCCCTCAGCTTCCCAGTGTGGGCACCTCCCTCTTCCCCGGGCTCCAGGGCCCAGCAGGTGGCGGGAGTCTTCCGCCCACCCCATCAAAAGGCCACGGACAGCGCGCAGGCCACGCTCACCGCAGTGCTGCTCGTCTGAGCCGTCCCTGCAGTCGGGGAGCCCATCACACTGCGGGTTGGGCTTCTTCACACAGCTGCGGTCCTTACACTGGAAGGTGAATGTCCCACAAGGCACCCCTGTGGGAGAGGGGGTGGGGACTGGTTGCCAGAGTAGGTCCCTGAGCCCAAGGGAGCCTCTGAAACAAGGCCCAGGGAATACGGAGCCTGGAAGAGGCCGGGGAAGACTGGGGAGCGATCCCTCGGTCGCACTGAGGCTCCTGCAGGTGTCCCAAAGGCAGGCCATATCCCTTCCCCACCTGTCACCCCCTTCAGATGAGAGCAAGGCTGTGTCTCCTCCACAGACTGTGACTCCTGAGGTTGCCATACCACCCAGGTGCACTTGTGCCTCCACTTTCAGACTAGACTTCCAAGAGCTGGGCTGTGCCTCTCCAGGCTTCCTAAGGCTCCCCACCTACCCTGGCTCCAGCCTCCAGCCCCATCTAGCTGCCCACCTGCTCCCCCCTCCCCTGTCTTCACCGTGAAGAACTTTCTGTGCCACCACCTGACCTTGGCCAGCTCTCCTTTCCTCCGGCTTCTTTCAGTGTTACCTCTCTTCAAGGCCATTTTTAAAGGCCACCTCCTCTAGGAAGCTTTCCCTGCCTGATCTCCTCCTGCACTCCAGTCTTCCCATGCACATGGATGTGATGTCCAGAAGGTGTGGGGCCAGAGGCAGTCACCCATCATGTCTTCCTACCAATGGATCATTCCAGAGGGCAGGGGTCATCTCTCTGGGATCTTTTATTCCCACTCCCTTACTCTGCCTCACCCATCACTGGGTTGTCTGCAGGTGTTGGTTGGCTGGTTGGATGGATGGATGGATGGATGGATGGATGGATGGAAAAACAATGAATACAGACAGGAGACTCGGCAGACCAACAAATGGGTGAGTTGATGGTCCAGGAGGGAGACTGACTAACAACTAGAAGGATGGATTAATGAGTGGACGTAAGACAATAGACAAACAGGTAGTTACTGAGATCAGTGGATGGGATGCATGCATACATGCATTCATAGGTACATGGATAGAGGATGGAATGATGGACACACAGGTAGTTAAGTGAACTCGTAAATGAGTCGATTGATGGTTCAGTGGATTGGGAGCCAGGTGGTTGGATGGGTGGATGGATGGATGAATGAGTGGATGTATGGATCAATGGACAGATAGGTGGTTGGACAGATGGATGGATGGATGGATGGATGGATGGATGGATGGATGGATGGATGGTTGGATGGATGGACACTTGAACGGACATATAAGAGAACATACAGATGGGTTGGTAAGTGTTTAGACAAGAGTGTGGGAAACCCTGGCTGAAGAAGGATGCTGAAGGATGGGGCTGTCTGGCCGAGCCCATTATTTGGTTTCCCTCCAGATAGCTGGCCACACCCCACCCTACCTTCCTGGCACTGCCCTTCGTCACTCCCGTTGAGACAGTCAGGCTGCCGGTCACAGACCCTGGACAGGGAGATGCACGTGCTGTCTTCTTGGCACTGGAATGTGGCTCTGCAGACTGCATGGGGACACACAGGGGAGGAGGTGAGCAGAAGCCCGAGAAGCCGGGCTGGGACCCTGTTCTGCCTGTAGAATGTGTGTTATATTGCAGGTCGTGATCCCAGATCTCTTTCTTAGCTGCATTACTCCCGAGTTTCACAGCATCCCTGTAAGGTACCCCATTTCATCAGTGGAAACAGAAATGAAGCGACTCGTCCAAGGTCATGTGGCTGAGCCAGATGCTCTGGGTCCAAATATGAGGCACCTTCCCCAGCATATCTCCCTTCCCTCCTGCTTCTCTCCCCAAGTAGGTAAAGCTTGGATGGGAGGGGGTTGGAGGAGATCTGGGGAGGTCAGACAAGGAAAGGCTGCCCTTGATGGTGAATCTGGGGGCCAGAAGCCAGAACTCAGAGGGAGAGGAATTATTCCAAGGGAGTCCTGCTTGCAGACCACCAGGGCCAGGCAGTGGTGACCATAACTCCAGGAAGATGACAGCTGCAGTCTGAACTCCTGAGCAGAGGAGGGAAGACCCCACGCAAGGGAGGGAGATACAGGATTCTCCCCTTGGCCACCCTCGCCTCGCCGGTCCCCGCATAACAGCCTTCCCCCTTCCTGGTCCTCCATCCACTCTGTTCCTTCTTGGCCAGCCGGCAGGGGGCCATGCCCTGGTGGAGAGAAGCCCTCAGCCGGGAGTCAGGAGACCTGGGGCCCCACCTGCTCCCTGCTACTGCCCCCAAGCGGTGGTCCTGGGGAGCCCGCTTTCCCACTCTCTGCTTCCATTTTGCCATCTAGCACAGCGAGGGAGCCCACATCCCGGATATAAGGGGAACTGCACGGGGCTTAGAAAAAGGGGGCTCCGCTCAGCACAGAGAGGAGAGGAGGGGTGTGACGGCAGGTGGGCCGCTCACCGCAGTTTCTCTCGTCCAGGCCGTTGGGGCAGTCCTTGACCCCATCGCAGGCCGGCACACATAGTCCGTTCACAGAGCAGAGGGACTCTCCAGGGCAGGCTGGACGGGGAGGGCGCCATCAGGACACACGTGACCGTGCAGGCTCTTGCAGACAGACACGCTGCACTGGTGCGCTCATGCGTGTGCCCACGTGGACACACACCTGTATACACGGTGCGTGTGGACATACGTGGCCAGGCACATATACACAATGCACGCACGGGTGTGTGCGCGCATGTGTGCCTAGTGAACACAGGTGACAGCCTTGCCTACGTGGCACACGTGCACGTGCACACACACACACACACACACACAGTCCTTTGGCCCAGCCTCTTGGTGCTTCTGGGGATGGGAGGGAGGCAGGAAGAAGCTGCAGGGGTGTCGGGGGATGGGGTCCCCACCCTGCCCTCCGGGCTGCCCGTACTCACGATCTGACTGGTTGTACAAGCCGTAGTGCACCTGCACGCCGGGCCCGGTGAGCGGGATCTGGGATGTGAAGTTCACGGTGATGCCGGCACTGGCCACCACGGGGATCCTCTCAGCATAAGGCTGCAGGGTGCGCAGGCCACACAGCCTGGGGGTGACCAAGACAGACTCAGGGCCATGCAGGCCGGCCTGAGGGAGGAGACAGCTGGGTCCCCGCACACAGACAGGGCCAGGGCAGAGCAGCCAGAGGGGAAGGGGGAGCTGCACCCTCACCCTCACTGTGTCTGTCTCAATTTCTCCCTTGGGTGAGCGCTCGCCCCCCACAGTCCTCTTCTAGAAGTCAGCCTGTGTCATTCCCCCCACCCAGCTCAAAACCCTTCCGTGGCTCCCCATTTCCTGCAGGATAAAATTCGAAGCCTGGCTTCTAAGCAAGTCAGTGTCCTTCCCCAAGCTGCACTTTCCTGCCTTTAGAAAAGCAGGGAAACGATCGCCTCTGTTGACTCCAATCTGACAAAACTTCGGGGTGTCTATAGAGACAAGAGTTCGTGACTGGTCTACTCTGTGTAGACAGGAGAGGACGCTCCCCTTGTGCTCAGTGTGGGGAGAAGGCAGCCATGTGGCCAAGTTCGGGCACCGTTCTGCCCACCGAGAAGCCTCCGGACCCCTGTGACTCTCTCTGGACCCGAGGAGGCACCAGCCCTGCTCCCGGGACCAGTTCAACAGCGCAGTGCTGATGGCCATCACCTTCTCTGTCCCCCATCCCTCCTGGACTCCCCCACCCCAGGATGATGCGCTCGTCCCCACAGAGCCGGTGGGAGAAATTCTTCCTGGAGAGCAGGGAGGAATCTTCCCATCTCCAGGGATGGAGGCCCCGGGCTCATGTCACACCATGCCTGGGTGCACCTTGCCTCCCAGAGCACGTGGGCACGCTCTCACCAAGTGGGTGCAACCCACCCCCAGAGTGACGAGTTGCTAACCCGACAGCAGCCTGGGGCTCCCTCCCTTCACAGCAATGCCTCCCACAGGGAAGGGAGCACCGTCACAGAGCAAATAGGAATGCCTTTACAGACGCAGGAAACACACCCAGAACACAGGTCCGAAAATATGCAGACAGAAGGGAAAGTGCCCTCCAGCAGAGAAGACAGGAGCAAGTCAAGAGAGCAGGTGGGAATGCCCCAAAGCATGATGGGAATATCCCACAGCAGAGGCAACAGCCCACAGAGCAGGTCACCTAATTCCCAGACACCAGGTACCTCCCTGGAACTTCAGGAATAACCCAAGCACTTCATCGTTCAATGAATTAATCAATGAGTTCATGGGTAAACAACCGAGGAAGATTTGGGGGTGTCTGGCCCCTCCCACATCGACAGCAACACCAAAGGCCTCATCGCACAGAGATTTCGATTTTCTTGCGAGATCCATCTTGTGAGATAGGAATTGTTCTCGGCCCATTTTCCAGATGAGGCTCATGAAGGAAATCGCCCACATGAGCCAGAATCCAGGCTGTTCAGGACGTAGCTGGACATGCTCAGCCCGCTCTGAGGGAGATGGGCACCCCGGCTGTCGCAGCAACATGAGCTCCATTTCCCGTGTCGCCCCCCCCCCTCCCCCCGACAGTCCTGGCCTAAGGTATGGCTTCCTTCTGCTTTTTGGTGAATCCCATCCTTGCTTCCAGACCAACAAGAAGTTCTTAAAGTGTGGTCTGGGGACCCCTGGGGGTCCAAAGTAAAAATTATGTTCATAATGCACGGATATTATCTGCCTTTTTCACTCTCCTTCTCTCACAAGGATACGGTGGAATTTTCCAGGGACTATGCGACGTGTTATTGATAATGGTAGCCGATTGAATGTGGAAGCAGATGTGCATATCCAGTTCTGGTTAATTAACCCAGCTTAAAAGTTGCAAAAATGCTAAATGATGATATTTTTCTCACCAACTGCTTTTGGTTTGGGAAAATATAATTCATGGGTTTTTTTAATGTTTATTTTTGAGAGAGAGACAGAGTGTGAGTGGGGGAAGGACAGAGAGAGAGGGAGACACAGAATCCAAAGCAGGCCCCAGTCTCCGAGCTGTCAGAACAGAGCCCCACACAGTGCTCGAACTCATGAACCGTGAGATCATGACCTGAGCCGAAGTTAGACGCTTAACCAACTGAGCCACCCAGGTGCCCCTATACTTCATGTTTTATAAAATATGTTATTTAGGTTCAAATGTGACGGCCTCATGATTTTGAGTGAATTGGTAAATGTTTTTTAAAATTTTCGTAGCTTTAATTTCTAATGCTGAAAATATAGATAATATGACCTGCATAAGGATGCTCTGGGGCGCTCAATAATTTTAAAGAGTGTAAAGGTGGAAAATTTGGAGAAGCTTTGCTCTACACCAGGACTTCTCCAGCCCAAAGGGGACAAGATAGGACAGAGAGGCCACTAGGGGGCGCTTTTGAGCAGTCCTGGCCCTTCTCATCCTTTTAAAATTAAGGAGGCAGAGCAGGTTTTGGCTGGTTGGCTGTCCTGTCCGTCGGACTGTTTTTAAAGTGGATAAATAAATGTTATCATGGATTATTATCCCTGGAGATTTTCCCTGAGGAGCGGGCAGGGGAGGTAGGAGGTGGGAAATATGGGGCCAGGGGAAGTGTGTTGAAGCACAACCCTGAATGTGTTTAAGGTTCAGGGGCGTGGGGCACTGTCCCCACAGTCAGGGAGAGCCTGTGGAGAGACAGGAAACAAACCAGAGCCAGGTTGGAGAGGAGCGGGAACATTTCAGTCTAGAAGAATCTGAGGGCTGCATGGTCACCCTGAGCTTTGGCCAGAGGCTCTCGTGTGCTTTATGACCGGACATTTTGTCTGCTGGTGGCTGAGAGAAGGAATTCCAGAATCCGCCGGTGCCTCAGCCTGGTGTCCCCCGAACCTGCCCGGGCAGCACCTGGGTCTCGCCCTGGAGGCCTGGGGCAGGGCCTGGTGACAGCACTCCTGGGGCAAGTCTCTCCATAAGAATTCAAGGCAGAGGCTGCAATCTAGAGACTTGGGCTGAAGCACTCAAATTAAAGATGGTCTGTTAAGTCGATGCAATGTTAAAAATAATCTTTTTTCCAAGTTCAGTCAGCTGCTAATTTCACATAATAATCTAGATGCTTCTTCTGAAAAGTAAGCCCCAGGAACACTGGCTGGAAATGATCAGAGGCCACCTGAATTAGGCAGAGCATGTGTGGGGCTCACCTCCCCGCCACTGTCCCCCACGCCCCTGCCTCACGAAACTACACACCAGCTGGGCCCCTGTGCACCTCTGCATTTCTGGATCCTGTTCCAGAGCCTTCTGGGGGCAGGCATGCCTCGTCCAGCTCTCTAATTCCTCCCTGTCCAAGCGCCACCTCCTCCCCCACCAGCCCTCTTCAAGAGTGCACCAGGAGTCTAAAGGCTGCGGGACCCACCTCTCAGCTGCAAAGTGTGGGGGTCTGGCCACAGGTGTGCACAGTGGCCAGCTTGCTTTCTCACCTCCCTGGACTGGGATTTTTCCTTCTCACCTCACCCAGACCTCAACCTGCTTACACATCAGCAACTCCACACAGGGAGGAATTCAAGAAAGATTGGATCAATGGATGGGTGAGTGGATGGAAGGAAGGAAGGGTGGGTGTGTGGGTGGATGGATGCATGCATGCATGCATACATTCCCTTCCCTAAGGACAGATTGCATGGGAAGGAGCACAGAAAACGCAGGCACTCAAGAAGGGAGAATAGCAGCGTCTGATGTGGTGGCCAGAGCGCTGGACCTCGAGCCGCACAGCCGAGTTGGAGGCCGGCTTTGCCACGTGGATCAGCTGTGTGACCTCGGGCACATTAACCTCAGCAAGCTTCTGTTTTCATGTCTGTAAACGGGGGCGATAATATCTCCCTTGCGGGATGTTTTAAGGAATACAGGAGAAAATGACTTCTCTGAAAGCAAGCTGCTGACGCCATTGGGCTGTGAGCTCACTGCGGGCGGCGTCTGGGGCTGGACACTACCCCCTCGCCAGACCCACATCGGGGACAGGTGCTGTCTGACCAGCCTCTGTGGCTGCACGTAGCGGCTCAGAGGATTAGGAGGGCCACCCGTACCTGGGACAGGCCAGAGGAGGCCCCAGCAGGGGCCCAAGGAGCCGGCCCATCTGCCTCTCCCATCAGCGGGAGGGAAGGGGAAATGATTGGGCAGATCACGAGAAAAGTGACGTCACAGCAGAGGAAGCTGGCAGGAGGCAGATTCCCGGAAAGGGGGAAGCCTGTGTCGTGACGCCCAGTGAGTGCATTCTGTGAAATCGAGTAGCTGGTGGCTAAGCTCGTAGGCCACGTCCCTCCCCTGCCTCCAGGCCACTCAAAGGGCGTGGGGCCTTGGCCGTGGGCACCGGGGGAAGCTGGGTAGAAAGGAGGGAGGTGGGGTGAGACAGAAAGGGCCCAGAGGAGGGAGCCCACAAAGCCGAGGATGTCCAGCCTTTGCTTATCACTACGTTGTCACCTGAAGGGCAAGTCACCTTCTCCCCCCAATGTACCCTCTCTCTGTTGCTCCTGGTCCATGACCATTGTGGGTCCGAGGACTGTGCCCACCTCCCCCCCACCCCCGTGCCTGCAATCAACACGCTTCCCCGGACCTCTCATATCTTTGCCACCCACACAAGCAAATTTTCCAACAAATGCTCATTCAAAGAATTTCCCAGCATCTACATTGGATGATCATTATCAAAAAAAAAAAAAAAAAGATCGTAACTAGAAATGTTTGCCTGGGGTTCATGGTTTGGAGGCACACCTCTGTCTTCCCTTCCACACTCAGACATGGGCAGCAGCCTGGCGACCGGCCCTGGGGACATGAGTCTCCACCCGGGGACCCGGGATCCTTCCTGAAGTTCTCAGAGGATGGAGATGGGACTTCCCAGGCTATTCTCAGAACTGGCGAGAGCCGCAGAAGCTGTCAGCCCTCTCACCAGGATGCCCGTGGATGGGTCGGGAATGCCGTGGCCAAGAGGGTGAACAGTGAGCACGGCTGCTCAGAGGCTCTGCCTCTCTGTGCCCTGGCTGGTCAGTGAAGGCAGGCTGGGGGCCTGTTTCCTCACCAAGGTGTTGAGGGTGAAGGAAATGGCACATTAAACCCCATCAGCTTGGTGACGGCTCGGTGCCTGTGGTCAATCCATGGTTGGTAGTTTCTGGAGCTGGGCTTTGTCCAGGCCCTGCGGGAGCCAGTGTCTGCCTCTCATTATCTCACTGGGGGTCTGTTCCGTGGCCATTTTTCAGATGAGTTGCCTGAGGCAGGGCTAGCTAAGCCCTCGCCTCTCAGGAAGGAGGGGAACCAGGATCAGAACCCGGATCTCTCTGGCTTTAGCTCTGGGCACCTCACCAGCCCAATCTAGAATGACGTTTCACTCGGAGCTAATGAACACAGTGTATTTGGGGGACATCTTTCTGGAATGGAAACAATAAAAGGTTGGGGCGTGGGGCTGGCGGAACCCTTTGGTTTTATCAACGGGGAAGGCGGTGTACCCAGCTGCACGTACAAACCGGGGGGTAGACTCCCCCGAACATATCTCCAAGTTGCCATGAAGCACAAGGCGGCTGGGACGAGAGAGAGGAGGAATGGAGAGCCACACCTGTCAGCCCCCACCCCCACCCCCCACACCAGCTAACTGTGCGCTGAAATCCCTGCATTATTGAAAGCCAAAGGACCAGTAAAAGGTGCCAAGTCCTTAGCCATCTCTAGGCCTTAGTTTCCCCATCTGTGCAATGGGTGAGGATTGAGTTTGACAGCCAACCCAGCCCATGCTTTCTAGAGCCCAGTGGTGCTTTGAGACACTGGGGGAGGGGGAGCCCCCTACAACCGGGTTAGATCCTGTCACAGCGCCTGAAATCCTGCCATCACAGCATCGTGCCTGTTAATTAGGACTCTCCCCATGCATGGCCCATATTTAAGACCCAAGGAAAGCTCATGAAATCCCTAGCATCCGGGTCCCATGCCTTAACCCCGCCCCTCCTGACTGGTCGTGCAGGGAGAGGGAAGGCCCATCCCAGAGAGCGCAGTGGGGACCCGGAGTCCATGTTCCTGGCTGCCGGTGGGCGCTGGAGGGGCCCTGCCTCTGCGCCCATCTGGGAACCACCTAATCCTGCTGAGCCCCGACTTCCTTTCTAGGAAATGGCAGGCTGATGTGCTGACGTCACAGGCCGGTGGCCCCCGGCTCCGGGCAAGTGAAATAGCCGTGCGGGTGCAGAGTGAGGGCAGGAGCCGCACACCGAAGCCGCCCTGCCCTTTCTCAGCCCCTCTCTGTGTCTCGGATTCTGCGCTGGGGCCGAGGGTGGGGCTGGGAAACACATTATCATCATTGGAAGAAACGAGAAGCACGGGCCCCTCCTGGGGTCATTCTGCAGACAACTGATGTTGATGGGTGAGCCTAGCCGGCCTCAGCCTGGCAGGCCCCAGGTGGGGGTAGGGGGGTTCCCCAGGCAGCAACATGAGGAGAAAGGTAGAGGTGCCCAGAAGTGACACCCACACGCTGGGACCCATGGGACAATAGGCCTCTGCTTCCCAAACAGCATGGCCTGAAGTCACCCCATCCGGTGTCACCCCCTGAACAGTATGAGCCTGAAGTCACCCCATCCAATGTCATCCCCAAACAGCACAGCCTGAAGTCACCCCATCCAATATCATCCCCCCTGAACAGTATGAGCCTGAGGTCACCCCATCCGATGTCATCCCCAAACAGCACAGCCTGAAGTCACCCCATCCGATATCACCCCCCTGAACAGTATGAGCCTGAAGTCACTCCATCCGATGTCAGCCCCCTGAACAGCACGGCCTGAAGTCACCCCATCCGATGTCACCCCCCTGAACAGTACAGCCTGAAGTCACTCCATCCAGTGTCACGCCCCTGAACACTACAAGCCTGAAGTCACCCCATCCGATGTCACCCCACCAAACAGCACGGCCTAAAGTCATCCCATCCGATGTCACCCCCTGAACAGCACGGCCTGAAGTCACCCCATCCGATGTCATCCCCCCTGAACAGTACGAGCCTCAACTCACATGATAGGCATTTCTTCTTTTTTCCTCTTAATCACAGTCCCTGATAAATTGACAAAAAGTCCGGGAAAGGATGATGGCGAGTCAATGACTGTTGTCAACCCCTGTCACCTTTTGTCTCAATAGGATCAGCCAGCAAAGTGTACATTGCTGAATGTGGACACCAGGCCCAGGATCCGAGAATCCCAGAGGCCCTGGAACCTTTTAATGTCATGTACTGGGATCTTGGACACGCACAATCTGTGAGGCCAGGCCATCTAGAACTTTGCATATTAGCATCTCCACCCCTTAGACCAGAATCCTGGGATGGGAAGGGGGCAGAGCCTCAACCTGCTATTAGATGCAGACGCTTCTCTCCAAGGTCCTTGGACCCCACCTCGGCCCTGCAAGGTTCTTCAAGATCCCTCCTCTCTCCCCAAACCTCTGCTGCCCAACAGTGGGGCCGTGGGAGGGCCTCCTGCTGCCCCTGCATGCCTCCTACCCGCCACCCCCCCACCCTGCCTGTAACTTACCTCATCATCTCACCACCACCAGCGCCCGAACCTTCCCCTCTCCCTCTGGGCTTAGGCATGGAGCTGCTCACACCGTAAGTATCCACTCCCCCAAAGGCCCCAGGTCACCCACTTCCCAGACTGGGGAGAGCGCGTCTGCATGGCCTCCCTTCCCCACCCCCTCCCACCCCACTCCTTGCAGCCGTCGGTGACGCCAAGGACCCCAGGTTGCCTGCCCCAGTGGGCATCTACTAGTCTTCCTCCTACTGACCCCACGGCAGCCCCAGCTGCCCCGCGGGTGGCCCCACGGTGTCCTGTGCCACCTCCCCAAGGACTCACTTCTTCCTCGGGAACTTTGTCACCAGGGGGCCACAGTCAGGACACACAGCAGGGCAAGCGTCCGCATGGATGACGTGGGTGATACGGAGCGACCCTGGCTATCGCCCACCCTTGGAGACATGGTCACATTAGCAAAAAATGGGCTCGGCCCTGGCTTTACAGCTTTCCAGCCCGGAAGCCGCTTGACTTTGGCCAACAGCAGGGATGGGGTAAGTGAAGAGGGGCCGCCAGTTGCACATGGAGTCCCGGGGCTCCTGCATCATCGCATCTAAGAATTCAGGGTCCCAGATGGTGGGGTGACAGCGCCAAGGAAGTGAAGCCATTCCACTCTAACTAGGATCAACAGCCCAGGTGTCTGGGACCTTTGGGTGGCAGGATGGGAGGCTGGGGCTGGGGTAGGGGTGAAAGGCTGGGGAAGGGGGCCTGACAGCCTCGCCTGTGCCCCGTGCCCTCTTCCTGCGCTGCCCCTCTGAGGTCTGGGACTTGGGCTCGCAAGGTGGGTAACTGTGGGGAGAGGAAGGGGGCTCTGGGCGCTGGGTACCTCCGGTTCTGGATCGTCCACTGCCCCTGGGTGCAGGGCAGGTCATACTTCTGCCTCCGCAGAGCATAGGCGTCAAACCAGAGAGCCAAGCCGTAGTCCAGGGAGGGCACCTGTGACAGAGGAGTGGTCACCAAGTGGCTGTGGCTGGGCTGGTGGCCCCACTTCCCAGGACAGCAAAGGGAGGAGGCCGATCTCTCAGCAAACAGGCATCACTGCGGCCCACGGAGGCGGACCTCAGCCACATTGCTGGAGACATTTGCACCCAGAGCTCAGCCCGTGGGTGCTCCAGCAGAGGCAGGCAATGGTCCCCTCCCACCTGGGGCTTCCTGGGGTCCACAGGGTGTTCTGGGCACAGGGCAGATGGGTGGCAGGGAACGGGGCTCACCGTGAGGTGCCAGGAGCAGTGGGTGCTGGGCGCGTAGTAGCTGGGGAAGTAAGGCGTGCTGAGGACGCCCTGCGGCTCCAGGCGGCCCTCCAGGGTCAGGTTCACCTCGCAGGCTGGGCCCCGAGAACAGCTGTTACACAGGGTCCCATGGCCCCAGCTCACCGCACCTCCCAGCAGGCAAAGGGGCAGCTGCAACCCCACCCCCATCCCGCTGTTAAACAGCAGAGCTTAGTGGTCCAGTGTGACTGCGTGGCCTTGAACCTCAGTTTCCCCATCTGTAACACGGGGACAAGATTAGCACCTACGTCACAGGGCAGTTAAGCAGATTAAATAGACATAAACTCCACCAACAACCTGATCAGTAGTAAGTGCTCAAATACATATTAGCCATTGACCTTAATTGCGTTGCACTTGAACGTGCTCACAAGTGTGCCAGCCTCGCAGTTATGGGGACTGGGGGAGGGAGAATCGTTCCCCTTTTCAAAGATGAGGTTCAGAGAAGAAGAGCCTCAGGCGGTTGTGGGGGTGGGTGGGTAGAAAGGGGCCAGGGGAGGAGCCTGGGGAGGAGCCACAGGTCCAGGGTGGGAACAGAACAGACAATAAACAGAAAGGGTGGGGAGAGAATGAGGGGGAGGGGGGACAGGGACAGGGAGGGTCAGAGAGTGAGGTAAGAGGTAGGGAAATGGAGTGAGAACAGAGGACAGAAGAGAGAGGCCCAGGGCATGGGAGGGTGGAAAGCAGAGGAGCTTCCAGAACCTTCTCTCTGTCCCCATTCCACACCCAACTACAAGAAGGTGAAGGGCATGCTGGACTGTGCCCTGGGTTTCTCACAGCTCCCCTCCCCTCCCCTCCCCTCCCTAGGGACCCGACCCCTCACCCTGGAAGGCCACGGGCTGCACAGAGAGCACAAAGGGGTCGTAGTAGCTATGCAGGCCCTTCTTCCAGACCACCGCCATGACGGCGCCGGATGCCAGGACTTCCACCACGGGCTCCTGGCGACTGCAGCCATAGACCCTGGAAGGACAGAGAAAGGTGGCCAGGGCGAGAGGGGCCCGGGAAGGTGGGCCAGGCTGCTGTGTGTCCACAGGCAGGTTGCTGACCCTCTCTGGCCCAGGAGGCTGACTGGAGGCCCTGTGAGCATCAGGCCAGCTCATGTCAGCTGAGCAAGGCCAGGAGGTTGCCCAGACTATGTGGGCCGCCTCAGCCCCTGCCCCTCAGAACTGTGTGACCCCTGAGTGGCTGGCCAGTACCCTGCGGGGAGCTGAGGTTTCAAGTTTGAGGGACCTGAAGTCACCTGCAGTGGGCGCCTCAGCCTTTAACGCTGGGGTTTCTTTTTCTTTTATTTACTTAGCAGCAGAGACTGCAACGTCTCCCCGTCTCCCAGGGCGGGAAGCCCATAAAAGAAACCACGGGGTTAAAGCTGGTGGAGGACCCTCCTGCTCTGAATCCTTAACAGCACTGAAGACCCTCTCGCGGCTCTGGGGCGCAAGTTTGAGGACCCCCCTCCCCCCACCGACCGTATCTGACCCAGTATCTTAGCCCTGCCCGGGTCTGAGATGGTACGCATGAGCTGCCTGGGTACCGCAGTGAGTAGGGATGAGGCTGAACCAGGTCCCCGCCCTCACGGCAGGCTGTGCAGTGGGTGGGACTTGAAGAAGCCCCAGGGGAAGCCCGTAAGTGTCCCCACCCTCATCGGGGCTGGAAATCAGATGGTGTCTGGCTTCTCTGCCTTCCCAGAGCCCTCCAGGAACCCAGCCCACGCACACCCCAGATTGAGGTCACCAAGTCGGGGGTGTTGTAAATGAGTGTGCTGCCTCAGAGCCGGGATATTCAGAGAGGCCCCGGGGTGGGAGGGAGGGGTCTGCGGGGAACCTTGTCCCTGCTCACCCTCAAGGACTGCCCTTGATCTGAACACACAGGTCCCGCCCCCACTCCTGCCTGGAAGGTACCAGCCAGTGCACCCCCCTCCCCACCCCCTTCCAGCCTCTCCCCTTAGCTCTCACAGAGCCACGTAGGCCCCATACCCCTCCCCCACCCTGCGGAGGTGGCCACTTCTCTTGACGGCCAAGGCCATTTCCAGCCCCCTCGTGGTCTCCCCCCACCACCACTTGTCTGCTTTCTGCCCTTGTCATCATTACCCACGTCCTAAAGCTCTGCTCCTCTGCTCAAGAACTTTCCGTTTGTTCCCCCACTTACCAAGTATTACAGCTCACACTGCCCTGGCATTCAATGCCCTTCGTGACCCAACCCCAACTAGACCGGGTATAATGAGAGTAATAATGGACAGCAGCTACTGGATATTTAATGGATGCATTTAACACAGAGTAATAACGGATAGCATTACTATGTGTGAGAATCTTGGCACTGATGGTTGGATTTAAATCCTCACAATAACCCTGCAAGGTGGGCATGATTCTGCACCCATTTTACCAGTGAGGAAACTGAGGCTCAGAGAGACAAAGTGATTTGCCTTAGGACACGCCACTGAGAAGCAGCAGAGCCGGGGCGGGGGTCGAGGGTCTGGGGCTACCAGACTCCGAAGGGCCCTGACAAGCCACGTCACCCCTCAGCGCTGACGTTCGGGGTCACCTTGCACAACTGCTTTGTTACAGATGGGGAAACTGAGGCTCAGGGAGGGAAAGGGGACTGCCCACAATTCACAGCCACTTCTAGGCTGACTCTCAAATACCAAATCCTGGAGGAGCGGGGTCACATGGCCCCTCCCCTCAGAACGGAGCATGATTCTGACCCCACGTCACCATCCCCTTCCCACCCGCCTTCCTTGGACTCACGAGGTGATGAGCCTCCTTTCCAGGGGCCCAGCCACGTCGTACATGGCCAGCCGGTCCCGGCACTCGGCCAGCGTCCACTCGAGCCGGAGTTTGAGCATGAGATCCTTGGGGCCCTGGAGGTGCCACAGGCAGCTGGAGACCAGGTGGTCGGGCCCCTTCAGCCGGAGGACCTGGCCCTGGCCCACGTAGCTGTAGCGGTAGCAGCCTGGAGGAGTGAGAGGGACAGGCCCCCTGACCCCCGTTAGCCAGGAGGAGAGACCCGGGGGGGGCGGCTGGGTCCTCACCAGGGCGGGGGTGGCATGGGGAAGACCGGCTGGCTGGGGATCAGCCCAGCTGTGCTGTGTCCTGTCTTCCCGCGTCCCCGGCTCATTTTTGCCTCTCCCCAACCACGCACTCACTCACTGGTCCATTCATTCACTCACGTGGCACTCACTGACTTCTCCGTGCCAGGCGAGTACCAGGGAAAGGTCCAGTCACTACCCGGGAGCGCTAAGAACGGCAAGGATATATACAGAGCCCGGCGGTATATAGCTCAGGAAGTGAGGGCTCTAAGGCTGGGAAGACTTGGTGGGGGGGTGCGGGTCAGGGTCACACGTGCGCACAAAAGGCCGGGGGACTTTGAGGCAAGAGCAAAAGCTGGTGAAGGGAGGCGGGGCGCCGCCCCGGAGAGGAGGCGCTTTCTCCTGCGGCCATGGGGAGCCACGGAAGGTTAGGCAGGACTGGGCCGAGGCTGGGCTTGGATCACAGACTCCTCTGACCGCCGGGAGCCACTCTGAGGAGGCTGAGCGACCAGCAAGGTAGCTGTACCGTAAGGGGGAAGGGCGAGGGTTTCATTTCAGGTGGAGAGAAGGGGCAGCGAGGCAGCCCCGGGCAGAGGCAGGGAGCTCCAGCTGATGTTAAGACAACAACAGCAATGAAACAAATTCCACTTATTAAGCATTGGATGCATGCCTGGGGGGAGGGCAGCTAAGTGTCGTACACTCACCACCTCATTTAAAAGTATTTTCTTAATGTTTATTTTTGAGAGAGAGAGAGAGCACGAGCAGGGGAGAGGGAAAGAGAGGGAGACACAGAATCCGAAGCAGGCTCCAGGCTCCAAGCTGTCAGCACAGAGCCCGACGCGGGGCCCGAACCCACAGACTGTGGACTCTGAGACCATGACCTGAGCCGAAGTCAGATGCCCAACTGACTGAGCCACCCAGGCACCCCACTCACCCTCTCATTTAATAGCCCCATGAAATAGTTGCCATTATTTTTCCCCACAACAGACCTGGGCGGGACAGACCCGGGTTCACCAAACCTTCCCCAGGGGGCTTGGTTTTCTCCCCTGTAGAATAGGGGCCGTGACGCCACCCTGCGGCTTGTCACATGGTTAGGGATGACGCATGTTCGCGTACCCAGTGTAGTACCTCACACAGAGCGGGTGCTGCATACATGTAGTAGCGACTGTTCTCTCGGTGGGTGTGGGGGGAGGGAAAAGGGGGAGCTGGGGAGAAAGCCCGGGGACTTGTCACCCTTCCGCTGGCCCCACCTGAGGCTCAGACACAGCCCGTCTTGTTGGCTGCACTCACCCTGCACCTCCTTCTCTGTCACAGGCTCCCTGCCAAGGTCCACACCCCGCTGCGCCTCCTGTCTTCCGCTGAATCCATGAGCTTTGAGGGCAGTGCCAGGGACGGGCACACCAGTGCCCCCTCCACTGCTCTAGCATCCCTGCGCTCGCTCACCCTCCACGGTCGGTGGGGCCCCTACTCTGTGTTTGAGTTCGGCTCCAGGGACCAGCAGAGAACAATTTCTCCCCTGGAGCGTAAGTCTGTCATCAAAACCTCCCCGTAGCCCGAGCAGCAGTAGGGACGTGGGAGTGCGCCCCGGAGGTGGGAGGCAGCCTGGTGTGGGGGGGGCTCACCCTCTTCCATCCAGGCCCAGCATCACCTTCTCATCAGCCCGTGACTCAGTTGCTTCTCCACTCCGTTTTGGCAAATGAACAGTGAGAGTCCCATTTCCACCTCCTTCTCTGGGTGGTTCCGAGCGCCAGTAAGGGAACGGAGGGGAGCGTGCTTTGCTCAGATACTGCCGCTCAGCCCCCCTCATCCTGAGTCCTGGCCATCCTGACCCCAGCGGGGGGACACCAGGCACAGGAGGAGAGAGACGGGGCTTCTGATCTGCCTGAGCCAGCCCCTGGGGAGAGCTGCCTGGCTCTTCCTGCCTGTTTTTCTTTAAATCTTGCTCCAAGTTGAGGTTGTGCTTTTACCATTTTAATAATTATCTTTTTTTTTTTTTTTAAATTGAGGCTAATTAAGTCGAGAGGTACAGGCTGGTTTCTGCCAGTCATCAGACACATGTTTGGGAACCCTGTCACCTCTGGTCATAGAGAGAAAGCAAACGAATATGTCTGGTGCGTGCTCCTCTCCTGGCCTTTGCTCACACTGTCCCCTCTGCCCAGAGCGCCCCTTCCTCTTTGTGACCTGAGGGAGTCCTGCCCATCTCCCATGCCTGAGCCCCGTGAAGGCATCCAGGACCCCCCGTCCCCTCAGGCAGGCGCAACTCTTCTCTCCCTCTAGAGTAGAGTCCCTTCTTCTGCTTTGGACTGTGGCCCCTGGTGTCCATCTGCCCCCAGGGCGAACGGCTCCCCCCTCCACTGCCTCTGGGACCTCTACTCTAGCGCCCGCGCTTGGTGCTGGGAGAGTCTGCTTATTTTTCTGTCTCTCTCATGGGCTCAGAGCTCCTCTGAGAGCAGGGGTGAGGACACGGTCGTCTGATGTCCCCAGAGCAGGCATGGGGCCTGGCACGGGGTAGATGCTCAAAAAGCCTGTGGGAAGGATTTGAGTTGTCACCTCGTCCCATTAGACACTGTGCCCTCAGAGAGGAGGGACTCTGGATGTGCACTGAACCAAATACACATAATTACAAAGCAACTTCCAGAAACCTGAGGACACGTGGACAGCCAGCACAGGCAAGGGCCTCAGAAAGGCCCATCCAAGACCGAGGGCAAGGAAGAATGAGTGCCAGCACAGTGGAAGATAGATAGCTAGGTAGGTAGATCAATCCATCCATCCAACCGTGATTTTAGCTATTTGAAAGTTGTACTTTGACCTCATCACCACCATCCCCCGAAGAAGTGAGCATTTGACCCACCAGAAGGTAAGGGAGGGTATGCGGATGATTTAAATTCTGCCTCTCTCACTGAGAGGGGGCTGATGGCCTCAGCTCTGGGTAGAAACTCAAGGTACTATAAGGAGACTCTGGGAATTTAGGAGCTTATGCTCAGGACCGCAGGGTACATTTGCACAGGAGGTGCACTGCACTACTGCAGGTGTCTCCAGTCACACAGATGACAAGATGGACAGTGCTCCTTGCCCACCAGGGTGCAGGAGGAAGACCATGGAGCCTCTTGGAGAAAAGCAAGGTGACTCTGGCAGGAGGACATGGGAGTGGGGTTGGAAGACAGGGCAGATTAGCCTGGGTATGAAGGGGAAGGAAAATGTGAGGAGAGGACCTTGAATGTGACAGAAATATCTCCAAGAGCCCAGGGTTTCAATGCAAAGTGGGGGCACCTGGGTGGCTTGGGCTCAGTTGGTTAAGCATCCAACTCTAGCTCAGGTCATGATCTCGTGGTCCATGAGTTCGAGTCCCGCATCGGGCTCTGTGCTGACAGCTCAGAGCCTGGAGCCTGCTTCGGATTCTGTGTCTCCCTCTCTCTCTCTGTCCCTCCCCCACTCATGCTCTGTCTCTGTCTCTCAAAAATAAACAAATGTTAAAATAAATAAATAAATAAATGCAAAGTGACTGATACACTTCGAATTGGCCAGAGTATTTCCCACTATTAGTGGGAACAGTAGCTTGTGAGTACACTGAGTTCGATGATAAAAAAAATAGATTCATGTTTATGTGTAACTCAACCTGCTGTTCACTCTCACGCCCCACACAGGCAACACACAAGTGCACATCCACGCACGCACACACACACACACACACACACACCCAGGTGCACAATACCACCTCTCCCCCGTGGGCCCAAACCTTGCTCAGGGCTCCTCTCCAAGTCCACCAGGCAGCCCCTGGGTCCCTCCAGGCCTCTCCTCCCCACACCCCCCGGAAGCCATGTGGCCACCTGACCCTTGACCAAGCCAAGCAAAACAGCAATTCAAAGGCAAGTGGGGAGGAAAAACCGAAGCGCGTACCCAGCGTGGAGTTCAGCGCAACTATGTCTTTCACGCTGGCTTCTGTTAAAAGGAAACGAACAAACAAATAAACAAAAGACCCAAGGTAAACAAGGAAAACAAAATGAAAAACAAAAATAAAAATAGCGGTGACCATCAGAGCCAGCCTGTCTGAGATTTACCCCGAGTGCCGACCCCCAACCCCTTGGGTCCCCGGGGCTACACCCTCCCCCGAACCCTGAGAGCACCCAGCCCCGGACAGGCAGCCTGCACCCCGCTGCCCGGACCCGCCGTGCACCCCCCTCCCCGGTACTGACCCAGGATCACCAGGCCCTCAGGGTCCACCTCATAGTCGGCCCTGTAGGGGGCGGGGGCCGAGCCGTTGGCCGTAGATAGCATCTCTTCCACCAGCAGTGCCCGCACCACCTCGGGGCTCAGCATCGGCCGGCGGTGCTCCGGGATTTGGAGGATGAACCAGAAGAAGCAGGTGAGAGGGCCCTCCCTAAGGCAGGCAGAAGCGAGAGGGGTGGGAAGGGGCCTGAAATCTGGCTCTGAGCCTGGCTCATGCCCTCCCCCTGCCCCCCCTGCCCCGGGTGCTTACTACCTCCTGGGTGCTGTTCCCTTGGAAACCTCCTACCTCATCCCTAGGGAGGTGCTCTCTGCCTCCCGGAAGCGCGAGATACGCATGGGATATAGGATCCAAGCCAGATGCGCATGGGTCAGCTGGGCCACCCCCCCTCTTGCCGCAACCATGGCCTCACCTAACACATGCCAGGCCCTAGCAAAGCACGCCACATGGCCACTGTCTGGCGCGATCCCTACCACCGCACTGTGCCCATTCTACAGATGAGGAAACCGAGCTCCGTGAAGGGAAGTCACACGTGGGAAGCCAAGTTTCCTTTCCCTGTCTCAGTGTCCCCATTTTTAAAAGCAAGGGGATTGCATCAGAAGCCTCGGGCATCCCCTCCTCTTCTCTGAGTCCAAGGTCCTAGTGAGGGCTGCTTGGGGGGCCCAGGGCGACTCACCCAAAGGAATAGACTGAGCTGGAGTTGTAGTAAGGACCCAGGCGGGTGCTGGCAATGAGCTCCTTGAGCTAAAAGGAGAGGAAATGACAGCACCCTCGTGACCCTCTGCAGAAACCCCCTCCCACCTTAGAGTGCCCTTTGCTCTTCTCGGTAGCCCTGCTACCCAGCGGACAAGTGGCCACGCGGGGAAAACAAACTTGCCCCCATTCTGTTCCCCTCCCCCAAAACCTAGGCATCGCCCCTCAACACCGCCCCTTCCGCCAGCTCCGGCCTCCACCCGGCCACCAGTGGCCCCTGTCCCTCTGGTCAGAAGTCCCCCCTCCACCCTGCAAAGCCCCAGCGGGCTCCGAGTCCACCCCTCACCCCCAGCCACCCGTCACGGAAGCTGAGCTGGTAGGGCGGGGTGCATGTTCGAGTCCAGCACCGACAGCAGGACGTGTGCTTGCGAGGAACAGCGTGGAAACAGCGTCCTCACCATCCCACTTCAACCCCACACCCCCCCTGCACAGACACTGTTGTTATCTGCTCTGCAGAGGAGGAAAGAGAGCCTTGGGCAGGTCCCCCAGAAGCAAGCCCTGTGCCCAGGGCGTGGGGGGAGTGGCTTCTTTGGGGATGATTCTGGAGAACACCAGGAGGGTGACGGACTAGCAGGGGATGGCCAATGTGGCTGTGAAGGAGGACAGGGCTGTGGGCAGCTGGGACCCGCTGGGGGCGTCCTCAGAGCTGGCACCTCCCCAGGGCCAAGGGAGCTGGGGTATTTTTTCCACCCACGCCAGCTCTCATGGCTGAAGCTTGCTCCCAGGAAGAACTACTCCTCAGCACTTCCGGCCTGCCCTACTGGGCAAGGTGCCATCCCACAGCCCGAGGGTGAAAGGTGCTGGCAGCCTGAGACCACCCCCAGGGCAGGAAACCATCGCCCTGGAGGGGGGAGGGGATGTGGATGGGCCCTGACGGCACCCTTGCACTGCCCTGACCTCCCCAAGGTACCGCTGCTAGTGAGTCGCACAATCAAGACTTCCTCCTAGTGCATTTGACCCCAGAGTCCACCAACTTGTCCACCCCCTTATCCTACATCGCCTTCCATCGTGTTCGGGACAGGACTCTGCTCCCAGCGAGTGCCGACCGGTGTGGCATGACCAGGGTCCTTCCCCTCCCCACCCCTGTCCACTCCCTCCCTTCCCCGCAGCCCTTCCCTACCATCTTCTGGGCTTTGGCAGTTTCACTGCGGAAGGCACTGGACTCCCGGCGGGCAAGGTCCTGGGAGAAGTGGCGATTGAGCACGCGGAGGCTGCCTGAGTACACCTGGCTGACCGTCACCTCTGCCTTGTATCCTGCTCGGGGAGAAACCAGCAAGGTCGGCCCAGGGGAGCCTCCTGTCTCCCCGACGCCACCCAAGCCCTCAGCCCAGGGGCCAGCATCTCGGGCCCTCGAGGCACCTCCACCATCATCAGCCATTGACATCGCGTCATCCAGTTTCTTTTGTGACAGGGAGGAAAGGGGCCCATAGATGGATGGTGTCCCAAAGGCTCCGACTCAGAAACTGATGCAGTAAATAATTGGTCCAGGACACAGATGACACGAAAGCCAAGAAACCCACATGGCCTAGAAGGTCAAGTTCATGGCTTTGCACCTCTGTGCATCCTTCCCTTTACCAGATTCATAGCCCTGGGTTTATGCCCCTGTTCATTCATTCATTCACTCATTCACTCATTCACCAAACGGTGCCTGAGAACCCTACTATGTCAGCGCTCAGGACTCAATCAGTATAACAGTGAATAAAACAATGAAGGAAAAACACCCTGACCTTAAGAGATGGTTGTTTAGCAAGAAAGGGAGACAATTAACAAGCCATACTAGGCAACAAATTAGAGGGTGCAGAAATGAGGGGTGAGGGGGCTGCGACGCGGTGGCCAGGGAAGAAGGTACGTGTTGACCTACAGAAGAAGCACTCCAGGCAGATGGACCAGCATGTGCAAAGGTCCTGATGCAGGTCATCTGGTGTATTTGGGGAACACAAAGAGTGAATGAGGGGAGAGCAGGGAGAGATGGGATGGGGGAGAGGGACGGCCACACAGGGTCCCTCGCGGGACTTGGGTTTTACCATAAGGTGGGAGCTGTGGGAAGTTTAAGGCGAGAGGTTAGTTGCTTCGTTCTGCTTCCTCAGATGATCCCTTTGCTATCGTGTGAACGGGGCTCTAAGGGAGCAAGGGCACCCACGGCCATTGAGGGGGGAGAGCCTACAGTCGTCCACTGACAGTGGCCAGGCGAGGGGCGACGGAGCCTGGACCTGGCTGAGTGGTGGAAGCGGTGACAAGTGACCACCTGGAGGCAGCATAGAGTCTGGAGTCAGAGATGGCCAGGTCTGCTGGCTAATTGGGGCTGGGGTGTAAAAGAGGGGGACAAAGGGGGAGGAGCTGGAAAGTTGGGGTGGGGGTGCGGGTCTGGAGGAAACGAGGGACAGAGGCGTGCTGCTGTCCGAGGTGCCCTTAGACATCCTGGCGGAGGGCAACCCCCGGCGACAGGGGGACCCAGGCTGGACAGACAGATTTGGGAATCATCGGGGCATAAAGGACATTTGAAGCCGGGGTGCCAGCTGAGACCCTAAAAGAAGGCAGAGTAGAGAGAAGGGGAGCCCTCGACCAGCGAAGGACATGGAGGAGAAGCAGCAGCCACGAGCTGGGGGGAAAGAAAATCTGGGGCGCCCTGGAAGCCACGTGAGGAGAGGGTTTCAAGGAGGAGGGAGCGAGGGGCTTGGTCAAGTGCTGCTGTGGCTCAGGTGCAAGGCGGACAGAGGGCTGGCCATTGGATTTAGCAACTTGACGACTGGCGACCTTGGCAAGCGCTGCTGGGGGCGGGAGTGGGGAGCCAGATTGGAGAGGGTGCTGGAGAGGGGGTGCAGAATTAGAGACGGGTCTTTCAAGGAGTTTGCTGCAAAGGGGAGCGGAGAAATGGGGGGCACCCACGGGATTTGGTGCAGGAGAAATGGGTCTGTTGGTACAGGGATGGACTGTTGCTGGGGCTGGACCACCGCACGGGGTGCCTCTGGAGGGTATGTGGCCAGCATCTAGGGGGCTTCTCTTTGGAGTGGTTCCAGCTTTTCCTCCTTGAAGCAAGAGGCAACGTGTGTGGGGGGATGGGAGAAGTTTGGGAAGAAAGTACCAACATGGGACACCTGGGTGGCTCAGTTGGTTAAGTGTCCGACTTCAACCTAGGTCATGATCTTGCCATTACAAGTTCGAGCCCCATTACTGGGCTCTGTGCTGACAGCTCTGAGCCTGGAGCCTGTTTCAGATTCTGTGTCTCCCTCTCTTCTCTCTCTGCCCCTACCCCACTCGTGCTCTCTCTCTCTCAAAAATAAGTAACCATTTAAAAATTAAAAAAAAAAAAAAAAAGAAAGCACCAACGCTCATCCAGGAGAGCAGGAGGGGGAAAGCACGAGGAAAATACAGGTGGGCAGTCGTAAGGGCCCCCACCATACATAGAAGGTACCCCAGGACCCAGGACCGACCCACATGAGAGGCCAGCCCCTACCCCTACCTCTCGTCTCCTGGGCCCTTTCCAGAGTCAGACTGCCAGTCCTTGGCTTCTCACTTTGGGCTTCTCCTGCTCTAGGAGAATAAGCCCCTTGTCTGTCTCCCCTTCCAGATTCATCTCCTCACCCAGCGCCCAGAGCACAGCCCAAGACTGGGCAGGAAGAATCCTTCAAATAGCTCCAGAAAAGCCTCCTTTACCCTTAATCCCTTTGGAGGCTTTGGAGCCCTCCTCCCCTCCCCCGCCCCAGGGAGCATCCCTTCCCCAAGGGGCAATGTACTCCCAGAGCGTAATCAGGAGCAATTAGACTCCTCAAAGAAAGACAATTGGCAGTCAGGTGCCTGGCCCTCCAGCCTGACACTGTGGTTTGCCCTGAAGACTAATTATCCCCGAGGCCTCAGCAGCTCTGTGCTATTTGGGGTACTGGGTTCCTGCCAGTGGTGAAATGCACACAGCTTCCCCACCCCCACCCCAGCCTACCCGCATCACTTGGCTCTGAGCAGATTCACAGTCTCAGTCACTGCCAGCACGTTGGCGTCAAGCCTGGGTTCCCTAACAGCGGGGCCCAGGGGCGGGTTCTAGACACCCCCTACCCCAACGCCCTCTGGAGGGGGGCCGAGGCTGATGTCTCTGATGCCGGCTCCATAGCGGGTGCTCATTCCCTTCAAAGTGCCTGAAATTCCACCAGGAGATTCAGCCAGTAAGAATACTATCTAACTTGCTCAGAGTGCTGATGGGAAGTCTCTGATGGTTTGGGCAAGGTGCATCGTCTCCACTCCAGTTCTTTAGCCGCTCACCTTCCCCTGTCCTAGCCCTTGCCATGCTTTCTGGTGAGGGCAGGGGCCTATCTTCAGAGCCTGGCATAGAGCCCGCTGCACATGAGGTGCTTGGATCTGAATAAGTGAGTGAATGAATGCATGAGTCTTCCTCAGTGTAGGGGAGTGTTTTCATCGGCACCGTCTAACATAGTTTATCCTTTACTTCCCATCGCCAAGAGATGCAGGAATAAGGCACAGCCTCCGTTGATTTTAGAGAGAGATCTGTAGATGCTCAAAAGGATGAATGAATGAATCCATGCATGCATGCATGAATGAATGGAAAGAGACAAATGGCCCCAGAACATGGGCCAGTTGCTCACGGGTCTCCAGGGGACTGTATGAGGGCTGTGACGCCAGAGGGAGAGGCCAAACTTCAGAGCAAGGCGGGGGGCCTGGCCGCCTGCTCTGGACACTCTAGATCCTCTTTCCCTGTATGTTGAATTGCAAGTGTGGCAGCTGGGGTATGAAAGCCATCTTTGTGCAAGGACACTCCCCTGGGTATCTGAGTCCCATATCTCCCTCCACTCCAGCCCCACTCATGCCGGGTCCTGGAGCCCCAGAGGTGACAGCGCTGTGGTCCCCACCTTAGATAAGCTCTCGGGTTAGACTCAAGGAAGCAGAGGGACTAACTGGTGCTGGGCACCGCCTGTGCCACTGGGCCTCCTTTCGTAGAGCCCCCAGGCTCTGAGCCCCGGGGCAACCCAGGGGGGCTTCAGGCAAGTGGAGGCAATGTTTACGCTCCTTCTGCTTGTTGGTTCACAAGAATCGGGTGGGGTGAGAATCCTCCTCCCCCAGCTGGTGGGAGCTGGGGGGCACTTGGCGCTTGGCCTGAGCCCCGGGACTGTGGGACAGAAGGAAGACTCAGAGAGGAAGTGCCTTGGCCAGGTTCACACAGTGAACTCAGCATGTGCTGAGCCTGGACTTCTGGTCTATCCTGGTACACACCCCACCCCATAGCTGTCCCAAGTCCTCCCCAGGCGCCTCTCCTGGATGGGCCCACAGGTTACCTAGGAAATACCAGAGCAGGAGCCCCACGGAGGCCAGGATGACCAGGGCCAGCCACAGGGGTGCCAGGCGGAGGCAGTCCCGGACTTTTCTCTTGGAGTCCTTGGGGGCCTTGAACATCCCCTCCGGCTCCGCCTCCTCACCATCACCTCCGTCGCCCTGTCCGCCGGCTGCTTGGGGGGCCTCGGCCGTGGGCATCCTGGTGGGGAAACAGACCCGGGTTGGAAACGGCCTGGCATGTGCAAGGGAGCTTTGCCAAGCTCCACCATGGTACAGGGGGCGGCATCCCTGCCTTTTGCGTGGGAAGTCCGCAGCTCCGGGAAGCCGTGGGGAGAGTGGGCACCGAGCCAGCGCCTAGGGTCGGAAGGCAAGTCTTTGAGCAGCTCGCTCCAGAAGGTGAGCAGAACTGGACTCGGTGGCTCTAGAAACCACACCTTGGCAGCCATACCAGCCTCTCTGAGGTCCGAGGACAGATGGAGGCTTCGGTGCCCAAGCCCCCCCAACCCCACCCCGAGATTGTACCCACGCTGGAGTACCTGAAGTGCAAATTTCTATGAACCAGCTCCTCGTGCCCTTGGCCTTCCATCAATCAGGTGCTTTTCCTTCCTCTTAGCTCTCCCGAAATACTGATGCCTTCCACTCACTTAAACCTTCCCCCGGAAGCCCCCCCTCCCCAGGCAGTATAATGCTGGGCCAGACACCCGCCCTTCCAGGAGTGTGCCCCTCTGGTCTCCCCACCCAACCGAAAGTGCCCTGGCACCAGAGGAGGCACAAACTAAAATTCATTGCGGGTCTATGGAACACGTTTCATTTAATCTGGTCACCCAGGGACGTGGGGATCATTGTCCCCCTGCGTCCTTCTTCCTCGTCTTGCTCAAACCTCCAAACACCGTTCAAGGTTCTGTACCCATTGGACTGCAGAGGAAACTGACAGCCAGAGGGTCACAGCAACGCCTCAGTCCGGGGAGTTTCCTAGGTTCATTTTCCCAATGTGATTTGAATCTCTGTCGCTCATGACCAGCCCCGTTTTGCAGATGAAAAGCCTGAATCCATAAAGGCTAAGCCAGTGGCCCAGGATCACACAGCAGGAAAGTGGGGATCAAGCCCCCTGGTGGGGGGGTCTGTCTGTCTCCCTGCTCCTGCCATGACCCTGGGCTGCTTCCTGTAAATGAGCTGTTAATTAACAAATCATGATTTCCTAACAACCGAATGTTGCAGCTCAGTGCCTTGGGTCTGCGGCCGCATCTTCGGAACCCCCCAAGGAAACTTCTGGGTGGTATTTGGCTTCTCAGGCAGGTTTTCCCACGGTACAGAGAAGGCAGGGCGAGGAGGCTAGACCACTGAGAAGTTTCACCTTAC
Organism: Proteles cristata cristata; assembly: GCA_017311185.1. Classification (NCBI taxonomy): domain Eukaryota; kingdom Metazoa; phylum Chordata; class Mammalia; order Carnivora; family Hyaenidae; genus Proteles; species Proteles cristata. The sequence goes on along the minus strand of JAESUZ010002068.1, from coordinate 1,408,432 downwards.
GACATCCATAAAGGCCACTGTGGCTTTAAAATACGTCCCCAGATGTGTGTGGAGGGGTGAGGGGGTGGGAGGGCTGTGTCTTGGGTTTCTGTACAGTGCGTTCTTTGAAAATGGGGCTTCTCCGGGAAGCTCGAAGCTCTCCCGGCTGGATTCTTCTGACCCTCCTCCCTACGCCCCTGCTTCCTGTCGCCCCTCTTGGTCTTGTTGAGTCCCTGGCACCCAGCCACAGTGACCCTCACAGTGTCCTCACCCAGTGCAAGGGAGGAGGGACTACCGGCAATTCTCAGTGGGGCTGAGACCCCTCCAGCGGACATCAGTGTGCATGGGGCAGGTTTGCACACGGCCGCAAGGATGGTGCGCATCCCGCGAAGATTGAGGCGGCCTCACCTGCTGCCCGAAGCACCCACAGCGTCCCTGGTGAGATGCTGACTGTGCCGATAGGCTGGCTCGAGGGGAGCCCTTGGTCTGCCTCCTCTGCCAGAGGTGGCCACGCCCCTGGTTTACTCTTGAGTCTGGATCACCGAGGAGCTATTTCAGGATCACCCGCAGAGCCACAGGGACTTGGGGGGCACCAAAGTGACAGCAGCGGGCATTTAGTTCAGCTGTTCTGCACCCTCGGTCTCATGTAAGCTCACAGAGACCCATGGAAGTAGGTTCTCTTATTATCCCCCATTTTACAGATGAGAAAGTTGAAGCACAGAGAGGTTGAGCGGCTTGGCCAAGGTCTCACAGCTGATTAGCGGCGGAGCCAGACTGTAAATCCAAACAGAGTAGCCCTGACCCCTATGCTTGGCTGCCTCACACACCATCAAGATGCTGAAGGGGGAAATGAGGCTCAGAGAAGGTCACGGATCTGTTAGGGGAGGCGCCAAGGGGAGCAGTCCGGGGTTGGGGGTGTTCAGTAGGCCCCCCTCCTTCTCCCCGGCCACCAGACCAGGCCTTCACTCCATGGATTTCATCTCCTTCCTAAGTGCCCCTCACTCCCAGCTGGGAGGACTGTGAGCATCACAGAGGAACCCAGTTTTAGCAAAGCCACTGTATAGAACCCCAAGATTAGATCGGCCCAAGTTGGATCCAGTCCAAGTTGGTGGGGGGCGGAGGGAGCAAGTCACTGGGGTTCCCCATCACCTCCCACCTGGGCTCCTCCCCGGGCTCCCTGTCTCCCCTCTCCTCCTCCAGCACGCCCATCACACTGTCACCAGACTGCACTCCCAGCCCGCCTCCCACCGCTCCCCTGCTCAGAATCCCCTCGTGACTAACCAGCCACCTCCGAACCTTTTTTGTGGGACCCAAGACCCCCCACGGCCAGGCCGCTGCCCACCTTGTCCCGTAGCCCTGACTCCCACCTTGTACATCACCCCACAGGCCCACAAAACCACACCTTTGTGCAGCCACACCCTCTGCCTGAGGACCTCAGGGATCCCCAAAGGCCCCATGCAAGGCCACCAGCCTGGCGATGCGTCCCCCAGGCCCTGGGTTCCTCTCCTGGGCAGTCGGATCCACAGTATGCCTGGCTTTGGGCTTCGTTTCTTCCCCCCCAAGAAAGACAGGCCTGTGTCTTACTCACCCCTGCTTCCCCAGAGAATCACAGCCCTTGCTACATGAAGGAAAGAATGAATGGCGAGGGCTCCCAGGTCTCCAGACTCCTGGTACAGTGCTCTCTCCCACTCCTTGCTGCCTCCAGGAGGCGGAACTTGGGAGGCGTGGAGCTGGGGCTTGAGTGCGTGTCCCCCCCGAACCGCTCCATTTTTGCCAGCCACCTGCTCGGTGCCAGGCTCTGCACTGGGCACGGGGAAGGGGGGCACACTGGTGAATACGCGCCCTCACTCCGGTCCTCTTGGGGCTGACAGCCCAGCGGGTGAGGGACCTTGTGACAACTGACAGCTAGAAAGATGACCTGCCTCTCTTGTCTTTTACTATAACACGGCGCCCCCCCTCCCTGGTTACTCCCAGCGTCCAGTCCATCAGAAAGGTCTGCGGCTCTGCCTTCCAACTGCTTCCAGAGCCCGACCCCTTCCCGGCACCTCTGTGGCTCCCACCATCATCCCGGAGGTCGGCATCATCTGTCACCTTGACTCCTGCAATAGCCAGCTGTCTGGTCACCCTCCCTAGGGGTCTTTTCCCCATGGGCCTTGCTCACAGGCCTCACATCGCTCTCATCCACCTTAGAACAGAGCCCAAAGCCCAGATCACAGCCCACAAGCGCTTGTATGACCGGGCCCTGGCGTGTCTTTCTGTCCCCTCCCACCTTCTGCTGCAGCCACACCCAGCTCCTCGCCAGGCCTTCACCATAGCAAGTATGTGTCACCTCAGGGCCTTTGCACTTGCTGTTCCCTCTGCCAGGAACGCTTTTCCTTCAGCTTGCCTTGGCCTGCTCCTCTCCATCCTTCGAGTCTTTTGCTCAAGTTCCTTCACAGCCCTTCTCACGACCTCAATTGCATGATATTAAGTGTCCTTTGTCCTCTCTGGCTGAAAGCACCAGAACAGGGGCTTATTCTGCTCACCGCTGTATGCTCTGCTTCAAGAGCAGAGCTGGACACTCAAGAATTGTCGTCAAGCGAGGGAACGCTAGGATCCCGGCTTCCTCCCAATAGCTGTGGGCGCTGTGGGCACGCGTGGCCCGGCCGACTTCTCCTGCCTCCTTTCTCTCCACTCTCTTGTTTCCCTCGTTGCACCCCAGTGACATTGGACTTCGTGGTTATCAATTCTAACAATGAAGATGGTAGAAGAGGTATACAGTTGGAAGGCTCTGAGCCTGCGCTGCGTGAAAAGCACCGCAGGGGTCGTTCTGTGAACCCTGAAAGGTCACCTGGCTGTCCCCCACGCTCTTGCTCCCGCCTGGGCTGCCCCCCTCTGACTTGGCCAGCTCCCAGCTGACCCCTGTGCACCTCAGCACGCCTCCTCCTGGCAGCTCTCCCAGGGGGCCTCAGGAGGGGCGGCTGCTCCTCTGAAGCCTCCGGGGCCGCCCCCATCAATGCACAGGTCACCTCGGGGCGTTCTCTGTCCCTGAGGTGTGAGCCCCTGGAAGGAGGGCGGGGCGTGCCCCAACCGACACTGGATCCTGAAGCTTCTCTTCTGATCCGAGCACCTGGCCCCCTCGCTGGCACCCCGGTCCAGCTCTCTGACCCTTGGAGGGTCCTCAGTCACCCCACCGGAAGTGAGGCCCCTGGAACAGGGCCAGATCCCCCCGGGTCCTGCCAGCCCCTTCCTGGGTGACGCTGCAGATCGCATTGTATTTTAGCCGCTAGCAGCCTGGGATCTTTGCTTTACTGTCTCTATCTAATAGTGGGGGGAGGTGAGGCATGGGGGGAGAAAATGACTTGCCCAAGGTCACTCAGCCGCGGCAGAGCATTGAGGAACAGACCGGAAGTCTCCTCTAGAGCCGTGGGATCACCTTCCAGGGAGGCTGCTCGGCAGGAGCAGACCCTGGCTCGGAGCTACCTTGTGCGTGCCCGGGGGGTGGGGGGGTGCGTGAAAGTCCCTTCCACACACACGAATACGTTATAAATACCCTATCGACCCGCGCACAGATTACACTGACAGAGACACACTCGGGCACACACACGTCTCTCTGGGACACACAAACTCATGGATGTGTTGCTCACACTTCACACACGTGTGCACGTGCACGAGTGCGTGCACGAGCGCGCGCACGCCCATGCGCGCAGAGCCAGCTGCATTCACCTCCCGGCCTGGGAGCTCAGGGTCCCCTGTTGAATGCAGCGTGGGGCTCCAGGCCCGTCCCCCACCCCGGAGAGCCCAGTGGGCACGTCCCGTCGTGCAGAGGGAGGGTGGGGAGCTCAGCCTGGCAAACTGGGCCTCTCTGCGCCCCGTCCCTGCCCGGAGTCCACTGGCCCCCCCACCGCACCCCCGAACCCAGGCCTCCCCGCCCCCGAACCTGCAGTCTCTCCGCGGCCCCTGTCCTGCCCTTATTCATGCCCTCGCTCCAGCCCAGCTCTGGGGTCCCCGCGCCTCCGCTCACCCGGTCGCCGGCTGGTCAGGGAGGCCCTACAGACCTGTTCCCAGCGCAGGGCAGATGGCTCAGGCCCCGGGGAGCCAGGCCTGGCTCTCCGAAGGGACACTGTCACCAGGCCATTCTTCGATCCCGGTCCCCTGTCCTGGAGGCCCCCCGCTTACCTCTGGGAGTGGCAGGTGGGTGTCGGGCGGCACGCAGGCCCCAGAGCCTCTGTTTGTCCAGGCCAAGGTCTCCCCACCCCCACCGGCCAGCCAGGGCTGGATCAATGGCCCAGAGCCATGGCCAGGGTGTCTGGCCCTTGTCCCCTGTGGCCTGTGGCCCCAGGCTCCATGAGCCTTGTGCCGGGTTCAGGCCGGCACTGTGACTGAGCACAGGTAAACAGGCCGGAGGCAGGCAGGGCCCGCCCCGCCGCACCCGCCCCTGGGCACCCCGGAGGCTGGCGGGCAGGTGCAGGAGATCTGAGCTCTCCCCTGAGGCCTGTTGCCTGGTGACGCTCCTGCCTGGCTACAGCCCCTGGTCCCCTAGAGCAGGAGGTGGGGGTGGAGGATGGGGGCCGCGCAGAGGCCCTCGCGGTGGGGCAGGGCTTGTGCGGGTCTCCTTACCTGCTGATGCCAGAGCAGCCAGTGGCCTGAGAGAATGGGAGCCTGGGCCCATGTGGTCCCGGGACAGAGAAGGAGAAAGTGCGGTGGGGGTGGGGTTTGATGCCATTTTCTGTTCAGCTGGAAGTTATTTCTATTGCCACCTGCTTCCATGGAGCTGTGCTCTCTCGACTTAGGCGGCCACTGGCCACGGGTGGCTTTTGAGCCCCTGAGATGTAGCCAGTCGGACCTGAGATGGGCTTCGTGGTAGGATACACACCAGGTTTCCAAGACTTAGTGCAACTGAAGAATGTAAAATACCTCAGTAAGGACTCTGCACATCGATTACGTGTTGGCTGTATTGGATGAAATTAAAACATTATTACAATTCATTTCACCGGTTTCTTTTTGTATCGTGTGATGTGGCTGTTAACACGGACATCACAGTGGCGCTGGTGGACGTGGCTGCGGGACCACGGAGGGGCTGCCCCTAGCGTATCCGAGGCATGTGTTGTGAACCAGGGTTTCCGGAGTGTGCACAGGCTGGTCCCTGTCCATCCCGTGAGGGGCTGGCCCCACCTAAACCCCTGTATGCTGTGACATGTGGGTCCCAGTATGTGTGTCAGTGTCAGGATGAGTCTGTGGAGAGCATGAGATGTTGTGTGGACCATGAATGAGGGGTGTGTGTGTGTGTGTGTGTGCACGTGATGTATGTCTGTGGAGGGTGGGGTGAGTGAGGAAGGTGGGGTGAGTGAGGAGGGTGAGGGGTGAGTGAGGAGGTGGGGGTGAGTGAGGGGGTGAGGGGTGAGGGTGAGTGAGAAGGTGAGGGGTGAGTGTGGGGTGGGGGTGAGTGAGGGGGTGAGGGGTGAGTGAGGGTGAGGGGTGAGTGAGGGGGTGAGGTGAGTGTGGGGTGAGGGGGTGAGTGAGGGTGGGGGTGAGTGAGGAGGTGAGGGGGTGAGTGAGGGGTGAGGGGTGAGGGAGGTGAGGGTGAGTGTGGGGGTGAGGGGTGAGTGAGGGGGTGAGGGGTGAGTGGGGGTGAGGGGTGAGTGTGGGGGTTAAGGGGTTAGTGAGGGGGTGGGGTGAGTATGGGGGTGAGGGGTGAGTGAGGGGGGTGAGGGGTGAGTGAGGGGGGTGAGGGGTGAGTGTGGGGGGTGAGGGGTAAGTGAGGGGGGTGAGGGGGACGGACACAGGCCCTGTACCGCACCCTCGCCGCGGGGGGCCGACTGGGGAACCTGGGTGGGGGGCCCCTCCCTGGCCCCACCAGATAGGACCCTGAGACTGGCCCCCAGCCTGGCCCTCCCTCTGCGGCCCCAGCCCCAGGCAATTTTCCCTCCCCCCCTCCATCCTCCCCTCCCCCCAGACCCTGACCTCCCTGCTGGGAGCGGTCCAAGGGGAAGGGGATTCTCAGGCAGGGAGACAGGCCGGCTGGTTGCTGCACAGCCTGAAAAGCAGATCTTGCTCAATCAGCGTCCTCTGTACTAGGCGGCCACCGGGCCACTGATTGTCCACAGCCTGGGGGGAGGGGCTGGGACTGGGTGGGAGGGGGAGCAAATTGCCGAGCGGGGTGTTTGAAAGCTAGGGTGCAAGGGTGTCAGCTCCCCAAGAGCTCGGAGAGCCGTGGGCAGGGGACAGCCTGTCCCGGAGTCAGGGCTTCTCTCGGTCAACAGGGCCACCATGTGCCGGGGATACCCTTGTCCCGTGGCAGGGGGACACAGTCCCACACAGATGGCACGAGAGCCTCAGTGTTCCCAGGATACCTGCATTTCACATTAACACTGGGTCCCCTTGGTCTCTAGGGACAGAGAAGCCACCCGGAGGCCTGGCCAGTGAGGCTCAGAGTCCAAGAGACACACAGCAGGCTTGATCCATCAGGACAGGGAAGGCCAGGCCTCTGTGGGCCCACTGCACTCAGGTGACAAGGATCCTGCCAGGGGCTGGAGAGTTAGGGGGCCTGGCCAGAGTCCAGTCCCTCTACCTCTTAGCGACCTGGCGAGGGCCAGGCCCTGCCCCCGGCACTCATGGACTCTTCTTCTCACAACAGCATTGTCAGACAGTTTGCAGGGACCTTGGCCCTGGTGAAATTTAAGTCCTGACTCCTGGTTTATCAATTACATAAACGTGCCTATAACATGCCAGGCCCCTGCTGGCCCCTGGGGACAGGGACATGAAGGGGACACATTGGACTTCTGCCTACCATAGCTGGATGCCCTTCAAAAGTCTTGGTTTGAGGGGCGCCTGGGGGGCTCGGTCAGTTAAGCATCCAACTCTTGGTGTGGGCTCAGGTTGTGATCTTCCGGGCACAGGACGGAGCCCTGTGTTGGGCTCTGTGCTGGTGGCGTGGGGCCCGCTTGGGATTCTCTCTCCCTCTCTCTCTCTCAAAGTAAATAATAACAACAAAAAGTCTTCGGTTTGAAAAGAAACCAGTTGTACATTTAAATCCAGAATAATAATAATAATATTGTTTTTATTATTAAGGATACGATCTTACTTGGAAATAGTGCTGCTACAGGTGTACTTAGCAGACAGAGCAGGGTCCCGCGTGATGTTCTTAGAAAAACGGAGGAAATGTGGAGACGGACACACACAAGGCAGAGCTCAGGGTAACGGGTCTGTCTGGACCCTGCTGGCTCCCAGCCGGGCACACAGGACAAACAAACACTTGCTGAGTGAGCAAGTAATGGTTACTGTCAGTTCTTTTGAAGACGATACGGTAAGTCTTTTGAGCACTGGGCCCCGAGCTGAGCCCCCCACAGCGATGCCTCAAGACCAGGGTCGGGAGTGGGAAGCCTCGTCTCTGCTCAGCGGAGGAGGAGACCCAGGTTCTGGAACGAGAGGCTGATTGGCCCCGTCGAGGTTGGAGCAGGGGCTCTGGCCTGATCCCTTGGATGGGAGGCTTGTCATTTTCCTAGGAATTACCATACCTGGGGACTTAAAACAACACAGATGCGTTCTCATAGTTCTGGAGGCCAAGATCAAATGTCAGAGGTCTAGGCTCTCTCTGGAGGCTCTAGGAAAGATTCCTTCCTTGCCTCTTAGCTTCTGGGCATTCTAGCAGCCCTTGGCATTGCTTGGCTGTTAGAAGCATGCCTCCAGTCTCTGTCTCTCTCATCGCGTGGGCTCTCCTCTGTGCGTCTGAGCCTCTGTGACCTATATCCCTCTACTTATAAAGACACCAGTCATATTGGACCTGGGGGCCACCCCTAATCAGGCATGACCTCATCTTAACTTGCTTACATCTGCAAAGGGCCCTGTCCAAATAAGGTCACATTCACAAGTTCCGGTACATGTGAACGGGGCCAGCGGGCGGGAAGACAGGGTTCAGTCCAGCGCAGGAAGGAAGCGATGGTACCGTGCAAGTGGGGATCAGCTTGGAAAACACCCGGAGAGTCACACCTCCGCGTCAGCCTGTGCTGTGGGGCAGCCGAGCCTCGGGGCTCGAGAAGGCTGGGGTTGAGCGTGGAGCTGGGGTTCCAGCCTTCCCCTGCTGACTGAGCCTCTCTCTGAGTCCCTTTGAGGAAATACAGGCTCATAGCTACAGGGGCTGTGGGGCAGAGCCGAGGGGGCGGGTTCCATGTGCCCCCCGCCAGATGCTGTGTAGACAGGCGTTTGGGACCCCGAGCTCCCCCAGGCTCCAAGGTGGCATATTAGTTTCCTAGAACTGTCCTAATTAGGTGCAATTGATGGAGTGGCATAACACAACAGCTCTGGAGGCTGGAAGTTCAAGATCAAGGTGTCGGCAGGACCATGCTCCCTCTGAAGGCTCTAAGGGGGGATGCTTCCTGCCTCTTCCTAGCTTGGGAGGGTGCTGGCAATCCTTGACATTCATTCAGTCTCCGCCTCCGTTGTCACATGGACTGTGTGTGTCTGTCTCTGGGGGTCTCTTCTTTCTCACAAGGATGCCAGTCGTATTGGATTAGGACCCATCTGATGACCTCACCTGATTTACACCTGTGAAGAGCCCTATTTCCCAACAACGTCACATTCATGGCTCTCAGGAGTTAGGACTTTTAGGGGACACAAGTTCAACCCATCCCAGGCAGGGGGAGATGGGCGGGAACAGGTTGCATATTGGCACTGCCGTGGACTGCTGTCCCAAAGGTCCACATAACCCTGAGTCCTCAAGTCGCTTTGGAAGCTCGTCCCCTCTGCACGCCGGCACTGCCACCACCGCCCTGGTCGTCCCTGTCACAAACACAGGTGCACCTGCAACTGTTTCTCCTGTGACCTCTGGACCCCACCCCGTGAGCCATCTCCCTGCCGGGAAAGGAAGCTCCGTGAGCTGCACACCTCTTTCCAGCCGCCTTGACCAGGCCTTTAGAGGCTGCCCAGGCAGGGGTCCCGGAGGCCACCTCTGTCACCTCTGTCTGGCACACGGTGCACATTCAGCAACTCACTCACTCTCTTATTAAACAGGTGTGAGCATCAACACCGGGACCCCAAGGCCACAGAAACAAACAAGGCTCAATCCCTGTCCTTGAGGGATGCAGCTCAGCCAGGGGAAGACAGTGGGTGGGACACATGACAGACTGTTCTCTCAGCAGCAGGCAGAGAACTAGGCCCTCAGTGGTACTTAAGGATGCTCCTTGGGAGTGAGAATCCATCAGGAGGGCCTGTCATCGATTCAAGTGTGAGACCTCTCGGGAGTCACTGCCTCAGTGGCCCTACTTACCTTGCCTATAAAGGATTCAAGGCTCCTAAGGGCTTCTGGGACCCTCATGGAGGCCCCAAGACTCTGTGACTTTGTGATACAGCTAGCCAGACCCAGGACTGGCCTCATCCCCTGGTAAGAAAAATGGCTATTTTACTCCATTTTGCAGGTGAGGAAGTGGCAGATCAGAAAACGGAGGTCACTGTCAACATCACATAGCCGGAAGTGCTGGGATTCAAACCCACGTCCCCCTGATGTCAGAGCCCCCAGTGCCCCTCCTCCGTCCTGTGTCTGTGTCCCTCCCTCTTTAGGCCCCTCACCCCTTCCGTCCCAGCTCTGTGTCCTGGCCTCTGTCTGCAAGCGCAGTTAGAGGAGGACTCATCAGGTCCCCACGGGGCCCCTTGACACTTTCCCAGGCAGAGGTCAGGGGAGTGGCTTCTGATCAGGGGCTTGGGGGTTGAAATTTACTGCCTGAAGCCACAGTCGGGGACACAGAATAGAAACTCCTCTTGCGTCACTCAGCCCTGGCCTCCCCTCCGCTGTGAGGTCCCTTCTGGCAGTGGGGGCTCCCGGAACACCCTGGGGGGATGGAGACCCTGGGGCCGGAGGGGAGGTCGCACCGCAAGGCTGCAGCAGGTCTGGGAGTGGAGACCAAATTACTGGGTTCCCAGTCCTGTGCTCTTCCCAGGACGCTGCCCAAAAATACAGTCTTAAGAATAAACACCATTAGGCAGATGGTCAATAAAAAATTTCCAAGGCACACAGAATTCCAGGTTTCAGCGTATACGTGTACAATTTTTTTTGGTCTCAAAATGCCATTATAGCCAAGGCTCCTCCCCTGTGGGCAGTTCCGTTTGAGGGCCCGGATCCAAGGGCTGGAGGCATAGAAGGTTCTCCAAGGAGCGGCTTTCTTGCTGCTCTCCAGAAGCAGCAGCCAGCACTGGCTCAGGCACCCCGAGTGCCTCTCTCCTCCGGGTACCTTGTGTCATCAGCACAGCCATTAACCCAGGTGTGGCTGGGAGAGCCCATGGGCTCTGTCCCTTCTGCCGTCCATGTTGGTCCCAATATATACACAAGTCCACGTTCTTGGACCCTCTGTGTCCTTCCTTCCTTCCCTTCCTTCCTTCTTTCACCCATCCACCAACATACACATTCACTCAACGAGCACCCCGTGGCAGGCGCTGGGAGGGACAGCGGTGGGGACAAGGGCTTGTGAGGATCCTTTAGTGTCCCTTCAAGAGCTGCCTTTATTGAGCACTTAGCCCACCTCAGCCTCTGTGCTAAGCACATTGCGTTATTAACTCACTCGATCCTCAAACAATACCATGAGGAGAAAAGGAGGTACCACTCTGAGCCCATTTCAAGGATGCGAAGACTAAGGCACAGAGAGGTCACTGGCTTGCCCAGGGCCACACAGCTTGCACACAGTGAAGCAAGGATGTGAACCAGGAGGACTTCAGCACTCACCAGGGCGAGCTTTTCTCTGATTTTCGAGTGGGTGCCTGTCTAGTATCTCACCCCATCTCTCAGCCATCCAGTAAAACAGGAATGACCGAGCTTCTGAGTTCTGCGTCCCAGGGGAGGACAAGAGGTTCTAAAAAGACAGCACACGTCCCCCCGGTGTGTCTGACTGGGGGGCAGCTGGAACCTCGGACCCTCACCCCTGCATTCTCCTATCTCAAGGCCACAGTCGTTGGAGGTTGTGGGGTAAGCGGTTGGGTTGTTGATTAAACTTAGCTCAGCACTGGTGCCTGGGCCCGTCCACTGTGACAGGTGGGACATCCCCTTGGCTGGCTTGTTCAGAAACATTTTCCACCGCCCTGATATGACACACTTGACGCTCCCATCACAGGGCCTAGGTGGGGGGGTGGGGTGGGTGGCGAAGGGCTGTGGGAAAGCAAGGCCGGAAGTGCTGAGTGGAGAGAGAGATACAGGTTGGGGGGGAGGCGGTGGGGAGAGGCTCCCCGTCTACAATTCCAGGAAGCCAGGACGCAGAGGGAGGGAGGAGCTGGCGGGAGACACATCATCTTCCTTTGTGCACCTGGCCTCATGCCATGAGCTGGCCACAGAGAGGAGGCTGGCGACTGCCCCGTCTGCAGAGTCCCCAGCCCTGGGTGGGGGAGTGACCGTGGAGAACACAGACAAGTAATGGGACAGCCACACCCTCCTCTGTGCAACCTGAACCTTTATTGACAATCTGTTGCATGGGGAGGTCCTGACGGGGTCTCCTCAATTGGGGAGGGAGACGGACATGAGGCACGGGGCTTTAGCCAGAGAAGCTGAGCCCCTCTTCAGCTAGTTTGGGCTATAGGTGGCCGAGGAGGTGGAAGAATTAGAGGCATAGGCGGCAGGGGACAGTTGGACCAAGGCTGAGCAGGGATCCGAGCTCAAGGTGATGCTGCTGGGTCACGAGCGTGAGGATGGTTTCAACTACAATTACAGTCGTGGCAAGTGGGCTGCTTTCTCGCTTTGTAATTGGTTGCCAGGAAGCGTCGAGTGGAATTTTCCTAATTTTTTTCCACTAATGTAATTGCCTCCCGTGCAGCCCTGTATATGCAAAGGGCCCAAAGCTCTGCGGCCACAGGTATATGAGCTTGAATCCCAGATCTTCCAACCATCAGCTGCGTTTTTAAACTTCCCCGAGCCTCAGTTTCCTAATCTGCAAAATGGGGGATAAAACACCTGCTTTGCTGGGTCTTTTCAGGTGATGAGGGTGGTGCTTGGTAAGTACCTGGCCCTGTGTCTAAGGTGCCTCTTAATCTTTTTTGAAGTCGTCCAGGATGCCAATAATTAAAAGAGCAATAATTAAGAGGGTTATTTACTCCAGGATGGACTGTGTGCTCTGCAATTTGCTCGGCGACCATGGACATTGGAAGCTGCTGGGGGTGGGATCTGGGAAGTGAGGAGAGAACAGGGGTTACCAGATAACTGGGGAGGCGAGGAACAAATATAGTTCGAGAAACTGGAGATCTGAGAGGCTGGAAGGGCTGCCCGACTCTCCCTCCTTTTCTCTCTCTCTTTTTTTTTAAAAATATTTTTATTTATTTCTAGGAGAGAGAGAGAGAGAGACAGCGTGAGCAGGGGAAGGTCAGAGAGAGAGGGAGACACAGACTCTGAAATAGGCTCCAGGCTCCGAGCTAGCAGTCAGCACAGAGCCCGACACGGGGCTCGAACCCACGAACCGCGAGATCATGACCTAAGCGAGTCGCTTAACCGACTAAGCCACCCAGGCGCCCCTCCCTCCTTTTCTCTTATCCCCCAATCTGCCCGGCTGCCTTCTGCTTCCCATTCCGCACCTGACAGATCTCCCGGGGCCCTCAGCTGCCTGCTTCCCAGCTGGTGCCACTCCTCTCGCTGCAATCTGACCCAGGCAGGCCTGCCTCTGCTTCGCCCTCTCTGCCCCTACCAGCTGCTTCTTCCTTGCCCCGTCCCTGGAGGCACAGACTCTGTTCCATGCTGGATGTGTCATGTGGTAGCTTCTGACCCATCAGTCCACCTGGTGTAAGATGACCCCCCCCCCATTCTGCTCACCGCCAGCTCAAGTCTGTCATCAGACACAGTGGGGACAGCTGGGTTCCCTGGGCGTGTCTGCTAATAGGTCCCTCTCAGCTTTCGAGCCCCCATCCCCGCGTGAAAGATTGGAGCCTGGGAAGATAAGATCTTCCACTGTGGAAGGAATTGGAGGGATTTTCTGGTCCAGATATGTCCCAGTTTGCCAGCTATGATCAATTGGGGACCTGACTACGGAATCTAAAGCTGGTATTCCCAAACTTCCCCGGAAGGAGAGCCATGATCGGTTAGCAATGTCTGGTATGAGTGGCTGCAATTGATTAGCAATGTCTGCCATGGGTAAAGCCTTATGAATGCCAGATTTTACCATCCCTGATCTGGTCTAACTATTCAAAGGCACTAAAAGGAAACTCTGTGTGTGTGTGTGTGTGTGTGTGTGTGTGTGTGTGTACACATATATATGTAATGAAATATATGTTTCATTTTATTTATATTTATTATATTCTGTTTATGTTATATTCCTTTATATTATTTTAAATGTACACATTAGTTCTATTTTTTATGGTATTTTATTTTTGTTTTCCCATGAGACCATGTCAGCTGGTGCCTAGGCACAGAATACCATAAACCTGCCTCCTATCAGTGAAAATGAAATTCCCTTTATAATCTTTTACTTTCTCACTATTCGGTGCTGGCAAGTCTTCAACAGCCTCCCAACACTTGCTAGTCTCATCTTTAACGAAGAGAGCAGATTTCCAGCAGGCAATGAATCGACACATTTTGCTTTATTGTATTTACTTTTTAGAGTTGCATTTTCCTTATAGAGACTGTCCGTTTTTCCATTTACAGAATCAATACAAAGATTGTTCTTTAAATATGAGTAAACAAACAGGTGAAGAGATTGAAAGAAAAACATTACGTAAACTAACGGAGACGGTTCACACAGATCTCTGAAAATACGTGTAACACAGAGGACCCAGGCTCGAGCAACGTAACCGGCCCAAGAACTCTCCCAGAGGTGGAGTCTGCCTTGCAGAGAGGCTTCCCAGGTGGTCCTGGGACACAGAGCCAAAGGGTCTGGGCTCAGAGCTTGGGTCTGATGTTCAGCTCAGGACTGGGGAGCGTTGTGGCCCAGAGCACATGGGATCAAATGGCAGGAGGTGGGAAGTGAGACGGCCGGCTGATTAAGCTCTTCCGTAGTAAGGATCCAAGACTCAGACAACCTCCGGAAAGGGGAGTTTATTTGGGACATAAGGAAAACAAGAATCTTGAGTGAACATTCAGTGGCTTCCTTGGCAGCAGGAGTCTCTGTAGCAGCGGCCGGCGCTCTCTGCTAACAAGACTGAAGTCCCTCTGCCCCGGCATCTCCACATGCACCTGCTCCCAGGTGCCTCCCTCCCTCCCTGAGCTCAACACCGAGAGTAACCTGATTGGCCGGTTAGGGCCAGGCCTCTCTGATTGGACAGAGCTTATGTTCTGAGCCAGCCCATAGGCTGCCTGTCAGTCTATGGGTGGGCTTGTGTCAGGTGCCCAATCAGCTAGCAGCAGGGCCTATAAATGCAGGCCCTGGGTAGTCCCCGCTGAGTTTGGATGTAGACCTTTCCGTGCTGAGGTTTCTAGTGTGGGAGGAAGCCGGTGGCAGGCATCACACGTGTGATCCGTGCCAGAGACAGAAGGAAGAGAAATGGAGACGTGGTGGGGAGCACTAAGAAGGAAGAGGCCAGCTCTGTGTGTGTTGGGGGGAAGGATTGCCATTGAAAGGGATGAGCCTCTTGCTGGAATGGGCATGCTGGAACCTCGTGGCCACGGGGCTTTGCTTCCCTGAGGCTTGACCTCAGAAGGGTCAAGGTGCCGGGGGTGCTCTGTGAGGTGGACGATGTCCCCTATGTGAAGGCAGCCGGGTATGGGGAATCCAAGCAAGATGGTACCGGGTAGTTCAGGATTGCATTCAGGGAATGTGACGGGGGTGCCAGGCACGCCGCACCGAGTGCAGTGAACGGAGTTGCCCTTCTGGAGGCGGCGTGCCAGCCCCTGAGCCGCGGAAGAGATCCCTCCAGGAGAGGGTGGAGTGGCAGGGGCCCCGGATCTGAGCCCCCCCGTCAACAGCATCAGAACACGCCCTGAGGGGGGGTGGGGGCAGTTCCTTCCCAGCAGCATGCCTTAGGCGTCTGAAACCACTCTGGAAACATCCAGCCAGCGTCTGCTCTCCTGGGGCATTTGTGACCGTACTGTGGTCGGGACACAGCAGCTAAGCATGCTGAGGTCACGAGAGACCCCAAGGGTGAAGCAACAAAGCCGTTTTGTCTAGCCATCCCGTGACCCCGAGAGCCTGCCCCTCCAGCACTGAATCGGAAAGTTTGGGAACATTAATGGAAGCAGCGTTTCCTTCCCAGGGAAGCCGACCTGACACTTGAAGGATAAAGGGAGTCTGTCCCCTGGACGAGGGAGGCACTGCAGGAGCAAGGGAACAGCATGTGCAAAGGCATGGGGGCAGGAGGGAACTGCTGGTGGCTCAGTAGGACCATCGTGAGGGTTCTGGAAGGCACTGTCCCAACAGGAGGCTACAGGAGCAAGGGCCAGGCCAAGAAACGGTGCTGAGGGCGGAGAGGAGCCATGGCAGGGTTTTAAACAAGGGGCGGCATTGCCATATTTACATCCTGGAAAGAGTGCTCTGGCGGCCCTTTGGGGGATGGGTGGGAGGGAGGGAGAGGGGGGCAGGAAGCCCAGTGAGGAGGGCACGGTGAAGACCCCTGGAGAACCCCGAGAACTCTCCCTCAACAGTGCTTGCAGGGCTGAAGAGGAGGGAGCCTTCAGAGGCAAAAAGCCGTGGGACTCGATGCCTGATGAGGGAGTTGGGGAGTCACGGTGCCCCCCACCCTCTGCACTTGGGTCACAGGACCAGGGAGCAGCGACTGAAGTCTTTGGAAGTGAACCCAGGCCAAGTGCGCTGGGTTAGGTGGGGGCCCTCCGGGGGACAGCTAGAAACCGCGTGACTCAGCCGTGGACAAGCCTTGAGGGCAACAAGTCCTCCGCGGGGCCCTGGCACCACAGTGGGCAGTGACCCGCCTGGCCGTGTGTCTACACCGAGCGAGCTGGGTCCTGATCCTGCAGCTCCTGGAGGGACAGGTAGGCATCGGTGTTCAGGGTCAGGCAGGAGGTAGGGGCTCTGACCTGGCCTTGCCCAGGAGGGCTAGCCCAGGGGAAGCTGACCCTGACCCCCTCCCCAGGGCCGGGGCCGGGGCCCGGGACCTCCTCTCTTGCTCCTTGCACTGCGCCCTCCAGAGGTGGCTGGGATTCCACCGGCTCGGGTGCAGCTGGCGGGGGAGACATCGGGGGCCGGGGGGCCCAGTCTCTGGGAGCTCCCTCCTGCAGAGAAGGGGACAGCTTCTCTCCCTGAGCTCCAGGCCCCCCCGCGGCAGTGTTTGGGGGGCCCGGGCCGCCGAGGAGACCGGGCGAGAAGAGCAGCAGGCCATCCCCCGGGGGGAAGGTGCAGTAGGCGTCGTCCTCCCCCTGCAGAGGCAGCAAAGGTGGGAGGAGAGACCCCTCAGGCGCCCCGGGCCCACCCTCATCAGGCTCTTCCGTGCAGGGGTCATAGGTGAAGTACACCTGGCAGGCCTCGATCTCCAGAGCATCCGGGAGGTGGAAGAAGAAGTAGCCCTGGTTGGTGAAGCAGCTGGTCAGCGAGTGGCCGCTGGTCTCGGCTGAGGACGCGGAGGGCGCCTGCTCCTGCTGCAGCAGGAGCAGCTGGGTGGCCTTGGCGTCCCTGTCCAGCACCTCCAGCGGGGAGATCTCGGGTGCCGGCGTGTTGGGGCTGAAGGAGGCCGAGGGGAAGGGCGAGGAGAGCCACTTCTGCCAGGAGAGAGAGCAGCCAGAAGGTGAGTGGGACGCCTCCCCCAGACGCGCAGCAATGACTCTTAATTATAGTCTACTCGGGCGGCCACCTCCAGGAAGGCCTCCCAGACTGTTCACCCCCAACTGGCCTGGGGAATGCTCTGGGTCAGCCCAGGGAGCATGCTTGCTGTAGGCGCCCAGGCGATGCGCCGTTTCCATGAGTGACTGTTTACTGAGCACCTGCGGTGAAGCCTGGCACTGACCTAGGCACCGGGCAAAGGGTAAAATCCCATGTGTCTGCAGGGTGCCAGCACCAATGCGTGAATCATCCAAGCACAAGGCACAAAGGGCTCTGGGGCACATCTTGTTCACCTTCCAGATGCCCAGAGAGGGGACGTGTCCCGGGGCTGATTGCACAGCTGATCAGAGCTGTGCTGATGGCAGAGCGGGGAACCAGGCTCCCGACTCACACTGCCATGCATACAAGTCTCTGGTGGGGACCTGATGGCCCTGCAATTCTCCTCTCCCTCCCAGAGCCATGTAGCCGCCACCTCCTGGCAGTGGAGGAGGCCAGGTCCGGGCAGCCGTGTTGAGCATGCAGCCAGAAGGAGAAGCCAAGCCCGTGACCGGCACTGGTGTGCCAGGGCCTGGCCGGCCGCCCTCCAAGGTGTGTGTGGTCAGCCACTTCCTGGGCCTGGGCCTCCGTCCACAATGCCCTGAAGTGAGGGGTGGGGGTGGGGGGCGAGGAGAAACTACTCTCCCCTCACACACGCTCACACACTGGCACGCACAGTCCCAGGTCCCGTGGACAGGGCAGTGGGCCCCGTGGCCCTGTAGCCAGAGGTCCTGGAGTAGAGAGAGGGGAACGGGCCTCCTGCCCTGCCACAGAGGAGAGGCTGGGGTCCCTCTTGGCCAGCCCCAACCCCCAACCACATCGTGCAGCCCCAGGGGCTCCTTGGGATACCCCCCCCACCCCCCCCACACACACCCAAGGTCTGGAGCAGGCATCTAGACCCCGGGATGGCCTCATGGGAAGATGGAGTGGTTTGCACCTCTCCGGGAAGGAGCTCCCTCCCATCCAAAAAGGTCTTAGTCCCGTACAGTCTCGATAGTCAGCCAAGGCTTGCATGAATGCCTCTGTTGACGGGGAGCTCACAACCTTTAGGGCTTTAGGAAGAATTTTAAGGAGATTCAGAGAACTATGCAGCAAGAGAGCTGTAAGTCATATAGCCCCAGTCTTGGGAATTTTCCAAAGAATTCCAGAAGGGGCCCTGATCGCCTGCAATAGAGAACTCCAAAGGTCCCCTCTTGATAGCTCTGGGCCCAGCTTGGCTCTCCAGCCCCTCAGCACACCTCGTAATCTCCTTCCACCCTCAGCTCATCCCCCGCCAAATCTAGAGAGCCTAGGGAGGGGATCGTGACAGAAACAGCCCACCACATCCCCCACCACCCCTGACACTTCCTTCCTGAAGCAAGTGTGGGCTCAGGGAGGGGAGGCGACTGAGGTTTAAATGGGGTTCAGAGTGTTACTACTCTCCTGGCCTGCACTTGTGCCGTGAATCTGCATCAAGGGATGAGGTGGGGCTCAGGGACTTGTGAGCATCGGGGATAAGGTAGGGAGCCTTCTCAGAGATTTAGGGAGAATTTGGACCTGGTGAGTCCCGCTCGGCCAGCAGACTGGTGACAGTCATTCCAGCCAGGGCCCCTTAAGCACTTACTGTGTCCCAGGCGGTGTTCTTGGATGCAAACACCTGGTAACACCATCTCCCTCCCCATTTGAAAGGTGAGGAAACTGAGCACAGGGAGGTTCTCTGACCTGCCCAACATCGCACAGCCAAGAAGGGGTGGAGTGAGGGTTAGAACCCAGTAAGTCTGGCTCAGACGGCAGGTGCCATTCCGCCTGAGAAGGCTGGTGCCAGAGCTGGGGAAAGGGGCCCACCCCCACCCCCAGAGACTACTCACTTGAGTATTTTGCCTCCTTTCAAAGCGCAAATCCGCTCGCACCTCTGCCCTCCATCTGGCCAGCCCGAGCTGGCTGCCCGCTCCTGCCCTCCAACCCCAGAGTCCTACCTGGAAATCTCCTCCGTGCTCTGACTTCAGCTGGGAAAAGAATTCTGAGGGATCTGGGATGTGACATTTCAGAACCTTCTTCAGCCTGAATGGGAGAGGGGGAGGGAGGGGAGGTGGATGAGAGGGGAAGGGGGGCCATGGTGTCCTGCTGGCAACCCTTGCCTTCCCAGCTCTCAGCCCCAGGCCTGGAACTGAGCTGGGGCTCAAAAAATGAAAGTAGGAACTAATGAATGCCCAGACCTAGAGAGACCCATGTGCGCACGCGTGTGCACACACACACACACTCAGCTCCTAAGAGTAATGCTCTGGGCCAGGCCTCTACAGGACCCTCCGTCCTCTGCTCCCCTCAGGCCGGTTCCACGGGGGTTTCATCTTGGGGGGTGGGTGGCAGGGAAAAGCCAGGTGTTAGGCAGGGAGGACTCTTGGGAGGGCAGAGGGAGCACCAGTATGTCAGAGCAGGGGGCTCAGCCTAGAGCCTGACCTAGCAAGGGGTGCGTGTGCCAGACGAGAGCAGGAAGGGGCAGGGAGGGAGGGTGCTTACCATGGCCCGATGTACCGGCAGTTGGCCAGCAGGTAGACCAGGATGATGAAGCCAAAGGCGCTGCTGATGCCCATAAAGATCTGACCCAACCAAGGAAAGGGCACAGCCTCCTTCCCTGGCTCTGCCCGGGGTGGGTGGGGGGAGAGGAGAAGCAGGGAGAGGGGTTAGAGAGAGGGGTCCCCACTTGCTCAGGTCACTCCACCCCTCCCACCCGCCGCTGCTACCCTGGCACCGAGGGACAGGCTGAGCTCCGATGCCAGCCCTTCCCAGAACCCAGCTGGCCCAGCAGACCTGCCGCCTGTCATGGGACGCACTTTACAGATGAGGAAACTGAGGCCTCAAGGTGAAAGCCCACCCCCGACCACGCTGCTTACCCTCACACCGAGTGGGCTGACCCTAGGAGATGGGCATGACTGGGGCTGAGACCTGGACCCCATCCCCAGGCCTCCGCCCCCCCACCAGCTGCATTCAGATTGCACCCCAGCCACCCCCTCTCCTGCCTGAGCTCTGTCCCACCCCTCCTGCCCACTGGTACCTGCGGGCCTCGTCCTGAAGGCCAGCGGCTGACTCCAAGGGCTCCAAGCCTTGTTTTTGCCTAGCTGGGGCCTGACCCGCACTTGAAGTTCATACAGGGTGTCCGGAGAGAGCGACTCTAGGCAGATCCATTGCTGGTTCTGCCGGAGGGGCAGCAGGGAGGCCTCCTGGAGCAGAGACGGGGTGGGGGGGGCTGTCAGAGCAGAGGGGTCCCCACAGCCCTCTGCACCTCCCATGGTAGGGCTGTCTGCAGCAAAGAGCTCCTTCCTTCCTCCCCTCCAGCCTCCATGCCCCTCACCCAGTCCTCCCAGAAGGCTCCCTGACTACCTGGTGCTTGGACCCCAACCCCGAGTTCATCCGGAACCCCTCGCTCTCACTCAGCCGCCACACAAAGCCTGCTGCGAATTGCTGGTCCCCGTCCAGCCTCTCCCCCCCTCCTCTCCTTCCCCTGCTCTCCTCTCCTTCCCCCCCCTCCTTCCCCTGCTCTCCTTCCCCCTCTCTGCTCTCCTCCCCCTCTCCTCTCCTTTCCCCCCTCTTCTCCTTCCCCCTCTCTCCTCTCCTTCCCTCTCTCTCTTCTCCTTCCCCCCTCTCCATGCACCCAGAAAGAGGATTTTCCCAGAGACCCCTCCTACCTCTGGATCACTCTTCCCCCCGCCCCATCCTCAGACACATAGGCAGTGTCTTGTCTTCGCAGTGTCTCTTTCCTCGGCCTGGAAAACCCTCCCCCAATCTTTGCAAGGTCTGCTCCTTCTTGGCCCTCAGATCCCACAGCAGCCTTCTGTGGGCACCGAGGTGTCATCCCATTTAATTTCCCAGGTAGCACCGATCAGTATCTCAGAGTCTCCTGTGTCCCGTTTGCAGACTGTCTCCTGCCTGCCATGTGAGTTTCTTGAGAGCAAGCTCTGGTCAGTTTCGTCCCCTGCCCTCTTTTCAGGCGGGAACACATAGTAGGTGCTCCGTGTTTGCTGAGCGAGTGAGCAAATTAGGAAGCGGGTAAGTGAATGGATAGGCGACAGACCCCAGTGGGGTTGCCTCTGAAATCCCCCGGAGAGAGCAGTCCCCGGCCTCTTGGCCAGGCAGAACCTTGCCCTGGTGCCAGCCTGGCATCGCCTACCAGCCAGAAGCTCTGGATTGTCATAGAGGGAGGGGAGTCAGAGCTGGCAGTGCAGAGAAGCAGCAGGGGCCGCCTCGGGGCTGAGATGAAGGACGGACAGGGTGGGAAGGAGGAATCGGGCCACAGGGGGGACTGGGCCATGCACTCACCTCCCAGCGGTGCCCTGGGGACCTTTTCCGGGCCTCAAACTCCAGGTATCTTTCAATGTAGTGGGAGGACTGATGGACTTTCCAGGTTATGTTGCAGCTGTGGGTCTCCACGTGGGTGACTTGGAGGGAGTTGGGGGCCATCAGGCGAACTGGAAGCAAGAGAGGGACAGCGAGAGAGAGGAAGGGAGAGTGAGCTTGCAGGACGCTGGGACACGATGCTGAGGTGATAAAACCCAGCCATGCTCCCACCCCCGCCTTCAGATCGGCTCGTCCTCCCTCCTGGTGCCCCTCCCTGGGAGACCCTCACCAGTCTGGAGAAGCCTGTCCCCGCCACCCGCTGCTTCCGCCCCGCACCTGAGCACCTCCTGACATATTAAATGTCTGTTTTTGGTTCTTCCTTCACTTTCTGCCTCCCGCCCCCAGACTGTGAGCTCACTGAGGGCAGGAACTGTATTCTCTGTGTATCCTCGGTGCCTGGAACATTACCTGGCACATCATAGGCACTGGGTTAAATGTCTGCTGAATGAAAAAAAAAAAAAACCAAGGTCGCCCGTTCTCTGCATTCAGAATCCATCTAAGAGCTCTATAGGGATCATCCCATTTAATTTAATGTAATCTCCATAGTCTTATAGGATTATAAGATTTTTATGGTTGTGAAGTTCAGCCGATTTAAGTTTTTATAATTCTAGAACTCTGTAGAACTACGTGAATAATGCTAAGTGAATGTCTACACAGCATGCGCTAAGCAATTTCTGTGTCTGCCTCACACTCTTTACAACCCGGGTTCGGCAGGACCAATTCTCCCCATTCCAGATGAGGAAACTGAGGCTCAGACATGTTAAGTGATCTGCCAAGCAAGCCCCAATCATTTAAGGCAGGGCTGCATTTAGAACCCTGGCTAGAGGGACGCTTGGGCGGCTCAGTCCTTTAAGTGTCTGACTTCATGGTCATGATCGCGCTGTTCGTGGGTTGCAGCCCCGCGTCGGGCTCTGTGCTGACAGCTCAGAGCCTGGAGCCTGCTTCGGATTCTGCGTCTCCCTCTCTCTCTGCCTGCCCGCCACTCATGCTGTGTCTCTCTCTGTCTCTCAAAAATAAATAAAAAAATCCTGCCTAGATCTCGCCCTTTCATCCTAGATGGCCCCTCCATGGTCTGGGGCTGGAGACAGACACCCAGTCATTCAACAAACCTTCCCAGAGCACTGCCAGAGAAGGCCTGGCGCTGAGTACTTGAGAGTAGAGATAGGGATGACAGACACTCTGCTCTTGGAGAGCTCCCAGCCCAGTGAGGGAAATGGTCCCCTAAATCAGGCAGTGAGGACCCAGGACATAAACACCTTGAAGGAGGAGGTTCAAAGGGACTGGGAGAGTCTGGGAGGACCTTCTGGAGGAGGTGACTCTTCACTGAGCCTTGAAGGGTGAGTGGGAACTTTCCTGGAGGGAAGAGCCTTCCAGCTGTGGCACCCTCAAGTGCAAGTGCAAGGGCTCAGAGGCATGGAGGGACAAGCTGACTTCAGAGAGACTTTGATTGTGGCAGGAATATATAAGCCACAGGGGAGGGGTCCTAGATTGGGAAGCCGGGTCCAGAGCCCGAGCCTCGAATAGCAGGGTAAGGAACCAAGACTGCATCCCGAGGGCAGCAGGCAGTGACAGGGCACACGTGGGTGAGGAGGATCTCCAAGGGAAAGACAGGGAAGGAGGTTCCCAGCCTGCCCCCATACCCCCACCCCCCACCCCCCCACCCCTGCCCTGCTTTCCGATCCTCCACTCACGGTTCTCAAAGGGCTTGAAGTTCTGGGTCGTCAACACCTTCCACTTCTCCCCTTCATGGCACATCACCCTCATGGTGACGACATCGGCCGAAGTCAGACTCTGAGTCTGCAAGGCAAGGTGGTCATTGGGATGGGGGGTGGAGAGACGGGAGGGGGAAGATCGAGACCACCATGAAAGCGGAACCCCTTCACTAGCCCCACCAGCTAAAGCGGGGGTCGGCAAGCTGTGTCAAGGTGCAGACAGTAACTGTTTCTAGCTTTGCAGGCCAGAGGGTCTTGGTCACGACTACTCCGCTCTGTGCTACCCTACAGAAGCGGCCAGACAAAGCCTGTAGGAGAATGGGCGTGGCTGTGTGCCAATAAATCTTTATTTACAAAAGAAACGGACATGAATGTGACCCGTGAAGGGAGCTGCCTTGTAAGGGAGGGAGTTCCCCATCACAAGAGGTGTGCAAGCAGGATATGCCCCCAAGAAATGTAGACCTGGAACAATACCTGTGTGATGGCTTTGAGTGTGAAAGCTCCCCCTGCCCCCCCACCACCTCCATCTCTCCCCAACACCACACCCCGACTTTTCTGGAAGGAAGTGGCCAGGTATCGAGCATCTCCTGTGAGCAGGCAATGCTCAGGGGCCTTAGCCACTTCTCTGGTCAGTTCTTGCTGCAGAAACCCAAAGTCATGCATCTGATCAGCAGGGCCGTCCAGATTCAAATCCAGGCCGCTGCATCCACTGCCCCGGCACAGAGGCTGCGGCACGGGCCCCGACGCCTGACCGATGGCTGCCGAATGACCCACTTACAGTGGCCTCCTCCCTGTGCAGAGGACCCCCTGCAGAGGGAAGGTCTGATGCAGATCCTCTTGGGATCTGTGTTCTGACACGGTGTTTTCAGATCCAGGACCATGGGCCCTGACCCTCTGACCTGCTGCAGGGCCCGCCATGAGCAAACATTGAACCTGATCATCAGAGTCCCCAGAGCTGGGAACGGTTCCTCCCTCTGCACCCCGAGGACCCTGCCCCTGCCTTCTTCCAGGTTCTGTGGGGGCCAGATGTCCCCAGATGGTAATAGTATTACCATCAATATTACTGTGACCACAGCTGTTGTAAAGAAGCCAACATAGATGTTGTAAAAGCTCTCTTGAGCGCTTCCTCTGTTCCAGACACTCTTCCGTGCGCTGGACACACATTCCCTCACTTAAGTCTCTCCACACCCTCCAGACAGCCCCTATCGCTCTTCCCATCCTGCCGTTGAGGAGACTGAAGCACAGAGAGGCTGGGGCCTTGCCTCAGGTTGCACAGCTAGGAAGCACTGGAGCCAGGACGTGAAGCCAGACCATCGGCAGAGTCACGATGGCGGCACAGCAGTCCAATTCCAGAGGCTGTGCACTGTGTGAGCCCGCCTCACACTCTCCTGCCCCTTAGGAATGGATATAACCTGCTGAAGGTTGGAAAACATGGTCTGGGCATCCCTGGCGCCCGCCGCTGCCAAGGAGGATGTGACAGTCACCTGCTGCCCTCCCCTGCGAGCATGGCTGCAGGCCCATCTAGAGGAGCTTAGCACAATAGTGAAAGGCCACGCTGGGGACCTGACAGACCCGGGTTTGATCCCAGCTCCGGGGGGACTTGCCATGGGCACTTGGAAAGGGACCATGACGCTCTGAGCCTCAGCTTCCTCACTGGCCGGAAGGGGACAGTGCTCGTGCCCACCCACGAGGTCGCCAGGCTCCACGGACCGTAGAGTCAAGCGCGTGCTCGGCCCCGGGTGGCATGCCAAGTGCGTTAACCCACGGGACAATTCTACAAGCAGGTGCCGCGATTACGGCCATTTTGCAGAAGGGGGAAGCTAGGAGCCGAGGTGGCGATGGAGCCAGGGCTGGAGCCCAGAACTTCAGCTCCGGAGCCCACGCTCGTAAGCCCGCACGGCCCTGCATTCGCCAAGACCTTGGGAGGAGTCGGAGGGGGGAGTGTTATCACTGGTGGGTGCCCCGCCACCCAATGAAAAGTATAGAAGTGTCATGGGGGGGCGCCTGGGTGGCTTAGTCGGTTAAGCGTCCGACTTTCGCTTAGGTCATGATCTCGCGGTTCGTGGGTTCGGACCCCGCGTCCGGCTCTGTGCTGACTGCCAGCTCAGAGCCTGGAGCCTGTTTCAGTCTGTGATTCCCTCTCTCTCTGACCTCCCCTGCTCACACTGTCTCTCTCTCTCCTAGAAATAAATAAAAATATTAAAAAAAAAAAAAGGAAGTGTCATGGGGCCCACAGAGCATAGGGGAGGCCATGGGAGTCGAGGCAGAATGGCCGAGCTTCATGCATCACAGAGCCTTTACCCCTGAATCAGGCCTGAGCTCTGGCCTTTGGATGCGGCCCTCCTTTCTTCTGCCTCTCTTGCTCTAGGCGGCCCTCTGGCGCACAGACCCTGTAGCCAAAACCATGGGGCTCGCTGGCCCCCAGCTCTTCCCCTGGAAGGACACCCCTCTGCACCTGCCCTCCCCTTGGCTCCCTTCCCAGCTCCCACTACTCACATCCGGGGATCCAAGAATCAGGTAACAGGCCCAGGATGTCAGTCCCATCGGGAGCAGCTCACAAGATTTGTTCCAAGACCTTCCAAGACAAAAGAACCCTCCTTAGGACAGAAGGAGGGACCCCCCGCCCCGCCCGGAGCCGGCGGTAAGGACAGTCTCCCATCCAGCAAGGCCAGTCGGCGTGGGGCGCTGTGCCAACCTCGGCAGAGACCGAAGTCGGCTCTACCTCCCATCACGGACGCCTTGTCCTGCCCTCCCAGCCTGGCCCCTCAGTAGCCACAGCGACTTTCTAGAAACAAGCCACGTCAGGACACGTGGCCTCCGCCCCTAGAGCCCTCAGAGTCTTCCCGTGGGGCTCCATGGAGCCTTTGGAACCCTGAAGAGTCACTGCCCACTCAGGGTCACCTTTGCTGCTGCCACTGGAGTGTTTGGGTCACAGAAGCTCTTCGCTGACTTCTCCTACCCCAATGCCCTGGCCCCACAGCTCCCCCAGGCATCTCTCAAAAAGCTGGGGGAGCCCCCTTTCCTCTCCCTGCTGGCTCCCAGAGTCGAGTCCAGCCTTGGCATAACAGGCCTTATGGCTCAGTGTCCCCAAACGGCCTTGTCCATCTCATCCCTGGCCCCTCCACTGTCACCCGGACCCCTGTTCCTCGCCCCCACCCGGGTCTGGGCCCCAGGAGCCTAAACACCTGGCTCCTAGGCTTTCCAGCCCCTTGTGATGCCAGGAGTCGGTGGGTCCTATCGGTCCAAATCCCCAAAGCATAGCATCATGGCGTCTATGAGTAAGGAAGCCTGAATGTCAGTGATTATAAGACCCCGCCCCCGTCTTGAGATGCTGAGGCTTTGCCGGCCGGCCCCGCACTCACCGTTGATTCGGCCGAGCGTGGATCTTGCAGGATGTGGTCTTCAGGTCCCCATCCCAGCTCCAGACACAGGAGATGTTGGCTTTGGAGTTGTAGAAGCATGTGAGCCTGGAGGTGTCTACGGGCAAGATGAGGCATGAGCGGCTGGCTGCAAGGCGCCCGGAGTCCTCGGGGGCTGGCCCTCCACCCTGCTCCCTGCACCCTGTGCCTACCAGATGAAGAGGTAGGCGCCCCTGGGGGGCTAAAAGAACTTGGTGGGTCCATTTCAGAGAAGATGAAACTGAGCCCCAGAGCCTGCAAGGCCCCATAGGCAGAGCAGGGACGAAAAGCGTGTCTCCCTTTGGCTTCGAGAGACACGCGGATGCAGCAGGGGCGGGACAGAAGGACCGAGGGAGAAGGTAGACGCCTCGCCCTCGCCTCCCTCCTTCCCTGCCTCCTGCCCCTGCTGATGGACATCTGCCAGGAAGCAGGGGTCCCAAAATGGGTCCTAGATGGGCGCTGGCCACCTTCCCAAGAAACACACGGCGATCCAGATCCCAGGGTCCTCACCGTTCGCCACTGTGGATGCCCGAGGGATGGCCAGGGGCAAGAAGAAAACAAGGAGGGGCAGACACCAGGACAGAGCAGGAGCCGCCATCACATCCATGGGTGGGAGCGAGGGAAGTGAGCCCTAGAGGGAGGGAGAAGGGAGGAAGGCACGAGTGAGCACCTGCACCGTGGGCTGGCAGGCTGGGCCCTACCAAGCCAGCACCGTCCAGCCTCAGGGCCTTTGCACCTGCTGGTGCAAGGCCCCCCACCCCCACTCCTTTCCAGGACTCAAAAGCCCAGCACATCGTCAGAGCCAAAACGGCTCTCTGGGTGAGCCCAACCTTTTGTTCAAAAGCTGGAGAGGGGCGCCTGGGTGGCTTAGTCAGTTAAGCGTCCGACTTTCGCTTAGGTCATGATCTCACGGTTCGTGGGTTCGAGCCCTGCGTCGGGCTCTGTGCTGACTGCCGGCTCAGAGCCTGGAGCCTGTTTCAGTCTATGACTCCCTCTCTCTCTGACCCTCCCTGCTCACGCTGTCTCTCTCTCCTAGAAATAAATAAAAAATATTAAAAAAAAATGTTTAAAAAAAAAAAAAAGCTGGAGAAACTGAGACTCAAAACAAGGAAAGATTTGCTCAAGTCCACATAGCAAGGCCAGCGCAGAGCTGGGATTAGAGCCCCACCCCCCTCGCCTTGCTGTCCCTTCAATCACACCAAACACTGTTCATTGGGAAGCTCCTATATGCCAGGCTGTTTTAAACTCTTTAAGTGAAGCCATAAAGACATTTAGCAGAGACATTGTTCTCATCTCCATTTTCAGATGAGGAAACTGAGGCACAGAGAGGTAAAGCCAGTTGCCCACGGTCATGCGGCTGATAAGAGGCAGGTGTGGAATTAGAGCCGCAGCAGAGCCCAGGCAGGGCCTCCCGTAACTTCTCTGACTGCGTCTTCCCACCCACCGAGACCGTTCGCACGACTGATAACACGTACTGGTGACCTCACCGCACGCGTGGTGTGTGCCGAGCACTTTACACACACCTGAGCCGAAATCAAGAGTCAGAAGCGTATCTGCCCAGTAGCTTGGGGGAGTGGGGGTGGGGGTGCTTGTATCAACCCCTTACACAGATGAGGAAACTAAGGCTCCGAGTCGGCAACCGGCCAAGGTCATGTGAGCAGAAGAGGCAGAACTGGGATTTCATCCCCGGGTTCACCCCCAGGGCCTGTTCTCTCACATCTTCTGTCCCTGCCCAGACCCTGTCCAGGGCACTGGTCCCCAGAGGTGAGACCAACAGCCCCCTGCCCTGGAGTCGAGGAGTTGAGGCCCAATAGGGACACAGGCCAACTGTCAAGTATCTGGTTTGGGTTCGAAAAAGAGCCCAGAGAGGTACCGTGGGTGCCTCCTTGCCTGGCCCACCATCCCCACAGCGGGGTATGCTCTCCAGCCAGGGTAGGGGGTGGGGGGCTGGTTACTTCTTTCCTTGGGAACCCTCTGCAGCACAGGGCACAGGGTTGGGACCCTCAAGGGGTCCAGCAAGCCCCCCTGGGCCCCCTCCTCACTCCATCATGGCCCTGGGCACAGGCACTGTCAACCCCCTGGAGGGTGTCGTTCTGGGCCAGCGCCAGCCAGCTAGGCAAGCCCATGTCCAAGACAGGACCTAACACAGAGCCTCAGAGTGAGGGGAGGAGGGTCAGGGCAAAGGCATGCAAGATCACAGGAAGGTCAAGGCCAAACCACAGCCCCAGCAGGGGTGAGCCAGCAGGAGCAGAAGCATAATCTAGAATGAGCTCCCCGCTGTTCCTATCAGAAAGGGCGCATGTACATGAAGATTGCAAAGCACGCAGAGGGGAGTGTGCAGGGGGCACAGGGAGGTGGGGGCTGGGAGGGCTCCTGGCCCACGCTGAGCCTGTACCCTCCAGTAGAGGAGGCTTGGGGAGGTTAAGGAACCTGCCCAAGGTCGCAGGCCCGGCCTCAGGGATCAAGGTCACGGGCCCAGCCTCAGGGAGGGCAAGCAAGTAGGACCTCTGAGTCCTCAGCACCCTTAGTCCTAGGTTCTCACGCATGCCCACGCACTGTGCCCTTCCCGACTGCAAAGCTGTCCACACTCACACTGACTCATTAGGTCCCCACCACAGCGCGGGAAGGTGGCTGTCGTCACCCCGCCTTTGAGAGATGCCAAGACAGCTCAGCGCTGCCCAAGGGGCTGGACTCAAAGCCAGTCCTCTGATTTCAGGCGAGATGATAATGACGGTGACAATGACGAGGCTGACAGTCATGATGGTGACAGCGATGATGATGGTGACAGTGACTAATACCCGGCTCTCACTCTGTGCCCGGGTCCTTAGCACCCAGCAGATATTACTTCATTTAGCCCTTACAGCAACCCCGGGAGCAGGTGCCATTATGACTCCTTTTCTCAGATGAGGAGGCTGAGGCCAAAGCAGGGGGGGAGAGGGGGGGTTGAACGGGTCAGTACTGCCTGAGTTCCCGCGGGGCTGACTCTGCGGGATGTAGGGTGCCTGGGGGAGGGGGAGGATGAGAGGAAGGAACGAGCACTGACCTTGATGGGCTCCGTCTCCCCTGGTCCTCCCGGCCACACACACACACACACACACACACACAACTCTGGATCCTGACTGTGAGGCTAGGGAGGGGACCCTCAGAGGTGGCTCTGCCCCTCAGCCCCCCCACCCCCGCCAAGGTGCTCCGAAGCCTCATTCCCCAGGACAGGAGAGGGGCCTGGAGACACCACGGACCTGCCCCCTCACACGGCCAAGGGAGGGACAAATCTGGACTCAAACCTGCAGATCTGGACTCCCAGAGCACCCCCACTTCAGGCCAGGTCTCAGAGAGGCCCCCCTCCCTCCTCTCCCGCCCCACAGCCTCCTCGGGGAGCCCTTCACGCAGGGCTGTGAGGAGGGCGCTCGCCCGGCCCCCCACCCCGCATCCCGGTGCCCTCTGTCTGGGGCTCAGCAAGCCTCCCCTCTCCGTCTTCCTGCCTTTTCCTTCACCCCTCTGCGATGATGGGAGGCCACTTGCCCCAGAGCGCCCCCCAGCTTCCCCAGGGACGGAGAGGTAGCCCGGAACTAGGCACCAGCTTTTTCTTGAGCCCACAGCCATGAGCTGAGCACCTGCCTCATTCCTGGGGGACTTCAAGATCAGGCTGGGGGCGGGGAGGGAGGGCCAGGAGAAGGATGTTCAGGCAGACAATGTCCTGGGGCATCTGGCCGAGAGTTGAAAGTTGTCCTGTGACCTTCGCTCCCAGCCCAGGCTGGCGGCAGGGCTGGCAGGGAGCCCCTGGGGACCTGGGGACCCAACGGGGACAGGGGGAGGGCAGAGTCACCTGGAGGAGACATGGGCTTGCGGCGCACTCTCTCGGGGTCTCTCCGCTGCTGGGTGCACAGCCATCCCCCCGGGGCCCTGCTCCGACTCAGACTCCCAGCCGCCCAGGTAGCAGCTGGCTGATGAGGCCAGAGAAGTGAAGTAAAACCCCAGGGCCGGCCCACTTCCTGTGCAGGGATGGAGGGGGCAAGGCCGGGGGTGGGGACGGGGAGGGGGGGGTGAAGACATCGGGCTGGTGAGAAACTCTGAAACTCCTAAAGCACCTAGAGGCCTGATAAAGATCTCCCTCCTCCGCTGGGGGGGTGGGGCACCGTGGGTGTCTTGGCAGCAGACACACAGACACCCAGACACACAGACACACACAATCATGCTCAAATAGGCCCCTTGATGCACACAGGCGCGCCCGGTGGGGGGTGCTGCCCTCCTCCTCCCTCCTACACCCACCCCACCACACCCCACACAAGCCTCTGCAAGCCCGTGACACCTTCACCCAGTCACACATGTGCGCACACGTGCGTGCACACACACACACACATGCGTCCTTTTAGGTGTCCCTGACATTTCTCTCTCCTGTCCCACCCACCTCTCTGAGACTTCCCTTTTCACCCAGCCTTCCAAGGAGCCCCTTCCTTAGTTTAGCATCTAAACGAAATCGTTTGAACGATCTTCCAGGGCTTTGCAAGCAAATTGATGGCCATTTATTGGGCACTCGAGAACCTTCCCTTTCCTTTCAGATCATGATTCCTAATCCTCCTCCCCACTCTCCTGCTCTTTGGATCAGCTCAGGGCTTTTTTTTTTTTTTCCAAAGGAAGAGAAGTTGTGGTCTCCGCTTTAGAAAGGTGCACATCTATTGATATGTGGTGTCCCAGCCCCAGGGACCCGTGAAGTTCCATCCAGCATCCGGAAGAAGGAGTTCTGCGCTCTCTCTTTTTCCTGGTCTTAATGACCCTGCTTCAGGTGGGGGGCTCTCTCACAAGCTGCTCTCTCTTTCAAAGAAAGGGGCGGGGCAAGCAGGGGTGGAGTCAGAAGGGCAGCAGCGGAGACCCTCCCGTCCCCGCGGAAGTGAGAGCAGAATTGAAGACCCCAGGAAGAGAGGCAGACCCAGCTCCCTTCTGAGTCGAAGCAGAAGCAATAGAGGGTCATCCTTGAGAAGAGCGCGTCCTTCTTTGGAGCCTGCCCGCAGAGGGACCCTGTCTTCCCGGGGCGTCGGTGTCTACTCGGTAGGAAGAGGCATGATGATTCCTGTAGACTATACGAGCCCAAAAGCACTAACCACCCACCACACATTTAATGGGCTCACAACAGGCCGTCCTCTCCTCTCTCCCAGAGTGAAGCTTTCTGGCTCCAGGAGAGGGTAGTAAACCACCTCCACACAGATGAGAAGAATAGCCAAGATTTCTTGAGTCTGGAATATTCTGGAAGCTTCTCAAGGAACCAGGAAACTTGATTCTCCCAGGAAGAAAAGCCAGGTCAGGAGGGGGTAGGAAGAATGTTTTTTTCACTATAGACCCATTCGTCCTACCTGCACGTATTTCCTGCCCCAAAATAAATGAATTCAGTGAAAACTTTAAAAAAAAAAACACATATAAAAAGAGCGGCACCTGGGGGGGGGGGGTCTTAGGGGGCTCAGTGGGTTAAGCTTCTGACTCTTGGTTTTGGCTCAGGTCATATTCTCACGGTTCGTGGGATCGAGCCCCGTGCCGGGCTCTGTGCTGACAGCGTGGAGCCTGCTTGGGATTCTCTCTCTCCTCCCTCTGCCCCTCCCCCTGAAGGTAAATAAATAAACATTTTTAAAAAGTAAAATAAAAATTAAAAAATGTATAAGGAAAAAATATATCCCCAGGGGAAGCCAGAAATCACAGACATATCTAGTAATAAAGAGCAGCACCCTCGCCCACGGGGATGACTCTTCTCCTCCTCCATCGCCCTTTCCTTCTTCCTTTTTTCTTTTTTAAAAATATTTATTTATTTTTGAGAGACAGAGCGAGACAGAGCACAAGCAGGGGAGGGGCAGAGAGAGAGGGAGACACAGAATCCGAAGCAGGCTCCAGGCTCCGAGCTGTCAGCACAGAGCCTGACGCGGGGCTCGAACTCACGAACTGTGAGATCATGACCTGAGCTGAAGTCGGATGCTCAACCGACTGAGCCACCCGGGGGGCCCCCTTCTTCCCTTCATGTTCAGCAAGCATCTACTGAGCACCGAGATGTCCCAGCAGCAAAGCCGGGATGGCACCTTGAGCGGACTGGCGCCGAGCGGGGAGGCCACAGGCTGGTGTGGGTCCAGGGGAGGGACTCTAACCAACCAGGGCCCTGGGACCTGCCGGTGCGGCTTGAAGAGTGTAGTGAGGAGGGTTCTGCTTTTGCCAAGGGGCTCCAGCCAGGACCGCTGGGGTGGAGAGGCAGGGGTGGCTACGTGGAGCCCTGAGAGCTTCCCCCCTGCACGGCCCACAACCTCTACCTACAACTGAATGGCTGTAGGGGCACGAGGAGGGGCACATGGTGGCAGAGAGAGAAGGCGGGAATGCATCCCTATCGCCAGTGGGTGCAGGGGGGAGGGATTTAGTCCCCCTTCTGGGCCTAAAACCCTGACCTTGTTCTTCCTCCGAGTGTGTCTGTCTCCTTCCCCTCCTTCCTCCACCCCTGCCCTCTTCTGTCTCCTTTTCCCTTCCCTCCCCCTCCTCCACCCCCCTCTGTCCCCTCCCCTGCAGGGCCCACTGGAGGACGTGAAGCCCTAGCAGGCACCTGAAGGCCAGAGCGCCCCCCCACTGCGCAGAGAAAGCACACGGAACTGAAACAGGGTGGTGCGGGGCTTCTTGTTTCTGCAGTCGGTGGGCTTTACCCTTACAGATACAGGAGGGGCCGCGGGTGCCTGAGCTGGATGTTAAAGCTGGGGTGGGCAAGGGGCGCCTGGGTGGCTCAGTTGGTTAAGCATCCGACTTCGGCTCAGGTCAGATCTCATGGTTCATGGGTTCGAGCCCCGCATCAGGCTCTGTGATGACAGCTCAGAGCCTGGAGCCTGTTTCGGATTCTGTGTCTTCCTCTCTCTCTGCCCCTCCCCTGCTCATGCTCTGTCTCTCTCTGTCTCAAAAATAAATAAACCATAAAAAAATTAAAAAAAAAAAAAAAAAAGCTGGGGTGGGCGGTGAGGGCGCAGGCCAGGCTGGGGCCCCAGCGGGTGGGCAGAGCAGGTGCGGGACAGGTTGCCCTATTCAGCCCCCAGCCCAGGTCCCACCTGCCGTCACCTGCCCTGAGCCACATCCTCAGAAACCCCCTGACCGGCCGCATTTCCACTCCTCACCCTTCCAGACTGTTCTCCACTCAGCAGCCAGAGCTGTCTTCCCAGAGTCCAATCAGCCCATTTCACTGCAGCAACTCCGTTTAAACCTTCCAGTAGTTTCCACATTCATAATAAACTCCAAACTCCTCGTCTTGACCTCAAGGCCCCTCGGGAGCAGTCCAGCGATCTCTGAAGCGCCCACCGAGGCCTGCCCTGACCTTCATCTCCGGAGTTTGGGGGTGGGACCCAGCCTCCTGGAGCCGAGAACTCCTCCCCTCCCAGCACCCAAACTGCCACATGCATCAACCCCTAACTCCTATGGCAGCCTTTCCTGGGCCCTCCACACCTCCCCCCTGCACCCTCAGCTTTCATAGCACAGCCCCAGCAACTCAACCACCACTGCGCGGGGACCCCACTTTTGTAGGCGCCAGGGGGCAAGCACTTGTGGGGGCTCCTGGCTCCCTCTTCCTCACCCCCCCCACCCCACATGTGAGCCACCACCCTCCCTGGTCTCCACAGTCACTTTGCTGACCTCCCGGGCTCCAGACTGGATACCCGTGCTCTTCCGTGGTCCCCTGTGAGCGGCCGGTTCCCCAGCCCCTCCACCAGCACCAGTGCCCCAAGCAGCCCCCACCTTGTGCAAACTGCGCCTTTCACTCGCCAGGACTGCTCCAGGGTGACTGGCTGTCCTGCTTTGCCGGGGCCTGAAGCGGATTTCAGGACATGGGATGTGAGTGCTAACGCCGGGTGGAGGGGGGGAGCCGGTTACTGCATTCCCACCTGATTCAACCCGGACAAACCCAGCCCCCCGATTTAAAGCCGGTTCTTCCCTGACACCCCTCCACCCAGCCAGGCCGGGCTCTGTGCGCACGCCGGCTACCCTGCCTTGTGACATGACTGTTACATGTCTACACCAGGAGCCCCCTGGCAGCAGGAATCCTGTGTGACTCATCCAGCTCCGGAGCTCAGAACCGACCCAGCAAACAGAGGTGCCAAGACGCACGGAAGGAAGGACCAGAGAAAGACTTGAAATCTCCATTCAAGTCTCCTACATTCCAAATCTTCTACAAGGAAGATTCCAGAAGGTACAAGTTAAAAACAGCACGGGGAATAACATATTTGAAGCTTCGAAAGGGTCGCCATCGGCATGGGTTTAAAGGGTGGGTCACCTCACGGGTGTGAGCTCCCAGCCGCACAGCCTCTCTGGGGACAATCTGACGACATTCGTCACCAGCTCTGGCCCGTGACCCCACGGTGCCAGGTCTCAGTCTCCTCCTGCAGACAGAGGCAGGCCCGTGCGGGAAATGTGCGCACCAAGACTGGAAGCAGCCGGAATGCACGTCAACAGCGGACTTCGGGTAAGTAGAGCGAGGACCACCCCACGCGACACAGCCGCGACAAACAGAAGGGGGCACATCTCCACTCGTGACACAGAGAGGTCCCCAGGTGTATGGCAGAGCGAACAAAAGCCAAGTTCAGAAAGAAGCGTGTAGTGGGGCGCCTGGGTGGCTTAGTCGGTTAAGCATCCGACTTCTGCTTAGGTCATGATCTCGCAGTTCGTGGGTTCGAGCCCCGCATCGGGCTCTGTGCTGACTGCCAGCTCGGAGCCTGGAGGCTGTTTCAGAGTTGGTGACTCCCTCTCTCTCTGACCCTCCCCTGCTCACGGTGTCTCTCTCTCTCTCTCTCCTAGAAATAAATAAAACATCTTAAAAAATTAAAAAAAAAAAAAAAAGAAGCGTGTAGTATTCCCCACCCCGTGTGGGAGGGGCCAATGCAAGTGAGCGTGTACATATGAGAAGGTGTGTGCAAGTGTGTGGGTGTGTGCACGTGCCCGGGGGAAGCCTGTCTGTATACGTGTGTTGTATGTGTAGGAGTGTCTGTGTAAGGTGCGTGTGAGGGTGTGATGGTGAGGACGAGTGAGCCCCCGTGTTGGGAGTGTGTGATGGGTGTGAAGGTGCACCTGCATGGTGGGGGGAGAGTGGAGGTGCACGAGGGTGGGCATTTGTGAAGGGGTTGTGGTGTGTGTGCGTGCGTAAGGCTAACTGTGCGTGTGTGTGAGCATGTCTGTGAACTAGTGTATACATGCACCGAGTAGCTCCGAAAGGAATCCCTAGAGATTTTCCAGCTGGGAGACTGAGGAGGGAGAGGAGGGGGAAGAACTTTCCGGAATAATCTTGTGTGCAATTTGAACTTTGTGTCCTGGGAACATAGCAGTCGCTTAAGAAAATAAATAAAATTAGAACCAAATACAAAATAAAAGTAGGGAACCCTTTGTGGGGGGCGGCGCCCCCTGAGGGCTCCTGGTCACATCTAACCTCTCCCAAGAAGCCCGAGAATCCAGTCTCTGAGCCATCCAGGCCACCACCCTGCGCCGAAGGAGCCCAGGGAGAGAAACTTCCTGTCCACAGTCATCTGACTCCGGACCCCCGTGTCCCCACTGCCGGGCCAGAGTCCCGTGACGGAGACAGTCAGGGGAGCGCCGAAGATCCTCTATCAGCACCTTCAATGGTTTCCCCCCTTTCCCGTGGGAAACAGGTAGAAAAGAATCCTTTCGCTTTTTCTTAAGCGGGTTTCACCAAGATCTGTGATCTTTCTCGGAAGACAATCTAGGTGTCACAGCGACGAAAGAGAATGTGTGATGTTTGCAATGTGTCTGTGAGAAGTTCCTCTCGACCTAGACATTGTGCTTGCTTGCCTTTTTCTCTAGGTGTTTTTATTAAGGAATCGAAAAAAACACACACACACAAAGGCCCCTCTTTGGAGGCTGGGTCTGGCTGTCACCACGGCCTTCGATGTCTGCGTGGAGGACAGCAGTGAGACGGGGTCAGGGGTCGAGCTCCGGAGCGATGCCTCTCAGTCAGGCCTGGGGGACAGGAACGCCGGGCGTCCAGCGAACAGGCGACGCCGGGGCAGTGCGGATGCCAGCCTCCAGCAGTGGGCAGGTGCGAGGTGGGCCAGACGGCGCCCTGCCTCCCATGGAGAGGCTGTAACATCTTGCCCCGGTTCCTGACCCTTGCCATCCTGGCACGTTGGGCTCTTTGCCACCTTGAGAATGGCAGCAGGCGCTGGAGAAGAGAGGCGATTATATATTGGCAGACCCTGAAACCCAGGGAAGATAGAGAAAACCCACGGGTCTCCTCCCCAGAAGAAGGGGGCCGAACTGAGCCTGAAGAAGGGCAGTTCTGGGCAGGTGCAGGGTGGCCGGCGGCTTCATGGATTCACGGAGAAGGGCCCCTTTGGGCGGTGCTGGGTGTGGGGGCCCCTGTCACCCTCCCCCTCCCCACCCCTGTGCTCGCACAAGCGCTCCACCAAGTTGAAAACAGGGTGATGACATTGTTCCTATTTCTGTAGCTTTGTGGGCACCCTCGAGGCCCCCCCCTCCACTCGCACGGGAAGGACATCACGGCCCAAAGGGTGGCTCCGGACAATCAGCAATTGACTAAAATGCACCCCAGTGTCTTGGCCTCCCCACCTCAAGGACTGGCAGGCGAAGGGGTGCGTTTGGGCAGGGGGCCACCGCGGAGGTGCCCGCGGACGCCTCACAGGAGCGCAGGGACCGACCACAGCTGACAGGAGACCCCTCTGACAGCAGCAGAGGCTGATGGGAATGTTGGCAAGCAAGATGCTGGTTTCCAAGAGACGCTGAACGCTGGGAATGAACAACATGTGAGATCCTCTCACCTAAAGTACCGGCCATAAATTCTAGCAAATACACAACACCCCCCGCCCAGCCAGGCCTGCCTCCAAAAAACAACACAGGAAGGGGCATTGGGAGTGGGGGCGGAGGGGGTGGAGGCTGAGGTCCGGGGCTGAAAAGGACCCTCCGCTGCAGGTGCTTCTCGGGTGCTGGCCAGATACTTATCTTCCATCGTGGTCACAGAGCTTTGCAAACCTTTCCTGTGTTTGAGGTGTTTCCTTCTCTAGGCAGGAGCCTTTGGGTCTCAAGCAACCAGCCAAAGCATTACTTTCCCAGACTCCTTTGCAGCAGGGGAGGTGAGCACACGACCAGGCTCCTCTCATCTGAAGTCTCCATCGCAGAGCTCAGTTTGGGGGCCAGTGATGCCAGCGGGGAGGCAGGGGACTTCAGGAGGCCGGGGAGGGTGGCATCAGAGCATCACATCCCAGCGGCGCCTGCGCGGCTCCATCGGTTGAGCATCCAACTCTTGGCTTCATCTCAGGTCATAATCTCACGGTTCGTCGGTTTGAGCCCCGCATTGGGCTCTGTGCTGGCAGCTCAGAGCTTGCCTGGGATCCTCTCTCTCTCCCTCTCTCTCTGTCCCTCCCCTGCTCAAGCTGTCTCTGTCTCTCTCAAAATAAATCAACTTAAAAAAAAAAGAACATCACATCTCAGATGCCACCCCGCTCTGAGCCTGATGTGCGGGTCCTGTCTCCAGTTCAGAATATCCTAAATGAATTCCTTTCCTAATGACAGAAGGCAGGCTGGGTTCTGTGGCTTGCAATTCCCGAGGCAGATGCATGGAGGAACCCGGAGGAACATTCACTCAGCACACAGATGTCAGGTTCAAAGTTGTCTTTCACTGCCCCCTGCTCACCCCCACCCCACCCTTGGGCACTGGCTGACCAGCCTGGGTGGCAGCATGGTGAACATCGGGTGAAAGCACAAGAGAAGTATGCCTGGGGCACCTGGGCGGCTCAGTCTGTTAAGCATCCAACTTCGGCTCAGGTCACAATCTCACAGTTCATGGGTTCGAGCCCCGTGTCGGGATCTATGTTGTCAGCACCGAGCCTGAAGCCTGCTTTGGATTCTGTGTCTCCCTCTCTCTCTACTGCTCCTCCACTCATTCTCTCTCTCTCTCTCTCTCTCTCTCTCAAATAAATAAACAATAAAAAAAGAGAGATAGAGAGAAGTTTGCCTGTCCCACAGTTTTCCATGCTGGGGCCACTGGAATAGGGTCAGCGGTGTGACTGGGCTGGGAGGCCAGGTGTGAGGGCGAAACACCTCCAGCTGCCTTGTGAAATCAGAGCCTAAGTGACCCTAGAAAGGGGGTTTACAGCCTGTCTTCCTGGCTGGCTACATGGTTGAAGGCCTCCCTTTCAAGATCTTTGTGAGATCCATGCACACACCCTAGCTGGCTGACCTTGAATCTGTCCCACTGACTTGTTTCCACTTTTGGGTGCTGGTTAAGAAAGAGACAGGCCGAGGAGCTTTCCGAGCCCGCGGAGGCCCGCGTACTTGGTGGGTGGCTGGTTTCACTTTCAGAGTGAGTTAGACACGGCCCCGTTGTGGGTCCTCCCCCCACACGGAGTCACAAACCCACCCCGGCTCATCTGGAGCAGGTCAGCACACGCTCTATTTACCAAATGCTTGCTCCTCGGGAAGCCCCACAGCCCAGTGGGGGGGCAGGGGAGGGGGGTGCCAGGCAGCCGGGAGCCTTGCCGGCTGGCCCCACCTGCCCAGTGTCCGAGCCTGGTGAAGCCACCAACCGCCCCCACCCACCACGGGGCCATGGACGAGAATATTCATTTCTTCTCTTCCGTTCCACGGCATTTCAGTCTCTGCTGCTCCTCTCGGCCAGAGGCTCCTCCCAGGGGACAAGCTGGGAATCGAGACACCTGGTTTCTGGTCCCCGCAGTGCCACTGGCGCACGAGTCACATGTGCTAAGGCTGCAGGCCGGAGGAAGAGGCTGTGGCTAACCTGAGCCAAACGGAGCTAGCCAGAAGAATCTAGAGGGATTTATAGGTTCTGGAAACGGCGGAAGACTCCGCCCTCAGGGGGAGTGGAGAGAGCTTGGAGGAGGAGAGCTTCAAAGACCCCTTCAAGGTCCCAACCCCCAAGTGTCCCCTGGCTCATTCTGCTAGGATTCAGGGAGCCTCGTTGGCTGAATGGGATCGAACGCCCATCCCTTGGCTGGGAGGAGGGCACTTTGATTGACGGCTTGACAGTGACCCCACCTCGTGCAAGAAGGTAGATTTCCAAAGAGAAATGGGGTGTTGCTACCAGAAACGGGGGACCAGGCAGATGCTGAGTAAGCAAGAGCCCAGCGTGCCCGGCCCCCCGTCTTTGGGCTCAGCCTCCCCAGCCCCACAGGGAGATCGGGTCCCACGGCGCTGAAAGTTCTCCCAGGACAGGCATCCTCGAATTGGAAGACTCTGACCCCAGCACCTTGCCTCCTCGGAGAAATGGGACTGTCTTCAGCCCTCAGGAGCAGCACCTGGCTTAAGGATGCCTTGTGCGCCCCACCCAGAGGCCCCCCATTTAGGAGAGAACCGGGCAGGAGCAGGGCTGCCTGAGATGGAAGTGAGCTTCCCTCCCCCATGTGAGGCTTGAACCAGTGACCTTGATCTCAAGGGCCTCCAGGAGTTCATGAGCCAACATGAGCGCTGCAGAGAGTGAGGGCCCCGGACCACACCCCACTCCTTCTCAGGGTGAGGCCCAAGGAGCGCATGATTAGCTCAGCTCCTCAGGGCCCGGGGCCCTGCTCCCTGGGAGGCACCTTCACGCCAGAGCTGCCCCGGCTCAGCGGCCCCCGCTCGCTCCTAACCAATGAGTGACTGTGTTCTCAGAACACTGGTCACAGGGCGTGAGCGGGACCCCTCGAAACAGGCTGGGAGATGGAAGGCAAAGATCACGAGCAAGGGTGTGCTGGGAGAGGCAGCTCATGTCCCACACTTGGCCACTGCCCTCCCTCTACACCCCTGCGGCCCCCACCCCCGGCCTCCCTCTATACCCCCTGCAGCCCCCACCCCCCCGCCTCCCCACCCCCCCTGCCCCCCACCCCCGGCCTCCCCCACCTTCCCTGCAGCCCCCACCCCCGCCTCCCTCTACCCCCTGCAGCCTCCACCTGCCTCCCTCTACTCCCCTGCAGCCCCCCACCCCTGGCCTCCCCTCTACCCCCCTGCAGCCCCCCACCCCCGGCTTCCCTCTCTACCCCCTGCAGCCTCCACGCCCGGCCTCCTCTACCCCCTGCAGCCCCCCACCCCCGGCCTCCCCTCTACTCCCCTGCAGCCCCCTCACCCTGGCCTCCCTCTGCCCCCTGCAGCCTCCACGCCCGGCCTCCCTACACCCCTACCCCCTGTAACCTCCCACCCCGGTCTCCCTGCACCCCTTGCCCCCCCAGCCTCCTGCAGCCCCCATCCCCTGCCTCCCTCCACACCCTCCACAGGGCAACCCCCCACCCCCGGCCTCCTCTGCACCTCTCCTGCCCCCTACCCTGTGCAGCCTCCGCTCAGCCCTCCACCTCTCCAGAAGCACCTGGGATCCCCAGCCTCACCCTTCCAGGCTCCAGGCCTAGGAGGCCAGAGGCCAGGAGGGTGGGGAGGGGGCTGGGGTCAGGGTGAGGAAGGGGCTGTTGTGGGGCGCTGCCATCGGGAGGATGTGGCCAATGCCTTCAGGCCTGCGGTTCCGGCCCCCAGCGCTGCTGGCACCCTGGCTGAGGTCACCTGTGTCTTTCCCGCAGGAAGCAGAGGTGGCAGGAGCGGAGGCGGCAGGGAGGTGGGGGGGCGGGGAGAGCTGCGAGGTGTGTGGTTTAGGCTGTGAAGCTCACATCAGAGCAAGCGCGGACACTTGGGCGAGTGGGTCTAGAGAGCCACTGCTCTCCACCAGCCCCTCTTCCTGTTTCTCTTTTCAATTCTCCCCTGAGATCATCCTCTGCCCACCCTCCCCCCCCCCCCGTCTGTCCCTCATCAGGGCCCAGAGCACAGACCACAGAGGGGGTTCAAAATAGCCCGAAGATATCTGAAGTCTCCGCATCAGCACCAAGGATCCAGAGAGCAGAGCAGCATGAGGGGTGGAGAGGGCAGAAACTTCCAGAAGCCCTATGCTTCCCTGAGAAGCACCAGGTAACAGCAGCTAGGAACACCTCCCAGCCTTTACTAAGCGTCAGGCCCTGTTCTAAACACCTGAGGCATTAATTCCTGACCACTGCCAAATGCGGTTCAATTCCAATAGCCAGGAGGTCATTGGAAATGCGATATCCTGGGCCCCACCCCAGACCTGCTGAGTCAGAATCTGCATTTTAATGTTTATTTTTGAGAAAGAGAGAAACAGAGTGCGAGCAGGGGAGGGGCAGAGAGAGAGAGGGAGACACAGAATCCAAAGGAGGCTCCAGGCTCCAAGTTGTCACCACAGAGCCCTACGTGGGGCTCGAACTCATGAAACGCGAGATCATGACCTTAGCCGAAGTCAGATGCTTACATCCCTAGGCAATTCCTGTGCGCTGGAAGTTTGAGAAGCAGCATATTAACTCATTTAATCCCAACAACAACACTTTCAGGTAGGCACTCTTAGGGATCCTATTTTATGGATGAGGAAACTAAGGCACAGAGAGGTTAAGTATCTTGCCCAGGGCTGCACAGGTGGTAAGTGCCGGAGCTGGGGCTTGAACCCAGGCCTTTGCGCTCTAGAGGGCCCGTTCCTAACGGCTAGGCTGCCACTGCTTTTGGCACGAGGAGCCCTGGGAACTCTCTGCTGATGGTTCTGTGCC
Source organism: Proteles cristata cristata (assembly GCA_017311185.1). Lineage (NCBI taxonomy): Eukaryota > Metazoa > Chordata > Mammalia > Carnivora > Hyaenidae > Proteles > Proteles cristata. The sequence continues at coordinate 1,366,745 of JAESUZ010002068.1, read as the reverse complement.
TACCCTGCCTACTCTGGCCTTCCAGAACCCAGGCTCGCCTTCCCACCATTTCTCTGACCCCAAGCTCTCTAGGGAGCGTCTGGATTTTATCCCCAGGCATACAAGATAAAAATACTTATCGGCATGGAGAATTTTTCAGGCACCGGCATCAGCCTGGCTCTGGGCTGGGAATTATAGTAGCTGCCAAAGATAGTCAAGACAGCCTGGCATCAAGGAGCCGAGAGTCGAGTTAAGGAGCCAGGAAACAGACATGTGTGAAGATGGAGTAACAATGATGAGAGTGTATAAGGTGTTCAGACACTTCCTGGACAGCTGCTTCTTCAGGGCAGGCCTCATGGAGGAGGCGGCTTTGAGCCAGACCTAGAAGGCAAAGTAATAGCTAACACGGAGCCAGGGGCAGAGACCAGCCTGAGCAGGGGGCAGAGGTGGGAATGGACACGGGTGTAAAGAGGCCCGTGCGGCCGAAACAGACACCTGGAGCTTTTTTCTTTTTTTTTTTTAATTTTTAAATGTTTATTTTTGAGAGAGAGTGAGAGAGAGAGACAGTATAGCAGGGGAGATGCAGAGAAAGAAAGGGAGACACAGAATCCAAAGCAGGCTCCAGGCTCTGAGCTGTCAGCACAGAGCCCGAAGCAGGGCTCAAACTCACAGACCATGAGATCGTGACTTGAGCCGAAGCTGGGCACTTAACCAACTGAGCCGTCCAGGCACCCCCAGACACCTGGAGCTTTAAACATCCCGAGTCCAAGGCTCATCCGGGTCCTAACTGTACCCCCACCCCCACTGTGGCATCTCGCCCAGAGTGCCCAGGGTCCCTTGATTTCCTCCTGTGGTGAAGAGCTCACTCCATTGAACAAGCCCATTCTGGCTCTGGGGTGCCCTCAGGTGTGTCCAGGGAGGAGACCTGTGAACAGATGGGTCTCCTCCAAGCACACCGGAAGCCAGGTAGAGCCAGCCCAGCTGCTAACTGGGGACTGAGAAATGTCTCCCAGGTCCAAGGTCCCCACTGCATTGAATGGGCCCCTACAACCTTAGGGCCTTGAAGTCCTGGGTCCTCAGAATTGCCACTGTCACGCAGCAGTGTATCTGCCGGGGGACCTGCATAGCGCATCTCCCTACCTGAAGGCCTGCAGGGCTGGCACCAGGAAGGAAGGGGACCCTCGCACCTGAGCTCCTTGCCCGGGGAAACCCCAAGGCTGGTGTGTCCACACTCAGCAGTGCACCCCTCCGGGTGGGACCTCCTTTGAAGGGCCTGAGCACATGTGTGTTGTAAGTGCAGCCTGGGCCACGCTCTCCACGCTTGATGCTCGCCCATGATTCTCACTGTAGAGGTGAGGGCAGCCAGAACTCAGGACGGAGAGGAAGCTCCCTTGTAGCACAAGTCAGCCCATTTCTAGAACAGCACGTACGGAATCCCTTTCCTCTTTAACCTCACTGCCACTCCTTCGTGCCTGGCTCAGAATATTGCATACAAAAGGCACTCAACAATTGCTTCTTAAGAATACTTGGGTTAAAAGGCAACAGGGCCCTGGGACATGTGGTCCCAGAAGTTGCCACCAGAGGGCGGTGCTTGCTTCTCTGCAGCCTCTACGCAGTGCTCCTGCGGCTGCAAAAGCAAGGTGAATGGCCCAGATGGATAAGTATCTGCTTCCTACCTGGCGGTTCTGGGGACACCCCCCGATCTCCCCTCAAGGTAAGGTGGAGAAGCAGGCATAGCCCTGGATTCCAGGAAGACAGCGTGGGGGGAGCCCAAGGGAGAAAGCCAAGACCAGCCACCTACAGAGGAACTGGAGGCTCTCAGGTCCAGCCCCTCCCTGTACTGATTGATGATGAGTCTGAGCTCAGAGAGGGCAGCTCTCAGCCTTAGGTCACACAACAGAGTGAGACTTGAACTCTGGCCTCCAGCCTACCAGATCCCTCATCCCATGCAATCCCCGGGCAGAGCAGGGAACTTAACCCAGGAGGTTCCTCATCTTCCTTTTCTCAGTACTGATCAGAAACAGATTCACCCCCTTCTCCAGGGCCCTATTAGGGTTCCTGAGATGGTTCCCCACTCCTCTCTGCTCCTTTTTCCCTTAGCCCTGGTGATGGCGTCCTCCTCCGCCTCCACGCATGACAGAGTGCCAAGGACTCACAGTTCTGCCCCTGCAGCCCTGACCCGCATCCTCAGCCCTCCTTCCCCTCCCTCCCAAGTACCACAGCCATGCCCTCAGCCCCAGCTCCTTCTTAAGACAAAAGTCTGAAGACTCTTTCTCTGCCTTACCACCATAGCCCTGGTCGTCTGTCATTCCTGGAAGGCTCAGAGGTCTTACCTGCCTTGGGCTCCTACCATCACAGGCTTCAGCCAATGGTCACTCTCAGAGGGAGGCCCTCCCTAGCCAGCCCCACCCCATATAAAGCAGACACTGGCCTATTCTGTCCTCACTCTTGCCCTTCTTCCCCAAGCACTTGCTCTCATTTAACTGTTGGGCATGGGTAGAAGATCTGCTTGGTGGCTGTCTTCCTGGCTGGACTGTGGCACCTCAAGGGCTCATGGATTCTCTGGCCCCTAAAGCCATATGTGGCTTAGACAGACTCTCACACTGTATTTGTTGAAAGGATGGATGGAAGGATGGATGGATGGATGGATGGATGGATGGATGGATGGATGGATGGATGGATGGATGGATGGATGGATGGATGGGTGGGTGGATGGATGGATAGATGGATGGATGGACAGACAGATGGATGGATGGATGGATGAGCGAGCGGTGGATGGACTGGATGGATGGACGGATGGATGATGGATGGATGGATGGATGGGTGGATGGACGGACGGACGGACGGATGGATGGATGATGGATGGATGGACGGATGGACGGAGGGATTGATGGATGGATAGATGGATGGACGGACGGACAGATGGAGGTGATGGATGGATGGATGGGTGGGTGGGTGGATGGATGGTTGGGTGGATGGGTGGATGGATGGGTGGGTGGGTGGATGGATGGATAGATGGATGGATGGGTGGGTGGATGGATGGATGGATAGATGGATGGATGGATGGACAGATGGATGGACGGATGGATTGATGGATGGATGGATGGACGGGATCGGGAGCACGGACGGACAGATTATTTGATGGATGATGGATGGGTGGGTGGGGTGGATGGATGGTTGGGTGGATGGGTGGATGGATGGGTGAGTGGATGGATGGATGGATAGATGGATGGATGGGTGGGTGGATGGATGGATGGATAGATGATGGATGGATGGACAGACGGATGGATGGATGGATGAATGGGTGGATGGATTGGATGGATGGATGGATGGATGGATGGATGGATGGATGGATGGATGGATGTGGGTGGATGGATTGGATGGATGGACGACGGACGGACGGACGGACGGACGGACAGATGGACAGATGGATGGACGGATGGACGGACGGGATGGATGGACGGATGGACGGATGGATGGACGGATGGATGGATGGACTGATGGATGGATGGACGGACGGATGCATGGACGGACGGACGGATGGGTGGATGGATTGCTGGGTGGATGGGTGGATGGATGGGTGGTTGGATGGATGGATGGATAGACTGAGATGGACAGACAGATGGACGGATGGATGGATATGAATGGGTGGATGGATTGGATGGATGGATGGATGATGGACGGATGGACGGATACCCATGGACGGATGGATGGATGGACTGATGATTTATACTGACATTGACGGACAGATGCATGGATGGATGGGCGGGTGGAAGGGAAGTTGTGCAGTCAGACTGAGGAGGTATCTGTTCATGCTTTCTTTAATTCAGCAGGATTGGTTCCGGCAGCCCCATGCTGGCCACTACAGGGACTTACCACCTGCATAATTCAAGGCACCCTCGCTCCATATGTGCAGAATAATACGCAAATAATTGCAACTGAGGAACCATGTCAGTACAATGACCACTGGCCTGAAATTTCAGGACAAGCCCAGTATCGAGTGATAGCATGTTCCTGTGATTTGATTCAAGCCTTTTTAAGGCTTTTATCTAAATCCATTAACAAGACAGAAAAAAAGAATCACTAGTCTATCCAGGCAATTGTGCCTTTAGAAAAGTGGTCCTAATGAGTGTAAGAGACAGAGTGTGCCCTTGTATTCCAACAAAACACAGCAGAAGACAAAACATGAGAGCCTTGCTCGGCCAAACAGGGAGAGCTTCCCCACACCCACCCTTCACCTCCCCCGGTTCCAGAACTCATATTCACCCAGTAAAAAATATTTATTGAGTGCCTGCTGTGCCAAGCTCTATCCCAGGTGCTTAGGAGCCACATTAGTGAACAAGACAGGAGATCTCGGCCTTCCAGAAGCCCACAGGCCAGCAATGGGGGTCGGGAGACATAGGCAGCAATTAAACAACGAAGTAAATGCCATAGGCTAGAAGACAAATGCTAATGGAAGAGAGAGAACAGCACACGGCAGGAGCTCATTTTAAATAAGGCTGTCAGAGGAGGTGATGTGAAAATCTGAAAGGAAAGGGGATCTGTGAGACCTAGAGGAGGCATTGAAAACTATGAACTATCTTCCGACTTTGCCAAACAACTGCCATGTTTCCCAAATGCACCCCGTGCCCTGATCCGTGCCCCTTGCCCAATGCCAGCCTGTAAGTTCACATGGGATGAAGTGGCTTGACTGCTCCTCAAAAAGTATTCAAAGGCTTTTGGGTGGCTTAGTCGGCAAGCGTCTGACTTTCGCTTAGGTCATGATTCGCGTTCAGGTTCGAGCCCCGCGTCGGGCCTCTGTGCTGGACAGTCAGTTTCTCGGAGCCTGGAGCCTGTTTCAGCTCCGTGACTCCTCTCTCTCTGACCCTCCTGCTCATGCTGCTCCTCTCTCCTAGAAATAAATAAAAATTTAAAAAAAAATTTTAAAGTATTCAACTGGATTTATGTGAACTGCAATGTACAGGATGGAACTGCTACCTGCAGCCTCCTTCCTCCATGCAAACTCCTACTCGTCCTCCGAGACCCAAACACATCAGAGAGAACTGGCTGCTCTCTCCTTGAGCTACCCACCCGTATCTATTCAAGCCTCGTGACCTTGCACAAACTTCTTTTTATAGCCCCCTGATGCACTGTATCTCTCTTCTTTTCCTGAAGGTTTTCCCTGCACTGGGAGCCCTAGAGGGGGATCTGATCTTTCGGACCCTGGACTCCTGGAGATGCTTGATTAATGGCAGCGTTGAAATGACCTATTGTGCTCAGTGCTCCCTCTGGGGTAAGTGGTTTGCATTTGGGGTCCTGGGTGCCATCGTGAGTCCTTTGGGATGGAGCAAGATAATTCAACTTTTATCCGCTTTAAAGTTGAAAAAAAAAAAAAGTGATATTGAAGATGAGGGCTTGAGCCCCAACCAAAGCTCAAGGAGAGAAACCAGAGCCCCAGACCTTGGCACCTGCTATGCCTATGTCAGGGGCTCCTTTCAATGTGTCCAGCCCGTCAGCTCTGCCAGGCTCTGCTTCCCTAATGCCAGAGCAGGACTCAGGCTGGCCCTGTTGGGGTCGAGGTCTCTCAGGAGCCACCAACCACCCCCACTACCAGGGGGCAGGGTAAAAGTAGATAGCCTGGGCCCTGGGTGGGTGGGGCTGGGAGGGGTGCTGAGGGGTCCCAGATAAAGAGCAGGTCACTGAGCCTGGGGATCAAACACCCAGAGCCTTCCTCCTGGGGCCCTGCCCCGCTCAAGCCTGCCCTACCTTTCCCATGAGAGGCTGAGGACTCCAGTCTTACTTGAAGGGTAAGAATGATGGAAACAAGGGCCCTGAGACTTAAAACAGGAGGTTGCATTTTTTTTTAAACAAAGACTTTGTTTTATCAAAATTAAAAATTGGAACATTTGCCGTTCTATCGCAAAAGCACTCCCAGCGTGGCCAATTTCAAGCTGGCATTGTGATGTCCCCAAACTTAGCGTTGGGAACAGATACAGACGATTGGGCCCCCGGCCAGCTGGTACAAGCCGTTCCAGCATACCCCTGGCTGTGGGGCGGGGAGGAGGGAGTCCAGGTTCAAGGGCATGAGCTCCTCCTAGACTTGCAAGCGGCTCTCGGCCCCAGCTTGAGGAGGTCAAGAAATCACAGCTCAGGTCCTAAATACTTCATCAGTCAGTGGATTTGACTCCTTCAAGAGCCCACTGACAGGCTCCGAAATCCCAGGTCTGTAAAGCCAAGTCCTTCCTGCCTCCCAGCTTTTTTTCAGCTCCTGGGAAGCACTGAGCAGCTTCCTACCCCAGGGCCTTTGCCTGTCTGATCCCTCTGCCCGCAGTGCTGTCTCCCGTCAAACTCTGGGTTGTGAACCACCTCTTCCTCAGAGACCTTTCCTGACGCCTCCTCCCCTTCAAATTGGCCTCTCCAGTTATTTCTGGAGAAGCTCCACCCTGACCTGAACCACATGCATGATCTGTGATCATCTGTATGAGGTCTGTCTCCCCATAGACTGTCAAAATATCTGAGGGCAGGGACCGTGTGGAATTTGTGATCACCGCATTGTCCCCTGTGCCTAGCACATGGCAGAGCTCTGAAAAGGCCGCGTTACTCTATGATTGTTGAATGAATGCACACACGGTCACCCAAAGGCCCTTGCTCAGTCTCTGCATTTCACAGTTCCTTCTTCGAAAAAGCAGGGGCGCCTGGGGCTCAGGTGGGTTAAGCCTCCAGCCCTTGATTTCAGTCAGGTCATATCCACATGGTTTGTGAGTTCGAGCTCCCGAGCCCGAGTCGTGCTCTGTGCTGACAGGCTGGAGGCAGCTTGGGATTCTCATATTCTCCCTCTCTCTCTCTGCCCCTCCCCTGCTTATGCATGCGCGCGCGCGCGCTCTCTCTCTCTCTCTCTCAAGATAAATAAATACACTTTAAAAAAAAAGAGAGATAGTACAACGTGGATCTTAAAATAACATTTAACACCTATAGACAGCCTACTGTGTGCCAGTCCTTTACACATACTTGATGGCTTTAATCCCCACAACAGCACTCTGGGGTTGTGCTCGTCTCATCATCCCCATTTCCTAGGTGAGAAAACTGAGGCACAGAGAGGCCAGGTGAGCGCCCTCATTTACCAGGTTAGATTTGGCCCCGGGTATTGTCCCCAGGAGCCTCGGTTGAGCTCAAGGAAGATCACTCTCCTTGGGAGGACGCGGGAGGGCTCCAAGACATGGTGACTTTGGTGCCCCAGAGCTTAAAGGCCCATGGGCAGGGCTGATAACTGATGAACGCTGGGGGACGCTCAGGGCCAAGGCTGCCCCCCAAGTCTGGGAAGCCTCCCTACTGACAACGTGGCCAAGGTGAACCAGCTGTGCTTTTGACCACGTGTCCCCTACAGCCCCTCCTATCCCGCTGCGGGGAGGGGGTCAGCCGGGACCCTCAGGCGGCAGAGGTAAATCTCACTTCCCACAATCCTGTTCTTCCCAGAGGCTGGGTTGGGCGTGGTCATGTGACCGGCTCTGGCCAACGAGAAGTCGCGACAGGCTGCGGGAGGGAAGCCTGGTCCTTTCTCCCGCCGTGGTCTCATCTGATGGGACACGTGGGACAGCAAACTTGTGGCCACCATCTTGTGGCCGCCGTAACTGTGGCCCTGAGGGAAGCTGGCCTCGCAACAAGGCTGTGGCGCTCTGCGTGCGGAGTGGTGATGTGGGACAAACCACGGCCCTTCCCGTTGCTGCTGAGCTGCCGAGTTTAAGCGGCCCTGAGATACCGGGTTATTTGTCCTTTTGATGCTTTCTGTTCAGTTAGTATTCCCTGTTCCCAAAAGCACCCCAACAGATACAGAAGGAATAGGTAGCAAAAAGAAGAGGGGGGAAAGGGTTCTTTTCTAGGTTCTTATGTGGTTTTTAAAAGATGTTTGTTTATTTTTAAGAGAGAGGGACACAGAATGTGATCAGGGGAGGGGCAGAGAGAGAGACCGAGACACAGAATCCAAAGCAGGCTCCAGACTCCGAGCTGTTAGCACAGAGCCCAACGTGGGGCTCGAACCCATGAACCATGAGATCATGACCTGAGCCAAAGCCCGACGCTTAACCGACCAAGCCACCCAGGCAGCCCTAGGTTCTTATGTTTTAAAACGGGTAGGAGAGAGTCTGTGTGCCCAGCAGAGAGCTTTGGGAGAGGATGCACTGAGTAGGCACTGAGTAGATCTGAGCTCCCAGATACCCCTGGGGGGAGGCGGACAGAGGGGGATCCTTGCCCCTCCTCCCCAGCTGAGCCTGGACATGGGGCACAGAGACGATCCCCGACAGGTGTGGGGCATCTGAGGTTCAGAGGGGCCATTGCTCTCTCCTAGGCCGAACCCTGGGGAGGTGGCTGGGAACCCAGAGAAGAAATGGCGTGGAATATTCAGGCACAGGATGCTGGGCTCAGACAGTCCTCTGAGCGGTGCAGAATCCGTGAGGTAAGCCCCTGGGCAGAGCGGACCTGGACGTCCCAAGAGGGACGAGGACCCAGGAGGCCCTGCAGGAGGGAGCATGGTCCAGCGGGTATGTGGGTGGAACCAGGAACCCAGAGCAGAAGAGACCTCGACAAACCCAGCAGGTGTCACACGGACGTGCGGGGCCAGCCGACCTCTCCCCACTGCCAGGATGCAACCCTCAGGGCCAGCACCCCACCCCCACCCCCTGGAAATGTGGCAAGAGAGGACTTCGAGTCCTCTCATTTTCCCCCACTTCAGCGGAATGGAAGCACCTAATAGAAATCAAATGTACGGGTGGAGAAAGAGAGCGAGTTCTAGTGCGCGTACCTCTGTGTTTATGGCAAAAATCCGTAGCCCCCTCCCCTCCCCCAGTGGTAAATAGCAGTTGGCCAGAGGAAGGACAGGGACGGCCACCCACACCCACACTCTCACGGTGCCGCTGCCTTGCAGTGGGTCCCCTGTTTCCTCCGTGGGCCCGCACCTCACTCACTACTTCCTCCCACCCACACCACCACCTCCAGGCAGCAACTTCACACCCGAGACTGACCCTGCGCGCGCGCCCCCACCCAGCCTCCCTTCCTGCAGGCGTGGAGTCCAGCTGCTCCCAGCCTCGGGGCTTAGCCTCGCACTCTTGACTCCTGTCCTGGAAATCCCTCCTTCCTCTCCAGCTTCTCCCCTGCTGCGCCCCGCCCATAATGTTCTTGACATCTGTTTCTGGTCATGTTGAGTTTCTGCCTATGTTTTCCCTGCCTCCAGATGCCCACGTGGCAGTAAGTGGCTGCCAGGCCGGGCCGCGAGCTGGCAGCAGTAGGAGGTTAGCAGCGGACGTTGCTGCAGAGATTCACCCCCTGGCCAAGGACTCCTTCCCCTTGCTTCCTGCGGCTCCTCTCCCCTCCGGCTCCGTGAAATCATTCATCCTGCAGATGCCCTTGGTGCGCCGGCTAATGCACAAAACACCTTCGGGTTTGGGCCTCATTTGAAGCAAAACAGAGACTCATGGGGACGGGGTGACGAGCCCAGTTCACGGGTACAGAAAAGATGACGGCGTCGGCTCGGAGACGGGAACTCTTCTAAGCAAACGGGGCTCCGGGATTGGAATTCGCCCTGGCCAGGCTCCAGAGCCCATGCGCTCTGGAATTCAAGCACTTACCACTTCCCTGAAATTTCTCAAGCCCCTGTCACTTGGCACTTTATATTTTCTGGGACAATCAGCACTAATTTCACAGTCCTTCCCATTGTTGGTCCAAGGGTCCTGGTCTGGAGTTCTGAAAGTCACCCCATACCGCGTTGGATACCCCTCAAAGGCCTCAGTGGGGCAGGAGAGGAGGGGCTTTGAATCCAATGTGACAGAGAGGGACAATGGGGGCGTCCAGAGAGGTTAGATCATTACCCAGCACCGTGTCATCCTCAGGTCATTCATGGGCAGGCCTGGCCCAGAAGCCCACCTCTTGGCACCCAGGCCTGCCCTCCTCTCATTGTCCTAGAAAAGTCTAGTGGGAGCAACAGAGCCCGGGAGACCCATTGCCTTAGCTGGACCCCCTACCTGGCTGCCCTCCTCCCGCCCCTCCTCTGCTCTTAAATCTCTTGCTTCCTTTGAAATCCAGTGGGAATACTGCCCTGTCCCACAGGGTGGCGTCCTCGGTCCACACCGTGTCCTCCCCTGCCCACAGCACGGCTGCCTCCGGTCTCCCCCTGCACAATCCATGCTCCACCTGGGAGGTCAAGACCAGACTAAGGCAGACATTCAAGGCCTTTTATGACGTGGCCCCTCCCTCCCTTTCCAGCCTCAGAGCCCATCCTGCTCTGTCTCTCCCACCTTTCCAAACATTTCCGTAGCCTGCTGCCCGGTCCAGGGGCCCAGAACATAGACACACCGGCCCATGGCCGCCTCTTGCATCAGCTGTCCCTTTGCCCCCACATCCCATGTCTTTCAAACTCCTAGTCATCCTCCAAGGCCCGGCTCAAATGCCCCCTCCACTAAGAAACTTTCCTGGATCACCCTCTCTAGAATTCTCCATGCGCTTCCACATACACCAGCACAGCAGAGGAAGGGCCTCCGGTGTGAATCCCAGACACGCCCTACCCAAGCCCATGGGATGGACCCGACCCACCCGTCCAGGCAGCAGGTCCCCAGCGACACAGCCAGGCTCAGCCGCCTGCCCCAGCTCTGCCCTTGGTTTCAACTCAGATCCCTGTCTGATCACCATCCCCCCACCCCACATCCCCTGCATCCCCCCACCCCATATCCCCTGTATGCCCCCCCCACCGCCACACCCAACCAAGCAACGGCCAAGCGGAGGTGAGGTCCCTTGACTCCTAGTCTAGGCTGTTTTCCATTTCATGAGCCTCTTCTCCTCATGCCCCTCCTCTCTCTTCCCTTCCTGGTTCACTTAACATTTCAGAGGGAAATATTCTTTTCGAAGTATGTAACTGAAAGGGATGATCTCCGGGGTGGGGAGGTAACCACGTGGGCTAGCCCGAGCCACCAGGACTAAGCACTGCAGATCTCCTGGGGCACACAGGCTTGGGGGCCTCCAGTTTTCCGGGGCTTTCGTCCAGTCCCCACCAAAGCGTTGCCTTCCGGGAGGGTCCCCATCACAACGACCCAGGGGCTCTTACCACCCATCGGAGATAAGCCACCAAGCCAGGAACTGGGCTCCTGTGGGATACCTTGGCCCAGGCAGACATCAGAGGCCACTCAGAGCCACAGATAGAAGTGTCTGCAGCAGGTCTGCTGAGCCAGTGGAAGAGCTGCTTTCTGAGAGCCGTGAACTTTGCTGCCAGAAAAAATAAATAAGTAAAAGCGGCAAACCCGCTTGTCCTGTGATGGGACCCTGACAAAGGCTCCTGGCATCGGGGGGCGACCGTTACCACCGGGGGGTGCAGGGAAGGAGTGCTGGTTAGGCTAATGGCTAGTGAACAGTGCCTGGGCGGAAAGCATGCCCTCAGATCGCCTCCCGGTTAGCAGCCTCTGACCTGTTAGGAGCCTCTTGGGTGAGCACAGCAGGGAGTCAGGTAAGTGGGAAACTCCTTCCGTGGCCGTAGGGGTCGCAAAGACACAAAGACTTCCATCTACCCTTGCCTGGGTGGGGGCCACCGGGCTGGGCTCAGTCCTGGGCAGTTCCTGCTGGATAGCTCGCATACAGCACCCAGGAAGCCATGTAACACAGCCATGGGGAGGCGCCGGGGAGCAGGGTGGCCCATTGAGCCTGTAAAGGGAGCCCCCAGGGGTTACCTCAAATGTAAAAACACTTATGTGAGTAGCCCCCCCGCACCGCTCAGACGGGAAAGTCAGAACCCAGCGAGCCAGTCCACTGTAGAGTGAAGTGTGTGTTTTCCTCCAGAGAACGGCCAACAGTGCTCTCGTCAATATTAAATATAGATTATGAGACAGAATCCCCAAGGAGGGGCTGTGGGGGTTTGCTCGGCACTTCTGGGTGATTCGCTGGAACGTCAGCTCTGTGTTCTCCAAGGCAAGGTGATGCACTGTGCCCAGTGGGCTCCCCAGCACACAGTAGGTGCTCAACAGGTGCGGGTCAAAGGATGGACGTGGTCCTCACCCGGCAACCTCTCTGCTGATCCTTATGGCTACGCCACGGGGTAGGTTATCTTCATCCCCCATTTTACAGACGAGGAAACTGAGGCTCAGACATGTGGGGGCTTTGCCGGAGGCCACAGCCAGGGCATGATGGGGTGGCTTCCACTACCTCCCAGGTGCACTGGCTGGCGAGTGACAGAGGGGGCCGCTGTCCTGCTGGGTGGGAAGCACGTGGAGAGGAGCCCTGGGCTGCCTTAGTCTCTGGAGCCTCGCAACGGGGACGCCAGCCAAACTGGGACGGGCTGTCCTGGGGGGAGCTGAGCGGAAAGAACCAGCCTGAATTGCCAAAGAGACACACAGACTTTAATCGCTCTGGACAAGCAGCGCAGGGGTGGAGTCGGGCTGGGGGCGGTGGCATAGCACCGGGTCAGGTCCTGCTGCCCGCCCCCAGCCACGTCGCCGTGGATCCTTTGGCTACGAGTGAGCACCAGAGATCACTGCCGGGGCCACCTCTGCCCCGGGGTCTGCGTCAGCACCAATGGGCGGAGGCCGTCTCCCCCTGGAGAGAGGTTCGGGCCGCCTGGGGTGGGGGGAGAGAGAGGAAGGCTGGACACGGCCCCACCCTGGGGGAGGAAGAAGTGACGGAAGCCCTGATGTCCCTAACTGACCTTGGTCTCTCCTGCTTCAGCTCCCTAGACCTGCTGAGGGGTCCAAAGCCTGGCCCGCTGCCCAGTGGCATCCGTAAAGGCAGCACTGGGTCCGAGGAGGCTCTGCTGGCCAGGAGATGCCCTCCAGGGCCTCGGCACCTTAACCAAGCCTGGAAAGCCAGGGACACTGACTGGGCTGGCGAGACGGGCCAAGGAGGGTCGTGGGCACCTGGGAGGCAGGCACCTTTGGGAGGGCGGGCTGATAGGGCTGAAGGGGACGCGGAGGCGGGAAGGAGCCCTCGCAGGTGGCCACACAGTTGTGTGGGAGCTGTGGCTCTGGGCTCCCTGCCCCCAGGGTCCCCTTTACCTCAAAATGCCCCAAGCCCGGGGCACCCTTGGTCTGGCCAAAGCCCTTCTGGGGTTTCCTTTAATGAAGGGCACTGGGCAGGGAGGGAAGGAGGGCCAAGAAAGGGAATAGACACTGTCGCACCAGCCTTGGGGAGCTGTGGGTGATGAGGGACCGCAGTGCCGCCCAGACACAGACTCGGGTCATTAGAGCCCCCGCAGGTATCTGGGTCTGGTTGCCGAATCCTGTGTCCCCTCACCATGGCTGGACCGGGCGCTCACCAACGGCGAGGCCTGTGTCCGATTCACCCCAGCTTTCCCGGAGCCTGGTTCGGAGTGCGTGCTCGGCATGCGTTTGATGAGTGACTAAGTGAAAGGCAGCTGCATAGGTGGGGCGCACGCGGGAGAGAAGGTGGGAAGGGCAAGAGAACAGAGGAAGGGGAGCCCCAGAGGGAGGAGAGAACTGAAGGATGTTGGGAAGAGTCTAGAAGCTTTGGAGGATTCCTGAATATTGAGAGCGTCTGAAGGTGAAAGTTCTAGAATCTGGTGACTCAAGCAGGGCCCATAGACCAGCACCGTCAGCATCACCCAGGAACTTAGGCGAAATGCAGAATCAGGGGCCTACTCCCGAGTCAGACTCAGAACCAGAATCAGAACCTGCGTTTTTAGCACAGTCCCCAAGTCATTCAGATGCACAGTCGAGTCTGGGGAAGTGCTGGTCTAAAAGACTGGGAACATTCTAGAATATTTAGGTCAGAGAGCTTCTTAAAATAGGCCCAAGAGAGGAGAGAAAGAGGTGATGGAGGGAAGAAAAGAAGAGGAAGACCACCCGGAATGCCAGGTCCCGGGGGCCCACTTTATGGAGGCGCAGACTGAGGCCCTGCAGCGGAGGACCTGCCTCCACCCCACCCCCCTGTCGGAGCACCTCCCCCTCCCCACCCCCCGCTGGAGGCGCTAGTCCTCCTCGGGCTTGATGAGGTGGCCGCTGAAGGTGATGTAGGTATCGACATCGTCGCTGTAGACGGCGTTCTCCCGCTCGCGCTTGAAGAGCCGCACCCAGACGCGGTCCCCAGGCGCCAGGGCCAGCATCACGCTCTGACTCTGCATGATGCTTCGGTCGCTGGGCTGCGCGTACAGGATGACGGCCGCCTGCTCGTTGTGCACGATGTGCACGTACGTCTCCTTGAAGTTCCAGCTGTGGACGTTGAGGCTGAAGAAGTAGAGGCCGCGCAGGGGGGCGACAAAGTGGCCGGTGGCCAGGTCGAAGTGGCCGTCCGGGTTCACGAAGACCGTGTCGAAGAGCAGCGGCTGGAAGCCCTCGCTGCTATGCAGGGCCGTCTTGCGGCCCACGGAGAAGGCAGAGAAGCGAGTCTGGCACGGGCCCCCGGGGCTGCCTGTCTGCCCCTTGGCGCCCTTGGTGCCCTGCGGGCCGCGCTCTCCCCGGGGACCTTCCCTGCCCAGCTTCCCGGGGCTGCCCAGCAGGCCTCGGTCCCCTTTGTCACCTGTGGGGACAAGAAGGGAAAAGTCAGGGCAGGCGCCCAGGCCTGCACCAAGGAAGCTTCCCCGTGTGTTTGCAGAAGGCACGAGAAGGAGGCCAGAGAAGGAGCCCGCATTTACTGAGCCCCTACTGCATTCCGAGCATCACCTCCCTGAACGCCCCTCTAAAGAAGATTCCATGAGCAGCTCTGCTCCCAGGAGTGTTAAGGGACTCACCCGGAGTCACACAGCTTAGGGGAAGAAGGACACGCAAGACTCAGGAGGGTCTGTCTTCCACCCGCCTCTTCCCCTCCCCTCCAGTGAAGGGGTGATGGGGTCCCTGGGAGGCCAGGCCCAAACCCAAGAGTCCCCATACCCATCCAGCCTGCAGGGGAGACGCGGGGTTGCAGGATGCTCTCGGCATCTCTGGCCCAGAGAAGGAACCAAGAAGAATACCTCGGCCCACCCAAGAGGAAGAGCCCCGGTTAGAGGCCAGGCAGCCACTGGTGACAATGCTGTCCCCACTGGGGCGTTTCATGGTCAGGGTCTTGGTTACCTTGCATCACGTCCACCTCAAAGGGGGTGTTCCTGGACCCTCAACATGTCCTAGGGGAGGGTGCCCCGTAGCCACCTGGCAAGGCTCAGCCCATCGCTGCCTGCCCCGGGGTCTGGCAGCCCCTAACCTGGTCCTCAGGCACACGTGCCTCAGCCTGGCCTTTGTCCCAGGCTGACCCTGAACTCGGGAGAAGCAGGTGACCGCCTGTGTCTCAAGGTACTTGATCCCACCGCCCGTCACAGTGCCTGAAATCACGCCATCAGCCACTCCCCCTTGAGAGCCCTGCGTGGCCCTGCGTTTTCCTAGGATGTGGAAAGAGTGGAGGAGGGGCCCAGCCCCTGGGAGGAGGAGCCAGGAGGGACGCGGGGAGAAGGGTCCACAGCTCCGCAGAGCTTCGGCTCAACAGCCATCATGGAGAACGATCTTGTGTGCACCGCACTTTACAGTTTGCAGACCACCTCTTTGCCCCCGCCCTGAGGGAGGGAGAGGGGGAAGGGGGATTTAGGAGGGGGGGGTTCCTTCTCCTTTTTACACATGAGGCAGCAAGCCAGGGAGGGAGACACGAGCCTGACCCACAGGGCGCAGGGTTGCCGAGCAGCGGGGCTGGGACCTGGGAGCCCGGACGCCAGCCAGGAGCCTCCCATCACAATGGCACTCCCCCAAGTGCCACCCCCCTGGGCAGGCAACTAAGTCTGGCCCAGGAGTGTCCTCAACCTGGGCAGCGTGGAGCAAGTACCTCCAGCAGCCAGGCAGTTCGGGCCTCGGGCAGGGGCCCCACGGGCCTGGGAGACACGGAGCTGGAGGAAGGGAGGCGACCTCACCCCCAAAATCTCAGAGGGTCTCAGAGGCCAGCCGAGCCCTGGCCCTCTGGAGACCTCGGGACAGACCCGGCTCTGCTCCTGACAGCTGTGCGCTCCTAGCACAGCTTCTCCCCTCTCGGGGGCTCAGTTTCCCCACCTGCAAAGTGGGAGGGATGACAAAGTTCCGAGCTCTTGGGGTGGTTGTCAGCGCAGGAAGGAGGTGAAGGGGGTCTAGGCCCTGGCCCCAGCCCCAGCTGCCCGCAGCCCCCAGCAGCAGAAGCGTCTTCCTGATTTTAGAGGACAGGGAGCCAGCTCCGACCTGGACAGACCCAGCAGCTGCCCACAGGCCTCCCTGCTTCCACCCTGGTCCCCTGCTGGCTATTCTCCGTGTGACACTAGAGGGATCCGTTTGAAACCTAAGTGGGGTCAGGTCCCTCTGCTTGAGCACTCCCCTGCTCCCCATCCCACTCAGAGGGGAAGCCCAAGTCTGATCTGGCCCCTGCTTCACCTCGAACTTCAGCTCCTCCTCTTGTCCCCTGCTCCTTAAACACACCAGACCCACTCCTGCCCCAGGGCCTTTGCACCTGCTGTCCACCTTGGAATACTCTTCCCCGAATATCCACATGGCTTCTCTCTCACCTTCTCTTTGAAACTACACCAACCACCCCCATTTAATATGCAACCTACCCCCCTGCCCCCCCTGATGCCCCTTACCCTGCTCTACCTCGCCACTGCCTTAGCATTTATCACCATTGAACATTCTGTCTCACTAACTTGGGTAATATGTTTATTGCTCACTGTCTGCCTCCCCGACTAGAATGGAGGCTCCGTGGCAGGCGGCGTCCCTGTCTGGTTTGTTCATGCTCCGTCCTCAGAATTCAGAACAGTCCTGGCACATAGTAGGTGCTCAGTAAATGTATGAATGAAAGAAGGGGGTCTGGGACTGCCTGCCCTCCTGGTTTTTTCTGCTCCCTCCACCTCACCAACTCCAGAAGAGACCCCCATGCCCTCCCCGCCCCCAACCAGACCCGGCCAGCCTGAGCCACGTGTGGGCACTCACCCTTCAGGATGGTGATGTTAATGTAGGGCCTGACCTCAGGCAGCACGTATGGGAGGGCAGATGGAGAGGCTGAGGATACATCTGCTTCGTCGGCAGGGGTCAGGGAGTCCTCAGAGTCACAGCACCGGCGACAGTACCCAGGGGGACCGGGGACCACGGTTTCCCCAGAGGTGGGCTCCTCGGTGGGGACCCCAAGCACCAAAAGAGGGAACAGAAGCACCATGCAGAGGAGGCCCAGGGCGGCTAACCCCATGGCGACCTGGAGCAAGGGAGGAGGGGCAGAGACACCATTGAACTTAACATCTGCACTGTCCGGCCTGGAGGCTGCCAGCACAGCACCTCCCCGCCTGACCTGACTCAGGGAGGGAGAGGCCGCACCGCCATTTCACAGATGAGGAGGCTGAGACCGGCGCAGGGAGGCAGCTCCTCCAAGGTCATGAAGAGGCTGGAGGCAACGCAGGGCCCGCAGGCCAAGTACCCAGAAACACATGGGCCTGGGAAGGGAGCCCCTCTAAGAAGCCATGCCACGAACAGACAAGGGGCCCTGGAGGCCTCCTGCTGAGGTGGGCGAGGAAGAGCTCCCCACCCAGCCCCCTCCCCCCCAACCCCGGCGTCATCGCCAAACACAAAAGGTCCCCGCAGGCTTGTTTTTCGGGAGGAGGGACACGTGGCTGAGCCCAGGGTCTGCCCCAGGAGCACCGCGGTCCCGACAAAGGGGCTAGGAAAGTTCCTTTTTTTCTAGCAGCCCCAGGAAGCAGCATCCGTTGCTGAGAAAATGCACGGGGCTCTGCACAGTGCTGCTGTGCAGCACTTCGCATCTTTGAGAGTTTAGGAGGAGGCACGACGCAGAATTGCAGGCTGCAGGCGCCCGCGAGCCTAGACTGCCTGGGTGCGAGGCGAAAGGAGGTGCCTCGCTGGGCGGACGCCTTAGAAACAAAGAAAGAAAAGAAGTCATTTTTGGAAGGACTGCAACCCTGAGGGGGTGTAGCTTGGCAAGGGCTGGCGTCAGCCCACCTCCCCTCTCAGCACCTCTGCACAGTCAACAACCCACACAACCCTACACTGAAGCCCTGCAGGGAAGGCTCCAGAATCAATTCATTGGAAGATGGCTGCGTCAATCATCCTAGGTCTACCAATCAGCTGCCAAGGGGGCAAATTGGAATGAGGGAGCAGGATTAGGAGATCTGGAAACTTCAAAAGGCTCAGAGGAGCCCAAGGATTTATGAAAGATCGGTCTCTACCCTTGGTCAAGAGAGGATCCAGGGCTCCAAGAGAGGGCAGGAAGTGGCCGGGACAGCAGACACTGGGGACAGGCTGGGGCTGGGTGGGCAGGAAGCCAGGCAAAGAGCCTTTGAGGTGGTAGCGGTGTTTGGGGGCTGGCACTTTATCGCCGGATCAGAAACTCAGCTCTTGAAACCATACTGGTTTTTACACTTCTGGCGTTTTCTTTGTTTATTTCCTTTTCGTTCTCCTTTAACATTTAGTACAATTCAAAAATATTTTTTTCGTGGTTAATACATGCAGAGAAGGTAAAATTATTATTATTTTTAAATGCTATTCTGTCTCCACTGAGCACTGAGGTGAGAGATAGGTTTTAAAGAGCAGGAGCCGCATCGGGGCCCCCACCCCTCTCTGGGCGCTGGGTAGTAGCTGGGGTTGGGCGGGCAGGTGGTCCCCAGAGACACCACCGTCTCCTACAGGTGACCATTCCCAAGCTCCCCCCCTGCTCTGGTTTCCGGCTCTGCTCAATCAGGCAGATCAGTTTCTCAGACAGAGATCACCCTCATCTGGTATTTATCAATGTCACATCCCAGTGATTTTTGAGAAGAGCAGAAATCCCCTCTTTTTCCTGGTCATAGATGTGACTTTCTGCGGAAAGGCGAGGCCTCAGGGTTACACCTGAGATCCCAGGATAGTTTACAAGTTGTGTGACCTCCGGGCTAGGGGCTTCACCTCTCTGGGCTTCCCACTCCCTGACACTTAAAAGGAGAAGAAGCCTCTACCCGCCTCCCAGGTTATTTGGAGGATCCAAAGGCAGGGAGAGTGCCTGACTTGTAAAAGACTCTGAAAAAAAGGAGGGGGGTGGGGACAGCAGAGAGAAGACCATCAATAACATGGCAACAACACCATAGGGTGACTATACCCATCGGGGCGAGCACTGAGTAATGTATAGAATTGCCGAATGACTAGGATGTAGTCATCTATGCCTGAAACTAACTTCATATGTCAATTACACTTCAGTAATAAGCAAATCAAATAGAACAACGTGTTCCTTCGGCAACGACCAGACCTCTTCCCAGTGCCTGCCCAGGCTGGGCAGAGCAGAGTCTGTCCCGGAGGACTGGCACAGTTGGGGATGTTTCTGTTGGCCCAGGCCAGATGGGAGTCAAAAGGCTCTGAGACACAGAACCGTAACCTGGGAAGCAGGAAGTAGGAGGCGAAGCAGCCTTGAACAAGAGTAATAATAACCAGAGCCGTG
This sequence comes from Proteles cristata cristata, assembly GCA_017311185.1. Taxonomy (NCBI): domain Eukaryota; kingdom Metazoa; phylum Chordata; class Mammalia; order Carnivora; family Hyaenidae; genus Proteles; species Proteles cristata. The sequence goes on along the minus strand of JAESUZ010002068.1, from coordinate 1,347,419 downwards.
ATGTTGACTGGCCCTGGGGGAGGGTGCCTGGCAGGGATCAAGGGTGAGGGACCATGTCTTGGGAGGTGGGAGGGGGTGATCTGGGGGTCCCTGCTGCCTCCACTCAGGAGCTGGGAGCCCTCTGGGGAGGGAGGGAGCCGGGCCTGCTGAGTTGAGCTGTTGAGTGTCCAGGAAGGGGCAGGAATAGCTGGAACTTCAGGGCAGCCTTTCTGGGGGTGTGGGGGGCTGAGATCTCAGTCAGCTGGAGAACGAGAGGGGCTGGCCAGGGTCAGGGGGAGAGAGCAGAACCCAAGATGTGCCTAGGAAGGCAGGAGGGAGGAGGGGAATTCTGACCCCAGTCCCCGGAACCTGGAGGGAGTTAAAGGACCTTTCATCACTCACCCTGTGTCCGGCGGCCTCCACAGCGGCTCACAGACCCCCAGCCTCTGGGCAGCCTCTGGCTCCTTGGCCCATGTCTGCTTGTTGCTGGCCCGGACCCCCAGGCCAAGCAAGCAAGCTGAGGAGGGAGGGAGGAAGAGAGGGAGGGAGGCGGGGGGAAGGCGGAGGGAGCAGGCTGAGCTGGCTTCCCACTTCCCCTCCTCCCAGCCTGCTCCTCTCCAGCCTCTGGGATCTGTGGAGATAAAGGGAGCCTAGGGAGCCGGGGATTTCCTTGGCTTAACTCTTTGGTGGTCCGGTGGGGTCTGGTTTGATTCAGGGGCTCAACAGACTTGGAGCCGGGAAGGGTCTGAGTGAGGCCCCTTGTTGTGCAGGCTGGAACATCAAGGCCAGGGAAGGGACAGGGCAGGAGTCCCCCAGGGTGCTCAGGAAAGGGGAGGCCGGGTGGGGGTGGGCCTGGCCTGTTTGCTCCAAGTCACGAGGAGGGGGGCAGGGTCCAGCATGGAGGGGGACTGGCACCAGCCATGCAGCCTCAGATTCAAATCCTGACACTGCCACCACCAGCGGGTGACTGGGCCAACCCGGTGACCTCTCCATCCCTGCAGAAGTCCAGTCCCCAGCATACCTGTTCAGTGAGTCAGTGACCAGTTACCATCCCCTCAGGCATCAGGTAAGGGTGGCAGCCGGCTCAACCCCCTCCCATCCCTGATGGACTCTGAAATCCCCTTCCTTTGCCTGGAAATCTCCCATGACTGGCCCATCCCCTTGGTCTTTAAGGGCCCACCCTGGCCCCGTGGAAATGACCCCCAAGAAGTTGGGAGGAGGGCAGCCCGTGGAATGTGCCCCTGGGTTCATTCTCCGCCTCCTTCCCGTTGGGCTGTGGCAGATTTGCAAAGGCTGTAGGCTCTGGGGTCAGAGAACCCTGGGGACCCCGCAGAGGCAGTCTCGGATGCCCTCCCCCGCCAGCCCCCTCACATTCTCCATTTGTTGAGGACTCGAGGCCTGGGCTGGGCCTCACCTTTGCAGGGCCTTTTGGTCCCTGAAGGTGTTCCCATTGCCCACTCCAGCCTTGGGCTTTTCCAGGGCCGCGGGGCTGATGAAGGACCACAACCCCACCGGAAGGAAGGGCCCCCCCCCACACCCCACTGGAGTTCCGTCAACACACGTGGGCATCGCCGAGGGGCGAAGGTGGTCGTTCAGCGTCTGTTCCCTGGGAAGAGGGAGGGGGTGACATGACGTCCTCAGGAGGTACGGCAGTGTAGACATCCCAGGGGGATGGATCTCAGTCTGGGGCTTCTGCAGACCGCAGGCTCCGCTCAGCTGGGCGAGTTTGGAGGAGAGAACAGCCCCTGGGCTCTGTGTCCTTGACCGGCTCTCATCCCCGGGGGGCCTCAGGTTTTCTATCAGCTTGGGGGATCATCAAGAGCCTGGAAGGGCTCTTCGAGATGACCTAACGCTATTACTTAATCTGACACAGGGACTCTGTGACCCAGGAAAGACCCAGGGCTTTGGCTCAAGGCCACAGCCAACTGGAGCGCAAGCTGGAATGAGAGTCAGACTCTCCCAGCTTCTGGCTTTGTGCTGCCTCTACCTCCCTGGCCCACGTGGAGTCCCCCACCCCCACCCCAGGCCTATTTAGGGGTCCAAGGAGGCCCCAAAGGAAGCAGATAAAAGGGCTATGGCCGCTGAGAAAACTCCAAGTCCACACTGCTCATGCCCCCTACGTGGCCCTGCCCCAGGCAGCATTCCCAGGGCACTGAGCCAGGGCTGCAGAGGGAGGGAGCCAAGGGGAGCCACCCTCCCCACCCTCCCCACCCTCCCTGCTGCTGCCACCAGAAAAGGGCTGAGTCAGCATCACCAGAGGGGAAGACAGCTCCTGGCTGTCTCTGAGCCCTCGGGCTTCGGAAGCCTAGGAAAGGGGGGAAGGGATGGGATTGGTTTGGGGACACAGGAAGAGTTTACCCTATCCGGCGCCTGCCCCGTGCTTCACGCCACACTCAACAGCCCCTCTGCCAAAGACTGCCCATCCCATTTAACAGGGGAGGGGAGGCTGGGGCCAGGGAAGGGACTTGACTTGCCAGCTTCTAAGCTGTGGCTCCCAGCAGGGCCGATGCCCCAGAAAAAAACGCCCCTTGTCCTATTTGTCCAGAACAGCTGGAGGCAGGGCAGACAGGAGCCCAAGACTCAGAGGTATTATACTTCAATATTTGTCCTCTCGCGGTGCCTAAAATCCCTTCATTTGTGCAGCATCCCTTGGTCTCCCAGCCACTCAGAGGATCTCCCCAGCCAGCCAGATAGCTTGGGGACAGAGTTCCAGCTGCGGGCAGAGAAAACTGGGTCGGGTCTCAGCTCCTTCTCACCGCGTGACCTTGGGCACACTTCCCTACGTCTGAGCCTTGGCGTCCCTGAGCCAGAGGGACACAAGATCAAGGGGATCTGAGCAGCCTGGGGGACACCCAGTGGGATACCCTCTATTGGCCACCTGTCAGTGCTTCTCCGTGGTTACAAATGAATATGGCAAGGGCATGAGCCCATTCACCTCAGGCACACCCAAGTCAGGAGCCCTGGGAGCCGAGAGATCGCATGTCCAGAGAAGCTGGCTTGGGATACCTCTCATCACTCTGCTCAGACCTTCGTCACCAAGGCCAGAAACCCAGGTCAGAGCTGTGTGTCTCCCTCTTTTCTCCCTGCTCAGAAAGCTGGCTTTTATTCCCTACCTGGCTCTGTTCTAAGGTTTGCTACCCGTATTAACTCATCTCATCCCTCAACAATTCTCTGAGGTAGGCACAGGCACTATCCCCATTTTACAGATGAGGAAAATGAGGCACGGACTCACTCTGGGAACCAGGTTCCTAGCCACACCTTGGTTATTGCCCAGGATTTGGGAGAAGGTATAAAAATAGGGACATTTAGCCAGCGCTTGCAAAGTGCCAGGTACCCTCATGGATTTAAAAAAATAAAATGTGTGCCCGTCACAGATGAGACGGAAGAGAAAACGTGATTCCTGGAGTCAGCTTTGCAAATTGTGAAGGGTTGTCACAGAGCAGTTCGCTCAAGGTCGGCAACCGATTAAGAAACTAAACAAAGGAAACCGCGAGCGCCACCTGCTGGGAAGAGCCAGCGCGCCCGGTAGCTTGTGGGTGTCCCACCCCACAGGGCACCCACCCCATGCCACCCGCGGCTTGTGACCCTCCCCACCCGTCCCACCCCCTTCTTCAGGAGAAATGGGGTAGAGGAGGGGAGGAAGATGAAGGGCCCACTGCGACGCACTAGAGGGTGGCCTGGGAGCCCATGCACTTTTCCCAAACCCCGTTCTGCACAAAGTGGGCAGAGGGCCCGGCGGGACCCTCCGTCTGCCCAGCAGTTCGTCCAGCTCCCTCCTGCGCGGAAAACCCCAGACTGGGTTGTACTGAGCCCTTCCACGGACTAGCCGGCTCGTCCTGGGTGAACGTCCACCTCCGGACTCCGTTTCCTGGACTTTCCACAACCCATATATGACCCCCAGGGTATTAATCCGCGTTGGGCGAGTTTAATCTCATTTCACCGAAGGTGAAACCATATCCCCACGAGGCCCAGGGAAGGAAAGGGCCAGCTGGTCTCAGGATCCCTGCGCGTCGCCCGCCCCCCTGCCCTGCCACTGAAGAACATTCGCTCGTTAACAGAGGGGGAAACTGAGGCTAAAGGAAAAAGGTGCAGCAACTGGGTCCCTCCCCACGGGCGACTTGTGGCAGAACCAGGATGATGAACCCTCCAAGGCGCGGGGGAATCCAGCGGCCAACCTTCTTCTCTGGGCAGAAGTGGGGGGCGGGGGGAGGCTCCCCGACCCCAGGCCCACCCGCTTTGGCCTCGAGCACTGGGGAAGTCCGCCACCGGCTGCGGGCACGCTCGCGGCACCCTCGGCACGACCCAGGGTTCGGCCAAACCGGGCCCCACCGCGCAAAAGCCCACCCGCTGCTCTGCGGCGGCTGCGGCCTCGGGGCCTCCACCCGGGAGCCCAACCCCAGGCGGCAGGGAGGAGCCGCGCCGGCGCCGGGGAGGGAACTTTGCTGGTCTAGAGCCGTGCGGCGTCGAGCAGGCGCAAGCCAGGCCGGCGTTGGCCGAGCACGGCCGAATCTCGCCGACTGCGACCGAGAACAACCGAGCAGAGCCGAGCCTGGCCGAGCCTAGGGGGTGAGGCCGAACACAGCCGAGTCGGAGCAAGTGGAGCCGAGCGTGGCCGAAGAGAGCCGAGTCGAGCCGAGCGGAGCCTGCGAGCAGGCGGAGGTCCCGCAGCGCCGCCTGCCGGACACAGAGCACAGCGCTGGCTTCGGCCGGAGCCCAGTCCATAGCCTTCAGGTCCTGAGACAGTCCTGTGACATGAGGGGGTATGGAGCCCATTTTACGGATGAGGAAACGGAGGCACCAAGCGGTTCCGAGGCTAGCCCAGAGTCCCACAGAGCTAAGAAGTGGTGGCGGCTGGGATTGGAGCCTGACTATGTGGCCGACAGCTCCGCTGGCCGCCACCTACAGAAACAGGCATTGAGCGTTTACTTCATTCTCTCTGTAATTGCTGCCATTTAATGGCTGGAGAGGAGAGACCTGCCCTGTCTGACGAGCAGGGGAAAGGCCAGAGCTCAGCGACAGCCCCTCCTTACAGATGGAGAAACCGGCTCTGGGCCGTGTTGACCAAGCGCCGCAGCAGGCCACCAGTTCCCATGTGCAAATATTGACACATTTCCTGGCAATTAAAGCAGACAGCAGGACAGAGAGGCCACGTCCCACCCCAGGGCCTCCTCCCCTCCCCCACCACTCTCCTTTGCAAGCAGACCACAGGGGACCCGGGCTCCTGGCTGTCTACGGACTGGGCTCCTGGGATGTGCGAACCAGGACCTGAGATGTCCGGTGCCCTGGAGATGGCGTGTGGCCCGGGCATTTTCTTCGAGCCTGGGAAAAACTGAAGGCTGGCTTTGCCCTCCGCACACACACGTGCACAAGTGTGCCCCCTTCGTTCACCCTTGTGTGCACACCACGGTGAGCTGCCAGCCAGGCCTGTGCTGAGGCTGCAGGGCTCACTGGTGATAGCTGAGCCTCTAGGAGGAGACGGAGGTCCCCCCCACCCCCACCGTGGGGCCTGGGCTGGCCGCCTGCCTGTCAGGTCTTCCCTGGGGGCATCATCAGACTACCCAGTGGCCACCACCGGCCTCAGGGCCCTCTCCGCTCCCAGCATTCCTCCTACCACCCTGTCCCCCATTTTCACAATTTTTCAGAACTATAGACCCTGGACCAGGGGTAAGAGAACAGGGCTCATGGTCCCTGCTTCCGGTGCCGTGACCCTGAGCAAGTGGCATGATCATCTCAGGCCTCACCGTCCTCAGCTGTGAATGGGTATCAGAGCTGTTCTCGGTACCTGGGCCTCCTTCCCTGGGCATCAACTTCAGGTTCCTCTTTACACTCAGCTGAGCCCCAGCCCCTCCCCAGGAGACTTCCACCCTCCGGGCGGGCGGGCCCTGGAGGGACTCTCTCTTCTGTTAAAGCACTCCTCCTGATTACTTAGCACAGCACCTAGCGCATCAGGCATGAGTCTAAACTGTTTATAAATATTAGCTCATTTAAACCTCCTAACGGTAGAGAAATCGGCTCTCCCCCTGATCTCAGAGTGGAGGAAACAGAGGCACAGGAAGGTTAAGCCAAGGGCTCAAGGTCAAACGGCGAGTGAATAGAGGAGCCGCGCTTCAAACCCAGGCATCTCCAGAGTTCGTGTGCTTCAGAACTGACTTCTTCATCTCTTATCTCTGTTGGCTCTTCCCCCTCCTGAAAGACGGGCTTGTACTTCTCTGCCTTCAGCCTTTTGCAGACGGCAGTTGCCTAATAAACACTCACTGAATGAAAGAGTGAAAGAACGGCCGGTCCCACGCCCGCCCCCGCCCCCCGGAGATCCTGCAGAAAAGGGACCATTATCTCTGTCTTGCAGGTGGGGGAACTGCCAGCCGTGCGCTGGGGCTGCCGCAGCCCAAGTACCACAAACTAGGTGGCTTCCAGCAGAAATTCCTTTTCTCCCGGTTTGGGAGTCTGCGAGTCTGAGATCAAAGAGTCGGCACGGTGGCTTCCTTCCGAGGGCTCTGGGGGGCCTCTCGCCCAGCTCCTGGGGGCTGGCTGGCAACCTTTGGTTTTCTGTGGCTTGTGGAAGCATCACCAGGCATTTTCCCTGTACCCCTGTCTGTCCAGATCTCTCCTTCGCTTAAGAATACCAGGATGGGGGGAGGGGCGCACCTACGTCAACAGGACCTCATCTTAACTCCTTGCATCTGAAAGGAACTTACTTCCGAATAAGGTCACATCCAGAGGCACTTGGAGGTTACGGACTTGAACGGGAGAATCTGGCCTGGCCGGGAGATAACTCACCCTTCCTGTCTGACACCCCTTCTGTCCCTCGGTTGGGCCTTACCCCTGTCTTTCTGCCTTTCTTCCTTTTATTCACTGCAGCCCCCCAGCTTCAGGGCCTTAGCGCAGCAGCTCCGTCTGCCAGGCACTGGGCTCACCCTCTGCTCCAGGCTCAGCCCCTCAGCCGGCCCCTCCCCCATCATGCTTCCTCGGGGACTCGATAGTGATACACGCACTTGTGCGGTTCCCCACGAACACCACGAGCACGGAGATGGTCTGTCTTCCTCCACTGGGCCTTCAGTCCAGCGTCGGGGCCTCGCAGACTGGCGGTGCTCAGGAAAAATCTTCGTTAACTGCAGGAACCCGGCCCAGAGAGGTGAAGCAAATGGCCCAATGCTGCACGTTTGGGCCTGGGTCCCCTAACTGTTAGGCGATGCCTGTCCCCCACAGCCTTCCAGTGGCGTCCCTGAGAATGTCACCAGGGGCTGCCAGTGACACGGGGCACTGCAAAGCCTTGGCAGGACCGTGACCTTGAACTACTCCAGGGAATGGCGTCACATCCCAGCCTGGGGCTCTTGCCACTGTTAGAATATGTCCTTCTGAGTTTAGAGTCCTGTGGAGCCCAGCTGTCACCTCCCCACGGGACAGTGGCCTCCACCTCTCCCACCCCTTGAAGGCGAGGGCTACCTGAAGCCCTGGGGCCTCAACTTCCCTACTCCAGGCCCTGCAGACTCCCAGATCCTCTCTGCTGATGCCGATGCCGATGCCGATGCTGATGCATGAAGTCCCTGTCTGGAGACTGGTGGCCATGGGCTGTTGCCTGGCAACCGCCTCTGAGAGACAAGTTTAAAGTAAGGCCTTGGGTCTGAGCAACTTGACTGGAGAGGAGGCACCAGGCAGGGAGAACGTCATCCCCACCCTTTCCTGCCCGCTCAGGCTCACAACCCCCGTGTGTCCTCACCCTACACCCCCGCCTTTACAGTAACCCCGGGATTCCAGGCCCAAGCCCTTACCCAAGCCCCTTCCAGCCCCCTGGCCCTCCCCGCATTCATTCAGGGTCACTTCATGGCACACATGCAAAGAAGGCGAGAGTCACGGTGTGAAAATTGCCCCCGGGCGCTTGGGAAATGGAATTCACCTATTCATTCTTTGGTTCCAAGTATTCATATTTACCCGACCCGGCAACACAGCCCATGCCCAGAGAGACAAGGCCCGCGGCACGCTCGCGCGTGCACACATACACACACACATACACACACCTGTGAGCGAGCACGGGCAGTGGCACATGGTGTTACCAGTTGTGGAGGGGCCTCAGGGGCTCTGGGACCCACAGGGGAATCCTGGCCCGGAACCTTAGTCCCTCGAAGCCCCTCCCCTAGGCTCCCATTTCACACACACCCGCCTGGGGCAGAGTAGACCCTTGGTGTTAACACCCCAAGGCATGATCACTTGAGGATGTGGCTGAGATGCCCTACTAGGCACCTGCACTGTGCTCTGGCCCTGCTCTCCTGCCCTTGGCAGTCTGTCCCGGACCCACCCCCTCCCCCCAAGGGTCAGGTCAGACTGTCCATCACAGAGCCCCGCTTTCTCTCTGGTGGGAAAGATCTTCCACGTGACCCACACCCAGCCAATCAGGGCACTCTATCACCTTGTCTTTGGGAATTGGCCCAAGGGGCTATCATGTGAACTAGTGGAAGCCAATCAAATTCTTCCATGAGATTTGCTATTCGGGCACCAGGAAAAGAAAGTATCTACTGGGGCGCCTGGGTGGCTTAGTCGACTTTCGCTCAGGTCATGACCTCGCGGTTCATGGGTTCGAGCCCTGCGTCGGGTTCTGTGCTGACTACCAGCTCAGAGCCTGGAGCCTGTTTCAGTCTGTGACTCCCTCTCTCTCTGACCCTCCCCTGCTCACACTGTCTCTCTCTCTCTCTCTCTCCTAGAAATAAATAAAACATTTAAAAAAAAAAAAGAAAGAAAGTATCTACTGCTTTTGGATCACGATCTAGAAGGATGTAGGCTGAGGCTTGTCCGGGGACATCTCCCATGTCCCCTGGAGGACCTGGACTCTGGGAGGCCATACACAAAGACTTGGGCACACAGAGCTGAGAGCCGGATAGAGGGAGGGGCATCTCACACATACACACACACCCATCTGTGCACACCAATCTAGACACACAGCACCTGGCAGAGGAATTGTTCCAGGTCACAGCTGTTGTGTCGTGTGTCACTGTTTTTATTGACAAGAGCTAGGGACAGGAGTGCCAAAGGATTTCCCTAAGGGGCCTTCTGGCAACGCTTTTGCAGAACAGACCCACCTGGCCCAGGAATCAGGAAGGCAGCGCCGGCCAGGGAATGCTAAAATGCCGGGGGCCCTTGTTCACTCAGACCCCCGGATCATCATCAGGGGAAATCCCAGACTGGTAGCTGGATCCAGCTCCAACATCCATACAAAGTCTGGTTTGGTGACCACCTGAGGGGGCCGCGTTTCCCAAGCCCTGTCTTCAGGTTCTGACTCTCCCCTTCCTCTGTCTTGGGCTGCACAGAATTCTTACCTCCAAGAGCCAGAGACAGAGAGGCTGCTTGATGAAGGAGCAGCTGTAGGCCAAGCCTGGCATGGCATGGGGACTCTTTCCACTTTATAATCGGACACACCCACCCCCACCCGTTGCAGTGTGTACGGCAGTGTGCCCACCGTGACTTATTTTCTTCCCCAAATCTGAGCAGGTAGGCAAGCTGGGGCAAGCTCCATTTTAGGATGGAGAAACCGAGGCCCGGCGCGGTCAAGGCGTGGTGGGATCCTGAGGTGGTTTGAAGACCTAGATCTCCCCAATGTGTGGTTCACGTACTTTCCCTGAGGAGCCCCCTGCCCTCTGGGGGGGAGGGGATTGAGGGATTTAGCCTGAGGTACTGCCCTCCCCAGGGCCAGCCTCGGGTGGCTCTAAAGGGTTATCTCTGAGAGAGTCCTTGTAAGACAGGGGCCCCCACTGTCTTGTCTTCCCTGGACCTCCTCAAACTGTAACCCCAGAGAATAGATAAAAGGTGGGGGGAGGCCTGCTGCTTGCTTCTCAGCTCTGTCCCTAGGCTTCCATCAAGGCCATGCCCCTCTTACCAGCACAGACAGACCCCCCCGGAAGCCAGCCCTGTCCCTTCCAGATCATTTGCTTTCCCATCCCGATTGCCCGGTTGCCTTGAGATTGATCCAGCCAGGCATCCACAACCTGCTTTCGGCAGGCCTGCACCTGAGCTCAGCCCAGAGGGGCCCAGGATAGCTCCAAGGTCATGGAGCACATTCATCCTCCACCCACCTCCTCCTTCTTCCTCTCTTCTTTCTCCTCCCTCTTCCTCCTCCCCCTCCTCTTCTTCCTCCTTCCCTTCACCATGTAGTCGAGACACTGCTTTTCCCAGCCAGTATGCCCGGCCCTGACCCTGCCTTGGTCTCTGGGAGGGGAGGAACGCCACTGAGGGCTGCTTAGAGGAGGTTCCCCGGGGCCCTCGGACACCCACAGACACTCCGACTCCAGCCACAGGACACAGAGTGAGCTGCTTTGGGAATTGGTCCGCTCCCCCAACCCGGGGGCCGAGCGAGGCTTATGTGGCCTAAATTTATGCAGTTTGGAGTGCCTCCTTATGAAAAAGAATATAAAACTACAAGTACAAAATAAGATACGGGGCCTTGGAAGGGCCCAGATGGTAAGCGACCCTGAAGCTGGACTCACTGACTTTCCGGGAAAATCTGCCTCCTTTCATATCCAGGGGCACAGAAGTCGCGGCACTGGCCACCTGTGCTGAGAGGAGCAGGTTACTGATCAGTGAGCGAGACCCGGGGCCCAGAGGGGGGAACAGCTCCCTGAGGCCTTGCAGCAGGTGGAGGAGAGCCGATGCGGGGCCTCAGGAGTTGTGTACCCCTCCCTGCGCTGGGCAAGATTGTCTTCTCTTTGGGGCCCCAGTCCCTCTCCCGTGAGCCTGACTCTGAGCCAGACCTCAGTCTGCCCCTCCAACGGCCAAGATTCAGGCCGGGCTGCCTGGAAACTCTGTGTTTGAGGGGGAAGGTCAGCACGCAACTGTCCCATGAGCCTGGGCCCTGCTCAGGAAGGTCAGCCAGCGGCGACGCCCCTCCCGACCTCTCGTGCAGCAGAGCTGTGGTCCAGGCTCAGCCTTCCTATCCCTGAGTCACCGAAAAGAACACAAAGCCCAAAGAAGGGAAGCCACCGACGCAAGGTCACACAGCGGGTCTCAGCAGCAACGGGATCAGAGCCCAGGCCTCCACGCGCCCCATCACGGAACCGGGGCACCCACAGCCTCCGCGCCCCCGTGCTTGGACCACGCTGGTGGCCCGCAGGCCCCTACAGATAGCTGATGTGCAGCGCGCCCGACTTGCCCTCAGCTGCGGGCTCCTGGGGCAGGAACTGCTTCTGCTTACTGGCCGAGCCGCTGGGCGGCCGCTGCTGCCCGCTGGTGCCAGGCTGTGTGATGAGGCTGACCCGGCCATTCGTCTCCTTCTGCTGCCCCTGCTCCGAGGGCCCCTCCTCCCCATCTTCCTCCCTGTCTTCTTCCCCCTCATCCTCCTCAGCCTTCTCCGGAGGCCCAGCAGAAGGTTCCTGGCTGCGCACGCGGCGGGAAGGCCGCAGCAGGACCCTGCGGAAGCCTTCCTTGAAGCGGTAGGAGAGGAAGCCGTAGATTATGGGGTTGGCGCAGCTGTTGGCATAGGGCAGCGCCACCACCAGGAAGTAGAGACCGAAGAAGGCGGGCTCTTCGGGCAGGGGGCACACCACGTTGACGATGTTGAGCACGTAGAAGGGCATCCAGCAGAGGACGAAGAGCGCCACGACGGCCACCACCATGCGCGTGACCCTGCGCTCCGAGTGCCGCCGCCGCTGGCACGAGGGTGCCCGCACCCGCCGCCCGGCCGAGCGCACCTTGACCACGATGAGCAGGTAGCAGAGGCAGATGACCAGCAGCGGCCCAAAGAAGCCCAGCGCGGCCGTGTAGATGATGAAGGCTGCACGCCAGGCAGCCGCCGGCTCGGGCCACTGCATGTGGCAGGTGCTCATGCCGTGGGGCACCCCCGAGAAGACCACCACGGGCAGCACCACCACGGCGGAGGCCACCCAGACGGCCACGCTCACCGTGCGAGCCACCGGGGCCGTGCGCCAGCGGGCGGAGCGGGTGGGATGCACTACTGCCAGGTAGCGGTCCACGCTCATGACCGTGAGGCAGAAGATGCTGGTGAACTGGTTGATGCCGTCCACGGCCATGACCAGGCGGCACATGAGGGAGCCGAAGGGCCAGTAGGACAGGGCGTTCTGGGCCGCCAGGAAGGGCAGCCCCAGCATGAAGAGCTCGTCGGCCAGCGCCAGGTTGAGGATGTAGACGTTGGTGACCGACGGGCTGGCCGTGTGCCGCAGGACCACGTAGATGACCAGCGAGTTCCCCAGCAGGCCCACCACGCACACCACCAGGTAGACCAGCGGGATCAGAACGCCGCGGACGGCCAGCCCCGCCCCACTTGGGGCCGCTGACACGTTTCCCAAGATGACGTCCAGGGGCCAGGCCACGGAGCTGTTCCCGGGTTCCAAGGTGGTGGGCGCCGATGAAAGATAGCCGGGGGTATCCATGGCCGAGGGGAGGGTGGTCAGCGGTCAGCTACCAGCCTAGAGGAGGAAGGACATGGACACAGCAGGGTGATGGTGGGTGATGGCTTTCTCTCCACCACCCCTCCCCCATCACACTGAACTTGGAGACTCAGGGTGCGCCCGGCCAGAGTTTGACATGCGCCAGCTCTTCTACACTGCTCAGGCCAGCAAGGTGTCCCCACTTCTCAGGTGAGGAGGCTGAGTCTGAGAGAGGTGAGGTCTATTGCCTGGCTAGGGTGCAGCGTGGGAGGGGGGCTCGCTTGGCTTCCAAGGGCAAGGACCTGTCTTGGCCTATGCATCACAGTGTCCCCTTCCCCTTGCACCTGTGCACCTAACAGAGTCTAACAGATGTCTCATAGAGGAGCGAATGGATCGTTCAGTTGGCCCAGGGCAACACAGGCCCTTCCTTCCATGCCAGCGTTTATCAGATGTCCCTGACGCTGGTGCATTTTCCATTGCCGCTCATTGAGGTCATGTTGTTTCATAAAGCAATACTTACCCTTTCTATATAGGCTGCCTCAACTAGCAGAAACCCAGGTGGATCACCCACTGTGATAGACCGAATGTGTCCCCCTCTCCCGAATTCGTATGTTGAAAGCCTACCCCCAGAATGGTGTTAGGAGGTGTGGCCTTGGGAGGTGATTGGGTCTTCAGGGTGGAGCCCTGATGAATGGGATCTGTGTCATCAAGGACCCCAGAGTGTCCCCTCACTCCTGCCGTGTGAGGACACAGCAAGGAGAGGACTAACCACGAACCAGGAAGCAGAGGCACCTCCAGACATAGAATCTGCCAGCACCTTGAACTCGGTCTTCCAGCCTCCAGAATGGGGAGAAGAAAATGTTGTTTGGAAACCCCCCTGTTTATAAGGCCCTGGGAGTCTGTTATAGCAGACAGAATAGACTAAGACCTGCAGATGCAGCCCTCACATTTGAAAAACGGCGCTGCATATCACAGAGACCTTGAACCTGAGTCTCTCGATGAGCTTCAGAAAATCCATGAATCCCAAAAACTCTGGCGAAAGTTAGTGCACTTCCGGGCAGAGCCCAGAGCTCTTATCAGATTCCTTGGCTTCTGAATGGAGTGAGGAACCACGGGCACAGTGATTGATGTGCTCTGGCCCGGAACCGGAGTGCTCGGGGAACCACCCAAGCCTGGCCCATCCCACTGCGCTCCCACAAAGGCCCTGCCTGCGATGCCAGCTGTGAACCTGGGCGGGGGGCATGTGGGCTCCCTTCTCTCTGCCGCCATGGTGAGAAATTCACAGCACCTTGGAGGGGAGGTACAAGAATGTCAACACCTCGGGGCTCCTGGGCGGCTCAGTCGGTTAAGCGACCGACTTCAGCTCAGGTCATGATCTCACGGTTTGTGGGTTCGAGCCCCGTGTCAGGCTCTGTGCTGACAGCTCAGAGCCTGGAGCCTGCTTCAGATTCTATGTCTCCTTCTCTCTCTGCCCCTCCCCTGCTCAGGCTCTGTCTCTGTCTCTCAAAAATAAATGAACATTTATAAAAAAAGATGCGAAGCTTCTGAAAAAGGGAAGCACCCCAACTGGGAATAAACGGCTCTGGGTGGTGGGTGCCTGGTCGCCGCACCCAAGGACCTGAGGTTTCCAGAGGCTCTCTGAGCGCCAGGCCAGGCACTGCCTAGAATAACAAGGAACCCCTTGACCATGGCTCCTCCTGATTGTCGCCCCAGGCTGGTTAGGCTCAGAGCACCCCTCCCTGTTCCTCCAACCCCGGGGGTGCCCCATCACCACCCCAGAACTCCATCAGCTCTCCTGTCTCTGGGACAGGATGGCATTAAGGGAGAGGCTATCTGGACATTGGGTTCATAGGATCCTAACCGCGCTGTCTGCTCCTTGTCATTGACTCCAGCTGCCAGGTTCCAGGCTAAGCTGGTGACAGCATCCTAGGGGGCTTCTGGGGGAAGGACTAGTGTTGTCCCCACCATTAGACAGGGCGCAGAGGTGAGGCCACACAGCCCTGGGCACACAGCTAAGAAGGGGCAGAACTGGGAGGACCCTTAAGGTCGTCCTCGCACACACACACACATGCACACACCTCCATTTCACAGACTGGCAGACTGAGGCTAAGCCTTGGGGAGGCACCAGCTGGCATTCCGCACTCCCATCGGTCTATTTAGAGCTTCCCTCACTGCTCTTCGGGCTCTTGAACTATTAGGACCATGGGCTCACCCACCCCCTGGGATCTTGGGGTCCTAAAAATAGAATTTTAGATTCTTAGAACTGAGTTGCAGAGTCACAGGTTTTTAGATTCCGCATCCTCGAATCAGAATGTCAGAATTTCTGAGTGCCAGGAGCAGCCCTTGTCCAACTTGCAATGGTCGCGTCTGAGACTTTGGAGTTGTGGCTTCCTCAGCCCGGGGGCCCTACGTCACCCATCCATCCACCTCGCCGCCCTGTGCACGTCTTCTTTACAGCATCCTCGCGGGACAGCCAATCACAGCCTGGGGCTGGAGGAGGCAGGAAAGTGCCAGGCTCCTGAGAGACGAGCAGGGAGCTGGGCAAACCTAATTTCCAGGCTGCAGGGACAGAGGCCCTCAGGGAAGCCTGGAGGTGAGCACTGAGGACACCCCCCTCCCACCTTCTGCTCCGGCACACACGTGTGCGCCCACACACACACCCATGTGCTAACACACACGGCCCTGGTGGAAGCACGGCACACCCAGCCAGGCCCTGCCTTTGTCCTGGTGGGGGGTGAGGGGGATGCAATAGCCCCTCCCACAGTCCCTACCTGCCCCTGGAAAACCCTCTGCCTACCCTGTCACCTGGGCCCATCTTCCCTGTCAAATTTTAAGAGGCTGGGAACCAGAAGCAGGAAAATTACAGCTTTCTGCACCTACGATTTAGGTGCCGCCTTTACTTTAAGGAGCTGGAATCCTTTGCCCCATCTGGTTCTTCCTCGGAGGAGGGACTTGTCTGGTTTATCTTTGGCACAAGCCTGCCTCAAAGCTGGGGCGGACTCCTCAGAGAATTGTTCTAGGAGGAAACGGACAGAGGCCCAGAGAGGGCGAGTGGCTGCTCTGAGCCACACAGCAATTCAGGAGAGTCTCTCAGAGATGCCAGGTACCTCAATCACCTCCCCTCTGGCTGCCCCTGTCCGCTTCCCCTGCTGGCTCTGGGCTGCAGGGACCCTGAGTTACTTGTTTCTTCAGCCCCCGCCCCGGACATAGCACCGAGCGCTGCGCAACGTGAGCAGACCGAGTGGTTCAGCAAAGTGGGGTGTTGCTTCCAGGCACAGACCCGCGTCGTGAAATTCTCACAAGGCCCAGGAGGGAGGAGTTTTAAAGGGGAGGACGTTGAGTCTCTGAGAAGTTCGGTACTTTGCACAAGTTCACCTAGCTGGTGGGTGGAAGACCGGAGTCAAAACCCAGTTTTGTCTACACCTGAACTATCCATCCCTCCTGGCCCTGCCAGCTTCCCTGAAGAGCCCAGGCTGAGAGGACCAGGACGGCCCTCAATGTCACAGGCCGATGCCCCTGGCCAACCGCCTTGTGCTTGCCCTCTGCAACCCGGGCCTTCCCCCAAAAGACCCGGACTGTGCTAATCAGTGCCGACTACCTCGCTCCCATTCTGGGCCGGGGGTCTGACCCCCAGGACCATGCCCCGCATGCCCCGGCTTGGGGGCTCGGTCTCGGCCACAGAACGATGACACCAAATTACTGGGTGAACTTGGGCAAGTCACTGCCCGTCTCTGGACTCGGTGACCTCCTATTCGAATGTAGACGGGTAGACCCACCTGCCAGAATTGTTGAAAAGAGTAAGCAGGAGCCTGCCGAGCGCCGTGCCCGGCGTGGAGGGGGAGCTCGGACGAGCCGGCATGTGAGCCAAGGAGGCCAACCGATATGATGCCTCTGATTTCTTCCAGCTCCGACACGCTGCTGTGGTGCGGTTCCAGTATTCTAGAACCCTCTGGCACGAGAATCCCAGATGGACTTGGCCCCTCCCTCCGCAGCCCACCAGCAGGTCACAGGAAGGCCTCCTTCCTCCCCGGGCTTCCCAGCCCCCAGCGCCAGCCTCCCAAGTTCATCCTGGGCAGAGGGTGGGCTCCCCCGGCACCCCACCCTCTGGGACCCCACCCTGGCCCCAGCCTCCTTACCTGCCCACGGGGTGAGGGTTTCCCTGCTTGCCGCCATCCTGCTGCCCCCTGTCCCTGCCCAGTCCCCAAGCGCCCAGAGCGCCCTTAGCTGGGGTCCCCACACGGTGCCCACTTCCAGAGGGCTTCCGGCCCGATCCCCCTCCTAGGCCCGCGGCGGCCCACAGAGCCTCTCCCATCTGCTCTCCGGCCCTGACTTCCCACGGGTGCCTTGTGCGTCACCCCCCCATCCTCCAGGACACGTCCTGGAGGAGAGAGGTAGGGGCCCGGGGGCGTTCTGCGGACAGGAGCGCAGGGTGGGGGTGGACGGAGATGCTCCCAAGGAAAAGCAAAGGGGAGCGGGGACTGTGGGAAGCCAGTGGAAAGAGAGGGGAGAGGGGGGTCAGTCGGAGGTGGAGAGAGAGGGAGAGGGAGAAGACAGCGAGTGGGTGGAAAGCCAGAATGAGGGAGACTGATGTGAAATGCGTGGCAGAGAGGAGAGAAGGGGCGAGAGGAGCCGCGGAGAGAGGCAGGGATGGAGAGCGAGGAAGGAGGAAAGAGAAGGAGGGGGTGGCAGGCAGAGTGACAGAGAGGGATTGTGCCACAGATGGTGACACGGAGAGCCGGAGAGCCTGGGAAGGAGGGGGCAGGAGTGGGGGGTGCGGGAGGGGCCGGGGAGCAGGTGCGGGAGGGGGGAAGGGCTGCAGGTTGGGGAAGGAGGCTGGGGGGGGGTGGCACAGACCCTGTTACCGGGGAGACTTGGCCACCCACGCTGGCCTTGGTTCCCGCAGAGGGGAGGGGAGAGGAGCGTGGTGCCCAGGGGCGCTGGACGTCCCCCAGGCCACTGTGGCACATGTCCCCCTCTGGGGACGACAGCTGGTTCCGGAGCCCAGGGAGGTGAGGGGCTGGGCGGTGCTGGGAGGGCGAGGGAGCACTGCATTGGGAGTCCATAGTCCTGGCCACGGGCTGGACGCCAGCCAGAGGAAAGCCAGGTTGGGGGCGGGGGGGAGGGGTGGTGCCATCCTGAGACTGACTGAGCCCAGAGAGCCCGGGGCAGGCTGAGGGGTAGAAGAACAGGGTGAAGAATACATATTTCAGGCTTTGGGAGTCAAGGGCAAAATCAAAGCTATTATATGGGAGAAAACAAATGCCCACTATTTAGAAACGGACACAGTTCAAAATGTAATAATAATAGTGAGCAATATTTTATATTCCACATCTGCTACTGAGAAGTGTGGCATTCTTCTGGGTAGGTGTGGGGGAGGGGGCGGACAGTGTGCCTAATTGGAGTTCAAAGTTAGTATTTAGTATTTCCTATCCCCAGATCGGTTGCAAATGGCCATTCAAAAACCCCATTCGTAGTTGGCAGGCTGGACAAAAACAGGCGCTGGGCTGAATTTGGCCCCGGGGGCCAGATGTGCTGACTTCTGGGTTCAAGGGCTCTGCCCGGGGCCCGAGCACACGCCTGGGTACCCCTGGATGGACCCCAACTCCCGCTGACCGACAATGCGACCATGGGTGAGTCGACCCTCCTCTGGGCCTCCGTTTCTTGATCTGCATAGTAGGGAGGTTGGCCTAGATCATTCCTAAGCCCCCTTTCAATGTGAGCATTATCATGCCTCAGGGTCGATTAGTAATGACGGCTGATTTTATGAGGCGCCCATCCCGGGCCAGCTCTCTCACACACATTGCCTTGCGTCCCGGCTACCACATACTGAGCAGTGTAGTGTATCTGGCTTTCAGCTGGGAACACTGGGGCTCAGAGAGGGAAAGTAATTGACTCAGATCACACAGCCACCCAGTGGGGAAGGGAGCAGCCTCGTGTTAAAGGTGTGCTGTTGAGCCCCTCGCTGGCAGAGCCATCTTACCCTTCCTCAGGAGGGCGGGGCGGTGGGGGGGCGGCGGGGCAGGGGGGAAGAGTCAGAAAAGGGAGGGAGGAAGAAACGAGCCTTTGCCGTGCACCTGCAGCGTGCCAGGCACCACCCGGGCCCCTTTCCATCAGGGACTGTCCTTGAAGACAAGGCTTTGTCCCTAGGCACCCAGGGTTGGTGTGGAGTAGGCCCTTGGAGAGCCAGGAATCAGATTTTTCTAGAAGGGCCACCTGGCTACTGCAGCACACAGGACTGGGAACGCACTGGCTTCTGGAGCCCCCGTCCCTTGAAGCTGTCCTTCCACTAGCCAAGTGGGCGGGCCCCTCCTCCCAGCCTCAGCTTCCCGTCTGTCGGCCCGCGCCTGAGGAGTAGGTGGGCTCTAGGCAGTTCCTGGAGGTGAGCAGGGGGTCTCCCTCCCC
The DNA here is from genome assembly GCA_017311185.1 of Proteles cristata cristata. Taxonomy (NCBI): domain Eukaryota; kingdom Metazoa; phylum Chordata; class Mammalia; order Carnivora; family Hyaenidae; genus Proteles; species Proteles cristata. The sequence goes on along the minus strand of JAESUZ010002068.1, from coordinate 1,328,670 downwards.
TGCCCGGGGCCCTTCCACGACTTCTCATCAGGCTCAGAATCCAGCCCGCCCTCCGTAGCCCTCCAAGCTTTATACCGCCCTAGCCTTGGCCTCTGCCTCTGGCTCTTCGCGGGCTGACTCCCGTCTTCCCTGGGCTCCAGGCACACCCAGCCTCCTCCATTCGTTCACTCATTCATTCATTCATTCATTCATTCATTCGTTCATTCAGAGGCTCTAGACCGGCGAGCTCAGAAGGCCCCTGCGAGGGGTCGGAGCAACATCTAGGGAAAAGGGCTCAAGTGGTGAGCAGGGCCGTGCCTGGGTGCGGGGCGGGGCGGGGGGGAGGGACAAGCGCGTGTGTTCGAGTGACCAGGAGGAGAGCAGGGTGGCGGGAGAGGAGGGAGGCAGGGGGAGGCCTCTGAGGCCAGATCACGTGGGGCCTTGTCTCGGTCTGGGTAGCCTGGGGGGCGCCCCAGAGGTGGGAGCAGAGGAGTTTCTTGACCTAATTTATGTTCTTCAAAGGCTCTCCAATCAGGCACCGGCGACGGTGTCGGTTTTCCTCAGGGCCTTTGCACAGGCTGGGCCCCCCCACCCCACCTCCTGGAGCCTTCCTTGTCCTGGATCAGCGAGGCCTCTCCTCTAGGTTTCCCAGAGACCCCAGCCTCACCGTGTCCCCAGGCCCGGTGGCGCCTGACACACAGAGTAAGCGTTTGCCACATGTTTCTTAAAGAGAAAAAGATGGATGGAGGGTGGGAGACTATGATCTGACCGTCTGCTGGAGGCCAAGGGGCGGTGAGGGGTCCCGGGCACCAGGCTGGGGGCAGGTGTTTCCCGAGTTGGACACCGATGCCTGCCCAGGGGCCTTCCCCGAGCAGACGTGACCCAGGGATCCCTGACCGGCCTCTCCCCCTGAGGGTGACAGGGCAGGGCAGAAAGAGGAAGTGCAACCCCACACCCGCGAGCTCTGGGAAGCTGGGGGCGCTGGGTGTCAGGGCCGTGAGGTGGCCCCACCTTGCCTGGCATGGAGGTCCTAGAATATGAGAGCCCCCAGCCTCAGCCCTGAGTCTGGTTCCTCATGTCTGCCTGGAGAGCCTGCGGGAACAGGGCAGTGCCACGTCTCCACCATCAGACCCTGATGTCCTCAAAACTAGGGCCATGTCTCCACCCTCAGACTAGCAGGCTCCCTGAGACCAGTGACTGGGCCTCCACCATCAGACAGCTGCTTTTCCAGAGGCCGGGGCCCAGGCTCCTCCCATTCCTGACACCCAGGACAGAGCTGTCTCCCCCCTCCTCTCCCAACCCCCCCGATGACGCCTATGCCAGAGCTGACCACAGGGTAGGGCGGCCGCGGCGGGTGGGGACCTATGAAAGCTGTCCCCTGGTTCATCAGCCCCTGCTGTTTCCTGCTAGGGTTGAATCTCAGCCTCTCTCATCACTGGTCGTGTGACCTTGGAAGTGTGACTTAGCCTCTCTGAGCCTCAGCCCCTCATCTTCTGCACCTGCTGCACTGGGTTGCCCAGACAGTAGAATTAGTGAATCCCGATGCACATCAGCGGGTCCCAGAGACACCGAGAAGCTTCACGTAGCATGAGCCTGCCCCGTCCTCATCTGTGGCAAGGGCAGAGGGGCCAGCAGCCTGGGCAGGTGACTTTGAGCCCCAGCTCTGCCCCGGTTGTGCGGCGTGACTTTGTGAAACCTCTCTGTCAACTTCCGCCTTCAGTACAGGCTATGTCCGCCTTCCTGCCCAGCCCCGGGTTCTGTGTCCGCCAAATGAGGGAGGAAACGCCTGCCGGGTCGTAGCCCTCAGCACCAAGTGTTATTGCTTCTGCCTTGAACGCTCTGGTTTCTGACCTGTTCATGGCTCTCCACCCCTCCCCGAGCCTTCCCTTGGGCCAAACCACCAACCTCTGCTTCCGCCCTTGCCCCTGCCCCTCAACAGGGAGAGTGAGTCCTTTAAAAGCAAGACATGCCAGTAGCTTTCTCTTTGAGATCCTTCTAGGGCCACCCATTGCCATGGAATGAAATCCGCTATCCCTACCATGGCCTGAGAAGCCCATGTAACCAGTCTCTGCCCATTTCCCTCCCACTCGCCCCTTCCTCTCTTTCTACAGCACTGAGGCCTTCAGTCTGAAACCTGGGCATGCCCCAAGCCCTTTGCACAGACTCTTCCCTGTTGCTCTCTTAATCCTTCAGCAGGTTGAGGCACCAGCCACCCTGAAGTTTTCCCATTCTCTGACACTCCCTCTTCTGCCTTCTCTTTTATATCTTTTAGTTGCTTTTATTATTTTTTTTTTAATCAAAGTACTGCTTGCAAGTAAATTTTAATTTTTTTTTTTTTTTTTATTTCTAGGAGACAGAGAGAGACAGTGTGAGCAGGGGAAGGTCAGAGAGAGAAAGAGACACAGACCCTGAAATAGGCTCCAGACTCTGAGCTGGCAGTCAGCACAGAGCCCGACGCGGGGCTCCAACCCACGAACCGCGAGATCATGACCTGAGCAAAAGTCGGACGCTTAACCGACTGAGCCACCCAGGCGCCCCATATCACTTTGGTTTTTAAAATTTACTTGCGGGGCGCCTGGGTGCCTTAGTCGGTTAAGCGTCCGACTTTCGCTCAGGTCATGATCTCGCAGTTCGTGGGTTCGAGCCCCGCGCCGGGCTCTGTGCTGACTGCCAGCTCAGAGCCTGGAGCCTGCTCAGAGCCCGTATCCTCCTCTGACCCTCCCCTGCTCATGCTATCTCTCTCTCTCTCTCTCTCCTAGAAATAAATAAAAATATTTTTAAAAAACCCAAAGTGATAAAAAGACTTGTAACAGCAGAGAACAGCAGTGTTCCCACAGCCCTGCCCCAGCCCTTGTGCAAAAGGCAATCTCTAGCTCTTTCTCCTTGTATTTGCCCCCATCTTGCTAATGATCAGGTTTCTTTTTCCATCTCTTGATCCCCTGATCTGACCCATTAACTACTGACTTCCTGCTCTGCTACATGAGGATTTTAGATTTCTTGCACATTCTGGCCCTTTCTCTCTACCCTCTCCACCAAATGGCATTTTCAGCTAAGTGTACATTCAGTGTTTTCATTAGGAATGTACGGTAAATATTATTTCCTGCCCAGCCTGGAGTTCATAACTGCTTCATTTTTTTTCATGTGCTCATTTTTTGTTTTGTTTTGTTTTAAGATCTCGGTTTTCTTTTCTTTTTTTTTTAAATTTTTAAATGTTTTATTTATTTCTGAAAGAGAGAGAGAGAGAGTCAGAGTGAGCAGGGGAGGGTCAGAGAGAGAGGGAGACACAGAATCCGAAACAGGCTCCAGGCTCTGAGCTAGCTGTCATCACAGAGCCCGACGCAGGCCTCGAACCCACGAACCGCGAGATCATGACCTGAGCCAAAGTCGGACGCTTAACTGACTGAGCCACCCAGGCGCCCCTAAGATCTCAGTTTTCTAGGACTCAGTATTTGCATAAGCTCCTACCTACAGCTTTGTAAAAACCTCACAGGGGAATGCAAACCCGATCAGGATTTCTGCGTGGAGACGTCTCAGCTCTGTCCATCTGTTCTGGTTGCCTTCCGTGCCTGCACATGGCTACGGCCCTGAGACTCTCTGCCGCTCTCTCCCTGAGTCCTGTTTCTTAACTCTTCCTCCATAATGATTTATTCCCTGATTTTGTTGGTGCGCCTCCTCTGCTAATACCCTGAGCCACTGTGCGCGTGTGAAAATAGCTTATTCTCCCCTTGTGTGCATTGACAGCCTGGCTGGGTATAGAATTCTGAGTTGAGAATTACTTTGACTCAGATGCTGGAAGGCATCTGTCCATATTTCTAGCTCTCTGTACTCTTCTTATGCTCAATCCATTGTGGGTAACCTTAGGTCATTTTTTTCTTTATAATGGAAGCTTCTAGGATGTTTGCTTTATCCCTAAATTTCGAAGATTTCCTAATGCATGGGTTGTGCCACCCCCCAAGTGTTTGGGGCATTTAGTGAACTGTGTTAATCTAAAGATTTGTGTTCTTCAGTTCTGGATAAGATTTTTCTGTTATTGTCTTTAGGAACTCTATTTGACTATTGGCCTCCCGGATTAATGCTGTACTTTTCTTTTTGTTTACTTTTTCCATCTTACTCTCCCTTCTGGGAGTTGTTTCTGTTATTATTGTTGTACATCCTATTTTTTTTCCCAAACCTTTTATTTAAAAATTTTTTTATTTTATTTTTTTAAGTTTATTTATTTTGAGAGATGCAGTGAAAGCATGAGTGGGGGAGAGGCAGAGGGAGAGGGAGAGAGAGAACCCCAAGCAGCCTCTGAGCTGCCAGCACAGAGCCCCGTGTGGGGCTGAAACCCACAAACCTTGAGATGATGACCTGAGCCGAAACCAAAAGCCGATGGAGCCACCCAGACATCCCCTAAAAAATATTTTTTTAAAGTTTATTTATTTTGAGAAAGAGAGAGAGAATGTGGGAGGAGCAAAGGAAGAGGGAGAGAGACAGAATCTCAAGCAGGCCCTTCACTGTCACTACAGATCCCAATGCAGGGCTTGAACAAATGAGCTGTGAGATCATGACCTGAGCCCAATCTAAGATGCCTAGCCAACCCACCTAGGCGCCTTGTATTTAAAAAAAAAAAAAAAAAAGAATACGCATACAGTGAAACCTTGGTTCACAAGCATAATGCATTCCGGAGACACATTTGTAATCCAAAGCACTTGTACATATCAAAGTGAATTTCAAGAACCATTGGCTCAGTTGTGATCATGTGATGTTCAGCGCCACGTACGACTTGTTTTGCCAGACATCGCTTGTTCTTCAAGTTTAAATGTATTAGAAATATTTGCTCATACCTGCAGAACAAGTTATTCACAATCCACGGTTTTACTGTATTTTTTATTTCTAAGAACTCCTCTCTGTTTTCTGGTTGTTTCTTTATTATGGTATTCTGTTTTTATTTGTGGCTATAATATGTTTCCTTACCTCTCCAAGGATAGCAGTGGTGGTTTCTTCAGAGGTTTCTTCTGATCTCTGCCTTGTCTCTATTTCTTGCTAATTCCTTTTTCTCTGTTTGTTCAGTTGGTCTCTTTCACGTCAGAGCTTTCCTCAATTGTGGATTCGCCTTTTGTTACCCATTCACTATTCAGAATGAGGCATTTGAACTCCAATTGGCAGTTCCATATAGGACGGTAGAGCTTGCAAGACAGTGAACATCGCCATAGAAATAGCTGGATCTTTTGTCAAGGATACCTCGATAGGACCAGGAGTCAACCTCTGGAAGGGGTGGTCAGATTCTATCCACAGATTTCTATCTGTATGCCTGGGTGCTAGCATTCCGGAACTAAGCCAGGGCCGGGGGCTGGGGGATGGGCTAGGGTCGCCCTGTTCAGTATTCAGACTTTCACAGAATCCCTCTATATCAGTCAGCTATTGCCGTGTAACAAACAACCACACACATGTCTTTGGTGCACAAAAATAAGCATGTATTGTATTTCATACTTTCGGGTCAGTTGGAATGGGTTGATCTAGGCTGGGCAGGTCCCCTCTGAGCCACAGGCAGCCGGAGACCTCTGCCATTCCATTCTTGGAACCACTGGGGTAATTCTTTGGTTGGGACGAGAGACCCATGCCCATGGGTGCACGCACAGCAAATCTCTCCTTATGATGCATATGCTAACATCCCATGGGTGAAAAGCAAGTCAGAAGGCCAAAGCCAGCATCAGTAGAGCAGGGAGAGGAGTATGCTCTTCCCCTGGAGGGGAGCATGGAGGGAGCCGTCACCTGCCAAGCATAATCAGACCCACCGCATCTCAAATAATCAGTCTGGGGGCTCACCCCCAGCTGCCCTGTAGCAGGTGTCTTTGGGTCCCGAAATGTCTGGTTGGATTTTCCTGCCCGGGCTAGGAGGGATGCTTGCCTGACTGTGTAGTGCAGGGGTGGGGGGAGGCTCTGGGGGGTCTAACTGCTCCTTAAACAGGCTTCTAAATAACCTGCCAGTTTTCAGCTTCCTGCTGCCTTGCCATCTGTGGTGTCTGAATCCCCCACTTTGAAGCTTCCTTGGGATTCTGCAAGGCCTGCTGGGGTTGAATGTCTTCCACCTCCAAACCCTCCACCCCACCCCCCTGCCACAGAACAGCAGGCGCTTAGGTTTGCCTTCCCTCGGCCTCTGTTAAATCATTTACCACCCCTCCATCTGCTCTGCATACTGTGCTGGGCTCCGGGTTCACAGGTGTCTCCTGGTTTCCTTGAAGATGAGCGTTTGTGTTTCTGTTTCGTGTTCTCCCTATCGTGGTGGCTGCTTTTCGGCAAGGGGGAGGGGACAGAAACCGCTCTCCCCCAGCACCTTGAGACAAAAATCCCTTCTCTGCTCTGCCGCATACGCTTCTGTGGTATGTGGATCAACCACATGACAGGTGTTGATTTGCTCTTCTGTCTGTCTCATTAGCCTCTGAGCCCCCCGGGGAGCACGCGGGGCAGGGTGTCACCCTCTCTGCACCTCCAGCTCCCACGCAGCTTGGCACGGAGCCCGTGGTTGTATGTGGGAACTGAACTGAACGAACCTCAAGTGATATGGAAGACTGCTCATCGTTTCACCTAACTTAGGGCCTTCAGAAGGCTTCTGGAACCACCCGAGATCTTCGTCTCCCTCCCCAGAGCCTAGTCTGCCTTGCCTCTTACAGCCCACGATGCCTGGATGGAGTCAGATGTCCCCAGAAACGACTCTTGCTCTGGTTGGGGGAAGGGGAGCATAGAGGGAGGCTTAGGACGGTAGGGCGGAGAAGTGAAAGTAACAGGGACCTCGGCCCCAGAAAAGTCACCGTTTCCATTTCCCTTGGTATTATTTCTCATGATTTTCCTCGGTGGCTGAACTCCGTTGGATGCACGTCTGCTCCTCCTGATTCTGGCAGGGCTGCAATCATCCGGGGACTTGACTGGGTTGGTACATCCAAGATGGGTGACATCCACCTGGTGCCTTGGCCGGGGCGGCTGGGAGGCTGGGCCGGGTTGGGTCACTGGAAGGGCTGGGACTCTCTCTCCATGAAAGTCCATTCTTCCATCTGCTCATTCACTTACACAAACAACACATCTGTATCCCGCATGTACGGGGTGCCCGATACTTACTAAGGTCACGGTGAGCCATCCAGGAAGAGGGGCCGTCGCCGGGAGCTCCCTGCGGACCCAGCTCTCTCCCAGCCAGGCTGCGAGCTTCTAAGCGCAGGCCCCCAACTGACTCGCCCTCCAAGCCCGCGTTTGGCACCCCGTCTCAAGAACCATTTGCTCTGTGGTTGGGTGATTGAATCAATCCGTAGTCGTGTACACAGTTTTACGGCAACAGGCGTATCTCGGGCCATCGGAGTGGCGCAGTTGTAAATGAGGAGGAGCCTCTAAACGCCTGGTGGAGGCTGGACAGGGGCAGAGCCAGAGGCTGCGGAGAGGCCAGCGGGGTCTCACAGCCATTGTCCAGGGAAGAGATAAAAGACCTAGAGCAGGGAGTGGCAGTGAGGCTGGACAAAGGGGACCCCGGGTCTCTGCTTGGGAGGCAGGAACCGGCAGCATCCGGGCTCTGCGGTGGAAAGCCCCAAGTGAAGTAGCTCAGTGGACAGGTGCTTTCCTTCCCCCCCCCACACACCCCCCACCAGGCAACGATGTCGTTGCCAGGCGCCAGTGTGGTACATCTGAGCCCCGATGCTGAGCCCGGACCTGGCACTGGGTGCGTGTTAGGGAGTGGCTGCTGGCGGCGTGAGCGGCACCACATGGTCAGCCTCGGCCCACAGCCATCAGTCTTCCTGTTTTCAAAACCAGCTCCTCACCTACCCACCCTGAGGCTTCTCTCTCCTATCTAAGGGCCTCTGGTCATCTGCCACTTTGCAGAACAGAAACGAGTGACTCACCCCACGGCCGGTGACTGCCGGGCGCAATGATAGGGGGAAAGAGCATGGCCCTGGGAGACCTGAGCCCTCAGTTTCAAATGCTGTCAGCTCACGGCACCAGGGGCCTGCCCAGCAGAGGCGTAAACAATAGGCGGTTTCATTTTCATTTCATTCCGGTAACAAGGCAGCTGTTGGCAAAGCTGTCGGGGATCCAGCCTCCTTCTATCTCTCTGCTCTTCCTTTCTTAGCGTGTCTGTGTCTGCCGGTAGCTGCATGCTTGTGACTTCACATGCCTAATATGGCTGCTGCAGCTCCAGACATCTCATCAGGTTTCATCGGGGAAGAGGATGGGACAAAGGACAGTGTCCAGTTTTTTTGTGGATGAAAACAAAACCTGTCCCGGAAGCCGCCTCTCCAGCTGACTTAACACCTGCCTTGTTGGCCAGAACTGTGCACCCTTGGGACCCCCACCTGCAAAGCAGGCTGGGAAGACAAGTGGGCTAGATTCCCTGCTGCTCTGCCCGAAACTAGGTTTCTGTTAGCAGGAAGGATGCGAGCAGTGGGAGGAGATGGGAAAGTCGAGTGTCGGCAGTGGTGAGTGGAGCTCCAGCTCCCACTCCCGTGCCCTCCTGTGCCTCAATTTCCTTCTCCGCGAAACCAATCAGCTAGAACCTACACTGGAAGGCCCCAGTGAGGTTAAATGAGATCATATGGGCTAGTTGAGAACACACGGTGGTGAGAGAATTTATTTCCTGGTGTTATTATTAGCATAAAGCAAGGACAGTGGGCACTGGGGTAGGTTCAAGGGAAGAGGCACGGGGTTGCCCTCCCACCCCCCCTTGGCATGTAGGGAAGTTTGAGGAGCAGAGAAAATTCTTCGAGGAAAGAGAACCCACCAGGGTGTGCTGAGCGCTTGGATGGAAGAGGTGGCTTTGAGGAAATGAGAGTTCAGTCTGAGGGTGGAGGCGGGGTGTGACCAGGTGTCGGGAGCCACAAGAAGGGCCCCCAAATGTACCCAGAGGCCAGGTAAGAGCAGGAAGCTTCAGACTCTGGATGACTGGAGGGGGCGCCCCAGGGCTTCTAAACAACCAAGCGTCGGGTGTGGGGTAATGGGGGTCTGTTTGCCACATGCCAGCGAGCAAGTGTGGGTGTTTCATGGGGGTGATTTGTTTCCGTGGTGAAGTAACCTTAAAAACATAAAGGTCTTGTCTGAGCTGAGGCTGAGAAGCGCGGAGGGGCTTCCCCACTAAACCCAGTTCCTTTCAAGAGGGCGAGGATCCTGGGAGGCCAGTGGGCTGGAGGGCCCTGCCTCCCCCAATATCAGGACATATGGGGAGCAGCTCTGGGGGGAGCGGAGAATTGTAGAGAACAGACCCCTAAAGCATTTGGCGGGCTGGCAATGGGAGGGGGGGCTTCTGTGCTGTCGGGGAGGGTCTTAGACCTGTCTTTTTTTATTCCCTCCTCGTAGCTTTTCTAGAGTGTTCGCCCACGAGGGCAGGAACCCGTGGGCAACACTGGACCCCGCACCTAGAACAGAGTGAGAGGGTGCTCAATAAGTATGCACTGAGTGCATGGATGAAGCTTGGACCGCGAAGAGTAACCATCCACAGGAGCGCAAAGCCTGGCACTTATCAATTAGCAAACTCTAAGGTGGGAGCACAGCCCCATCTCTCTCTTAAAGAAGCTCGCCTTCGCTTAGTGCCTGCAGGGACGGGCGTTGCCTCCTGACGCTGTTGGGACCCTTTCCGTGACCCGCAATAGTGGTGGTTGGGAGTTGTGTCTGCGTGACGCCCATAATCCCCAACTCCAACAAGGTCTCTGTCTTCCTTTGGGAAACAAAGCCTCCACCTTGAGAAGGTCAGGGTTTTACGGGATTGCAACCACTCTTAGTTCCAGCAGGGGGTGTGGTGGTCCATGTTTGGCCAATCAGAGCTCAACACCCACCCACCCTCCAAATATGATTGGTTGAATATGACCAGCATGTAAGCTGGCCCAATCAGAGTAAAGCTTAATTAGAATTTTGCCTGGGGCAGATACTTGGGCTTTTTTTTTTTTTTGGCTGACCTTGAACCTGGAAGGAGGCTCTTGAGGGACACCTGCCAGAGAATGAACTAGACAGCAGAAGGCAGAGCAAAGAGGTACAGGAAAGCAAGCCCTGATGACATCATTTGAGCCCCCTCCCTTCTTGATCAAGCTGCACCTGAAGACGTGGTATTTCCAAATTGGAATCAGTAAATTTATTTTCTGCTTAAGCAGGTTGAATTAGGTTTTCCATTTGCAGTAGCAAAAGTCTTGACTGGTAGGGTCTGAAAGTTTTAAGATCTCTATAGGCAAATGTAGCTCGTGAGTGAGTGGCAGAGAAAGACTTGAGGGGTGGCAGAAGTCCACTGGACCCAGATTTTCCACGGGCGGTTGCAGGTACCCACCGACATTCAGAGAATTAGGTTTATTTTACGTTGTCCCAAAGAAGAGAGCTAAGACCAGAGGAACAAACTTTTGAGACACTCATTCTAGCTCAGGAGAAGGAGAACTTTCAGACAAGCAAGACCATCAATATTGGAGTAGTAGCCTGCCTCCGGAGGGAGTGAGAGACCCATCCTTGGAGGTATACAAGGGGTGGCTGGTAACCATCCGGCCAGAAAATTTCCAGAGGGGATTCAGGCATCAGATGTGACTGGGGTAAAGGGGTAGACGCTGCCGTATGCAACAGCGGGCACTGACGTCACTAATGCAAAGGCGACTCCCCTCTGGCCCGGGGCGGGGGGAAGGCAGGAACAGGAGAGGTTGGGAGCAGAGGTGCAAATTCACACCCTTCCAGCGCCAGGGGGCCTCCAGCACAGAGAAGGGGATCAACCAAGGTCTGCGGCCATCTGCTAAGAAACACCACGGGCGGGGAGGGGACAGCGTGGCCAGCCGGGGTGCCATTGGGCTTTGGGTGAAGGCCCTGGAGGTCAGAACCATCTGGCTGGGAGGGCTGGGTGCAACCTGGAAGGGAGACATGCAGCGGGTGAGAATCTGATCACACGCGGAACCGCCTGCTCCCTGTGGCTCCAGGTTGGCCCTCGCGACACTACCCCTCCCCCTTCCCCACTGCTTGCCCACCGCACCAAGGCCGCCCCCCCCTTCTTGTCCCAGGTCTCCAGGCTGCCTCCGACCCACACTGGTCCCCCTTCTGCCACACAGGTCTCAGCTCAGTCTGCCCTGTCTTCACCCTTACATGCGGCTGTTGGGTCTCCCGGGGGGCGGGGCCTAGGCATCTTTCCATCCCTTGTCCCCCCCACCCCCACCCCGGGCCTCCTGCGAGGTTGGCAGAGTGGGAGCCGAGTGACACCCTTTGCCTTGGCCCTGGCACCTTCCTTCTGGGAACTGGGCTCCACCAAGCTGGACTGGTTCAGTCCAACTAAGGAAACTGAGGCCACCTCGACAGTAGCGCTCTGTCTTGGCCCCAGTGCCATTCCCGGCGAAATCTGGAAGGTCACTGAGCAGTGGCTGGAGACCCCCTCCCAGCTGGCACCTGCTGTGTGTGGGTGGAGGCAGTCACGAAGCGAGGAGGGAGGCGCTCTTACCCTAAAGGATGCTGCAGGGGCGCTTCTGTGGTCGTGAGGGCTGGGGGCACAGGACAGCCCGGATCGCTTCATCGAAGACGGTTTTCAGGCCTCGCTGGGTGAGGGCTGAGCACTCCAGGTATTTGACCGAGTCTAGGGTGGGGCAGCAAGAGGGAAGGCCAAGGTCAGGGGTGGCCCCAGGCACAAATGTCGCCCAAGCCACACAACTGCGCCAGGCTGTGGGGGCCACCTGGGCTGTGCCACTCAGAGTAGGGTATCCACCACTCTGCCTCAGTTTCCTCATGTCTGAAATGCGGAGCTTGATTTCAAAAAGAGGCCAAGACCCGCAGGAGCGGGTCTGTATCTTTCTTAGACACGTAAGCCCTTGGGAAAGGCAGGCAGGAATTTTGATACAGTACTAGGGAAAAGCGGCTCCAGCGACAGTGAATGAGTCTCTCCCACCTCAATTTCTTCTAAAAAAAAAAAAAAAGAAGCCGCACATCTGCCTCCACTTTCCCCCGGGAGGCCTGAGGCATCAGTCAGGTTTCCTGTCAGGAGGCCTGGCCCAGTCACCAGGACCTTCCAGATGTCATTTGACCATTCCTTAACCTCGCCGCATTTTACTGATTAGGAAACTGAGGCTCATGGGCAGGAAATCACTTGTCCAAAGTCACATGCTCGATGTTTCTCATCCACCTGAGGGCGGCGAGGGACTGTCAGTGAGGGGAACTGGATTAGAGAGCTTTCCCTCCTTACTCAGTGGACCAGCCTTCTCCCACCTGACTGCTCAGGGCAGGGGCCTGGGGCGCAGACAGTCAGGCTGAGCCCCGACTCCCAGGGGCCGCGTTCCATGACCTTCTGGAAGGAATCCGCCTGAGTTCCCATGTCCACTACAATGCAAATCATTTCCCTGAAGTAAGGAAGCACAAAACCCCATCTTTGAGAGGGCTGAGGAATGGGAGGAAAGGGAGAGTCAGGAAGGGGACTAGAGTGTGCACTTCTAGCAGGGAAGGAAGTAGACCAAGACAGATAGGTACCCACTCCTGCCAAGCCCTGAGCTGCGGGCTTCCAAAAACCGTGTGAAGAAATACTGTGATTTCCCACTTCCCAGATGAGGAAACAGGTGCAGAGAGGGGAAGCCTGGGACCCGGAGACACACAGCTGGGGAGAGGAGAGCCAGGACCTCAGGGGGAACAGCCCCTGGAAGGAGGAAGCCCACAGATGCCCTGGGGCTGGGAAGAAAGAAAGGCCAAGGACAAAGAACTGAGGTTCAGGGAGCATGTCGCTTGCACAGTCACATGCTGGGGGTGTCCTTGGGAGTGAATTCCCACCATGGAGTGCGCGCAGTGTTCCTGGGGCCTGGGCCCTCGTTTCAGATTCAGGTTCAGGACACTTGTCACCTTATAACTCTTTGCACCTCGAAGGGTGTCGCTGGGCATTTGGCCACTGTGTCCCTGCAAGGGGCCAGAGCCAGTGTCTACTTCTTCCGCACCCACCAACTGCCTCCTCCCTGGAGCCCGCCACCCCCTCGCTCCTCTTAGCTCAGTGGCATCCAAAGCCAAAGTCCTGAGTGGAGGTTGGGGGGAGGGAGGTGCTGGGCTCCCCTCAGCTCCACCTCTGATCACTCTAGGACTCCGGCCAGTCCCTCTCTCTGTGCCCCAACATCCCATCTGGCTAGGACATGGTGACTTGGGACAATTGTCAAGCAGAGGCAGGTGGGGTAGAGGAGTCGCCGAGGGCGTGGGGGCAGGTCAGAGGGCTGCAGATGCCCCTGATCTTGGTAACTCACGGAGCCAGCCTGCCAGCTTTGACTCTGGGCCCTGCGCTAGCCTGGCCGGGTGGCCTTGAACCGGTGACTCCTCCCTGAGCTTCCCTCTCGTCTTCTGTAAAGTGGGGTCAACCAGAGACTCTCCTTCTTAGTCGCTATGGGAACAAAGTGGGGAGATACATGGCCCGGCACCCAGGAAGTACTCAGTCTCCATCAGCAGCCGCGATTATCAGCCAGGACCTCGACTGCCTCCACAACTTGCCACCACGGGCTGGGGGCAGAGGCAGCCGTCGTTGCCCTGTTCCTCAGACTGACAGATTCCCCAGGCCTCGCCTCTGGCCTCCCCTCTGGTCCAGGCTGGTCCAAATCAAGTTCAAAGTCACTGCCCCTGCCCCACCCCCACATGGGATCAGCTCCAGGAGGAACAGGCTAGAGACCAAGACAGGATTCAGAGCCATCTCCTTTTAGAGGAGAAAGGACCTTGGGGGCGGGCGTAGGCCAGCCCATGTGGATGGAGACACTGAGGCCCAGAGAGGGGGTGCCGCTTTCCCGAGGTCACACACGCAGTCAGTGCTGGAGCCGGGCCGGAACCCAGGCTTATAGCCCCCTTCTCCGTGTCCCGAAGCACGTGCTTTAGAAGGGTAGGGCTCTCATGCCAGGCTGGAGAGTTAAGCCCGGGGCAGAGGAGTTGGGGCACAGGCTGGTCGGAAAACGATAGAAGGCAGGGGGGCAGTCCCCATATTTGTGAGGAAAGCCAGCAGGCCTAGGAGTCAAAGACCCCAGGATGGGGCCCGGACCCCGGACTTAAGAGGCAGCCCAAGGCCCCCCAAGGAAGATGGCCATGTCACTGGACTAGTCACAGGAAGGGGGCGGTGGCAGCTGCGGTTTCCCTTCCTGTAGAGATGTGAGTCCCCGGAGCCCTCCCAGTTCCGGCGGAAGGAAGAGTGTGGGGCTGAGGAAGGGCAAGGGGGTGGGGGTAGGGAGGGGGGAGGCCTGACCTCCTCAGGGACCAAACCCTGGGCCCTCAGGACCCTGTGTCGAAGCAGAGCGCCCTGGGCAGCTGGGTCACTGCTCACAGTGGCCAAACCCGGCCGGGGATGCTTGGCTCTCAGGCGAGTGTCCCATATCTAGGGCTGCAGGCTGCTCAGGCCTCGACTGGGACATCAGGTCTGGGCGCAGGGGAGAGGCCAGACCCATCGGTTCTGGCCTCCCTGGTGCAGGCAGCCCTGAGCCACCACGAGGAGGCACCTGAGCAAGCAATTTGCTATCTTGTGTCCAAATCCCAGTTCTGTCCCCTCCTGGCTGTGTGACCTTGAGAAGCCCCTTTACTTCTCTGGTCCAGTAATCAGGAGGCAAAGAGGAGTTGGCCTGAGGAGGGGGGCTGGGGAAAGAGAAGTGAGAAGGAGGCAGAAGGGGACATCACTCTTCAAACCTAAGGCAAAGCACCTCCTCCGGGAAGCCTTCCTGGAAAACCCAAGCTTGACTTGGTAGCTCGTCCTCAGAGCACACCTCACTCTACCCCTGTTTCCGTCTGCTTCAATGCACTTATTTCAGTATCTGCCTACGGAGTGTACCTACTACCACTAATTGTAATTAATCCCGAGTGCCGCCCGCGTGCGCTGGTGGAGGCGCTGGTGGAGGCGCTTCGTGGGTATGAATCCACCTGATTCACCCCATCACCAGGAACCAAGACTGTGGCCGCGTTTTGCGGATGAGGAAACACAGGCACAGGGACTCAGCCAGGGTCACACAGCAGGTACCCGGCACATCCTGGCCCTGGGACCCCTTTAATCCCGCATGAGGCTGAGCCCGGCTCCCCCTGCAGGCCGCTCGCTTCTCCGAGCCCGAGCCCCCGGCCCCTTACCGATCTCCTTGGCCAGTGCCAGGCCCTGTGGGTAGGTGATAGGCGCCAGCTTCTTCTCCTTCAGCCTCTCGATGGTGTCCTTGTCATCCCGCAGATCCAGCTTGGTGCCCACCAGGATGATGGGCGTGCTGGGGCAGTGGTGCCGCACCTCAGGGAACCACTGGGCGGGAGGGCGGGGGTGAGAGGTTGTGCGGGCAGGAGGGGGCACGGGAGGGGGCAAGGAGGGGCACCAAATGTGAGAAGAGGGGAGGAGAAGGGGCGTGAGGGGGTACAGGAGGGGGCGTCGCAGGCGCAAAAGCAAGATTTCAGGAGAGATAAAAGGCAGGCAGGGGTTGTGTGGGGAGGGGAAGGGAGGGGATGAGCTTACAGCGGGGGGTGGGGGGAGGGGAGTAAAGCTAACCACCCCAGCCCCTCCGAGCCCCCTCTGAGTCTCACTCCCGGAGGCCTCACAGCCCTGGTTGGCACGGGGGCTCCTCTGCCGCCCCTGCCCCTGCCCCACAGTTATCAGCACCCCCCCCCCGCCCCAGGGTCACCTGCCCCAAGCCTCCAAGACCCCACTCCGTTCTGCTCACCTTGGCACGGACATTCTCGTAGGAGGCAGGGCTGACAAGGGAGAAGCAGATGAGGAAGACGTCCTGGGGACAGAGCAGGCAATGGTCACCCACGAGCAGAGGCTGGAGGCGCCCGGCCGGGGCCCTTCCCACACCTGGGCAGCCACTGAGCTCCTGGTTTATGCAGCCCTTCCTAAAGGCCTCTTCTAACAGGCTGATCCTCACGCGACTGTCTGCCCCATTCTACAGGTGGGCAAAGTGAGGTTTACAGAAGAAGCCCAGGGGTTGCCACCTGGAATTCCGGAAGCCGTACTCCCCACCCGGCACTCACTACCTACTGTCTGCTCACCGTTTCCTGGCCAGGCCACAGAGACAGCTGCAGGCTCTGGCCTCCCCTCCCGGCACCCCAGGGACTCAGAATCCTGGGCTCCGTATGTGGGCCCCATCTGGGGTCCGCCTGCCCCACCCTTGGGCACCCTGGGGGTGCCCCAGAGCCCATGAGGTAGGGGGGCCGGTGAGATGGGGACAGTGACAGAAGGGTGGCTGAAGGAGGGCAGGGAGGGGCGTGGGGAGGAGGCCTCGCTCTGCCCATTACTGGGAGGGTCAGGGGTCCCCAGCCACCGGCCCCAGGGCATTGCCCCCAGAGGGAGTGGGAGGCGCTCAGGCTGGTGATGGGGGGAGGGGCCACACCGTCTGTGGGTAGGAAAGCGGCCGGAGACGGTCATAGTCTTCCTGCCCCGCAGTGTCCCACAGCCCCAGGTTCACGGGCTTGCTGTCCACCATCACATTGGCTGAATAGTTGTCGAACCTGCGGGCAGCGCGCAAGACAGAAGGGTCAGTCTCCGCGCCCGGACCCCGGGCCCTCCTTCCAGCCTCCCCTTGCTCCGTGCGGAGGCCGAGACCCAGGGAAGAGCGGCCACGGCGTCAGAGCCGGACAGCCCCATGCGGTCGGCCTTCCTTCTATTTTTTTTCATTACTGATTCATTACATTTAAAAAAAAAAGTCAAATGCAGGTAAACATCAAGAGAAAGACATGGTCTCCATCACCTTTCTGCCCTTTGCCTATCTTTCGAAGGAGGGATTTTGGGGGTGTCCAGGGCGTTCCCTCTAAGGCTCGATCGGAATCCAATTTACCCATTTACTACACTGGACTGAGGTTGGTGACCCTCTCGCAGGTGAAACAACAAACCCTGAGGCGAGGAGGTGGCACAAGCGGCGGCCTCAGGGGGTGGGGGCGGGGGTGACACTTGAGAAATGCCACCAGCACACACTGGAAAGATGTGTGCCAAAGGGATGGGGCAGAGGGCTTGGAGAGGGTGCCAATAGCGACAGCTAAGATCTCCCACCAGCACCAGAGAGGCCCCCAGGGCAATCAGAGAAGCTTCCAGACTTTTTTTTTTCTAATTCACCCCAACAGTGTTTCTCACTACAAGGGAAAGGAAGGTGCTGGTTTTTCAGCCTATAGAAAAGAAAACTGGGATCAGAGAGGTACATTGATCTGCCCAAGACCCCTCAGCCAATGAGCGGCCAAACTAGGTAAGAAGCCGGTTGTGTGGGACCCCGGGGCTCACATTCAGCACTTAGCTGTGCCCTGGCTGTGTTACCAGGATGCCCTCGCCTCCCGCCCATGAGGGCTAGGGATCATCAACTTGTCCCTCCGCACCAAAGCCACCTGCTCCTCGTCCCCTGACCTGGCCCGCTGAGACTTTGGCTCCTCCTCCTCCTCTCCTCACATACCTGCCGAGCTCGTTCCCGGGCAAGGCTCATGCTGCCCGGCTCCCGGCACTGGATCGTGCTGTGCCTCCTGCCCAGAATGCCCTTCCACCCCCTTTCACCCCATCTCCTATTCATGATTCAAAATCCTGCCCAGGCCGTTACTCCTCTGCAGTGGCTGGGGGTGGGGTGGGGCAGGGTGGGGGAGAGTCCCTCCAGGCCACCCCCTTCCCCATCCTCCACCTGGAAAGAGCTCATTGTTTCTTCCCCTCGGCAACTGCTTTACCTTGACCTTGACTAGGTAATTGTGGTATCTCTATCTTGCTGGGGGCCAGGGCTCCATGTGGGCAGGGCTCTGCCTGCCTCATCTCCAGGCCTGGCACCCAATAAATGCGGGTAGATGGGAATTAGAGCAAACTGAATTGAAGCCCTTGGAATGCCCCCTCCTCCAAGAAGCCCTCACAGAATGCTGCTTGGCGACCGGCTGCGAAGCCCTAAAGGTTCAGAGTAACTCCAAAAACACCTGTTCTGAGACACACACACACACACACACAGTGGGTGGCCTGTTATTTTTAGCACTAGCACACTATACTTATTCATCATGGAGTGTTCCAGTCACCGCTCAGTTCCTCAGAGAGCCCCACTCCCTACTGCCTGGAAGGTCCTACACACACTTCTCTGACTCGCTGCTCTTCTTCCTCCCTCCCTCCTCCTCCCCGGTGTCTGGCTGACTCTTATTCAGCTGCCTCTAGCCCCAAGTCAAGGTCACCTCCCGCTCAAGGTCTCCTCCTTGCAGGAAGCCTTTCCTGACGCCCAGCCCCTCCAGGCCCCAACCCAGCAATCTTTGTCCAACAGCAGACACCACACCTGGCTTGTGCATCCTGAGGCCTATACGGCATTTGCCACACAGTAGGGGCCTTGAGGTCCAACTCTAGCTGCCACCCACACCACCCTGCAATTTCAGGAAGAAGGCACTGTCCAGGGACACCGCACTGAGCATCACGGGAAGAGAAGCGCCTGTGTTCCTTTGGGACACGCTGGGGAAGTAGGGACACTGTCCTCTCTAATGTCCCGCCTAAAATTCGGGTGCCAAAAAGCCTCCCAAGATTCCTTGGGCCAAAGGTAGGTGTCCTCTCTGAGGCACCCCCAGGGTCTCAGGGGCCGTGGCAATGGGGAAATGGTTGGGTCCTGGGGCCTCTCAGCGGCGCCAAGCACCGCTCCTGGGGCCTGGCAGAAGGTTAGGGACCTTTATGTGTTCGGTCTTGAAGTCCCACGTAACCTAAGGCAAAAGAACCTCAAATGACTCCCATCACACAGATGAGCAAACCAAGGTCTCAAGATGGCAGGTAACTTTCCCAAGGCCAGCACCTCATAAGCCCGGGTGCTGGGATCTGAGCCTTGCTCCTTCTGTGACACCTGTCAGTGAGCCCATAGACAAATGAGCAGCAGGAGAGTTGATTTCCTTGGGGACAGCCACCCAGGGCTAGGAGGGAACAGAGAGCTCCTTGTGAAGCCTTGTCTTGCTGTGTGACCTTGGGTGAGGAACCTAGCTTCTCTGGGCCTCACTTTCTTCACCGAGAAAAAAAGGTCCTGTCTCTTGGGGTCATTAGGAGGATCCAAAGAGACAGAGGACCTTCAAATCACCCTATGGGAAGATAGTGAGAAGCTGAGCGACCTCATTTGCAATTCCCTCACACACACACACGCACACACGCACACACGCACATGCACACACACGGGTCCCTCCCTGGGGGCCCAGATGTCAGAGCCTGATCACTGTCAGAGCCTCAGCGATCCGCACCTCCAGGGGGACCCTTACTTGCGAGTCACAGGCACCCAGCATCAGAGGACCCTTTTTCCAGATGAGGAAACTGAGGCCCACAGACAGCAAGGCACTTGCCCGAGATCTCATGTTCAGTCGGTGCCACACCCGGGACTAGGTCCTGTTCCCGGATTCAGAAAAATCCCACATGGGAAACATCAAGGCTACTTCAGGGCTTGAGGCTCAGAGGTTTGAGCCTGGGGCTGGGGCTTCCCTGCGCTGGGGGCTGGAGGCAGGGGAAGGCAGGGAAGGTGCCTCATGTCTGCTGGGCACCCGGAGATGTCAACGACTGTCCCAGGCCCTTCGTCCTCCGACCACTTCAGTGGGCCCAGGAAGCAGATGCTACCATTGTCTCCGTTTCACACAAGAAGACACACACTCAGAGAGGCTGGAGTGCGCTGCCCCGGGCTATACAGCTGGAGGGTTTTCATCCAGGGTCTGTGTGGCCTCTTCTGCACTCCTGGGGCTTCGAGCCCAGCCCTGATCTGCAATGGCGTGGAGGAGGGGGTTGGAGGCAGGAGGAAGGGGGCTCAGCACCCAGCATCACCTGATCCCCACCCAAAGCCCATGCTCCGACAGGAGCGCAGACACCAGGGGGCACGCATGGCTGGTGGTGTGGGGACCAGAGAGGATTGGCCAGGTCAGGCAGGGCGTGGACCACTATTGGGACTCGGGTCTTGGTCCTCAGGGACAACGGGGCACCGCTGAGGGGCTTTCCCAGGCAGAAGGTGACGTGATCATCTTTGCATTGAGGAAAGGCACCTCGTGGCCACTGGGTGAAGTCTGGGAGAGGGGAAGCTGGAGGGGGCCACACTCTGGGCGCCGGGACTGTGGGCAGAGGGCAGCAAGTGCCCCGCAGAAGAGTGAAATGTAGACAAAAATCAAGGCCCGCCAGTCTGACCTAAATTAAACCGTATGTGCCTCCCTCCCACTAGCTGAGCCTCGCGGTGGTGGGCGAGTTCTGGCACCTTCTCAGGCAGCCTGAGCACCCAGTCACTCGCTGGCACTCACTCTGTTCTAGAAGCTGGTGGGATAGCAGTGAGCGAGACAGACTTGTCCTCCCAGAGCGTCCCTCCTGGCAGAGGAAGTCAGGTCAGGAAGGGCTATGAGGAACGTCAAGCAGGGGGGTGGGGTGGAGGGGCCTGGGTGGCGAGAACAACCCCTTTATTTTATTTTTATTTTTATTTTTTTTAAATATTTTTATTTATTTCTAGGAGAGAGAGAGACAGCATGAGCAGGGGAGGGTCAGAGAGAGAGGGAGTCACAGACTGAAACAGGCTCCAGGCTCTGAGCTGGCAGTCAGCACAGAGCCCGGCGGGGCCCGAACCCACGAACCGCGAGATCATGACCTAAGCGAAAGTCGGACGCTTAACTGACTAAGCCACCCAGGCGCCCCGAGAGCGACCCCTTTAGACAAGGGGTCAGGGAGGCGATACCTGAGAAGGGAACTGAATGATGGGAAGGAGGAGGTGAGAGGCACAGGGTGTGTCTGGGATCCACAGGAGTCTGGAGTGAGTAGGTAAGGAGGGGTGTAGAAGGAAGGGTGAGGCTGCGGGGCAGTACCATTCAGGGCTTTCCCTGCCAGGAAAGGAGACAGTTTTAAGTGTGAAAGGGAGCCAGGGGAGGGGTTCAGGCTTGGGAGTGGCTGCCTCTAATTTTTACTTTGTTTTTAATTTTTTAAGTTTTATTTCTTTTTAGATAGACAGGAAATGGCAGTGGGGGAAGGGCAGAGAAGGAAGGAGAGAGAGAGAATCTCAAGCACACTCCACACTGTCCACACTGTCAGCACAGAGCCTGATGTGGGACTTGAACTCACGAACCCTGAGATCCTGACCTGCGCCGAAGTCGGACACTTAATCAACCGAGCCACCCAGGCGCCCCTAACTTTTACTTTTGAAAGCTTATCGGGGCTTCCTTTTGAGAGTGGATATGGGCGGGGGAGTCCATAGGCACAAGATGAGATGTCACAGGCACAAGCCCGACACCCAGCACGAGACCATCCACAGAGCGGGTTCAGTCTCCCCATCTGTGGAATGGGGGCTTTGACCCTGAGCCATTAACCCCCCACGCCTGGCAATGACTGAGCTCAGCTCCCCTGCTCATCTGATCATGTGCTGGCAGCACGTATGTCCCAGCCTCCACAAGCCCTGCTGTCCCCAGGGGAGGGGGAGCCCCTCTTGTTTTCCCCAACTCCAGTCTCCCCGGCTGCCCCCGCCCTCCAATGTCAAGGGCTCGGCGTGACTTCTCCCCTCCTCCCCATCACAGAGGAAGGGGCATTGTGGCAGGAGCCGCTCAGAGGGCTGGTCCAGAGCTAAGCAACTCTGTCCTGGACGACAAAGGAGCGCGCACGCGGGACGGACCACATACTTTGCAGGGTCCAGCGCAACATGAAAACACAAGACTCCTTGTTCAAAAGTTTAGAATCTCGGATGGCCCTTGTGTCTGACCCAGACTCCCCAGAGTCCTGGGAAGGTAGACCTTGCCTGGTTCGTGCTGTCTGTCGGTCTGCAAGGGTCTTAGGTCTCCCGAGCCCTCCAAGGGCCCCCAGGGGCCAGAACACGCCTTCCATCTCCCTGCCCAGGAGAGGTGCCCGCCCTGGTGGTGAGCCTGGGATTGCCCAGCCCCGCTCTGGCCTTATAGAAAGGGAAACGGAGGCTCGAAGAGAGAAATGATTGGTCTCAGGTCCTTCGGCAAACGGGCCCCCAGCTGGGACAGGCAGAGGGGCAGGAAGGCAGGAGCCGTGCACCGCTGGGGACAGTGGCCTTATGCAGGCTCAGAGCCAGTCCCCCCTCAGCATTAGGGGGTGCCTGATAAACACTTAATGACTGATGGCAAAGGGACTGGTATGGCAGGTGCAGAGGGGGAGGGGCGCTGGCGCCAGGCCATCTGGGGACTTGGAAGCCAAGCTGGTGAAGTCCATTTCCTAGTGTCCCTACCCCGGCGTCTCTGCCCTGGCCTGGCTGCCTGCCTTCCTCTAGCCGAGGCCGGGGCACCTGCTCCACATCCCGGGGGGCAGCCCCCTAAGGAGCTGTGAGGCTCAGCTTTCCCCGTGGATGGCCTGGGTAGAACAGCCACCCCTCCAGGAGGTCGAGAGAAGGCACACACATGTGACATTTCTTGCAGGAGCCAGCACATAGATGGTGGGTCTCTCTGATGGATCGTCCTAGGGCCTCTCTGTGAAGTTCAACTCCGGTCAACACAGAACACATCTATCAGGCAGAAGATGATGTGCGTAAGAGAATGGGGCGACTGTAAAGGACCAGGCTCTCTGCTCTCCAGAAACTCACAGTCACAGGAAAGATTGGATACAGTCACTCGAGGGAGTGAGAGGTCCCTTCAGGCTGGATGAGAAAGGATCCTGAAAGGGGGGAGGGGGGTACTGGAGCTGGCCTAGAGGTCTTAGACGCCTGGGTAGGAAAGGCACTCCGGGCAGAAGGAACAGCTTGAGCAAAGGCCCTGAGGTGGGAATGCCCAGGGGGCGTTTGGTGGAAACAAGCAGACAGAAAGCGAAGCAAAGGCATGAGCCGTGGTGTTGGAATAGGAAGGGAGGCTGGGAGGAGCCCACCCAGAGCCTTGAAGGCCGCGCTAGGGGTTGGGAAGCTGTCCTGTGCGCGAGGGAACCGCTGAGGGCTGGTGGGGGCGGGGCTGGCGCTATCCCACTTGCCCCTCCCTCCCGAGGCTGCCACGCATGAACTCCTACGAAACCGTCAAATGACAGCCCTGCCTGCACATCCCGCAACAGGGCAGGGCCTCCCAGTAGCCTCCAGATAGCACTGGCCTCTCCCCTAACGGTGTGCACGCATGCATCCACTGTCTGCTCCTTGGTGGCAAGGCCCCTGATGGCCTCCTCCTGCACCCACCCCACCCTCCCCTGCACACTTCTGGGACCCAGCCCCACATCCCACCCCCGACCGAGGCCCAGCTGGCCTGCTCCCCTGCCCCTCCCCCACTCCCGCCCAGTCTCTCCCACCCTGGGGGCCTCTCGGCACCCACACCCTCACTGCCCATCTCGACGTCGGTCGCTGCCTCCTGGCTGGGCCATCGGGCGACTCTGCCGGGCAGAGACCCCCCCTCCCCCCAGGTGCCCACACAGCCGCCACGCAGGAAGTGCCTGGCAAGGGGGCGGGCCCTGTGAAGCCAGCCTCCCAGTGCCCCGGCCCCCGCAGGACTCACACGGTGGGGATGTACTCTCCGGGGAAGGCGTTGGTGGTGTAGCTGATAAGCAGGCAGGTCTTGCCAACGGCTCTGAAAGACAGGAAGTTCCAGGGGACAGTGGCTGGGGGGCCCTGCCGAGACCCGGAGGTTTCTGAGCACCTATGCTCTCCCCTAGCCCAGCCCTCAGGCCCGCCTCTCTGGGCCTCAGTCTCCCCATCTGAGAAGTCAGTATCCGTGTTCCCAAACCCAAGTCATAAGAGTCATGGGTAATGTTTGTTGAAGGGCTGACTTCAAAGTCCTGCCTCTGAGATCTGATCCATCAGCGCGGGGGGCAGAACTGGGAATTTGTATGTTTAAGCTTTTTCCCAGGTGACATCGGTGTGGGGCAGAGGGTTGAGAGCGGGGTGGTGCCCAGGACACCGCTGGGCCGGACACTGCTACAGGGACCCTGGACCCTGACCAGGGCTCTGCCATCACACGCCTGGGCTTCAGAACCAGTGCCTTGGGCAAGCCACTGAGCCTCCCTCGGCCTCAGTTTCCCCATCTAGAAAACAGGGATGAGTCCATCCTCCTAGGAGAGTGTCTGGCATCGCGGAGCAGCGAGTCAAGCCCATCCCGCCTCTTCCCCTCCCAACCTCACCGGGGAGAGTAACAGTTAAGGATGCAGAGTTTTGGAGTCAGAGAGACCTGGCCTCACACCCCACGAGGTCTGGTGCAAATGACCTAACGTCTCTGAGCTTCAGTTTCCCCACCTGTAGAATGTGCCTAATATTAGGTTGGTGGGAAAACCGAATAGAGGGCACGTGACTGAGCCCAGCGCCTGACACATCGGGATCGCCAAATAGCCATCGCCATGATACGTGCCACTCTCCCTGGGTGTGCGAGTCGGCCGGGCTGGGAGGGGGCACAGGTAAAGTAAGTGGTAAGGCTGCGGCCAAAGGGGCGGCCCCTGGACCCTCCAGCTCCACTCCGTCACTTCCTGTTGGGAGGAGGCTGGCCACCTTCTCCTCCCCCACCGCTCCCCTCCCCGGAGCTTGCCACCAAGGTAACTTTGAATGACTGGAACGTTGCCCTTGGCTTCTGCCCTCCCCTCCTCAGATTAGATACAAAGCAGAAGTGAGCGGGGCTGGGCAGAGAGGCGGGCAGATAAGGCCCTGCCAGCGCATCTGAATCAGCTGAGGGCTGTCTGATAAACCGACCCGCACCCAGGAGACCCATTAGGGCCAAAGTCAGTCCGTCATGTCAGGGCCACCGTGACCCAGGGCAGGAAAGATCCGAGTCTCTCAAAGCCTCAGGCTGCCCCTCTCTAGAATGGGAGCGTTGGACCGGAGGCCTGCCCAGCTGGAAATGCTGATGCACCTGTGGGCTGGACCCTGAAACATAATTGCTGGCTGGCATCAGAGATCGGCATCTTGGACCAGCCATTGTACAGATGAGGAAACTGAGGCCCACAGTGGAGAAGGGCCCTCAGCCCAGCCTGCCTGGCACAGACCCTCCCAGTCACCCTCCCGCACCTCCTTCCCTCCACCTTCCTTCATGGACCCCTCCCCCTTCTGCTCCCTGCCCACATCCCCCATGAGTCCTCCCCAACCCGGCAGGCTGAGGGGGAGGGGAGAGTAAGGGAGGGAGGAGGCTAATATTTATCGAGCGCACTAAGCACAGGACAGCCACTCAAAGTATGTCAGGTGACCCCTACATCCACCCCAGGGGCGTGGTCTCTTCCCAGATGGGCAAGCTGAGGCTCAGAGAGGCTCTGCAGCTTGCTTAAGACACACAGCAGTGTGCACCTAGTGACTCGAGCCCAGGTCGGCCTGAGGACGAAGGCCACCCCCCCCCGCCACCATCTACATCCACACAGTTGAAGACAGGTCCCATAAGAGACCTGTCCCAGTTCTCAGGGTGCAGGTGAGGGGCCCCAGGCACATCCACTCCCCAGTCCCGTACCCGCCACCCACCTCCACTCAGGCAGCTTCTGGAGGGAAGCGCGCAAAGAGAGTGAAGCTGGCCTCTGCCCACCTCAGGGCAGTGACGGGGGGCTTTCTCTGGGCCCCGGGGACAAGAAGGGAGTAGCACCTCCCAGCTGCTGCTTCCCAGGGACTCCTACATCTGCGGGGCGGAGGGGTCTCGGGGGTAACCCAGGAGGGGGGCTCCAGCCAGATGACAGGGTTAGCCAGGTACCTACCCATCTCCCACCACCACACACTTGATGGCCTGCATCACGTCGGGGGCCTGGGGGGCTGCGCTGGTGACAGCTCGGGGCGCAGAGCCTTTCTGCGGGCTTCAGGGCTTCTGAGAGCCTGGCAAGTTCCCCCCTGACAGAGGAGCAGCTCAGTTAGGACGGGAGGCAGCAGGAAGCGGAAGGGGAACTTACCCAAGCTGCTGCCCCAACAGCCGTTTGCAGAAGGCGGAGCATGCGGTCTGGGAGATCAGCTCAGGGCCCCTCAGGTGCTGGCCGGGGCGCCCACAAGAGACCTGGGTACCCTCCGGGCTGGGGCCTCACTTCTCGCCTGTGGGGCAGGGCTGGAGTAGTTCTCCAAAGGCTTAAGGCTTCCAAGAACTCAGTCCACCTCGGGTCTAAGTGTTAACCATCCAGTGAGCTGACCCTGTGTGCCCTGCGTCGTGTCAGGTGCTGGTGAGTCCAGGGCGCAAAAGCTACATCTGATCCCTGGGGAAGATGCGACTTCACACGTGTATCCATCAAGCAAAGGCAGGAAGTGATGGGGCCAAGAGGGATCTCCAGGGAGGGGACCTCAGAGCTACACGAAGGGAGAGCCGGGGCCGGTGAGGTGACGTCTGAGATGGCATTTGAAAGGTGGTGCCAGGGACAGGACATTCCAGGCGGGGAGACTGCGTGAGCATTCCACAGGGTTCTCCCAAGCACGGGCCAGTTGCGGGGGTCCCGGAGTGTGGAAGGCTGGGAGACGTGGGGTGGGGGTGCGGGCGCAGGAAGGGAGGTGGGGGCCGGGGGCAGCTGATGGAGGAGAAATAAAAAGGAAGTTACAGGCAGCTCTCCGCATGAGCCGGCCCTGTGCTCGAGGCTACCCTGGGGGACCCGGCACCTCGAAACAAGGATCTGTGTCCCACTGTAACGACAGGGAGGGGGAGGGGTCTGAGAAGGCAGGTGACTCATCAGGATGGCCCAGCCTGAAATCATACCCACGGCCGGTGACTCCAAGTTCTGGCACCCCCGCAGCTGAGGGGATAAAGCCTGAGTTCTGCACCGCGTGGGGAGGCTGAGTGCTCCGCCTTAGCCATGAGTAGACCGGGGACGTGAGCAGCACTGGGTGTCCTCGTGGGTTCCAAGGCCAGCTGGCTCTTACCATTCATTGCCGCTGCTCCCCACACAGGCAGAGGCCGGTCACCCACCCTGCACTGTCACTTAGGACGAACCAGGAAACCCCAGGACAGTGGCTCGCTCCGATGCCTGGCCAGTCAGTGACATAAACCAGCCAACAAACTTTGATACTTTTGTCTGTCCTTTGCATTAGCTGAGCTGGGACGGTGGGAAATACTTCACGGTGCTCAGACTGAGTCACCAAGGCCAGTGTCACCACCCCCCACACAAGACCCACGCTGGGCTTCCTCCCTCCCAAACCACCCAAGGACTTGATTCTACGTGCTCCCTTGGACCCACGTTCTTTTCCCGTCCACTGCTAGCCCCCGGGGCAACCTCTGTTCATCTCAACAACAGAAACCGACAGGCACTCTGGTATCCTGGATTGGATCCCGGAACAGAAAAAGGACATCAGGGGGAAAAGCGGTGAAATTTCAAATCAAGTCTGAAGCTGAGCGGAACGAATTGTGCCGCTAATTTCTTAGTTTTGACAAAGGTACCGTGGTTATGACGTTAATGTAAAGGGAGACTGGGTGCAGGTGAATTCTCTTACTATCTTTGGAACTTTTCTGTAAAGCTAAAATTGTTCCAGAATAAAAAAAGTTTATTATTTTTTTTTAATACAAGGAAAAAGAAGAATGCACCTCTTTGGGAAGACAGAGCCAATGAGTATGGCCATGTGACTTGGAAAGGGTTATACGTACGGGGTTTTACCCCCATGGGCCCCTCTAAGGAGGAGCTTTCTTATGCGGTAAACAGCCTGCCCAACCATACATGGCCCACACGGCCCTCAGGTTGCACCTGCTCTCCATCCTGAGAAAGCCACTTCTCCAAGACAATCCAAAGTAAAATTCACCCTGACTTCCTGCCATCTGACTCCCTCCTTCACGCTGCCTGCATTCGATTACACAAGACTTGAATACTTAGCCCTGGGCTTGGTTCTGCAGGGGAAACAAAACGCAGATTAGAAAGCTGGCCCTGAGGGGAGCCTGGGGGGCTCAGTCTGTTAAGCATCTCTGACTCCTGATTTCGGCTCAGGTCATGATCTCACGGTTCATGAGTTCGGGCCCCGCGTCGGGCTCCACGCTGACAGCACAGAGCCTGAGCGAGATTCCCTCTCCCCTTGCCCCCCGCCCCTGCTCTCCCTCCCTCTCTCTCAAAATAAATAAATCAACGTTTAAAAGAGAAAGAAAGAAAGCTGGCCCTGAATAACTTGTGATCTGTACTGGGAGTGACCTGGGGATCCCGAAGCCACTCTCTTCGGATGTCCCAATCTGCAGGTGGCCCTGAGGCTGTGTGTGGACAGGCCAGGGTTGGCGGACGAGCAGGCAGGAGGGGAGCAGCGCAGACGGCAGCACCCAGGTGGACGCAGGGCTGGGAGAACAGTGGCAATGGCTGTGCACTTCCGGCATGAATTCGCTGCATTGAGCCCGTGACTAGTGGGCGCTCTATTGTTCCCCCATTTTACAGATGAGGAAACCAAGGCACAGGGATGAAAACACTTGTAGCCGCTACACTAGAAATGAGTTTAGGCTCTCCTCATAGGTTCTCCCTCCTTTCACAGATAGGGAAACTGAGGCCGCAGTCGATGCGACCAAGGCCACGGTGCAGCAGCCCTAGGCCCCCTTTCCAAGCCTCCCCACCTTTATTTTTTCTTCTTCTTTCTTTCAAGCATCTGCATCGAGATACAATTTACACACAATAAATGGATCCATTTAAAGTGGACCATTCCGTTCATTTGGACAGACATAGACACCCATGTAACCTTCCCCCAAGTCAAGATACAGAACATTTTCGGTTTTTTGTTTTTTAGTATTTTTATTTATTTCTAGGAGGGAGAGAGAGAGAGAGAGAGACAGCGTGAACAGGGGAGGGTCAGAGAGAGAGGGAGACACAGGCTCTGAAACAGGCTCCATGCTCTGAGCTGGCAGTCAGCACAGAGCCCGACGCGGGGCTCAAACCCACGAACCGCGAGATCATGACCTAAGCGAAAGTCGGACACTTAACAGACTAAGCCACCCAGGCGCCCCAAGATACAGAACATTTTCAACACTGTGGGAAGTTCCTTCCCTCCCCCCACGCCCCTACCATACACAGAAGCTCTGATCTGCCTTCTGTCCTTCTAGATTACTTTGCATTTTCTAGAAGTTTGCATCAATGGAATTGCACAGTATGTGGCCTTTTGCAAAAGCCTTCTTCACTCGGTGTGTTTTGGAGAGGCACCCAGGTCGCTGCATGTGCCGGGGTCCGTCCCCTCTCACTAGTGAGCAGGCCCGTCGCGGGGATATGTCACAGTCTGGTTACTCATCCAGTCCTGTACCCGTTCAACCACACGTGGCAAACTCACTGAGTCACAGAACCGCGGGGCCTCTGGGCATGCGTAGAGGGATCACCAAGGCCACGGTTACCCAACTGCGCTCTTACACCACTGGTATCCACACCTGGTTCCCCAGAGCAGCCGCCCGGCCCCTGCTCACACACCTCCAGTGACGGGGAACTCACTTCATTAGGAGACAGTCTCTTCCATCCTCGGGCAACTGGGCCTGTTATAAAACCCTTCCTCATTTCAGCTGTGCTGGTAAATGGTTGTCTTCTTCCTCTAGTTCTTCATATTTGCTGGAATGCAATCTTCCATGACATGAATGTCTCAGAATGTATTTATCCAATCTCCTGTTAATGGATACATGTGAGGCTTGCAAGGCTCGCTTTACAAATAGCTCTGCTATGGTAATATGTGGACTCCTGGAGCCAGTGCATGAGATTTCTCTAGAAATGGGGCTGCAAAGCTGGAGGCCATATACATGTTTTCCCTCAATCGAGAGAGAAGTCACGCTTCAGGGGCGCCCACGGTCCACACCCTCGCCCACACTTGGCCTTGTAGCCTTTATGCTTCGGTCGATCTTGTGGATGTGAACTGACGTCTCATTGTGGTTTTAATTTATATTAACTTACTTCTGGTGCTGTAGAGCATCTTTGCAAGTATTGATTGGACATTTGTGTTTCGTGTTCCCTAAATTGCCTCTTCTTTTGTTTGGTTTGGTTTGGTTTGGTTTAGTCCATTCCTCTATTTTGTATTTATTTGGAGAAGTTTTTTGTATCTTCTGATTTCCAAATTTAAATGGCTATATGCATTGCCTATCGTTTTTCCAGCCTTTGAGTTTGGGCTGTCTTTTAAATCAGTTGTGACTTTGAATGACCAATTTTTTTTTAATGTAGGCTCCTGTAAACTTCTTCCCTGATGATGTTGCTTTAGAAGTGCATCTTAAATCCTTCCAAAAGAAGGAAAGAAGGAAGGAAAAAAGGAAAGAAGGAAGGAAGGAAGGGAGGGAGGGAGGGAGGGAGAAGGGAAAGGAAGGGGGAGGAAGGGGAAGGAAGGAAGGAAGGAAGGAAAGGAAAGGGAAAGGGAAAGGGAAAGGGAAAGAAAGAAAGGAAAGGAAAGGAAAGGAAAGGAAAGGAAAGGAAAGGAAAGGAAAGGAAAGGAAAGGAAGAAAGGAAAAAAGGAAGGAAGGAAGAGAAAAAGAAGGAGGGAAGGGAAGGGAAGGGAAGGAAGACAGGTATCCAGGGGCACCTGGGTGGTTCAATTGGTTGAGCGTCTAACCCTTGATTTTGGCTCAGATTATGATCCCAGAGTCATGGGATCCACACTGAACACGGAGCCTGCTTGGGATTCTCTCTCTCCCTCTGCCCCTTCTCCCCCACTCCTTCTCTCTTTCTCTAAAGGAATTTTTTTTAAAAAAAGAAGAAAAGAAATCCTTCCCTATGCCTCATTTCATAAACGACGTTCTCCTACGTTTTCTTCTAAAGCTTTTAAGGTATTGTTCTATATTCAAGTCTGGGATGGGTTTTAGGGTGTGATGAGATGTGGGTTTAATTTCATCATTTCCATGACCAACTGCCCCAGCACAATTTACCGAGGCTCCCTGCCTGCCTTTCCCCAGTGAGCTGCAGCCCGGCCGTCTCCCGCCAGGTGTTTGTACGTGTGTGAGTCCGCTCCCAGCCCCTCTGTCTGTTGGTCTATCTGTCCTCCCTGAAGCCAGCACAACACTGCCTTAATTACCAAAACCCCATACCAGGTTTTTATATCTGGAGGGACAAATTCTCCCCTCTTGGATTTTTTTCAAAGTGGTCGTCACTGACCCTTTGCTCTTTCATATAAATTTTTGAAGAAGCTTGTCAAGTTCTGAGAAAAACCATGTCAGGATTCTCATTAGAGTTCAGTTCAATTTATAGAAGAATTTGGGGGAGAATTGACATCTTTGTAATATGCAGTCTTCCTACCCATTAACATGTTATAGTTCTCATTTATATCTTTCAATAAAGTTTTATAATTTCCCCCCAGAAAGGTCATGCACATTTTCCCATCAGATTTATTCCTCGATACCTTATTACGTTCAGTGCCCTTGTAACTAACACCTTTTAAAATTGCATTTTCTGTTTGTCGCTTATATGCAGGGAAAATGTCAAATTTTACATATTGGACTTATATGTATTATACTTATAAATACGGCCACATGGATGGAAATTCCTATTATAATTTATCTAGAGATTTTTCTACTAACAAGTCTAAGACTTGCCTTCATTTATGGCAAATGATAGTTTTACTTCCTCCTTCCCAATTTTTGTAATATTAATTTTTTGGACAGTCGGGAACATTTACTGCTGTGTTGAAAAGAATCAGTGATGGTGGGCATCTTTGTTTTGTTTCTGATCGTTCTTATTTTTTAACTATTTTTTTAATGTTTATTTATTTTTGAGAGAGAGAAAGAGCACAAACGGAGGAGGGACAGAAAGAGAAGGAGACACAGAATCCGAAGCAGGCTCCAGGGTCTGAGCTACCAGCACAGAGCCCGACATGGCGCTCGAACTCACAAACAGCGAGATCCTGACCTGAGTCTAAGTTGGACATTTAACCGACTGAGCCACCCAGGTGCCCTTTATTTCTGATTTTTAAAAGGGCGCTTCTAGTGTTTCACCATTAAAGATGATGTAGGCTCTGGGCAGAAACTCTAATCAGTTAAAGAAATTTCCCTGTTATGGTTAGTAATAGCAGTTTTGTTTTGTTTTTATCGTGTTTCATTTTATTGAATGCTTTTCCCCCCTGTGTCTATAGAGATGTGAATAACACTTAATACATTTGCTAGTGTTGAATCACCCATGCATTCCTGCATACACCCAGCATAGTCATCCTGGGGAACGCCACTGACTGTCCCTCAGTAGCCACTGTCTGCTTCTTCTTTTTAGTGACAAGGCTCCAGGACTTACACCCAGCCACATGCTCACCGGCTCAAGATCAAACTTCTCAGTGTCCCTTGCAGTGAGGTGTGACCTTGTGATTAAGTGGAGGGATAGATTGGGGGTTGGGGAGAAAGGGCGTGCAGCTTATGAGTCATCACCTATTTGAAGGCTTAAACCATTTGTCTTGTCCATCTTTTTGGCCCCTCTCCCCACCGCCTAGGAAATAGAAATGCTGGCAGGATCCTGGACGTGTGGGGGATGGTAAATCAGGATGATTCACTCTACACTGACAGAGAAATAAACTGTGTCTTCTTTAAGGCAGGAGATTTCTGTTATCACAACGCAAACTACACCCTAAGGAACGCAGTCACCCCGATTATCTTGTGTATACAGCTGGCTTCATATAATCAATATCATGGGGGAGGTCCTGTGTTCATCAGTGCTTGGCCGTCATATTCCTTTCTCATATTGCCTTTTGTGGGGGAAGGTGTTAACCAAGGTTATGCTAATTTCACTAGATAAGTTAGTAACATTGTCTCTTTTTCTATTTTTAGAAACGTTTGGATAATATGAAATTATCTCTACCTTGAATACTATAACACGTATAAAGCCAAAAAATAATAATAATAAAAATAAATTTTAAAAAACATGTATAAAGCCATCTGGGCCTGGTTTGGGAATTACGTGAGAGAAGAAAGTGGTAGCTCTTCAAAGACTAATTCAGTTTCTTTAGTGGATGGATATGAGACTACTTAGAATTTCTATTGATCCTGGAACCATCTTTTATATATCTTTCTAGAAATAGATTAGTTTTCTATTTTATTTGGGTTCTCAAATGTATTGCTAGAAAGCTATTCATAGTATTATCTTATAAGCTTTTGGTGTCTCCTTTTTAATTTGTCCCTTCTTTTCATCCTATATTATTTTGCTCCCCACCATTGTTTTGAAATGCTCCCCAAATTAGTTTTATTACGCTTTTCAAAGAACCAATTTTCAGCCTTTTTAATCCTTTCTGTGATGTAATTTTTCCCCACTTAACTAATTTCTGTTCTTTATTTTTTCCTTTGGGTTTATTGTGTTGTTCTTATTTTACTTCCCAGTTTTGAGCGCTTAGTTCATGAATTTTCAGCCTTGTGTTGTTCCAAATAAAAGAGTTTAAGGCTATAAATTTTCCTCAAATTCTGCGTTAGCTGCAACATACAGTTCTTTCTTAATCGTGGTACAATATACATAAATCTGTCACAACCTATGACTTTGGTATGTAAAACTTTATTATGTTTTAGTTCTACATAACTGAAGATTTTCATTATGATTTTCTTTTTTGTTCAATGGGTTATTTGAAACTGTTAATTTTCAGATGTTGGGGGAAGGGATTATTCTATTTTTTGCTACTGTTTTCTTAGTGGTATTGTGGTCAAAGAACATGGACTGCATCACGCTGATTCTTTTCAATTTGTTGGGGCTTGCTTTATGTATGAGCTAATATGAGGCTCATTCTTCCATAACTGTGTAGATATTCAGCGTTCTATATGTGTCTAACAAAACAAAGGTGTTAACTGCATTGCTCAAACCTTTTATATCATTACAAGTTGTTTTCATTTGTTTTGCTTGATCTATCAGCTACTAGAAAGGTATGTCAGCTGTTCCACCACGATGGTGAATTTGTCAATTCTCCTTGTAATTCTATCCCCTTTTATTTTTGCTTTATAAATTTTTAGGCTATATCATCAAATACGCACAACTTTAGAATTATTTTATCTTACCAAAAACGTTTAACCTTTTATTAAAATAGCAGCCAGCATTTTAAAGGTCTTTGTTATATTTATTATGTTATATTTTAAGCCAGTACTTACAATTTATTATAGAAATGAAAGCTTTGGGGTGCCTGGATGGCTCAGTCGGTTGGACATCTAACTTCAGCTCAGGTCATGACCTCGTGGTTCATGAGTTCAAGCCCCACATCCGGCTCTGTACTGACAGCTCAGAGCCTGGAGCTTGCTTCAGATTCTGTGTCTCCCTCTCTCTCTGCCCCTCCCCTGCTCATTCTCTCTCTCTCTCTCTCTCTCAAAAATAAATAAAACATTAATAAAATAAAAATTAATAAAATTTTAAAATAATAAATAAATAAATAAATAAAAGTTTTTGAAAAATGAGGAAACTCCTGAGGGGTGGGGGTACCCTGGAGGAGTGCTGAGGGCCCATTTGGATGGAGGTCCACTCTGCCTTGGATCAGCTACACGTTCAGTGTCACAACCAAAAGAGGTGGCCAAACAGGGATGGCCAGTTCTAACAGCCCCCAGTGGCTGGAGTCTGGTCCCCAGCCTGGCAGGATCCTCCCAGAGTGACTGGGCTCTGGGATCAAATTTCTAGAGGGTGGATTCAGACAGAAGCTAATGAATGTTTCCTATCTCCTCTTTCCCCCCATGCCCACTCCCAACCCAGCTCCCTGGACTGACCACCTGGGGCCAGTCCTCATTTCCAGTCATCTCTCTCCTTTCTGGTAGAGGAACCATACTAGGCCCAAGGGCCCCATGGGACAAATTTGGGGTTTGAGAAGGGGATTTTCTCCTCGGAGATCCTCATGAAGCCCTGGATCCAGAGTGCAGACCCTTCTCTTCATCAGGGGCTTTCCTTCTGCCTCCAGATCAGGTTCTGTGCCCCAGACATACCCAGAGAAAGGCAGGCTCCCCCTGCCCCCTGCCTGTCCCCTGCCCTGCACCTCAAGGAGCGCCCCTAGGCCACCCTCCTGCAGTTGAGAGATACACAGAGCAGCTCCTTCTGGTCCCTTGCTGGAGCACCTGCCGCTCTACTTCATGCTCCTGCTCCTAGGACGCTGTCTTGGCCTTTCTCGTCACACCCTCGGGGCATCCCAGACACTCCATGGTTCCCATCGTCATCCCGGAGACCTGCCGGCGATGCCCTCACCCAACCTCGGACGCCCACTGGCCCCTCCAACTCGATGCCTCCCCCAGTCCCCCCACCCAGTACGACACAACCACCCCACTCTCCTAACCGGGGGCTTGGACACAAATATTTTTTTCAGTTTTTTTTTTTTGTTACATTTTGATATTTTCATATTACCTTTGAATGAGTAATACATTCACATGGTCCAAAAGTCAAAAGATAGAAAAGAGCTTACTATTATGAGAAGTCAGCCTTCTGGCCCACCACCCAGCCACCTCGTCCCTCCTAGGAAGCCACCTCGGCTGCCCGTTTCTTGTGTGTCCTTCCAGGGACCTTCCAGCAGACACAAGCATCCTTCACTTCCTCCCTCTCACCCCAAAAAGGAGCCCGCGGTGGCTGGCGGGTTGCACCCTGGTGGTTTTCATTCACTATTTACCTTGAAGCTTGTTCCGTATTCGTTCAGAAAGAGCTTCCTCCTTGATTTTTGCAATTGAACAGAATTCCATTGTCTAGGGGAGCCAGAACGGATCTGATTAGTTCCTATTAAAAGACAGTTAGGGGGGCGCCTGGGTGGCTTAGTCGGTTAAGCGTCCGACTTTCGCTTAGGTCATGATCTCGCGGTTTGTGGGTTCGAGCCCCGCGTCGGGCTCTGTGCTGCCAGCTCAGAGTCTGGAGCCTGTTTCGGTCTGTGACTCCCTCTCTCTCTGACCTTCCCCTGCTCACGCTCTCTCTCTCTCTCTCTCCTAGAAATCAATAAAAATATTTTAAAAAAAATAAAAATAAATAAATAAAAGACAGTTAGGTTCCCGCCCTGCCCCGCCCCGCCCGCCCCGCCCCGCCCACCGCCGCCTCGCCCCGCCCCGCCCACCACCAACCCGCCCCGCCCACCTCCCTGCCCACTTTTGCTTCCGCTGCGAGGCCGCGTTCAACAGTGAGCATGCGCAGCTTCGCCAGGTGCCTGTATCCGAAGGCCCCTCGTTCTGGGAGAGTTGCTGTAGGGTTAACTTGTTGTTTGGGTCAAATACCGTCCACAGGGACTGTCCCCATTCACCCTCCCACCAGCAGCGCAGGAAAGCTCACCCCCTCCCACGTTCTCCCCAGCAGACTTTCAGACGACTTTCTTATCTCTGACCCTCCCGGAGGCAAAAAATGGCAATGCGGATGGAACATCAATTTGCATTTCTTTTAGTGTGAGTGAGCATTTTCAGAGGGTTCAAAGCCATTCGCATTTCCCGTTTCTGTTAACTGCGTTTCCATGCTCTTTGCCATTTTCCTAGTTGGTGTTTTTCATTGATTTCCATATTAGGGAAATAAGCTCTTTGTTACACAAGTTACAACCAGGCTTTCTCAGTTTGCTTTCCCAACAGTTGCTTGAGCCGTGAAGAGTTTTTTTCATATTTATACTGTTCTGTCCATCCGAATGTTCTTTGATGGCTTCTACGTTCTTTGTGATTCTTAGCAAGGCCTCTGACACTCTGAAATCACATTTTATTTCTTTTTTTATATATTTTTTAAGTTTATTTCTAGGAGAGAGAGAGAGAGAGACAGCGCGAGCAGGGGAGGGTCAGAGAGAGAGGGAGACACAGACTCGGAAACAGGCTCCAGGCTCTGAGCTGGCAGTCAGCACAGAGCCCGACGTAGGGCCTGAACCCACAAACCGCGAGATCATGACCTAAGCGAAAGTTGGACGCCCAACCGACTAAGCCACCCAGGCGCCCCTATTTCGTATTTTTTTAAGTTGCTTTCATGTTGATTTATTTTGAGAGAGAGAGAGAGGAGGGGAAAGAGAGAGTAGGTGCAGGGGAGGGGCAGAGAGAGTCCCAAGCAGGCTCCAGCCGTCAGCGCAGAGCCCATTGTGGGGTCGATGAGCCAGAGTCACCCAGGCACCTCTGAAATCACATTTTTTAAAACATTTTTCTGTGGTTTCTGCTTGTAGGGTTATGGTTCAGCTTTTTACGTGTGATTCTTTGCTACATCTCACAGTGCAGATGCTACGTTGTTTCCAGATCGTTCCCCATCAACCAGAACCATTTACCCTAACACTGTCTTTTCTCCCCATTGGCTGAAAAGCTACCTTTAGCTCCTTCGAAGTTCGCTCATGGGTTTGACGTTATTCCTGGACGGGGCAGCAACTCCGTGCCTTCCCTCCTCTCAGTCCCAGCCTGGGGCACCTTCAGGACCCTGTGCTTCCTGCCTCTGATTATTTCTCCACATGGGCTCCATCTCTCACTTTCCACCTGGCAGCTTTAGTTAAGAATGCAGAGAGGTGAGGGGCACCTGAGCTGCTCAGTGGGTTAACCTTCCAACTCTTTTTTTTTTTTTTTTTTTGAGAGAGAGAAAGAGAGAGAGAGAGAGACAGCATGAGCAGGGGAGGGGCAGAAAGAGAGGGGGAGGCACAGAATCCTAAGCAGGCTCCAGGCTCCAAGCTGTCAGCACAGGGCCCGACACGGGGCTCAGACTCACACACTGCAAGATCATGACCTGAGCCCAAGTCAGACACTTAACCAACTGAGCTACCCGGGTGCCCCAAGCCTCCAGGTCTTGATTTCTGCTGGGGTCATGATCTCACAGTTTGTGGATTCGAGCCCCGCATCACGCTCTGCGCTAGCGGCACAGAGCTGCTTGGGATTCTCTTTCTCCCTCTCTCTGCCCCTCCCCTGCTCGCGTTCTCTCTGTCTCTGTCTCCCTCTCTCAAAATAAATGAATAAACTTTAAAAAATGCAGATAGATGAATGTAGGTGCTGCGGTGCTGCGGGAGGAGGGCCAGGAGCCTTCCCAACTGTCAGTGGGGTCCTGTTTGCCCTCTGTGAGGCTCACTGTCTTTCAGGGAGGGAGGGTTCCCTCCCCACCCCACCTGCTATCACTCTCCCACCCCCAGGCCTGACCCCTGGAAGGTCTTCAGAGCTGCTCAGTGTAGCCCTGCCCTCACCACTTTCCCCGCCCCAAATCCCTGCCCTCCGCTTCTGCGCAGCCAGACCCCATTTCTCTTCCAAGACTCAGCCCTGGGAGCCCTAGCACCCTCTGCTCACCTCCCCACTCCTTAGCCTTCTCATGGGAGGGAAGTAACAGAGACCCCAGTCCCAGCCCGTCTGGCAGAGGTCTGGACACACCTCTGCTCTAACCGGACAGAGACAAGGGCTCTTGGGGCAACTTCACTCCATGCGATCCATCTTCCCCATCTTGTCCAATGGACACGTCTTGGGTTTTGACCCCCAGGCCACGTAACCGCCACTCCTACTTTTCTCTTTGTGTCCTGGCCTTGGGAGGCCAGTCCTCTGGTTCCACTGTTGAGGGAGGGGGAGGGGCAGAGGATTCTGATGCTAAGCAGGGAGGGGAGACAGATGCCTTTAATCCCAGGGTGGGTGGGGAGGATGGCCTCCTGCCTGCAAGTCCCCTGGGCCCTGTGAGGTTGACTTACTGCTCATCATGCAACACAAAGTTAACAAGCTGGTCCCAAGAGCTGGGTCCTGGGGAAATGGCAGTGGACGAAGCCAAGTCCTTACCCCCAGGGGGTTCACACGCTGGGGGGAACATAGACAGTAGGCAAGTTCATACTTGTGTAATGATAATAAAAGTGGTGAAAAGTATCACAAAAAGCTGACAAGGGAGGCCGAGGAGAAAAAAAGGCAGAGGGGAAGACAGCTTGATTAGAGGCCAGACTGAGCTCCGCAAAGATGGGAGAAGGGCACTGAGGGAGGAAGGACCAGCCAAGGGCAAAGGCGGGAAGGAGCGCGGAGTGTTCCAGAAGGCCAGAAGGCCCGTGGGGCTCAGTGAAGTGTGCGAGCACAGCGGCGGGAGGCCAGGCCCTCCAGACCACTGCGCCTTCCCTCCTCAAGCAGGGAAACCCCATCTGCCTCGAGAAGACGCCCCCTGGCGGCCGGATGAGGCATGGACTCTAGCGGAAGGAAGGCAGAAGCTGGGAGAACCTGGCCTCACTGAGGTGGCCAGGCGAGAGGGACAGAGGCTGGGACCAGGGAGACGGTGGTGCAGGACAGGAGAAGGGAGCAGATCCAGAATATATGCTGTGGGGTCTACAGGATTGGCTGATGCAGTCAAAGATGGGACCAACTTCCTTCTTAGCGATCTCGCAGATGGAAATGCCATTTAACCCGGAAGGGGTGACCTGGAGGAAGGGGTTTGCAGGGTCCGGAATCCAGGCTTCCACTCTGGATCTTTCGGTTGAGAAGCCTGTCAGGCAGGGGCATGCCAAGTGCGCGTCTGCGTGATGAGTCTGGAGCAAGGGGAAAGGTCCAGGGTGGACTTAGTAAGCATGGAGTGGTCCAGAGGTAGAGATACTCGAAAGGGTAGGGGGTCACTCAGGGAACGAGGGCTGCTCAGGACAAGCAGGATCACCTGGGGATCCACACACCTGGCTGCCTCCCCCCCCAGGAGCCTAGACCTCCTGACCCACCCCATCCACCCTGGTGGACTCCACTTCAGGCTCAGCAAGTCCCCAGGGCCTCCGCCGTCCCCTTGCTGACTCTCGAGGGCTCTCTTTCACATACACCCCTCCCCCGAACACATTCTGGAACCACCACCCTCTCCTTCAGGAGATGACCTCAGCTTCCCCCACCCCAAAACCTGCCTAGACATGGCTGTCCCCTCCTCCACCTTCCTCTCTCACTCACCGGCCTGGAGTCAGCTGGGTGTTCAGAGCCACCACCTCCACCATCCATCTGCCCCTCGACATGCATAACCGCCGAGAGCACCGAGTAGCCAGCCACCTCGCACACCTCCCGCAGCAGATCTACTGGCAGAATCAGATTCGCATCCAGACCCATAGTTGCAAGGGAGCCGGGAGAAATGATGTTTTGAGCTTTCCGGGCTCAATGGCTCAGGGCAACACAGCAGAGGGAGAAGAGAAGAAGGTAAGTGAGCCAACCCATGGCTCCATCTCGGGCCCCATTCTCCCTGCATCCCTTGCCTGGTGGCCACGGGTCCCCTCTTTTAAGTACTTTCCAAACACTCACCTTGCAGTTGCTTTGAGATCCTTTCCCTGGCTCTGGGGATCTGCAGACCCTGTCCATTCCAGGCAAGAAACCCGGCCGCAGGGGCCTGAACAGGCAAGGGTTTATTGCCTCGTTTGGCGAGATGTCGGTAAGGGGCAGCCCAGGCCTGGGGCCGCAGCCCTGTGGTGCTTCCAGAAGCCCAGACTCACCTTGGTTTCTGGCCCATCATCCTTAGCTGCAAGATGGTGGCTGTGCCTCCCCGCCTCATAGCCACCTGCCAATCGGCAAGAAGGGGGGAGGGGAATGCCCAAACTGCATTCTCCTGATGAGAAATTCCTTTGCATCAGGAAGGGACACCCTCTCCAGGGACTTCCTCATTGGCCAGGATCACATGGCCACCTTGGCTACAAAAGATCCTGGGAAATGATTTACTCTATAGCAGAGGAAGGGAATCGGGAGACGAATTGGAAACAGGTATCGAACGAGCCCATGTTTAATATTTGCTAGAGCCATAAAAGGAATTCATTGGCTTATGAAACCGAGTTATCTGGGCTCCGGGCACTGGTGGATCCAGAAGCTCATAGAATATCATCCAGACTCAATCTCTTGCTCTTCAGCTGCACACTCCCTTATGGTCAGGATCCTTCTGGTGGTGCCAACAGCTCCAGATGTGCATCATCCTCGTGGCTAGAAATCACAGCTGAAAGGGAGACTCGTTTTCCTGATGGTCCCAGCAAACATCCCAGGGCTGAATCCCATTGGCCCTACTTTGGTCACAGGCTCAGTCCTGGACCAGTGACCACAGCCAGAAGATGGGACGTTATTAGCCGGGCGTCGGCTTGCCTTCTCCACACCCTTCCTGGCTCTAGGGATGGAGTCGGCCTCATAAGTCACGTGGCTTGAGTGTGGGGGGACGGTGATCACCAAAGAAATAAAGCCACTCTCTGAATAAGGAAGAGCCGATGCCAGATAAGCACCAGCAAATGGCTGTAGGCCCCTCCCTCGCCTTCCCCGACGAGCCTCCTCCGGTCCTTCTGCCTCTCTGACCTCATCCTCAGCTCTGGGCCCTTCTTGCAGCTCGGATCCCACAGTGCTGGTCTCTACAGGCACCTGAACTCAACCATTTGCCCCCTCCAAGCCCCCATGAGCAAGTGCGTGCGGCCTATGACCTTGTGGTCACCCATACGTTAGTGACACCCAGATAGTTTTCTCCGACACCCAGATAGCTTTCTCCAAACCAGATCTTGTCGCAAAGCCCCAGATCGGAGGAGGGGGCCGCGTTTTAATATTCGCCACCGCTATCAACACACAGAACACCGGCTTCATCATCTCACCCATTTTGCGTGTACCATTCGGGGGTATTAAATACACTCACGATGTACAAGCGCCAAGCGCCATCGGCCACCAGAACGCTTTTCATCTTGTAAAACTGGAACTCTGTCCCCACGAAACACTCACTGCTCACTCCCTCCTCCCCCAGCCCCATGGCCCCCTTTCTATGTTCTGCCTCTATGACTTTGACTCTCGTAAATATTCCACAGAAGTGGAGTCATATGGTGTTTGCCCTTTTGTGAATTACTTCTCTTGGCACAATGAACCCCAGTTTCATCCATGTTGTAGGTACTGCAGAACATCCTTCCTTTTTAAGCCTGAATAATACTCCGGTGTAAAGAGGTGGCACATTTGCTTATCTGCTTATCTGTAAGGGAGCGAGTGCGCTGCCTCCACGTTTTAACTACTGTGGGTAATGCTGCTCTGAACACGGGTGTATGGCTTCCTCTTCAAGACCCTGCTGACAAAAACTGAGGACTGGTGGATGTGGGGGGGAGGAGGGGTGGGCACGGAGGAGGGCACTTGTGGGGATGAGCACTGGGTGTTATGTGGAAACTAATTTGACAATAAACTATTTGTAAAAAAAAAAAAAAAAAAAAAAAGACCCTGCTGTCCATTCTTCTGGGCGTATCCCCAGAAGTGGAATGCTGAGTCGGCCAAGAATTCTATTTTTATTTTATTTTACTTAAAAAAAAATGTTTTTACTGTTTTATTTGTTTCTGAGAGAGAAAGAGAGACAGCGTGAGCAGGGGAGAGTCAGAGAGAGAGAGGGTAACACAGAATCCAAAGCAGGCTCCAGGCTCTGAGCTGTCAACACAGAGCTTGACGTGGGGCTCGAACCCACGAACCATGAGATCATGACCTGAGCTGAAGTCGATGACGCTTGACCGACTGAGCCGCCCAGGTGCCCCAGGGATTCTATTTTAATTGTTTAAGGAGCCGCTGTACTGTTTTCCACAGCAGCTCTACCATTTTACCTTCCCATCAACAGTGACCGGGGGTTCCAATTTCTCCACGTCCTCACCAACGTTTATTTTTTGGTTTTCTGTTTAATAAAAGTTACCCTAACGGGACTGAGGTGCTGTTTCACTGCAGTTAGGATTGGTGTCTGCCCAGTGAGGAGTGATGTCGACACCCCTTCACGTGCTCATCGCCATTAATTAGTACGTCTTCCCTGGAAACATGTCCATTGAAGTCTTCTGCCTGTTTCTGAATCAGGCTGTTTGCTTTTTCTTCATGTTTATTTATTTATTTATCTTGAGAGAGAGAGAGAGAAAGAACATGAGCAGGGGAGGGGCAGAGAGAGGGAGAGACAGAATCCCAAGCAGCTCCAAGCTGTCAGCGCAGAGCCCGATGTGGGGCTCGAACTCACGAACCGTGAGATTGTGACCTGAGCCGACTTCGAGAGTCAGACCCTTAACTGACTGAGCCATGCAGGCTCCCCTCCTCCCGCTTTCTTATGTAAGGAGTTTTAAGAGTTTTTCTGTATGTTCTGCGTATAATTCCTTATCAGATATAGAGATTTGTACATATTTCCTCCCATTCTGTGCGTTGCGTTTTTACTCTGTTGATGGTGGGTTTTGACGCACAAAATTTTTCATTTTCATGGCTCGCCCGGGATGGGTGGCCGGGATGCAAACTCGGACCATCTAAATGCAGAATGCAGGTTCTTAACTACGGACAGACGGACGGACAGACGGGTGATGAAAGGATGGGTGGAAAATGGATGGCGGGAGATGGAGGGAAGCTATGAGGGGGGACAAAGGAACAGTTGGGGGGGTTGCTCGAGAGGCCCTCCCATGCTCGGCTGCATCCCAACCCCTCCCCCCCGCCTCCAGCCCTGAACAGGGCTGGGCTAGGGGGAGGCAAGTGAGACATCACCTCAGGCACAGAATCTAAGGGAAACCCAAGATTCACCAATCAAGATAAATACTACTCTGTGCTATGTCTAGAAATCAAAATCAAAGCAGGGCACCTGGGTGGCTCAGTCGGTTAAGCTTCTGACTTTGGCTCAGGTTGTGATCTTGTGGTTCATGGGTTCGAGCCCTGCATCCGGCTCTGTGCTGATGGCTCAGAGCCGGGAGCCAGCTTCAGATTCTGTGTCTCCTTCTCTCTCTGCCCCTCTTCCACTTGTGCTCTGTCTCTCTCTGTCTCAAAAATAAATAAACCAAAAAAGATTTTTTTAAAATAAATCAAACTCAAAGCAACAAATCATGGTGAACAAAACATTAACAACTTACGTACAGGCAGGATCAGAGCCAGCCCTGCATGACCACACCCCCCTCACCCTGGTCCAGGCCTTACCTACCAGCCCGGCACCTCCCTGTCCCCTCGGCAGAGGGTCAGGAGCCACAGAGCGGAGAAGGAATGGGAAGACAGAGGCGGAGCTTCCAGGCCCTGCTCAGCCTCCAGTCACCGCCCAAGACCCCTGGGGAGCCCCCGGCTGTGGCTTCCCTGAGCGCCATCCCTGCGGCCACCACAGGGCGGAGCCCGCGGGCTGGCTTTGGTCTCTGAGGAAACCGAGGAAGTGGAAACCAAGGGGCCAGCCCCTGCGATGCCCCGTCTGGCCCCTCCTTGCAACCCAGTCTCCCTGGAACGGACAACCCAGGCTGGGCCCTCTCACTGCCCCAAGGCCAGGCCCAGCACCAGCTGTCTTTTGTGGACTCTTCCAGGAAGTCCCCCAGGCCTTCCCTCCTGGGTGGTCATTATCCCTGGTTTTTTGCAAAAGTAAACCGAGGCCCAAAGAGGGAGAACATATGTATTCCGGAAGTATCTAAGGGTTCAGTGAGCACACAGTCCCATCTCGTTGACCTGCAGATGAAGGCTGAGCATGGCTGAGTGACTCAGTTCCCGTCAGATGGCCAGGAGGGACAGAGCCAGCAGGGGACACCTGAGTTTGCCTAAGTGCGGGCCTCATGCCACCCTCTGTGACCTGCAAGGGGTCGAGGCCTGCAGACTGAGGTCCAGAGAGAAGGTTCTAGCAGGTGGGAGTCAGGCGTCCTTTGTCCCTCCCACCCTGGTGCTGACTTTGGGCAAGACTCAGCCCCTCTCTGTGCCAGGGGGTGGTCTCAGGACGCTGAGGATCCAAGGCCACGTGGAGAAACCAGACACGCCCCCCGCCCCCCAGGATACTGACAGCCCGGTGTGGGCTGAGCAACAGACAGACCCTGAGCGGCACTGAGGCAACAGAAAAGACAGTAGGAAAGAGAATGAAAACGAGACTCGGGACGCTTGGGCCCCCAGCCTCCTGCCCCTGCCACGGCGTTCGCTTCCTTAAGGGCAGAGACTCCCAGGACCCCTGAGGATCCTCCAGCAGAGGCTTCAGGGATCGCAGATCCACTGGCGTCACAGGCGGGTCTGTTTCAGCCCACTGCTGCATGACTAAGGCTTCTGATGATCAGAGTCGCCCTGCAACCTGGGTGTGGCCTTCCTCGGAGCCCGGGTGAGGGCCCAAGTCCCGTGCTGGAAAATGGCAGGAAACTGCTGATAGGGCAAGCACAGATGAAGCCGAGAGCTAAAGCATGAGTGCGAGCTGGCCAGAGGTGGTGAGGAGAAGGAGGAGACAGGCGGAAGGAGTGACATGTACAAAGGCCCTGGGGCAGGAGAGAACACAGACTGATCATGACAAAGAAGGATCATCCTAGTGCTGTAGCCTAAGGCAGAGGGAAGAGCAACAGGCAGCAGCCAGCTTCCAGAGAGTTCCCTGGGTCATGTTGGGGGTCTCACTGCCACAGGGAGGCCAGCCCCTGATGGTTTTTAAGGGAAGAAGGATGGGACCAATTAGCTTT
Source organism: Proteles cristata cristata (assembly GCA_017311185.1). NCBI lineage: Eukaryota > Metazoa > Chordata > Mammalia > Carnivora > Hyaenidae > Proteles > Proteles cristata. The sequence continues at coordinate 1,283,887 of JAESUZ010002068.1, read as the reverse complement.
CAAAGTGGGAGGTCTCAGCTCAGAGAGCCCCATCCCTGCCCTGGGGTGGGGGCGGTTCTGGATGGTCTGTCAACCCATGAGGAGCAGCTGGGCAGCCCGGGTTGCCTCCGCCCCCCCAGACCCCAGCTACTGCGCCATGAACATGAACCTGGGGAGCTGAAGAGAAGAGACCAAAATGGCAGAAAGGCAGACCCATGAGAACATGTGCAAACAGATCGCTTTGTTAAAGTCTATAAATTACACTTTTGAGCAAAGAAGAAAAAAAGAGAGCCTGCAGGGTAGACTGAACCTGATACGTCTATGTCCTCAAGTATCGTTTCAATCTTTTGAAGAACCGATAAAAACTCTAGAGGCGTGGCCTCCAAAATAACTAGAACTGGTGTCCCAGAAATGTGACTCAGTCTTAACCACAAGATCACAAAAGTCAGAACCAAACTCTGGGCCGGAATCCGTGCACACTGGCAGCCGCTCGCTGAGCCTGTGTGTCCGGGTCTGTAAACGGAGTGATATCGTGCTGGGGGCCAGGGGATGACTCCAGCCTGGCCCCCCCCAGCTGCCTCCCCCTCCGGGCCCTCCTCCCCTCCTGCAGGGGCCCTGCCAGCCACAAATGCCCCGTGTGTCTGGTGGCTTGACTCAGGGAGCGTCGCTCCTTCTTAAGAACACCCTCCCCACCCGGCTCCGGTGGACCCCACCTCTTGATCTTTGCTCGGCACCCCACTTCACTGCCTCCACTTCCTCAGCTCCCCCTGCCTGCGGCCCCCGCCTCACCACCTCCCACCCCGAGCCGCTAACACACTGGGCGCTCAGAGACCTTCACTTCCCCAACACCCACCCGAGACATTGCTGACCACTTCTTCAAAGGCCCTGTCTCAGGGTCTCTGACTGGTCCCCACCTGCTCCCTCCTCCCCACCCCCATCACTGCAGTAGCATTTCCCTGCAGGGCTCCCCAGGCTAACATCTGGGTTCCTCCCCGCAGCCCCAGGTCTATTGCCGCCTGCAAGCCGCAAGTGCTCTGATTCCCAGGATCCCCTGCATCCGGGTGTGAGCAGGGACCCGCCTGGGCCAAATAGGATGAGCAGAGCCCTGGCGGCTGCAGTCACATAGGTGCTGGCACCAGAAACTGCCAAAGCCATCTGGGGACCCTGAGGGAGGCAGAGTGCAGGGCGCCTGACCTCAGCCCCGGCTCACCCCACAACACAGCCACCTAGACCTCCTGGAGGTTTCTGGGTTTTTTTCCAGGCCCTGGTCCAGGGAGCTTTCCGGGAGGGACAGAGTCTCCGGTGTGCACATGATATGCATGCATTTGCTTGCTGTGCAAGTGCAGATTACTGTCCCTTGCAGAAATGACTGTCCCCAAACTCCCACCACCTGTGTCTGAAAGTGGAAGTGGAAGTCAGGGAACAGCTGAGTGGAAGGTGGAGGCCTGGGAGGCGGAGTGGGGAGGAGGGAGAGACCTGAGACAGAATGAATCCACCCTCCAGCCCATTACAGACTCTGAGCTGCCGTTCATGCTGTTCCAAGAACCTGGAACCCCCCCTCCCCAACCTTCTCTGAAGCACAGACTCCTGCTGGACCTTCCATAGCATTCTTTCCCTCCTCGTACAAATATCCAAGGCTCTGGCCCGGCATCCCTGCTCTGGGAAGCCCTCCCTGAGAGGGTTAAGAACCCCTCCAGCCCCAGGCTTCTCACTGAGTGGCCGTGGTGGCTGTGGAGTTTCCTGGCCCGCAGCTCGGGTTTGCACTCAGGAGCTCCTGGCCACCTACTCAGTGTGAAATGACAACTGTCACCTCACACCTCCCCTCCCCTCGAAATGCCACCTTGCAAGTCCTACGCTCAGATCAAAACCTTTGGGGATCCCGGAAGCACATGCCTTGCACCAAAGGGCCACATTCTCGGACGTCTGAGCCGGACACCTAGGGACCGGCTGCACATACCATGGACACCTGTGCCCTGAGTACTGAGCCACAACCTTCGCGCGTCTTGCTTTTGCATCTCCTCCTGCACACAGGAGAGAAGGAGGCTTTCTTATCTCGCCTTTGCCAATAAGGAAGCCGACTCACAGGGTAAAGTCACGTGCCCCAGGCCACATGTGCAGAGATGGGATTGGAGCCCAAGACTCAGACTAACATAGAAAACCGAAGAAGGCCGCCTGGGGGGCTCAGTCAGTTAAGCCTCCAACTCTTGGTTTGGGCTCAGTTCATGGTCTCGTGAGATGGAGTCCCACATCGGGCTTCAGGCATCGTGCTGAAGCGTGGAGGCTGCTTGGGATTCTCTCTCTCCCTCCCTCTCTCTCTCTCTCTCACTGCCCTTCCCCAGCCCCTGCTGGCTTGTTCTCTCTCTCAAAAGAAGCATTTAAAATAATGCAAAGAGAGGCACCTGGGTGGCTCAGTCTTTAAGCACCTGACTTTGGCTCAGGTCTTGATCTCACGGTTCGTGAGTTCGAGTCCCAAGTCCCACATCAGGTGAATTTGAGCCCCAGTTTGGGTGAACTAGAGCCCCACATCAGGTGAGCATGAGCCCTACTTCGGGTAAAACACAAGCCCTGGGTGAACCCCACTTCTCTCTCTCTCTCTCTCTCTCTTCCCCTACCCCACCCCTCGTGAGATTCTCCCTCTCTCTCTGCCCCTCACTCACTTGTGCCTCCCCTGTCTCTTAAATAAATAAATAGATATTTAAAAAATAAAAATAAATCTGGGGCGCCTGGGTGGCTCAGTTGGTTAAGCATCTGACTCCAGCTCAGGTCATGATCTCATGGTCTGTAGGTTCGAGCCCCGCGTTGGGCTCTGTGCTGACAGCTCAGAGCCTGGATCCTGCTGCGGATTCTGTGTCTCCCTCTCTCTGCCCCTCCCCCACTCACGCTCTGTCTGGCCCTCTCTCTCAAAGATAAGTAAACACTAAAAAAATTTTTTTAAATAAAAGTGAACTTTGAAATGCAAAGAGAGTTCAAATCACCTTACACCCCACAACTCGGAGACAACACCTGTTAACGTTTTGGTGAACACCCCTCCAACATGTGTTTCTCTCTGAGGCTTCGAAGGGATGAGCCATGAGCCGGATTCACCCATTTCATTGGCTTTCGTGTTGTTCTGCAGCTCACCATTTTGCAAGCTTTGAAAAAGCAAATCAATGATTAACATCACACACAAATTTATAAATCCAGCAATCCTTGAAAAACAGAGATCTGGTCTTCCCGGGCTCTTGTCATTTCAAGGCAATGGTTGGCTGAAGCTGAAGACCACTTCACACGGGACAAGCCCTTCTATTTTGCCACAAGCCCCGCCTTTCCCTATCGTGTCACCAAGTAGGACTACTTCCCTCACTCACCTGCCCGGCTCCTAGACTGGCAAACTCTGCTCCAGGCATTTACAAGAGCTAACATCTGTCAAAAAGCTACAACCCACCAACCACCACTCAAACGTGCCAGACGTGGGTTAATTTCTTTCATCTTCAAAGTCATGATATGGAATAGGCACTATTATTGTGCCCATTTTACAGATGAGTAAGGTGGGGCTCGCGGAGGCGACATCGATTTGCCCAAGACCACGGTGAGGAAGCAGCAAAGTCCGGACAGTCTGGCTCCAGAGTCGGCCTCCAACCCCCTTACTGTGGGCAAGGATGCGCACACTCAGCTCCGGGTTGAGGATAACGTTCCATACTGATCAATATAGTCTAGGATCATCTGAATAATAAAAAGAAGAGAAACTGAAAAAAAAAAAAAGGCAAGAGTAGACATTTGTTGCTTCTATCCACCTGGTGTTTCCTCCTTTAAGGAACAGCCCTTCTCCAGGCAGTTTTGGTGGGCTATCTCCCCAACCCGCCCCCCCCTACCCCCTCGCCCCCCCACCCCCCCACCTCCCCACCTCTTCCTTGACCAGGAGGCTGTGCACGTGACCCAGTCCTGACCAATCATGACCAACCATGGCATTTCTCTCATGACATTGCAGGGATTGGTTCAGAGGTGGGCACATGACCCAGTTGTAGCCAATCAGAGCCTTTCCCTAAGAGTTTTTTTTCCCCGCAGGCCATCTTTCCAAAGTTAAAGGTGATCTGATGTGAGCGTGTCCACAGACAGGGGTCTGTGTGGCCAGGCTGGCTGCCCTTTGGAGAAAAGCCACTCTAAGCCAGAGAAAGAAACAATTCAAACAGACTGAGAAAATGAGAAAGAGAGAAAGAGGGAGAGGGAGAGGGAAATTTTGAGTCTCTGATATCCGTGTCCCCAAGGTCAACCACATCTCTGATTCTCCAGGAACTGAGCCAGTAAATTCCAGCTTAGGCTACACTGAGTTATATTTACGGAAAACCAAAGGATGAGTGAATTCGCCATCCTCGTTATTCTCTTTAATGACTCACACTGGCCCATCATATGGGTTCAACATAATTTATTAACCACTCAGTGTCTGGTCAGCATTTGGCTCTTCCCAAATCCCTCTGCCAACAATGACGTGGGAAAGATCCTTTGTGTGTTCATCCTTTTCCACATGTGTGCAATTATATCACGTGGGGCAATTTCTTTTTCTTTCTTTTTTTTTTTACAAATAGTTTATTGTCAAATTAGTTTCCACATAACACCCAGTGCTCATCCCCACAAGCGCCCTCCTCCTCCCCCCCACACCCATGAGTCCTCAGTTTGTTCTCAGCATTCAAGAGTCTCTCATGGTTTGTCTCTCTCCCTTTCCTCCACCATTTCTCCCCTTCTTCTCCCCCATGGTCCTCCGTTAAGTTCCTCCTAATCCTCCTATATGTGCAAACATATGTTTATCCTCTGCCTGACTTATTTCGCTCAGCATAACACCCTCAAGGTCCATCCATGTTGCTACACATGGCCAGATTTCATTGTTTCTCATTGCCATGTAGTATTCCATGGTATAGATAAACCACATCTTCTTGATCCATTCATCTGTTGATGGACACTTAGGCTCTTTCCAGGTTTTAGCTATTGTGGAGAGTGCTGCTATGAACATTGGGGTACATGTGCTCCTATGCATCAACATTTCTGTATCCCTTGGGTAAATTCCTAGGGGTGGGGCAATTTCTAGACATGAACTTGAACATCGAACTGTGCTCTGCTGCCCTTGACCCCCAACCCTGCCTTGGGCGTACTAAGTCATGGACCATCCCCCAGGCCCAGTTTCCTCTTGTCCTGCTGTACCACAGGCTCCCAGTAAGTCTTGTGGCCAAACCTGGACAAGGAAAGACAGGCCTGAGGATATCGGGCACGTTTGGAAGGCTCACTTGCAGCTAGGGTCTCGCAGGCCAGAGCCTCAGCAGCCCCAAGATTCAGGGGTGACCCACCTGCCAGGCAAAGCCTGCCTCCAGTTCCCAGTCATGAGAAAAAAAAAAAAGAGAAATCAGAGAAAACTATGAAAGGGAGGGACCTCAGAGATGATTAATCCCAGGCACACACCCTGCCCACCACCCACCATGCCCCACATGGCCCAGTGGGCCCCATGTGGGCCAGGATTTTTGTCTGCCCTGTGGCAATGCCAGAAGAGTGTATGGCACATAGTAGGTCTTCAAAAAACATCTACTGAATAGATGGGTGGATGGATGCATGGATGGATCGATGGATGGACAGATGGGTGGATGGACAGATGGGTAGATGGACGGATGGATGGATGGATGGACGGACGGAACGGACGGATGGATGGATGGATGGATGGACGGACCGACGGACGGACGGACGGATGGACGGACGGATGGATGGATGACAGATGGTGGATGGACAGGGTAGATGGATGGACGGGACGGAAGGATGGATGGATGGATGGATGGATGGATGGATTGATGGACGGATGGATGGATGGATGGATGGACGGATGGGATGGACAGATGGGTGAATGGACGGATGGATGGATGGATGGATGGATGGATGGATGGACGGAAGGATGGATGGATGGATGGATGGATGGATGGATGGATGGATGGATGGACGGACGGAAGGATGGATGGATGGATGGATGGATGGATGGATGGATGGACGGATAGATGGGCAGATGGATGGATTACTCCAACTGTGCAGCCCAAATGGGTTCAAGGGCAAGTTCTGATCCTTACTCATTCATTAAGCCCCTCCCCTCTCCAGGTCTCAGTTATCCCATATGTAAATGAGGTCATTGAATTAGACCATCTCTAAGCTCCTTCCAGCTCCCTCACCTCCAAACCAGCTGTGTCCAACAGGTGAGGAATTCTGAGCTTTGGGGCAACAGAAAACATCACCTACATGGTGTTACTCTGGTTGGATTCAAGGGCTGGACCTTTCCTATCTCTCCCCTCAGGGGCGGGAAGTCCATCAAACTTCTTTCTAAATGTTTGAAGTGATGCTTGCATACGTTCAGGGTGGGAATGAAGTCAGACAGCGCAGGGCTTGAACCTGAGCTTGCCACTTCCTGGCTGTATTACCTTCAGCACGTAACTTAACTCAGTTTTCACCCCTGTGAAACAAGGATGGTAATACACTTTGTTGGGTTGTGGAAGGCTTAAACGGAAGGATATACAAGCACTTAGTACAGTGGCCGGCATGAGGTGAGCACTCCATAAAGGTAGTCATGCTGTCTGAAGACCTCCCAAACCCCACATTTGGGGACTGCTGTTTTTTGTCCCATGACCAATGATGGACCAACTATGGACAGCCAGCTAGTTCACATGGAGGAAACAGATCCCCAATTTGGGGGGAAAGAGTTGACCTCAGGCCAGAAAGAGCCTCAGGATGAAGCCTTTAAGGGAAGCTTTTCCCATCTGTGTTCTTTTTCCTACCTGAAATTCAGGCACGATGGCTGGAGATCAGGCAGCCACTTTGGGCCATGAGGAGACCTTTGGGATGGAAGCAAAAGTTAAGGGGAGCCTAGATCCCTGATTACAAGGCTTCTATGAGAACAGTCCTATATTACCTGCCTCAGGCTTCTTTCTCATAAGGGATAAATATACCTCTAATATCTTTAAACTATTGTTACTTGGGTTTTCTGTTTCATATAAACAAACCTAGGTTTATCTGTCCCCATTTTGCAGACAACAAAAAACAAGGCTTAGTTAGAAGAAATTCACACAGCTAGTTGAGTTGGGATTTGAATCTAGGTCTCTGCAGTTCACCCACTATTGATTCTACCAAACTCGTTGCCACCCACAACGAGAGGGTCCCTCCCTCCCAGGCTACCTGCATATATGTGATTAGACAGGACCAGGGCTGTAGGGACAGAGGGAGGGAAGGCGTAATCACAGAAGGCTTTACAGAGAAAGTGGTATTTGAGCTGAATCTTTAGGGAATGAGATAATATCAAGAATTCAATGATTCAACCAGCCCTTCAGACAAAACAGGAAGTCCTAGATGCCAGCCTGTGGCCCTGGGCAAGGCACGTCCATCAGGCAAGGCTGCAGCATTAGGAGGTTTCAGGGACCCCCTAAACCCATCTTCAGGCTCAGTGATTCATCCGGAGGCTTCACAGAACTCAGCACATAGTCTTACCTACAGTCATGATCTATTACAGCAAAAGGATACAAAGCAAAACCAGCTAAAGCACCTGGTGTGAGATCCGGAGGAAATGAGGCATGATCATCCAAGTGTCCTCTCTGAGTGGAGTCACACGGGCGGCACTAAGTCCTCCAGCAGCAAATTGTACAAATGCACGTGAGGTTCTGTCAAGCAGGGAGGCTCAGAAGACTTTGCCCCAGGGCTGGTCATGTAGGCGCCGTCTGCCCAGCATAGACTAAACTTCTAGACTCCCAGTAGGAAAGCAGTGTTCAGCATAACCCACATTGTTCGCACAGCTTAGGCTCAGTGAGCCACTCTTATTGGGGAACAGCAGGAACCCACCAGAAATCCAAGTTCCCAGAAGCCCAGCCGAAGGCCAAGCTGGCAAGCATGCTTTGTAAAGGATGGCAGTCCCGTCCCTGCTGTGTCCATTTTTCCGCACAGGGAATGACACCTTCCTCCCCATTTCTGTTTTTGGGGTGACCCAGGAAATGCTCGTTTGTGCCTCAGACCCAGATCTGCAGAGAAAAACATCTAGTTGACTACACAGCTCACTTCGCCACGTTTTCTACAGAATCATGTTGAGTTATGCAAGAGCCAAGGGCGGGAAGAGGGCTGGTGTCAAGAGTCTGAGCTGGCCACTGACTCAAGTTTCAGCTCTGTCAAGCACATCCCAGAAATGAGCCTGAGTTTTCACTTCGATGAAATGAAGGCATTGGCTTTCACCTGTATCAGTGAGCTTGTGCTGCGTAACAAACCACCCCCAAAGCAGACCTTTGTCATTTCTCACAGTATCATGGGACAGACATGTGGGCTGAGCTCCGCTTAGGGGTCCTTCTTCCGGTGTTGCTCAGGCTCACTCAGGAGGCTACAACCAGGTGGTGGTCAGGACAGCTGGACCTTTCTCCGCATGGCCTCTCATCCCCCAGCCGGCGAGGCCAGAGGCTGGTTCTCATGGCAGGTGGCCAGAGTCAAGGGGAGGAGGAACAGACTCTACCTCCGGATGGGAGGAGGGGCAGCATAGCCATGCAAAGGGGTGTGCACATGGGGAGGGGTGGAAATTGCAGCCAACTTTGGCATCCACTGCACTATCTCCCCTATGGTCCTTTTGTTCGTTCATTCATTCATTCATTCATTCATTCATTCATTCATTGCTTTTACCAGACACAGAGAAGTGGAGGTGACCTTGTCCTCATGGAGCCTCCAGACTGGTAGGGAAACAGATGAATAAATTGACTTGTGCTGCAAAGTTACACCGAGTAAGCATTTATTTTTATATATTATTTTTCGTTTATTTATTTTGAGAGAGAGAGAGAGCGCAAGTGGACGAGACGCAGAGAGAGACTCCCAAGCGGGCTTCCACACTGTCAGCACAGAGCCTGATGCGAGGCTCGAACTCACAAACCGTGAGCTCATGGCCTGAGCCCAAATCAAGAGTGGGGTGCTTAACCGACTGAGCCACAAAGGCGCCCCTAGAAATTTCTTTACACAATACTTTTGTTCCACAAAGAAATTGGATCAATCTGCCAGAAAAGGCACAGGCAATGAAACTGGGAATTTTAACCAGAAAGAAAATTAAAAACAAGGAAGGAAAGAAGATAGTGATTATCGGGTACCCAACTATGTCCTAAGCATCGTACATACACGCTCTCCTGTCATCTGTTCTATACCCGGAGGTGAGTAGTTATTATTCGCCTTTTATAGGTAAGCAAGCCAAGGCTCATTGCAGATAAGCAGCTGGCCCATGCCCTCACCGTCCTGAGTGTCAGAGCTGAGAGTCCCGGGGCCGAGCCTGGTCCCCAAGTCCATATGCGACAATAGAACAGGTGTAAAGGAGTTTCACATTTGACTGTGAGTTTCCTAGCAGCCCGAGGGAAAAGACACGCTAAACATATTGCCAATTGGTCATTAGACAGGAAAAAGCCAGACATGTCATTCAAGGGAAGCAAAGCCTTTCCTAGCACTGAATCCATTTTCCTTTTCCCAAGAGGGGGTTGAGGAAAGATAGCTTGTAGGGTAGACTCTTGGGGGCCCAGCTGTCCAAAGTGACGTTGCTAAGCAAATGGCCCATTATCCCCCGTTATCCGCTGTAGAAGACTGTGTCCACCAGCACCCATCATCCTCTGCGCGTGCGTGCGTGCGTGCGGGTGTGTGTATGTGTGTGCGCGCACGCACGTGTGTGTGCGAGTATGTGTGTGCACGCACAGGGGTGTGTGTGTGTGTGCAGGCGTGTGTACGCGTGCACGTATGTGCTTCCCACTGTCTCACTTTGCTTATCCCCCAACCCTTGCCTCTCTTTGTCTCTTTTACCTCTAAACGTCCCTCGCTCACACCCAAATATGCAAAGAGTCCCCGCTCAACGAAACTCTGCTGCCGGTTTTAGGAAGTGCTGCTGCTTCCAGAGCGTGCACCCCAGATCGCAGCAGACAGCACTTCCTCCCCACGCGGGGCTGGGCGGGGCCACCCGGAAGGGGCCTGGCGCAGCCTCGGTGACACATCTCTGCCTGCTCAGCTCGAGCAGCCGCTGGGTCAGCGGGCAGCGGGAGCGCAGGCCACCCTTCCCCCGGGCTTCAGGATGGACCTGTGCCACCCAGGTAAGCACCTGGGGCCAGCCTCCCTGGGCCTCAGTCTCCTCCTCTGTAAAATGGGGAAAGGGCTCCCTGCCTCACAGGAGCTGGAAGGCATCCTTCTGTAAACAGGTGTAAGACAGGTGGGAAGCGCAGAAGCCTGCAACACACGTTTACGAGCTCAGGCGAAGTGCCAGGCTGGGCTCCTGGTGCCGGGAGAGCCGTGAACAAAGCAGACCCCGTGCCTGCCCTCCGGAGCTCATGCTCTAGACGGGAGACAGACGTAAAGATATGAATGTAATACGTGAGGAGGTGACAGGCAGGACGAAGGATAGTCAAGTAGGGTAAGGGACATGGGAGGGGCGGTCGAGAAGCTCTCAGGAGGTGACACCATTTGGGCAGACCTGAAGGAAGGAGGGGGTGATCCCTGTTGGTTTCTGGGGGAGGAATATTCCAGAGGGGACGAAAGACCAGTGCAAGAGAGGCTGCTGGAGTTGAAGATGACGTTGACAGTGGCTGTCTGGGTGGCACAGGGGCCCTGAAGCTCCTGTTTGGCTTCTAAGGGTGCGGGGTGAGGGTGGCCTTTGGGGAGACTGAGGACACCACCTAGAGTGCCTTTGAGGGGGAGCAGCAGAGAACCGTGGCTGAGCCCCTCCCCAGGGAGCAGAGCTGCGTGTCTGGGGGAAAGAGGAGAGACATGTGCATGGTCGGTACGGAAGAGAAAGGGATGGTGCTCATTTCTGCAAGGCACAGAGAAGAGGGACAAAGTCTCTGTGCCCTGCAGCCAGAATGTCCTAGCATTGGGGCACCTGGGTGGCTCCGTCGGTTAAGCGTCTGACTTCAGCTCAGATCATGATCTCACGGTTCATGGGTTTGAGCCCCGCATCAGGCTCTGTGCTGACAGCTCAGAGCCTGGAACCTGCTTCGGATTCTGTGTCTTCCTCTCTCTCTGCCCCTCCTCTGCTCGCACTCTGTCTCTCTCTCTCTTAAAAACAAATAAACATTAAAAAAAAGAAAAGAAAAGAATGTCCCAGCAGTGCCTGGAAACCCAGAAGACGAGGGCTTCCAGGAGCTGTCCAGGTCCCCAAGTTCAGATGACGTCAAGCCCGCTAGCAACAGAACCCTTTCTTCAAACAAAACCTAACACAGAGAGGTCTGGCCCCTCCCACCGGGCCTCCCCTGTCCCCACAGGCTCTGGGGAACACAGTTAGAGAACCACCTGTCCCTTTCAATGGCTTTTGGGCTCTGATGGCAGGCGTCTCCCAGACTGCACAGGCTCCGCGAATATGTCTCAGGTGGAGACTAGAGGACCAGACAGGGACCCAGCGCCGAGTGGCACCTGGCTCAAGGTTGCTTGGGAGATACAAGGTGACAGGGGACTGTGAAGTCATCCCGCCACACGCTGCCTGTCCTCACACCATTATTGTTTTGTTCTTTTGGGTCGTCACAGGCTGAGGTCCATAAGAACAGGGATGGCTGTCCCCAGAATGAGGACGCTAAGGCTCACAGAGGGACTGCAGGAGATGACTGATTTGCTGAAAGTCAGGTGGCCAGTTAATGACAGAGCAGGGACAAGAAACGGAGAGGACAGAGAGCCGCGGGTTAGCCGGGCTGCGGGGGACAGGAGGCCAGAACGTGGGCTGCTGCTTTGCTTTAGGCTGGTGGCCCCTGGGGGTGGGGGTGGGGGGTGAACTGAGTGGAGTCAACGCAGGAGGTCTCTTGGGAAATTTGAGACCTCCATGGATTGGTTCATTCATTCACTCATTCACTCATGCTGTAAACGGGCAGGGCTGGGGACAGCACCCCCAGCCCTGGGGGCAGCTGCTGGTCCAGGACATGGGGGAGCGGGAGACAAAGCCTCAGATCCTGCAGGACAATGACCCAGAGCCGATGAGGAAGCGACTCCTTCCCTGTGGGAGGGGGAGATCTGGGAAAACTTCCTGGAGGAGTCAGAGGGAGGGACGGAAGGTCACCCCCTGTTACCCAGAGCGGGTCTTAACTGAAACTCCTCCACAGCCGAGTGACTGACTTCCCCTCTCTGAGCGCAGACCCCTCCCGGCCTGAGCTAGAAAGGGGGGAATGAATGGGGATTTGGAGCCACCGCACCCCCCCGCCCCCAGGCTCAAGCCCCAGCTCTGCAGCAACCTGCCAGTGGTCATGATTGGCCTTTCCCTTTTGTGGGCTCAGTTTCCCCACCAGAACGGTAGACAGGATGGTGGCCAAGGGCCCCCAGGCAGCCTCCCTCCCCGCTCCAGTGTGTTCTGCCCAGAAGCAGGTCAGACCTCCTCCCCCCAGGGCCTGCCGGGAAGACGAGAGAGGTCCAGGCACCAAAACCTCTCTGTGACCAAAGACAGCACCTTTGGGCTGGTGCAGGGAGGCCGGGGCGCTGTTAAAAATAGAGGCAGCGTGGCTCTGGGGGTTGGGAGGAAGCCACACGACGCCCACAGAGCCTCGGGGGCTGGGCTGGGGCTAGGATCAGCTCCCCCAGACTCCTGCTCCTGCCCCAGGGCCCCCCCAGGGCCCCAGGAGAGCGCCCTCCTCCTGCCCTGGAAAGGGGAAGCAGAGCCAGCTGTCCTGGAAGGGGCCTGTGAGCAGAGAGATTTCTAAAAATATGATGGGAAAGAGGAAGGATAAAGGGGAAGTAGGGAGGAGCTGGGGAGATGGCCAGGGTGGGCCCCAGGGCACTCACAGCTGGCCTGGCACGGGGCAGAGGGCAGCCGCAGCCAACCGCGTTGGGGGGCAGGGGGGGGCATCAGCCATCCAGAGGCAGCCTTTGTGAGGAGGGAAAATCACAGAGCCCAGGGAAGAGTCAACAGTAGTACCGATGGAGGCTGTTACCATTATCATTGTGTGTTTCATCGTCATTGTTACTAAGCCCCAGCTCCAGGGGGCGGTGCCTGCATGGCTCAGTGGGTTGAGCACCTGACTTCAGTTCAGGTCGTGAGTTTGAGCCCTGCCTTGGGCTCTCGGCTGTCGGGACAGAGCCCGCTTCGGATCCTCTGTCCCCCTCTCACGCCTGCCTTCTCTCTCTCTCTCTCTCAAAAATAAACACACATTAAAAGAAAATTTTTTTAATTAAATCCAACTCCCATGAGCTGCTTCGGTGCTTGAAACCCCAGCGTCACCAGGCTCCGAATCAGAAGCGGCCACTCTGACACTGGTGTCCTTACCGCCCTCCCTGAGCCTCAGTGTCCTCAGCTCTGAAATGGGGAGAAATTCCCACTTGGAAACAGACAGAAGAAGGGTTGAAAGACCGCGTGCCTCATGTGATGGTTACAGGGTCAGGATCCGGCCAGAAGGGGCCAGGGGACTCGGGGGGGTCTAGGAATGTGCCTGCCAAGCCACGAAAGAAGCTCTATGAAGAAAAAATGCAAATAAACCCCTCCCCGTGCCATCCCACTGTCCTGAGAAAACTGGCTGCCCACACCTGTGCCTCAGTTTCCCCGGCTCTAGGAAGTTGGCTTTGTTTTCTCTCTCCCACCCCTCCCTGCCACCAAAAAAAAAAAAAAAAAAAAAGAGGAAAGAGGAACAGACTGCAGGCTTCATTCTCCATCTGGCCTTCATTCTCAACCATCAGCCACGGTCAGCACTTCCGTGTGTGAGAACAAACAGGGCTAGTGACTGGGGGGTTTTGATGATTTGCATGAAACTATCTGGCATCAGATGGTCAACAGGGGTGTGGCCTCGGAGTCCTAGGTGGGCCTGGGTGCGACTCCCAGCTCCAGCGCCTTCTGGCTGTGGCACCCCAGACAGGTCACGTGACTTCTCTGAGCCCCGGGTGCCTCCTCTGTAGAATGAGATCAGACACGCCTTCCTCCAGATCGGTCTTCAGGGGACACGAAGGGCCCGGACCACACAAGGCGTGGCACACAGTAGGTGCTCACGCAGCATGCCGCCCCTTACCAGACCGCGTGGCTTGCTGGCTGAGCAAGGTCTCAGAGCTGTCCACGCAGCTCCCAGGGCTGCCCAGGGGGACATGAGGGGGAGGCCCAGACACGGAACAGGAGGGCACCTGAGAGGGCAGAGGACAAGCGGGAGTGACAAGGCAGAGGGAAAGGCATTCCAGATGTGGGGAACACCATGTGCGTGTGTGGAGAGGGCGCCCATGGGAGCAAGTGGAGGGCGTCCAGGAAGCCTCAACCCCGGGGGGTGGGGAGGAGCGGCGCAATGTCAGATGAAGATGGGGTCCTGTGTGCCCAACCAGAAGGCCCGGGAACATTCGGGGTCTCATCCCCAGGACAATGGGAGGCCGTGGGAGACGGGATTGGAGGTGCCAAGTGGCCTTAGGGAGACACGGGGACACCCTGCAGTCATCCAGGGACAAGCACGCGGTCTGGGAGGCAGTGGGGCCGTGGAAACAGGAGAGGGACAGCGCGTGGCGCAGGGGCGACACGAGTGTGAGAGAGGGGTGTGTGTCAACGGGCCTCCCGGGGCTCCGGCTGCCTCGGAGAGCTGCGAGATCGACTGACATAATTTATACAGAGCTGCGGGCATGAAGTGGATGTTTTTGAGCCGAAAGCCAATGGGACTTTTCCTTTGCCACCTCCCACCTCCTCCCTGGAGATGAGGCTCTCTGGGCCTGCAGAGCCCAGCGTCACAGGGACAGAAAGCAAAACTCCCAACAGGGCCACCAGAGGAAGGTGTGTGGAGCCACTCCTAATCCTTGTTGCTGAGTCCGCGCCCGTGACCCGCTGCGGACAGAACAGCATCAAATGGCCGCAGGGTTAGGTTGTATACTGCATCCTGGAGGTGGGTGTCCCACCACGCAGGACATCAGCTCCAAGCTAGCGCCTTGCTCCATCAGGCTGGGAGCTTCTGGGGGGTGTGTGTGACATTGTCCCAGAGGACCAGGGGACCCCCTGGGCGTATGCTCCTCCCACGCCTGCTCCACTGTGAAGAGGGTCCCTTGGTCCGGGGAGATGTTGTGCGGTACTTGGAGTCGGCAGATCAAACACTCTGACGGCCCCTGGACAGTGGTGTGGCCGAGGCTCTGGGGGAAGGAAGGGCCACTGCTTGTCCAGACCACATGTGGCTTCGCTGGCCTTTAAGAGTAGAAGGGATCCTGTGGAAGCAAATTGCCCCCAGGTTGCTAATTGGTCTTCTAGAGAAACAGCGGGTGTCTATGGCTGACTGCAGTGGCTGTAGCTCCGGAAGCTTGGGCAAGCAACTTGTCACGTAGCCCCCACCCACGGCCACGTGGCTACTGCATTCATGTGCAACCGTACCAGCCCTGGGCTGCCAGTGGGAGACTGGCTGATGTCACCAGCCGACTCATTCTGCCTGGTGGTGCAGGCTCTTGCCGGTGGTGGATGGTTGCTGGGGACCATTTGTGTGCTTCCCAAACGTCTTCATCCTCCATCCCCACTCCTAGGGGACCACCCACTTGCCTCTTTCCCCAGACCTCTCTCTTCCTGATCTTCCAATCTTCCTTCCTTTTCGGCCTCTGAGAAGTCAACCCATCCTCTCCCGTTCATGGTTACCCTTCAGACATAAAACTGCCAGCTATTTGAGAGCAAAAATGGGTTTCTTCCAGAATTGTGTAGAACTGCAACCCGGGACAAGCAAGCTATGGCAAAGCCCGAGCCAAGTCCAGGGAGCAAGTCAAGGAGTCTCTGATAGAGAGGAAAGGAGAGTGGGAAAGGCTGTCCATTGGCGTCAACTGGGCGCCAGAGGTGTAGTGGCTTTTGACAGTCTGGGTTGTGACATTCTCATTGGCTGCGCTGTTGCTGGGAGAGGAGGAAAGCTTCCTTCCTGCTGCAGGGGGAGTCAAGTAGTAGCTAAAACCTTTGCCACTTGCAGGTGTGTCTCAGTTGACAAGGAGAGGTAGGGGGTGAGAGCTCCCCCTGCTGGCCTGCTACTCCATTCTAAGGAGGTACATTTCGTGAACATTCACACCATAAATGCACGCATGTTCTTACTTCATGCCATTGCTCTGCACATGAAATGGATGACCAGGCACACTACCCAGAGTTATGCTCCTCAGGAGGATTTCTCACTCCTGTCTCCCCAGGACGCCTTTGAGCAGGGTTCAACAGCTATCTAGTGTGTATGTGACCCCAAACACTAAGCGTCCCATTCTGGAACCAGGTTCAGGTGTTTTGCTCCTTTGCCAGAAAGACCACAGAGACCTGCCCATGCCGACGTAGTGTGAGCCGAGGGACCTGGTGCCACAGCAGTGGATGACATGGGGGCCTAGGTGATCTGTTCATGGGACTTACTGGAGCCTTCTGGTTTTATGCACACTTGTTCCTCCTAAGTGGACCACCTGTGAAGGACTGCTGTTGTGCTTGCTTGACTTTATGACTTGGTGGGTCACACAGACCCATCTCGACTGTTTGACCAAGGGAATCATTATCATATACGGTTGTCAAAGCACTTCAGGACCCTTCTTTGTGGGCACCCAACTTTTCTTTCAGTCAGCGGAGTCTGGGTGTCAATACTGGCTCAAGTCCAGAAACTGGGCAAAAGGTCTTGGCCTTTTATGTAGTGGCTGACCTTTGGGAGGGCCGTATCCTTGGGCGAGGCAGCTCTGTTTGGCTGAGTCAAGTTCCTGGGGAAGAAACTCAACTGTGACGTCAGCAGGCGACCCCCAACCCTACCCCCCACCGCTGAGAGAAATGGTGCCTTGATCCTCAAGGGGAGAGCTGAGGGAACAACATAGCGTCCCTTATACATGTGTTGGACACTTACCACATATCGAATAGTTGCTTGATGCCTCACCATCTCAACACCCAGTTTCCATCTCAAATCCAAGATGTCAGCTCCGTCAATGGGAGGGAATGGGAGGGAGGGGGAGCTCTTAAAATTCTCTCTGCTTTCATTTGGGAGAGATAATGTCTGTCCTTGCAACAACCTTAGAAAAAAAACATGACCAGCTATCCCTAAAACTAGGACTTAAAGAGTTGAAGAGGATACAGACGGGCAGGCAGGAGCAGACATCCCCAGGGACAGGGGCAGCATAGGCAAAAGTGGGGAAGTAAGACAGAGACAGTGTGGGGACAGCGAGGAGCCAGCGAGCTAGACTGTCAGGCCCTTACTAAGAGGAGTGGAGAACAAGGCTGGCTAGGGAGGCCGGGACTGTGGAGGCCCCAGGACCAGGATGAGAACTTTTCCCTCTAAGTAGTAGAGAGTCTGTAGAGGTTTTGACCACACGAGTGTCGTGGATGGAACAGGAAGGGCTGGAGGTGGGCCAGCTGACCCCAATGTGGGAATGGTCGCAGCACCTTGCACAGAATGCCAGCACACATGTGTCCCCTTTCATCATTTCCGGATGAGGAGAAAAGAGCCCAGGCTTTGAAGCCAGCCCAGTCAGAACCCCACTCGCGCTGAAGAGCTTGTCCTTATGAAGTCCCGCCCAGGTCCCCTCATCTCTCTGAGCCTCGGTGTCTAGAGCAGGACATGCAAACTGTCCCCCCAAAGCCAGTCTCCCCACCTTATCTAGTAGGAGTAGTATCCGGACCACCAGCCTAAAGGCTCCCTCCTGGGGCTCCCTTGCAGCTAGGTGTGGTCACGTGACTATGTCTGACCAATGGCATAGGAGGCAAAACAATATACCATTCTCTGGTTGTGCAAATAAATACGCGGCTAAGTGAGCTGACCCCGCGATCTGGGGAAAGCGCAAATGCAAGTTCCAAGGAAGGGGATGAAGGCCATCAGCAAGTGTTTTGAGTACCTGCTATGTGTCAGCACTTTCTAGAAGCAGAGGATGCGATGGTGAGCACAGTTATTGAAGTACCTGCTGTCCCGGTGCTGAGAGTCTAATGAGTAGATCTGGGGTCTGTGTCCAGGGTGTACAAAGCTGGGCGGGAAGGGACTGCTTTAGAAGGGCAGTCAGGGAGGAGGTAACATCTAAGCCAAGGCCTGAGTGAAGAGGGAAGCAAGGGGAAGCAAGGGCTAGCCCGAGGGAAGCAAGGGCTAGCCCGAGGGGCCGGAGTGATGGAGGGGAGGGTGGCGAGCAAGGCAGTGACCCCTGTCTTCTCTCTCCAGACCCAGCGGAGCTGAGCAGCGGGGAGACAGACGAGCTGCAGCGGATCAAATGGCACCGGAAGCAGCTTCTGGAAGACATCCAGGTGTGTGCACACTCACACGCTCACACACACACAGGTCCACACGCATGTCTGTGCCGACACACCTTTCAGCCACACCCACCCGCATGCGAGCCTGCATACGCACTCACGCACCCTCGCACTCGCTCCTGACCCCGGCCTGGTCAGAGAGCAGGGCCAGCCCACCCCCGGTCTCAGCCCCAGCCCCCGGGAGTGGGGAGGACGGGATTCCAGGGGGTTCCCTACTGCCAGGGCCCAGAGAGAACTAGGAGGGTGAGGGAGAGAAGAGGGGGGCCAATCGATTAAGCGACTCCTGTGTGCCAAGCCCCGCCTAGTGCCCTGTACGCTGATTACACGGCAGGTTCTATCCCCACCCGTGTGGCCCCAATCTCCTCTCATCTCCACACTGGGCCTCAGCTTCAGCCCCTCAAAAGTGCAAGTCGTTTCATCAAGATAACACCAGCGTGTGCCTGGCACTTGCCAATAACAGTCATCCTTCTAAGGCAGGTCCTGGTTCTGTGCCTGGAGTGAGCTGATCTCAGTCTTGCCCCCGGGCCTTTGCACGCACGGTTCCCATGGCCTGGAACCTTCCCAAGCTCTCCTCATGGCTCCTCCTTCTCACTTTTTCATTCTTGGTTCAAATCCTGCCTTCTAGAGAGACGGCCCTGACCACTCTGGCTGTGGCTGCTGGGGCCCCGCCCCGCGGCAACACACGTATACCTAAGAAAGTAGAAGATACAAAATCATTCACTCAACAAGTATTTTATGGAGACCAACTATGTGCCTTGCTCTTCCTGTACCATTACATTACATCACGTCATTACGTGAATGATCAGAGATCATTCTCTTTTTTTTATAGCTGACATACCACATTCCATGAGTTTCAGGTGTACCCCATGGTGACTGGGCAAGTCTCTCCCTCACGCTGTGCCCACTACAGGGTAGCCACTTGGGTCATTTCATTTGCCCATGGCCACCATGATCCCAGCCACACTGGACTGTGAGCTCCGTGGAAGCATGGGTTGGTCTTGCCCAACACCACACCCCCAGCTCAATAGTCAATGCATAGTAGGCGCTCAATGAATATTGGCAAGTGAACCGCCATTTTATTTGTGGGGGAGCCATTCGGTGACTTGGCCAAATGCATTTGGACAGAGGCTGCCTGGGCTCAGGTGCTGCCCCCAGGGGTCCCAGACAAGCCCAGGGACCACTCTCATCCCTCAGATTCCGGGGGAAGGTGAGGGGGCGCTAGGGTGCATTTTAGGGGCTGCCGCTCCCCTGTCTGCCCCGTGGTTGTGGCTGGCCTAATTAGGGGGTCCTCTGCCCCTGGGCACCCCCTGCAGGGTCAAGACAAAAAAAACTTGAAGGGAGCAGGGAGGGCACAGACTTGGAACCTGGCGCTGGGCACTCCCCTCTCCTGTGCACCTCAGCGCCCTCTTCTGTAAATTTCACCAGGATTGCAAGGTCCCCGAGAAGAAAGCCTGTGCCATCTGGTACCCCAGTGTCCCTTAATGCCGGGCACATAGTAAGCCCTGAGGGGAGAGTGAGTGATAGAGTGAATGGATGGGGGAGGGAAGCCAGAGAGGAGCTGGGGCCCCGTCCTCGGGTGGGAATTCATTCCTCGCAGCTAGAGAGGCAGGAGAGAGCCACAGAAGGAGCTGGGGAGGGGCAGGCTCCAAGCTATGCTTCCGGAAGCTGGCAGCTGGGTGTAGCAGGGCCTGTCTGATGGGCTTGGCTAGAGGGCAGGAGACTTCACAGCTGCAGAGGGGGGATGGGAAGGCCGGAAGTCAAGTGGTGCAAAGGGTAGAGCCTTGAGGGCCATGTCTCCCAAGACAGGAGCCCATGGGGAATTGGGCATCAACAGGCAATAGGCTGGCTTGGGATTTGGAGGCTAAGAGACACGTGGAAAATGGAAGGGGGCGCCTGGGAGGCGCGGTGGGTCAAGCGTCTGACTCTTGATCTCAGCTCAGGTCACGATCTTGCGGTTTGTGAGTTCAAGCCCTGCATCAGGGTCTGCGCTGATGGTGCGGAGCCTGCTTGGGATTCTGGCTCTCCTTCTCTCTGCCCCTCCCCCACCCGTGCTCTCTAAATAAATAAACAGACAAACATTCAAAATTTAAAAAGAGAGAGAGAAGCATCCAGGACAGGGACCTGTCAAGGGTAGGGTAGCAGTGGTCTGGGGTCACGCCCGGGGGTGAGGGTAGTGAGGGTCGGGAAAGCCTTTCCGCCCCAGCTTCTGTCCCTGACTGTCCCTCCCTGTCCCTCCCTGTCGCACCCCCTGCCGCCCCACAGAAGCTGAAGGATGAGATCGCAGATGTGTTTGCCCAGATTGATTGCTTCGAGACTGCAGAGGAGAGGTGAGGGGCCAGGCCAGGGGACCCTGGGAAGCATGTCACGTACTGGGAATGAGCGTGAGGGAGCCCAGGGGCCATACCCGGTCCTGGGGCCCTGGCAAAATCCGGGCTCAGCCTGGAAGAAGAGGCAGCAGGAAGGGCCTGAGACTCCATCTCATGGTTTGGGCTGGTCCTTCCTTCTAACAGCCCCCCTCTCTGGGGAGACACTCCCCATCCCCACCCCCTCCACCCGAAGTTTCTTCCAACCCACGCTGACCCAGCCCTTGATCAGTCGCTGGCCAGGAGCATCATGGGAACGGCTAGGAAAAGGAGAGCTCAGTTCTGTGACCTGGGGCTCATCCCCGCCCCTCCCTGGGCCTCAGTTTCCCCACTTGTGGGGAATAAGAAGGTTGGGCGCTAAATAATCCCCTGAGGCCCCAGGCACTGATGTCTACATATTCGTCTCAGGAAATCGCCCCCCTGCCCCTGCCACCCCTTGATCTCTGATCACCTTTCTAGCCCCACGCACAAACGCACATAGGCATGCACGTGCATGCACGCGGCTGCCCTGCGTCTCAGGGTCCCCTGTTCCAGCCCCATCACCAACATAACATTCCCAGAGCACCTGCCACCAAGCTGTTTGAAGCTCTTTAACCTCTCAGCCATGCTGGGAAGCAGGTGAAGGTGCCATCCCCATCTTCCAGATGGGGAAACTGAGTCCCAGGGAGATGAAGTGATTCACCTTCTGCAGCTCAGCTGGCAGAGGGGCAGAGTGGGATTCACACCAGGGGTCGGGCTCCAAAGACTGTGCCTCCACCCCCACCTTCCCTGTTATCCTGCCCCCATGTCGAGCACAGGACCCCTCTATGTGCTGGGCCCATGGGAACAGCCTGATTAGGTAGCTCTGGGAGGGGCCTGGACCCTGCATTTCTCATGTTCTCCTAGGCGATCCCAATGCAGGGTGTGAGGACCACACTTCGAAGCCCTTTGAGGCCCTTAGGGAATATTGGCCGTAGCTGAGGAAAGCATCTTTGGGGACTGGGGATGGGGGGGGATGCCCTGGGGTCCTGGGGTGGCCCAGGCTGACATCGTCTCGTCTGCAGCCGGATGGCCCAGAAAGAGAAGGAGCTATGCATTGGGCGTAAGAAGTTCAACATGGACCCCATGAAGGTAGGCAGTTGTGGGGGGCTCGGGTGGTCGTGGGGTTGGGGGCGCTGTTGTTTCCCCCAACTGATGATCGCCCACCTTCGAGGTGAGAAAGCCGAGGCCCAGCAGAGCTCAGCACCTTGTCCAGTGTCCCACAGCCTGCCACGGCTCAAGTGCTCTGTCGCCCCGTGGCACAGCATGAGGTAGGAGCCAGGAGGGTGTGGCCACGTTTTACGAGGTCCGCAGATGTGGATTCTGCTGGCTGAGTTTCTACTTCCTCCTTTGTAAGTAGGTCTCTGGACAGTGGGGCCCCTTAGATTCTGGGGTTCAGTCTCCAGAAGCATCTTCCAGCCTCTCTGCTGGGGGGCAGCCAGTCTGGGGGCGCTGGCATGGAGCACGGGGGCTCAAGGCTGCCACGGCTCTCGTCCCTTCCCCCACCAGCACCCCCACCCTGCCCCTCCCTCCGCTGTCCTCAGAGCAACCCCAGCCCCACCTCTCACCCAGCTAGGTGACAGTCAGCTCCCTTCCTGCCTGAACAAAGACGAGGAGGAAGCCACAGGCTGACACATGGAGGGAGGGTCAGGGCCCTCAAGGGGTCCCTGGAAATTTACTGCTCTGGCTGTGAGAAGGTTGTCTCTTCCCCATCAGCAGTGACACAGGCTCACAGTATCACGCACCCATTTACCTTCCATAGCTGCCGGAATCGGACCCCTGCCTCAACCACACAGAACACACACACACACACACACTAGCTCATACTCACACCAGAGCACCTGGGATGGGCCACTGAGGGCCCCCCAGGACCCTCTGCCTGTCATGAGAGCCCCCCACAACCCACACCCCATCGTTCCCCCAAGAGGGACAGGGACACAAAGGAGCCCTCACAGAAAACCAGAGACCGACCCTTCAAACTCCCAAAATTCAAAGGACAAGATTCTGAACGGCTGGGTCGTGAGGCGTGTGTGATATTGTCAAAATCAGAAAAGCAGGTTTCGTGTTGAAAGGGAAGGAAGCTCTGTCTCCCTCTGAATGGTGGGACACGGCAATTTCCTCTCCTTTCGATTTAGCTGGGTTTTTTCTAATGTTTTATACAATGGACATAGATTACTTGTGTGGAAAAGAAAATGAAACCCTATTTTTAAATATATGAATATTAAGGGGACAAAAGAAATGGCTGAATCATAGAATCTTAAAATTATAAATTCATGGAATCATTGAACCATATAATTAGTGTCAGACCGAAGGGAACCCAGGGAGTGCATGGCACGAACCTGGCCCGCTGCAGGATGCTATCTCTCTTTGCATGCCGCCGTTGATGGGGACCTCACCACCTTACAATGACAGCTTCTGTTAAGGAGGGAACAGTCTGTGTCGATGGCAGAATGCCAGGCCCCAGTGCCCCACAGCCTGTCCCACGGTCTGGCCACGGGGACCCCTCTCTTCCTCCACTCAGGCCAGCTGCGGGGGTGGTGGGGTGCTGATCATGGGCTCCGTGTACCACCTCCAGGGTATCCAGTATCTCACTGAGCACAAACTGCTGAACCCCGACGTCCAGAACATCGCCCAGTTCCTGTACAAGGGCGACGGCCTCAACAAGACAGCCATCGGCACGTACTTGGGGGAGAGGTAAGGTGACACGTGGCCTTAGGGATATAGGGAATGAGGGTGTGCACAGGTGTGTGTGTGTGCGTGTGCAGGTAAGTGAATGAGCGAATTATGTTAGGGAAGTCATAACTCCTGGAGTGTCAGAGGGCTAACGGATCACTCCCCTCCACCTTCTGAACCAAAGCCTGCCTGCGTGCCTTCCTCCATTCAGTTATTTGTTCAACAGATAGACATTTTTTTGTATCAGCTGTGCATCAGGCAGTGTCAAATCCCTGGATTTATGCTAGTGACCAAGACAAAACAAAACTCCTGCCCTCGAGGAGGTACATTCTAGTGAGAAAGACAGATCCCCAAATATGCAAAATATGTTAGAAAGTGTTAAGTTCTTTCGAATGCAAATAAGGCAGGGAAGGGCAATGAGAAACACTGAGAAGCGAAGGTCAAGGGCTGTGACTTTATTTTTATTTTATTTATTTATTGCCTCCTTGGATCACAAACTTTATTTTTTTATTTTATCTTTTTACAAATAGTTTATTGTCAAGTTGGTTTCCACATAACACCCAGTGCTCATCCCCACAAGTGTCCTCCTCCATGCCCATCCCTCCTCCCCCCACATCCATCAGTCCTCAGTTTTTGTCAGCATTCAAGAGTCTCTCATGGTTTGCCTCTCTCCCTTTCCCCCACCATTTCCCCCTTCTTCTCCCCCTTGGTCCTCCGTTAAGTTCCTCCTAATCTTCCTATACGTGCAAACATATGATATTTGTCCTTCTCTGCCTGACTTATTTCGCTCAGCATAACACCCTCAAGGTCCATCCATGTTGCTACACATGGCCAGATTTCATTGTTTCTCATTGCCATGTAGTATTCCATGGTATAGATAAACCACATCTTCTTGATCCATTCATCCGTTGATGGACACTCAGGTTCTTTCCATGTTTTGGTTATTGTGGAGAGTGCTGCTATGAACATTGGGGTCCATGTGCCCCTGTGCATCAGCACTCCTGTATCCCTTGGGTAAATTCCTAGCAGTGCTATTGCTGAGTCCTAGGGGAGTTTTATTGTTAGTTTCCTTAGGAACCTCCACACTGTTTTCCAGAGGGGCTGCACCAGTTTACATTCCCACCAACAGTGTAGGAGGGTGCAAGGGCCATGATTTTAAATACTGCGAATAGGAAGGGTCTCATAGAGAAAGTGATCTTTGACACTTAAAGGTGAGCAGTGAAAGACATCTGGGGGAAGAGCATTCCAGACAAAGGGGACAGTCTATGCAAAGGCCCTGGGGCAGAAGCATGCTCAAGGAATGGCAGGCTGGTGAGATGAGGAGAGACCAAGGGAGGGAAGGCATAGTAGGTGAGGAGGTGGGGTTCCACGGGAGGCTCTGGGCAGAGGAGGGGGGAGAAAGGACCCCTCTGGCTGTTGGGAGGGGCAAGTGGGCTTTAAGGGACCAGGGAAGAGCTGAACCAGGAGCCCTTTGGCTCCCGGGTGGACATATTCCTTCTTCTGAGAGGGCAGGGGATGCAAGAAAGGCAGAACTTCCTGATTTGCGCTGGGAAGAAGGAAGTGACAGGCGTAGGCATGGTTCTCTTCATTTTACAGCCGAGGACCCTGGGGCTCCGGGAGTCCAGTGGCCAGAGTAGGGTCATCGAGGCAGAAGTGACAGAGGAAGGATTTGACGCAGGGCAGGCTGCTCCAAAGCCAGAGCGCCCCCTCCCCCCCCCTCGGGTGAGAGCCGTGCTGGTGATCCGTGGGGGGCTGGGAGTGCTCCCACGTGAGGACATGCGTGTGCCCATTCGGGGTGGACGGACGTGCACTCAGACAGATGTGAGCACACCAGATGGTGGCTGGATGCGGAAGGACGACGTGGCTCCGCTCCTCCCCTGCCCCCACCTCAAGCCCCACCCCGCCCCCCTCGAGCAGGCAGGTGCCAGCAGGTTCCCAAGTGCCTGTGTCCCCCCTCCCGCTCTCTCCAGGGATCCCTTCAACCTGCAGGTCCTCCAGGCCTTCGTGGACTGCCATGAATTTGCCAACCTCAACCTCGTGCAGGCCCTCAGGTGAGCGGTCTGGAGGGCGGGGACCCTGGCTCGGGGGGTGGCAGGGCTTGGGGCGGCGGCACCCCTGAAACACAGCATCGGGAGCGAAGACGGGAGCGTAAGCAGCAGAGATGAATTACTGACAGTACCCGCCGCCGGGAACAGCGTCTGGCTTGTCACAGCCCCTGATCCTGGTGTGGCTACATGACGTGCTTGTAGCGTGGGAAAGTCACACACACACACACACACACACACACACACACACACACTCAAAACTCCCTGTGCCTCAGTTTCTTCATCTGTAAATGGGAACAATAACCGTCCCCAAAGTCATAAGGTTGTGACGAGTAAAGGAGGAAATGCTTCGAATTGGCTCAGCGAGTCTAGCTGCTTAGGGGGTAATGCCTGGAACCTCAGCTCCCGAAGAGGGTATTTGATCTGGGCTTTGAAGGACGATCAGGAGTTTGCCAAGCAGAGAAGGAAGAAGCCACCAGGCTCCGAGCAATGTGGCCTTCCCTGCGGTTCCGCTGTTCTTTAAGGGAGTGGGATTGGGGGTGTGGGAGTCTCCAATATTCATCCATTTGTTCATTCATTCATTCTTTCACTCCTTCCTGAGCAGTCCTGGGGATCCCCCCGCCCTGGGGCCTGTGTGAGACCCAGCAGGCGATGTGGGGGGAATGGCCCCCCCGAGAACGGGAAGCCCAGCCAGGGGAAGGCGCTTGCAGACGGGTCCCCAGCCAGATCCAGGGCAGACAGAGGCCCTCCTGGGCTGAGGCGGAGGGGCCACAAATGGTTCTGGGCCCCACCCGGGCAGAGGGAGCACCCCCCACAGCTCTGATACTTGGAAAGAAAAGGCACCCCCACCCCATGACCCTACTTGACCAGGGCAGACGGCTCCCCTTGACAGGGTAAAGACTCTGAGGCTTAGAGAGACAGAGCAGCTTATCTGAGGTCCCCCCCACCCCGCGCCCCGAGATCCCCACCCACCCCATGGCCCACAGCCCCATTCCTCCCCCAGACAGTTCCTGTGGAGCTTCCGGCTGCCGGGCGAGGCCCAGAAGATCGACCGCATGATGGAGACTTTTGCCACCCGATACTGTCTCTGCAACCCGGGCGTCTTCCAGTCCACAGGTGCCGCTGTGGGATGGGACCTGGGGCTCCGGGCCCCCTTGGGAGCCGCGGGCACAAATCGTCTTCCCCGGGGGCGCCATGGGCGCCCCACCCCTTCTGGTTTCCCCCAAGCACCCTGACCCCGGGAGCCCACCTTTCTTCACGAGCCTTCAATGAGTGCCCACTCTGCCAAGCTCTCTGCTGCTGGGGGCTTGTCAGGGCCTGGTCCTTGGGAGAGGAGGCAGGAAGTCGTGGCACAGACCTCCCCCCACCCCCCCCCAGTCTGGTGACAGGAAGTCAGCGTATCCAAGATGGCTTCCCAGAGGCAGCAGCGTCTGAACGCGGGTTTAAAGGATGCATAGCAGTTCTGCAGGAGGTCAGGAGGAGAAAGGGCCTCTTGGGGCAGGAGTTTCATCTGAGGCAAGGCCAGAAGCATGAAACACGCCGTGCGGGATGTGGGGAGCACTAGGGAGCACGGGTGTAGAGCAAGATCTCAGCACAGAT
This sequence comes from Proteles cristata cristata, assembly GCA_017311185.1. Classification (NCBI taxonomy): domain Eukaryota; kingdom Metazoa; phylum Chordata; class Mammalia; order Carnivora; family Hyaenidae; genus Proteles; species Proteles cristata. The sequence goes on along the minus strand of JAESUZ010002068.1, from coordinate 1,257,080 downwards.
GCGCAGCCGTACCACCGCCACCCTTCCGCCGCAGGATGGGCAAGAAAGCATCAGAGCAGGCCTGTCCCGCCTCCTTCTCTGCACCTGAACTTGCCAGAACACCAATAGCGAATTCCATTAATTGAGGACTCCCCGCACAAGGTCATCTGATCCTTGCATCCGCTGCCCGAGGCCAGCAACCTCCCCTTCTCTGCATAGAACACAGACTCCGAGAAGCCACGTGGCTTGTCCACGGCCGTGTGCCCGTGGTCAGGTCCTACAGCACACTTGCCTTACCTGGTAGCCATACACAACTTGGGGACGTGCTGCTTTACACACGCAGCACTCCGCGGGCACACGATAAAGACTTGCAGAAAGGAAGGAATGTTAAAGCGCCCCATCTGAACCGCAGTCCAAGTACCTCATTGGATGACCGTGGGCACGTAACTTAACTCCCTCGAGCCTCGGTCTCCATTTCTGGAAAATGGCGTTAGAAACAGTGCTCGCCTCGCAGGGCTGTTCGAGGGATGCAGAGCTTAGCACCGGGCAAGCACCAGAACCTGCTAGGTGGTTCCATGAGGTGCCGCTGTTTTCGGAGGTAGAATCGTTGATGTTCTAGAACATGAAGATACTTCAGGTTAGACCTCCTCCTGTCACCAGTGCGGGGGAGGGGGGGTGGGTGCTGAAGCTCAAGGAGGTCAGCTACCGTCCCAAGTCCCACCCAAGAGAGTTGGTTGCACAGCTGGACTCTGGACCCGGGACTGAAAACGCCCCAGGGAGCCGCCCTCCCCCATGCCCCACCCAGCCTCGCCCCCAAGCCCAGGAAAGTCTGAACAAGGGAACAGGAGCTCAGGGGACCCCAGGAGCCCGCAAGGCCCACAAGATTGCGGCGCAGAACGTGACTAAGCCTTGAACAGTGTGGCCAACAGTAGGAGTTCAGGAGGCAGAGAACAGAGTGGGCAGGCAGCTGAAAGTAGAAGATTGAAATTCGAAGCAAAGGGAAAGGGAAAGGCAGGCCCTGCAGGGGGGCCCTACTGGAGCAGAAGTGCAGAGGTGGGAAGGGAAGGGCATGGGGGGGGTGCGGGGGGAGCCTCAGGAGCTGGCAGCTGAAGTTTGTTTGGAGCAGGCAGGCCAGGAAGAGTAGGGAGGAGGCAAGGCCTTGAATGCCAAGCCAGGACAGTGCAGACCTTTGGGGACTGAGATGGCCGATGACGGGCCCCTTGAAGGGGTCAGGGGCAGAGGAGGGGAGAGTGGCCAGGGCCAGGACTCTGACCGCTGTCCCATCTCGCAGACACCTGCTACGTCCTGTCCTTCTCCATCATCATGCTCAACACCAGCCTCCACAACCCCAATGTCCGGGACAGACCACCCTTTGAACGTTTTGTGTCTATGAACCGCGGCATCAATGGCGGCGGGGACCTGCCTGAGGAGCAGCTACGGGTAAGAGGGGCACCGCCCGACCTACCCGGTCCCCAGGCCACTGCAGGGGGAAGCTGTGCCAGGATGGGCCCCCCAGCCTGGTGACTGTCGGGAGATAGGCATTCCTGAGTGGCCCCCATCTTAAGGGGGAGGTCTGATATGGACCACGCAGGAGGTCCTCCCAGACTTCATCGTCTGGGGGATTCTGGTCACCCATCATTCATACCTTCTAGAAAGGTGCCTCATGCAACTCAGACATAGTGCTTGAAATCCCGGATTCTGAGACTCTCGGCCTGTCGGAGTGGAAAATCCTCAGCCTCTGCTAAAACCCTTCCTTCCTTCAGAGAGGAGGAAACTGAGGTCTTCCGCAAGGCGATCCGAGAGCCGAGCAGAACCCAGGCCTCCTGTCTCTTCATCAGACGGTCCCCCGACCCTTGCCACAAGGCACCAGGCCCTGTGCCCGGCATGGGGCCCCCACGGATGAATCAACCACAGGCCATGCCCAGGCCAAGTTCAGGGTCTGGTGGGAAGATGATACATATGTGGATTGTAGCCCTGTGTGGTCCATGCCGTCCTAACTATGAGAACACAGAGGACACCGCTACCACTCTCCTGGGGGCAGGGTGAGGGTGCCCTCTTGGGAGACTTCACAGAGGAGAGGACTTTTGAACTGGGCGTTGACGGTTGAATAGGAGTTTTTGCAGAGGGAAGCAGAGGAAGGACATTCCATGAAGGGGAAGCAGCCAGACCCCAAGGCCGGCCTAGCTGGGAAAGGCAGAAATGCCCAGAGTGGCTGGGTGGGATGTGGATTTGTACGGACAGGGGCAGGTGGCAGGCTGAGGCCAGAGCACCCAAGGCTTTGAATGACAGCCTCGGGAGTCTGCCCATTTGCTCTGATTCACACGGAGTGAGGAACGGCTTTGTAAACACAGGAGTGAGATCCAGAGCCCGGTGCAGCAAAAATGAATGGGCAGTTCATTTCCAGGACTAAAGATGCCCCAGTCACCTCCCTGAGAGCCTGGCAGGAGGGGAGGAAAGGGCGTGAACCCCACCCTCCCAGCTTAGCACCCTGCGAACCACCAGCCGCAGACCCTGGAGGGAAGCCTGGGTCTGGAAGGACCCTTGTGCCCCTCTGCGTTCGAGAACTGCCACACCGTTAGCCCGCCACCCTCCTCGGTCCCCAGAGGAGAAAGTTTATCGCGAGGAAAGGGAAGAGCCACCACACAGACCGAGGGCTTCAGTGCTGGTTAGAGCTCAAGTCAAATCCCATCTCTGTCTGCCTGCCGGTAACCTTGGGGAATGACTCACCCTCTCCCAGCCACCATTCTCTCAACCAGAACAGGGATAATGACGCCTGCGTCACAGAGCTGCTGCTGTGAGTAGCAATTTATAAAAATGTAAAGGGCACAGCCATGCCAAGTACGTAGCCCAGGCTCTAAATGGTGCTTTGTGTCACCATTAAGCATAATTAATAATAATTTAAAAACCCCAGCACTGAGCAGAATGCCCAAAATACAAAATCACTTGGAAATGGGTAACTCATCTCATTGCGGCACTCTCGGGCATGAAGCTGAGCACACCTTGTCTGGCACGTAGTGAGTTAATGACACGCCCGGCAGCCATGTTATTGTGGAGCCCCCCTCCCTTAAGTACTGTCCCCAACTCGAGCCTTTTGTTAATCACAATGCTCTACATTTGTATAGAGCTTATAACTTTCTTCTCTTAGGGATTTAGGGTCTATTGTGTCAGCTTACACTCTGCCTGGGAGGTTTGGGAAGGGCTCATTATCCTCCTTGGCGCTGAGAGAGGCAGGCACAGAGGAGGGGTGGGGGGAACCGAGCCACATCCAAGTCCCGGCTCACGCACTCTCTGGTTGTGTGACATTTGGGAAGTGGCTTGACCTCTCTGAGCTTCCCAGCTCATAGGATTAGTGTAGAAATGTAAGGTATTTAGCAAATTGCTTGTGTAGTGAAGAGTGGCTAATTAATCCAGAAGCTTCCCAGGGTGCAAAGAGAACCACATGGGCCTGGTCCTTGCTGTTCAGGGCTTTTACCACAGAAGTTTAGGGTGCTGTGTGGGTCGGGGGGCATCTGCCTGCCTTCTCGCTGCTCCTCTTCCCTATATGCAAAGCAAGAGCTCAGCTTTAAGCACCTTTCAGATATTCAAAGTTGGCCACTTCGGGGAAGGATTCCGCACAGTAGTACTGGAGCTTGGCCCTGGTGAGTGAGGACACTGTCACGTCATGCTTTTAAGTGACCTGATGTATGAAATTAACACAGGTACATTACCTGAAGCGAGGATCCCTGCCCCCCCCTCCCTGAGAGCACACAGACCACAAGGGTGCGAGGCTGGGCAAGGCTTTGGAGAGGTGCACTGTGGGAGGCAGGGGACAGGGGGGCCGAGCCCTTGCCCTGGCTGTCCCGATAGGAACAGGGCCCAATGCCCAAGAGACTCAGAGCAGAGGTACAGGGTGTGGACTCGGGACGGGAGATCAAATCCCAGCTCTACCCTATGGCCGTGTGACTTGGGGCGCGAGCCTCAGTTTCTTCGTCTGCAATATGGGCACATGCCACTGCCTTCAGGTCGCTCTCCTGAGAAGCAGAGTTAATGCGCTTCAGGCTCCTGGCACTTGGCAGGTATCCAAGAAATGCCAAGAAGGGAACCACTCACCTCGAGAGAGCTGCCCAGAGAGGGAACTCAAGTCGGGGGTCAGGGAGGACAGTGGCCAAGAAGGAGGGCTCTCTGGCCTCCAGCTCTCTCATGTTGCAAGTGGAGAAACTGAGGCTCAGTCAGGGGAATAGGGTCCGAGTTCAGGGTGTCTTCTGCTGTGGGAAGCCCCGGACCTCCTGGGTCCTTGTCCAAGCATCTCCATCAGGACTGACCATCTCCGGGGGCCCAGTTCTAGCCACTTTGTGTTCTCATTAAGTTCTCCTGGCAACGTTCAGCAGTGCCATTCCCACTGCATAGCAAAGGAAACTCCCCTCCAAGAGAGGTAGGGGGCCAAGGGTCTCATAGTTTGGGAGGAGACCAGATTTGAACCCATGTCTGTCAGACTCCAGGGTCCTTCCTTCTGCAGAGACCCGAAAGCAAGATCTGGGGCCGGAAGACTTGGCTGTGTATTTCCCAGCTTCCCGGCCAAAGGAATCACAACTCGTGTGATAGAAGAGATCAGGGATTGATCTGTCGGCTTCAGGTTCAGCTAGATCCAGGCGCTCAGTCAGGGCTCTCTGTCTCTCAGCACCCTTCTCCCCCACGTTGGCTTCCCCCTCACAAAGGTTCTCTTCAAGCTGCAGCAGAGATGGCCCGGGCAGCTCCAGGGATCTCTCTTGCTGAGCAGGGAACACCCAAGTCCCAGAATTCAGTCTTATTGGCTGACGTGGGTCACATGTCCTCCCTGAACCAGTCACTGTGGCCGGCAGGAGGAAATGTTCTGATTGTCCAGACGGGAGTCGTTTCCTCCCTCCTAGAGCCTGGGGCAGTGGGGGCAGTGGGTGTCTACCCCTCCCGGCACCCCCGACAGAAAGTATATGCGCCTGGGGGTCCCCAGAGGAGAAGAAGGGGTGGAGGGAGACGGGTGCCAGCGAAACCACTGGAAAGCGGCCGTTGTCCTTCTAATCCCATCCACCCAGCCAGGCTCCAGCCACCAGCACAGCTCAGGGGTGTTTACTTAAGGCAGAGGGCTGGTGTTTACAAGGTACAGGAAACGCAGTTTCCTTTGTGGGGGCAGAATGTGCAAGCCGACGTTTGTGGGCATCGCGGAGGCTGAGGCCCCCCGTTGGCCTCCCCCCCGCCCCCTGGGCCTCCCCAACGTCTGTCCAACAGCTTTGCTGATGGGGCCTTTCTGCCGCTGGCCCTTGTTCGATCAGCCAGCACCACTTGGGAACTCTCAGGGCCCCGGCAAGAGGGACAGCAGTGCTTCCCAGCTATGCTAGGGCTGCAGGGGCTCCGAAAAAGAGAGAGTGGTCCCTGCTCTTCCCCACCCTCCACCTCCCACCCACAGCCGGGCTGAGCCAGGGACGCTGGAGTCCATCAGAAGACACGGCCATCAAGCCCAGGAAAACCTGCTTCCGGTGGGGGTGTAATGCCCCCCCCCAGCCCCCTGAGCCATCAGGTCAGAAAAGACCTGTTTAAAAACCAGCAAACACCGTTTCTAAAACTTTGGGGGAACCGCACAGGGCTTGTGAGATTTTTCACTTAAAATCTCAAGGAAGCTGTCTGAACAGCCGTGCATACAGATGTAACAGAAGGAAATGGCTGCATTATCTTCGAGCTGATGGAGACCGGGCATTGTGTCTGGTTTTCACAAGCAGAAACCGTTGAGAATGTTTTCACAAACACTTGGAGAATATGGGCAGGTTGATCCTGGAACACAGTGGCCCATGGCAGGGGTTTCAACACACACAGGGATGATCTCCGGTGTGGACATCCACTACTCATCCACAGCGGGGTCTCAGTCCTGCCTTGCATACCTCCAGTGATGAGGAACTCATTACCGGCCAAGGCTGCTCCATCTGTATTGCAGCCGCTCTAACTGCTAGGAGGGCCTTTGTGGAGAATTGCACTGTGTTTTCTGGGAGCTCCCACCCCTGCGATCACAGCCCACCCAGAACAGGTCTCTGCCCTCGAGAGCCGAGTCTGCCATCTCACCTTGAGTCTCTCCTTGGGCCAAGCCTTTTGACATTGACAGTTGATCCCTAACTCCCTGGTGGCTCCTCTGTGTCCCCCCTAACCAGGGTACACCTGGAAGTCTTTGTCACTGCAGCTAAGCCGGGGGGGGGGCTCTCCCCTCGTGGATGTTGCCCAAGGAGGCCCTGACCCTGACTGCTCTGTCCCAGTGTGTATCTGTATGTGTCTGAGTGTGTGTGTGTGTGTGTGTGTGTGCGCACGCGCATGCACGCACAGGACATAAGATCCCAGCTGAGTGTCCTTGGATGTAACGCCTTCAGGAAGGAGTCTCTGACTCCTTCATCTGACCCATGAGAGCAGCTCTGGGCAGTTGGGTGAAGGCAGTGGCTATACTCCTACCTCCCCTTCACTTTCCCCTGGACTTAAGGCAGGGAGGGGCTCCGAGTCCATTTCCTGGGGGTCAGCATCAGTCTCGCCATTTTTGCTGATGAGGACCAGCAGCTCAGAGAGGTTAAGGAACATGCCCAGAGTCACACAGCCATAACTAAGCTGAGATTCTAACCCAGGCGGACTGACACCAAAGCCAGTGTCCATTGGCTCCTATTCTGTGCTGCCGGCTGGAATTCCAGCGAGGGGGCTCGGGTGGGGGATGGGGCCCATCATCCTCCTGGCCAGTAAGGTGTTGCCAACCTGCTTTGGGCCAGGGCCATGGGGGAGGCCGCCACAGGGTCCCTCTGAGGTGCTGCCCCCGCTGCCTCTGTCCCACCTGCCGAGGGGGGTGGCCTGATGTGCAGGCGAGGCTCGCGCCAGCGGCCTGGGAGAGGGGAAGCAGGGAGGGTTTCGAGGCCACACAGGCCAGGTGGGGACCCAAGCCCCGGACTGGGACAGACATCACAGCCAGGTCTTTCCCTCCCTTCTCCGGGGACAGAACCTCTTCGACAGCATCAAGAGCGAGCCCTTCTCCATCCCTGAGGATGATGGCAATGACCTCACTCATACCTTCTTCAACCCTGACCGCGAGGGCTGGCTGCTCAAACTGGGTGAGGCGCACACTCAGGCACACGCGGCACACACATGACACACACACACACACACACACATTGACATATGGCCTCAGGGGTGGAGTCGGGCAACCCCAGGTCTCTTGACCCCCAGGGCCGCCGGCTGCCCGCCCCAGCCCTCCATCAGTCTGTCAGTCTGTCCTGGGAGTGAAGGGGACAGTGGGGGAGGGGAGTGAGGAAGGGCGAATAAGAGGCAGACAGGACCATATCCCTTCAATTGCAGTCTTTCTTCCTGGGGCTTCTGAGGAAGCGCAGCCCAGAGAAGTTAGGGTCCCTGTCTGAGGCCACACAGCCAACAAAGTGGCAGCTTTGGGTGGGCAGAGGGTTGGGCGTCCCTGAAGGATGTGGGAGGCAGTGGGCAGGATGTGGCTCTGGGGAGCTTCCCTTCAGCATGCCTGGGGGGCAGGGAGGACTCCCACCCGCAGAGAGGAGCCGGGGGCGGGTCCAGGCACACTGCAGGGACAGTGGCGTCCTGAGCCAGGTAAGAACAAATGCCTCGCGGTGGAACAAAGACCTCGGCTGGGGGTGCCCGTCCCTGCCCCCATCTCTGCGTGAGCACATGCCAGGCTGCCCGTCTGCAGGCCACTCGTTCCTTTCTTAGCCCCGAGGAGGCTCTGAGTCACAAATCCGAGCTTCTCAGCGCACGCACCAGTGGTCAGGCTCCTCAGCCTCCATTTCCCCAGCTGCAAAATGGGGATCACAGGGAGGGTTAAATGTGTAGCAAGATGGCCGAGCACTTAGGATCTGGAAGACGGGACACCGGGTTCGAGTCTCAGCTCTGCTGCAGAACCTTGAGTAGACAACTTAGCCTCCCTCTGCCTTGGTCTCTGCATCTGTAAAATGGGGTTACTGATGGGCCCTTCCTCATAGGTAGTTCTGGAGGTTAATAAGCAAATATTTTCTAGAAGCGTCGAGAACCTTGCCTGGCAAAGGAAAGATGGAATGCTCAGCTCGGTGCCGGGTGGGCAGGGAGCAGGCCAAGGGACGAAAGGAGGGGGAGGGTGGCGAAACCAGCCGCTGTTCCCAGGGCCTTGTCCCAGGCGAGCCTCAAACGCCAGGGCAAGCAGCTCAGGGCAAGCCTGGGGGTGAGTGGCGCCCCCGTGAGGAAGTGATGGATCTGGGGGGAAAGTGTGGTGGGCGGGGTGGGGGTGGGGGTTTGGAAGGCTCGAGGGGAGGGGACAGAACAGAGGAATGCACTCAAGGCGCCGCTCTTAGCTCTTAGCGGAAGGAAGGAAGGAAGCGCCTGTGGCCCAGGGCCAAGTCCGACTCTGCTGTTGGCCTCTTGCAGGCGGTCGCGTAAAGACGTGGAAACGGCGCTGGTTTATCCTGACCGACAACTGTCTCTACTACTTCGAGTTCACCACTGTGAGCAGGGGTGTCCCGGGCCCGGCCCCGCCCCCCCCATTCCAACCAACAGAGCTTGGGGCCCCTCATTCAGCCCTCCTCAAACCTATTTCACGGTGGAGTGGTGGGGGGGGGAGGGGGACGGACAACCGGGCTGCAAAGAGGAGGAGGGTCAAAGCCAAGGTCAGCTTACAGTCTGGCCTCCTAACCCCCAGCCCATGCTCTCCACCGGCCGCTCCCTCCCTCCCCCCTCCGGGGCTGGACAGAGTCTGGGAAGATAGGTGCACTCCTCTTTGGGTTTAGGGAGCCCCACAAGTTCACTCCCTGCCCTGGGTCCCAAGGCTTCCTTTGCTGACCTTGGCTTTCCCTCCCGTAGGACAAGGAGCCACGGGGAATCATACCCCTTGAGAACCTCTCAGTGCAGAAGGTGGACGACCCCAAGAAACCAGTAGGTGTCGTGCAGGGGGCGGGGGTTCTGGAGACCTGAGCGGCTGGGGGATTTCTGAAATGGGGTGTGGGGAGAGGGCGGCTGGGCTGGGCACTCCAGGAAGCCCTCTGCGGGGCTCAGGGTAGCCTCCGTCTCCCTCCCGAGTCTGTAGATCCTGGGGGCCGGGTCAATGGCAGCAAAAGGGCACCGTCTCGTCTCTCAGAGCCTGCCTCTGACGCCGGCTGATGACCTTGAGCAAGTCTCTGTGCCTTTTCTGAGCCTCAGTTTCCTCAGCTGCCCACTGGCGGTTTTAGGGGAAATGGTGGGTTTAAGTCACTCCTGGCACCTAGTAAGTTCTCAATGTGAGGAGGAAGTGCTCCTGCTCCTTCTCCTGGCACAGGAAGCAGCCCCGGGGTGGGCGTGTCTTGCTGCTCCTCTGAGCCCCACATGTCTAGTCCTCGAAGAACCCCCAGGAAAGCCTAAGCCCGACTGCCCTCTCCGCCCACCCCTGCCCCGTCCTCACCCGGCCACCTCCCCACAGTTCTGCCTGGAGCTTTACAACCCCAGCTGCCGCGGCCAGAAGATCAAGGCCTGCAAGACCGATGGCGAGGGCAAGGTGGTCGAGGGCAAGCACGAGTCTTACCGAATCTCCGCCTCCAGCGCGGAGGAGCGTGACCAATGGATCCAGGCCATTAGGTAAGGGGGGGGCGGGGTGCTGGGCCTCCCATCCTTCCCAAAGCCCCCTGCTCCTCCCCGAGCCTCGTGTGTACAAGGGGGAAAATCCAGAATCTCACCTCTCGTTTCCGACTTGCCAATCCCTTCCGCCCACAGTCTGCAAACACCTCCTCCATGTGTTGGGCATGGTGCCAGGCCCCGGGGCTCAGGGAAGGGAAGCCCCAACCTCATGGGCTGGTGGGAGGAGCCCGTGAGTCCTTGCATGGAAAGCTCTGGGCCCAGCGCCTGGCACGGGGCAGGTGTTCTTGACTGACGCTCTCGTTGGCATCAGGATCCAAAGGGGTCCTGGAAAGAGCGGGTGGAGAGGGAGGGAAGGCCTTTCTAGGTAGAAGGAGCCGTACTGGCCTGGCGCAAGGGTCTGGCCCTACAGGGACCCACCAGTGGGACACCAGGCCACAGCCGATGGGGAGACACATCAGCCAGAGGAAGACACGGGAGCGGTCACTGGGCCAGGGGCCGTGTCCCAGGGACTCACGGGGCCTTTCCCCTCAAGGCTTGGCAGCAGTCCCGTGAAGCTGCCAGGCCAGACCCGCTCTTGGCTCCATTTCACAGATGAGGACGTGAGGTCCTGACGGGGGAGGGGCTCCCCCGGCTACACTGCCCATGGGGCGCAGAGCCAGACCATTAAGCAGGCCACCTGCCTCCCCCTGGGCTCTCTGCACCTCATTCGGGGGCCTGAAGAGGGGTCCAGAGACCTTCCCAAGGCTGTAGCTCTCGGCCTCACCCTCTCCCGCCCTGCCCATGGGACTCTGGGTCAGGCCAGCACAGCTGTAGCTTGTCCTTCGTGGGCTCATGTGGCCTTTCTCCTGCGGCAGGGCTGGCTGTCCCCTCCCTGGGAGACCCATGCCCCCGTTAGCAGCCCTGGGAGCCGAGGCCCCCTTGGGAGCCAGCCCCGCCCTCCGATCTTGTCACCTGCTCTCATTTCAGAGCCAGCATCACCCGAGTTCCCTTCTACGACCTGGTCTCTGCTCGGAAGAAGAAGATTGCCAACAAGCACTGAGCTTCCCGGGAGATGGTGCCAGGGGCCCTGTGACCTGCGGTACCTAGAGACATACCTCCCACCCTTTCCTGGCACACAGACACCCCCCCCGGCCCCCACTACTTTGAACTAACAGGAGTTGGGGGGCGCAGGGCTCAGGAGGGTGGGTGGAAAATTGGAGGGCTCAGGGGTGGCATGGACGCCCCCAGTCCCTGTCAAGAAATGCCCGCGGCCCTCCGCCCCAAGTCCCTGCAGCAAGGAACAAGGAAAGCGGCCAAAGAGAAACCAGCCCCAGAACCCCCCACCCTGTCCCCAGGGTGGGCCTCCATTTCCTCTTCTGTTAAACATCGCCTGTACTCTGAAAGGCTGTGGGCCCTGAGGGAGGAGGGGCAGTACCACCCCTGAGTGCTCCCTGCCCTCGGCAAGGGCAGCCTCTCTTCCTCCTGCTCAGGGGGGTTCTCAGCGAGCCCCGCCCCTGTCTTCAGCTGTGGCTTGGCCGTCCCTGCCAGAGGGACACGCACACCGCCCAGGGCCGCTGGAAGGCGCCAGGAGCACCCGACGGGGAGCCCAGCACCCAAACTCTCGGTCCTCCCCCCGCGACCCCCCCCCCCCCCGCTCCGTCTCCAGCCTGCTTGGTACCATCTGCCAAGTCTTCTGGTTCTTAGAAAACCGCAGCGTTTGGATAGAAACACGTTGCCCCCTCCTGTCTCTGTGCACCCCCCACCAGCCCCAGCAATGGCAAGAACCTGGAGGGGGCGGAGCCTAGCGGGCACAAACTCCGCCTTCCTCCTCCCGGACTCTAGGACTTCGTCCCTTGGGTAGAAGAACCAGACTGTACTGTATCGGCCCCAGGAGCTCCTGGCCGGAGAGGTCTGCGCTTGCAGACTGAGCAGGAGGGGCTCCGACTGAGGCTATTGGGAGGCCAAGAGCAGAGTGCGCTCCGATCTCAAGGACGTCCATTTTGGAAGAGGGGCAAGTGGGACTCCCCAAGAACGTGGCAGAGGGCATCCCAGGCAGGAGTATTCAAGTAAGGCTGGTGGTACAGCCAAGAAGCCCAAGAAGAGAGAGCTTTGTGGACTGTGGTTACCAGGAGGGCTGCCTGGAGGCAGCGCCCGTGTCAGTGAGTGACGTTTGTGGCAGAGTCTCAGCTGCCTCCTCCCCACTGGACCACTGACCAGGGGTCCTGGGGTGGTAAAGGGCTGTCCCGGCTGGGTCCCAGCACCAGCAAGAGTCGAACTGACTTCCCAGCAGAAGACACAGGCAGACAGCTCTGCCTCCGGGGAGGGCCCAGCCTGGAGGAGGAGACCTGGAACAGCTCCTTCTCAGAAGCCCGACTCACCCCCTCACCCAAGCCCCCGGGGGGAGTCCCCTGGAGGGAAGTTCCCTGGCAGGAAAGCAGGAGAGGGAGTTGCCTCCGCCCCACTGCCAGCCTGAGTGGGTGAGCCAGAGCTAGGTGGATTCCCCAGGGGAGGGGGGCGATCTCTCCTCCCCCCACCCCCTGGGACGTGGGCACACCTTTCATGGAGTCAGGATAGGCAAGCTGCCTTGTAAGTGTCACCACTCCCCGATCCTCGTTTCTGGAGGTGTGCGAGTGCCTGCTAATGAGGTGCTCCCAGAGTGGGTGTGGATTAGGCCTCTGCAGGGGGTCTCGGAGGACATTTGAGGACTTCCACAGACCCCATGTGGGCCTGGGAGCTGAACGCTACCTCTGCCACCTCATGGGGCTCCTGAAGGGACAGCCGGCGGTCATGGGAGGAGCACTGGGCCGAGGGTCATGGGCTCCCAGGTCCTCTCCCGCCACCGGCATAGCCTGGCTGTGTGGCCTTAGTCCACTCGTTTCCCTCTCTGGTCCCCAGGACCCCACCACCACCACCATCACTGAGAGGGAAGAAGCGGTGATTTTCCGGGCGCGAGTGGCCGTTCTGGGAATCACTCAGAGGAGAGAATAAAACTCATGATGCACTCCGTGAGTGGGGTCTTTCCTCCCTGGGACCACATCTGCTGCATTTGACCACACCCAGGCCCTTCCCCCTCATCCCTTTCCCGGCTGGAGGCAGGAGGGCCAGACAGAGAAGAGTGGACAGATGTCCCCAGAGGCTGGATTTGTGACAGGGGTCCCTCAGAGCAGGCGCAGGGGTGAAAAGGCTCTGCAAAGGCCCAGAAAAGGTAAAAGAACTTCCCGAAAGGTAGCGTTGTCCGAAGAGAGAATAAGCAGCCACCTCGGGAGATAGGCAATGAGCCTGTGTGTGGAAGGATGCACGTACAGGCTGAAACCACGAGTCACTTGGGGTGTCCGGATCTTGAATTCGGGAACCTTCATGTATTTGTACTTCCCACAATATGTATTAAGTAGCTCCAGGGCTCCAGTCACTGGGCGGGGCAGACTAGCCCACATGGGTTTACGATCTGGCGATCCTGAATTCTAGGATTCGAGGCAGCGCTCTCTGGAGGTGAAGCGCCACCCCCCACCCGAACCCAGCCCCCTGCCCGAAATTCCACCATCTAGTTGCTCCTGGAAGACTCAGTGCTGAACCGATCAGTTTCTGTGGCCCACGCCCCTGCCACGTACCAGGCTCCTCGCTCAGAACCAGGCATCCAAAGATAATGGCGATAGAGCTGTGGCCCTCAAAAAGCGCTCAGTGCTGGGGGGGGGGGGAGGCGGGGGGGCAGAGACAGCAGTGACAACCTAGGCCAACCCGTGCTGCTGTAGACGAGGGGGGGGGGGTGACCCAGGGGCCAGGGGAGGGCTGAGCTGGGCTGAGGAGCTGTGCCTGAGTGTCTGTTAGCAGCCCCATCGGGAAAAGGACACATGCCTGAGGTGCTTTGCAGTGAGGCCACCTCATGTCCACCGTCCCGTCCTCGCCCCTCCCCAACCAAACACACCCTGACTGTGAACTCGTGACAGTCACTGCTCAGTGCCTGGCACACAGGAAGTGCATAATAATTCTTGGTTAGATGCAAATCAGGCTAAGATTTGCCAAGGCCGTCTGGGCCTCAGCATAGCAGGCGGAGATGCGTGGAGGCTTGGGGTCCGGGTGCTGCTCTGGGTGGGGGGATTGGCCGGAGGGCGGGGCCACATCGCAATCCAGGAAGGACTCCGACTTCCCCGCCCAGGATCCTCCCTGGCTGGCCTCTGCCCACCTCCCCGCCGTTCCGCCACTACTCGCTGTGGCCAGCAGGCGGCTCCCACCACACATGAATGAGAAGCTCCAGGACCGAGCCAGACTGATGCACGGCGGCCCGCAGGCACGGGAACTCTGTCTGGAGAAGAGCCTTGGCCTGGGCATCCCGGAAGGGGAAGCAGCTGGTCAGCTAGGATCTGCAGGCTCTGGCAGCCCAAGAGACACCCACAGGCACAGGGGAGCTCAGGTCCGTGCCCTCTGCATGCTGGGCACAGTGGACCCCATGCTTGGCCCAGGAGTCTGATACCCTGGCTCTCTCACTCTCTGGCTGTGGGACCCTGAACTAGTGGCCTAGCACCTCTAGATGTGATCTTCCTCCCTGACGGGCTGGGTCAAGTGCATTCGATGACACATACGTTTAATGAGGACTTCCCTGTGCAAGGAGGCCTCAGACATGGGCACAGAAGCAGCCCCCGCCCCGGAATGGATTGAGACTATTGGGGAGGGGAGGGGGGAGAAGAGAAGTTGCCACAAAAGCTACTCACTGTGAAGGGTCACAGGGAGGCAGGAGTGAGAGCCGCCCAGAGGGGTTTGGTTCAAAGCTTAACTCTATCCTGTGTCTTCAGCAAGTTTCCTAAGCTCTCTGAGCCTCAGACTTCCCGTCTATAAAAAGGGAATGATTTCATAGACGCAAGATACTTAGAACAGTGTTGGGTACCTACTCAGCTATGTTAAGTGTGATCATTACTATTTATTATTTCTATTGTTGTTGTTGTTACAAGGCAGCCCATGCACATGTTTTCATGGTACAGAATGGGCTGGGGCCATTGGAGGAGGAAAGATTCATGGGAGCAAGAGGGTTGAAGATCTGGAAGGCTTCTTGGAAGAGGTGCCTGTGAAAGATTAGCTAAGTGAAGGCCTGGCTTTTCCAGCCAATGGAGCCAGGAGGGGCCAGGACAAGGATGCATGACCGACTGGGTACTTCTGGGACTCTCTTGGGCCCCAGACCCAAACCCCAGAGGGGCCAAGTGGATACAAGGTTGAGGGAGGCTGGGCCCAGGCAGGGGCTGAGCCGTGGGGACAATGCCATAATCCCTGAGTCTCTGAGACCCCAGTGGCCCTTGTCATGAGGCTCTGACTGGGGATCCAGTGCCATGGCTGCCGGATAGAGCCTGTCACAGAATGAGGGACGACGGGCTTAGCGCCGGATGCCCTGGGATGAAGAAAGAGCAAGGGCGGGGGCGGGGGGGTGCCCTGTGCCTGTGGAGTGAGAGCGCTTCTGGCCTGGCAGCCGGGAGCTGGCACTGGGGCCCCTCACCCGGATGCCAGCAGGCAGGAGATGGGGGGCGGGCGGCCAGGAGTCTAGCGGCAGGTGTGAGAGACCTGGAGAAATTGATTTATTAGGGACAATGAAAGGAGCTAAATATGTTTGCCGGCTCAGCGATGACTCAGGCGTTCCCCAGGGGTCCACAAAGTGTGAGCATCAGAGAATCAAAGACAGGCCTCCTCCCACCCCAGCTGCCAGCCCTGAGCCCCCTTCCTTCCCCTCAATGAAAGGCCCACTCCCCCCTACCCCTCTACCGCCCCCCGCCCCGTGCCCTGAGGGTTTGGTCTCGTGGGGCAGCAGAGACCCACCCTTCTGCCCAGCCTGCAGTCAGCCCCTCCAGAAGGGTTGAAGAAGTACGACACATCTAGGCCAAAGTGCTGGCCTTGCCCCAAATTTCTGCGTGATCTTGGACAAGCGCCTGACCCTCTCTGGACCCACATTCAGCAGAGAGGACCGATCCCCACCGACAGCCCCTCCTCCCCCTTGCCTGTCTGGCAGCGTCTTTCCCACCCCATTCTGCTGCTTCTAGGCAGCTGTGAGCACAGCTTCCTCTTCCTAAAATCCAACTTCCCTCTAGGAGAAAAGCCAGATTCCACAGGGCCCCCTTGGGGGAGAATATATTCTTCCGGTACCTGGTTCCAGGCCAGCCCCGGGCGGCGGGAGAGATGTGGAGTCTGAGGCCAGAGGCAAGGAAGAGAGAAAGCGGTACAAATGAGTTGCTTGAGGGGCAAATCAACGTGGGCTTTTGGGAGGGGGCCTGCAGGGAGGAGCAGGGGAGAAGGGCTTACAGGGGAAGGGAGGAGGGACCTCACCCAGGAGGTGGGGGGGGTGGGGGACAGTCCTGATGTGCAGGACAGCTCAGGGAAATGTAAGGAGCCCCAGCTTGGAGGCATGGCCTGTCTGGGGAGCACAGAAGGCTGGGGGGTGCATCGAGGGGAGCTGGCCCAACCCTGGAGGCCTGGAGCCAGGAAGGGTCGTGGCTGGGGCTATCTCTGGGCAGTCCCTCTGGCCGCTTGTGGGGATGGATTAAGGAGGCCCAGGGCAGCATGGCGGCTGGAGGAGTTGGGTAAGGGACAGATGGAGCCCCGACAGGAGCAGCATGGGTATGGGATGGTGGGGAGAGCAAAGAAGTTTCCAGGGCTTCTCCTGCCCCCACTGTGCAAGGCAGGGGCCTTATATGGCCTCTGTCACCTTTGCCCTCGAGGGCAGTATTTATGCAGGTCACCTTTAGATTCTGCATGGAGTTTCTTGGCGGACTCTCAAAACCAGCCCACAAAGACCCAGTGCTCCAGATTCGACCCAGACACCCTGCCCCGCCCCACCGCCCATCAGGCGGAGCATCAGTAGGTCAAGGCCAGGGCACTAACCAGCCCCAGGGCCTCTGCCAGCACCTTGCGTCCCAATCTCCACTATCATCCCCTTTTTTTTTTTTTAAATTTTTTAAATGTTTTATTTATTTCTAGGAGAGAGAGAGAGAGACAGCGTGAGCAGGGGAGGGTCAGAGGGAGTCACAGACTCTGAAACAGGCTCCAGGCTCCGAGCTAGCTGTCAGCACAGAGCCCGACGCGGGGCTCGAACCCACGAACTGTGAGATCATGACCTAAGCGAAAGTCGGACGCTTAACCGACTAAGCCACCCAGGCGCCCCTATCATCCCCTTTTTAAAGCTCCCCACTTCTCATGGGCACGTGGCCCAGCCCCAAGGACTTGCCCAGCATGAAACGACGGCCACCTGACTTGAGACCTATATAGATTCAGAGTGGCTACAAAATCATCATTCAAAACGGGACCCCACTAGAAGGCTGGGTTAGGGGTGATGCGGGCCCAGTAGGACCAAACCAGGCCGCCCCGGGGAACCCCGAGACATCCGCTTACCCAAGAGACTGGTCATATCTGCAAGAGACCACCTGGGTGCGTCCAGGTAGCCCCGTGGGCCAGAACGGATGTGACGTATGGCTGCAAAATCCTAGAGAAGCAAGGGGCAGTGGTTTTATACAGAAGGCACAGGGACCCAGGCCTCTGGCACCACCCAGTTCCAGTGCACTCTTCCCCTTTGTGAGTTTCCTCTAGTCCTGCCCCCAGGCTAGTGTGTGGGCCGATCACAAGGACAGTGTGCCAAGTCCACCATATACCCTCCGCAGATGTCAGCTGTCACCAGTACATTCTTGATGAGGGATTCCTTGCAAGGCCAAGAGCAAGGGTGCCCCTACAGGTACCGGGAGCTGCCCGCGCCATCCTTCCAAGACCAGCTGAAGCCCTCCTCCTACAGGAAGTCCTCCCTGACCACGCCAGCCCATTTAAGACCCCAGAATGTTCAGGAAACAGGTGTACAAGCCTCAAACCTCCAAAGGACACCCAGCACCCTCTTCTGTCCTGATGTTAAGAGTCCACAGTTTTGGCTTTTGGGGAGATGGCCTCGGGGTCAGGATCAGGATCCAAGCTTCAGTTCTGCTAGCGACTCCCAAGCCACAAGCCCCTTCTCGGCTTCTGTGCAGAGATCTCCGGCCTCAACCAGGGCTGCCTGGGCACATGAAACCACCCTTCTCCTTCCTCAGGAGGAAATAGAGGCTCGTTGGGGCTAAGAGACATGTCCAAGGGGGGGCCCCAGCATGGGTGCTCCGTGTGAGGAGGACAGAAACAGAAGCCGACACTCACTGAGCACGCTTCCTCACATCTGACCCTCCTATAGCACACAAGGTAGATGAGGTGATTCCCATTGCAGCGAAACCTTCATTCCCCATTCCCTTCTCTTCCTCTGTGTCCCAAAGAATTTTGGGGGGCAACTGGGTGGCTCAGTTAAGCGCCCAATTTCGGCTCAGGGCAAGATCTTGTGTTTTGTGGGTTCGAGCCCCATGTCGGGCTCTGTGCTGACAGCTCAGAGCCTGGAGCCTGCTTCAGATTCTGTGTCTCCCTCTCTCTCCACCCCTCCCCAACTTGCACTCTCTCTCTCTCTCAGAAATAAACATTAAAAAATTATTTTTTGAGTAAAATGTGTCCTATGACAAAAACGAAAAGACTTATTCTTTATAGAACACTGGATAAGGCAATGATTGGGAGGAAAAACCTGAGATCAAGAATGCCTTTATCTGGTCATCGATAAAAATTCCAGGTTATTCCCAGCACACCTATAAGCTGGTTGTGTTAACATTTGGGCGCTGCTAATGCCTATACAAGTCTGTAACCTGTCTCTTCCTTAACACCATGGACTTGAGAGCCCCCCAGGTACAGCGGTCAGGACAGACCTGGTTATGCTGCGGTAACAAAGAGCCCCCCACATCTCAGTGGCTTCACACATGAAAGCTTATGCCTTGCTCACACTGTATGCTCAGTGAGGGGGTTTGGGCAGGGGTCCCCGAGTATCAGTCACTCACGAACCCGAGCTGAGGAAGTATCATCCTGACATAGGCTGCCAGGAGCGCGGTCTGGGAAGGACCCTTCGCTCCGGCTCACGTTTCACTGGCCAAAGCAAGTCATATGGCCACCTGCCATCAGGGGGGCGGGGCAGCACCAGCCTGCTACCTGCTCTTTGAAACAAGAGATGAGAAATACTTGGGCTGCAGAACTAGTGCCAGTTACATCTCACGTGGCCAACTGTCCTCATTCCTCGGGCCAGGGGGTTTCCTGGCCTCGAACGCAGAACTGTTGGCGCTGAAACAGAAAAAGTCCTGGACAAACTGTCCCTGTGCCACGTCCTCTATTGTGCCCAAGCACACTCCTCAGTGACTACAAACCATCTAGTAGCGAAGTGGTGGTTTTCTCCCTCATCCCTGCTTGTTGGAGACTTACACTGTTTCCAGTTGTGCACATTTATAAATACTTTGTCTAAAATATCTTCGCGAATAAACCCTTGTCCATCTGGCTTCTCAGGAGTGCAATTACTGGCCGTTTTTCCGGCTCGGAATACCTGCTATCCATTCATATGTCAAAAGGGCTGGGCCAGTGTAATCAGTCTTCTAGAACATGAGCAAACACTCACTTCTGAACACCCACCTGGAGTCTCGAGCCCAGAGTCCGAAGAGGAAATTCTGGAATCTTAGCATCAGAATCACCCAGAGGGCTTGTTAAAACACAGATAGCTGGGGCCCGCCGCCAGAGTTTAACTCGGCAGGTAGTAGACCCGAGGTCAGGCCTGACATCGGCATCCGTAACAAGTCCCCAGGTAATACTGATGCCTTTGATGTGGGACCACACGTTCAAGACCACTGGCCCGGTAGTTAAATGCCCCTGCTTTGCAGCGTTGCAAAGGGGATTCCGCTCAGGGACTCTGCAAATTATATCATTAACCTCTCTTAGCCTCAGTTTCCTCATCCGTGAATTGGAGCCACGGAGAGGATTCGTGCAGCTAACATCTGCAGAGCTCTGAAATGTGCGTCACAAGAGTTCAGTTAACCACAGTTAAATAACCTCATGTTTTAAAGTATTTGTTAATTTGAATGGAATTGCATTTATTAAAGTCTTCATGACTTTTCTGTCTCTGAGTGGGAATGGATTCATTTTCCATGAGATGGTTAAGCATCTATATTTCTTTCTTGGTGTGAATTGTCTGCTCCTGCTCTTTGCCCGCAGACCCGCGGGTTTCTCTGGCTTGTCATAGAGCAAAGACCGCAAACACCATAGCCAGTCTTGTTTGCTACAATTTTTCCAAGGCTGCTGAGCGCCTTTCTACTGGAGTCATTTTTCTGGGTTACAGAGCGCCAAATCCATCTGACTTTCCCATTTTTATTTCCGCCATCACTTTTAAGCAGAGATTGTCTCCCTTCTCCAGAATGTGAAACATATAAAGGAATTGGATTTTGAAGGATAGGATTGTGTGTGCCTGAGGTTGGCAGGGTGGGAGAGCATGGTGTCTTTCTGGCTCACCTCAAACCCTCTGGTCATAGCACTGGGCACAGTCAGGAAGGGGGGGGGCGGGCTCAGCATTTCAGCACTACCTGCAGCCCCTCACCCTCAGCTCTGCCCCCCCACTTAGGCAGATTGTCTGCCTCCCCATCTGTGGAGGCCCCCTCCAGAGAGGCATGAGGAGTTCAGGGTTGGCAGGAGCCATTGGAAGTTCAAGTGGCCCGTCCTCCAACTGGAGACAGGAAGACCACGGGTGTAAGAAGTGGCCACAGCGGTTAGCAGCCTTGGGTTCAGATCTCTGCAGGCTCTGCCTCTCTGAGTCTCTATTTGCTCATCTATAAAATGGGAGTGCTAATGCCCACATCAGTGGAAAATTTGAAATAGATCAACAGCCACGGAGGGCTTAGCACAGTGCTGGCTGCAAAGTGCACACTCAGTAAAAGAGACTAGGGGCTATACCCCATTCTGTTCCCATGGCCCAGGTAAGCCCCACAGCCATTTCCTCCATTTGGGCTGGAAATTACCAGCACCAGGGCCCCCAGTCCCAGAGCCTCAAAGCCCAGCCCCTTCAGCTGTAGCTCAGCCCATCGGCCCTGCGGGAACAGCTCTGGGGCTAGGATAGGACAGGCTTGTGGCAGGGGCGCCTAGGGGGTGAACACCCTGCCCTACCCATCCCCCCAGGCTGCAGGACTCGGCCACCAGCGGGCGCTCAAGTCCAACCCCCCACCCCTGCTCCCGCGCCTGGGGATTCGCGGTCCGGACTTGATTTCCATAATAATAAGCCACAGATCTTCCCGAAGCGGCCACCACAGCCACTCCGGAGGAAGCCTCATTTTATAAGCTTTCATGAAACCGTGTGCGCTGGCTGCAGCTGGGAGACACCCGGAGTGTCGTTCTCCGCGTCAAGCACGGGGGCTGTGGCTGTGGGAGGCGTAGGCCCCAAGAGGAGCTATCGTGGAAATGAGGCTCAGAGACCAGGAGCGCAGCAGGGAAACTGAGGCTGCCAAGGGAGGAGGCACATTTCCAAGCCTGCACTCACCGTGGCCTCACAGCGACCCTGACAGCGGGATCTCTGCTATGCCCCACTTTGCAGATGGGGAAACTGAGGCCCGGAGAGGTTTCAGGGCTTCCCAGCTGCTGAGTGGGGGAGGGAAGGGGGACAGGGATCCCCTCCGGGATGGCCTACCCACTCTGCCTCTTCCCCAAGGCTAGCCTCCTGGGAGCAGCGTGCCCGGGAGCACCCCAGAAGCCTGGACCATGGGACGGACTGAGCAGAGAGCTTACAGGAGGGCCTATGAGGTTTGCAGAGCACGTGGAGCTGATCTGGCTGGAAATTCATGGGCTTGCCGAACCAGGCTGGAAACCCAGCTTTAAGGTCTCCCTCCCAGGGGTTGGCAAACTCCTGTCCACAGGCCACAGCTGTTTGGGTGCAACCTAGAACGTATCGTTTTGAATATTAATAAACAGAAATCAAAAGAAGAATACTGTTTCCTGACACGTGACAGTTAGAGGAAACTTAAATCCCAATGTTCACAGCTATATACTCGTTCATTTTTGGTACCGAGTACGGCTGTCTAGTCCAGACAATCGCAGACCTGAGGCTGTTTGACAAAGAGGTACATATGGCCCCCAAAGCAAGTATTTACTGCCTAGCGCTTTCCAGAAAAAGGTACCCACTGCCCCCCCTCCCCCCTGCCAACCACCACACTAAGGGACTAAGGGGACCTATTGGTGAAGTGTCCCAGGCTCAGTTTTCTCATCTGGACAAATGGGAACAGTATTAAGTGAGGACTGAATAAAAAGACCAGCAAAACACCAGACAGTTGGCTCCCGTCTACTCCCCCATTGGGAATATCTCTTACTTTCTCTCCTCCCTGCCCATCGCTGTCTCCCCCATTCAGGAATCCGGGCCACCTGCATGTATGCTCACTTTGAGCTCAAAGCGTCCATCACCCACCCCCTAACTGTCCTCACTCCACTGCTCGCCAGCTGAGCCCCCGGCCGCCTACTCTCGCATTGCCCAAAGCCCACAGTGACCAAGCCCTGCTGGTTCGCCCAGCAGAGTCCGAGGCTCACAGTAGGCGCTCTGCAAACATCTTCTAGATGGATGGAGGGGTGTTTTCCTTTTATCCACTCCCTCTGCCCTGACCTTCATCATCTCCTGCCGGGTCTTCCTCTCCCCCTGGAGCTCCCACTCAGCAGCCATGCCTGAGTCACATGACCTGCCTTTGTCAGGCCGCCCGGTGCCCCCACCCCAGCTGCTCGCTGCCCTCTCCATCTAGGCCATGCTCCCCAGTGAGGCACCCAAGGGGCTGAGCCACTACCTTTCCTCATTCTTACCGAACACCCAACCCACTAGCAGTAGCCTGAGTCCAAGAGAATACATCAAGCCTCCAGGTGGTGGCTCACGCTATTCCCTCCGGTCTAGAGTCTTCTTATCTCTAGCCCAATGGGCCTGGTACCCTCTCCTGGACCCTCTGCCTCCCCCTACCAAGATTCAGTTCAGGCCCCAACTCCATGAAACCTCTCTAGGCCTCTCACCCACCTCTACTGCCCCAGCACACCAAAGCTATCCCTCCCCAGCACCAACACAGGGACCTCAGTGCATTATGAATATGCATGAGTATGAATGCATGAATATGCATTCTCCTGGTGAGCCCGGGGAACCCCTGGAGGGCCAAGAGTGTGACTGGTATTTCTGTCTCACCAGTCCCAGTCAAGGCATGGCCCAGAGGAGGCGTTTAGTGCATGTTTTATAAATGAACCAAGGAAGGAAGGAATCGATACAGATGGTGTTGAGCAAGGTGTCCCTTGCTCGACAACTTCCGGTGGCTCTCCAGTTCTCTATTAGGGCCAGCCCCCCCCCCCCTTCCCTGGCCTAGTCTCCACGTCCTCGAGCCCTATATAAGGCGGCTCTGATCCACTGCCCAGTCTTGACCCTAGACCCATCCCCCAGGCCTGTCTTCCCTAAAGAATCCCAGCCTCCAAGCATTTGCTCATGCAGCTACCCACGCTCCCCCTCCCCCATGTATCTTTCTCAATCACCCCTTTTGCGCCTATAGGAGTCCTGACCATCCTCAGAGATCTCATGGGGCTTCAGGGATCCAGGGGCGCCTAAAGTAGGGAGCCCACTACTCTCGCATGGCCCAAAGCCCACAGCAAAAGACAGTGAGTGGGAGCTCTGGCCAGGAGGACTTGGGGCCAGAGGGACACCTGTTAATGCCTACCACAGGGGACATCGGTTCACCTTGAAGTAAAATGGAGCATGAAACCTGCCACACGGGGCTGCCGGGAGTTAGCGGCACTGCTGTCTGAGGCTTCTGGCACATAGTAGGTGTTCAATAAAGAGCAGCTATTTCCAGTCCTGCTTGCAGCCCCGCCCCTGCCCAGAATGGAGGCCCAGAGAGCGGACCTAGACCTCCCAACCCCGACCTCGATCTTTCTCGTTCTCTCCCTCGCCCCGACAGCGCCTGCAGCCAGCGACTGCTGCTGCTGTGGACGGAATGACAATGAGGCCAGTACCTCAGCAAGCACATCTGGGAAGCTGAGGCTGGGACAGGGCTGGACAGGGGCAGGGGCAGGCAGAACTGAGGCCAAGACAGGAGAGGGGCAGTGGCTGGGGGAAGGGGGGGCAGGCGCTAGCTAGGGGAGGGGGAGGGAGTCAGGGCACCACGCAGGGGGCTGGCATGTAAGCACTGGGGAGGGGCCAGGCTGGGGCCGGGATCGTAGGGCTGGGTTTGGGACGCAGACAGAACTGTGGCAGGGATGAGGACAAAGTCATCCCCAGGGGCAGGAGACTCTAAAAGAGTAAGGGGGGAGCTCCCGGGCCAGGGAGCAGAAGGAAGCAGCTTGAGGAGGAGTTGGAGAGGAGGGACATAGTTTAAAAAGGAAGCGTGAACAGGGAGAGCAGAGGCAGGAGCCACCAACCTTGAGTCCTGGGGGCACCCCCCTCCCGGTACCAGCCTCCACCTTCTAGCAGGTGGCACCAGGGTGGCCGCAGAGGACCAAGGGCTCACCCAGACCCCAGTAAAGGGGGTTCAGAGTTCAACCAGACTACCTGCAGACATAGAGAGGAGGCAGGAGGGAGGGGAGTGGGAAGGAGGAAGAGAGGGGCAGGGGGGACTGGAGAGCCCACTGCCATCCCTCTTAGCTTGTTCAGCCCACCCCCCCCCAGCCAGGGATGTCTTTGTTTCCCCCACTCCACTATCCTCTTAGTTCCAGCTCATTGCCCATCCATGTTCGCTGACTCTTGCACTCACCTCCAGCCCTGACCTTCCTCAGCCGTGACCACTCTCTCCCTCACCCTCAGGGCTCGAGGCTGCCAGTTCCATTCTGGGGGTCCAGGGCTGCGTGTCGGGGTGCACGCCCCCATCAGTGTGCTTGGGCCTCACGAACATCACGGGGAAGCCTAGTGGTTAAGCTCATGACCTTGGCGCTCTGTTGGGCCAGTAGCTTCATTTTCATATAGTAGGTGCTTCATTAATGCTAGCCCCCACCCCCCACCCCCTCCCATTGCACAGGACACACAGAGCAGATACCCGACCATGGCTCCCGGGCTGAGCCGCGGTGTCCTCCGGGTCCCCACAGACTCCCTCGCTCTAACTGGAGTCAGAGGGGTCTCCCCTGCCTGCGCTGTCCAGCCTAAACCTGCGCTGTCCAGCTTGGGAGGAAGGCCTATTGCTCATTCCCCTTGAGTCTCTGCAACTCGGGCAATCAATCGGTCGCCATGGAAACCAGCTCTCCAATCAGAGGCGGGCACTTCTTGGCAGCGCCAAAGCCACCCACCCACCCATTCAGGCCAGGCTGTGTGGGTCTCTCACCTAGGACTGCTGGGGGGGGGGGTGCGCCGGAGGGGAGACAGGGAGACCTGGCATAATGGAGGGGGGCCTTGCCTGCATTCCCAAGATTCCGGGGTCCCGAAGAAAGAACATTTTCTTGGGCAGGGGGACCCCTCCAGCTGGCCTCCCGATTTTGATAAATTTCCTCCCCCCATGTTGCTGCGCTCAGGGCTCAGAACAGACTTGGACTGTGGGGATCGTTAGCCCACTGGGCAGAAGGGAAAGCTGAGGGAAGGGAAGGGAAGGAAGGCCGGGCCCAACCCCCCTCCCTGAGCCCCCATCTCCCAGCCCTTCCTTCCTGGATAGAGGAGGGGGAACAGGAAAGGGGGGCAGCCCTCCTGGCCCCGTTACCGCCAGCACCCACTGTCTCACGAGATCTGCACCCGACACTCCCAGCGCCCATGAGTGTCAGGCCCACCTGAAACTCTTAGCCAAGATCTATGCGCCTGCCCACCCACGCCGGCTGCAGCCTCCAGCCCCAGTCCCCACCTTCCAGCAGAGTCCAGACTCTGAGTCAGAGAGCCCCAAGTTCAGCAACTGGCTCCTCCCTGGTGTGCGTGCGCAAGCCCGGAAACCTCTCTGAGCCTCAGTTTCTGTTTGGAAGATGGAAACAATGATCTCTCTCTTATGGGGGAAGTGACAGCATCCAACAAAGGATGTAGAAACCTTAGCCCAGAGGGGCGCCTCAGTCCATTAAGCGTCTGACTTTCGCTTAGGTCATGATCTCACGGTTCATGGGTTCAAGCCCTGCGTCGGGCTCTGTGCTGACTGCCAGCTCAGAGCCTGGAGCCTGTTTCCAATTCTGTGTCTTCTTCTCTCTCTGACCCTCCCCTGCTCGTGCTATCTCTCTGTCTCTCTCCTAGAAATAAATAAAAACATTAAAAAAAAAAAAGAAAGAAAGAAAAGAAACCTTAGCCCAGAGCCTGGCATGTGACTTGTTCTCAATAAACAGAGAGGCCCCTCTCTCCACTCCTGTTGTCCCCTCTCAGCACCCCAAACCGTCCCTTGGAGCTGAGCCAAGGCTTCTCTAAGGCACCCTTGCTGGGAGGGAGGAAGAGAGGGAGGAAGGGAGGGGGGGAGGGAGGAGGCAAATGTTACTACCATTAATAACCAGCCCAGGCGGATGTCAAGTTACAGATGAGATGCAGAGAAGGCGGCAGCTTGTCTCCAGGCACAGCAAGGGAGAGGCGGGATTTGAACCCAGGTCTCTCCGATTCAGGCCTGAGCTCTCTCTGCTGCAGCACAGCCTCTCCCGGCCCCTCCAGCTGCAGCCAGAGCCTGTCACCCCGCGCCACTGCAGTCCGGCTCCCCGCAGCGCTCAGCACTGACTGACCCTAACCCCAACTGGCTGTGTGCCTGATGCGCTAGGCACCCACCCCCACAGGCAGCCGCAAGGGCGCTCGCGGGGCTACAAAAGGGGAGATGAGAGAATGCTGACATGCGCTGGGGCACCCCACCTGGTAGGGCGATGGGGAGACTTCTGGAAGGAAGGAAGAGGTATTTTCACTTCGCAGGTTTGGCCCCAGGCCCCAGGCAATCACTCCGTTGCTATTGACTTGTCTGCTAGGACCCACGGGGGTCTACACAGAGAATCATGGGGCCCAGCGCCCCAAGCCCAGCTCAGCAGGGCAGCCAACTCAACTTCATTCTCCTCCCTGCCGGCTGGCCTCCAGACCCAGTCTTCTCTCTCCTGTCACCTTTCACTGAGCACCTACTACATGCCAGGCCCCACATGGGACATGTCTACCAATGGCTCAGCCACCCTGCTGGGCTGTGCCTCTCCCAGAGATGAGGACACAGAGGCACATGGGGCTAAGTGGACTTCTCAAGGTCACACACCTGATCGACGCCAGAGCCAGGATTTGAACTCAGGTTTTCGAGCCTTCAAAGGCCAACTATGTCTACCTGAAGGAAGACACTTGAGCCTCCTTTACTGGGTCTTTTCCTTGCCGCCCACTCCCCCATGACTCTGTAGGGCAGGACGCAGCGACTGGATTCCAGCTATGATCATATTTCTGCTTCCCTTTTCCCTCTTCCCTCCTCCAGAAAACAAATTGATTCATCAAATTATACCTTTAATCTGTCCTGGGGAAGGGGAGGGATGCACCTCAGCTCCCCCAGGAGGAGGCAAGGCTGATAATCAGCCCACCCATCCATGCACTGGGAGCATTTCCCTATACTCTACCCTCCCATGATTAAACACTAATTGCCGCCATGCTCTCAAATCGAGGACTTTAATTTCCCGAAACGAAAAGTACATTTCAATCAGTTCCTCTCCCAAACCATCTCTCCTAAGAGGGACCAGAACACAAGCTCTTCAAGATGGAAGACAGATGAGCCTACTTCCTGCATGACTCCCCGCCACCCTCCCACACCCTAACCCCCCCCCCCGCCACTGTCACCTCCTCTTCTGCTTCTCAGATGCCCCCCGTGGGAGGGAGCCTGTGGGCACCTGAAGTGTCCATGAAGCACCCAAGAGATTCTTAACAATTGTGGGCTCAGAAAAGTGAGGCAGGGGCCCTGGCCCTGGCCTCTGTACCTGACAGAGGACAGCTGTCACCTGAATCAGATGATGAGGGCACAAGGATGGTCAGCCACAGGCAGGTGGCAGCTGTCCTCGCCCCTGACTCTCCCAAGTCAGTCTGGTCCTTGATACTTCATCTCAGCCCAAGAGGGTGGAGGTTGGGCAGGAGCCCAGTGAGAGAAGACGAGGAGGGGGGCAGATGACCTTCCCTCTCTGGGTCTCAGGGTCCTTATCTGTCCCAAAGGGGGCTGCCGAGGGGCTCAGGGTCAAGAGCTAAAAGGCCTTTGGGTCTGTGCCTCCCAGGGACAGGTCTGGGACCAGGACTCAGCTGGGTGCGGATTCCACAGTTCAGATCCCAGAGGAGCCGGCTCATAGGGTCTGCAAAGGCATCTAGCCGCTGACAGTTTTGGTAAAAGCTCCCTCCATGACTCTACCACATGGCTGGGGTTTGGGAACTGCCAGGCTAGCTTTAAACCCATCAGCTGACAGGTGTGACTATGGGCCCAGAGAAGGTGAGTGGCTAGCTCAAGGTCACACAGTGAGCCAGCGGCTTTGGCCAGATGATCTAACAGCCCTTGCAGTTTAGAGATTTCAAAGAAGGGAGTAAAGACAAAGAGTGAGGGGGGAACTCTGTGAGCAGGCACTGTGGGGGGTAAGTGTTGCCAGCAGGGGAGGGTCAAGGACCCTCAGATGTCCACCTGGGAACCACACTCCCTCCCCAGTGCTGGTGGAGGGTAGGAAAACGTTACTCCTTTATTCTCCAACGCAGAGGTGGCTGGGGATTGGCGTGGGGTCTCTCGAAGGTCCATTCTGGCTCTAAGAATCCTCCAGCCCGACCATCTGAAATCACTGTCATCAGCATCACCATCACCACCATCATCACCATCATCAACCTGGCAGACGCTTCTTGGGCATGCGCTCCGTCAAGTACCGAGCTAAGCAATCGCCTTGGATCGTTCTCTCCTACCCTCTCAAACACCCTAAGATCTTATTCTCTTCCCCCCGCACCGCACCCCCAACCCTTAGAGAGGGGGCCTGTGAGACTCAGGGAGAGATCTCTCCGAGATCAAGCAGAGTCACGAACCGCTGTGGATAAGCGGAGGAAGGCTCTAGGACCCGACGGGGCGGCGCGCACCCGGGCTCCGCGCTCATTAGCGGGCGCCGCGGGGGGCCTCCCCCAAAGCTCAGCGGCGCGGAGGCTGCGGGCGGCGACCCCGCCTGGGCGCTCCCGGCGCCGACCCGCTGCGTCCGGAGGAGAAACGCTGGGGAGGAGGGCGGCCCGCAGGGCTCCCCACGCCCGGGGACGCCTCTCCTCCGAGTCTGGGGACTGGGGGGAGTGGGGGATGGGGGGAGACACTCAATAGGGGAGGGGCGGTGCCAGCGAGGAGAGTAGCCCCAGAACCTCGTCCACTTCGCGTCTTCCTCCCACTGCGCCCCTCGACACCCCCCCGCCACCACCACCACATCCACTTCGCAGGTGGCTTGTCCTAGGTCGGCGGCAGCGGCAGGACTTAGAACCAAGTTGCTGTCGAGGGGGAGGGCGAGGACCTGACCGTCCCCAGCGTAGAACTTGGAAGGGGGCAGAGGAGGACACCCAGGACCGCGCCCCAACCCGCGCCGCCCTCGCCCGCCCGCACCCGCGCCCGCGCCGCCCGCCTGCGCGGGGCGGCAGGAGCCGGAGCCTCGCGCGCCCCAGCGCCTCCGCCGTCTCCCCGCCCGCCCGCTGGCGCCTCCGCGCGCGCCGCTGTCCCCCACTGCCGCGGCGCCTCCTCTGGCTGCCCCTCCCCCACTCCAAACCGATCCTCTCCCCTCCCCCGTTCGCTTACTGTGGTCGCTGCCCACCCTGCTGTGCCACCCTACCCAAATGTCTCAACCGCCCCCAGCCCCGCCCAGCACCCCCCAGCCCCGCCTGCCCATCTTTAGTACCGGCCTTCGGCATAAAATAAATTTAAGTGGGGGAAAAATCAGGAGAGCCTGGTGATGGAATGCCACCCTTCAATGGGTTACAAAAAAGGGGTGTGCGTGTGTGTACATATTTGCTTTCCTACGCATGTGTTTGCACGTCTCTGCGCAGATACCCTGGCCGCGAGAGGAAGTCGCTGGCGAAGCTGGCTGTCTCCAGGGAGGGGAGCCTGGTTCCCCGGAGGAAGGGACCAGCAGAGAGATCCGGTATCGCACACGCTGCTTTTTTAAATATTGAAATATATCAACGCATTAGCGATTCCAGTGAACGGATCACATAAAACGCAAACGTTTACAAAACTAAACTTTAGAAGTAATGCCAGTACCTGGGGGTGTTGAGAAGATTAAATGAGATAATGTGTGCGAGGCAGACAGACAGGCGCAAGCTTCAGGAAAGCGCCCCTATTGTGATTGTCACTCCTGGCTTGCTAGCTGTCTATTGCCTGCTCTCAACTTCTGTCCCCCTCCTCCCCGCCACCTTCCCCCAGCCTCTTCTGAGCTCCCCGCCTCTTCAGCTCCCCTCCCCCTCCTCTTCCTCTCCCTGCAGCACCTCCTGGGGCTCAGGCACCTTACCACCCACCCCTAGCCCATCTCCTGGCAGGATGTGTGACAGAGGAGCAGCGCTGCAGTGTAGCCAAGGGGAAGCAATAGGGGCGGCTGTGCCTCCCCAGCGCACAGGATTCCCCCTGGAAAGGGATTCCCAGCCCCTCAGGGATAACCCCCCTTGGAGCTTGGAGGCTGGTGTGGGGAGAGTCTTTATTTAACCTTTGAGGGGTTGAGAAAGGGTGTGAGAGCAAAGTAAAAACAGCAGGTTCAGCCCCCAGGGGACCGATAGATTCCCGGGACCGTCCCCAGTGCGCCCAGCCTCGGGAGGACCCCAGCTCACTGCCCCCAGCAGAGCCCCCCTCCCACCGCCCTCGTTGGCGCGTCCCTCCTCGCCGCCTCCTTCCCTCCCCAGCCTCCTCTGGCTCTCCTCCTCCCGATCCAGACGAGAATGAACCCGGATCTGGCAACAAGTCATGGGCGCCGGGGGCTCGGCAGCAGCGCGGCCCCCATGCAGGGCCCAGGGCGGCGCGGGCCCAGGAACCAGGAACCTGTTCAGAATCCAGGCCAGGCAGTCTCTGCCAAGGCTCCAGGGCAGGGGCGAGGGACCCCCTAGAAAGGCCCCTGTCTCCAGCCTCACTCCCTCCAGGCCACCACCCACAGGTGTTAAGGAACCTGATTCTGGGCTAGAGCCTAACATTCCCAGTGCAGCCCTGCCTAGTCTGTCTGTCTCTGTGTCTCTTTGTGTGTCTCTCTCTCATCATTGGTGACTCCCATAGCCCCAAGGATCAGCCCAACAGCTCCACTTGGGGTTCAAGGCTCTTCAGACCTGGCCCCACGGAGCTCCATCTCCTGTCCGACCTATAAGGACCCTATCGCCACCCGAGCTGGCTTATTCCTGGCTCCTGGAATGTGCCATACGCTTCAACTGCTTGAGATGTGCTCCCTGGCCTTCAAGGCATAGCCTCTACCCCCAAGGAGGTCTTTCCGAAGGGATGACTGCATGTCCCGCCCACCCCCTCCCCCATACTCTCTCTTCTCCATTATGAATTTTTTTTATGTTTTATTTATTTCTCAGAGAGAGAGAGAGAGAGAGAGAGAGAGAGAGCATGAGCAGGGGAGGGACAGAGAGAGAGGGAGACCAGAATCAGAAACAGGCTCCAGGCTCTGAGCTAGCTGTCTGCAGAGCCCGATGCAGGGATCGAACCCATGAACCGTGAGATCATGACCTGAACCGAAGTCGGACACTTAACCGACTGAGCAGCCCAGGTGCCCCTCTCTTCTCCATTCTGGATGCACCCATGAGACCAGTCACCTCTCTGCACCACCACCCAGCCCTGAGCTGAGGGCATAGAGGCTACGGGGTGACCCCTCTCCAGGACCACTGGGACAGAGGGACCCCGGAAGGGTCAGAGGAACGGCAGATGGCACATTCTGCAGGTCAAACTTCGAGCAGGCGAGGGCCACCCAGGGTCCTGGCCATCCTCAGTGTCACTATAGCCTAGCAGAGAAACAGTCCATTGCTTTTACCTCCAGTCTTTACCAAAGACCTGCAAGGTCAGTGGGATTGGCCCCCTTAACAGATGAAGAAACTGAGGCTCAGAGAGATAAAAAGACTTGTCCACAGACTCCTGTTCCCGAGCTTCCATATCGCCTGTTTTTCGGCCAGAGTCACCCAATGGGAGGCCCCACAGGGAGTCTGCAGGGTGACAGGAGGGAGAAGCCAGCTGTCTTTCCCTCTCTGATGGTACCCACAGCTCCCTCTCCTCCAAGGCTCCAACTCCCAGCCGGCTTCCACGGTCCTAGGACTCTGGTAATACCTCCCCTCCCTCTGTACCCCCGCCCCCTGACCTAGGGGACCTCTCCTCCTTGGCCCCCTGCTAATCACCTTCTGTATACAGTCCCCCGTGGTGAGTCCTTGATGTCCAGGCCCCAGCCCCATTGCCCTCTCTCTACTCTCCCTCCCCGAGGCTGCTGTTCTCGCCCTCTCCATCTCACCAAGCTCTTTTGCATCCCCTGGGACTCTCCTTCCGAAGCTCTTTGCCTGGCTGGTCGTCCTTCCCTCGGCTCTGCAGCCTCTTAGGAAAGCCTTCCTCGAGCTCCCAGCCTGCTCCCAAGGCCCTGACTCCCACTCAAAGCACTGTCTGTGCTTACACTTCATCTGATCTTTTGCTCAATGTGGGTGTTGCTGTTGGCCCACAAGCTCGGGAACTCAAGACCAACAGCGTGCCTTGGTCTTCTGCGGAGCCACAGCCATGGCCCCAGCGTCGGACACTGTGTGCATAGGCAGCGCCGTCCTCTGTCAATAGTCGCTGAATGAATGAATGGAATTTGCAGATGGACACGTAGGCTGGGCCAGATCACAAAAGGCCTTAAGTGTTAGACGAAGAAGGTGAGTGGAGCCTGTGGGAAATCTTTCTAGCTTCCCTTCCCTCATCAGACACTTGATTTGCTTTATGTCCCCCTTCCCCCTCTCCCCCCCACCCATACACACACAGGAAGAGCATAATAAAGTGTTTCCACAATAACTTTAAGCTTCTGGCCACTCTGGCCCTCTTTGAACACACACCTGCTGAGCCTTGAAGGCCCAGGAGGAAGACATGGAGACTGTCAGGCAGTGTGGGTCACCGGGAGGTCTGGAGCCTGGATCAGGCTCTTCTTTGCCTCTGGTGGCCCCTCAGGCTATGTAGCTAGCAGCTTGCCTGTCCCCTCCCCTACCCAGAGGGCCCAGGGGAGGGGTGATGTCAGCACCGCCAGAGGCAATGTGCAAGATCTGTCTGGTGACCAGGTCAGCATCAGAAGAGATACTGGGACCCCAAGGGGCACAGCAGTCTCTCTGGCATGTTCCCCATCAGGCCCTGGAACTACCAGCCCCCCACCCCCCGCAGAGCTGGGGGACTCCCCTGAAGGCGTGAGCACTGCACTTAGAGTATGGGGGCTCCTGTATTGCTTCAACCGGGGGGTTCTTAGCTCCTCTTTCTCTTCCTCCGTGACATGGGGGAAATGGGAGTCTGCAGGTGTGACAGGAGAACCGGGACACCCACGGGTATTTGGAGACAGAGGGGATAAGAAGAAAAGGATGTGAGAGAGGGCTCCCAGCTTGGACAAGCCCCGGGGGGGTGAGGGTCTCTCCGTGCCTCAGTTTACTCATAGGCCATCCAGTTTTGCCAAGTGAAATAGCCAGATCCCAAAAGACAGATGTTATTTCATTCTGCTTTTGTGAGGTGCCCAGAGGAGGGCAAATTCATAGAGACAGAAAGCGGAGGGAGTCCCTAGGGGCCAGAGAGAGCCAGAAGGGAACGGGGAGCTGCTGTCTAATGGGGTGAGTTTCTGTTGGGAAGCTGAGAAAGTTCTGGACTTTGGGGGGCAGTGGTGATGGTTGTGCAACACCGTGAATGTGCTTAGTGCCACAGAAGTGTGCACTTAACACTGGTTACGATAGTAAATGTTATGACAGTTTTTAAGGAATACACACACACACACACACACACACACACACACACACACACACACATACACACACACACAAAGTGGCCAGCCCCTACCCCACAGGGCTGGCTGGGGCTCCTACTGGGAAGAGTGTGGGCACAGGAGGAGCCCAAGGCTCCGGCGATGAGCCAGGGGGCCCTGGGCGTTCTGCGGCCAGCCCCAACCCTAAGTGCCCCCTTAATTGCCATATAACCCCCACCTCCTTCCCTTCTCCGCGGCGGCCACCCTGGGAATATCCTCATAGAGAAGAAAGAGGCAGAGGAGACTGGGGAGAGAAGTCAACTATCCCAGCAAGAAGCTGCTATTAACCTCCCGGGAGGCTTCAGAGGAGAAACAGCAGGGAGTGGGGAGCTTTCCCGGCCTCCCCCGCAGCAACCGAGAGCCGGAAGGCGGCTGTCAGGTGGCGAGTGGGTGGTGAGGCGCTTGGAGTCCAATATTCCTGCAAAAAATCCCATCACTGTCTGGCGGCTACCACAGAGCGAGCACCTGCTGGATGCGCAGAGGCCTCTGCCGACACCGAAACCTTGAGAGGCTGGCGCCGCTCATGGTACTAACCCCATTGTACAGATGAGAAAAGTGAGGCCCGGGCAAGGCAATGGACAAATGGATATGGCTCCACAGAGGTCACGCAGCCGAGTACTACCTGCCTCTGAAACTACATCTGTCTGAAGGTGAAGTCTGAGAGGCATCGGGACAGATGGAGAGCGAAAGAGAGGAAGAGAGCAAGAGAGAAGGGTCAGGACGCAAGCGAGCCATTGTTCTCAGCAGCGGCCATGGCAATGATATAAGTGGAAATTAGGGGCGAGTGGGTCGAAGGGGCTGCAAGGAGGCAGAGATGAGGGCTTGAGGAGAAAGGGCCTGCCCTCTGGCTGCCGCTCAAGGGGGCCACCCAGTAGCTGAAGGAGGCCTGACCCTTCCCACTACACTGCCGCCCACCCTGCAGGCTCCTCCCCCATCACTGTGGCTGGTGGCCACGGCCCTTACCCTCTCTTCCTGCCCATCCTGGGCTCAGCTTTGGAGCCCAGGGAGCACTCGCCACAGCTGGGCAGCGCCCACACTTCCTGCCCAGCTCAGGGTTAAGTCCGCAGTGCCCACCAGCCTGGCATCAGAGGAGTTGGGAAGCAAGTCTGAGCGCCTGGGTTCTGGTCCTTGCTCTGCCACTGTGTGGCCTCAGACAAACCACTTTCCCTCTCTGTTTCCAAGATGGCTGAACATTTCCCAGATGGTTCTGTCTCTGGGGTTTTCATGCTCTCTGACAACAGCACCAGCTCAGAGAAAGATCCCTGGTAACATCTGGAGAGCACGGATACTGGAGTCCAAAGAGGGGGTCAAATCCTGGCTCTCATCCATGCACGACGCACCTTCTATGGGCCACGCACGGGTCCAGAAGCCAGAAATCCTGGTTTCTTTGGTGGCCACTACCCCTTGGCAATGCCGAACTCGGTTTTCTTCATCTGGAAAATGGGCCCACGAGGGCAGAGCTCCTCACTCAGGAGGAGGAAGAGGCACAGATGAGACCATTTAGAGAACTCCCCCCACAGACAGGTCACTGCCAGGATCCCCTTCCTGCAGGGGCCCCTGTGGTCAGACAAAGCCACTTACAGCTTGCATCACCCTGCGGGGAGCCCTGAGATAACCTGGCACGAGGTGGTGCTCCATCTGTGTTAGTGGGTCCTCCCCCAGCCTCCTTCCCTCTGCCTCACCCCTCCGTGTGCTCTCCCCTCTCCCCCCAGGAGGATTTGGGCTTGCATCCTTCGAGGCCCCTGAAGGCCCCACCCCAGAGGGGGGGCAGAGAAGACACGATACACAGCAGATCAGTTGCCAAACAGGTCTGTCTCCTGCTCCCAAACCTTCTATGGCTCCTAGTGTCTTCCAAATGAGCCCAACTTCTCCTGGACTTTCAGGCCCTCCAGAGCGGGACCCCTACCTCCATCTCTTCCTCTGCCCTCCCCTCGAGGAAGGCCTGCCGCCCAATCATCCGGGCAAGCCCACCTTACCACCCTGCTTACTCAGGCCATTCTCGCTGCCCCAAAGCCCTTCCTGTCTTCCTTAGGGTCTGCCTGGACAGAGGCTCCCTGCTGTGATGAGAAGGGCGGCCCCTCCCTTTGCCATGCCAGTGTGATCTGGTCCTGGTCCTGGCCACACCCTGCTGAGTGTGGCTGTCCCTCCCCGTCTCCCCTCTCCCCCCGCCCCCAGATCCCACAGCTGCCCGTGGTTTTTTTCCACCCCGCTCCTCCGGAAATCCACTCAAATTTCTCCGGGGGCCTGGGAGCCGCCGGGCTTCACTGTTGATTTTTCACAAGTGATTATTGGCGGCAGAATTTGTCACCTGCACAATGAAAGGAAAATGAACCTTTCATCAGAGCCAGCCTGCGGAGGTTTCGAGAGCCGAGCCCGAGCTAGGTGTGGGGAGGGGGAGGGGAGACAGGATGCATCCATGAAGCTACTCTGTGCCAGGCCTGGGCGCGCAGGTCTATCTCAAGCCCCACCACCCTACTAGAGCAGGGGGAAACTGAGGCACAGAGAGCTTGAGGGAGTGGCCCAAGGTCCCATGGCAGCTAAGGGACAGTCCTGGGTAGGGAGCCTAGCTGTGCCCACCAGCTCCATGCCAGCAAGGTGGGTCTCGCGGGGTTCGAGCCATCAAAGCCGAAAGAAATACTGCAGATGATCTGGTCCAAGGCCTCCTCCATTTCACAGACGGAGAGACCGAGGCCTGCAGGGAAGCAGTGACTTGCCAAGGGACACACAATGAGGTCTCATCAGGTGGAGACCAGACCTCAGAGCTCCTGCCCTCAGGCCAACCCCCCTCCTACGTCCAGAAAGTCCAGAAATCCCCAGGCGGGAGGAAGCCTCAGCTCAAAGGTCTAGACCACACCTCTCCCCTCCCCCTTCTACTACCCCACCCCCCATCACGAGCCGTGGGCTCTGTGATCGATGGGACACTTAAGGGACAACCTGAGCCTCAGTTTCCTCAGGGAGACTGGGCATCACACCAGCTGCCCTGCCTGGCATGGAGCAGGTGCCTCCTCCCCCCACCCCCCGGCTCCGCCACCAGGCTGCCTCCAGTCTGAGGTTTCTGTCTGCCTCTCAGCCCCCGCAGCTCTGCTGCCTGTGTTTCCTGCCTCCTCCACCTCCGCGCTGGCCCACTTCCCTCGCGGCTGCTAAGCCATCTTGCCCGCTCCGCCGTGCTCCCGCCACTCAGGCCTGGAAAAGGTGTCCAAACCCCGGCCCCCCAGCGGCCAGGGAGGGCGGGAGGGAGCGCGGCAGGCTTCTGCGGGGCGGGGGCAAGCTTGGCCCCGCCCCCAACTGACCTCCAGGCCCCACCCACCCGCTGCCGCCCCCAGCCCCCTCCAGATCTCCGCAACCCTCCTCCTCCAGACAACCCCAGCCTCCCTCCTTGGCGCCAGGGTGGGCAGAGGCCAAGGTCTCAGAGCCACTCTCAGCTCCCACACTGCTGGGTGGCCGGGAAACCCAGTCACTAAGTCCCATCACCCTCCGGCGACAGTGACAGACACCTTCCTGCACTGGGCTGGCTGCTCTGTGTGCACAGCCGCCAGCACGAGACACACACACAAATCTACACACACGTACACACGCACGCAGACCCAGCAGACCCCTCGCACACTCACCCGGAGCTACACACACTTACCTGCACACATATACCGCTCACGCCAGAGCTCGGCCACCACTACAGAGGCCCCTGGCACTTGGCTCTGGGGGGTGGACCAGCCTTGGGAGCTGACACACAGCCCTGTTCCAGGGGGCCGGCGGTCTCACACACACACACACACACACACACACACACACACACACACACACCACCCCCAAGAAAATCGCTCTGCATCTCCTGGTCCTCATCCTGCTGCCTCGTCCCCGGGGCCAGGGAAGGGGGGCAGGGTGGCCCTGGGGTCACATCATCACCCTCCAACCGTCTCCTGGGAGACTCCACAGGCCCTCAGCTTTCAGGGGAAGCCTCAGCTCCTTAGCACAGCCTTCAACGCTGCTCTCCTCAGGGCCATGACCCAGCAGCTCAGCGGCGCCTCCCCCCCACCCCCACCCGCTTGACCACTTCTTTTTTTTTTAATTCTTTAATGCTTGTTTATTTTTGAGAGGGAGACAGAGACAGAGCATAAATCAGGGAAGAGCAGAGAAAGAGGGAGACACAGAATCCGAAACAGCCTCCAGGCTCTGAGCCGTCAGCACAGAGCCCGACGCAGGGCTCCAACTCACGGACCACGAGATCATGACCTGCGCGGAAGTTGGACGCTTAACCCACTGAGCGCCCAGGTGCCCTCCAGCTTGACCGCTTCTAAGCTCTGGCTTAACCTCCGTGAATCTCAGTTGTCGCATCTGTAAGGTGGGACAGTCATAAATGAGGCTGATCTGTAAAGCTGACTGTCATATGATCTGTGCATATGAGGCCCTTAGGACAGAGCCTAACGCGTGGTAAGCACTCAGCGTGAGCCATGTCACCACCCCCACCCCTACCTCTGAACCCAGGCCAGGCAGCCCTCCTCATTCACCTGCTCTCCTGAAGCAATGGGAGCCCTCCCCCTGCCCCCTCACAGAGGTTGAGCTGACCAGTTATCTGTCCCCTCCCCCTCCCTGCCCCACCTGTCAGTGAGTCGCTTCCCAGCCATCTTCACTCTTTCCACCCTCTCCGCCTGTCCCTGTGCAGGTTCCTCTGCCAGAAATACCTTCTCTGCTCGTTCCTCTCCATCTTCTTCACCAGCCACCTCCTCCAGGAAGCCCTCCCCAGATGCTCTTTGGGGTGACCCTAGGTGGCGTACAGGCTTTAGACCCAGGATGACCTGGGTTCTCTCCCTGTCTGTGTGACCTCAGGCAAGTTGCCCCACCTCTCTGAGCCTTAGTTCTTTCTGTATAGAACGTATTAATAAATACCAAAGTCCGGGGCACACAACAAACCCCGAGGCACACTGACCTCCTCCCCCACGAAGGGCCACCCAGTCTTTCCTCTAATCCTGGACTTGCCTGAGACTCTTGGGCAGCCGCTCCGTCCCCTCCCTTCCCCCCTCCCCCCTTCCTCCTCTTATTTCTCTTTGGAATCACTTCTCCAAAAGTTCATTTTGAAAGCAATCGATTTCCGAGCTGCTTGGAGATGCAATTTGCTTTTTCATTTTGAAGAAATGATGGCTGAGGAAAAGTTTGGAGACTTAATCACCGCGGAAGGCCGTGGAAAGAAAGGATTCCGCTGCCCTTGGCCAGAGACTGCGGGGCCTGTGTGTCGTGCTCCCTGCGACAGGAGAAAACAGGTGTGCACGGCGAGGCACAGGGACCCAACACGCGTGTGCACACCGCGCGCACTCCCAATAGACACACGCTCGTGACACGCACACATGTGTGCAGACACACACACGGCACCTCCACTTGGCGAACAGCCCCGACCCACCCCTTAGGGGGCCTCAGCCACGTCTCTGCAGCCCCCTCGGCTGCGCCGAGCAGCCTTGCCTCCAGCTCTCTCTGCCTCTACTCCCCAAACCCGCATGCGTCCCGCTCTGGGACCAGGCTCTCCTTCACTATTTCTGGGAGGGGCTGACTTCCATGCTTATTCCAAAGGTCCAGCCCTTTGATGTAAAGATGCAGGTATTCATGATCAGACGTCTCTGCGCCCTTCATTAGCTTTCACGGGCTTCCTGGTGCCTGGCCGGACAGAGATCACAAGCAAAATCATGGACAGAGAGATAACCCTTCCCTCCGGCCACTGAACCACGTCTGTACTCAATATCACATCTGCCCCCGGAGGCCCCCGACAGACGACTGGGCAGTTCCCGGGAATCGGCCTGGGACTGCGGCCTCCACGTCATCAGTGAACACGCCAAGCTCAGAGAGGTTGAAGAACTCACTCAGAGTTGCACAGCTGGTAGACGGCAGCACGCACACACACGCACGCGCACACACAGGCTGGTCACGGGGCCTCCCACCCACCCTTATCAATCCATTCTTGTGCATCTGGAAGATTTCTCTCTGGAAGAGGCATAATGCCCGATACGGTAAGGCAGAGCCCCCCTACATTCCTTTACTCCGGGGCCACAACCATCCCTAGATCCAAGCTCTCGACTTTTCGACTCTCCTTTATTTTATGACATCCTTGCTGAGGGTTACTGGGCCTATTCTTGCACGCCTCCGAGATGAGAGAGCCCACTCCCACCTGCCCCCTTCCCGCCCCTCGAGAACGTCACCCCAGTCGATGGCCTAGAAAGGGCTGAGCCCTAGCATCCAGGGATGCGGACCCCAGCCCTGCCACGGAGCGGTCCTGGGGGTGGAGATGGGCTGCTTCCCTTCCTGGGGCCTCGGTTCCTTGTGAGGGAGCCAGGGTCGGCAGAGGGCTCTGCACTGGTGAGGGCCAGGGACTGACCCACGAGTGGACAGACGGGCCCTGCCCTGGACTGCCCCAGCAGCGGCGGGCGGCACAGAGGTGCCAGCGCATGAGGAAGAGCCCTGGGGACAAACCAGGCCCTCGGCCCAGATTCCCTCGCTCCTGCCCCAGTTTCACAGACCAGCCTACTTCTGCCCAAGGATGCCCGGAGGTTCCAGAGAAACTCCCCAAGGGGCCCTGCCCACCTCCACCTCCAGCCTCGACCCCATCCTGGACCCACACGCCTGACTCAGCTTGGCTCAGAGTCAGCCTG
The DNA here is from genome assembly GCA_017311185.1 of Proteles cristata cristata. Taxonomy (NCBI): domain Eukaryota; kingdom Metazoa; phylum Chordata; class Mammalia; order Carnivora; family Hyaenidae; genus Proteles; species Proteles cristata. The sequence continues at coordinate 1,217,217 of JAESUZ010002068.1, read as the reverse complement.
GGCAGGGGAGACCCCTTCACGCTCCCCTCCCTCCCAGATGCTTGGGATCCCTCAGCCCCCTCCTCCTCTTCCTCACCCACCATAGAATCACCCGGCATTTGGGGAGCGGGGGTCATGGACGTATGTGAGGCTCTGTGTGGGGAACCGTGTCACCCCCCGCTGTGCTTACGTTACCCCCTCCCCCAACACTACCGACTTCGGCTACGGGCTTTCTCCAGCCCGGAACATTCCAGACTCACCACCTTCGGGGTGTGATTATGCTCAGAGAAGTTAAGGCCCAGCTTTTGAGTTTCTAAATAGAAGTCTGAAGCCGTGTCTGCGCTCGCGGCACAGAGAGGAAGGAGATTCTCGCCCAGTCGGTGGGCGCGGAGGAAGCCAGCATTTCCTTAGAGACCAGATTGGGTTGGGGAGGAATGGCCGCTGAGAAGTAAGTGGCTGTGACGCAGCTGTGGGGCTCTGGGATCCCAGGGGGTGAGGAGGAGCCCCCAGCTCCGCCCCTGGGGGCAGCAGCCACGTCCAAGGGCACTCTTGGCGGGGTCCCGCCTGGGCCACGGGACGGAGGGAGGGGCAGCCTCAGGAAGGACATGGCACCAAGACAGCGAGGCAGTGCCCACCGTGACACCCCTGCCACCGCACCACTGTCCCGCTCTGCCTCCCCAGGAGAGCAGATCAAAGGAGAACTTGATGCACCAGGAAATTCCCTGTTTGGGCCCCGTTTGTCTAGAAAGGGCCCGGACTCAGGAATGGGGGGGAGGAGTGCAGCAAAAATATTATATTTAGTCTCTATAAACCCCATGTGAAGTCGTGACCTGGAGAAGTTTGCCCCAGCCTCATAGTGTGCAGCTCAGTGAGCAGATGGGGGGGAGGGAGCGCGGGCGCAGCGCGAGGGGGGGGGGCGGTGACACACGGTGACCTCCACTGGGGGTGGGGGAGAGGGGATGCTCGGGGCCCAGCGGCCGAGTGAGTGCCCACAACCCACCGACCCCACGCAGCTGGGGAGCACCCTGAGGCCGAGCCAGGTCCCCTGGGCCATCCCTCCCCTCCCTGCTTTCCTCTCCACCCCCCACCCCCCACAGCCTCAGGCCCCCCCCATCCACCTGCCAGCCCTCCCATGATTGCGGGGGCTGAGCATGTGTGACACCCAAGCCCCTAATCGTGTCATTAGTGCTAATTACTCTGGCCGGCATGGGGAGGTGGGTGGGGGCGGAAGGGGCAGCTCTGGCATCCACCCCTGCCTTCTACCCACGTGTCAGAACAGCAGTTATCCCTCCCGGGCAGAAGGCCTGTGGGAGGCAAGAGGCAGGCAGCCGGTGCCCAAGCATTTCCCGGGGACCCCGGGATGAGGCCACGGCCACCCCAGTCTCCTTTCACCCCTCCCAACAGCCCCGGGAAGCCCCTCCCTCTCCTCTCAGGGGTCTCTCTCCCCCTGTGAAACCTGCCTCTGCCTCTTCCTATCCTGCCTCGGCCTCCCATTGGCTGTGTGACCCCAGGTAAGTTACTTCCTCTCTCTGGGTGGGTGTTTCCTCCTCCCTTGAACCAGGGGGTGGAACGGATCGCCTTCCCACTGCATCAGCTGCAAACTCTCTTCCCACAGGGTCTGTGTCCAGCCGCGACCCCACAGCTTCTGCCCTCCTCCCCTCCTCCTCTACCCCCCTTCCCTTCCCCCCCGCTCCCACCCCCCAGCAGCCTCCCCTCTCCCTGTCAATTAGACTGGCTCTGGCAGGATGCTCAGAGAACAGGCTAGGGCACCCAGCTGGAAAATTGGGTGTCGGGCAGCTGCCTGGAATCCTAATGCCCCGGTCCTCCCCTCCTCCTCCTCCCCTTCCTCCTCCCCCCTTACCTCTCAGGGCTGGTTGCTGGGGAGGATCCCACTCCCCTGCACTGCCCCCCCCCGCCTTCTGAGGCCTGCAGGCACCTTCCACTTCCCCAAATGGGAACCCCTCCACCACCCACCACGCTCTGACCCCCTCCAGAGTTCTGGCTCTCGACGAATCCAGAGCTTGGAGGACAGAGCCCTGGGCTGGTAGTCCAGCCTGTCCCCCTCTGGGCCTCAGTTTGCCCATCTGTAAAATGAGATCCCCCCCGTGGAAGCCTGGCTGGGTGGCCTGCGCATCCTTCAGTTTTTCATCCGAAGCAACAGGTGGCCGTGTGGGTTCACTCCATGCCTGCTCTGCTGGCTTCGTGTTTTATTTTATTTTATTTTGTCCTTGTTTTTACTATGACTGGTTTGGAGCCAGGCACAAGAGTTGGGCAAGTTCCTCACAGCCCCCGCCCCCTCCGTCCCTGGGACCGCCTCATCCATCTTCGGTCCTGCGCGGGCCCTGAGCACAGTGTTTCTGCACCACCTGGGGCCCCTGGGCTCCCTGACCCTGAGGGATTGGCCCTGGAGGAGGGTGGGGAGCACTCAGGTAACCCCAGCCCCACCCACCCCCGCCTCCCCCTGAGGCAGCCCCAAAGGCTGGAAGCCCAGTTCCTCTGACTGGAACTGAAAGATGCTTTTTCTCCCATCCACCTGTTCCCACTGAAACGAACCCCACGTCACGAGCCCAGCCCCGTGTGTGTCGCTCAGACCTCAGAGATGTTGGACGTTGGCAAGAGCGGAGGACACGGATGGTTCATCTGGCTCGGGTAAGGACCGTTTAACTACCCAGGTAATACGTAACCCCAACCAAGTAGTCTTTTAGCATCCTCCCCAGAAAGCACATTCCTTCAGCCGGTAGGCCCCACACGGGATCCCCGTGGACCTCCTTGGATCAGTCCAGACTCCAGCAGCCTTCAGGGAAGAATCTAGTACCCACTGTGGGCTGGGTATGTGCCGGGACACTGGGGACACAGTGGGGAACCCGACAGGCAAGTGCCCGTCTCACAGTCTACAAACAAGGGATTAGAAAACAGGATCGTTCCCAAGTGACTCTAATAAGGAGGAAATATAAAGGAAATAGGACAAGAGAAAAATGACTTGGGGCAGGGCCAGATCCACGAGTTCTGGGAAGATACCCCCGGGGTGGTGACACTGAGAAATGAGGAGAAGCCAATATGAATAGGTTTGGGGCATGTCATTCTAGATGGCGGGAATAGCATGTGCAAAGGCCCTGAGGCTGCAGCATGTGGTCGTATGAGCAATGGGTGGCCAGTGTGGCTGGTGCAGAGGGTGGTAAAGGATACAGTCCACGCCAGATCATGTCTTGGCTGGCTGCCCCTGGAAATTATTGGCAGTGCAGTCTAAGCACAAAAAGCAGCCCCGGGAGGTTTTCAAGCACAAGAGAAATGTGGTCTATTGTTTATTGTAAATGATCCTGATACTCTGGCTGCCAGCACAAAATGCGTGGTTAATAGTGGAAGCTGGGAGGCCAGCAGAAGGCATTTCCCCAGGACTCTCTGCACCGTCCACACTTCCTTTGTCCTAACTTTGTACCTTGGTTCTTTTTCATTCCTTCTTCCCACCAAAGTCCTGCCTCCTCTTAGATCTAGTCTTTAGCCTGGGCTGCCAGTCTTGCTTAGCTTCGTCCTGTTCTGCAACTGCCTTGGTGGGGAATCGGGGGTGGAGGGGAGGCGGAGGGGCGCTCAGCAGACCTCCCCCCCGCCACCAACCAGGCGTCCAGTCCAATAGTGGCACATGTGTAAGACAAACGGAACTTTCATGCTGGAAAGGTAACCTCCGGCCGTTCTTTCTCCGGTACCTTCTTATGCTGAGAGTGTCTGTCACCTCCCCTGCCTCCAGTCACTTCACAGGACCTTCTTTCTATTACCCAAGCCTAGGGGATATCAGGGTGCAGAAAAGGAAGTGAGGAGAAAGGCAAGCCACACAATGGGAAGAGCTATTTGCAAGTCAGCCTCAGTTACAAATCAGCGAGAGAAAAGGAGGTGGCCTGATAGGAAAATGGGCAAGTGACTTGAACAAGCACATCACAAGAGAGGAGGGCCACGGGGTCCACAGAGAACAGGTGCTTAACTTCACTGTCAGGGAAACACACATTAAAATCAGTGATTACTAATTTACACACCCACCAGAGGGACTAATATGAAATGGCTGGACCATATCAAGGGTTGGCAAGGAGGCAGTTTAACCAAAACTTTCATAAAAAGTTGGGGGAATGTGGGGCGCCTGGGTGGCTTAGTCGGTTAAGCGTCCGACTTTCGCTTGGGTCATGATCTCGCGGTTCATGGGTTCGAGCCCCGCGTCGGGCTCTGTGCTGACTGCCAGCTCGGAGCCTGGAGCCTGTTTCAGTCTGTGACTCCCTCTCTCTGGCCCTCCCCTGCTCAAGCTGTCTCTCTCTCTCTCTCCTAGAAATAAACATTAGAAAAAAAAAAAAGTTGGGGGAATGTGTAAACCATTATAAGCATTTTGAAAGCTATGTGGTCATAGAGCTGAACATATACCCCAATGATTTCTGCCTAGACAAATACCCATCAGGAGTGAGTACAGATGCCCACTGAAAGACTTGTGAAAGAATGTTCGTACTAGCTTTATTTATCGTGGCACCAAGCTGGAAACAACCCAAATGTCTATCAACAGAATGAATGAATACATTGTGGTATATTTCACTGCAGTGAGGACGAAAGACGTTAGACTCAACATGAGTGAATCTCACAGACACACCGCTGAGGGAAAGAAGCCAGACATGGAGGCCGATGAGTTCCAGGATGCTGTCTGTATGAAGTTCAAACAGGTTAGGGGGCAGAGTGGCCAGAGGGTGGAAGGGGACATGAGGGGACACATACTATACTGTGTCTTCCTCTGGAAGGCTGCGTCATGGGTGTTCACTTTGTGAAAAAAATCTCACATTTTAGGGGCTCCTGGGTGGTTCAGTAGGTTAAACGTTCAACATTGGCTCCGCTCATGATCTCGCGGTTTGTGAGTTCGAGCCCCGCATCGGGCTCTGTGCTGACAGCTCGGAGCCTGGAGCCTGCTTCAGATTCTGTGTCTCCCTCTCTCTCTGCCCCTCCCCTGCTCATACTCTGTCTCTCTCAAAAATAAATAACTTTAAAAATAAAAAAGAAAAATCTCACATTTTGATCTGTGTATTTATGCAAGTGTGTGTATGCATATATATTAACTTCAAATATGTTAGCTTAAAAGATAATAAAACACTGCAGAAGTATTTAAATGGAGAAGTGTTATCCACTCCCTACCCCATCTGATTTTGGTTGCGTGACCTTCCATATCGTTTTCTATGCAATTGTATAGCTTAGTTGGATTTAAACACACACACACACACACACACACCGAATTCTACCATATCCTACTGGGTGGTTGTTCTTCATATAACTCTCACCCTTGGCACTGGCTGACATTGTGGGTTAGGATAATTCTTTGTTGTGGGGCTGTCTTCTGCCTTGCAGGGCGTTCAGTCATGACCTTGGCCTCTATCTGCTGGCCTCCTTCCTCCCAACACCAACAACCAGAAGTGTCTCCAGGCATTGCAAAGAGTCCCGGGTTGGGGGAGGTGGGGCAGCTGTCAGATAAAATATAAGACATTCAGTTCATATGCATCAGCTGAGACTTTTTTAAAAATGTTTTTAACGTTTATTTATTTTTAAGAGACAGAGAAAGAGACAGAGCACGAATGAGGGAGGGGCAGAGAGAGAGAGGGAGACACGGAATCCGAAGCAGGTTCCAGGCTCTGAGCTGTCAGCCCAGAGCCCGACGTGGGGCTCGAACCCACAAACCGCGAGATGCATGACCTGAAGCCAAGGTGAGACGCTTAACCGATTGAGCCATTCAGGTGCCCCAAGAGACTTTTTTACTTAAAAAAAAAAAAAATTCACTGTTGTCTGAAATTGAGATTTAACGGGGCGCCCTCCGTTTTCATCCGCTTTCCCTGGCAACTCACCTCGGGGGCAGAATCCTTGAGAAGCAACAGCATCTCCCGAGGCTGGGTCTCTCTCAGGACACGAGGTCACCCCTCAGTTTCTGCAATGGCTCTGCTGTACCCGGCAGCACACACGTGTCCTGATTTGTTAGACGCTCCCTTCCGATGGACGCGTTGCTGGCTGTCCATCTGGGGCTTCCGGCTACAAGGAGCTGAAACCTGACCGGCCTGGCGCCGACCACCAACGCACCCCCAGCTCTGCGAGGTAAAGAGCAAGGAGTGACTTGGGTTCCTGGGTGCAGGAGCAGCCTCCCTCGTGCGGCAGAACCCCTGTCTTCCTGCACGCGACACCCGCAAGCCAGTTGTGTCCAAAATCTCGCGAGAACTGCTGTTGACGTTTCCTGATGTTTCATTGGCGGGGACTGGTCACATGGCCAGTCCTGCCCTATCACTGGCAGAGGCTGTGGTTCCCCCTTAGACCAATCCGGAATGCCCCTGGGGGTGGTGGGCGTGGAGGGGGCGTGGGTACTGTTGGAGAGCACCCGGGGGACGCGGGGGCTGTTTGGGCCTTGAACGCCACTCGGCTCCTTCTGATTTCACCTTGTTGATGCTAATGCTCCCATCTGCTCCTCGAACACCAAGCAGACGGCTCTTCCAAATCAGATCGTGGGGCCCCCCTCCCCCCAAGTCCTTCAGCACACCCCTCGGCTCTTAGAAACTGGAGACGCTAACCCGGGACTGCTCCCCTATACCTGCCAGCTCTCCCGCCTCGGTGGCTTCCTTGCTCCTCCTCAAATACGTCAAACCCCACTCGGCCTCAGGGCCTTTGCATCTGCTGTTCCCTGTCCCTGGATCAGTGTCCCGGGCTCCCTCTCACCAGCCAGGTCTGGGCTCAGACATCACCCTGGCGACAGGCCTCCCCTGAACACCCCACCAAATGCGACCTTGTCTCCCCATCCTGGGATCTCCTTCCCCAGTGTTGCCAAAGGCCAAATCACCTTCTGTGCCTAAGTTTATCGACTGTCTCTTCCCGCTTGGATGTCAGCTCCTTAAGGGCAGGGCCTCAAGGTCTTGGTTAACTGTTGGGTCCTTGGGGCCTTCTGGAAGCAGTCCGTGGCAACAGGGAGTTCTCCACTCACCGGACTGAACCAAGCAGGAGAGGACGCACCTCTGAGTACCAGGTGAGTACAGGTCAGTCCCTTCCCGGCAACTATGAAATCCAAACACTCAGAAAACCAAGCCCCCCGTTTTTTTTTTTACCTCTTGGGCTGCAAACCTGACCCAAATTGATAGACTAAAGTCTTGGTTTATCTGTGACTATGAATGCAGCGTGCTGATGAAATATTGTGTTTCTAGGGGGCTGTCTTGGGCTGGGTTCCCCAAAAGCAGAGCTAAGACTTGGGTGTAGGTGGTTTATTTGGAAGATGCTGCCGGGATCCAGGAGGCAGAGACTGGGGAGAGTGGACAGGGAAAAGGAAAACTAAGGGTCATTGTTGGGGTCACTGCGGTGGGCAATGGGATGATGAGGGGAGAGACCGACCCCTCTGGGGCCTCGTGAGAAAGAACTGAGGGCAGCTAAGCACTTATCCTCCTGCCTCTGGGCCCTATCAGCCGTGGGTGCCCCAAGGGGCATTCACTCCCCAGAACTTATCAGCCTCTCGGGAAGGGGGCCCCTGTCTCCTCTAAAACTGGAGAAGGCCAAAGACCGCAACGAGCCTGCAGCATGAAGCCCCTCCACCACCCCCAACCCCAGACCCAGGAGAGAATGACATGAATGTGGCACAGGCACCAAATTACCTTCTTGAAATCCAGAACACACCTGGCCCCAAAGGCTGCGGATTGCTGGGTTCAAGGGGACACAGGAAAAAGAGTCTCATATGTACTTCTGAGGTTGGTTTTTTTTTTAATGTTTATTTATTCTTAAGAGGGAGAGAGAAAGAGACAGAGCACAAGTGGGGGAGGGGCAGAGAGAGAGGGAGACACAGAATCCGAAACGGGATCCAAGTTCTGAGCTGTCAGCACAGAGCCCGACACGGGGCTCGAACCCACAGACCGTGAGACCGTGACCTGAGCCGAAGTTGGATGCTTAGCCGACGGAGCCACCCAGACGCCCCGGCACTTGTGAATTTTGATATGGTCAAGAGCCCTCTGAAATGGCTGTCTACATTTACGCTCCCTCTGACCAAGTGTGGATGTGGTGCACCTACCCCGCACACAACACCGGTACGGTAGCTCAACGTTAACGGTCGTGCCAGACGGCCTCGTGCGTGCCCTGGACCAGGCACTCTTCTCAAAGTTTACTCCTCACAAAGACTCTACAAATTAGTATTGGTTTTTTTCCAAACAACTTTTTTTTCAAGTGAGGGAACACCCCCCAAAGGCACAAGGCACAGAGCTTCCAGATTTGATTCAAGGGTCCATCGCTGGTAAATTCAGGGCAGGAGTCCAGCACAGGCGCGATACTAACCACAGTGTGACACGGTCTCTAATGAGTGGTACAGTCCTCTTTTAATTCTTGCCGATCTCATGAATGAAAAAAACGACAGTTCATTGTCATATCGTGCATTTCTCTATGGTCATTTTATCCGTTGGAAATAGGCATGAGTCCAAATAACAGAGACCTAAGCCAGAAACATTTGCTCAAGTAGGATCTTGAGGTTGGCAGTCGAGAGCCGGCAAGGCATCTCTACTCCACAGGGTCAGTCACACAGCTTCCTCCTCTTGTTACTTTGCTGGGTGTGATCTCTGCTCTCAAAATCTCACAAGTCCAACATGGCTGCTGGAGCCCCAACCATCACATCCTATCTCCCAGCCATCAGAAGAAATGAGAAGTAAAGGAAAAGGAGATGGAAAGCACCTACCAGCCATCTTTTCAGGAAGGTTCCACTGGCCAGAAGTTGGGCACGTGGCCACACCTAGATGGGAAGCTAAGGAATGTCTCTATTCTAGATGACTGTGTGGCCAGCAAAAAAATTAAGTTCTGCTCCTATGGAGGAAGGCAAGGTGAATGTTGCAGAACTGATCTTTGCCACACATGGTCGGGTCTCGCTCCCCCCCCCCCCCGCCATTCGGCAGCCCCACACGCATTGTGAAGAGGCTTAGGAGGCCTCCCTCGACCTTTCTCTTTGCCCAGGCTGAAAAGCCCCATTCTCTCCCCTGTCCCTTGCGTGAGGCAGATTCCCAACCCTTTCCAAACGGTATTGTTCTCAGCAGATGGACCACAGTGGGTCAGCCTCTGTAGCTTGGCCGCAGTCTCCCCAGGCGGGGTCTGGGCAGGAGAGAAGAGCACAGAACCTTCACCTCTCCCAGCCTGGGCCCTGTGCTTCCGCCTACTCACGTGGCCCATGGCCGCCGTCGGCCCGAGAAGCCGCCCCGTCACTCGGGGACCTGACACGGAGCCCGCACTGACCACAGTCTCCAGGAGCAGGAGTTACCCCGTGATGCTGCATATCCGCAGAGGGCTCCGAGTAACACGAAGCTCCTCCTCCATCAAGTTCAAGCGCAAGAGACAGAATCTCGCAAGAAGGCAGGGGCGAGGCAGGTCCAAGGCCAGTGTGGTCCTCGCTCCGCCTTTCTTCAAATACAAGCCTTCTTCTCTTTCCGTTGGCCCTTCCCAGAGCGTCAACTTAGCTCACGGAGAGGGTCCTTGTGGCCACGAGGCTGCCATGGTGCCAGGTCCCTGCGTCCCCTTTCGACAAAACGGGGTACCCACAGGAGGACCGAGACCCTTCTTGAGGGCCCACTCACAGGGTTTACCCTCCCAAGTGTGGGGGGGCGCACATGGCCATCTCTAAACCAATCCCTGGCAAGGGAGGTAGACCACGTGACGGCCTCGGCCCAATCCAGAGCGGCCCCGGGCTGGGGGTGGGGCCTCATCCCGCCCTGTGTGTGATGGCGGTGGGAGGGTTCTTTGCCGCGAAGTGAAGGGAGTCGCGGAGGCCCAGCGCGCCAACCCCAGCACAGGGGACGGCGCGCTCTGATGAAGACCCTTCTCAGCCTGGCCCTGGGATTCTTTCAACGCAGGAGGGGCGCCATCACGTGCATGCCCACCAAGGTCCCTCCGGCAGCTGCGAGGGGAGGGGCTGGGGCTCCCAGAGGCAGGGAGGCTGGTGTGGAGGCTGTGGCGGTCTTTGCGACGTGGCTCGGCCCACAGGGGGAATGGTGTACTGGAGGGGATCGTCAGCTTCGAGATGGGCTTTCTGGGTGCTGTGTGGGACGCGCTGCAGCACCGGATGTAGGAGCGAGGAGATAGCTCGGTAGAGACGGCCCAGGCCGTGGACTGGGGCAGCTGAGTGGTGCCACTCATGTAGAAGCGGGGCGTTTGGTGGGAGGTGGGGGGTGGGGTCGCCGGGGCCATGTGTAGCTGAGAGTCATCAACATATGGATGGTATTGGAAGCCCCGGGGCCCCGGAGAGCGCATTCCGTGGAGAATCAAATGAGCGGACACTTTTTGCGCACGCATGCGTTTCTCCAGCTGTGGCAGGGGTCCAAGGGAGGAGCCCGAGGCCCGGATGCAGGCCCCACTGGCGAGGACCGACTCCAGGAACATGGAAGATGCAGTCTGTAGGCCTTCACCACCCAACCAGAGGCAGGTGGGGAAGGAGAGGATGGAGGGGAGGTAGCTGGGGGAACTGGCTGGCGGGAGGCGCCCCCTCGTCCCGCCCCCAGGGCTCCCCCTTTCCTTGTATTCCTCTCCCAGCCTCTCTGCCTCCCCACCTCCCTGCTGCCAGCTGCCCCCGCGCACCTGCTCTGAAGCTTGTTTCTTGCATTGCTGTGTCACACCTTCCTGTGTTCAGCTGACTTGCCTGGACAGCCTCGCAGAGCCAGGCCCCCGGGGGGGGGAAGGGGGGAGTTCTTCTCAGGCATCTCCTACTCGTTGTCGTAGTTGTGGCGAGCTCCATTTCACCGAGGTGGAAACTGAGGCCGTGGAGCTCAGATGAGCCCTCCCGAGTCACAGCGCCTGGGCCACCCATACTCCTTCCCTTTTCAGGGTCACCCCTGGCGGTCATTTCTGCCATTGCCTCATAGCCTGGCTTGGGACAAGCCAACATCTATTGATGGGGGTGGGGCGGCCTTGCCTATGATAATCAACCTTTGTCTGTCAAGCCTCCATTTCCTGATCTGTAGACTGAGGCTAAGAATACCTGTGTGTTATCTCACTGGTTTACTGCAAAGATCTAATGACCTGATACCTTGTGGTGCTGTCCTGGGGTTTAAATGGTTAGCACTGTGTGCAGAGTAGGTGCTTTGTCCCTCAGTGAGGTCCCCCAGGGCAAGAGCCATGGACCACTCCCCTCCTCCCCCACCACAGCAGCCTGGTCCAGTGACAGCTCAGGGGCAAATTGGGGGAATTGGTTGGCAACTGTTAACAGGTCATAGATAGGGGAGACTTCAAATCCAAAGCCAGAATGGTTCTTAGGCCAGAGAGGGTTGGACAAGGGGTGGAGGTGTCCATGGACCAAACCTGGGGGCTGCCGAGAACAGAGCGGCCCCAGCAACACCAGAGAAGTGGAGGGAAGGGGGTGCTGAGCGGTTTCTGGGCGGGAGCCAAAGGAGCAGATTGAAGAAGGGGCTTAGGGAAAAGATCGCCATGAATCCAAGATGCAATTTCGATGTTCTTCCAGAGAGCGAGAGAAGAGCAGCCTTTCATTGCTATTTGATGGTTGACCTATGGTTTTGGGGACAGGATTCGCTCCGCAGAGACTGAGCCCCGTGAGGCCCCACTAGATACTCGGGTTATGTTTTGCCTTGAATCCTCACCCCCCAAAAAATGTGAAGGGAACTTTTAGGATAGTCAAGGGATGGCCACATCCACACCTGGCCCTCGCCACTGTGCCGGCCCTCGGGGCTGCTGTCCTGCCCAGGAAGCTCTTGACTCCCAAGGGACAAAGCTGTGTCTCCTTTATGCTTCTCCATTTGTGGATGCCAGCCAGGGCCCGTGCTCCATGTGGTGCAGAGAGCAAGGCTCTCAACCCTCGGAGTAAGAAATTACTATGGGATTCTGCTGAGTGGCAGAAGAGGGGAGATCAAGTAAGTTTTTACTCACCTAGAAAAGGACAACCTACACCCCAAATGCAAACTGCCTTCCTGCCCTTCCTGTATCCCCTCCCCTCCCCCCAAGGCCAGCTCCCTCAGCCCCCCTTCCTGGGGGGGGGGTGGGGAGAGACAAAATCCAGCCCCCCAACCCCGGACCCAGGCTGCGCCATCTTTGCCATCTTTGCTTCCACCCCTGACCTCTGCGCCGCTGTTCCCTCCTCTGTGACTGACCTTCAGGAAGCCCACCTCACTCCTGCCTGGATCCAGAAAAGCAAAATCATTTTTGCATCCGTCGCCATTTGTAGAGCCTTTTGCTCCAAACAGTGGGCCCATCCCGCACCATCTGCAGCGCCGGGTGGGCTCCGTGAGTCCCGGAGCCCAGGCCTGCCGCTGGTGCTCACAGGGCCCAGGCAAGAGCGCAGAGGGAAACTCAGAGACCCTAATCTAAATATTTAACCATTAGGTGTCAGCTAACAAACGGTGAGGACCTCCTCCAGCCGTGACAGAAATGTACCCTCCTAATGCCCTGTGATAAATTTGAATTTCAAATCCGTGGGACTTTTGCACGTGGTCACTCCGAAGGAGGGAGCCCCCTTTCCCTGGTCCATAGCCCACCCCTCCCTCCCTTCTTATCCTCAGCACTAGCCCACAACTTAAGGGGTGTTGTGGGCTAGATGCTCCCACAACCCGCACGTCCGAGCTCGATCCATACTCTCCGATGTGACAGCTGTCCCCGCTAGGGGTGCCCACATGGGTGGTGGGTGGCTCCCCGCCCTTAGGAGGACACAGCCTGGAAGGGGGTAAGGCCAACTGGGAAGATAATCTGGAATCCCAGGTATTTCAAGCAGAGTCTAGAAGTTGGGAGGCCCTGGGCATGCACATATCAGCCCCTCGGACTTGTCACCCCGTAGGGAGGGGCTGGGGGCTAGAGGGTCAGAGCAGGCCCTCTAATGTCCTCAGCCCAAGGCAGGGCCCCTCTTGACCCTGGACCCATCAGCCTCCTCCCTTCCCATCCCTGGGACCTAATCCTCACAGGACACATGCTCCCTGTGTTCTGAGAAAGCTCCCTCTCCCTATCCCCTCCCTGCTTTCTGGACTTGACTCTTCCCATCTTTAATGTTGTTGTTGTTGTTTTTGAGAGAGAGAGACAGGAGAGGGGCAGAGAGAGAGGGAGACACAGAATCTGAAGCAGGCCCCAGGCTCTGAGCTGTCAGCACAAAGCCTGACGCGGAGCTCGAACCCACGCCCTGTGAGATCATAACCTGAGCCGAAGTTGGATGTTTAACCGACTGAGCTACCCAGGCACCCCTTGACTCTTCCCATTTTTATTTCTTTATTTTTTAAAGATAAAAACCATTTTAATTTTATTTAACTGAGAGGGCATCAAGGGTCAAGGAGACAGATAAAAGCCCATTTATTTAGATTCTTCCCATCTTTAAATGAAGGATCCGTAGCAGAGAGCTGGGCAGTCCCACCAGGATTTTACCAGCAAGAATCAGAACGCCGGGTCTCACGGGGCTTGGGACATCTTCCTGTAAGTTCAAGACTCGGGACCATCACAGGCTCTAGACCTCTTTCAAAGCGGGCCTCCTGCCCCGCAGTGCCCTACCTTGGCCTCGGGCCTGTGACCCTTAACCCGAGAGGACGCCTGGACGATGCTGTCCAGAGGAACAAACAAAGCTTGGGAGCGAAATGGGGCAGGCTTCCATCCCAAGCCGCCCTGGCTGAGCCGAGCCAGCTCAGGGAAATTCCCATTTCAGATCCTGTCCCCTCAAAATGTAAAACAGAGCTAAAGCGCCTCTGGGAATTCAAGGCAGCTTGGTCCCTGCATGCGCAAGACGTTAGACGGGAGGGACTGGCCCGCCTTCCCGCAGGACACCTGCTGGCACCACAGACCATCTGGAAGCTGACGGTCACAGGTGGTTTGGCACAGGTCACATACCCTTTGGAGAGGTGTGGGAGCAGGTAATGAAATGAGGCAGAGGGCCTGGCTCTGCTTCTGTGCCACCCCCACCCCCACCCCACGTTCAGAGAGGGACCCTCAGCCTGCTCCCAACTCCCACGGGCATCTACCCAGCTGTCGTGGTCTCAGTCTTACATGACGAAGGGGCGCAGGAGCCTCAAAGGTCGCCTGGGGGAACCTCCACCCGGGAAGGGGAAGTTCGAGTCTGGGCCCTCCGTTACACCTGTCGGGTCTCTTCTCATGAATCCTCCCGTGTTTAAGTCCGCTCTAGAGAATTCTGTTCTACACGGCAGAGCCCGCGCCAGGGTTTCCGCATTCACAGTGCTTGCGCCTAGGAAATGGAAACCTTGTTTGCCAAAGCAGGAAGGGAACCGGGCAGGCAGGAGGTTGAGCTTTATGCCCTGGGCCGTCACAGATTTCGGGAGGGGCGGGGGTTCTCTGAAGGATGAGGCAGGAGGTTGCCGGAGTGGGAGGTCCAGAAAACGGTAGGCGAGAATGTTGAGGTCAGGGACTCTGAGAGGCTACAACTTCCCATGTCCCCACCCCCGTCACTGTGTCACCTCCCCCTCACACAGGATCTTGCTTATTTATTAGTGTAGCAGGAACGATGAGGCCCAGAGACAGGCTGGCAAGAGATCCATCTTTTGGCCCAAGATGGATCGGGGTAAAGGCTTCCAGCGTAGAGGGGAGCTAGCTGGGCAGGACCCGGTGCGGTGAACTTGGCACTGAGGAGAGGAGAGAACGGTTAGCAGGCTGGGGCTCTGAGCCGAGGGAAGGAGAACCGGGCAGCCTCCAGCCCTGGACCTCCCCTAGAGATTGTACCTTGCAGATCAAGCCACAGAGCTCCCTGGGCCGGGGTGGAGGACCGCCCTGAGGGGACCACCACCAAGGGCTCAAGTCCCAGAGACCCCTGCTGTCTGGAACCCAAGACAACCATGAAGGAGAGGATGCTTCCAGAGTTCGGGGCCTGAGGAAGGGCACTCAGGCTGAGTTCCCAGGGATGGGGCCCAGGGGCAGACCCACAGGACAGGAGGAGGAGGAGGCCGTGCATGCGGAAGCCCAGAACCTTCCCCTCCGCCTCCCGTCTGGTACCACATCTCCTTTCTTGCAGGTAAAAGACCCCATGGAGGTGACTCCTGGGGGGCTGAGCAGTCACCTACATGGAAGACAAAATGCAGGCTCCCCTTTGGGACCCGCAATCCAGAAAATGAGTGAGTTGGGGTCAAGAGAAAAGTCCAGACCCAGAACTGGATTCTCCAGCCCTGTTCTCTAAAAATTTGAGAACGCCTCAGCTTCGGTGAAATTGCCTTCGGTACCCGCTAACGAGCAGACTTCGGAGCTTTTCTGGAGGAAGAGGCTAGCTGTGTTCCATTCTGACAGATGATGCTTCGAGAAGGAGCGCTCAGGCAGGACAACTGGTGACTAGTGGGAACGCAGCTGGGCAGGGTCAGGCTTGAACCTGAGCCAGGTGGGGGGGGGGCACCCCGGGGCAGCCCCAGCTGCAGGCCTGGGGCCACAGAGCTCCTGAGACTCCGGCTCCTGCCCGCCCCCAGCCCTCCCGCGGACACGCCCCTCTCTCCTTCCATCCTGCAGTGCAAGTTCATACCGAACCTTCCCTCAGGAAGCAGGACTTGGGCTGCTCGAAGAGCCAGTGAACAAGAGGCCTCCGGGGACCATGGGCCAGGCTGCAGCCACCTTGAAACGGCAGCACTGAGGGTGCCTGAGGGCAGCTGGGAGGAGACAGGAGGCCGCTGGGGGCTCAGATAGGGGCTTTTCCAGAAGGATCCTTCTGGCCACACCGGGGACCACACCGGGTCACTCCCAGGGAGCTGAAAGGGATCGATCACAACGACCCACGGGACTGCTGACCCAGGGCCAGAGCTGCCAAACGCCACCGGGTGCCATCACTTGCAAGAGCACAGCTCGGTGCCAGGGAGTTCACTCAGAGGACCCCTGGAGCAATCCAGGCTGAATCCAGGGGCTTCCCGGAGGAGGGGGCTGCCACAGTCGGGAGAGTAGACGTCTGAGCAAAGGGTGGCTTGGGGAGACAAGGAGGCTGGGACCTGCAGGCGGGCTCCAGGCCCCTCTTGCCCCCAAGGTTTGGCGTTTAGCCTGAGGCGCTGGGTGCAGACCCGAACTCCAGGCCTGCCCGGAGAGACAAGGTGCATTCCTACCAGGGGAGGAAAGGGCAGCTGGGGGGTGAGGCAGGCTGGAGGGCTCCTGCCCTGGCTGTGGCCTACAGGAGGAGACCCCCGGGTCCCACAGATGCCCCGATCCCTCAAGGCAGCCACAAGACGCAGGCAGGCCTGGGGGAAGTGGGGGCCTAGGTCCACACAGTGGTGCCTGGCCCCAGGAAAAGCTGAGACCCATTTCCGCCCCCAAGTGTCCCTACTATTGCTAATGGGCAAAATCTAGGCCCCTTCCTGCACTGGGGGGCTTCTAGGCTCCACAGAATGGTGGGGATAAGAGAAGGCCTGTTGACTGAGCAGCAGAAGAATGTGTGAAGGAATCCGAGGCCCCTGAATAAAGGCCTGGGGGTCTTTATGAGGACCACAGTTTCTAGGCTGTGCCCTCCTCCGGTCTCAACAGTGAGGGCCGGTACACCATCGTGGTCTCCCTCTGCAGCCTGGGGAGACTCAGCTTTGGAAAATGCACTTGGCTTTGGGAAATACACTTGGCTTTGGGAAATGCACTTGGCTCGCGTCACCTCGGAGCAGACTCTCCAGGTCCCCACAGCTCCCGGGGTCCCCACGGGAGACGAACAGGTTGTGAGGAGCGGACCCGGCCCAGGAGACGAGCAGGGCTTAGACTTGGGTGGCAACTCAGGCCAAGAAGGCGGCCCCTGGACTCCCTCAGAATAAGGACCTCATGGGGCTCCTAAGGCAGCCCCCAGTCTGGAGGAAAGTTCTGGAGGTGTCAAGGCCCCGGAGGAGCACAGGTGTTGAAGTCCTAGTTACCAGCACCGAGGTGTGAAGGAGCAGTGACACCCATGAGCCTCCTAAGAGCCTCTTTTCCTGAGGCCCTCATTCCAGGTCCTTCCAGGATATGTTTGCTGCGCCCCTCCCCCCCACCCCCCACGATCATCACAGCTGCGGCAGAGGGAGGCCTGAAAGATGGGCCTGGGGAAACCCCGAGCCTGAGCCAGGTGGGGGGGGGGGCACCCCGGGGCAGCCCCAGCTGCAGGCCTGGGGCCACAGAGCTCCTGAGACTCCGGCTCCTGCCCGCCCCCAGCCCTCCCGCAGATACGCCCCTCTCTCCTTCCATCCTGCAGTGCAAGTTCATACCGAACCTTCCCTCAGGAAGCAGGACTTGGGCTGCTCGAAGAGCCAGTGAACAAGAGGCCTCCGGGGACCATGGGCCAGGCTGCAGCCACCTTGAAACGGCAGCACTGAGGGTGCCTGAGGGCAGCTGGGAGGAGACAGGAGGCCGCTGGGGGCTCAGATAGGGGCTTTTCCAGAAGGATCCTTCTGGCCACACCGGGGACCACACCGGGTCACTCCCAGGGAGCTGAAAGGGATCGATCACAACGACCCACGGGACTGCTGACCCAGGGCCAGAGCTGCCAAACGCCACCGGGTGCCATCACTTGCAAGAGCACAGCTCGGTGCCAGGGAGTTCACTCAGAGGACCCCTGGAGCAATCCAGGCTGAATCCAGGGGCTTCCCGGAGGAGGGGGCTGCCACAGTCGGGAGAGTAGACGTCTGAGCAAAGGGTGGCTTGGGGAGACAAGGAGGCTGGGACCTGCAGGCGGGCTCCAGGCCCCTCTTGCCCCCAAGGTTTGGCGTTTAGCCTGAGGCGCTGGGTGCAGACCCGAACTCCAGGCCTGCCCGGAGAGGCAAGGTGCATTCCTACCAGGGGAGGAAAGGGCAGCTGGGGGGTGAGGCAGGCTGGAGGGCAGGTCGGGGGTCTCCCGGGCGGGCTCCTGCCCTGGCTGTGGCCTACAGGAGGAGACCCCCGGGTCCCACAGATGCCCCGATCCCCCAAGGCAGCCACAGGACGCAGGCAGGCCTGGGGGAAGTGGGGGCCTGGGGGTTGCACCCTAGGGCCTGGGGTATCCAGGACCGTGACTTCAGAGACTTGCCTCTGAGAACCAGGTGAGACCCAGTGATGTCCCCAGTGCCCCACGGGCACAAGGGCTCTCTGTGCAGGCATCCCCAAGGGGGAGGCTTTGCTTGCTCAGGGAAGACGGCATCCCCAGGGGAGAGGAATGGGGCCGAGCCGCTGAACGCTGGCCAGCAGCACGACAGGGTCCTTCAAGCCAAGCCGGGGCGGAGCCCAGGGAGACAGCCTGGGAGCACTGAGCAAAGTGGGGGGAGTGCTCATGAATCTTGATGGGGAGGCAGTGGTGAGCAGACACCTCAGGGCGGGGAGGACACAATGGGGCTGCACATTTGCTGGGGGGGACAGAAGCGGGTCACCTGCAGGCACTGGCTTGTCAGAGCCCCATTTAGAGGGCACAACCCAGAAAGTGCAAAAGGTCAGTCTCCTCTCTGCCTGTAGCGCCCAGACCCCGGCCCCGACTGAAATGGCCAGTGAGGGGCCCACAAGGCAGACCCACCGTGTGACCCGTGTTTCCTCCCCGGGAGGAATCCGTCCTCACCCCAGGAAGAATTCGATGTCCATATAAAACAAACACGGTGCATTGGCATAACTGACGTCTGTGTCAACAGGCACATTTAGTGTCGCGGGTTATTTGTGGTATTTGCTCTTGAAGGCATCCGTGTCCTTGAAAGTCCAATAGACTGTTTGTGTCTAAGGAATTAACTCAGAATTGCGATTCTTCCTTGAAATACCACTCATGTGATAGGAAGATCCGTACGTGACAAGAAGCTAGGAGCAACTCGAAATTTCTCATGATGGAAGGTCTGGTTTGTTCTTCAAATAAATGAAGTATTTAAAAAGGAAATCTCAGATATACTGCACTTCTGGATAAAATCTGGGGTTGGTGAAGGACGTTTGCTTAATTGCCTTTGTAAACAGGACCTAAATGAACCCCAATCCCCTTAAGTGTAAATGTTAAAATCCACTAGATTTATAAAGAGCGTGACTTCTGCGCTGAAGTGAAAAGGTAAGGGGCTTCGCCTTTGTATCTGAGTAATAACAGAATGTGTCTTTCTGGACACAAAAGCAAGGGTGTCCTTGAGGACACCTTCCAGATGCCCAGCAACTGCAGATTACCGTCTTAATCCTTCAGGGAAGGACCTCAGGGAGCCAGGGAGCGGGGGACAGCAGAAATGGAAGGACCCGGGCTGTCCTGGACCCCCGGGCTCAAGCCCACCCAGAAATAGAGGAACCGTCCAAGAGGAGAGGCTTATGATAATGGACACACTGGAAGGGTAGCCCTGACCCTGAGCCAGGCCGGGCGACCCCAGGGCAGCCCCAGCTGCAGGCCTGAGGCAGGGTGCAGGCTCCCAGTTCCTGCCCCGGGGTGCAAGTTCATACCGAACCTTCCCTCAGGAAGCAGGACTTGGGCTGCTCGAAGAGCCAGTGAACAAGAGGCCTCCGGGGACCGTGGGCCAGGCTGCAGCCACCTTGAAACGGCAGCACTGAGGGTGCCTGAGGGCACCTGGGAGGAGACAGGAGGCCGCTGGGGGCTCAGATAGGGGCTTTTCCAGAAGGATCCTTCTGGCCACACCGGGGACCACACCGGGTCACTCCCAGGGAGCTGAAAGGGATCGATCACAACGACCCACGGGACTGCTGACCCAGGGCCAGAGCTGCCAAACGCCACCGGGTGCCATCACTTGCAAGAGCACAGCTCGGTGCCAGGGAGTTCACTCAGAGGACCCCTGGAGCAATCCAGGCTGAATCCAGGGGCTTCCCGGAGGAGGGGGCTGCCACAGTCGGGAGAGTAGACGTCTGAGCAAAGGGTGGCTTGGGGAGACAAGGAGGCTGGGACCTGCAGGCGGGCTCCAGGCCCCTCTTGCCCCCAAGGTTTGGCGTTTAGCCTGAGGCGCTGGGTGCAGACCCGAACTCCAGGCCTGCCCGGAGACAAGCCGCATCCCTGGATCCCTGAGAAGGAGCAGGGATGGTTCACAGCTGCGGAGAAAAGGGCAGCAGACCTGTTTGGAGATGGAGTGGGACTAGGCAGTCTCCCCAGAAGCTGGGCTGACAATTGCAAGAAGGAGACCCACGGGGCCTCCCGTCACTCCTCCCTGACAAGGGCACAGAGAAATCAGAAGCAGGCCTATGGGAAATCGGGGTCGTGGGCCACTGGCTCGGGCCCTAATTCCCGGGCACCAGCTGAGCCTTAGTCACGCCCACACCCTGTCCACCCCTGAGGTCTGACTGAATGCAGTAGACAATGGAGGCCAGGCACCAGCCAGGCCATCAGGCCCCCAGCCTGCCAGGCTTGCGAGGGGTGGAGGGACAGTGACCCTCTAGTCTCCTGCTGGCCCCTGCCCTCCGGCAGACACACTTCTTTTGTCCTTGACCAGGGGTGGCGACTGCCCATCCAGTGGGCCCCATTTCCTCACCCCTCGTGTGAGGCTCTGGTGCAGAAGAGACTTGGGGCGCGGGGCACCAGAAAGCGGAGGCGCTGGGACTCCCCAGCTGGCGGCGGGGGAAGGGGGAGGGGTCGACATTCAACACAGACCTTGGCCCCATCGTTTTAAATAAGAAATTTATTGCAAATATAGAAATTGATTCTCTCCATACAGGAATCTCCGAGTTGAGGAAAACAATTTCGTGCCATTCAGTTTAAAACAGGAAATCGGGGAGGAGGGAGAGGCAGATACAGGGAAGAGAAAGTAAATGAAGCCCCCCCCCCACCAAAAGAAGAAAAGGAGAAGTTTCGTCCCTCCCTCCCCCCGAGGAAGGAAAAGTCCACACAGCTAGGGTTCACAGGTTCATAGCCCGGGGCCAGGAGTCCGGCCCTGCAGTGCCCAGACCTGGTGCCAAGCCGCAGGGCCCATGGCCTGGCGCCTCCTTGTGGAGGGAGGGAGGGAGGAAGGGAAGGAGGGAGGCAGGCAGCGAGGAGGGACCCCTGCCCCCATCCAGCCCTGTGCTTGTTTGGCGAGGGGCAAGGAGAGGAAGAGGAGGCCCGGGCCCCCCACCCACCGTATTCGACCCCCCCCTTCCCCTCTCCCTCCTGCTCAGCAGCAGTGAGGGACCTTTAGTGAGGCCTTTGGGGCAGGCGTGAGAGGCAAAAAGTGTAAATACTGGGTCTTAAATGGGGGGGGGGAGGACACAGGGTCAGGATGGACAAGGGCCATGGCAGCTCCCAGGGCCGAGGGTCTGTGGAGCGGAAGGCGGGGACGGGAGGGAAACAGCACTGGGGTCCGGCAAGCCCCACCCCTCATCCATCAGCCCTGCCCCTCGGGGGTCACTCCCCCCCCAGTGCTTCCACCCAGAAAGACACCCCTCAGCCCCCCACCCCGTGCTTGGCCAGGAATGGGGTGGGATGCTGCTGAAGGGTAGGCTCCCTCGGAGGGGGTGGGGCACATAGTGGGGGCACCTGAGGACGTTCTTCGGGACATCCAGCCACTCCTCACCTGCTCCCTCTGCCCCTGTCTGCATAGCCAGTTTGTTAGTCCTCTGAGCCTGCCCCCCACCCGGGGTGCCCTGAGCCCCTCCCCCATTCCATCACTCTGTTTTAAATCTCTTCACAGTGTCCCTTGCTGGGGAACGTTTTGTGGCTGTCCCTTCTCTGCACGTGAGCCCCTTACAAGCCGGGACCTGTTACTCGTCCCTCCCACGCCTGGGCCCCTTCTTGGACTCAGCCTGTCCCTCAGCTGGGTTTGAGACCCTAGAAGATTTCCTTCTTTCCCTTTCCTGAGCTGCTGTTTCCACTCTGTTCCATTTCCAGGAGTGGAGGCGGGGGAGTGACTTCCAAATGGGAACCTTAGAGGCCCGCTGCCAGGCCCAGACTCTCCCCTGCCCCTCTGGGGGCTATGCAAGCCTCCTCTTCTTCGAAAGTGGGCCTTTCCATTCCCCCACCCCGAAGATAGCCCCGCCCCACCCCCAGGCGCTGTCCCCAGGAGGGGGGCAGAGGTGAGGGGCCTCCAGCAGGCAGGGGCAGGCCCCAGGACCCCTGAGGAGGTATCTCCGCAGACTAAGGGCTTTTTTCCCCTCCAGACCCCCACTTTTCGCCCCCAGAAGGCCATTGGCTCCAATGGGCTAGCAGTGCCAGCCCTCCCGGTGAAAAAAAGACCCCTGGACACCACTCCCCCAGGGACGGACACCCAGGAATTTCCTCGGGAGACTCTCTGACAGGGACAGCAAGCCCAGGCATGACCCAAGGCAAGGGGGTCTCCCCCAGGAGCTCCAGGGCGCAGCACTCACATCTCCTCGGGTTGGCTTGCCCTCCTCGCCAGTAGCGCCCCCCTCCCCCCCTCACCTCCCACCCCTGCCCGGCTTCACTTCTCTCTCCGCCGCCTGCCTGGCTAGCCTGCCCAGACTGTGGCCCCGGGCCCACTGTGCTCATTGTTACAAACCCAGGGCCCTAGCCGGCTGGACTCTGAAATAAATGATCATTTGTCTTTCGTGACTATGTTGCTCCCCACTGGGGAAGAATTATCCTGAACAGGACACAGGACACAGATGCGAGAGGGCCTTCAGGGTGGTCTACGGTACCCTGGCCCGTTTCCTCAGTTCAAGAGAAAGCAGCCTATGACCCAAGCCTGGCTGGGAGGCCAGAGGCCTATCAGCCTATTCTCAAAGATTGGTGTCCTCACGACCGATCGATCGATCGATCATGGAGGCTGGCTTACTTCCTGGAGTGGCGAGACCCTTGCTGTTGAGATGGAGACCTATCCTTAAGGCCCCCACAGGTGAGATGGTCTGAGGTTTTTATAGATCATCTTCAACCAGGAATGGCCCGGGGGAGGCTCCTGCTGGGACCCCTCTCCACTCCGCCCCACACCATGGGGGTCTCTATCTCCAGGGAGGCCAGGCCAACCCTGGGCCCTAGCTGCTCCCCTGGGTCCCTCCCTCAGGGCCCCCAGCCACACATGAAGCCCCCAAGCTCTCCACCACCTGCAGCTGTGTGACGGACCCCCTCCCCCAACCCAGTGGCCAAATCTCCCTGCCCCCTCCCTCTCTGGAGGGGCCCCAACTTTTTCACCTGAAAAAATGGCACAGGTGGGACACACGGAGGTCCTCCCACTCTCCCTTCCCCCCGGGGGCCACCCTTCCCTGGCAAGGAGGAGGGGCAGGGGGCAAGGAAACCGGAGACCAGAGGGGTGAGGCGGGCACTGGTGGGGCCCCACGTTCAGAAAGACAGGGGGACGGGTGTGGGGCAGGGGTGCGTTAGGGTGGCACCGGCTTTGGGTCTTTTGCAGAACCAGCCCCTCCCCCGGATTTCAAGAGCTACTTGTCAGAACACAACAGAGGGGGTGCGGGCAAGGGGAGGGGGGGCGGCGGGGAGGGGGCCTGGGAGTCTGGACAAACCGCACATACACGACAGATGTTTTGCTCAGAAAAATACAGTAAAATCGTCATGCAAATATAATGGGGGCCTGCTCTCTCACACCACTGGCTCAGCCAGCTTGCTGTTCTCGGTTTTGCCAATCTGGTGTGAGGAGGGATGGGGGGGCAGGTTTGGGGGCTGGAGGGAGGTCCACTCTCTGCACATCCATGCCGGCCCCTCTCCTCCCCTCCCCAGAAGAACAGTCCTTTCTTGGCAAATGTCACCCCCTCCCCAAGTGAGCCCTGGGCTGGGTCTGTCCCCCAAGTGGGTGTAAGAGAGGTGCTCAGGTGAGCCCCAGCCCTCTGCACAGTCTTCGCCCAGACTCTACCCTTGGCGGGGAGATCGCTAGAGCCCCCTCCCCACCTCCCGGCCCGGGAGATGGCACTAGCTTCCCTGGTCAGATCCCCATCCCAGGTCCCGGTCCCACCCCAGGGCCCACCCTCAGCCCACAGCCACACTCCCCAAATCTCAGGAAACCCAACTGGGTGACAGGCTGGAGGCTGGGGGTTTCCGGCAGGGGCGTGGGGAGAGCTGAGTGGGCTCCTGTCCATCCTGAGGTGGGTGGGGAGCCAAAGAGCACACTGGCAGGGGGGCAAAGCTATAGCTACCCCCACCCCCAGTGGCCTGCGTCCTAATCAAAGGTGAGGGGCCCCTCAACACCCTGACAGTGTGTTTAAGCCCCCCCCTCAGTTTCAGGACCCCAGATCTGTCCCCACCCAGACTCAACCCTGAAAGCCCCTAGCCGCTGAGAAAGGCCGCAGCCTCCCCCGGCCCTGCCCTCCCTCACCGCCCGCTGCTGCCGCCCACACTGAGAGAGAACCCCCAGGAGCCCAACTGTCCCAACTGCCAGGCCCTGGGTTGCCATGGCGACAGAAGCTGGCCAGGGAGAGGGAGGGGCCCCACCAACCTGCCCGCTCCCCGCCCCCTGGGGGGGTGGGTGCTCACTGTTTGTGCTTTGTTCGATGTTGGGTGAGGGTCAGCAAGGGGGGGAGCGGCCATTTCCGTGGAAACATGGGAGCCCCCTCCAGCCAGGGGGTGGGGCCGGGATGGATGGGCACAGCCAAGAGCGGCTGGATGAGGAAGCCTGGGAAAGCCCTCCTCCCTCCGGGCAGGCCCAGGGGCCGCCCTGAGATCCCGCCACAGGAGTCAGGCAGGTGGGAGGCCGGGAGGTGGGCGCATAGGTAGGAAGGCCCCCATTATGCCTTGCCTCCCCCCTGCTCCCAGGCATCACAGTTCAGGGCCACCCTTCTGGGATGAGATGGGGTCCTGGAGGCCCAGAGAGGCTGGGGGGCTGTAGCAAGGGGGCCTGCACCTGAGAGGCGGTGGCGGCTGGCCCCACCCGCTTCCAGACCACTTGGAAGACACTTGAAGGGGGCTGGTGGAATGGCCCCGTGCCTCTGCTCCTTTCCCGGGAGCCAGACCTCCAGCCCCTACTGGGGGGTGGCGTGGGGAGGTCAAAGGACCCCCCAGAGTGATGAATCACAGCTCCACGCCCAGGGGGTGTGGCCATGGGGCTTTCTAGAAAGGAAAAGCACCTGCCCAATTTGCAAGTCCCTCAGCTCCAGGAGACCACAGCTCTGCAACGGGGTGGCAGGCGGACGAAGGGTGGGGGACAGCACTGGGCTTGAAAGCTGGGAAACTGCCTAACCCGACACGGGGCCCTGGGGTCATCACTTCCTTTCTTCCCGGCCTTGGTTTCCCTAACCGTAAAGAAAGGAAACGATGCCCCAAGTCTGCCTGGTGCCAAATCTCCAAGTGACCTGTCCCCCAGACCGGGGGACCCTCTTCCCACCCCAGACTCTCCTGCCCCCAAACCTGTCCCTCATCCCAGAGCCCCAGACCCCACACCCCCTTTCAGCTTCCTGGCCTGCGCTCCCCCCCACCCCCACACACCCCAGCAGACCCCCTGGGCAGCACAGTAAAGACGACTGGTTTCGGTATCAGTGTGTAAACTTTTAAGGAGAACGTGTCTGTTTTCCTGTCCATTATTGTCGGGTGGTGGTTGTTCACAGTCAGGTGGTGGTCAGGTGTGTGCATGGGTGCGTGCGTGCGGGTGTGCGTGTGCGTCGGCTCCTCGGGCTCGGGGACCCCCTGCGCCCCCCTCCCCGCGGCGTCCCCTGCCCGGCCGCCCGGGGGTGGGGTCCTTCCCCGCGTGCCCCCCCGCCCTCCCCCTCCGACCTCACCGGGAAGGAGAGGGTCACAGCTTCTGCTGGGCCGAGACCCCTTTCCAGTAATCGAGGATGTCATGCAGATCCTCATCCTTGGCGAACTGGACCTTCTTACGCAGGGCGTGGCCGGCGGCCATGTACACCTCCTCGCGGTGCTGCTTCTTGTAGGGCCGGAAGCGCTCCCAGATCTTGTGCGTGCTCTCGGAGGAGTACTCCGGGCTGGAAGAGTAGCCCGAGTAGTAGTGTCTGGGCGAGAGCTGTGAGTAGGTGGAGTCCCGCTTGGAGCGGGTCAGCGGCTTGAGGAAGGACACGCGCTGGCTCAGGCTGTCGGCGCCCTCCTCGTAGTACAGGGCCGGAAAGCTGTGCCGGTGCTCGCTGCAGTGGTAGGCGGGCTTCACCTCCAGGTGGTGGACCCCACCACCCCCGCCGCCCCCGCCGCCGCCCGCGGGCACCAGCGGAAGCCGGTCCAGTGGGCTGTTGAGAGGGCTGCCCTTCTCGATGTACTTGGAGTCGCCCTTGGCCAGCCCCGCGGCGGCTGGGTGGTCGGGCACGTCCAGGCTGAAGACCTTAGCGCTCTTGATGGAGCCACTGGATGACACGCTGCAGGTCTTGCGGGCCACGGCAGCATCGGCGCTCAGCTGGCGCTGGAGCGGGTGGTGGGAGCTCTCCTTGAAGGGGGGCGAGAGGAAGCTGGGCCGCTCCAGCGCCCCAGGGGCAGCGGCCGAGGAGGCGGCAGCGGCGGCGGCGGCGGCGGGGAGGGACTGGCACTCGAAGGCCAGCTCAGGGTCCCCGCCGCCGCCGCCTGCCCCAAGGAACGAGGCCGAGTCGAGCTTGAGGGCATCGATGCAGTTGTTGATGATCTGGTTGACCTTGTCCACCTCCTTGGCGATGGTGGAGATCTCGGCGGCCGAGCCCTGCCCGTTCTCCAGGTCCGGGAGGTCGTCCTCGGGTCGAGCCAGGCCATCGCCCCCCGCGCCTGTGCGCACCTCGATGTAGTTGCCCTTGGTGGCCACCTTGGGTGTGTCCAGCCCGGCCTCCAGCCCCTTGGAGGTGGGAAGCTTCTCCCCGATCATGGAGGGGAGGGCGGGCATGCAGGACACAGGCAGCACAGGAGGCTCGCCCAGCTTCTGGGCGGCGTGGACGACAGAGCCGGCATCCACGTCGGCCCCGTAGCGCATCTCCAGGATGGTCTTCTTGACCTTGACGGACTTCTGCTTCTCCTCCTGCATGCGCCGCTTGCGCAGGCAGTAGTAGACGGCGCCCAGCACGATGACCATGCCGAAGAGGCAGCCCAGGATGGTCATGATGTAGTGGGTGGTGGTGGAGGTGCTGGGTGCCAGGTCGCCGGGCACGGGGTCCCGCGTGGTGAAAGTCAGGCAGGTGTGGTTGAAGCGGCGGCTGTTGCGCAGTGAGGTGACACAGAAGGTGTACTCGGTGTGTGCGCGCAGCTTGTCGAGCGTAACGATCTCCTTCTTGTTCTTGAGCGTCATGACGTCAGAGAAGTAGCTGTTGTTGTACTGCACCAGGACGTACATCTTGCTGTAGGGGTGCGGGATGATGACCACCAGCGTGGCCGAGGTGAAGGTCACGTGGTGCAGCTTGATGGCCGGCCCCGCGGACGCGTCAGTGGTGGACGATGAGGCCGGCGGCTCCACCGAGAGGATCTCGTCCGGGTTGAAGCCCGAGTTCTCATCAGGCTCCCTCTGGGCGTCGGTGGAGTAGGGCGTGGGGTGGCTGGCGGGCCGCGCGGGCAGCGAGCCGTTGCGGCACTTGGCCTGGAGCACGGTGATGGCGTTGAGGCTGTGGTAGGGCCGGGGCACCAGCAGCGGGTAGCCGGCGAACTCGCGAGGCGACTCGCACTGCAGGCGGTCATAGTTCTTGGTGACGTTGTTGAACACCACCAGCCAGGCGAGAAAGCCAAAGAGGTCGCACTCGCAGTTGAAGGGGTTGCCCGCCAGCTCGCACACCATGAGGCTGGCCAGGCTGGCGAAGGTGGCGCCGTCGAGGCGGCTGAGGCGGTTGGAGGACAGGTCGATGCTGATGAGGCTCGGGCACTCGGAGAAGGCGGCGGGCGTCACCACCTCGATGAGGTTGTGCTGCACGAACAGGAACTGCAGGCGGCCCATGCCGCGCAGCATGCCCTCCGTCAGGTTGCTGAGCTTGTTGTAGCCGAGCTGCAGCACCTGCAGACTCGACTGGCCCAGGAAGGCACCGTCCTCGATGTAGGAGATCTCGTTCTTGGTGAGGTTGAGGTCGGTGAGGTTCCCGAAGCGGTTGAGCGAGGAGTAGAGCACGGCCTTGAGCTTGTTCTCGTTGAGCCGCAGGTCGTGCACGGTGCTGTTGATGTGCTGCGGGATGGTCTCGTAGGGCGGCTGGTTCTGGCTGCAGATGGCCAGCCACACGTACCCCTTGTCGCCCTCGATGAGCCAGCAGTCGGCACGCACGGCGCCTGGCCGGCACACGCACAGCAGCGCGGCGGCGCACAGCCCCAGGCGCAGCATGGCGCCGGCCGCGGCCCCCCCTCCCCCGGGAGGCCGGGCTGGGGGTGAGGGGCCGGGGCGCGGGGGGCACCTAGCAGCGGGAGGCGGGGGCTGGCAGCACAGTCCTCCCGGGGGCCGCCACCATCTTGGGGGCGACCCCCAGCACGGGGGCCCCAAGTGAAGCAGACACGGCCAGTGCCAACCGCCGGGGGTCCTCCGGCAGGAGGTGGGGGGCACTGTCAGCAGGTGCCAGGCGCCGCCCCTGAGCAGGGACACACCCTGCCGCCTGTTTCGTGAAGGCGCACAGGCTCTCGAGACTTGACTTCCTCTCTGTCGCCTTCTCTGGTTCTGGGCTCAGAACTTCAGACGATTCCCACGATTCCCATGGGAGGCTGGAGAGTGAAGCTCTGAGGTGGGAGCTCGAGAGTCGGGGCAGGAAGGAAAAGACCCATCTGTCACCTGGATCCTGAAAGGCAGCACCGAGAGGGGAGAGGGTGACAGATCAGCGGACGCTCAGGACAAGCCCCATGAAGCCCCAGCACAGGCCCCTGTCCCTTCTCCACCCCGTCCCGCTGGGGCTCCCAGGTGCCAGCAGCACTCTGGGGTCCCCGTTACATAAAAGAAGGGAGTGGTGGCGGGCAGCAGGACAGGGAGGAGGGGACCGAGAGGTCTGGGAGGAAGGGGACAGAAGAAACACAGAGTAGGGAAAGGAGGACAGAATCTGAGGATGGCGGACAGGGAAGGAGACCGGACGGGTAACAGGCTGGATGCGCACGCGCACGGACACACACACCCAGCACTCCTGTCCACGCTCGTCCACCTGCCCGTGTGAAAACCCAACACGCCCGCACATGAGCCAGAACGCCACCGCGTGCCACGACGGTCTTACGTTTGACAAATGGGCGCGTGCGCACACGACCGTCGACCCAAACGGGCACCTTCCAATCCAGATAAGAAGGAATTAAGAAGCCCAGCAAAAAGCCTCCTCCCCTCCGTGCCCAAACATAAATAATTCATTTGTTGTGTAACCGCTCTTGTTCCAAAAATAATTCCCTTGTCTCAGCTTGCGTGGGGGAGGGGGAGCGGAGTGGCACGGCTGTGGGCCCCCCAAGCAGGGGGGACGCAGAAGCCGGGCTCTCCCGCAGGGGGAGGGCATGGGGGCAACCCATCCTACAGGCGGGAGCAGCGCAGAGGGAGAGAGGGCAAGAGCCCAGGAAGCCACGCACACCCCCAATATCACTTCCCCAAAGTGCTTTCCATTAGAGGTCCCCGATGCTGGAGTGAGAAGGCCTCAGGCCGACGAGGAAGCCGGAAGCATCTGGAATAGTGTGGCCAAAGCCCTGTGTTTCCTCTGTAGCTGGAGTCAGAGGCCCAGAATGCAGCCTGGGCCAGGATCGAGGTTCCCCAGGCACGAAGACACAGGAGGCCTGGAGCCCCGCCGTCCAGCCTGATGAGCCAGAGAGAAAGACCACACCGTGAAGTGGGGACCAGGCCTGTCCATCCGATGTGGAAGGAGTAAGGTGCGCCACGTTGCCCATGCCCCGAGATGCAGAGGGGCAGCGTCGGTGGTACCGAGTTCACAGCCCGCAGACCCTCGCTTGATGGGTGGGGAAACTGAGCCCCAGGCCAGGGGAGGCTTGCTCTCTCAGCCAGAGGTGGCTCCGGGCTCCCGCTCAACGCTGGCTCGGGGATGTGCCCTCCCCTCGCCCTGGGCAGCGGCCAGGGACATGGAGGCTGGGCCAGAGAAATCCACATTTGGACAAGGAAAGCCCGAGACTGTTCACAAGAGCCAGCTCTACCTCATGCTCTTCCTCCTGGGAAACTCCAGGAGAGAGAGCGCTTCAGAAAAAAAAAAAAAAAAATTAAACCTCGGCTGTTAAAGCAAAACCAATTTACAGCCCTGAGCCCCAAAGGGCTGGAACAGAGGAAGCGGAAGCAGGGAGGGAGACTATCCCCAAAGAAGTCCAGACAGTATGTGTCGAGGAGGCAGCAGGTGAACCGGGCGTGTGATGTGGATTAAAGGCGGACAGGGCGACCGAGCCTGTGATGGCTGGGACTTGTGATGCAGGACCCGTTGGGCTGGACCGCCAGGAGTGGCCAGTGGGGGCGGGGGTGGGGGACAAGGTCAGGAGCAGGAAGGGGTGCCCAAGTGGCACGGAGCACTCTGTCCTCGGCTGTGCCGCGCAGGCTTGGGGCCAGAGTCAGGAGACCTAAGCTCCCAGCTGGCATGAGCTACCAGCTCCTTAGGGCCTCAGTCCCCACCCCCTACCCCCGCCCTGGCTCCATCCTACGGGCAGCAAGGTGGTGCTGGAGGAGGCCGAGTGGCCCAGCTACCCCTCTGTGCGCCACCCCGGCCCGGGGACCACATTTGCATGCAGGCTCGCGTGCAGGTGTGCACCGGCTCAGAACGCCAGTGCAGGGGTGCTGGCAGCTGTGTGCAAGTAGACGGATGTGCAGGCAGCCGTGTGCACGCGCGCATGCACCCGTGCCAGCTATGGGTGTGCACTTAGATGAAGGTGAGCACGCTCGTGTGCGGAGGGGGTAGGAAGGGGTGCATGGAGGCGCCTCTCGGGGACGCAGGCAAGTCCCTGGCTGTGTATCAGCCTGTTCAAGCACATGTGTGTTCCACACGAATGTGTGTGTGTGCACAGGTGCGGCTTTAGCCACAGAGAGGCACAGAGCACTCACCCCCTTCCCACCCCCGAACTTCGCATCAGAGATGCTCACACCAGCACCCTCCAACCAAGCACAGGGAGTCAGGGAGGAGCCAAGCTGGCTGCAGCCTCTGGAAATCCAAGGCCATGCTGAGGGGATGTGAAGAGGTTGAGGGGGAGGGGAAGGGCGCCAGGAGAAGGCACCCAGGCTTAGGGACAGGGGCCGGTCTTATCCCTCCTCTTCCCACCCCAAACAGTCCAGGGTAGACAGAAGCCCCCACCCCAGCCTCCCTAAGCTCTGCAGAGCCAAGCTCTCAAGGTGACCCTTGCCCACGACCCTCTCGCCTGCTCCTCCCGGCCTCCGGGATGGTCTGGGCCAGGGCCCGGCTCCCCTCACCTCCCCGCTTCCCGTGACTCAGACCAAAGGGGAGGAGGCTCCCTGTCACACTGTCCCGTGTGCGTCAGCCACTCGGTCCTCATCCCTGGGCCGCCTGCCCACCACCCCTCGAGGCCTGTCAGAGCCAGGGAACGGGGACAGCCAGGGGAAGGAGCTGCGGATAGCACTTGGCCCCCCGCCCGGCTGCACGCCCCCCCCGCCCCTCACTCCTGGGGGTGGGGGGTTGGAGGGAAAGGAAGAAGGGAGGGGGCTGCAGACAGGAGGCCAGGGCTGAGAAGGACAGGGAAGCACAGTACTAAGGGTGTCAAAGGGAGAGGCAGAGGACAGAGGTGGCTGGAGACAGAGCATCCGAGACAGCGAGCAATCGGCGGGAACACGATGGAGGGCACCGAGCCTGCTGCCCAGCCCCCCAGGGCTGCGATGCCGCCAGTGACCAGTGCAGAGGGAGGGGCAAGCGGCCGGAAGCAGAGCCCCTTACTGCCCCACACCCGGGGCATTAAACCCGGGAGGACCTGGCCCGAAGGGAAGCAGGCTGTGGGCTGAGGGCACAGCTCCAGGCTGACCCAGCCTGAAGGGACCCTCCTCATACGACCCCCTCTCCCCTCCCCCGCCCCCCCGCACTAGGCCTGCCCCAGGGCACACAGGTGCGGCAGGACCTAGTGACTCCTGGCCCAAAGTGTCACTTTAAGGGCCTCGCTTTAAGGCCCCTCTCTCCCTGGCAGCACAGAGAAGAAACATGGCAAAGCTGGGGAGTGGGGCACTGTACAGGGATCTTGGGGCGAGCCCCCCACCCCCCCATCTAGCTGGCTGCAGGTGTCCCCTGCCATGGTGACATTTTAGAAGGGGAAAGGGAAGAAGAGTCGGCAAGACCTGACGCGTCCGCGGGGCCAGTTCAGAGCCGCACAGCCACAGAACGTGAGTCACTCTCGGCAAACCCCGCCCCCCCAGAAGCCACTGGTGTCTGGGCCCCCGCTCCTCTGGGGGCCACACGGCTCGGGGCGCCTCCATGGACTCAGAACCCAAGAGCTTCAGAGCTAGAAGAATGAGGAGCCCTCGCTCCACCCAACCCTGGCTCTTCCCAGAGGGGAGGCGGCCATGGGGCCGGGGGAAGGGTCTCACGTGCCAGCAGTGGCCGGCAGGCGGGGGACCCAGGGCGACAGTACCGCCTCCCCCTGACATGGGCTCCCTGCTCAGCTGACCTGGGACACTGGTCAGAGCCTGCCTTGGATGCACTGCACACTGTCGGGCGCGCACCTGGTGCAGGTGTGTGGGCGGCCGGGATGAGGTCTGCAGAAGTGTCCCCTCGGCTGCGGGACAGGGGTGAGGGGGGGGCGGGTCAGCACGGCTGGCCAGCTCTGAACCGCCGCCTCCACCTGCAGGCAAGGCGAGTGCCCCCTATCTCTCTCCCACAAAACGCCAGGACCTGGAGGCAAATCCTCTGTTGGGGCAGGAGGCTCCCACGGGGAGGCGGGTGTCAGGATGGCGGTGGGGTCTGGGGAGCAGGTAGGGGAGGTGCGGTCCGCGTCCCAGCGCCCAGGAGCAGGGATGTGGGGCTTCGCTGGGGAGGTCTCGTCTGCTGCTGCTGCTGCTGCTAAGCCCCACACGGGCTCTTCCCCCGGCCGGGCTGGCCAAGGCTCCCCGAAGGGCCGCCATCACGTCACTGTCCATGTCAATGCCATTACCCAGGACGAGGAGGACCAAAGGACTCCCGGGACCCAGCCAGAACTCACGGGGCAGGCGGCCGCCTCACCTCTCTCTGCACCAGGCCAGGCATCCCAGAGATGGGCTACCGCCACTCTGCCCTCTGAGACCAAGCCTGTCACCTCCGGGGGCGGGACACTGAATCTTGTCACTGCCTCTGCCTCACCGGGTGTGTTCCACAGACAGGCTGCTCTGGGCCTCAGTTCCTCGTCTGTAAAATGGGAAAATTATACCTTCATGACTGAGCTGCCGTTTGGCAGGTGGATTTCAGGTGCAACAGGCCCCAGCTGCAGTGCAGAGAGTAAGAAGCATGGATGTTGAAAGGAAAGGGTCGTTGGCTTGAATGCTGAGCTGGGTGACCTGGGGCACATTCATTAGCCTCTCTGGGCTTCAGTCTCCTCACCCTTACGATAGTCATAACTGTCCCTTTGGCTGACATTTTATAGTCCTTGAATCTTCTACCAATCCTGCATGGCTGGTGATATCAGCCTCATTTTACAGAAAAAAAACTCACTTCTCCAGTTTCTGCTAAAGAGCTGGGCCCGTGGCAGGGACTGGACACGCAAGGGGTGCCTGGTGGGCTTCCTCACCTCGTACAGGCAGCTCCCTCCCTATCAGGAAAGCATCCACAAGCCAAGAGAGACTTCAATTTCTCCATCATTTAGGAAGTATTTAGTCCAGGCCAGCTATGCTCCTCAAACTCCCCCAGTCACACTCCTACCTCAGGTCCTTTGCACATGCTATTCTCACCGCTTAGAACGCTCTTCTCCAATGCCTGCACAGGCCATTACCCCCACTCTCTACGCAACTGTTCCCCCCTAACCCCACCTTCCCTGACACCCCATCTGAGATAACTCGCTGTTCCCTCCATCCTAGCTCTGGTCCCTTCAGAGCACTTAACAACACCAAACATCATTTAGTTCTTTATTACCTCCTGCGCTGCCCGCCCTCCCCACCCCCCGCACCGTGAAATCAAAGCCGGCTTTAGTTTATTCACAGCTGTAATTAACCTCCATGTCAGGAACAAGGTCAGACCTGTAGTAAGTGCTCAGAATATGAGGTGCCAAATAAGAGCTCAGGGCTAGGAACGGCAACAGAGGACAGAAGGGAGATCTTAGACTCCCCGGGTCCCCTGAATTGGGATGTTAACTATCAGAGGGAGGGGTCCCACTGATGGGGTGCTCATGGGGTGCAAGAAATGTGCTAAGCCTTCCTTTTAGCCTCATGACTCTCCTCATGCTTCTCATTTAAAAAAAAATTTTTTTTAATGTTTATTTATTTTTGACAGAGAGACAGTGTGAGCAGGGGAGGGGCAGAGAGAGAGGGAGACACAGAATCTGAAGCAGCCTCCAGGCTCTGAGCTGGCTGTCAGCACAGAGCCTGTTGCGGGGCTCGAACTCCTGAACCGTGAGATGGTGACCTGTGCCGAAGTCGGACGCTCAACTGACTGAGCCCCCCAGGCGCCCCTAATGCTTCTCATTTAAAGATGCGGAAACCAAGGCTCGGAGAGATGCCAAGATCTGCCCAGGACCACACAGCTAGGAGCCTGGGCCTGCCTGGGCTCTTAGAACTACAAGAATTTCCAGAATCCCTGCAGAGGTAACTTTCCCCTATTTGCATACCCCCAGTGACGGGGATCTCAGCATCTGTATGAAGCTGCTTCTCCCCTTCTTGCACAGCTCTGACTGTTATAAATTTCTTCCTATACTGCAAGACCACATCTGACTCCTCTTGCCTCTGTTCATCAGTCCAGTCCAAGCACCGTCTGAAGCCACCGAGAACAAGGCCAATGGCCCCTCCCCCTTAAAGGCCCTTCCTACATTTGCTAATCTGTTATCTCCACGCCCCTACCACCTGCTCTGCAGGCTGAACAGCCTCACGTCCTGCACAGCTCCTCCTACGCCATGGTTTCAAGCCCCCAACTCTTGGGTCCCGCTGCCCCAGGTCATGCTTGCTGTCGAGGCCTCTCCTAGAATGTGCCGCCTGGAGCCCAGCATCATGCCAGCGTGGTCTGTGTGGCGATGGGCACCAGGGGCCCTCTGCCTCCCTTGCTTTGGAACCACACCTCTGTGAGAGTAGAAGAGGGGTGCGCCAGCCTTGCGTCCTCACCTCGTCCTGGATGTCACCCAGCCTCCCGGGGCCCCTTCACACGTACCGCCAGGGAGCCCCGGGGCCCTGAACGTCCTCAGGGAGCTCCGGGCGTGGGCTTCACCCAAGGTGCCGGGCTCCGTCCACCCCCATCCAATCAAGCCCTGCTAGGCTTAGCCCTCTGTGCAGCTGCCCCGCATCTCGGGGGGGAGGGGGGGAGACTGGCTTCTGCCCCCTCGAAACCTCAGCCCCCGCTCCCGGCTCTGTGCCACCCTGTGCTGGGCGAGCAGACGGTGGCTGTGTCCGTATCTGTGTCACGGCGAAACGGTGGGGGGCAGGGGGCAGGCAGGGCATGCTGTCTCACCAGCTGCACACTCACCTATGCTCCTGACCCATTGGCACGGAGTTACCGGGCACCTACTAGGTACCCGGCACTGTAGCAGACACTCCCCGCCTTCTCGGAACTGCCAGCTTACCCAGAAGAGCTAAGAACAGCACTACATCAACAGCGGCAACGGCTGACAGGTATTGGGGGTTAATCGGGTCTGCACGGCCTCAGTGCGTAAAGCACTCCTCTCCACGCCTGGTGACCTTGGCCAGGGAAGGGGCCCGGGCTCACCTGCAGTGTTCTAGGCTGTCACGACTCACTGCGTGACCTCGGGCAGGTCAGCACCTTACCCCTCTGGGCCTCAGTTTCCTTATCTGTGCAGGGGCGGACAGCTGTGTTGCCGGGGCCTCCCCCAAAGCCCTCTGCCAACTGCCCCCGTGTGCGGAGAGTTGCGGCCGTCATTAGCCCTTGCACCGTGTCCAGGCCTCAGCAGAAGGAGGTAAGCAGGAAGACGGAAAGGTTTTGATCAAAAGGCTTGGGACTTGAAAAACTACCCAGTGGCTGACCTGACAGGCCCCATGAGGGTCCTGGGGCGCCTCACCTACACGGCCCACGCTCCCTGCCACCCAGTACCCAGCCCCGAGCAGCCCAGCACCCATCCCCCACACCACCAGGCCCTTGGGGGAGCATGTGACCCTCCTGTTAAAAGCTCACCTCCTCGTCCCACCCCAGGGTGGGGGTGGGGGGGTGCCTCTGGCTTTCCCAGAATCCTCCAGGCTATTCAGAGGCCTGCCTTCCCCAGCTGACCCCTGCCCTCCCAGGACATACCCACTTGACCCCCGTCACCCCCTACCTGACCCATCCCCCAACCTGACTCCCTCGCTCGGTCCCTGTATCCCCATCTGACCTCTCCACCCAGTCCCCACCTCCCCCACCTGGCCCCTGCCTCCCAACCTGGCCCCGAATGCCCCACCTGGCCCCAAACCCCCCACCTGGACCCTGACCCCCCCCCCCCATCTGGTCCCTGCTGGCCTCTTGGCCTTGGCCCCACTCAGCTGCAGCCCCGGGCACTACTCACCAGTCTCCACTGGACCCGCTTTTCACCAGTGCCTGCGCACGCGCGGCTGCCTCTGCCTGCATGGCCTCCATTCATTCATTCAATAAACATTTATGGAGCACCTACTATGTACCAGGCACTGGCTAGGCCTGCCCTCCCAGCTCTGCCTCCTCCGCCTGCTCCTCCTCCAGGGCCCGAAGGGGTGAACATGTCCCTGCCTCCCGACATCCTGAGGCTGTCCCGAGGCGGGGTGACACACCGGGAGCCCACCAGCGCCCCCAGCACCCCCATGTGGCTGTAGAGCTCGGGCCCCCTGGGAGGCAGCCCAGCAGGGGGGAAGGGCGGTGGCCTGGGGCAAGGTGAAAAAACAGCATCCTGTCTCCTGAGTGGACTGGGCCTCCGCACCTCTCAGGGTACCGCATCGAGTACTTGGCACAACCTTAGCGGCCAGCGTCCTTATCATTCCCACTTTACAGAGGAGGAAACCGAGGTCTCACAGTTGCTACACAGTGGCTTTGACCCTCCCGGGCAGCAGGGGTCAGGGGACACTGGGGGACCCTGCTGCACCTGGACAGTGCTTTAAAACATTTTTTTAAAAATTAGTTTCCAACGTGGAAAACTCGGGAGACTTTATTTTTTAAATCTCCATTTCCGGAACCCGCAGAGACGTCTGGAAAGCCTGGCTGCGCAGGGTCTGCATCCCCCCAAGGACAGAGCAGACGTCCACCCCCTTCCCGCCTCCCTGGCAGAGGCGGCCTGCTGACCCCTGAGCCTGGAGCTTGGGAGCCCAGCCACAGAGGGGAGCTTCGCATGGGAATAATTAGAATCCCAGCCTTGGGGTGAGGGGGTGCCAGGGTCCCACGGTCCCTGCCTCCCTCTGACCCCTGTCCTCCCTGTTCTGTGGCTCTGGGACACTCTAAGAGCACGAGTCTGTCATCTCGGGGCATCTCTGATAATAAGCCTGGGGCTCCAGAATTCTCTCCACACCTACAATTTCCTCGGTCCTAAAAGTCTACTGAGTCCCGTTCTCTGTGGGTCTCCAGTTCTACAGGACTTGAAGCTGCCCTGACCCACCAGCGAACCCCCACAGGCAGGCCCACTGCGGGTGGGGACCCAAACCAAAAGGGGCACCCAGTCTGTCTCCCAGACCTGCCCGTTGCCCCATGGGCGCCCTGGCTCTCCAGTGATGGTGCCTGGGTTCCTGGGTCAGGTTGGGGGGTCCTACTGAGGTTCAAGTGCACTAGCTCCAAACACAATTCCTACCCCTTTACCAGCCTGCTGGCCAAGGCTGCTGTGGACACCAGGAGGACTGGAGGCCTCAGCTGCCGGAACCCCACCCCAGGGAGAGCTTTCATCTGGCCCCAAGAAGCAAAGGGCTCCGGGGTTTCTGGAATGGCCCCTTGCACCCACTGCTCTCCCCAGCCTTCAGGTTCCCCTCACTCTGCTCACCTGCAGCTCCTACCCAGCCCTCCCCCACCCACCCCCCCTTGCTGCCTGTCACAGGCCCCAGCACCCAAGGGCCCGTAGCCAGCCAGGGGTGTGGCCCATCAGAACCCTGGTGCAGGCAATGGCCTTGAGGGGGGTCCCTCTCCGGGCCCTGAGACTAGCTTTTCTGGAGCAGGTGGGGGAGCCCCCAGGGGCCTGCAGCTGCGGTGTCAGAGAACAAGGAAACTCTGTCCGAGCTGGAAAAGCCCCGGAAATGCGGGGGGAGGGGGGGGAGGGTCCACGGCCGCCGGCTGCACAGAAAGCATGGCCCAGTATGGGTGGCCACCAAGTCACCCTCTAACAACATGGGTCTGTCATCCTGGGGCGGGGGAAGGGGGGTGGGGAGTCCCTGATTATGAGGCTGGGGCTCTGGAGTCCTGTACCTCTCTCTGATTCCTTGGTCCTAAAACTCAAGGGCAAGCCACGGAGACCTGTGCCCCCTGAGGTTCTCCTGGAAGGGCGAGCCACAGTCAGCTCAAATCCTGGCTCTGCCACTGAGCCCACAGCATGCCTCTGGCAAGCGATCTCTTTCCTCTGAGTCTCAGTGGCCTTTTCTGCAAAAAGGAGGCTAGGAGGGAGCGCCCTCCGAAGGGCGGTGAGCGGACAGCCAGAGAGCAGAGGCCGGCACATAGTAAGTGCTCAATAAAGTCAGCTGCCGCCAGTCCGGTTATAGTGGCCTGGCTCACAGGGTGAGGCACGGTACCTGGCACACAGCGGGTCCTCGGCACCCACTGCTGAACCCACAGCAGCCAGGAACGGAGGAGATCTGGCGCCCCCCCCCCATCAGTGTCTTCCTTTCAGCCTAGAGGGCAATGCACCCTTCTATGCCTGCCCCTCTTCCGCTCACAGGTCCGGGGTAGGGGGTGCAGAGGGAGCCCCCCAAAGGCCTGCACCCACCACCCCTGCCTTCAGCCTCTTCCCCAGCCTTGGTTTCTCTCCCATTGCCAAAGCACAATGGCTGTTATAATTAACGGATTATCTCAGTGCGACAGCTGTGGTCCTTTGAAAATTGGGTTGAATAACAAGATCTTGGCGTATGGTAATTTCTTTTCATCTCCTGCTCCCTCTTTTCCCTCTCCCTCACTTCAGCCTGTTATGCATGCAAATGTTTTTCCCTTTTCCTCCTTCCCAAACACCTTCCTCCTGGGAGGGCGAGGGGACAGACTAAACACTGCTTTCTGGTGAGAGAGTTAAGGGAACTGACCCTCTCGGGGCCCCTCCCCTCCACCCCCATGGGCCTGACACGTGGGACTTCTGCCCCTCTCTTGGATTACCTCCCCTGCCCGGCAGGGCAGCCCGAAGTCCCTACACCTCGCTCCCCCTCCTGTTGGTGCTTCCCAACAGGGTCCTCCGCAGTGGCCTCCCTTGAGGCCCGGGTTCTGGTCCACTGCACCCCCCAAACCTGGTCCCCGCCCCCACCCAGCAACCCGGTCCCTCCCAAGCCTTCTGTTATCTGTTATGGGCTAGGTGCTGACCATGCCCAACCCCTCCCCCCAACCGCAGCTGCCTCCTGCACCCCTCCACTGCCCGCCCCCCCCCTCCCCCGCTTCTGCCCTGAGCCAGCCAGAAGCCCGCAGCTGCCCGGCCCCTCCACACCTGGAGAGCTTTTGTGTACATCACCCCTACTTCTCTGCGCTGTCTCAGCCTCCTTCCTCGACCAGTCTCTCAATCAGCATCCTCACTGGTCTCTCAGCCTCCAATCTGATGGCCTCCTTCAACCCACCCTCCGCCCAGCAGAGGGTGAACCTCCTGAAGCATAAACCAGAGCATGGAGCTCCCCTCCTCAAAAGCCTTCACCGGCTCCCTACTGATCCGGGAAGATTCCAATAGCAGACATCTGAAGCCAGCCCCTGGGTCCCCCCACCAACCCGGGCAGAGCTGGGACCTGCTCTCCTCTCCTACCCTCCTGCCTCCTCAGGCGAGCCAACCGGTCTGGTCGGGGTCCCTCCTGTGGGTCCCCACGGCCCCCAGGTTTCTTCCATCGCACCCAGAATCATAACTGCCACTTTTACTCTTGGACTGAGTTCTCGGAGGAAGGGCCAGATTTCGCTATTAAAGCCCAGCGCCAGGCACCCAGTAAGTGCTCAATAAATACCTATTAATGACTCAATGAAGGAGGCCTGCTCTCTCCCTTCATAGACAAGGAAACCAAGGCTCAGAGTAATTAACGACTTGCTCAAGATCACACCATTCGTGCAGGACAAAACCAGGATTTGAACCCAGGTCTGTGACTCCAATGCCAGTCTTTTCCACTTCCCGGAGAGGGCTGTAGGGTTCACCCACTGCATAGACCTCAGGGAAACGGAATCTCCCTCCAGCCTCAGCTGGATAAAACATGATGCAGCTCCCTGCTCAGACTGTCACCTCCTTGAGCTTGACCTTGGACTAGCCACA
Source organism: Proteles cristata cristata (assembly GCA_017311185.1). Taxonomy (NCBI): domain Eukaryota; kingdom Metazoa; phylum Chordata; class Mammalia; order Carnivora; family Hyaenidae; genus Proteles; species Proteles cristata. Next base: position 1,177,244 of record JAESUZ010002068.1, on the reverse strand, counting down.
TGGCGCCCAGGGCCTCAGCCTGCTCATCTGTAAAGTGGGAAGGAACCCCGCCTCACCCCCTTCCCCAGAGGGTGGCTGCGGGAGCAGAGACTCAGGTCTTGGAGGAAGCCCATCCTAGCAACATCTGGGGGGGCTTCCCACCTTCACCCCCAAACCTGACTGTGTTGCCCTTGGCAGCCCTCCTCAGAGCTCAGGGGGTTCCTAGGATGGGGGCTATCACACCGGACAGAAACCCTCCTCGGTGAGAGAAGCACAGGGATTCTGGGGGTCCGATCATGACACTGGGGGAGAAGCTTCTATCTCTCAGCCTCCGTGTCCTCATCTGTGAACTGGACCATCAATGCCCACTTTATACGGGTGCAATGGGGACTAACGGTATGAAAGGCCCCGCTCAGTGCAGACACTGCCGTGGCCACAAGGTTCTATGGAATCGTCTGTTCCTGACTCTCCACCTTCAACGGCCCACAGAGTAGAGCTCACACCCCAACACGTAGCCCTTGGGCCCCTCCCCCACCCAGCTCGGACCCCATGTCCCCCTTTCATAACCTATGCAGGTGCACGGATGCCCAGCTGCATGTCCTCTGGGCCTTTGCTCATGCTATTCCTGAGCCTGGGGTGCCATTCCCACCCTGCCCCACCCCCTGCAGCCCAGGCCTCACGCCTCTTCCTCCGAAAAGCCTTCGGATTTCCTCTGTACAGGGAGAGTTGTGGTCTCCCGGCTCTGCCCCTGTCCCCTGATTCCATCCCCATGGAATCCTGGAAGGATCCTAGAGGTCATCTCACCCCGCCCCCGCCTTCCCCCTTCCCCATTTTATAGATAGGTAAACTGAGGCACAGACGAGGGATAGAGGCTCTCCAGGGATACACTTGACCCCAGGGTATCTTTGCTGCTTCCAGCCTCGCATGCCATTCAGCCCTGGCCAGTCTCCTCCCAGCCGCCCCAGCCCAGAGCTACCTGAGGACGGGACCCCATCTTCCTCTCCTCTCCCCCACCCCAGTGCCTAGCCTAAGGCCTGGCGCATAGTAGGCACTCAGTAAATGTCTGTTGAATTGAATTGCGCTCAGGGCGGCCAGTCGTCTCTGCTCTGTAAGAAAAGGATAGAGTTAGTGGATCTGTCCCCGTGGCAACGGGGGTGGGAACCAAGCCAGTAGGGTAAGGGGTCCGGCCTGCCCCGAGGACCCCGCGGGCCCCGAGAAGGAGGTGGGGTCTGGGAAGCTAGAACATTCAGACTTAGAGGAGTCTGAATGCTGCCCTGAGAGGCAGCACGGCCCTGGCCAAGTCAGGCCAGCCCTCGGGCCTTGATGGCCTCGTGCATCTGGGGGAGATGATACGCCGGTCCCTACAGGCTCCGAGGGCTTGTGGTGAGGACCAGAAGAGACGCGAGGGGTGAAATACCAAATCCCAGCTCACGAGCATCCAGGGCTCAGTGCCTGACATGCAAAGCCGGGTGAGAATTATGCCCAACTGCACAGATGAGGAGACTGAGCCTCAGAACGGGGCGGCTTGACCGAGGCCACCGGGCCTGCGCACTCAGGCCCGTGCTGCGCACCCCGTCTCCCTGTGGAGCTGGAGGAAGCGAGGCATCACAACCCCCAGACAGAGATCTCAAACCTGCCCCAGGGTGGCCGGAGCGCAGGACCGGGGTTGGCCAAGATTCTCCAGGCAACAAAAGGTCCAGCATGAGCCCCGTGGCTGTGAAGGGCAAGATGAGAAGCCACGTTCTCCCCCTTCCCATGGGGGCGGGTGAGCTCTGACTCCACAGCCCCCAGGGGGTTCAAAGCCAGCCTCAGATCCAGAGGCTGCAAAGGCCTCTTTTGCAGGCCCTGGTGTTAATATAGATCGGCAGAAACTATAAATACACAGCCAGGCCAAGCGCTTCAGGGTCCCACCCCAACCCTGCCCCACAGGCCTCCCCCATCGAGCCTCAGTTTCCTCGTCTGTCAACACAGGCTATATACCATAACCGTGACGGATCGGATTCTTTACCCAACAACCTACAGTTCTCCGGCCCAGCCAGGGAGTGCGTCATCTGGGGCCCAGACCGGACCCCCGGGAAGGAAAACGGAGGGACAGAAGAGAGCCTCCCCGGAGCGCACCTGGGACAGCTTGGCTGTGGCTCCTCTGTTCCCTGGCCTAGAGCCCAGGGGCCTAGACAGCAGGCATCCATTTACTCACTCCACCATTCACTCCACCAGCCTTCCTGCGGGTCCCCCTGCTGGGAGCCAAGGACCCACAGCCAAGGGGAAGCCAGAGAGATAAAGGAACACCTCTCCCCCATCCCTGCCCACGCCTAATCCCAGCCTGCATCCCGGGGGAAACAGCTTCACACCTGCCTTCTGCCTAGACCATGACCTTGCCAAGGACAGGGACAGGGTGGGCAGGTCTCACTCGGCCTGTAAACCCAGGGTCCGCCAGGGAGACGCTCCATAAAGGTTCACAGGCTCTAGGGTGCCTGAGTGGCTCAGTCGGTCAGGCATCCAACTTCGGCTCAGGTCACGATCTCATGGTCTGTGAGTTTGAGCCCCGCATCGGGCTCGCCGCGGTCGGCACAGAGCCCGCCTCGGATCCTCTGTCCCCCTCTCTCTCTGCCCGCCCCAACTCTCACATACTCTGTCTCTCTCTCAAAAATAAATATTAAAAAAATGAAATGTCCACAGGCTCAAAGGCTGAACAAGATGCCAAGGGAGCATATAACAAGGGTACCCATGCACAGGGCCGTGACGGGGGCCTGGGGCAGGTGGAAAGGGCAAAAGGGAGCTCACGGCGCCTGGCACCGGCTGTGTGTCAGGCCTGCACACTTAATACCCAACAGCCATGTTGTTATGCTCACTCACAAGATGAGGAAACTGAGGCTGAGGGACAGGAAGGAGTGTGCCCAAGGACCCCAAGCTACAAAGTGGCCCAGCACCCGCGGTCCCGCCCCCCATACGAGACAGGGCCAGTGCAGGCAAAGTACCAGTACAGCTGTTCCCAGCAACACGACATGACGTCGGCACAGGGCCTGGGACTCCGCAAAGACAGGTGAGGGGCCAGCGTCCCATTTTCTCATCAGAGCCTCGACAGCCCCGAGTGGCAGACAGACCCTCGCATGCCAAGTAGAGAAACGAAGGCTCCGAGGGGCGATGTGGGACCCCCAACCCCAGCCCCAACAAGCACTCGGCAGGCCTTCCCAGTCAGGGCAACCGTGGGACCCCCCCTGCTCACTGATGTCTCTACCTCCATCCCCTCTGAGGTTCACGATCAAGGGGTGTCGACCCAGGCCAAGGCTCGACTCCGCACCTGCTGGCTGGTGGCTTGGGCAGTGACCAGCCCTCTCTGGACCTCAGCTTCCCCAAGACCCTGCTCCTCTCCCCCATGCAGCTGCTGCCAGGAGCAAAGCAGGGGTGGGGGGAGACATATGAGAGACACGCCCCCCATTACAAACTATAAGATGCTGTCCACATTCAAGGCAATTTAACTGTTACTGTTATACTTTCCTTGGCCTTTCTCAGCCATCTCCGTCCTCCTTTCTAAAAAGGCTACGACGTTTTTTATCAGATGTTTGTAGCACACTGTCTGCCCCTGTGCTAAGGACCTAGGAACCAGGCACTAGTTTCATGCCCCTTCGGCGGATGAGGAAATGGAGGCTCAGAGGGGTTAAGTGACTTGTTCAAGATCACACAGCAAAAAAAACGAGCGCACTTAGCCAGGACACCATATCTCTGCCCCTGAGTGGCTGTAAATTCAGCCTTGGTGGTTACTCGAGTCCTTCCTGGTTCATTAACGCCCACCTGCTCCCCAGTTTATCTGGCTTCCCAGATGTATGCAATATTCACATTTCCATCACCAGCAGCTCGTGCACCCCTCTCCAAAGCCTTGGGAGCCCCATTAATCATTCAGACACACCTGCATATTCATTAACTTCCGAATTAATACAGGGCCCCTTATTACTTCGGGCCTGCTGCCTGCATTACAGACCCTTTGACTTTATTCATTATTAAACTCCCCTGATAAATGATCACGTCCCTCCTTCACTGGGGGGGAGGGGATGGCCAGGCCCCCAAGCCAGCAGGTCTGCTCCCAGGGCCAGCTGCTGTGCGACCTTGAGTCAGGCCCTCACCCTCTCCGGGGTCTTTGCATGCTTACCTGGTAAAATCAGGCAGAGGACAGTGTCTAAGTGCCACCCAGGCCCATCAAAGCGGGGCTGCCCCATCCTTCGGCAGGCTCCTATGTCGCCTCCTTGCACTTATGTGGCTCTCTTGGGCTCACACACCCCTCTGCTCTCCACCAAAAGGGAGCCCGTCCTCTCTGCAGTTTTCCCGGTCCTTCCCCACCAGCGGCCTCCCCTCCCACCTGGGCCTGCACCTTGCAGCCAGCGGACTCGGGTCCAGGCGCCACCCATCAGCTTAAGGATGAGGTCTGTCCCTGAGCTAAGCTGGCTTGGCAGACCCTGATGTGTCCCGGGTCAGAGGGGCCATGGCCTCCAGGCCTTGTGCTAAGCCCCGTGTTCGCCCGTCCATCTTAGAACCACCTCCACTTTACAGATGGGGAAACTGAGGCCAGCGCGCCCAAGGGCATCTCTCCAGGAGATGCTGACACTGGCTGTACACCGGGCTCTCCCTCACTCAGAGTCCTGAGCTCCTCACGGTCACACTCACCACCTGGTGCCGGGATGCTCGGCCACCACTCTCTGTTGGATGCAGAGAGCTTCCATTCCTCCCCTACTGGCTCCTCTCGGTGCTGAGCTCTGGCGAACGGAGCTGTGGGCAACACAGAGTGGACCCCTCCCACCCCATTCCCTGCTAGATGCCCCGATCTGTGTCCATGGTGCCTGCAGCTAGCGGAGCCTGAGAACACAGCGCAGAGGATGCTGCCGCTAGCATCTCCCCTGCGGGCTCTGACCTGCCTTCACCCCTGTGTAGGGCCACCTCCTACAAACCCTGGGCCTGAGGCTTTGCTCCCCGACCCGGTGGCTGTGTGACTATGAGCCTCTTACCAGACTTCTCTGTGCTCGGTCCCATCATCTGAATCCCACCAGACTCCACCCTCTGTCCTGTCCATCCCTCACCTCCAATCCATCCTGACACCTGCCCAGGCCACACACGTGTCCCTCTAAGCCACCGGCCCTTATTTAGATGACAATAACTGCCTGCTAGCATCTCAAGGTGTCCGCTGGGTTCTTCCCCTCCCCTCTGCTCAGCTGCCAGAGAGCCTCTTACGACGCCGTCTGTCGTGGACCCACGGAGAGACCCTCTCTTAAAACACATCCAGGAACTTCCACGACTCCCAAGCTGAAGCCGTGAGTCCTCCTGAAGATCAAGGCAGCCACGAGGCCTGGCTGGGCTGCCCACCCCAGCCCTTCCCCCCGGCTTTCCTCCAAAGCAGCCCTGCCCACTCCCACAGCGACTCCCCGTTCTCATCCGCGACGGGTGTCTGTCCCTCCCGCGCCACTGGGGCCACCTGGCATGCACAGTGTGTTCTCCGCTGCAGCTCCAGGCCTGGCAGTCAGCACAGGAATCCTGCGGCCTGAACGAACTCCTCTGTCAAGTCAAGACGGCAAACCCACAGGGCTGCGGTCAAGGCCACCAGGGAGCCTAGTCGACCAAATAGACCTCACCGCTCTCGGTGTGTCTGCAGACACAGCCCCTGACCCAACAGGATGAGGGAGTAAAGCTCATTCTACCCCTTTCTCAAATGAGGAAACCGAGGCTCGGAAAGACAAGGCAGCCTCGCAGGTCACACTGCTCGCAAGCAGGGCTCACCAGCTGCTCGTGCCAGACCCTAATAAGCCCTTTACGTGGATCAACTCCTTCAACCGTCTGCCCAGCCCTGTAAGATGGGCACTGTTTATTATACCCATTGGAGAGAGGAGAAAACTGAGGCCCAGAGTTGTGAAGCCACGTGCCCAAGGGCACACAGCTAAGAAGCGGGAGAGCCCGAGACAAACGGAGTCGTGGCCGTTGGAGCCGGGCCGCCCCTCCAGCTCTGCTCAAATCCCCCAGGGCCGTCAGCTGCTCGGGGCGGCCTGGGTGGGAGGTGCCCACTTTGCCAGCCCCTCTCCGTCCCTGCTCTCTGGCAGCAAGGACCTGAGCCAGGCCCTTCCCTTTCAGGCCCCAACGTCTTCGTGTGTCAAGGGGGGGAGAGCGGGGGCGGGGGGGAGCAAGACAAACGGAACAGTGGCATTTTATCCACACCCCTGCGGGCCTACGGCCTCTGGGCTGGCGGACTGGACTCTGGCCTGCAGGGACCGCCACGGGATGAGAGACCCAGGGTGGGAAGGCGCAGGGCGTTCATTCCGATCGGGGACAAGCGGGGTGCGAGGCCCTGCCTGCTGTCACCAGGCATGTCACCAAGGCTGCCAACAGGCCGCCGGAGAGAGGTCAGGGTGTGGCTGGCTGATCTCCAGACGCCAAGGCTGATATTAACCGGGAGGGTTCGACGCCTCTGAGGACATGCTGCCACCCAGGGGGGCTGGGGATCCCCGCAGGGGGCTGCGCTCTGCCAGCCAGACCTTCCACATCTACTGAGCACCTCCTGTTTGCCTGGCACGCGGAGTAAGAAAAAAAAGATGAACTCGCGGAGCAGAGCGGGGCCGCAGGCAAATGGAAAACCCAACGCGCACACCCTGGGGATTTCTGCTGCTTAAAGAACCCCTCGGACCTCGACTTTCTCATATAACACAATCTGAATTGTCACAGACACATAGGAGCTGCTTGAAGCAGGGTTGCACCCTGGCCTTCTAGGTGCCTCCTCGTCACACACCCAGAGTGAGTTCCGGTGGGGGGGGGCGGGGGGAGGGCAATGGCCGAGTCCCTGCTCTGTCCCAGACCCCAACACAGAAGCTGACACACAGAAGGTGCTCAGTAAACTCTGGCCAAGCAAACTCCATCAGTGTGCTCCTATTAAGGATCAAAGCTACTGCTTGTGGGGACCCCCGCCCCCTCAGTGAACCTCGTCCCTTCCACTGTCTGACCCTCTGGGGGACGTTGCTCAAGGTCAGAGCTGAAAGCCCCCTTAGAGCAGGTCCAGGCCCACGTGAGGACCCCGAGGCCCCAAGTTACACACCATCTCCTTCCGGGGCACCCTTCCTGCCCCAGGCCCTGAAACGCTCCTGCCCCTCGGCCAGGCTCTGTCCACCACCTGCCTACACCGAGCCGCTTCCTCTTCCCAGGTGCCCTTGGACGCCCCAGACTTGCCGGGCCAGCTCACCTTCTGGAACAGGCCCCCACGTGCCCACACGTTTCCTTCTTCCCGGTCAAGATGGCCACCACCCACCTCTGCTCAGGCTGCAGACCCCACAGCATTCTCAAGTCCTCCTCTCCCCCCTGGTAGATTATCTGCCACTTATGTCCTCAAAAGGTCCCCCATCTGTCCTTTGCCCCCCACCTCGCCGGGACAGGATGCCACCATCACCTGCCCGGCTGCCCACTGTGGCCTTCTCGAGCCCCTCCACATGGCAGCCAGAAGGAGTCTTCCGGAAGGCAATTCTGATGCTTCCTCTCCTGCTCAGATTCTTTCCGGGGCTCTCTGAAGGCCCAGGGATGGGGGCCACGCCCTTTACTGGCATGAGAAGCTTCTGTGAGGTGGACTGGACCTTCCCCACCCCCTGCTCCAGCCACACGGCCTGACCACGCTGGCACAGGCACCCCCCTCCCCGCACTCGCCAGCCACACTGTGAACCCCACCGTCTTCCGCTCAGGCATCACCTCCTCCAGGAAGCCTGCCCCGAACCGTAGGTCTAGCTTCACCATTCCACAGCAAGCCTGTGGTCACCAGCTCCAAGGGGTGGACATCCCCCTAAAGAGTCACCATCTCCCTTCCAGAGGGACAAGGCAGCATGGTGTCCCCTCTGTGTCCCCACTGCCAGCAGGGGGCCTGGCACAGAGGAGATGCCTGGGGTGTGGCAACTGAAAAAGCTAAAGGACCACCCAGCAACCGCCTCCCCCACCCTGCGGTATGTCATTACCAGCTGGTGTCTGTCCCCACCCACCCACCGCCCCACATGCTGAGGTGTGCTCATTATTATTACGGGTATTGTTATGACCATTAGGGCCTCTGCCAACACCATTATGGCTCCTGTGTCCAGTCTGGCCTCAGCCCACCGCTCAGTGTGGTCAGGCAGGAGCACAGAAGCAGGGAAAAAGAACCCTCGAGGGGCCTGAGAGGATTGACCTTATGAAGCACCGGGGGCCCCATTAACGGATGAGAAAACTGAGGCTCCGGGAACAAGCAGCTGACCTGAGGTCTCACGTCTGGTGGGGGCCAACCCATCCAGGGATCAGATGCGGACTCCTGCCCACTCCTCCTTGCACTGAACCCCGGAAGCCAGGGAACGTTCACTGAACATTCCAGGCGGGGCAGTTTACAGGTCAGCGCACTGAGGAAAGGGCACCAAGTCTGGGGTCCCACAGTTGGGACCTTGTCCCATGCGCCCGCCCACTGTGCAGCCTTGGACAGTTCCTTGGAGCCGGAGCTGAGTCCTCAGCTGTCCCTGTGCCCGGCAGGCGTGCTGTGTTCAATGAGGCTGTAATGCCCACAGCCAATTAACTACTTAACCGCGGAACGTGGTGGAGGCCGGACTGCAGGTGGATTAGCTCACCTAATCCTCACAGTGACACCAGCTTCTAACAGTTTCCCTATTTTACAGACAAGGCAATGGAGGTGTGGGGTTCGAAGGACCCGCCTGGAGCCAAGCAGCTGTTTTAAGTGTGGAGCCGGGGGTGCGCGGGGCGCTGGGGGAGAGAAAGCCTCGCAGGGGGTGGGTGCTCATAATGATGTCCCTTCCCCGGCTCAGACCTTCCCAATCAGCCTTCAAAGGCATCCAGAGGAGCCGGGCCTCCCCAGCCTCCGTGCCAGCCACCTGCCGGGCCCTCCCTTCCACCTCCACGGAACAGAACTCTTTCGCCCCCCACAGCCCTGATCAAATGCTGCCAATTGATTCCACTGAGCCTTCCCTACGCTAGGCGACACCCCCCCACCCCCACGCCAGGCCTTGCCACCACCTACCAAAGGTCCCCAGGCAGGTGCGGTCTCCTAAGGGGTCCGCCCAGACCCCCCTGCCCCCACCCATCCTCTGCCGGGACTGCCCGAGGAAACATCCTGAAAGCACAAGCAGGCTGGGGGATCCCGGCCCTGCTCAGGAGCCTCTGACTCCTCCCTGGTCCCTATTCCATCATTCAAGACCCCTCAGGATGTGGCTTGGCTCCGTCTCTGCCAATCTGCCCTCTAGCGCCACCCTGGAAGGAAGACACTGTCAGAGCGAACCACTGCCCCCGTTGCATGTTGGCACATGCACGCACACGTGTGCCCGTGCGCTGGGCCTCCCGGGCTCCTCTCTGGGTCCCTCCTCCCACGTTGATCCCACCATTCAGAACAGCGCGGCCGAGGGGCGCCTGGGTGGCTTGGTCGGTTGAGCGTCCGACTTTCGCTTAGGTCATGATCTCGCGGTTCGTGGGTTCGAGCCCCGCGTCGGGCTCTGTGCTGACTGCCAGCTCAGAGCCTGGAGCCTGTTTCAGTCTGTGACTCCCTCTCTCTCTGACCCTCCCCTGCTCACGCTGTCTCTCTCTCTCCTAGAAATAAATAAAACATTAAAAAAAAAAGAACAGGCGGCCGAGAAGCCCCCTCCCCAATTCCTTAGCTCCGTTCTGCCCTGCACCACACACCCCAGAGTCCAAGCGCCCAGCCTGTTCCCTGCATGGCCCAGACTCCTTCTCCTGGCCCGGAAGGAGCCCTGCCTCCTCCCCAGAGTCTCGGACCCTCCTCCCCAAATCCCAGGTCCTAGTACATGAGCTTCTCAGCCTCCTCAGGACTCATGGAGGCTTTTTCACACCCCTCGGCCTTTCTCACAACGCCCACGACCCCTTCTGCCTCACCCCACCTCATGAATGCTACTCCTCAGGCAGGATTCAAAGCCACCTCCTACAGGAAGCCCTCCAACCCCCCCCCGGGGCATCACTCACCCCTGTCTGCCTTCCCCCCCTTGACCATGGGGTCATTCACCCCCAGACCCTCAGCGCCTTGCACAGAGCTTGGCTCATATACTGGATGCTGGTGAACTGTCTGAATAAATGCACTTCCCTCCTGTACCCTCCCTGAACTCCAGGAGGCAGACTGAACAAATTCATCAGGCAACAAGGACCAGGGAGGATCTGCCCCGTTCTCCCCACCTCCACCAGCCTCTCGCTGCACACCTGAACTACTTACTGCAGGGGCTGTCTGTCACCTTCCTCCCGCCGCCACCCTCACCTGTCTGCTGACTCCCCGCAGGTCAGAATAAAATCCACAGCCTGCCCGACCTCATTTCTTCACCTCTCTCCTCACTGGCCAGGCTCCAGCCCCCACCTTCCAAGGCACTGGCTCCTCCTGGGTGCACGAGAGGGTGAGGAACCTACAGCCCTTGACTAAAGACTCGCCTGGGGCTGAGCGAACCCTCGCGAAATCCCAGGAGGAGGGCATGAACTAGCGTCATCAGCAAGTCACAGGTGCAGAAACCGAGGGACACAGAGGGGAAACCAAGGCCCCAAACCAGGCTCGCCCCTACGTCCTAAGGCCAAGCCCTCCGTGTCCCCAGCCCACCCAGCGGGTCCCTGGGAAAGGGAGGAAGGGGAGCAGGGGGGCGGCGCAGGGAGAAGATCAGAAAGGAAGGCAGGAATCCTCTGCAGCTTCAACCTCCCCCCCAAGTCCCTCCCCCGGAAATGGAAAAACCCCATTCACAGAAGCTGACCAGCCCCTCACACATCTGCACCCACCCCACCTCCCCTCAGGTCCCTTAGCTCCCTTCCCCGCTCCCCTGGCTCTAGGTCCAGTCTGATATCACCTTCTGTCCAAAGGCAGACCCCCACAGTGTGTGGACAATGACCCCCATGGTCACAGGCCCAGGGACAGCAGGGGGGAGAGCCACTTCCTCCAGCCCCGGAGGCCCAGATGTGTGTGCCCACAGGGCCCCTCAGCCTCCTGGATGGGCAGGGGCTGCGGGGACAGGGCTGGGGGATAGGCAGCCCTGAGGTCTTAAGGGCTCTGGGCAGGTGCCTGGTGAACTGCTGAGAATCTCAGCCCATCAGAACCGGAAGAGTGGCTTAGTCGGTTGAGTGTCCGACTTTCGCTTAGGTCATGATCTCGCGGTTCGTGGGTTCGAGCCCCGCGTCGGGCTCTGTGCTGACTGCCAGCTCAGAGCCTGGAGCCTGTTTCAGTCTGTGACTCCCTCTCTCTCTGACCCTCCCCTGCTCACGCTGTCTCTCTCTCTCTCTCTCTCCTACAAATAAATAAAAATATTAAAAAAAAAAGAACCGGAAGAGGCTGCAAGCCTCTTAGCCATCACCGCTTAGACGAGACTGGAGAATACAGAGATGCAGTGACGCTCCCCCCGCGGGTCCCCCTTATTCCTCGGCTTCCTCCTGCCCCTGCTGCACCTGCCTGTCAGTACAGCCCCTGAGTCCCTGAGGGCAGAATCCCCCCTTATTCTTCCCAAGACCCCCAGGGCCTTGCCCGGAGCAGGAGTTCAGAAATTCCCTTGAAAGAACAAATGAAGGAGTGAGGGCTGCGTTCCGGTCTGTGCACTTCCACCTGGGCCTTGGTTTCCCCAGCTGTAACTCGCCTTGTCTTCTTTCCAGGGGGGGGATCAAAAGGCAGAGATCAAATGAGAGCACTGGCCTGAAATGCTCTTTCGTTTATTTATTTTAGAAAGAGAGTGCTCGAGCACAAGCAGGGGAGAGGGACAGAGAGAGACAGAGGATCTTAAGCAGGCTCCACACCCAGCGCAAAGCTCGATCCCACGACCCTGAGATCCTCACCCGAGCCGAAGCCAAGGGTTGGTTGCTTAACCGACAGCCACCCAGGCAGCCCCGAAAGTGCTTTTAAAAACCGTAAAATCTGGGGCGCCTGGGGGACTCAGTCGGTTGAGCGTCTGACTTCGGCTCAGGTCGTGATCTCACGGTTCGTGGGTTCGGGCCCCGTGTTGGGCTCTGTGCTGACGGCCAGCTCAGAGCCTGGAGCCTGTCTTTGGATTCTGTGTCTCCCTCTCTCTCTGATCCTCCCCTGCTCACGCTGTCTCTCTCTCTCTCTCAGAAATAAATTTTTTTTAAATGTTTTATTTATTTCTAAGAGAGAGGAAGACAGCGTGAACAGGGGAGATTCAGAGAGAGAGGGAGTCACAGACTGAAACAGGCTCCAGGCTCCGAGCTGGCAGTCAGCACAGAGCCCGACGCGGGGCTCGAACCCAAGAACCGCGAGATCATGACCTAAGCGAAAGTCGGACGCTTAACCAACTAAGCCACCCAGGCGCCCCTCTCTCTCAGAAATAAATTTAAGAAAACATTAAAAAAATACATAACCGTGAAATCACGCCACGCCTCGAAGGGACTTCTAATTCAGAAAGAGTGAAGACAGAGGCCGAGGTCATAGATTTCATTCACTCGTTCCTTTTGTACCATTTCTCAGGCCCTGGGCCAGGTGCCAGCGGGGATCAGGACCCAAGGGGCACTGCCCTGAGGTGGCTCACGGCTGGAGGGGAGTGGTAATTACAGGGACCAGTAAGTGGGCAAGCCCTGGGGCTGCAGGACAAGGTGCCCATGGCCAGGTCGGGGTGTCCAGTGAAGCCTCGCAGAGGAAGGACCATCTAGCTCTCAGGTCTGGGCAACAAAGGGTCCCAGAAGAGCCAGGTCAACCCGCAGACAGGGCACGGCACTGCTCAAGCCAATGTCATCGCAGACAAGCCGTGTCATGAGGGATTTTACAGATGAGGAAGCTGAGACCTGCTGGGCGGCAAAACTAGTAGGCTTGGGGCCCTCAGAATTTTCCAGGGCCCCAGGGGAGGCTGGGAGTGGCGTCTAGAACATCCAGCCTCTGAACTAAGGGCCGAGCAGCTGTGCCAGCAGCCAGGTCACCGGCCCTGAGGCAGGGCAAGGACAGGCTTGCGGTCAACACAGTGGGCGTCATGATATGGTCACTGCTGGATTCGAAGAAACCCCCCCACCAACAGCCAAAACAAACCCTCGGTGGGACACGGGCTCTGCTTAATGTGGGGGGGGTGAGGGGGTGGGGTGAGGGGGGGTGGGGGGGTGGAGCAGCCCTGGGAAGCACGAGGTTTCCGGTAACTACCAGCCCTCCTTTTAATGCATGCAAATGAAGGGCATAAATTTCTGCTTACTTAACTTCACAAATGTTAACAAGCTCATAAAAAATAAGTTATTCTTCCACGGCTCCACAACACCCTCCGTTTGTTTAATTTTGCTGCTCCTCCCTCCCCCAGCTCCCCCTGCGAGAGAAACCAAAGCTGCGGGTCTGAGTGTCTGCCTGCCAGCCACGAGGTGCTTTCCCCACCCCCTAGAAGGAGAAACCCCCCCAGAAGGAATCCGAAGGCCCCGGGGGCGGGGTGGGGGGTGCCGGCAGTGCAGGGGAGGCGGGGAACCCTGCTTTCCGCCCCACCCCCACCCCCAAACACAGCTGTGTGACCTTGGGCTTGGGTTTAACCTCTCTGGTGTAATTGCCTCATCCACGAGCATTGCAATTGCACCTCGCCTCGGGGTTGGTGTGAGGATCAAACGAGATAATCCCAGTAAAGTGCTTAGTTTGCTCCTGGCGCAGAGCAAGCCCTCAATAAATGTTAGCCCTTGTTATTATGTAAAGGAGAGTTAAATACCCCTCAGTTAATCCATTTGTAGGGTTTGCCTTCTGGGGCAAGCTGGCAGCGGTGAATGGTTTTTTTGGCCCGCTCCCCACCGCTGATAAAAAAAAAAAAAAAAAATCGGGAGTTTGATGCCATCAGGCAGAGCCTGAGCCTGGCCTTTACCACAAGTCTCACCACACCCTATTGCCTCACTCAGGCCGGATTCAAAACTTTAAGTGATCTGGCCCCTGCGGGCACCTGGGCTTGCCCCGCTGGCTTACGCCTCAGAAAGGCTTTTCCAGCTGGGGCTCTGACTGAACACCCAGGCCCAGATGACAGATGAGGAAACAGACTCACGGAGGGCCAGCAAGGTGCCCACGGTCCCCGAGGGAGGCACTGTGGGGCCAGAGGGAGTCCAGTCGCCAGTCTGAGCCTGTTTTCTCTCTCCTGACCCCCTCCCCCATGGTGCCAGCTTGAGAGGTGCCTCCCTGGCCCACAGAGGTGCAAAGGACCCATCAGCCAGGTGGCGGGAGAGATGGGCTTGGCCTCCATGAGCTCAGTGTGTTTGGGGCCAGGTGGGTGGTGGACAGAGCAGGATCCAAGGCCCGCCCGGAGCCTCATCGAAACCCAGCAATGGGTATGCCCAGCTAGGGTGGCACTCCTACGTGCCACACTCTGGCAGAGCCCAGCGTCAGAGGCTCCAAGGGTGGGGGGATGGGGCTAGTGCGGGTCTGTTCCCCTCAGGGTCCCTCTATATCCTCCACCTTGAGTGCCCCTCCAGGAACTGCCTGGGCCAGAAACGGCAACTCATCTGTCCACACTAGCCCCTCTTCTGCGGGTAAGAAGCATAAAAAGCCACAGCCTCAACTCGCTTCAGCCAGAGTCCCCACCAGCTCCGTCTCCACGATCCCCCATCTCACAGAAATGAACACTGAGGCCCAAGCAGGAGGAGGAATGGATTTCCTATGGTGACCCGAAGGGAGACTGGCCTTCCAGACCTGTCTGTGCCACCCTCCAGCCAGTACCGGCCAGCGGGATCCAAACCACAGTGCCTGACCCATTCGAGAGAGGCCAGGCCCTCTTGCATCGGCCACCTCTCCAGGCCTTGATTTCTCCATCTGCAGTATGGCTGACTCTGATGCAGTGAGCTATTCTGAGAGAAGACGGTGGGGTGGGAGCCCTCGACACTCATCAACGTGACCATCTCAGCCTATGCCTCGACTTCCCCAAGTGGGCGGTGGGGTTTCTGTCCCCTCTGTCTTCCTCTGAGACCCTCTCCCTGAGCACCCCCTGGCCTGCATCCAGTAATGGCACAAGGAACAATCGAGTAGCTACCAAAGATTAGACACCATGCTGGGGGCTAGGTGGGTGCAGTCTGCCAGATGGGTGCTATTCTGCCCATTTTTCAGACAAGGAAGCAGAAGCACAGAGAAGCTAAGTAATTTGCCCAAGGCTACCCAGGATGAAACAGCAGGTGGACGGACGGGCAGACCAATGAGGAAGGACGGAGAACCCAAACATGGCTACAGGTGCCCAGATAGGCTCAGAAAATGAAAGGAACAAGGTCAGGATGGAGGAGGACAAAGGAATCCAGAGCCTGTGGTCTGGGAGGCAGCCCCGTAACTGCTGGGGACCATAGAGGCTGTCTGTCCCTAAGAGCACCCCTCACAGCCTACGTGCATTCCTACTCTCAAAGGGATCTCAAGTTCAGGTGCTCTCTCACCAGTCTCAAATGGTCCCCTCGATGCCCCTCCCCAGACAGGTCCAGACATCGTCCATTCCTTCTGAACAAAGCGTGGCTCCCAGATTTGCTCATCTTGCCTAAGGACCCAGCCAAGCGCGGCCAAGTGCAAACTCGAAACCAACTCCTGGACATCCCCATCCACCACCTCCGGATTTTGGAAAAGTCCCCAAGCCTCACCCCCTCGCTGCAGCAGGGGGAGAAGGTGGGGCCTTGGGAGTGAGGGGCGTGGCCATAAGAGGCGGGGGCGTGGCCATAAGAGGCGGGGGCGGGGCCTGGCAGGTGGGGCGCGCTGAGAGAAGATAGGGACCTGGGTCCAGTTGCCGCGGCAACTGTACTAATTAATTCCGACTCCATCTGTGCCTTGGCTGGATGGGAGGTTTGGGCTCACGGGTGTTTGTTTTGAAGAGAAGGGGAGATTAGTGGGAGGAGCTGGGAGGCTGTTGGGAGGGGGGTGGCGGCTGGTGAGGGCCTGACGCCCCGCCCCACGTTCCCACGGAGCATTCCCCACCCCGCAAAGGACGATGCAGGCTTGGCCCCCAGAGGCCATCCTAGACCCCTTCTCCCAAGGCGGGCGGCTCATCCCAACCCAAACACCGCCTGGCACAGACAACAGACACCAGTGCCTGCGGTGTGGGCACCAGCGCACACACATGCGCACACCTAGAACACCGGCTCCACAGTGAGAGAGACTCGGGGCCAGACGCCAGCTTAGCTTTCTGAGCCTCGGCTCCCCCATCTGCAAAATGGGCAAAACCACTCCCCTCGAAAGGCTTTCAGGAGAATTAGAGGGACGCCCCCAGTGGACCCGGAGACCTCAGTATTCTGGGATCCAGGAAGGCTTTGGGGAGGGAGATCCTGGGGATGGAACCATCTATGTAGGACTCAGAGGGGGGGCAGTGTGAGGCCCTGGAAAGAGGCCGGGAGGACCAGATCGAGGCAGGAACGTGAGAGGAGAGGGTGCCCCGAGGCAGGAGCGCCGAGGGTGGGCCAAGTCGCCGCAGGTCTCAGAAGCCAGGGTAAGGATTCTGAATCTTGGCCCAAGGACAGTGGGGAGCCAGTGACATCCTAGGGAATCCTGCCACTGGAAGGGCGCAGGGTGAACGGGAAGGACAGGAGTGGGGGCAGCAGCCTTTGAGGGACTGCCAGTGGTGGCCAGGTGACTGGGCGATGGGAGGGTGTGAGAGCAGGACCGCCAGGTCGCCTTGAGGACAAGGACGAGAAGCTGAAGAATGCTAGTGCCACCGAGAACACAGAGCCTCAGGAGCAAATGGGTCAGGATGCAAGAGGAGAGGAGTCCAAGATGGAGTAAGTTTTAGGGGTGAGAGGGACCCACCAAAGGACACGTCCAATCAGCAGGTGGCCATACCCATTGCCTACGAGCCAGAGGCAGGGCACAGCAGAGGACGGAGGCCTGGGCGACCCCTGTTCACAGCTGCTAGGAGGGGCCAGGGAAGTGGAGCACGGCCCCCGAGAGCAGAGGCAGATGACCTTGGCCGGGAAGCTCACTGCCCAGGGACAGGGGTGGCTCTGAGTGGACACTGCTGCTCAGGGACCTTCCGCATGGTAGTACTCAGAGCCAGAGCACCTGGGTTCCAATCCGAGTCCCCACACCTCACCAGCTCTGAGATCCTGGGCAAGTCGTTTCCTGAGCAAGCCTCAACTTCCCCATCTGTAAAATGGAAATAAAAGTAACCCTATCCTATAGGTTGTTATGAGGAAGGTCTCCCCCTGAGGCCCCCCAGAGGGGCAAGATCTCAAGGAGCCTGCTCCTTTACGGAGAAGGGCTGGCCTAATGTTTGCAGAGCACCCAGCAAGAGCTGTGCAACTCCCATGTGTTACAGACCTCCCGGAGTGCTGACCGAGGAGGAAGGGCCCTGCGGTGCCTGGGCGGTTCAGTCAGTTGAGCGTCCGACTTCGGCTCAGGTCATAATCTCACTGTTCCCAAGTTCAGGCCCTGCATCGGGCTCTGTGCTGACAGCTCAGAGCCTGGAGCCTGTTTCAGATCCTGTGTGTGTCTCTCTCTCAGCCCCACCCCCACTTACACTCTGTCTCTCTCTCACAAATAAACATTAAAACTTTTTTTTTACAACAATAATAAAAAGGAAGAAGGTCGGGGCGCCTGGGTGGCTTAGTCGGTTAAGCGTCCGACTTTCGCTTAGGTCATGATCTCGCGGTTCGTGGGTTCGAGCCCCGCGTCGGGCTCTGTGCTGACTGCCAGCTCGGAGCCTGGAGCCTGTTTCAGTCTGTGACTCCCTCTCACTCTGACCCTCCCCTGCTCACGCTGTCTCTCTCTCTCTCCTAGAAATAAATAAAACATTAAAAAAAAAAAAAAAAAGGAAGAAGGTCCTGGAGCTAGATGGTTGGGGGCTGACCCGTGGGTCCCTGCTTACTAACTAACTGTGGGACCAGGAGAGGCCCCTCGCCTCCCCAGTCCTCAGCTTCTGGGAATGTAAAATGGGGATAAGCGGGTATCTGCCCAGAGCACCTGGGTGGCTCAGTTGGTTAAGGGCCCGACTTCAGCTGAGGTCATAGTCTCACGATCCAAGGGTTCGAGTCCCGCTTCAGGCTTTGGGCCGACAGCTCGGAGCCTGGAGCCTGCTTCCAATTCTGTGTCTCGCTCTCTCTCTGCCCCTCCTCACCTCTCTTTCTCTCAAAAATAAATAAAACATTAAAAAAAATTTTTTTAAAGAGGGTATCTGCCCATGGCTCATGGGATTGTTGTGAGCATGAAATAAGAAAACACGTAAGCATTTGTCATCTGCCCGACACACAGCAAGCGCTAAATAAATCATCGCTGTGGTCATTGTTACAGATGTTGCTGATGTTCCTCCCAATAACCTGACAAAGTGAATGCAATGACCTCCAGGTAAGCAAGGAGAGGACAGACATCTCATTCACCCTAGCATCCAGGACCCGGGCGGGCCACCATCCGATCACACGCTCCTCCCTCCCCAGCCCAAAAGGCTCTCGCGGCCCAGGACAGGGTCCCATGAGACTGTCTGGGTCTGAGCCCTGCCCTGGCCACCCTGAGCTGTAGGACCTTGGACAAGTCACCTCACCTCTCTGAGCCTTAGATGCCTGCCCTAAAAAAACAAGGGGTCCTATGCCTGTGCCATTGTCTGAGGACTGAACAAGGAGGTACCCAGAAGGTGTTCAGCCTGGGGACTGCACACAGCAGGTGCTCCATAAATGACAGCAGTTGTGATTACTGATTGGATGGGAAGACCTGAAGGAAAGAATGGTTGCCCACAAGCACTCCAGTGGGGTCCTGGAAGCGATGCTGTCCCAGAGCCAGGCAAGCAGATTCCCAGGTCGCCCCACGGGCAACCCCCACCCCGGTGTTCCTCTACCAGCCCCTCAACTGTGCCCCACTCGGACCTCTATCCGTGCCCACCCCCACCCGTCACCCCCACCCCCTCCTGCATCCAGCACACAGCCACGTGGGCCCCCACCCAGCCCCGTGACCAACTTGGCAGTCCCCCCTCCCCCCACTCTGCATCTGCTCAATTAAGGAAACTGGGGAGCGAGGGAAACAAAGCTTTAATTTCTGAGCTAATCAGCCTGCCTCATGCTAATTACCATCCCCCCGGGCATTAGGGCAGGCTTCCTGGGGGAAGAGGGGGAGAGGCTGGTCCCTAGGAATGATACCCCCTTCCTCCAAAGCCTGAGATGGCCCAGAAAGGGAGGGGACCAGAACCCTTGAGCCGTGATCTCGGCGCGGGACTTCATGGATGTGGCCAGAAGGAGGGGACAGTGCAGGGAATGTGCCTGGGGCAGTGTCCCTTGGGCAGGCCCTACCCTCACAGAGCCCCATCCCAGGACTGCCGCTCCATCCTGGGGATGGCCACAGACTTGGGGGAGGCCCCAGAACAGGCATCCCATTAGGCGTCCAGCCCACGGCTTTGGCAGAGACATGGACAGATGGGTACTTTTAAGCTAGAAAATTGAGCAATGATCAAAGTGAGGCTTTTGGATTGTGGAACAGAGTGAGTGCATTGAGTGTGTGTGTGTGTGTGTGTGTGCCTCACATGCGTAGTGAGTGCACAGAACCAGAGGGCCTGAGACTGGGAGCCAGGACGTCTGGGTTCAATTCCCTGTGCTACCCTGGGGTTAAGTCCCTGTCCCTCTGAAATCCAGACTTTACCATAAGAGACCAGGAAGGGCCGATTGCTAAGGTCACTTATTCAACAAACGTTACTGATCGCCTACGACACTAGCACCTACTATGCACACACCACACCTACTATGCACACACCAGGCTCCGCGCAGGTCACACAGGCTCATCTGGGAACAGACGGACAAGGTGTCTGTCCTCATGGCTTCCACCATTCCAATCAACATGACGTGGGGTGGAGAAAAGTGTCCTGAACACCCTGACCTTGGAGAAGCTGGGCCAGTGAGGCCAAGACCAGCTACTGAAGGCAGCACTTGTCACTGTTTGTCTTACAAAAGGTCCTGCTCAGCAATGTGACCTTAGATAACTGGAGCTCACTGGGGGCCCCTGTGCAAATCCCTTCGCCTCTCTGAGCCTCAGTTTCCCCATCTGCAACAATGAGTCAGCAGGGTGAGGTGGTCTCCAAGCTTTACCCTTGCCCTTAGGAGTTGGAATTCTCGGCGGTTTCCGCGTCATGGGTGTGCATATGTGCGTACGTGTGTGACACACACACTGTCCCAGCTCTGCATCCAGAAGCATGACAGATGGACCAGGTGGACAGGTGGGTACCCAGGGATGAGAGCGGCTGCCCGTGCACCCTCTGAGGTCCAGCTTCTCTCAATCAAGGCTCCCAAGGGTGCACACTCACCTCTGCTGGCACAGGCCTCCCCTTAAACCACCTCCCTCTCACCTTCCCATGGAGCCACCGCCCCCCGCCACCACATCCTGGGTGCCCACAGTGTACCCAGCACCCCCTGTGCCCCACTGCAGCGAATTCTCACAACAGCCCTGCCCGGTAAGTACTGTTCTGTTGGCCGGTCAGACAAATGGGGAAATGGGGTCAGCTAGGTCAAGTGACCTGCTCAGGGAGCAACGAGCTAGGCACCCCAGTCCCGCCTGATTCCAGGCTGCCACTCCTCCAATGCACCAGGACCACCTTCCTGGACCACCCCTCAAGGCTCAGGCCAGGGGACCAGGCTGGCCCAGACCCTGCCAGAGCGCTGCTCCCTGCAGACCATCAGGGGCTCAACACAGCAGGGAGGCTAGGAGATGGGGCCCCGGGGAGCCAGACGGCCCACGTTCAACCTCAGAAGCAGATCCTCACTAACAAGCCCACCCAGCTTAGAGCTGCCAATACCCCAAGTCACGCACTGTTGTTGAGCGTGGAAAACGTGCAGCCACCCACAGCCAGGAAATGGCCATGCAAGGGAAGCCCGTGCTAAGGGAGATCAGGGCCGGGCCCCCGCTGAGCGCCCCCTGCCCAGGGGAGAGGCCCGGGGTGTGGAGTCAGGGGCCGCATGCAGAAGTAGAGGCGGTGAGGCAAATCCCACGCGGGTAAGAAGGGAAGGTGCACAGGTGTCTGCAGGTGCCCAGACACAGGGGCCGGGGCCTGAGCCGTGACACAGAGAAGCACCAGCCCGTCATTCTGTTTTATACACAGATGGCACATGGCCGTTCCTTAGTGAGAAAGAGGGTGTGTACACTCACACCGTCCCTTACACGTACACGCACCGACACTCCGCAAACACACAAAATCACCCAGGGCACACATGCGCACGCCTCCCGTGTGCGGCCCGGGGAAGGGACACGAAGGCCACCTTGGAAAAGGAAAAGGTGGCTGGGGAGATGGAGTGAGAGAGACGCAGGGCCCAAGAAAGCTCCGTTCAGGCTCTGGGTGACCTGCTCGGAAGCAGCCACTTCAGGCCCAGGGGCCACGGGAGGTGAAAGTACCCATGCTGACAGCTGCAGGACCTGGGTTCTAGCCCCAGCCCGGCCACTCACTGCCCAGTGACCTTGGGCCAGTGCCCCTCCGGGCATCAGCCTGCCCCTAAGTGGCGGCCAAAAGGACACTGCCGGCTCCGACCCTCCAGCGCTCTCCAGGGTCCTGATCCCCTGTGGAAGCCCCGCCCCCTCTAGGCCCCTCACTGTCTAGAAGCGCCCCCCCACACCCACCCCCCACAGGCCCAGAGGACCCTGAGGCCAGCCCCGTTCCCCATCCCCAAAGCTCCCCCTGAACCCAGAACCCAGGACAGAGTGGGGGGGTGGGGAAGCTGCCATCCTGGCCAAGCAAGGAACCTCAGTCCCAAAGCTCCCTCCCCTGCTCCAGCCACCAGCCCGCTGCCTGAGCAGAGAGGGGGCGAGCAGGGTGGTAAGCGCCACAGGTCGCATGTGCCTGTAGAAAAGGAGTGGATGCCACCTTCCCGCGTGGTCTCGCTCAAGCCTCATAACGGCCTCTCATCCCATTGTGCAGATGGAGAACTTGAGGTTTGGAGACTGATGTGCCCAGGGACACACAGGGAATGAATGAGCTGGGGTGGAGCCCATACCGCCTACCCCAAAACCCAGCACTGTCCACAGTCCAGTCCGTCAGGTACAGGGAAGAGTGGGAGGGGCCGGACAGGCAGGCACCCCCACGTTTGCCAACCCAGCACCGCAGGCCTCGGGACTCCAGAGGCACAGCCTGTCCCCAGCAGCCCGAGAGGCGGCGACAGGAACGGCCACTGAAGGCCTGTCTACCTGCTCCTGCTGCCAGGAACCTCAACGGCAAGTACAGTTAGCATTTCAGGGGCACTCACTGCACTTCAGGAGCACTCAGCACTTCAGGAGCACTCATTGCACTTCAGGAGCACTCATTGCAGCACTCACTGCACTTCAGGAGCACTCACTGCAATTCAGGAGCACTCACTGCATTTCAGGAGCACTCATTGCATTTTGAGAGCACTCACTGCACGTTGCATTTCAGGAGCACTCACTGCAATTCAGGAGCACTCACTGCACTTCAGGAGCACTCATTGCATTTTGAGAGCACTCACTGCAGTTCACAAGCACTCACTGCAATTCAGGAGCACTCACTGCATTTCAGGAGCACTCACTGCATTTCGAGAGCACTCACTGCACTTCAGGAGCACTCACTGCACTTCAGGAGTACTCATTGCATTTTGAGAGCACTCACTGCAGTTCACAAGCACTCACTGCATTTCAGGAGAACTCATTGCATTTCAGGAGCAGTGCAAGCACCTGAGAGGACCAACCCTAGGAGACGGATACTATTTTTATTCCCATTTTACAGAAGTGTAGCAACTTGTTAGGGTAGAATTGGGAGTTGAACCCAGGCCTGGGCCCACATGCTTGACCACTGTGTCACCCCATCTTTTTTATTAAAATTTTTTTTAATGTTTATTTATATTGGAGAGAGAGAGTGCGCGTGGGGGAGGGACAGAGAGAGAGGGAGACACAGAATCTGAAGCAGGCTCCAGGCTCCGAGCTGTCAGCACAGAGCCTGATGCAGGGCTCGAACTCACAAACCACAAGATCATGACCTGAGCTAAAGTAGGACACTCAACTGACTGAGCCACCCAGGCGCTGTGTCATCCCATCCTACAGCCCCAGGAGTTTCTCTGCTCGGACCCACTGACTCCAAGCCAACACCCCAGAGTGTCTGGGAGAGGCAACAAAGGCCTCCTTCCTCGAGTCTCTGCTTAACTCAAAAGCCCCCAAGCCACCGTCATCCAGGGTACCTGCTCTCCACGGCCAACCCCCACGGCCCATCTCTTCCCAGAGCTCTCAGGATGCTTGGTGAGCTCCCACCTCATCCTTAAAGCCCAGCTCTGAGTGCAAAGGGGAAGGTCTGTGTCCCCAGAGACCTCAGATGGTATCCTCAGAGGAGCTGGGTCTCAGCCTGAGGCCCAGAGAGGGTGTGGGATAAGCCAGGGTCACACAGCAAGTCAGAAGCAGGAAGGAGAGCCATGGCCCTTGGCTCTATCTCACAGCTCAGCACACATTCTGCCCTCCCTCCTGTGCCTGTAAAGATAGAAGCTAGTGGCTGAGCTCTGTGTGACCCAGTGTGGAGGCAGGGGGATAGGGGGCAGGGGGGCGGTTTCGGCAGCTTCCAGTCAGCATCCCCCAGCAGCCCTATGGACCTAGTGTGTGCAGACACTCCTCTCTGCAATCCTGGCTCATTCTATGCCCTGCAGGAGCCCAGCACTGTCCACAGGCAACGTCCCCATTTCTCAGATGAGTAAACTGAGAGAGACTCAAGTACACATGACCCCTCAGAATCAGGATCCAATGCACTTTGCCTTGCTTCCAACCATGGACCAGGCCCTCCAGTAGGCCCTGCCCTCAGTCTAACCCTTTACCAATCCCTAGGGACTGCCTCTTCCAGGAAGTCTTCCCAGAACTCAGGGAGCCTCCACTCAGAGAGGCTGTTCTTTCCTCCTACACTCTAAAGCAGATCGAACCTCCACCCTCAGACTAGGGCTCCTGGGAGTTAAGGCTCTATCCCCCTCCAGATGGGGGACTAATGGCATAGTCTCTCCTCTCCCCTCTAAGACTAGGGACCCCTTGTGGACAGGGCCACCACGCTCTCCCTCCAACAGACTAGGAAGGAATGAGGGTGAGACTCCCCCCTCCCCCCTCCTGCACCTCCACCCGCACAGACCCCCACCCAGAGTATACGACTCTGCCCCAATGGTACAGCGGGACCCCTCCTCCTCTGTCTCCCTCCTGGCCCTCCTCCAGGTCTGGCTCGTACCAGGCAGCCTACTCCCCTCCTCCGGGCCCTGTCTATGAATCCCACCTCTGTTGGGTACCACAGACCCCCCCCTTTCTCCTCCCCAAACAAATGGGGTCTTGAGTGAGCCGCTGGGACTGCGCACAAGGCCCGATCTATTCCCTGGGCTGGTGGGGCTGCCAGGAGGGGGCCTGGGGGGGGGTGGGAGCAGCCAGGCTGACGAGGGGGAGCAGCCTGTCCACGCCACAGCCCCTTGAGGTCCTACCTCCAAAATCGGACTCCAGGGCTCTCTAAGCTCCATCCTGATGGGGCTACGATCAACAGTCCAATCCCTGGGTCACCCTAAAGCGGACCAACCCCAAGGGCCTCCATCACCTCTCCCCTGGGCTGATACAGTGCAGGCAAGAGCCTCTGCGCCCGGGCTCCAAACCCCTGCTCTGTGCCCTTTGGAGCATTTCCCCAAACCCAAGTGAGGGCATCTGCAAAATGGGCATAACCACCCCTCCTCTGCCTGGGCTGCTGTGACTGTAAGTAGGTACACAGACAGGAACATCCTTGGCTAATAGTAAGTGCTCGAAGAAACCCAATTTCCTTTCTTTGATTTTCTCTTTTTTTGTGGGGTGGGACGGGGAAGGGGAGAGCCCAGGCCGGCAGGGCAGAAAAATGGCCTTTTCCTATTCAGAAGTCAAAAGCTCACATCCCTCACGCATGGGCAGCAAGGCCTCCCAGGACTGGGGTGATTCAGCAGAGATGGTTTTTCTACCCTGGGGAGAGGCCCCTGGAGTCAAGCCTGCAAATCACAGCTTAAAGCCCACGGCCTCCCTGGAAGCCAGGCTAGTTCAGCCAAGGGATCATTCCCATTTTACAGACAAGTAAACTGAGACACAGAGCAGTTAAGTAATTCACCTAAGGTCCCGGAGCTGGCGAGCAGTTGCTCTGATCGCTTTGGACAATTCAGGCTGCTACCAAAACTCTCCCTTCCGGCAGGAGCCTTCCCTATGTAAGAGCCTTCCTGTGATTTTTCTGCCTCTGCGTTCAGAGTGAAGTCCAAACCCTCTAGCTTGAAAGTCAGGCCTCCAGCAAGGTAGCAGAGAGTCAGCCCGATCTGGGGTCACATCTATACCTACTGGGTATCCACGGCTGATTTACCAGGCCTCCCCAGCCTCACTTTCCTCGTGGGGAAAATGGGTAGGCAGGACAGGCGTCCTGGGGCAGCTTTGGGGTGACTCGTCTGCGCATTCACCACATATTTACTGAACATCTACTTTGTGCCAGGCCCTATTCAAAGCACTTGGATAACGCAGGGAACAAGACAGAAAAGGCTCCTGCTCTCAGGAGCCGACACGGGGCGGGGGGATGGGGGGCAGCGGGGAGGAGGGTAGATAATAAGTAAGCAAATAAGCAAATGAGCATCTGGTTGTAGCAGGGGCTCAAGGAAACCAAGGGAGGTAAGAGGCCCAGAGCCATAAACAGAGCAGGTCAGGGAGGGGCCACGGGGGTGGGGGGGGCGACACTGAACCAGAACGGGAGAGAGCCCTGTAACCAGCCTGGAGGGCAGCAGTGAGCACAGAAGGAACAGCAACTCCTGCAGAAGGAAGGGGAAGTGCAGAGGCCGAGGAACTCCACGAGACCCCGGGGCCCGGGGAAGCCAGGAGCGCAGAGCAGCCGCTCAGGAAAAGAGCAGCTGTTGGTGTCGCTGCTATCCACCCCGTGAGCAACTTGTGCCTTGTTTTCCTCTTCCAGAATATGGGCCGCTGTGCAGGTTCAAGGGAAGCCTGTCTCTCCCACGCATCTGAGTTCCTTTTTATTCCTCCCGTTGCACAGCTGGGGAAACTGAGGCTCCCGAGACCCCACAGCCCATAAACGGCAACACGAGGGTGTGAACCGAGGTCCCGTAATCCGAAACCCTGCACCCAGCCAGTCACAGAGTGCTCACTGCTAAAAAGTCTCTTGGGAGGGACGGACTGTGCCTGGTGGGTCCCATTTCTTCCCCCTGGGACCACGCTCTCTCTCCACTTCCCGCAGGTCACCTGAACTGCAAAGAAGGGCTGATGGGTTCAAAAGAGCCGCCGCTGTTCCCAGAAGCCTCCCCCTTCCCAGGCAGCAGCCCCTGTGCTCTAAAGTCATTCCCCCGCTGCCCAGGGGCAAAGTGAAGGGCAGTCAGTCTTATCGCACCCATTGTACAGATGAGAAAGCCAAGGCCACACAAGGCCAGAAGCATGGCCAGGACCACCCGCTTAGAAAGTGGCAGAGTGAGGCTCTGAACTCAGGTTGTTGTCACTCAGAAAGAGAGTCATCCGGCCCGTCACCCTCCAAATCCCTCAAATGTCATCTCTCTTGGGACATCCTTCCCCACCCACTGCCTGGCCTGTCCCCTGAAAGATTTGCCCTGAATCGGTTACTCCCGGGACACCAACGGCCACTAGCCTGACACCCTGTGCCCCAGGCCAGGGTTGGCCGAGCAGGCTCAGGACACCCGTGCCCTGAGAAGGAGGCCAGGAGGCAGGGGACTCAGGCAAGGCCGGCCTGGTTAAAGAGCACACACGGGCCCCTGGGGCAAGCGGGCAGGGAGCACGAACGGGGAGCCGGCCACACCTGGTTCCCTGGTGACTGTCAGGAGGCCCTTCTCCTCCGCAGCCCCACTTTCTGCCACCGCCATGCCAGGTCAAGGGTCAAGGCGAAGGGCACAGCGAGGCAGGTATCTGGTGAGAAGTCACCTCTGTCCTTCCCGGGCGTGTCAGAAAATCATTTTTCAAAGACCTGAGGATGACGGCGGTGGTTTTAACACTTACTGATGGTTACCACGTGCCGGGAGCC
Source organism: Proteles cristata cristata (assembly GCA_017311185.1). Taxonomy (NCBI): domain Eukaryota; kingdom Metazoa; phylum Chordata; class Mammalia; order Carnivora; family Hyaenidae; genus Proteles; species Proteles cristata. Next base: position 1,150,434 of record JAESUZ010002068.1, on the reverse strand, counting down.
ACATCGGGGCGTCACAGCAACCCCAAGATGTGTGTGCCTCACCTCCGGTTTACAGAGAGGGAAACTGAGGCACGGGACCGCAAAGCTGCGGGCGCCAGCATCGGGACTCAAACCCAGGACTGTGCTGTTCCGTGCTGTCTCCTACTGTAATTATTTAAGCTGAAGGCTTGCTTCGGGAAACTCCCTGGGGTCTGAGGGAAGAGAGCCAATGCTGGAGGGAGGTCTTCATGGAGGAGCAGGCTCCCAGGGCAGGGGTCAGGGCTGGGGAGCTGGACCTCGGGGACACAGGTGCCCGGAGTGGGTAGAATCCCAGCTCCAGGGCAGGCCTGCTGTGTGACCTTGGGCAAGTTACTTCCCCTGGCGGATGCTTCAAAGGAACAGCAAATGTGAAATGATGGGGACAAAGTCACAGGGAGTGGGGAGGGACAAGGACAGATGAGGGACTTGTGCGCTCAAAGGCCCTGAGGAGGAAGAAGGCTGGAGGAGTCAGAGGCGGGAGAGCGTGGCCACAGAGGTGGGAGGGAAGAACAGGCGAGAGAGGGTCTCCAGGCTGGCCACCAGGACAGGAGGCTGGGGAAGTGACGGGCACAGCTCAGCCCCGCCCACTGTGCTCCGCGCCCCCCTCCCCCCAAGAACCCTGCTTCGGTCCAAGTCCAGAGCAGCAGCCCCTCCCTCGCCACGCCTCCTCCATTCCCAGGGAGCCCCCACAACCCCTCCAGGGCACCGGTGCCAGCCCATCCCCTGGCTCTCTGCTCTCAACACCTCGGCAGCCACGGCCCCTCCACGTGGGGACCCCCTCGCCTTAGAGACGGCATCTCCTTCTCCTTAGCAACCACGACACCCTGCCCAGACAACCAGCCTCCTCCCTCCGTCTCCCTCCTCTCTCCATGGAGACCACAATGCCACAGAGGCGGCGCCCTCACCAAGGCAACGACCGTCACTCAGCACCGCCCGGACCACAGCTCTCTCCACGTGGCCACCACCAACACAGCCCGTGGTGGCAGTGACAGCCTCTCCTCTCCAGGGCAGCCACCAGCCCCAGCCTAGACGGAGCAGCTCCCGCCTGCCTGCGGCCTCCTACTGCCTCAATGCTCTCCCTGCCGCTGCCGAATCAAGCCCAGGATGGCTTCTGCCCCACGGCTCCTCTGCTCCCGACCCGCTTCCGGGCCCTCAGGCTGCCCCTCTCTACAATGGAAGGCCCTCACCTGGGGGAGGAAAAGAGACCGCGTTCTCAGAGCCCGGGAAGCTGGCCCAGCCCAGGCCTTGCACGGAGTCCCCTGTCCTGCTAGGGTCCAGGCAGGCCCGGCTCAGCCTCTCCGCGGGGCCAAGGGGCAGGAGTGGGGCTCCCTCCCCCCCTCCGCGGTGGACCCATCCCAGCCCCCCAAAGGCCTGCTGCTCTGCCAGCTGCCTCCTGGGCCCTGCGGGAGGGAAGCTGGGGAGGGGCAGGTGGGGGTGCCCACAGCTGGGGGTGGGAGCAGGGCAGTAAGACGGACAAACAGGAGACAGGCCGATCGCATCACAGTCTGGGTCATGTGAGCCCTGCTCACCTACGGCCACAGTCAGAAGGACCCTGTCCTTACCGGTGTCTGCAGGCTAAGGGGCCCTCCCGGCCAGCGAGGCTCTACCCCTGGCCTGGTCTCAGGGAGGTCCCCACGGCAGCAGCAGTGGCGGTGGCGGCGGTAGCAATGGGGTCTCGGTCCTGGTCCAGCTCAGGCGACAGCAGCTTCTCACCCAGGTCCTCTCCTTCTGCGAGGAAGCAAGGAAGCGAGGGGGAGAGAGGGGAGGGAGGGAGAGGAGAGGAGGAGAGAAGGAGGGGGAGGGGGGCAGCAGGAGGGAGGGAGGAGGGAAAATGCTGAAGTCTTGAAGGGTACACTCACTTCTTTCTTAGGTTTCCCATGGCAACCGAATATACCACAAATGAATATCAGTGTGAAAGAGAAAAGGAAGGAAAACAGAAAGAAAAAGGAAGGAGATGGAAGAGATAGAAACGAACATAGAGAAAGCTAGGAGAGTGGAAACAGGGAAGATAGAGATAAACGAGGAAACTAGAAGATGGAGAAACGAGAGAGTGGAGGAAGATAAGAGCAGAGATAGGAAGATAAGAGCAAGGAAACTGAGGAGAGATATGGAAACAGGGAGCTGAGAGATGGAAGCAGGAAACTAGGGGAGATAGGCAGGAAGCTAGAGAATGGAAACAGGGAGGTAGAGAAGATAGAGCAGGAAGCTAAGGGAGATAGAGCAGGAGATGGAGAGATAGAACGAGGAACTGGGAAGACGGAGGCAAGGCTAGAGATGGAACGAGGCTACTGGGGAGATGGAGGAGCAGGAAACTGAGGAGATAGGTGAGAGATGGAGAAGATGAGAGAGAGAGAGCAAGGGAGAACTGGAGATGAAACAAGAAGCTTGAGAGAATAAACAAGGAAACTAGAAGATAAAGCAAACTAGAAGATAAGCAAGGAAGATAGAGAGATGGAGAGCAGAAACTAGAACAGAACGAAACTAGAAGATAAAGCAAGCTGGGGAGATAGAGCAGGGAGATAGGAAGATAGAGCAGGGAAACTAGAAGATGGAACAAAGAGAGCTAGGAGATGGAGCAGGGAAGTGGAAGATGGAAACGAGAACTGGGAAGATAGAGGAATGGAGAACGAGGGAGCTGAGGAGATAGAGCAAGGGAGCGCTAGGAGAGATAGAGCAGAACTGGAAGATAGAACGAGAACTGGGAGATAAGAGGCAGGGAACTGGGGAAGATGGAACGAGAACTGGGGGAAGATGGAAACAGAGTGGAAGAAGATAGAGCAAGGGAAACTGGGGAAGACAGAGGAAACAGGAGATAGAAGATAAGAGCAAAGGAAACTAGAGAAGATGGAAACAGAGATGGGGAGATGGAGGCAGAGAGATAGGAGATGGAAGTGAGAGCTGAAGATGGAAACGAGGAAAACTGGGGAAGATAGAGCAGAGTGGAGAATGGAAACGAGAGCAAGGGGAGATAGAAGATGGAAAGGAAAAGGAAACTGAAGATATTGAGAGATGGGGAGATGGAGAGGCAGACGCTAAGAGATGGAAACGGCTTCTAGAGGAAGATAGGCAAGGGCTAGAGATAGAGCAGGAAGCTGAAATTAGAGCTAGGGCTTCAATCGACAAGGAAGGTAGAGGCGAAGAAGATAAACAAAAGAGCTAGAGGAATGGAAACAGGCAACTAGGGGAGATAGAGCAGGAGCTAGGGGAGATAGAGCAGGAAGCTAGAAATTAAGAAGCTAAGGGAAACTGGGGAAGATGGAGCAGAAACTAAGGGAATGGAGCAGAGCTAAGGAAGATAGAGCAGGAAGCTAGGGGAGATGGAGAGCAGAGATAGAGGAGAGATAAGGCAGAGACAGAGAGAGATAGAGCAAGGGAAGATAGAGGGGAAGATGGAAACAGGAAGCTGAAGATGGAGCAAGGAGATAGGGGAGATAGGCTGGGGAGATGGGGAGATGGAGGTGGGGAGATGGAGAGCAGGAGCTGGGGAAAGATGGGAAGATGAGCAGGGAGCTGGGGAGATGGGGAGATGGAGCAGAGTGGAGAGATAGGCAGAAACTGGGAGAGAATGGAAACGAAGCAACTAGAGGAAGATGGAGGAAACAGAAGCTAAAGGAGATGAAACAAGAAAACTAGAAGTGGAAGAGCTGAGATCTCAAGAGAGAATGAAGCAAGGGAAGTGGAAAGAGAAGATAGAGTAAAGAAACTAGAAGAGATAGAGCAAGGGAGCTAGAGAGATGGAGGCAGGGAGCTAGAGAGATGGAGAGCAGGGAAGCTAGAGATGGAAGGCTTGAGATAGGGGAGATAGAGCAAGGAGATAAATGGAACGAAACTACCGGAGATGGAAGCAGAAGATAGAAGATAAGAGCAGGAAGATAGGAAGATAAGTGAAGATGGAAACGAAACTAGAGAAAATAGAGAGGAGAGATGGAGCAGAGAGAGATAGGGAAGCAGAGAAGCAGAAGATAGAGAAACAAGGAAACTAGGAGATAGAGCAAAGCTAGAGAGAGATGGAAACAGGAGATGGGGAGATAGAGCAAGGAGCTAGGGGAAGATGGAGGCAAGGAGCTAGGAGATGGAGCAGGAAGCTAGAAATTAAACGAAGGAAACTAGAAGATAAACAGAAGATAGAAGATGGAGAAACGAGAGATAAGGGAAGATAGAGGTAGAGAATGAAGCAAGGAAGCTAGGGAAAAATAGAGGAAGATGGAAACAGAATGAAACGGAAACGAATGAAACGAAACTAGAAGTGAGCAGAAGCTAGGGGAGATGGAGAGCAGCGAGGTGGAGAGATGGAGAGCAGGGAGCTGGGAGATAAGAGAAACAGAGCAAGGGGGGAATGGGGAGATAGGCTTAGGGAGATGGAGGCAGGAGCTAGGAGATGGAGCAGGAAACTGGGGAGATGGAGAGCAAGGAAACTAGGAAGATGGAAACAGAAACTAGGGAAGGTAAGCAAGGGAAGATCACGAGAAGATAGAAACAAGGAAGGTAAGTAAAGCAAGAAGATAGAATGAAACGAGAGCAACTAGAGAGAATGAAACAGGAGACAAGGAAAGTGGGAGCAGGGAGATGGGGAGTGGAGCAGGGAGATGGGGAGAGATGGAGCCTGGAGCTAGGGGATGGAGCAAGAGGAGATGGGAATGGAGCAGGAAGCTGGGGGTGGAGAGGCTGGGAGCTGGGGGGGAGATGGAGAACGAGAGCTAGGAAGATGGAGCAGGAGATAGGGAGATAGAGCAGGGAGCTAAGGGAGATAGAGCAGGAGCTGGGAGCTCTGGAGGCAGGGCTGGGGGGAGACGGAGGCAGGGAGATGGGCAGAGGGACGCTGATAGATGGAGATAAAAAGATGATGGAGCAAGAGAGATGGAAGGCTGGGCCCCCAACCGACCCCATAGGGTCCGGAAGGAGGAGGAGGGAAGGGGCCACAGGACTTCTCTCAACCCCTCCATGGCTCCTGGACAGGAGGAGCAAGCAACAGATGGGAAGATTTTCTGGGAGCAAAGGGACCCCCCCACCTTACCCAGTGCAGCCTGTGTCCCTGACTCCCTGCAGGACCCCATAGCCTGGAGGCTCTCCTCAAGCCAATGTCCCAGCCAGACACCCCACTCAGTCACGGACACACAGAGCACAGCCAGGTGGGGATGGCCCCCACACCCTCCCACTACCTGCTGCCCGGTGCCCACACACACAGTCCCTCCCTCCTCACGTGCGCAACCACACCACCCCCCTATTGATCACCCCAACATCATCACGGCCTGCTCCTTCTACAGCTGAGCCCCATCGCACCCCACCCCCCAGCCGCTGCGGGAACAAGCACCCCCACCCCCCACCCCCCGCCCCAGCCTATCAGTTTTCATTCACAACTTTGAGCACAGACTGGCACACACCCTTCCCCCCGAGTGCCCACAGCCTGCGCTCTGCCAGGTGCGATGCCGCCATATGCACTCACACCCTCCAAGAATAACGAACCTCCCTGACCTCCCCCTGCACAGACACACACTTCCGGACAGACGAGCCTCCACCCAACCTTCCTCCATCTGTGGGCACACGTGCACACGCATACACTCATTCTCTGCCTGGGGGGGGGGGAGGGCGCTCCCTGTCTGACTGCCACTCCCGCAGCAGCCCAGATGGTACTTCCAGCCCCCCACCACAGGCAGGGGCTCACACCTTGGCCCCCTCGGCAAGGCCATTCATAAACATATGCAGACCCACCGCGGGCCAGCAGCTGGCGGCCGCCAAACAGACACGCAAGGGCCCTGCGCTGCCGCAACTCCGTCGCCCCCACTCCAAGGCAGGGAGCAAGGACACGCCAGCTGGCTCCTGGAAAGGGCTCCCAGGCCCAGGCCCCCAGGGATACTTCCCTCGCACTTGACCCTGAGCCCCGTAGGCAGCAGAAAGGGGATGGCACCCCAGGTTGCACACTGTACCCTTGCGCACACACACCAGCGCCCACAGGACCGCCAGACAGCAACTCATACACCAGGATTTCACATTCGCTCAGACACACGTGTGCACACGGACCCAGATGCGCCAGGATACAGCTGCCCACAGAACGCAGATATAGGGGTCCCCGCCCCAACACGCAGACCACCTGTGTGCCAGCATGCCTGGGGCCACTGCGGAGACACCCGCCAACACACCTATGGAAAAATGCACTGCCCTCCCCCCACCGTGGGCAGCCCCGAACACACACACAGGCTTCACTATACACACCCAGACAAACATGGCCACAGGCGCGGGGGCCGCAGCACGGACTCACAGGCAGGGTACCAGGACCCACTCCCAGCCCCGCTCCCCTCCCCGCCCACCCTGTCTCCCCCCTCCGCCCCCCCTTCCCCAGCGCGCACAGGGACCCTCCAGTCCGTCAGCGCCTGCACACGGTGGGGCGGTTCTTGGCCACGCCCCCATTCCATCCACGCCCACCTGACACCCCCTTGCCACAACAAATCGCAGACCCTCGCTCTGGCGACCCTCCGCCCCTTCCCTGGGCTCCGCACGTCACCTGCCGCCCGCCCCCCACCCCCCACCCCCGCCGGTGCCTGCGGGTTTACGATCCGCACACGGTGCCGAGCCCAGAGGCCGTGAAATTGGCTGCGAGCTTCAAGGGATGCGGCTGCAAATTCTAAGCACAGGGAAGTAAGGCAGAAAGCCGGCGGGCTGCGGGCAGCGGCGCGGCGGGAGAGCCGGCGGCCGGGGCAGGGGCTCGGTGCGCGCGCTCCCGACCACCCTACCCGCCCCGCGCCCAGGAGCCCGTGCCCCGCTGGGGACTGCTACCCGGACACGTCCCGGGGATGCACACACCCCTCCGCCAGCCAGATAGGCACCTGCCTATGGCCAGGGGCACCCACCCCATGGCCGGCCTCGGCCGCAGCTAAGCAACCAGGCTTTCGCCCTCCTCTGGCTTCTCTGCCCCCACCCCTCCACCTGCCCGTCTCTGGCCTCTGCTGAGCTCCCCCTGCGCCCCCGAAAACCAAAGGAAGGGAGAGGGGAGGGCACCGTCTGTCAAGGATGCCGGGCAGGCCCTCTCCAGTCTCACTTCATCCCCAGCCTGGATTCTTTACTCTACCAGCTATGTGGCCTTGACCGTGTGACTCTGGCCTCTGCCTCTGTTTCCTCATCTGTGCAACAGGAATGATGCCAAGGGTCATTCTGAGGAGTTACTGAGGGCCGCTGGACAAGCTTAGAGCAGCGGTCTGTGAACACGGCAATCATTAGTCAGGACTAGCCTGGTCACCCTTCTCGGAGCTCAGGCTCCTTGACAAATGCAATAGCTTTGTTGGCTCCCCGGGGGTGAGTGGGAAGAGTCCGGAAGCTGCAGCCCCCTCAGCTGCCTTCCAACCCGCAAACACAGGTGAATTAATATCCTGGAACTCAAAATGCAGGTTCCTGGGGCCCCACATCAACCCTGCTGAATCAAAAGCTCTGTCGAAGAGGCCCAAGAACCTGCATTTTAACAAAGGCGCTCCCTTTCTTAGCCCACAGTTTATGGTCCTGTCTACCAGGATCCTCAGGCTACATTCCAGGCCCATCTTCCCCAAATCCACTCCAGGCTTTCCGACCTCCAGACCTGGGCTCACGAGGTCTCTCCACCGGCATGCCCCCACCCAGAGGCTGCCTGGACCTCTTTCGCCAGCTTCCAGCCAAAATTAAACAAGATAATAGACCGTGCTTTGTCCTGTGCCTGGCACACCGCAGGTGTGCGGTCACGGGGATCCTGCAACTGTCACACACACCCCCAAGCAGAAGGGGCTCCCAGCCTCTCCCTCCCTGCTTCCCAGGCTGGCTCAGCACCTGACCTTCAAGCCTGGAGTGCCAGCCCCTTGAGGGAGGGTCGCAGACAACCAAGAAACACCTGTCACAAAGCCCTACTGTGTGTGGGCCCTACACCGGGCACTTGGCTGAGGCTCCACGTGTCTCATCTCTCTCCCAGGACAGGAAGGCATCTCAGGTGGCTCCTCCCTGAGCCCCGGGTCCAGCAGCTATTCCTGAGTTAGGTACGCTTGCCCGCGCGTGTGTGCTGAGTGCGAAATGCATCAGTCCAACCTCGACAGCACACAGATAAGAGGAACTGTTCCCCAAGTAATTTTTGAGGGCCTACAAGTCTTCACCTGCGTGGAGCAGACGTAATAGTAGGAAAGAAAGAGCTAAGCAAGCAGAACCATGATCCCGCCCCCTCCCCCACATACACACCAGGTCATGAGAAGCGCAGGAGGCAGGGAAGGTGGGCACGCCGACCCCACTGCCTGTGTCTCCCCACCGTCCAAAGAGAACTGTGGCGGGCAAAGACAAAGCCATGGTAGAGGAATCGAATCAGTCCCGAGTCTGGGGGCTGGGCCCAGAGCAAAGAGGTCAGGCGGCCCTCAGAACTGCTGCCCACTTTCCCCCCGGGAGAGGTGGTGACCAGTGTGCATATGTGCACACCGAGTCACACACACAGAGTCACATCCATGCACAGGTACACGCACGTGCACGCACGCAAACACACACACACACACACACACACACGAGGGTGTGCCCGGCCCCCTCCCAGCCCCTCTGCACATTCCAGCTGGGGGAGGGGCAGGGAATTCCCAGGCCCTTTTCACACTTCTTCGTCCCCCCCACCCCCCATCCAGCCCATCTCCAGAAACAGTTTCTATTTATTTCAGGGGGTGAACGTGGAAGCTGAACGGAGAGGGAAGGATACAGACACGCACACACACATACACACACAGACACACACACACACACACAGCCCAGGACCCACTCCAGAGAACCAGGAATGAATACGGAAGACAGATGGGAAGGGGGAAGGAACTCATCTAATTGACACCTACTATGTGCCAGACACAATGCTCTGCACTTGACATTCTCTTACGTAACCACACTGGAAAGAGACTGGTATCATTATCCCCACTTTATATTGAGGAAGTAGGGCCTTCTGGAAGGGAACTTACTTGCCCCAGACACAACACAGTTAAAAGGAGGCAGAATCTGGACCCTGGGCCCCTACGCTTGCCACAAAGTGAGACAGAAGGAGATACAGGGGTCTAGGGGGACCACGGCAGAGGCCACGACAGACTGGGAGCCTGGGGCAGACACTGGTCTGGGAGCAGTGTCCCCTCCATCACCCAGGGGAGCCCCTGAGAGGACCTACCGTGTCTGGCGCTGTGCTAGGCAGGGGAGGAGAGCAAGAGAGTATGTAACCTGGTGGCTTCAAGATGTCACAGGTCACCCTGAGGGGCGAGGCACAGGAGGAATGTGGATGGGGCCTGAGGCCCCAGAGCTTTTCTGCCCCTGCAGTCATTGAAGGCAGGGCCCATAGAGGTCCCCCCATCTCAGCTTGGCTCCCTAGGCCTCAGGGCCTCTCTGGAGGCCTTCCTGGGCACTGTCTGCAGAGCAGAGGGGGAGGGGTTCTTATTCCAACCCCAGACTCCTCTGAATACTAAGGACTGCCCCGTAGTAATGACACTGACTCTGCCCCAGGTGCTAATTGAGCCCCGAGATTAATTTAATCGGGGAATGAACCAGGACCCCGAGGCAGAGGATTGAATGAACCTTCTGGACCATTAACTGCTGTCCCTGAAGAGGCCTGACTTGCTAAGGAAGGAGGCTTTGGGCTCTGCCCGGCAAGACAGCAGGGCGGGGGCAGAGGCTGGACCTGGGCCCTGGGGGAGAGGGGAGGGCGGGCACTGTAGCTGGAATGTGCAAGGGTGACCGTGATGGGTACCTCCCGGCCCCGCACATGAATGCCACACTCTCACACCGGCTCCCTGAGCCCGCAGGACAGCAGCCTCCGCCTGGCAGGCACGGGAGAGATCGGCTGACCCCTGTGTCACACACAGCCGCTCAGCGCTCTGCGGAGGTGTCACCAGAACCTGAGCTCCTTCCAGAGCAGACATCCTGCAGGGGACACGGAGGCCACACTGGGGAGCGGGCACGGCGCGTCCCGGCTGAGGCTCAGCAGCTGGAAGCACCCACTTCTGTCACCCCGCCTGTCTCTGAACTTTGTAGGGCACAAGCCAATCAAGACTGGACCAGGAAGCGAGAGGCAGCCTCGACAGTAGCCAGGGACCCCTCAGCCTTGGGCACACCCCACCCCCACTGCACAGAGCCCCCGTCCCTCCCTAAGAAACGAGAGCACCCCATGGGAAGGGACCTGCCACCCCAGGGTATCTCCCTGCCCCTCTACCAGCTGGGCTGCAGTAGTGAGATGGGGGGCAAGTTCGTTGTGGACTGAATCCACAGCCAGCTCACCTTCCCCATCAGCCCTCAGTCTGCTCATCTGTCAAGTGTCCACATGACAGCAGCAGGAAAAGGAGGTTCTTTACAAAGTTAGACTTGAACGAAAACAGGTGCAGCTGCTACGAGCTGGCCGAACAGGAGGCCAGGGGACTCAGTGCGCTGAGCCCCCCACCATGTGCCAGCCCCCCTCAGCGGCACCCCGGAGGCCCACCAGTCTCTTGTGACACCCCTCCCCTTTCTGACTGCCCCCCCCCAGATGACAGATGAGAAACTGAGGCCCAGTGGGGCAACAGGGATGCCTAAGTCACAAAACTCGGAGCAGCCACACGGGCCTGGCGCTGTCTCCCGGGCTGTGTTGTCACATGCATTTACACACACACACCCTGGCTCGCGAGGGTAGCTCTGGGACCTGGCTGGGGCTGACGAGGAACACAGACTGTCGGGGCAGGGGAAGGGGCGCCCCATGTGAAATGTGGGGGGCAGAGGAGATGTCCCGAGAGGGGAGGGCGCCTTAAGGAAAGGGGGCCCCACAACCACTTGGGGCATCTGGGAAGGGACCACTCACTCCGAGGCTCTGTCCCCCACCCCAGTGGCCCCTCCCCCCACAAAACGAGGGACAGAGCCACACACAGCCACACACCCTCCCACTGACATCACAGGCTCCAGCCACCAGCAGTGACCCCTCACACTGCTGTCCCAGTGACGTCACTGGCAGCACGGAGCTGACGTCACACCCAGAGGTTCTCAATGACGTCACACTCAGAGGCCCGTGCTGACGTTACGCACACTTCATTTGGACCCCCCCCATTCCACCTCTTTGTTCCTGCCCAGGGGCAGATGACCCAGGGGACCTCACCCCTGTACCCAGCTCCAGGGTCACGGCTCACTCCAGACAGGCATCTACGGACAGTGCGCGCGTGTGTTCATGTGCGTGTGTGCGCATTCCTCATGGGACACATATTTGCACACGTGTGCAGGCCCACGTGCCCTATGGATGGCCTCGACACAGCAAGTCCCACAGGTGCCCAGAGGCCATGGGAACAGGTGCGTGTGCCGCGCACACATATGTACACGTGCAAATCCTCCCAGGCGCCGCCCCCCCCCAATATGCGGCTCCTCACATGAAAATGCCTGTCACTCACTAAACCAAGCAGCCCAGGGCTGGCATCTTCCACCACATTCCTCCAGGTGTTGCTAGCCAACCCCCCCCAGCTTTCCTCCTCCAACAGCCTGGCCTGCTGACAACGACAGCCGCAGCCACACACACACACACACACACACACACGCACACACACACTCAGGTCCAACACCTGTGTCTGGGCAGGGGACAGAGGCAGTGCCCCCCAGGTTCAGCGGCTGAACCGGGAGGAGTTGAGGAGGAAGGGGCCAGGACGGAGCACAGAGCTACGGAAAGTGCCCGCAAGTGGCACTATGCTCCTGAGCGAAGCAAGGGCCAGCGCCACCATCCCTTCTCATCTGTCTCCTTGGGCACGCCTGACACACAGCGCCTGCTTCTGTCCTGGACACACGCTTCCCGAGTGCGCGCGCGCTCACACACACACATGCACACACACACACCAGCTCTGTGCCCTCCAGACAGTCCAAGATAATCCTGCTGGGGCCATGGACAGTGTGTGTGTGCGTGTGTGTGTGTGCTCAGACAGCAGGGTCCACCCCTGCACACCGCCCTGTGGGCACACACATCCCTCCCCACGTGCACACGCACCCCACCAGCCAACACGCCCACCGCCCTGCCCCCATCTTCTGCCCATTGCTCAGTCCGCACAGGCAAACACACACACACACACACACACACACACACACACACGCACGCGCGCGCGCCCGCGGAGCCCGGCCGTGGCCTTGGCCCTACCACAGCTGCAGTCTATGCCGGTCTCTGCCGCTTCCCCTGGCAGCCTCCTTGCGCCCCACACCAGCCACCACAGAGAAGGGGGCAAAGCCTTTACAAGGGTCCCCACCCACCTAGGGGACCCCAAATCCCCGAATCTGGTCCTCTTACCAAATCCACGGCTCTCCTGCGGGTAAAGGGGGTAAAGCCCCACCCTGCCCTCCCCCCTTTCCCCTGGCGCCACACCAATGAAACCCCCCTTACGAGCTACGAAGATGCATTCCTCGACCCCGGCGGCACTCCGTAAGCGAGGGGGGCTAGGGTCCCCGATTCGCAAGGACGGAGGCAGAGAGGTGCGGCGTGGCACTGACTGGTACAGCCGTCCACCCTCAAGCCTCTGCACCACCTCCCAAAACCGCTCACCTCACCGACCGTCCTCCGCGTCCTCCCGCCCCGCCTCCGCCCACCGACACCGGTTCGCCCGCACAGGGTGGTCCCCCGGGGGGTGGGGTGGCTCACGGCTATCCCCAGACCCGGGAGCCACTGGGGGTGGCTTTCCCGGTCTCGTCCTCCCCCTGCTGTCCCCCAGCAAGCCCTACCCCCCACCGGCGGAGGAGGGGTGCCCTCCGGTCCCAGCCCTCACTCCCACCGCCTCCGCCGGCCGCGGGCGCTCGGATCCGGAGGGATTCACTCACCTCCAGCCCAGCCGGGATCCGGGCCGAGCGCCGCTTCCGGCGGCGGCGGCGGCGGCGGCGGCGGCGGCGGGGCCTGCGCGAGAGTGTGAGTGTGAGTGTGAGCGCGGGTGCGAGTGTGCGCGGCGGCTGGCCGGGGCTCGGTGCGTGTCGTGTGTCTGTGGCGTGGCCCGCGTGTGCGTGTGTGTGTGTGTGTGTCTGCGAGCCAGCGGGTGCGCGCAGACACCGCCACCCCCGCCTCCCCGTCGCCGCGCCTCTGCCTCGGCGGGGCCCGCCGCCCGGGAGGGGGCCGGGCGCAGCGTGCGTCAGGGGCCGCGGCCGGCTGTCTGTCCGTCCGCCCCGGCCCGCCCCGGCGCCCGGCGCCCTCCGCAGGCCCTTCCGCAGCGAGACCCCGCCCGCCCCCTCTCCCGGCTGGTTCCTTCCACGGACACACGCACACGCACAGACACACAGCCGCGGGGCGGGGGCCGCGCCCGGCTCCAGAGCCGCAGCTGCAGCGCCCCGGGAGGCGGCGGCGGCCGCGCGGACCGCGGAGCCCCAGGCCCCTGCCTGGCGCGTCCCCAGCCCCGCCCCGGTCCCCGGCCCCCAGCCCCGCTCACCCCGCGGGCTCCGGGTCCCGCCGCCGCCTTCGAGGGAGCGCATTCAACAGCTGGAGGCAAACTTGCGGCGGGGCTGGCCGCCCGAGGTGCGCAGCGCCCCCCAGCGCCAGCCCGAGGACGCCCGCGGCCCCCGGACCCCACCTCCACCCGCGGACCCCCTCCTGGCCCCGTCCTGGCCGCCTGCGGCCATCGCTCAACGGCCGGCGACCCGAGAAGCTGATGCGTTCCCATTTTACGGGCGAGCCAATTGAGGCTACGGGAGAGGAGTGACTCGCCCAAGGTCACACGGCGAGCTTGACAGCAGAGGCCGCGTTAGACTTCAGAACGTGCGAGGGCTTTTGGCTCCGGCTCACTACCTTTCACCCTCCCCCGCCCCCTTCAGCCCCAAAGACGCTTCTTAGGCCCTAGCCCCCTCCCTGGCCAACGCCCCCCACGCACCTGCGCCACCTGCCCAGGGATAGAAGCTAAGAGAGGAGGTAGCAGATGCATAAAGAAAGCTCTGGAATCGAGGCCTTTTCGCCTGCACTTGGACCCGGTGGGGAGACCTGGCTCGTATCCCGCGTCCACGAAGAAGCAGGCGCCTTCTCTCGGCCCCCAGATCCACAAGCCCACACGCTGACGCCCCGCCTGGAGCAGGTCCTCTGCGTCTCCATCACTTTTATGGGGCCGCATGCGCCAGTGCCTGTCCTCAGGTGGTGCCCAGCGGAACGTCAAGTCCGGGCTGCAGGAACGCACAGCAGGAGCGTCTCATACAGGCCAGGAACGGCAGCGCCTCTCTGGAAGGAGCCACCGCCTCGGTGCGTCCTGACGGATGAGTAGTAGTCGGTCAGCTGAAGAGGTGGAGAGGGATCTGTCAGGCTGTGGGAACAGCATGTGCAAAGGCACAGAGGCATGAAACAGTCTGGCGTGTGCGCGCAGGGAACTCCACGGAGTTGGGTATTACTAGAGCAGAAAGTACGTCTGTTCAGAAATTCCTCCCTCCTGTCAACCGGGAACACAAAAGCAGATCCAGGATGGGACAAGAGCTGGGACGCAGGCCACCGTTGTCTCCCCGAGTAGGAGAGAAACAGTGTCCCACCTCTGCCCTCTAACACTGCACATCCGGGCTGCCCAGCACACTCCTACCCACCCTTCAAGGCCCCTCGCTGCAGATCCAAACAAGCCATTATGCTGGCTGTGCCTTCTAAACTTGCCTAGAGGGCAAGGGCTATACGTAACGCATTGTATGTTCCCGGCACCGGGCTGGACGTGAAGCCGGGTCCCAGCCCAAGGTCCTCCAGGGAAGAACCTTCCCCCCTCGCCGCTCCCCCGCCCCGCCCACCTCGGAAGGGGACACAACGGCCCCTGCGCCCTCTGGCGGATAGAGCGCGCAACTGCAGAGCGCTCCCTCGTTTACCCCTGTTGACAGCGGCCCTCACTCGCAGAAACTTCCTAAGAGGTGGGCGCTGGCGAGGCCCACCTAATCCGCTCCTGCTCAAGAAACTGAGCAATGATCTCAAGCAATACCAGGCAGCAGACGGCCAAACAGCCTCTTCCGGTTCTGTTTTTGTGACCTTCCCAGCCATTTGCCAACGGACAGGTCACACACACACCCAGCCTCAGTTGCCGTTTGGTGAAAAGAGAATAACAAAAGCCACCCTGTCCCCAGTACAATGCTGGGCTCACCACTGGAGCTCTCCCTTTCCCCTTGGGACCTCCAGGTCCGCCTGGTTTAGCTCTGGTGCTCTTGAGCTCCAAAATGTTCTAAGACTCTCCCCCTGGAGCTTGCCCTTACTAGGCAGATGTACACTGGAAAGACTTTCAAACTCTTAGTCGCTGCCACAGAATAGAAGAGTGGGTTGACCCAGGCTAACCGAGGGTCATGGTGGACCACACTATGTGGACACCTAATTGGGCTTTCTCCAGACCAGCACCGTCTAATAGAACTTTTGGTGGTGGTGGCAATGTCATATCGGCACGGTCCAAAACAGTGGTCACTAATCACATGTGGCTGTTCAGTGCCTGCAATTGTGGCTAGCGTGGCCGAAGAATTGAATTTTTAATTTTTGTTTTATTAACAGAGATTTAAATAGCCATAGGTGGCTGGTGGCTACCATGTTGGATAGTGCAGGTCTGGAAGACAGCATCTACTTGCTAAAATAGAGCCCATAGAGCTCGCTCGCTCTCTCTCTCTAACACACACACACACACACACACACACACACAGCATCCTGAGCCCCCTGGCCAGGGTCATGATGAGTAGACTGCCCAGACTCTCTCTAAGCGGGCAGGTAGGGCTGAGACCAGCGTGGACAGCAATGTGTCCATCCCCATGGTCACTACCCAAGGTCAGGTCATGCCATGTATCACGCGGACGTCTACAACAGCCTTCGTCTCCAGGAGCCCCCATGCAATGACCCACTGGGTATCAGTCCCAACGACTGGCAGCTGCCTGGGTGCTCCCTCTGCAGGAAGTGTCATGATCGCTGGGTGATGTCAGCCTTGGGTGCAGACCCAGGGCCAGCCACGCGCCCTCTCTGCTAGGGACTGAAACCCAAACTCCTTCACTTGCCCAAATAAGGCCCTGTGCAGTCAGGCCTTTACTTAGCCCTCCAGCCCCCTCCTATATCACCCGCCACACGCGCTCTGGGCCCCAGCGACACCGATACCGGCCCTTTCCGGAACATTCCATGAAACTCTCACCCCCATGCTCTCCACCCCGTCTGTGCTTTGGATTCTGCTCCTTCCTCAGCCTGGAAGCCTTTTCTCCTCTCGTATTGCCTTCCCGCCCGTCTACTTCTGGTCTTTCATCAGGTGTGGCTCCAAGGCTACCTCCTCTGTGAAGCCTCCCCTGACCACCCCTAAGCTGAGCGGGCCAAGCTACGTCTTCCTCCGCTGGTTCCTGGAATACTCTGCGTAGGTCTGGATGGCAGCATGCATCACCTCGTACCATTGTTCCTTCTCACGTGTGTCCTCTCCCCGACCTCACCAGTCACCTCCAGTGTCGTAACTACCATGCAGGGTAGCTCACCGGGCCAGGCACCGTGCAGAGTGTTTTTTGTACATTATTCTCAATAATAAGTCACCAAAGAGGACATTAGGGGGCTTTTGTTCTGGGCACTGAAGATCTCTCTCCCTTCCCACCAACACCGAAATTCCGTCTCTCCCCACCACCATGGATGGCCTCGGCGGAACTTCAATCACGATGCCTCCATCTGCCCTCATGGGGCTGGTTGAGTCATTGGCAGCGTGACACGTGGACAGGAAAAACGACCAAAGCAGAACCATCCCAGAAGCCTTAGTGCCCAGATGAAAGGCAGGTATTTCCGGCTGCCCGGACCCCTGTCCATGAACCCCAGACTTCGTCTGTTCTGGAATCCCCCAGAGTGATTGGAAGCGGCCTCTAACTACACGCTGAGTGCCCCTTTCCCCCCGAGTTGACCAGATGTGGCTCACGTCCAAGTGAGCCCACCGCCCTGGCCACATCACCACAAGGACGTTGTTTCTAGACGCTCTTCTCTTGCTGCAGGGCTTAGAGAATGAGCAGTAAGGGCTAGGGACACACGAATGCTAGACACTTCCTGTGCTGTTTCAGGCCAACAGCAAGATCTACCCTTTGGACTTTGATGCATTGGTCTCCACTTGATCTACATGGCATTTTGAGTAAGAAAATTGGGGTAAGCGATTCTTTTAGAGAAATGTGCAGACCCCAGAGTGGGTATGGGGTGTCACATTCCTGTTTTGGATCCAGACCAAAAATCAGATTTTCTGCTCTGCCTCCGGTGCTACAACGGTGGCGATGATCACTGGAAACAAGCAGCAGCAACGAGAGGCAGAACCCAGGAGGGAAAAGCTGAAACTTCCCCTGTTAAAACCTCTGCTCCCTCCCCACCTTGGAAACACCCCAATGGCCATGAAGGCCGAGCTTCTCAGGAAGGGGAGTCCTTTTTTGAAAAAATGTTTTCAATGTTTATTTATTTTTGAGAGAGAGAGAGCATGAGCAGGGAAGGGCAGAGAGAGGGGGAGACACAGAATCTGAAGCAGGCTCCACGCTCTGAGCTGTCAGCACAGAGCCTGACGCGGGGCTCCAACTCGCAAACCGCAAGATCATGACCTGAGCTGAAGCTGAACCGCTTAATCAACTGAGCCACCCAGGTGTTCCAGGGAGTCCTTTACATAGGGGTGTTTTGTTTTGCTGACAGGTCATGGTATGCAAGGTTGAAGGCATGAGAAGATTTGGAGCTGGGGGCTGAGGGAAAGTGGGTGGGAGGGAGAGGAGATCGCAGGTCAGGAGGAAGGTGAGACACAGGGGACCCCCCCCTCCCCCGGAGAAGGCTTGGTTGTGAAGGGATTTGGGAGAACACACACATTTCCCAAAGGGATTTTTAAAAAAATTCTTTTTAATGTTTTATTTATTTCTAGGAGAGAGAGAGACAGCGTGAGCAGGGGAGGGTCAGAGAGAGAGGGAGTCACAGACTCTGAAACAGGCTCCAGGCTCTGAGCTGGCTGTTAGCACAGAGCCCGATGCGGGACTCGAACCCACGAACCATGAGATCATGACCTAAGCGAAAGTCGGACGCTTAACCAACTAAGCCACCCAGGCGCCCCTCCCAAAGGGATTTTTAAGTCATTTTGCTGTGGAACGTGCAGTGTAACCCCTTTCCCTGCTTCAGCACCCCCAACCACCTTCCCTTCCATGCTTGCTTTAGAAAAGTCTACATGTGGGGCACTTGGGTGTCTCAGTCGGTTAAACATCCGACTTCAGCTCAGTTCATGATTTCACCACTCGTGAGTTCAAGCCCCGTGTGAGGACAGCTCAGAGCCTGGAGCCTGCTTTGTTCTGATTCTGTGTCTCCTTCTCTCTCTGTCCCTCCCCCAGTCATATTCTGTCTGTCTCTGGCTCTCTCAAAAATAAATAAACATTAAAAATAAATTTTTTTAAAAAGGAAAGAAAAGTCTACATGCTTGGGGTGCCTGGGCACCTCAGACAGTGAAGCGACTGACTCTTGGTTTCAGCTCAGGTCATGATCTCATGGTTTGTGGGTTCGAGTCCCTCATCAGGCTCTGATAGAGCCTGCTGGGATTCCCTCTCTCTCTCTCTGCCCCTCCTCTGTTCACACTCTATCTCTCCCAAATAAACAAATAAAAACTTTTTTAAAAAAGGAAAAGTCTACATGCTTATCATATTAGTCATCTATCATTGTGAAACCCATTACCTCAAAATGCAGTGGCTTACATCAGAAAAAAAAAAAACCCAAAACAACAACAAAAAAGTGCAGCTATTACACAGTGGCTGTGGTCAGGAACTTGGTAGCCGGTGATTCTTGCTTGAGAAACCTCTTGAGAAAAGATTGAATGAGGCCATGGCTGGGGCTGCAATCATTTGAAGGCTTTACTGGGGCTGGAGGTGGGTCATCCATGTGGCTGGCAAGTTGGCGTTGGCGGCTGGCAGAGGCCTCCATCGTGCCGCATGGACCTCTCCACGGGACTGCTCGAGCATCCTTCCAACATGGCGGCTGCTTCCCGCGGAGCAAGAACAAAGAGGAAGCTACGATGTCGCGTATGACCTGTCCTCAGAGGTTACACACTCTCAATGTTCGCAATTTCCTCTTGGTTACACGGGCCCGCCCTGTTCACTGAGGGAGACCACTACACAGGGTGTGAATCCCAGGAGGAAGGTCGCCATCTTGGCGGCCGGTGGGGTTGAGATCAATCAGCTACACTGGGGGAAACTGAGAAAGTTCTGCTTTCAGACTAGCAAAGGTGCGAACAGAGTTAGGCATACGGATATCAGAGCTGGAGGACCTAATTCCGCAGGACTCTACAATTCTGAGAGTCTATAGTCCTCATGCCCATGAATCAAGGGCAGCTCAAGGCTAATGGGGCATGAAGAATGTAGGTAACATTTCTGATGAGGCTAGGCTAGAGGCTGGCTGGATGTGTGGGCCCCTTGAGAGGGTGTCTATGAGGGCCAGAGGCAAGGCCACACTCTAGGGATATTCTGACATGTTCATGGGGACGCCCTTTGACCCAGAGATCCAATTATGGGAGGGCTTCCAGGGAAGCTCATTAAGGGTGCCTCCCTGGCTCGGAGCCGAGATTCCAGGGTAGTGAGGTTGGCCAGCCCACCTCACCACCGGTCTCAGTAACACAGGCCCGAGAGTACCCTGGGACACGAAAGGAAGAAGAGCCCCCATGGTTGATATATCTGGCACTTCCTTTCACAAGAAGGTGAGAAACTCCCAGATTCGGCTGTGTCCCATCTGGTCTGTGCTCCCAGGGCACAGAGAGAGTGCTCCCAGAGGGCCCTCATGAGCTGACCCCCCCAACCCCCATGGTGCAAGGATCGGACGGAGAGCTGGCTCCACCACATGTAGGGTCTGCGTGCATGTGACAGATCACCTCCCCTCAGCCTTCTGGGACAGGGGTCACTTCTGGAACACCCCCCGGGAGAGCCAGAAGGAGAGAAGGGGAGGTCCAGGCTCCGTGCACCTGACTTATGCTGCCCACTAGCCAGAGGCTGCTGAGCCCTACACTCCCAAGGTGTCTGCCCTTTGGGGTCTCAGCACTCTGTTGTCCAGGGACTCTGCGTGGACCCCAGGCCTGAACCCTGCAGTCAGAGCAGGGGGGCGGCATGCTTCGCAGCTGGCTCCATGGCCTCAAGGTCAGCCAGGCAGCCTGCATTATTAAACCATCTATCTGGCTCTGCCCAGAGGGATGCTGGGGGGTGGGGGGGAGGCAGTCTCGCTTCTACTGCCTGGGTCTGGAACTGGGACAGCCGGAGGCCCCTGGGATCGGGAGGTCATCAGCCTCGTGGCTGGGCTGGCCGACTCTGACCTGCTGCTGGCTGCCAGGCGCGGGACACTGCAGGGCCTGGCGGGGCGCTGACTGGCTGGTTTCCTTGTGTGCCTTCTCCACTCCAAAACTTCCAGGCTCTGAGTCTATGGGGGGTGAAGTGCCAACTCCCTATGCTAGCATCTGGAGTTTTCTGCCTAAAATCATAATAATAGCTCAAAATGAGGGGCATTTCTATTTCAGGCTCAATGCCAAGGGCTCCCCATGAATTAAAGTCTCCCAGTGGGGCACCTGGGTGGCTCAATCAGTTAAGCGGCTGACTTGGGCTCAGGTCATGATCTCACAGTTTGTGAGTTCGAGCCCCTCATCAGGCTGGCACCTACGGTGTGGAGCCTGCTTGGGATTCTCTCTCTCTCTCTGCCTGCCTCTCTGCCCCTTCACAACTTGTATGTGCGTGCACCCTCTCTCTCTCTCTCTCTAAATAAATACATAAATTTTTTTTAAAGTTTAAACTCTCAGTGAACAATGACAACAATCCTGCAAGGTGCTTACTGTTATTCCACCCATAGGTGGAATGAGGTTCACAGATGCTAAGCAGTTGACCAAGATTTCACAGAGAGGAAAACAACAATGTCACGATTTTCCCAGGTTTTCCTGCTGATGGAACCAGGCTGTAGCCACAGGATTTTGGGGGGTATTTAAGGGGCCGGTAGTCTCATTCTTAGCTTTCATACTTAATGTTCTCTCAGCCTAAAATCTGGGTGTCTCGAGGTCCCTGTGGGCGGGAGAGTAGCTATGTGTTCCCAAGGCTCTGTGGGCAATGGAGGCTATGTGGCTGCTACCAAGTTACTCAGACCCAAACCCAGATGCCGCCTCGAGGGCGCCTGGGCTCCCCGCAAACCTCATCCGTCAACAACTCGTATCAGCTCTGCCTCCAAAGTGTACCCTCCGCCCAGTCCCTTCCCGCCCCACCACTGCCACACAGCAAGGGGGCCGTGGGCATCCTCTCCTCTGTTTGCCCAGAAGCTCTCGTGCAGGAAGCACCCCAAAAACCATTTTGTGGAATCAAGTGATCAAGTTCATGGCTGAGGGCACAAAGGAAGGAAGAGTAAAGCAGAGGGGAGAGCCAATGTCGGGGAGGGAAGGAAGGTAAGTGAATTCACTTCTGCCCTGGGGCCCCAGGGAGGGGGCACTGGGCTAAAGGAAACTTCCACGCAGGAAGGGATGCATGCCCCAGCGCCCTGGCAGCCTGACCGGTGCAGAGGGGCATGCAGGCAGGGCATCTAGAAGGGACAAGAGACAGAGGCACGACATGGCCAGGGCAGCCGCGAGAACTGAGACCCTGGATGCTGTCGCCGCCTTCCTGGAGCTCTCCAAGGTCCTTCCCAGCCCAGGTCCAGGCTCCCAGGCCAGGGGGCAGCCTGCCCTTTGCACGTGCCCCGGGCTTCGCTGGTGGTGTTTCTCCCTTCCTGGACCACAGCCCAGACCTCAGATATAAAAGAGCGACTTCGGCCCTCGCTCACGCCTGTAAATCCTTCTGATGGCTCTGCCTGTGGTTTCTCTCAAGCTGCCCTCAAATCTCCTGCCCCCCCACCACCACTTCCCACCTGGGGGCCGTGGAACCGGGTCCCCCAGCCCTGTCCCCCATTTTATCTTCAGAACAACCACTAGACAAGCCTTGGCATCCCCAACACCAAACACACCTGGCTTTCCCCGGGGCCTGACCGGCCAGTGCGGGGAATTTCAGCGGAGGGAATTTTCCGAACCAGGTTCTGTTCCGTTTCTTCCTCCGGGGCGCCTTGGGGTGACCGGGGCAGAGCCCAATCCCCGCGGCACACTCAGCTCCCAGCACCCAGAGGAGGAGGCCCCGTGCATGCAGGGCCTGGCGGGGAGAGGGTGTGTGTGAAGTCAGGGGGCCCGTGTGGGAGCCGGGGGGAGGCCAGGCACGTGTCAGGGCCACCGCCAAGCAGGAAGGAGTTCCGGGCAGGCCCCGCCCAGGCTCCTTGGGCAGGACACCAACA
Source organism: Proteles cristata cristata (assembly GCA_017311185.1). Lineage (NCBI taxonomy): Eukaryota > Metazoa > Chordata > Mammalia > Carnivora > Hyaenidae > Proteles > Proteles cristata. The sequence goes on along the minus strand of JAESUZ010002068.1, from coordinate 1,128,260 downwards.
TCCCCCACCATTTATGGGGTCGCTGCCGCGCGCCAGGGTAGACACGACCCGTCAAATCCTCCCAGCCACTTGAGAGGAAGGTCTTCGTCAGGACTCTTTGGTCGTAAGTGACAGAAAGAAACCCAACCCGGGCCCAGGCTGAACTGGTTTCGACTCAAAAGGAGAGACATTGGGTCCGGTAATAGGGCAGGCTGGGGAGGCCTGGCCTGAGGACGACTGCCATCAGCATTCTCGCTCTCGCTCCCTCTCGCTCCCTCTCTGTGGTTTAGTTGTTTGGGGACGTAGTCCCCACTCCCCCCGCTGACAGCCTCACAGATCCGAGGGGAGCCTGGGAGAGCTTTGCTTCCCCTGCCAAACTGAAGGATTCTAGGGGAGGATTCTGATTGGCCCAGCGGGGGTCTCATGCTTACCCCCTGGACCAATCACTGTGGCCAGGATATTGGGGGCAAATTAATGGGCCAGCCTGGGTCAGGTACCCACCTGCACCCCTTGTCACCAGGGGAGGGCCGGGAAGCAGAAGGATGGAGGGGTGGGGGTGGGACACTGGGCAGACAAAAACAATAGCAGCCGGGTTTGTTTGTGTTTAATAAACATCTTATTGGGGAATAAGTTTAGATTTAGAGGGGAAAAAATGCAAAGATGGCACCGAGGGCTTCGCCGTATACCCTTCACCCAGCTTCTCATGACGTTAACCTCTTACACGACTACAGTACATTGGTCAAAATTAAGAAATTAGCACGGGTACATCACTGTTGAGTAAACTCCAGACCTCACGTAGGTTCGCCCATCTGTCCACTGATGAGGGCCTTCTTGGGTCCCAGCAGCGCGACCTCCAGACCATTGCATTCGGTCCTCACGTCTCCTGAGTCTTCTCTGGTCTATGGAAGGTTCTCATTCTTCCCTCGCTTTTCATAACCTTGGCAGTTTTGAAGGGCACCGATCAGGTGTTCTCTAGCAAGTCCCTCAATTGGGGCTTATCTGATGTTTTCTCACACCACGGGTCATGTCTCAGAGCTGTGGCGTCTTTGTCATCGCTGTATATGGGGGGTATGTGACATCCACGTGACTGGTGATGCCAACCTTGATCACTTGGGTAAGGTGGGGACTTACATCCATTTTACAGATGGGGAAACTGAGGCTCGGAAGGGCTAAGCTGCTTGCTTTATTGAGAATGAGCAGTGAGACAGACTGTGGACCACCCTGTCTGGCTCCCAGTACCCCACAGTTCCCCGGAGTTTTGGACAGGGAAACTGAGGCAACTAGGCATGGGAAGGTGAGAAGGGCTGCATCATGGAATCTACTTGAGGCTTGCAGCAAGAAGACCAAGAATTTTTCTTACGGGGCACCTGGATGGCTCAGTAGGTTGGGCATCCGGCTCCTGATTTCAGCTCAGGCTGTGATCTCAGGGTCGTGGGCGACCCTTGCCAGCAGGGGCAGGGAAAGGAGACAGGCTGGCATAAGGACAGTGGCTCAGCCAGGTAGGAAAAACGAAACAAAGAAGGAATGGCAAGTATGACTAGGCCACAGCAATCCAGGAAGGCTCCCTGGAAAAGAAGGCTGAGATTGTAGGAATGGTGAAGAAGGCAGTCCGGTGAGAGGGCTGTCGCAGGGGACATGGTTTAAAACCATGAACCGTGGAATCCAAAGAGACCGTGTCCCATCTCTTGCACGCCCACTGCCTGACAAGGGGTCTTGGGCAAGTGACCACCTCTCAAGCTGATTTAGGGCTTTCTGTCTCCCAGGCTTTGCCTGCCCTGCTCACCTAAAAATGCTCATTCCTGCATCCGTGGTCAGACTACCATCCTGGACCACCCACAGTCTTCACGGGGCCCCCTGACACCCCGTGTTCAAAAATGTTAAGACTGGGGCGCCTGGGTGGCTCAGTCGGTTAGGCGGCTGACTTCAGCTCAGGTCATGATCTCACGGTTCGCGAGTTCGAGCCCCACATCGGGCTCTGTGCTGACAGCTCAGAGCCTGGAACCTGCTTCGGATTCTGTGTCTCCCCCTCTCTCTGCCCCTCCCCTGCTCATGCTCTCTTTCAAAAATAAATAAACGTTAAAAATTTTTTTAAATGATTAAGACTTTCAAGACAGTGATGCAGGACATGAAACCAAGCATGGAGTCCTTCAAGGTGGGGGTGACAGCACAGGTCACATGCCCAGGAAGGTGACCCAGTTCCCAGCCCTCAGTGACCACCCTGATCCTGTGATCGGACGGCCATAGTTTTCTCTACAGTCTCTTTGGCCATTCATCACCGGCACCACTGGGGCCACGGTATCAAGTGGCTGCTCTGACCTCACGTGATCTGTCCTTGTCCCGCCCTGGGTGGAAGGTTGGATGAGATGAACTCCAAGGTGCTCCCGACAGTTAAATTCGATGTCCCTTAATTTTATGGCTTTAATATTTTCTGTCTGGAAGCTTCTGAGCTCCCAGGTCTAAGATGCTAAGAGCCAAGGGGTCAGGGCTCGAAAACCCTGACGTCCCCAGGCTTTAGAAGAGAAAGTAACGGTGGAAAGAATTTCAGTCACTTGCAGTTTGCAAATTGGAAATGTAAAATTAATTGTGATTTTCATAGAAATCGCGTGGTTCTTAAAAGTGGTATGTCGTCTTCCGGAGTCCGTCAGTCTGAGATGGTGGGTCCAAAGGCACCAACCTTCCCTCCGCAGGGTGCCGTTAGCCTGGCTGGCACAGCATTACATTTTGTGCATTACTACTCATTCGGTTTGATTTGATTTGATTTTTTTTAATGTTTATTTTTGAGAGAGAGCGAGCAGGCGTGAGTGGGGGAGGGGCAGAGAGAGAGGGAGACACAGAATGCAAAGGCTTCAAGCTGTCAGCACAGAACCCGACACGGGGCTCGAACCCGTGGACCATGAGATCACGACCTGAGCCAAAGTCGGACGCCCAACTGCCTCAGCCACCCAGGCGCCCCCATTAGGGTTCATGTGTTAACTTTGCTTCCTCAGCCCCTTTAGGGTCAAGAGGCAGGGTATTCGAGTCAGCCTGTCTGCACCCATCTCCTACCTCTGCTAGGAATACAGGTATAAGTCACGTCATCTTTCCGGGGCTCTGTTTCCTCATCTGAAAATTCGAGACTAAATCAGTTCTATGTCTTTTGGTTAGTACTCAGGCTTAAAAACTCACCACCATTGGCTTCTGTTCACAGTTTTGTGGGGCAGAAACCCTGGAGGGGCTCAGCTGGGCACCTCTCGCTTGGGGTTTTCATGTGGGTGCCATCAGATGCCATCTGGGGCCATCGTGGCCCGATGGCCCAGCCAGGCTGTGCGGCATGTCTGAGGCGGCTCGTTCACATGGCTGCCGTCTGGTGCCCGCTGTATGTAGGCTGGCAGCTGGGCTAGGTCTGGTGACTGAAGCGCTTACCTCTGTCACGGCAGAATCAGGGAGCTGGGCTTTTTCCAGAACGAATGTCCTGGGAGACCGAGAGAGCAACCACGTGGCCTTTGAGTACCTGGCCTTGGAAATCACAACTCATCACGTCCACGGCTTTCTGTTGGTGATAAGTGACTCACTTCACTCTGGCCCAGATTAAAGCGGCAAGAGACCCTTGAATAAGATGCTGCTCCTTAAATAAAAGAAAATTGGGAGTGGGTTTTTAAACTGTCACAGTACGGGGCGCCTGGGTGGCTTAGTTAGTTGAGCGTCCGACTTTCGCTTAGGTCATGATCTCGCGGTTCGTGGGTTCGAGCCCCGCGTCGGGCTCTGTGCTGACTGCCAGCTCAGAGCCTGGAGCCTGTTTCAGAGTCTGTCACTCCCTCTCTCTGACCCTCCCCTGCTCATGCTGTCTCTCTCTCTCTCCTGGAAATAAATAAAACATTAAAAAAAAAAAAAACCTGTCACAGTACATGGTGCCCGGGTGGCTCAGTCGGTTGAGCGTCCGACTTCAGCTCAGGTCATGATCTCACAGTTCGTGAGTTCGAGCTCCGTGTCGGGCTCTGTGCTGACAGCTCAGAGCCTGGAGCCTGCTTCGGATTCTGGGTCTCCCTCTCTCTCTGCCCCTCCCCTGCTGGTGCTCTGTCATTCGGTCTCTCAAAAATAAATGAAACACTTTTTAAAAGCTGTCACAATATACACAAAGCACTTAGAACAGTCCTGGGCACCCAGGAAGAACTTAAATGCATTTACTATTGTATTGTAGCCCCAACTAACGAAAACAGGTTGGTCACACAAAACAGTTTGTTGAAACACTGAAGCAGGGATGAAGATATTAACAAAAATTCTCCGCTCCAGAATAAGGCATAACCATCCATGTGAATAGGGTTCTGATGTGCCTGTGGACTGCGCTGGTTTGGAGACGTACGATTTTTGCACAAGGAAAGAGGAAAAGCAAAAATAGAAAATACAGCCCTAGATACCTGAAAGTGGAATTGCGTCACACCTCTGGCCAGCGTGCGGTCTCTAGCGCCAGGTCATCCGGCAGCGGCGCGGAGCCTCTGAAGTTTGCACGTCTTCGCCCCACCCCCAAAAACAATCAAGGCGTCGTTCTGGGAAACCATTAGAGTATTTCTGGAGCAAGCACAAAATAAAGCCTTCCAGTGCAAAATTGATGACTCCCATCCCAAAAGGCAGAGAAGGGACCAGAAGCACGGAGGCATTATTCAAAGACACTTGCCTCGTGCAAAAGCCAGCTAGAAACTAGTCTGTTGTCAGGAAATTTACAGACCCAGCCACGCGGTGAATGACGAGTCAGAGGGAACAGGTTAAGCTCCCGGGAAAATGATGTTATGTTTTAGCCAATGACACTCTAGACAGTGTGGGTGTAGTCGGAAAATTAGTGGCCAATGAGGGAGACACGTGGTAGATGCATACTCGCTGGTAGTTACTTCCCTTTATGGAAACACAAAACCCCTGGTGGTCAGGGCAGCTCATGTGTGGACGGGTGTAGCAGGGAAGCCCCCTTCCTCGTCCTAGTTGAACCCTGGCTGCATTGGACGCAGCAGTGTGCCCGACTCTCGGCCAATCTTGAGAACTCCGTTCCTGATTTCCCAGCCTCCCTTGCAGCTAGGGGTAGCCATCCACCTCGGTCCTGATCAATGAGATCTCAGCCGAAAGCACCTGGTGTGTTTCTAAGGAAGTGTTTTCCTTTCCTTTTAAAAGAAGTCAGACACAACTGGGGGGGGCCCACCTTCCTTCTGCCCTCTCCTCTCCCGGAAGGCTGGCATCATGCTGGAGAGAACCATGCCACCCATTTTGTCCCACGTTGAGGCTCCTTGGCAGGTGAGGAAAACAGCCAGTCACTCCCTCCTCCTGAAACCCTCTTCTCTTGCTCTCCTTCCGTTTGAGGTCAACTCTGTGAGACCCAGGACATTTGCTACATCCTTCAGCTCTAGCGTCACTGCTCGGGGGTGGGGGTGGGGTGCTCAGCACTCTCCACTGAATGAATGAAGAGACTTCCAGTTGCCCCCTAATCCCCACTCTCTTCTTTCTTCCGCAGAAATAGAAACTTTCCTGAATACGTAGCTGCCCAGATAAAGACTCCATTGTATTTCCCAGTTTACCACGCAGGTAGGCGTGGCCATAGGACTGGATTCTGGCCAAGGAAATGAGAGCAGAGTTGTGCAATTTCCTATTCATGCTCGCCTCTCCTTTTGTTTTTCCACCCTTCCCACAGGCTGGAATGCGGCTGCGATGGCTGGAGCCGGAGCAGCCATACTACACTGGATAGTGGAGGCCCCTGCAGGTTGAGGAAGGCAGGTGATACAAGCTGCAACCTATCTGCGTTGGTCACATCATGCCCAGACTGATCCAAGAGAAAAGGAAATGTCCATGTTATTTCAATCAACTGTTATTCAGGCTTTTGTTACAGTAGATGTGTATCTTCGGGAATGCATCCTTATTTATTAAAGCATTTGTCGTTCGATTTTTTCCAACACCCGCAGCCTGATGTGTACATATATGAGGGATGCGCTCTCCATAATTTATTTGGGTCCTAAATCAATTACTCAACATTGGTGCTGCAGAGGAGGCCGTTTTTTGGTGAAGTGGATGATAATTTTCGTGAGCCACAATGCAGACCGGAAGGGGCCCCTGAGATCAGGACGGGCTCTCGGCCACCACATAGGCTGCAGGGAAGGGTACAAGCTACGTGGACAGAGGCCCTTGCTCAGGAGCGCCAGTGCTCGGAGTTGGTTCACACTGAGCTGTTGGCAGGCAACAACGTGCTTCCTGATCTTCCTTTGGTGCCGAGAGACTCTGAGAAAATTACAAGTGCAATCGAGCCAAGGCCACTGAGTGGACATCTTTTTAGCCAGCTGTCAGGAGAGGTGGGCCGGACGAAAGTCTCTCTTCCAACCTGAGCATCTCTCGCTGTCGAATGAAGGTGCACATCACATTTGAGGGACAAGAGGAGTGCGTGGGTGGCGCACTCGGTTAAGCGCCCGACTTCAGCTCAGGTCATAAGCTTGCAGTTCGTGGGTTCGAGCCCTGAGTTGGGCTCTCTGCTGTCAGTGCAGACCTGCTTCAGATTCTCTGTCTCCCTCTCTCTCTGCTCCCCACTCCCCAGCACACATGCATGTTCTCTGTCTCGAAACTAAGTAAACATTAAAAAATAATAAAAATACGCGGCGCCTGGGTGGCTCAGTCGGTTAAGCGTCCGACTTTGGCTCAGGTCATGAGCTCACAGTTTGTGGGTTCGAGCCCTGCGTTGGGCTCTGTGCTGACAGCTCTGAGCCTGGAGCCTGCTTCAGATTCTGTGTCTCCCTCGTTCTTTGCTCCTCCCCACTTGTGCTCTGTCTCTGTCTCTCAAAATAAACATTAAGATTTTTTTAAAATAATAAAATAAAATAAAATGAGGGACAAGACACAAAGTCTTCCTCTGTGACATGATAATACCAATGTAAACCATCCCTTTGAGTTTAAGAAACATGACTCGGCTATACAGGCAGCACTTGGAATAATCGATTCTGTTGCCTTGGGGCTAAATTCCAATTTTCACATTTGGTAAAAAGATACCAGGGTTTTGAAAGCCCGACTGTGGGGCAGATTTCTTGCTCTCCAACAGCCTGACTCTGTCCCAGCACTGGGTGATTTTCTCCACTGCTCAGGGGGAGAATCAATGACATGGCAATGAGCTTGTGAAAAGCCACCTCCGAGAGCAGACGCGGAACCAGGAGGAATGGCTTCCAGGGTGAAATGTGACCAGAGCGGGGTCCGGGCGCCTGGCCCTGACACCATTCCAGCTCTCGAGCATGCTGAACGCCACATCGGCGCCAGAAAGAGGTGTGAAGTCGCTTCTTCATCTGCTCAGGGTCTGTGTCTGGTCCTCAAAGCCCCGGACCACCTGACACTTGTTCCCACACACCCCCACACACACCCCCCACCAACCTGGGGCTGAGCGACAGGTTGTCTGCTCTGGCAAAACCGGGACAAGCAGCTGCCTGGAAGGGAACAGCTCAGGTCACCATCTCACCGTTTGTGGGTTCGAGCTTTGCATCGTATGGTAGTCTCTCTCTCTCTCTCTCTCTCTCTCTGCCTCTCTCTCTCTCTCATTTTAAAATTAAAAAGAATAATAAAAGAAAAAAGTTGGAGGATTACAAACGTGATTATCTCTTCCAGTGAAATGAAGGCACTTTTGAGTTGTAGTAAAACAAACATAACAAAAATTGTCATTTCTAAGTGGACGGTGCAGTGGCATGGAGCACAGTCCCATGGTCGGGCGGCCATCATGACCATGCATTTCCAGAACTTCTTCATCTTCCCCAACAGAACCCTGTGCCCATTTAACACCAAATCCCCCTTCCTTTCTCCACAGTTTCTGGGAACCATTATTCTACTTTCTCTCTAAATGAATTTGGCTGTTCTAGTGCCTCACTAAGGGGAATCCTCCAGAATTTGTCTTTTGGGGTCTGGCTTCTTTCACTTAGCATAACGTCTTTAAGGTTCATCGCTGTGGTAACATGGATCAGAACTTTATTCCTTTTTTTTAAATATTTTTATTTATTTCTAGGAGAGAGAGAGAGAGAGAGACAGTGTGAGCAGGGGAGGGTCAGAGAGAGAGGGAGCCACAGACTCTGAAACAGGCTGCAGGCTCCGAGCTGGCAGTCAGCACAGAGCCCGACGCGGGGCTCGAACCCACGAACCGCGAGATCATGACCCAAGCGAAAGTCGGACGCCCAACCGACTAAGCCACCCAGGCGCCCCAACTTTATTCTTTTTTTAAGGCTAAATAATATTCTATCGTATATGTTTGTCTTATACATAAAAAAATTTTTTTTTAATATTTATTTTTGAGAGAGAGACAGAGCACAAGCAGGGAGGGGCAGAGCAAGAGGGAGACACAAAATCGGAAGCAGGCTCCAGGCTCTGAGCTGTCAGCACAGAGCCTGATGCGGGGCTCGGACCCATGAACCACAGGATCATGACCTGAGCCAAAGTCAGACGTCTAATGAACTGACACCCTCAGGTGCTCCATTCGACTTAAACTTTTGACACATTTACATACGTTTTGTATTGTGTGTATGTGTTCACTGGAGCAGGGACATTTGAGTGGGTTCCTCCTTTTGGCTCCTATGGAAAATGCTGTTGTGGATTTGGGGGTATATGTCATTTGAGCCTCAGCTTTCAGAGTTCTTTCAACTTCCTTTGGGTCTATCCCCCAGACCGGAACTGTTAAATCCCATGGTAATTCTACATTTCCCTTTCAGAGGCACCGCCAAACTGTTTTCCACAACAGCCGGCCCATCTCACATTCTACCATGAACGATAAGCCTCTTTAATTTAGCTTTGTTTATTTATGACAGATCTTTCCTAATTACCAAAGATTCGTGTTTCACCGGGGCCATCATGGAGTCTGAGATGCGGGTGTTCAGTTCCGCAGGTCTGGATCACAAAACTGAGCTTCTTGCCGCGCCCGGGGGGCTCAGTCAGGTACGCATCCGACTCTTGATTTTGGCTCAGGTCATGATCTCATGGTTCTTCATGGGTTTGAGCCCCGCGTCGGGCTGTGAGCTGACAGCGCAGAGCCTGCTTGGGATTCTCTCTCTCTGTCTCTCAAAAATAAATAAATAAATTTAAAAAATAGAAAGAGGGGCGCCTGGGTGGCTCAGGAGGTTAAACATCTGACTTCGGCTCAGGTCATGATCTCACGGTTCGTGGGTTCGAGTCCCGCATCCGGCTCTGTGCTGACAGCTTAGAGCCTGGAGCCTGCTTCCAATTCTGTCTGTCTGTCTCTCTCTCTCTCTCTTTCCTCTCTTGCACTCTGTCTCTCTCTCTCTCTCTAAAATAAACATTAAAAACTTTTTAATAAAAAAAGAAAAGAAAAGAAAGAAAAAGAAAAGCGAGCTTCTCAGGGCCTGTTGTGCTCAGACTACGATGCATGGCACCTCCAGGCCACGGTGTCAGGCATGGGGTCAGTCCTCTGCGTCCCCCTGCCCACTGCTCTGGGAGAAGGGCAGCTGGAGGTGGAGTGACCCGGGCTGGGCTGTGGGCACGGAGAAGAGGCGGAGATGGGGACAGGTGGAGCAGGAGAGCAAGGCCTGGGACCGCCTGTGAGAAGCCACGCCTCCCACGTCCCTTGCCTAAACTGGCTGGGGCTGGCACCGTGTCTGGGAGTGGAGGAGAGAAAATCATTCATTCATTCAACAAACATCCTCTGAACGCCCGCCTCACAGCGAGCCGGCCTGCAGACACAGGCAGACCCAGCCCTCCCACGCTGAGTCCCCAGCCCTGCCACTGGCTCTCGCCAAGTCTGACCGGACCCCCAAAACACCCACCTCCACGCAGCAGCAGCCTCCCTCCATTAAGGGTTTGCCACGTGACAACTAAGCGCTTCACACGGATTCACCCCTCATCCTCACAACAGCCCCCATTTTACAGGTGAGAAGGTAAGTGCAGCTCAGAGAGGCTGTGTGGCTTCCCTGGATCACACAGCTGGGAGGTGGAGGAGCCCATGCTGGTCGCCCCACACGACCTCTTGACACATGTCACAGGATCCAAGATTTTCTGAAGCCCCTCTTAAGAGGGCAGGTCTCGGCCTGGGGTAGCTTCCCGCCCCTCCCCCAGGTGTCCTTGGGTCCTCCTTCCTTGGACCCAGACTCCTCCACCCTCACCCCTGCTGGGAGCCTTTGGCACGCCCCACCGGCTGTGGCGGCCTCCACGACAGCCAGCCTCTCCCCGGAGCAGCCCCACCTCCTCGAGAGCAGGCAGGACTGCTGAGAGCAAACATTAGTCCCCTTTGTCACAGAGAGTAATAGACTCTTGAAAAATCACATACTTGGAGGATCACAGCTGAATCTTATAATCTGAGGCTCTCCATCAACGAACCTTACAGCCATCAACTAATAGAATCTCGGAGTCAGTGACTGGAGAACGCCAGCACACCACCGTCTCTCCATCACACGCTGGGCAGCGGCTGACATCACGGAGCAGCCCAGGGCCGGTGGGCTGACACAGGGCGGGCCAGGAGAGTGAGGGGGTCAGGGAGGCCCTGGGGGTGGGGGTGGGGTGCAGAGGACAGGGTGGGTGTGGGAGGCCGGAGGCTCAGCCGGTTGTCACGCTAGAGGAAGCAGTTGGCGGGTGAGGCCTGGCTCTGTTACTAATGGTTTTTAATTATGTAAATCAGCCCAGGGCCTGCGCCCGGCACACGCTTGGCATCCGTCAGCTGGCAGCAGAATTAATCAATAAATAACCAGCTGGATGGGGCCTGGGCAGAAGCACCCGGCCACACCCCCGCCACCACCCCCGAGGGGTCCTCCCAAGCTGGCAGGAGTAAAGGGATTACAGGCAGCTCAGGCCATCCGTGTAGCGCGTGCACACACAGGCACACGCGCGTGCACGTATGCACACACACATAGGCACACGCATACAGCTACAGCTTTGGAAGCCTCATATATGTGCACGGGGAGACACGCCTGCACGCACAGACTCTGGGCTGTAGCAGCCCCTGGGTGCCCCGCACGCATCTTCCCCTGCAGAGCCCAGCACGTGCCTCTGGGCACAGCCGTAGGAGGCAAGGTCTTCCTTCCAACCTCACTGGTGTCTCAGGTGGGACGGAGATTTGCAGCGCACGGCCACACCCCTTCACCCCCACGCAGCGGCCCTGTGATGCTGGTCCCGCTGGGCTGAGGCCCCCATTTTTTTTTTTTAATGTTTTTATTTCTAGGAGAGAGAGAGAGAGACAGCGTGAGCAGGGGAGGGTCAGAGAGAGAGGGAGTCACAGACTGAAACAGGCTCCAGGCTCTGAGCTGGCAGTCAGCACAGAGCCCGACGCGGGGCTCGAACCACGAACCGCGAGATCATGACCTAAGCGAAAGTCGGACGCTTAACCGACTAAGCCACCCAGGCGCCCCTGAGGCCCCCATTTGACAGATGAGGAAGCTGAGTTTCAGAGAAGGGACTTGTCTAAGAATACATCCGGCGGTTTTTGCTCCCCCCATAACTGCCCTTGCCCCCACCCAGCCAAAGGTTTGAGGGGCTCTAGACCCCAGAAAATATGGCAGGGTTGGGGGGGGAGTGGGAGAGGAAGCAGTAGGCAGTAGGGCCCCGAGACTCCCCCCTGAGAGCAGGGGCCTTGGTGACCCAACAGAGAGCAGGGTGGGCCCTCAGCACCCCGGTAAGGGCCAGGCCAGTGGGCGGCCTTTCCGCTCTCCTAGGGAGCGGTGATGGATGGCTCTCTCCAGCCAGCACGCTCGCTCCCCAGCGCTGCCCCATAAATCAGCCTCCTCATCTGGGCCTTGGCTGTTCCTTGATCACTCTCCAGCCTCCGAGTTGATATTTTCAACCATTTCCGGGGCGGGGCGGGGAGTGAGGGGGGACGTGCTGGGAGATGCGTGAAATTAACAGGCAGGTTTCCTCTTTCCGTCTTCTTCCCCTTTCTCTCTGCCCCTGGCTTTCTGCTCGCTGCTCCTTCTCTCCGGTGGGGATCACTAAATACTGAACAAGGAAATGACCCAAGACATGAATGAGTTTCACCGAGCCCACGGTGAGCGCTCTGCCTCTGGGGCCGGCTGACAAAGCAGCTGGGGTCAGCTCATAGCGTCCGCCTCCCTTGGCCTCGGCCCAGGGGTCTCCCAGCTGCCACCACCTCCCCAGGACACAGGAAGAGGAAGCGGGATGGTGTCCTGCGTGGTCGAAGCAGACTCAGCGGGCCCCAGGGACAGGCCGGGGGGGGGGGGGAGAATCTTGAGAGCCAGAGGCCCCCCGGGGCAGTCGCCCTTTGGAGCTCTCACTCCCTGGAATGGCTGATGAAGACAATGGACTTGGGAAAAGGTCCAGGGCGCACAGCGCTGGGAATTCAAAGCCATGTGAACGGCGATTAGCAGCTCGGCCTCTGGAGTCAGCCTCTCCAAGTTGCTGTGTGACGGTGGGCAAGCTGCCTTACCTCTCTGTGCCTCCGTTTTCTTTTGGGGAAAGTGGAGTGAGTCATAGTACCTCCATCATAGGTAGTGGGTACATACTCTTTAGAAGAGTCACTGGTGGGGGCGCCTGGGGCATTCAGTCGGTTAAGTGTCTGAGTCTTGGTTGCAGCACAGGTCATGAGCTCACGGTTCGCGAGCTCGAGCCCCACATTGGGCTCTGCACTGACAGTATTAAAAAAAAAGAAGAAGAAGAAGAGTCACTGATGAGCACAGTTAAATGCTCTAAACATTAGCAACGGTTACTGTAATTAAAGATGCTGGTACACAGACCTTAGTGTACATCAGAATGCCCTGGAAGGCTTTTTTTTTTTAATGTTTTATTTATTTTTGAGAGAGAGATAGAGACAGTGTGAGCAGGGGAGGGTCAGAGAGAGAGGTAGACACAGAATCTGAAGACAGACTCCAGGCTCCAAGCTGTCAGCACAGAGCCCGACACAGGGCTCGAACCCACGAACCGCAAGATCATGACCTGAGCTGAAGTCAGATGCTTAACCGACTGAGCCACCCAGGTGCCCCTCCTGGAAGGCTTTTTAAACACACATGGTTACCCTCTCTTCCCTGCTCCCTAGGGTTTCTTCCTCGGTAGGTGTGGGAGGGGCCTGCAATCTGCATCTAACACATCACCAGCCGATGCTGGGACTGCTAGTCTGGTGAGAACTCCTTGAAGCCTCTGTCTGTCGGGCGCTCACTACCAGGCTCAGCTCCCCCACCCGCTCTACAGCTTGGGAACTAAAGCCTAGAGAGGTGAGTGTGTGTGACCACACCACCTCCTCCCCAACTTCCCCACTGGCTCCAGGAGCAGAGGCGGAATTTGCCTTCCCTGCCAGAGGTAATCTTTTAATCTCTTTGGCTTTAATCTTGCAGCCTAGCATAAACCCAAAACCATGCTGGGGAAGGAAGGGGGTGAGGGACGCAAATCTCATGTCCTAGCGAGGTGAGTAATCCAGGCTTTTAACCCTGCATTTCATCACAGATCTTTCATCCCTTCTCTGCCTTCCTTGCCCCCTGCTCCTGAGAGACGCTCCCAATAGGAGGTCAGGAGGCAGAGATAGCAAACAGATGGGGTAAGGCCAGGTTGGGGTCATGTGTGAAGAAGACTCCACTCAGAGAGGCAGAGCTTTCTTTGCAAAACAACATAAAAGGGAAATGATGCATTGTGCTCATTACAATTAAGAGTAATAGTCATCAAGAGACACCACTAAGAGAAAGAAAAGCCAATTCACAGTTGCAGAAAAGCTACTTCAATACATATATCTGACAAAGGACTAGTATGCAGCATATATAAAGAGCTCCTACAAATTAATAAGGGAAAAAAACATGTTTTTAAATAGGCAAAAGATATGAAGTGGAATTTCACCACAGGAAATCTCAAAATAACCCATATCCACATGCAAAGACACTCAGTATTATCAACCATGAGAGATATGCAAATTAAAACCACACCGAGCTATCATTCACACCCACAGGAACAGCCACAATTGAAAACTGAAAATATCAAATATGGTATAGATGAGGATTGACTCTCATATGCAGCTAGTGGGAGTGGCAATGGCTCAATCTGTCTGACAGTTTTCTTACAAAGTTACACACCTATCTATTCTGCAACCCAGCCCTTCCACAACTAGACATCTGCCCAAAAGAAGAGAATGTGTGTGTTTACACAAAGACTTGGATGTGAATGCTCACTGCAGCTTTACCTGTTACAGCTCCAGACAGGAAACCACCCAAATGTCCCTCAACAGAATAAATAAATAGACAGATGATGGCATGGCCCACAGTGTAATATTACTCAGCGCTAAAAAAAAAAAAAAAATCAACTACAGATATACACACCACAACCTGGACGAATCTCACAAGTCTCACACTGAGTCCAGGAAGCTAAAAGCAAGAAAACACTTGCATGACTCAGTTTAGATGAAGTATAAGAACAGGTAAATCCAATCTCTGGGAATAGAGGTCAGGATTGTGGTTGCCCTTTGAGAGAGGAGAGGTTAGTGACTAGGAAGGGACCTAAGAAGCCTTCTGGGATGCTGGGAATGTTCCACAAACACAGGTAAAATTCATTGAACTGTACACATAAAACCCGCACTTTCCATTCCTGTATGTAAATTATGCCTCAATATTTTTTCAGCAAAAGTGAAAAAGAAATGAAAAGACACTACATTCAAAACATGTACTCAGACCATCCACCTCCCCTTTGGGACTCCAAGGACCCAGGACCCAACCTAGCTCTGCCACAGTGTGACTTTGAGTCCATCTTTTACCCACTCTCTGCCTCAGTTTCCCCATCTGTACAAAGGAAAGGATCTCCGACGACCTCACCAGTCTGTGGGGAAGACCAGTGTCAAAATGGAGCTGACTGTGCCTTGAGCAGTGAAGTGTTCCCTTGGGTGTCACAACCCTTGTGACCCCCCTCTCAGGGCCTGGCAGAAATTGGCAGGGGGGGTGGAGAGCGGGAGGTGGGAGAGGGTGAGTGCATGGAGTCAGTCCCTGGACCTGGGCTGCCTGGGGCTGAGCGTCACTAGGTCTTCCCAGACAGGCTACCATTTGCTGGCCACCCACATCCCCAAGGCTCCAGGCAACCCCATCCTGTCCTCCGAAATGGAGCACCCAGACCTCCAGCCCAGTGCTAAACGATACCATCGCGGCTGCCATCATGCTTCCTTCCAGAACATACCTCCAAGTCACAGAGCCCCCTGCTTGGCAAACTTCCCCTCTCTCCCCCTAGGCCTGCCACCATTGCCTGGCAAATCCCCTCCCCCAAAGCTAGAAGTCCCGCAGGACACTGAGCAAGTCCTTACAGGGCCTGGGGCCTGGCCCTCGCCGCTTGGGCTCCTTCCCCCACCGCCCCCGCCCCCCCCCACCCGCCACCACTGTTTTGTCTGAAACAGTCACAGCACCTGAAAGCAGCAACAGGCTTCCCTTTGGGGAGCCCAGGACATACTGCACTTTGGGCAGAGACGGCAAAGCACCTTATCGTGTCCTGCCTCCCAGACACGTTAATAATGAACTCGCGTGGCAGTGCGCCCAGCCGAAGGTTCCGCTTCCCAGCCTCCCTTGCAGCGAGGCGAGGCCAGTGAGGGAAAGCGTGTGCTGTCAGGTGGGACCGAGGGAATCATTCGGCCAGTCTATACCCACCACCCTGGAAAGTAGATGTGATGACGGAGGTCCAGCAGCCACTTTGGAGCATGAGGGGACTTTGAGGGTGGAAGCCACGATGCTAGAGTGGGTGGAACTAAGACAAAGAAGGAGCCTGGACTCCTGATAACACAGCTGAGTGCCCACCACCTCTGGACTCTCCTACCTCCAGACAGCCTTTGGGTGAAAGAGAAATAAGCCTCAGACTGGTTCAAGCCACCATGATTTCCACTCTCTGTTTTCCGCAATAGAAAGCAATCCTGGGGGCGCCTGGGTGGCTTAGTCGGTTAAGCGCCCGACTTTCGCTTAGGTCATGATCTCGCGGTTCGTGGGTTCGAGCCCCGCGTCGGGCTCTGTGCTGACTGCCAGCTCAGAGCCTGGAGCCTGTTTCAGTCTGTCACTCCCTCTCTCTCTGACCCTCCCCTGCTCACGTTGTCTCTCTCTCTCTCTCTCCTGGAAATAAACATTAAATAAATTAAAAAAAAAAAAAAAAAGCAATCCTGAACTGATACACAAAAGCCGTGTAAGGTGGCGATTCCTGTGTAACCCCCACCTCTGACACCCCCATTTTACAGATGGGCCCCCCCTAAGCCACCCTGCCTCTCTCTCACATCGCTGTGATGCCTGTAAGACCAGTGTTCACATCCCAGCTGCCAGATACTGTGGGTCAGCCTCGGGCCCGCCTGGAGTGGGCCCCGAAGCCCGGCATCCCCGGTACCCAAGCAGAACACTGCTCAAGTTCTTCACAGAAGTGCCATTGGGCCTGGATGGCACGCCTGTCACAGAGGCAAAGGAGAAGCCGGAATATTTACAGAGAGCAAACACACCAGCAAACCAAACACAAGCCGGATGGGGTAAAATTTCCCCTTTAAATTGTCTTCCTTTGTCTTTGCCACGTGCAGCTGAGTAGCTGCCAAGAAGGTCCCCAGTGAAACTAAGGATTACGGTTCTCCCGTAAGAAGGGGCCACTGTTCAGCTGCACTGTGACCAGCCTACGCGACTGTCCTGCAGGGCGGGGCCCAGTGGCTGGGGACTCAGCAAGGGCGCCAGACAGCTTGAGTTCAAATCCCGGCTCCATGAACTGTGCCCCTCTCTGTGCCTTACTTTCTTCATCTGTAAAATGGGCACCCTAGGTTGAGGAATACAGAAGCTGGCCCAGGAAGAGCTTGGAGTGGTGCCTGGTACATAGGAGGGGCTAGTGACTGTCAGACACTGTTGTCATGTTTGTGCTGAGAACTTGTTTTCTTTTTTTCCTTTTTTAAAAATATGTATTTATTTTTGAGAAACAAAGACAGACAGAGCACAAGTGGGAGAGGTGCAGAGAGAGAAGGAGATAGAATCCGAAGCAGGCTCCAGGCTCTGAGCTGTCGGCACAGAGCCTGACATGGGGCTCAAACCCATGAACCGCGAGATCGTGACCTGACCCAAAGTCAAACACTTAAGCAACTGAGCCACCCAGGCACCCCATCTTTTTTTGTTTATTTCTTTTAAACATTTAGTTTTGAGAGACAGACAGAAACAGAGCACAAACTGGGGAGGGGCATAGAGAGAGACACACACAGAATCCGAAGCAGGCTCTAGACTCTGAGCTGTCAGCACAGAGCCCAAAGCAGGGCTTGAACTCACAGACTGTGAGATCATGACCTGAGCTGAAAGTCAGATGCTTAACTGACAGAGCCACCCAGGTGCCCCTTTTTGTTTGTTTTTGAGAAAGAGAAAGAGACAGAGTACAAGCAGGGGAAGGGTAGAGAGAGAAGGAGACACAGAATCCGAAGCAGGTCCACGCTGTCAGCACGGAGCCCGACGCAGGGCTCAAACCCACAGATCGGAAGATCACAACCTGAGCCGAAGTCGGACTCTTAACCAACCGAGCCATCTATCAGCCCCTAGAACTTTCTTTCTTTATGTCTGCTTGTAACCAGAAACTGAATCTACTTTCCAGTTTTGGAACATTTTATTTCCTGGCTTCACACTCACTGCCTATGTTAGAATTAACTCCAGGAAGAACCTCCTGGCACAAGAGGCGGACCCCTGACCTTCTCTTCTTGCTTCGGTTTATGCAACTAAAACCCAAGTGTGATCATAGGCAATTCATTTGTCAAGCTCACGGGCAGGTCCGTGTCACTGAGGCAGTGCCGGGAAGCTCCCTCCATCCCGAACGATCTCCCCTCTGACACTGACTGAAATTCCACCATTAGAGCCAGAGGACCCCTAGGAGGAGAAGCCATTTAGAAGCACAGCATCTTGGAGTAAATGCACGTATCCAGGTCAGCGACAGGGAGGCGATCTCAGCAAGGAAAGGGAAGGAAATGCCACGGGCAAAGTCTTAGATTTTCGTGGGGCAGTTGAGAAACCTGCAGCCTCTAAGGGCTGTGAACTCAGTCTCGCCCACCTACGCGCACACACACACACTCGCGCGCGCACGCACACACACACACCCAGATAATCGCTTTACCCCAGCAGTAGGGGCTTAAGCAGCTATGTAGGCTAGCCCCACCCCCACCCCCACCCCCCAGCTGCACCAGCCACCTCTGTCCCGAGTCACTCACGGCTCAGCAAGGGAACTCTTCAGGCCTGGCAGCTGGTGGGGTTCAACAGAGCCAGTCGGCTACCAGTAACACACAACCTCTCTCTCTCTCTCTCTCTCTCTCTCTCTCTCACTCACACACACATATACAGTCGGAGGCAACACACTAGACATGGACACACCGAACTGTCCTCCCAAAGGTATGACAAACGGGGACAAGCCACACAGCATCGTCCTGTCCAGGAGGAGGCTGGAGCCGTGCACTCCCAGAAACAAGGGAGCAGGCGCACACAGATCTCGCCTTCCCACCCCTGGTGTCCCCCCATCCCATCCCTGCCCCTTGCCAGGCATCCCACCCCCAGAAGCTCTCAGCCCCCCTCCTTCACAGGAGCCCCACGTCTACTCCCCAGGTGCCAAGCCCAATCAAGGTCCTCATTCTCCCTCATCCTCTTTCCCGGCGCTCAAGGCCCCCCAGGAATCTTTTCACCCCCGTACTTCCTCTCTTAACTTCCTCTATTAACGCCTCCCCCCCTCCCCCGCCAGCTCTGGGACTGTAAGAACCCAGGAATGAGAATCACGTCTGCTATTGTCTCTCCTGCCTGCACCACAGGGCTGCCCCAACCTTCCCCTCCCCTTGCCTAGGGCTCACCCCTCATCTCCCCTCCTTGGGGAGCCAGCGGTGGCTCTTCTCATTTTCCAGCAAGCGCGTGAAAACAGAGATTAGAGCAATTAGAGAAAAGTCATCGGAGGGCAAGGCAGGAGCCACCACCGCACCTAATTACCAGCTCCAGCAAGACGCAGTGAAGCACAGACTCACTCACATAGATGACAAATTTGCACAAATTCCAAAGCGGGGAGGGGCACGAGGGGGAGCCAAGTTCCACTTTAGATTTCCTTGTTTTCCTTTCAACCTGCTCTCTTGCTGTTTGAAGCAGCTTTCACGTCAAGGCCAAGGCCGCCAAGAGGGGCAGGCAGGGCAGAGATGATCGCAGTCCCATTCTAGAGAAAAAACGACTGTGGCCCAGGAGGTGGGGAGGAACAGATCCAGAGCGTCCAGGCCACAGGACCGCTGTTCCTGGCTGAAGGTGGCCCCCGTCCCCAGGACAGATCCCCGTTGGCTTTCCATCCCATTCTCTGCCCTTCTCTCCCTGAAAATAATCAGCAAAGGGTTGAAATACACAGGCCTGCCGCTGTCTGATGTTCCCAGTGGGCTTGGCATCTGCACATGGGTGACCTTGCCTTTCACCAAATGACAGAATTATTTAATTGACGGCCGCTGTCCCCAGCTGGTCATGTTATGCTGAGCCTGGTAAATGGGCTGTGTACTTTTCCTCCCTGGCAGGGAGGAGTGCAGGTTTTCTCTGCACTGAAAGAATCTGAGCACAGGTGGTCCATTTTCAGGCCCCCCCTTATCCCATTAAGGCTTTTTGAGCCTGGCCTGGTCCCCCACCCCCAAGCATCCTAACCTTCCTGCTGGCCCACCTTGACCTGAGCCTGGCCGGGGCAAGAAGCCAGCAGTGGTGCAGGAGTGACCCCTGGTGACAATAGCCTATACTGCCCACTGGGACTCCAACCAGGGGGTCTTGCTAGACCCGCACACACACCTCCCCGACTGCCTGTCTGGGCAAAGGGAAGAGTGGACATCTGTGGAAGAACCACAAAGACCTGAAGACTGAGGAGGCTGAGAATGGCTCCACTTCTGTCCCAGCGGCTGGCAGCGTTGAGGCTCCTGGGTGGCAGGTGGACACCAGGCATAGTCAAGAAAGAGGGCAGGAAAGATGCTTAGTATCCAGCGAGGCCCATCAGAGCTGCTCAGGAGATGTAGGATGGATAAATAAAAGTGGATGAGTGAATAAATGAATTCATTACTTCCTAAAAGGTGGCGCAAATATCACTACCAATACACAAGCCAACTTTTAGATAATATTGTTTAACTTGTTTAAAAGGAATAAACTTCTTTTGACATGTGTTACTTATAATATATCTGGCCCATCCAATTCATTATATAAAGTGTACTTTTAAACCAGATGCCCCAGGGCACCTGGGTGGCTCAGTCGGTTAAGCATCCAACTTCAGCTCAGGTCAGGATCTCGCAGTTTGTGGGTTTGAGCCCCGCGTCAGGCTCTGTGCTGACAGCTCAGAGCCTGGAGCGTGCTTCGGATTCTATGTCTCCCTCTCTCTCTGCCCCTCCCCTGCTCGTGCTCTCGTTCTCTCTCTGTCTCTCAATAATAAATAAATGTTTTTAAATTTTTTTTAATGTATCTCTGAGCAGGTATGTGGCTCTGACCATCAGGTGGCTGAGGAGGGAGCCCATGTCCTGGGCACTCAGCTTGGGCACCATATTAAGGAGCAGCTTGACTTCACTGACACTTGAGATGGTGAAACTGCCACCATTGGAGGAAGTAAGCCATGTTTGGTGGCCCAGGATCCACACGCTGGGTGAATGGTTGGCCTGAACGAACTTGACAATATCATTCAAGGAAAGAGAAGTGAGCTTATATTTATGTAAACTACTTGAAATTAACACAAAGTTGATGTGTGTTTACTACGATTTTAACATAATGGTTAATTATTTCTCATTTATTCACCCTGCATATCATGTTTTACTTAGCATATGTCTCTACTATCAGTTAATGTATTACATTAATTGCTGTTCAGAACATAGAGACTTTTCTGTCCTGAGTTCATTGACAAGTGAATTCTTCACTTGTTGAAATTTTCATTTATTGGAAACTTCTCCTTTTAAAAAAAAAATTCCCTTATTGAAAACAGTGACTAGTTCATTAGGAACACATATTAACATAAGGTAGTTAATGTAGTTACAATCTGTTTATCTGTTTTAATTGGATCCTGGTTTCCTCACAGCAATTTTCAGTTACCTTGTTGAATAGAAATTGAAGGAGTAAGTGGCTAGGTGTGGGCTCTATAAAGAGGTGCTGTTTGCTTCATAGTCTAGAAAGTGCCAGTTGAGTTAATATTTGATGTGTGCGTTGTTATCTTGTTAGATGCTATTACTAAGAGAAGAGAATTTCCAATAATGAATTTTCATGGCCATTCCTCTGGGAAAGAATGATAGAAATAAGTTCTGTATTATTTGCAAAGATTGGCATACACTTTGAGCTTTGAGTCTGATTTTTTTAGATCAGTTTAATGGTATTCAGATACCACCTATTTTTTAAAACTTTGAACGGATTTGTAAAACATAACGTGTGAATAGATTTGTCACAGCGCAGGGTCAAAAATTAGTTCCATCGATGGCAAGTTATTCGATATTAATTCCATTTTATGAAAAAATGCAGTTAAGTTGCAAATCCCTTAACAGAGTGCAGTGTTGGGCCAATGTTTTCATCGGTATTAGGAAATGTCAGATTAGCATCCCCCAGGAAGACGAAATCTTGGGCACAATGCTGAAAACATAGAGTTTTAAGGCTGTGCCTAGCTCTCTTACGTGGCTACAGGAAATATAAATTGGTACATCTTCTCTCAAGGGCAGTTGGAGAGTATTTATCTAAATGATAAATGCACCTTCTCTCTAATTCACCAGGCCTACTGCTAGGAAATTATCCTCCAAAATCCTCAACACCTGAACATAATAACATGTGTACAAGGTAATTCACTGGAGCATTTATTTGAAGAGCACGTGACTGAAAACAACCTGAACATCCGTCGATAGAGGACCAGTAAATAAAAACCTTGGATAGTGATTCTTTGAAACATTACGTGGTTGTAAAAAAGAATGAAGACTCATCAGCAACAAAAAATAACCCAATTAAAAATGGGGCAAAGGACTTGAGAAGACACTGCCATAAAGAAAATGTACAAATGGCCAATAAGCACGGGAAAAGATGTTCACATCACCAACCATCAGGGAAATGTAAATCAAAACCACAATGAGCTACCACCTCATGCGTATTTGGAGGACTATTAGGAAGGAAGGAAGGAAGGAAGGAAGGAAGGAAGGAAGGAAGGAAGGTAAGAGAGGAGAGGAAGAGAGAGAGAAAGAGAAAGAAAAGAAAGAAAGAAAGAAAAGAAAGAGAAGAGAAGAAAGAAAGAAGGAAAGAAAGAAGGAAGAAGAAAGAAAGAAGAAAGAAAGAAAGAAAGAAAGAAAGAAAGAAAGAAAGAAAGAAAGAAAGAAAGAAAGAAAGAAAGAAAGAAAGGCGCCTGGGTGGCTCAGTCGGTTAAGCAGCTGACTTTAGCTTCAGCTCAGGTCATGATCTCACAGTTTGTGGATTCAAGCCCCGCATTGGGCTCTGTGCTGACAGCTCAGAGCCTGGAAACTGCTTCAGATTCTGTGTCTCCCTCTCTCTCTGCCCCTCCCCTGCTCATGCTCTGTCTCTCAAAAATAAATAAACATTTTTAAAAACTAAAAAAAAGAAAGAAAGAAAGAAAGAAAGAAAATAACAAGTGTTGCCAAGGGTGAGGAGAAAATGAAACACTTGTGAACTGCCAATGGGGATGGAAAATTCCACAGCTACTGTGGAAACAGTGGCAGTTCCTTCAGAAAATTAAATGTAGAATTACCACATGATCCAGCCATTCCGCCCTGAGTATATTCCCAAAAGAATTAAAAGCAGGGATGCAAACAGACATTTGTACACCCATGTTCAAGTGCCCCCTGGATTCACAACGGTATTATTCACAACAGGCAAAATATGGAAGAGCCCCAAGGGTCCATGGATGGACGGATAAACAAAATGTCCGACGCCAACAATCCAAGAGTCTGAAGCCATAAAAAGGAAGGCAGTCTGATATGTGTTGCAGCGTGGATGGACCTCGAACACATTAAACATTATGAAAACCTTTTGGTGATGGTTGCACAACACCGTGAATATGATTAATGTCACTAAATTGTACATTTACAATGGTTAACTGGCACCTGGGTGGCTTCGTCAGTTGAGCGTCTGACTCCTGATTTCCGCCCAGGTCAACGATCTCACAGTCGTGGGATCGAGACTTGCTTTGGGCTCCACACTGAGCATGGAGCCTGCTTGAATTCTCCCTCTCTTTCCCTCTGCCCCTCTCTCCGACCCTCTCTCTCTCTCTCTAAAATAAAATGTAAAAAAATAATAAGAAATAAAAAAATAAAATGGTTAAAATCTGATTTTATGTTATACAGCTTTTAACACAATTTTTAATTTTTTTTAATGTTTTATTTATTTCTGAGAGAGAGAGAGGCAGCACGAGCAGGGGAGGGTCAGAGAGAGAGGGAGACACAGAATCGGAAGCAGGCTCCAGGCTCTGAGTTGTCAGCACAGAGCCCGACACAAGGCTCGAACCCATGAACCGTGAGATCACGACCTGAGCCGAAGTTGGACGCTTAACCCACTGAGCCGCCCAGGAGCCCCATAAAACAATTTTTTAAAGTAATAACGTAAGTTTTAAAAGGGGTGCAGGGATCGAACTTCTCCTCTTTGATAAGAGGTCAGCCTTGGTTACTGGCTTGTAATGAAGCGATGTTGCCTGACTTCCTAGGCCAGGTCATAAGAGGCTATCCAGCACCTACCTACCTCTCTTGGCTGGGAACCCTAAGCTAACACGTCAGAAGTCCAGCCACACAGAAAAGTCATGTCAGAGAGACCTCACCGAGATGGAGACCGATGCCAGCAGGTGTCAAAGGCATGAGAGAGCCTTCGGATGACCCCAGCCCCAGCCCCGAGCCGCCCCAGTTGACACCAAGTGCAGCAAAGACAAGCTGTCCCATGAACCTGCTCAAACTGTACATTCCTGAGCAAAATAAGTGTTGTCGCTGTTTTAAGCCACTAAGTGCTGGGGGTACTTAGTTATGCAGCACTGAGTAAATGGAACAGTAACCATATTACTTATGTATTAGAGTTTATTTCAATTTAATTTAAAAATAATCAGATACAAATAAAACAGATTTAGACTACATAAATGTCTCTTGCCAACCAACTGGTAAATTGGGTGTTTTCTCTCTCATGGTCTGTATCCTGCCTCTACAAAGTCATTAAAGGTGCAGGGATACTTTCACCGGAATACGGAACAAATCAGGGGGAGTCAGTGGGCTGGAGAGAGAGAGCTGACTAGAAACACATGCAGGCTGGGATCTTGACCCCAGAAGGCGAGGATATGGGTAGGAAAGACCAAGTTTGCTGGAGCTACATAGTATGAAGGGAGAGGTTTCCAACCCAGTAGGGCCAAAAATGCAAGATAAACTTGGTCAGGGCACCTGGATGGCTCAGTGGGTTCAGCGTCCAACTCTTGATTTCAACTTGGGTCCTGATCCCAGGGTCACGGGATCAAGCCCTGCATTGGGCTCCATGCTGAGCGTGGAGCTTGCTTAAGATTCTCTCTCCCTCTGCCCCTCTTCCTCCCTCCCCCATAAAATTAAAATTTTTTTTAAAAAGCAAATCTGGCCAGCAGTTCCTCGAAATAAAATACAGAAGGTGGAGAAGTTATATGAGTGATGTACATATCACACAAGCTGGGATTTCGAGAAGCTTGAGATGGAAGTTACATGGCCGAAGCAAGAGAATTTCAGATCAGGACCATTGAGGGGCAAAAGGTGTATTAGTTAAACCTAGAAGAAGTTAAGAACAAAAGGATTATGTGTGCCCCAAAGAGCCTCCACTGTCTCCTCCCTGTGTATGCCCTCATCACACCATCATGTTCTGGAATTCTTACTTGTTTGTTTACCTGTTTGTTTTCTCTCCCTGTATTAGTCAGGCTCCGCTAAGCACTGTAATAAGCATCCCAAACCCAAGACCTCAACTCAACACAAGTTCATTTCTGGTTCTTCTGACGATTCAGCGCAGCCCTTTGGTGGACAGATCTCCATGGGGATCCTCCACGGGTTCTTCCCATCGCCATGTGCTGCCCTCCCCTAACCCACGGTCCTCACCAGCCAGACAGTAATGAGAACAGGGACCTCTCATGTGGAGAGTGTTACAAGGAGAGCACATCCACCAGCCCAAACTCAGTCACATGGCCCCCCTCACTGCAAGGGGGGCTGGAAGTGGAGTCCAGCTGGGGGCCAGAAGGAAGAGAGGAAGTACCATCTCTGCCCTACACCCCCAGTATAAGATCCCTGGGTGCCAGCTCTCATCCACCTAGTTCATGGTACCTGGCATCATTATGCATGGCATAAATCTGGAGTCTATCAGCAAATTGGTGGTGCTTGTGCTGTGTTGCGGGCTCTGGACTGAGTGAGTACTTTCCCTGCAAATGCCCTGGGATGAGGAGGAGGTGTCATCGCTCCCATTTCTCAGACTGGGAAACTGAGGCTCCAGTAGCTAAGCAGCATGCACAAGACCATATAGCTAGTCTGTGCCAGGGTCAGGTCTCAGACCCAGGAGGCCTCTGCTACTTGATGTCTGTTTTTTCCACTCCCCTGGCTGCCTCTCCAGTACACACACTTGCCAACTTGGGGTCTGGTTATCTTCAAGGCCACTCTCCTTTCTAACAATCAATGAACCATGTTTGACAAGCTGTGGGTCCTTTGGGGCGGCAGCTGTATCTTGCTCATCCCTATGTAACCCTTGGCTACCAGCACAGCAGGCACTCAAACCATGTTTGGGGGATCAATTTGTTCACACAGGCTCAGGCTCCATGCTTTGCTGCTTGCACAGTATGGGGGTCACTTACATCTTATACAAGAAATGTAGGGGATATTTATTATATGGCCCTTCTCTATGCAGTCAAAGCTGTCTCGACAGCAGGACCAGTGCTTGCCCTGAAACTCATTCCTGAAGCACATATGAGGGTTACGTGACAAGGAGGTCAAGGCCACAAGTGTCACCTCTTCCACTTCTGGATTGGACCATGAGCAATACACACATACACACAAAGAATGCTCTGCCCCAGCGAGTCCCGGGAAGAATACATGGAGGTGGCACTGAGGCTTCTGTCCGTGGTGCTGAACTCACGTCAACCCCATCTCCTTCTCTAGCCCAGCAGCAACTTACAAGCCTCCTAGGGAACCAGGTGAACGTATAGATTCCCTGGCCCGTTCTTTGGAGACTGGGATTCTGAGGACCTAGGATGGGGTCTTGGAATCCCATTGTACCAAGTACCCATGATTCTAATACAGCCATCCTGGTACTGGCTAACATTGACTCAGTCACTGAAATGGCCATTGGTCTTCATGAAGTGCCTGCTATGTGCCCAGCACTGCACTAGATACTCTGAGGCACAGAAATGCATCTGGCAGAGCCTCTGCTCTGGCAGAAACTTACAAAGTTGTTCCAGAGGAGATAGAGAGGCAAGAAGGGAAACCACTCTCTCTGTCTTATGAGGACACTGTGCTAGGTACATACTTCACCTTTATCCTGCAAGATGTGATTAGTAGTCACCTGGAAACAGTAGTCCCCATAACCATAGCCAACATTTGTGTCCTTCCTTGGGGCCTCCCTAGCCCTCTCTGCAAGGCGGTATGTGACGCATTCTCCTCCTTCTGATCTCCTCGTGGCTCAAGACCCAGATCCACCATCACCTCACACATCAAGTCTTCCTAATGCCTGTTGCCCTGTAGGCCCTCCAGATTTGAGTCTTTCCTCCTTGTGCTCCATGGTCTTGTTTCATCATTGCGACATGATGAACCATGCTTCAATATGTCCCAACTAGGATCTGAGCTCCCTCTTTTTCATTTTTCATTTTTTATTTATTTCTAGGAGAGAGAGAGAGAGAGACAGCGTGAGCTGGGGAGGGTCAGAGAGAGAGGGAGTCACAGACTGAAACAGGCTCCAGGCTCTGAGCTGGCAGCCAGCACAGAGCACGATGCGGGGCTCGAACCCAAGAACCGCGAGATCATGACCTAAGCGAAAGTCGGACGCTTAACCGACTAAGCCACCCAGGCACCCCGGATCTGAGCTCCCTCTTGAGGGTCAGGCTTCAACTGGATTCCCCTGTGTAACCTCTAACACAGGGATGCTTCCCCCTACTCACCCAAAGGAGGTGAGCAGTAAATTCTTATTGGATGGATGGCTAGGAGGAGGGGTGAGTGGGTGGGGGGATGTGCCCAATGACTGCGCCCAAGGAGAAGGCCCCTGGGTTACAAAACAGCTGGAACAAGTGCTCAGAACCAAAAGAAATCAGGGTACGCCTTGGGGAAACCAGGCAATGGGCCAAATGCCATTCAGGCAGGGCCAGCTTCTGGTCAAGGTCTGCCTCTCCTTTCTCTGGGTGTTTGGGGAGAACAGGAAGAGGAACCAGGACGGCTGTGTCTGATGAGAACAGATGTTATCTGGCCCTGAATGTGGGACATGGGGGGAGAGGAAAGGGAAGGGGGAGACCGAGAGCCAACAAATGGAACATCCACAGACCCTCTTCATTTCACTTTTTATTACAGAAAGTTTCAACACACCCCAAAGTAAAGGGAACAGCATAATGAACCCCCATGAGCCTGTCACCCAGCTTCAAAGCTACCCCTATTTTGCCACTCTGATTTCATTCCTCCCCTCAAGTTCTTTTTTAAAGAAAATTCCAGACATTATACATTTCACCCATAAATATTTCAGAATGTATCTCTTATATATTAGAACATTTCTTATTAAAAAAAATAAAATAAAAAAGAACCTCGGGGCACCTGGCTGGCTCAGTTGGAAGAGTATGTAACTCTTGATCTTGGGGTCATGACTTCAAGCCCCATGTTGGGTGTATAAGATTACTTAAATAAAGAAATAAACTTAAAAAAAAGAACCTCAATATCATTATCATACCTAATAAAATGAACAATTTCTTAATACCATCTAGTACAAAGTCTATGTTCAAGTTTCTTCATTTGTCTCAGAAACACCTTTTTAGGGGCACCCAGGTGGCTCAGTTGGTTACGCGTCCAACTTCGGTTCAGGTCATGATCTCACAGTTTGAGGGTTCGAGCCCCACATCAGGCTCTGTGCTGTGGTGACAGCTCAGAGCCTGGAGCCTGCTTGAGATTCTGTGTCTCCCTCTCTCTCTGGCTCTCCTTGCTCTCTGTCTCTCTCTCTCAAAAATAAACATTAAAATTGTTTTAAAAAACACCTTTTTAGTGCCCATTTATTTGAACCATGATCTAAACAAGGTCCATGCACTGCATTTGGTTCCAATGCCTTTTCAATCTTTTATCATCTCTAATGGTCCCTCCTTCCTACCTTTTTGATACCATCTTACTTGAAGAAACCAAGTCCATCGTGTGGACTTATCCCCTTTGTTGACGTGGTGGCCTGAACTCTCATGGTGTCATTTAACATGTTCCACTGACCCCGATTTCCTCCAAACTGGCATGTAGATCCAGAAGATTGGCTGGCGTAGGGTCAATTATTTAGGCAAGCAGGCCTCCTGGGTGGTGTCATTTCCTTCCTATGGCATCATGTCAGGAACACTTAAGGACAGACTTTCCCTTTTGAGGTGACAGTAAACATGATGAGCATCTCCAGGCTGATCACCCACCTGGGTGAAACCACCTGGGCATCCACCAGGGCAAACAAGGAGGCCACTGTACCTACCACCAGTGGGCGAGGAGGCCACTGCGGTAACACAGGCGACATTGACAATGGCCCGGACCCGGATGGTGGAGTGGAGGTGATGGCCAGTCCAGCACCCCTGCAGCCCCCCCTTTACAGCCGAGAATGTGGAACTCAGAGAGGGCGGGGAGCTGTTGTTTCTTGAGCAGGCAGTACCTGCACCAGGAGCTTTCTCTGCAGCGTTTCAAAACCACACAGCACACAGTGTAAAAGTCACTGCGTCTATCCCACTGGTGGGGCCGGCGAATAGTAAAGTCACCTGCCCAAGGCACAGAGCCACAGGTGGAAAGGAGAGAACTCTCCAGAGGTGTCCCAGGTTGCTTCAAACCTTGCTTCTGGCGCCTCTAAGCCCTGGGACCTAGACCAACGGCCTTCTCCCTCTTTGTGCCTCAGTTTCCTAATCTACAAAATGGGAACGATACTTGCCCAAGACCAATACTGGGTGGTCCAACCTTGTCCCTTCCCCCTGACAATCCTGCCCGTGGGGCCCACGTGGGCCACCTTAGTCCACAGTGCAAGCAGCTTTATACTCTCCCATACA
Source organism: Proteles cristata cristata (assembly GCA_017311185.1). Lineage (NCBI taxonomy): Eukaryota > Metazoa > Chordata > Mammalia > Carnivora > Hyaenidae > Proteles > Proteles cristata. The sequence goes on along the minus strand of JAESUZ010002068.1, from coordinate 1,099,226 downwards.
GACACACAAAGGGTTAAATCCAGACACCGTCCTCCCTTCCTCCATCCCAATTCTGATCCTTGCTGACTCTGCTCCCCCTCCCTAGCACAGCTATTCTGGGACAATGGAGGCAGCAGATGGCCCAAGCCCTGTTCCCTCCACCCGACCCCCAGGATCTGGGAACAACCCGCAAATCTGCTGCGGCTTCTAAAAAGCAGGCCGGCCGGCAGCCTTCCACACGCAGGTCGGAGAGGACAGCAGCTGTGGGACACACACACCCCCATCCCCCACCAGGGCTGCAGGGCCACAGCCACCCCCACTCAGTTCACGCCCCACAAACCCAGCATCAGGTTAGCCCAGAGAGAAAGGAGGCCTTGGAAGAGCCCAAGCAGCCCGACTCTGCACTTGACCTGCTGTGTGACCACAAGCACATGGCGGTCCCTCTCTGGGCCTCAAGCTCCTCCTTGGAAGCCAGGGCTGAGGCACGGAACTGGTGTACAGTGGTTCCAAAGGTCCCAGACAGAGCTGCATCAAGGACAAGGTCCTTCAAGGGCTGGAGTCTGCTCCAAGGAGTCCCCAGGCCTGGCTGCCTGGCTCAGAGTCCCTCCGTGCCTCAGAATCTCTCCTGTCTTCCCTCCTGCCCCCAGCCCAGAGCCCCACAGTGGCCCCAACTTCCAACATCACGGACAATGATGTGTGGGGAGAAGAGGCCTCTCATCCCTAGGCTTCCCCACCAGCATTCCTGAAATTTTACCACCATCACCTTCGTTCATTCACGCAAGCTCTCTGGGACCTGCAATCCTAAGGGTGTTCGCATTGACTCGTCTCCTGCCTTGGCTGTCAAACTGTCCCTTTATCGGACACCAGAGGCCGACCCCCTCAGCTGAGGCTCTTCTCGGCCTCTCCCAATTCTCTCTGGCTGCCCCCAGCTCAGGCTCTGAGGGCAGAGAAAAGGAGAAGGCCCTCCTGTCACACCGGCACCTCATAGCATACACACAGTCACACATACATACGTTGTCCCACACATGTGATGTGGGCACACACATATATACACCACACATGTCCTTACGCACAGATCTGCGTAGAGAGGGGCATGCCACACACACACACCCTCGCACACCCTGGCTCACCGTGACCTGAGCCCACACTAGTAACGGCCACTGTCCGCTGTTCACCGAGCCCTTCCTTCTCGGTGCCAGGCTCTGTGCATCTCACCCGGATACCAATCCATGAAGAGGGTATTCCCTTTCTTATCTGTAAAGTGGGCACACAGCCCAGAGAGACCAAGTGGATTCCTCAAGGTCACACAGCCAGTAAGGCCAGAGCAGAGACATCTAGCTCAGGACCGGATGAACGCCACCATCCCCGCTGGGACAGACAGAAATAAGACCCTGCCCCAGCCAGGAACGTGGCAGCCACACGTAGCAAGACACTGGACCAAGGGAGGTTTAAACGAATCAGGGTTTAATTTTCTCATGGAACCAGATGCCAAAAGGGACAAGCGTGCGTGATTGTCACAGCCCTCCCTTCACGACAACAAGGCAGCCGCCCCAGACCCAGACATCACACCCACATTCGCAGTGTGAATATGGGGTATTGGGCTCCAGAGACTTCCCCAGAAGCCTCTGCATCAGCTTTGTTTAGTTCACACTTGACAGACTGAGCAAGGGAGGCTGGGCGAGGGAGCAGAATGATCATCACGACTGGCTGGGGTCCATCACGACCCGTGCTCTGAGTCCGGGCACGCCGATACTCCAAACAACACGGGATCTGGTTGCAAGGGGTGGGGAGCAAGGAGCTGGAGACCGGCCAGCAACACCGGTATGTGCACAGACCCCGTGTTCTGCGTTATTCCACCTACGTCCCCTCACTGGCTGGCGGTCCAGCCGAGGGAGCCAGGAGTAGGCGGCCCAGTGCTCGGCCCCAGGGGGAATGACACAGACCAGAGCTGGGCGTAGAAGGCCAGGCCCCACCAGGGGCCCACGTAATTCTCTAGAGGGTTAGGATCCCTGAGCCCCAGCCCAGCTCAAGCCCTCCCCTCCCCCCCCTGCCATGCTTATTCAATTCAGCCACTCAAGGCCCATAGAAGCCCAGCCCCTGGGGCCTGTCTCCCCGCACCCAGTGCACCTGTTCTCTGGGCCGTCCAGTCCACTTCCCCAGGGCCTTGCATGCCTTCACTGCCAGCCACCATCCAACCCTGAGCTGGCCCACTGCACAGAGGCCGTGCCAGGGACTGTCCACCAAAGGGCACCCGCCATAGGTCCCCAGGGCTGCCTGGGAGGCCAAAGGATAACCAGAGGCCTCAGCCTAATCTTTGCCCAGCAGGTCAGGGTTCACCTGGCCACCAGCTGCGGGCACCAAGGAGTATCCGGATAGAGGAGACAATGGAGGGAACGAAACCTGCGGAGAGACCGGAAATGGACAAGATGGTCACCATGATCCCCGTGCTCAGGCCACGGGCTCCTGGGGGCGCACACGTCACAGAATTTCTCCACCACGGCACTATTAACATTTAGGGACAGATAATTCTTTGTTGTGGGTGGTCTGGGCATCATGGGATGTTTTGCAGCACCCCCGGCCTCTACCCGCTAGATGCCAGTCAAAAATGTCTCCTTGGAGGGGCGCCTGGGGGGGCTCAGTCAGTTAAGCATCCAACTTCAGCTCAGGTCATAACCTCACAGTTAGTGAGTTCGAGCCTCGCGTCGGGCTCTGTGCTGGCAGCTCAGAGCCTGGAGCCTGCTTCGAATTCTGTGTCTCCCTCTCTCTCTGCCCCTCCCCTCCTCACGCTCTGTCTCTCTCTCCTTCAAAAATAAATAAACATTAAAAAAATTTTTGTGATGTCTCTAGACATAGCCAGGTGTCCCTGGGGCAGGGCGGGGGGAGCGGAGGGGAATGGTCCTACTGAAAACCAACGGTTTAGAGAGACTTCAAAGGCCAGGGATGCCATGAAGAGACCCCAGCTGAGGCTAGACTATCCACTCACATGTATCTGAGTCCCCAGTCAGCTCTAGCTCTTTTAGGCAGGAGCCTTTGGATTCTAGAATCTTCAGGCTTAGAGGGAACTAAGCATCCACTCTTAAAGCTCTTGGTAGTACAGCCACAGCTCAAACACCACCCCTGGGGAGCCCACCCCGTTAGAAGGCAGTTCCTTTCATCTCAGAAATTTGAATGTTTTCCCTGTGTTGAGCCAAACTCTTCTGCCTCTTTGTAATGGCCAACTTGTTCAATACAGCCCTGGCCTCAGGGCCTTTGAACAGTTGTGAGCCCTCTGCTCCATGCACACCGCTCTGCAGAACTTCAGAACCAGGTTCCCCCAAGGCTCTCCATACTTCAGGTCAATCTGAAGTCCAGAGCGAGCCTACAAGGCTTGGGGAGGCCCCTGCCTCATCTCCCACCAACTACCGCAACGGCATCCCTGGGCAGGCCCGCCCGCCCAGCACATCAAGTCACGGGCTGTGCTCTCACAGGCCTGATCGCCCTGCGGCCTGTTTGAGGGCAGAACCGGAAGGTGCCTCGGTGGCATTTGAATCCTCTTTCCAACCATCCACCCTCTGAAAAGAACCACTGAAGACTGTCAAAGAAACAACGAGCCTACAAAAGCTGAAGTACAAATTTCCCATCGGGGCCTGAAATTTTTCCATTAGAGCATCTCCTTTGCTCAGTGAAGGCGTGTCAGTCTTCTGGAGCCTCGTGAAGAATCCCAGCGGGTCAGGACTGGGGGAGCCCTCCAGATCCACCACACACAGCCTCCTTGTCAAACGGGGAGACTATGGCCCAGAGAAAGCAAGGTATTTGCCCAAGGTCACACAGCAACCCTGGGGCGGAACAGGGACTGAACTCCATTCCTTCCACTCCCGGCTCTCTGCTCTCAGCCACCAGGGCCTTCCTTCCCTTTCAGGGTCTCCCATCTCTGGATGCCTGGATTCAGCCCCCATTCCTCCAATCCTATGCTTTGAGCCCCCAGACTCACCTGGAAGGGTCCTCCTCAGGGGAGAAGGGGCCTTCGAGCTTAATGACATTGAGCTTCCCCTCAAAGACGCCATAGCTGAGGGTGACCTGGGCAGAGAAAAGCAGTCAGAGAAGAAGGTGCATGTTGGTGGGCTGTCCCACTGGGGGCCCCACAAGGGGGCAGTGTTTGACCAGAACCAGGGAAGGCACGTAAGACCCTGTGGGGCGCACTGCGCCTGCGTTGCCTGTGTCCGCACCTGAAATCCCACCCTTAGCCCTGAGAGTGTGGCTGCGGGTCCACCCCACTCCACAAGGCACCTCAATCTGGTAGGCCATGGCCATGCCCAGGCTCCATATGCATCCCCAACGGTCCACCTTTCCCGAGAGGCTGGAATGAGTCCCTTGCCTACAGACCAGGAAACTGAGTCTCAAAGGGGGTAGTAAATTCCCGGAAATTCCATGCTTGGACAGAGCTTGCCTGAGACTGTGGGGCCATGGCCCTCCCTCTCCTCCAGGAGCCTCAGGTCACTTCACTTGCAATGGGGACATGAGATCACGTCCCTTGTCAAGAGATAGTGGAGGCTTAGGGGCCATCCGGGCAGGGTTCAAATCTCCTTTTTGCCCTGTGCCTTGGCTACTTCAGCTCTCTGGCCTTAGTTTCCCTGCCTACAGAATGGGAATGTTAACACTGACCTCATGTGAACGTTTTAAGGAACCAGAGAGTTAAAGCAGATAAAGGCACCAGCCTGGTGCCTGGCACAGCGGGCATCCTGGGAAGTCCCAACCATTAGGGTACCTGGCTCGAGCTGCCCCAAATCTGTCCCCACTTCCTGGCTTCAGGCCCTGCGGTCCTATGGGGACCCGACCCTGTGCCCCGGTACCGGGACTGCAGAATCAACACTAACTCTTGGCTCTGGTGGGAGACAAGTGCGACCCAAGCAGGCCTTCGGCCGATGCGCGCCCGCCCCGGGACTGGGCAGGAGGAGGAGCTCTCCTCTGGTGGGCGTGGTGGGAACCTGGGGCTGCCGTCTTCCCAGCGTGAGGGGCGAGCCTGCCCGAGGGTGAGCCCAGCGTCAGGGGAGACAGATGACAATGGGCACCGTGTGAGCACGCATACTCAGCCGGAACTAGCACGCCAGCCCCCGGCTTCTCGGGAACATGAGCCCATACGCACACTTGACTGACCAGGCTGTGTTGCGTTTCTGTCCCTTGCTACCAAAGGACTCTGACTCGAGCTGTTGGGTGGGGGATCCCAGGGGCTTTCCCAGGCAGGATCACCTACAAGAATGGTCACCCATGAGCAGGAGGGTGGCATCTGCCAGGTGCTGGAATGGGTCCCCCTCTCCCAGCTGGACCTTATGCCTAAGGTTTCCCACTAAAGATCTGGTCTTTCCCAGCAACCTCTGCGTTAAAAGAAAGCAGGGGGCTATAACCTTTGATGAAGGGGGGAAGACCATCAGGCAATGTTGCAAAGGGCAGGCCTGGCCCCTTCGGAGGGCCGGGGGAGGCTGGAAGGCTGAAGAAGGGTCAGAGGGACAAGGGGGAGCAGGGAGGAAGGGGAGTGCTCGCAACCTAAAGGCCAGCTTCCTCTGGTCCGTGCAGGCCCTTCTAGCTGGCATTCAAGGGCAGATCAAAGAACTTGAGCAACACATAACCCTTGAAGGGCTGGAGGTGGAGAGGGCTGAGTCACTGCGTGCCCTGCTGAGGGCCCTTTGCTACTGTGGGCCTCAGTTTCCCCAACAGTAGGAGACAGCCCCTACACACCCCTCCCCCGCTGTCCCCAGGCCAGCTCACCTGCTCTGGGAGCTGGGCAGCCCCCAGCAGCTGCAGGGTCTCCAGGTGGGAGTGGAAGAGGGGGCTGGGCTGCAGGTGGCCCCCCAGCTTGCACTCGACAATGTAGCCCACGGTGCAATCGTCAGGCAGCCGGATGAGAGCAGATGTTTCCACGAAGCGGGGGCCACTGAGAGACAGATTCGTGCTGTGGTCCCTGGCCCAGGCCCTCAACACCTAGAGCCCCCACCCCTGCCTCCCAGAAGACCCTCCCTCCTCCAGGGCCAGCTCTACCATGCGCCTGCAGCGCCCTGTGTGGCCTTGGGCAAGCTGCCAACCTGGGGAGCCTCAGTATTCTGTTCTGTGAAATGCGCATGATAAAGCCTTCACAGGGCCATTGTGTAGGTTAAACGGAAGAGTGGTGAGAAGAAGCCCCTTCTAGATGTATCCCTTCCTTTCTTTACATTCATTCACTCATCCACTCTTTGCTGAGCTTAGGGATCTAGCTGGTGGCAGGCGCTGTGCTAGAGCTGCAGAGACAGAGGTGAGAAAGAAACGCTTGCTGCCTCACCAGCAGCCTCTACTCGGAAGGGAGATGGGGGAGCAGGTCGTTTTAGAGTAGGACTGGCACTGAGTCAGGGAAGCATGAGGCCTGGGAGATGCAGGGAGGGTAAGGTGGGCTTCCCGGAGGAGGTGACCGTCTTTCGTTTTGCTTTTGATTTAATCCCAACAATGGGAGTCTTTAAATGGAGTCTTACAGGATATTCCGGAGTCAGCTGGATGTTGAGGAGGGAAGGAGCAGACCCCATGAACTCCCCTGAGGGCCAACTGCCCCCCTGCACGGGATGCCTGACTGAGGGGACCAGTGGGTGCAGAAACCCAGCCTTCCCTCCACATCCCAGGCTGTGCCTGAGGGCTACACCTGCCCAGATGGGGTACCTTTTCCACTTCACACAAATGTACCCTAAAGGTGGGCAGAAGCCCAGCTGGGGGCACCAGGCACAGGAGGGACCCCCCCCCCAGTCACATGTACGTTTTCTGCTGTCGACAAGCCCCAAGATAGTATTACCACCTCTAACCAGGACCCAAGCCCTGTCCCCCCTCCCCCTGGCCTGGGAGGACCCCTCTGACCCCTCCCATCCAGGTCAGAGCGGGCCAGGGTGGTCTAGTGGCAAAGTATGCAGACCCTGGAGTCAGAGCCAGCAGCTGAGTGACCTTGGACCTGGGTGACCTTGGACGAGTCACTTGCAAAGCCTCTCAGAGCCTCTGTCTCCTCAGCTGTGGAAAGAAGGCTGACACTCCTCCCTCCCAGAGGCTGTGATGACTCTTGGTGAAGCACAGGCCTGGCTCGGAGTCAGCCCTCGATACGAGGTAGTGACACTGATATTGCTATTAACAAGAGCCTCTCCAAGCCGACCTCGAGAGGCCAGGCCTTTGCACTTCCTCTCTAGATACCAGTACCTCACCCCATGCTGGGGGCTTCCACTACCCTGGGGCCCCCTTCACTCCGGGGGCCTCTAGGGCCATCCCATTTCAAATGCCACCTCCTCCAGGAAGTCTTCCTCCCATTTCCAAGCAGAAGGCCCCACGTCTTCCTTCCTCTGAATGCCCCTACACTTGGCCTTCACATCCCCTGTGACATTTACCAGTAAGAAGAGGCCTGCAAATGGGACTTAATATCTGCCAGGCTCAGACCAGGCACCAACCTAAACATTTCCCCATTTAGCCCTCACAGCAGCCCTCCAGCTATTATATTATTAGGCTTTTTTTGTTTGTTTGTTTTGTTGTTTTTTTTAATATTTTTATTTATTTCTAGGAGAGAGAGACAGCATGAGCAGGGGAGGGTCAGAGAGAGAGGGAGCCACAGACTGAAACAGGCTCCAGGCTCTGAGCCGGCAGTCAGCACAGAGCCCAACGCGGGGCTCGAACCCACGAACCGCGAGATCATGACCTAAGCGAAAGTCGACTAAGCCACCCAGGCACCCCTATATTATTAGGTTTTACAGATGGGGGCACTGAGGATCCCAGAGATGACAAGCTGCCTGCGTGTGGTAGAGTGCACTCAGCAGTGCACCCCTGAGGGCAGGACGGCAGGTGGCTGGCGCACTGCTAACTGTGTGACCCTGAGACACAGCACAATGGCAGGCGGCTTCTCCGCAGCGCAGTCCTGCGCCCTTCCTGCTGCAAAGGCCCCCACGCCAGGCCCTACTCTCCTCACCTCCCGCCGGGAGGGGTTTTGCTTACCTGGCCCATGGGGCCATCTTCAAGGCCAGTTTGCGGTTGATGCAGAAGCCAGCACCCCCCGTGGCAAACCAGAACTGTACCAGCCTCTGGGGGGAGAGGGGGAGAGGGCCAAGGGGCAGGGTGAGCCTGGGGGTGGGGGTCACCGGCCGGGCCGCTCCTTACCACCAACCAGCATGGTTCCCACCCTTTGTATTTCACATTTCACTCAAGTCCTGCTACAGTTTGACATTATTCAGCCCATTTTATAGACAGGCAAACCAAGGCCCAAAGTCGCAGAGCTAATTAAGAGCGAGGGGGTCACCACTCAGACCCCAGTCTGGTTGGATTTCAGTTAGAGAGAGAATATGCGCCATATTTGTCTGCTCCCCCCTTCCCCAGAGAAAGGCCTCCTCTACCTCACCCCATGGGGTTCAGGGGGAGCTGCCAGACACGGCACCAGCTTCTCTGGGCCACAGACATGGGTAGGCGCCCTGGGAATGGTGTATCACAAGGCCACACTCCTTGACCCAGTGACTGGCTCAGTGGCAAGGCACATGACTTTGGCCAGAGTTCTTCCCTGAGCTCCGTATGCTAAGTGTGAGGAAGAGATGCTTTCTTTTTTTTTTTCTTAAATTTTTTTTATTTTATTATTTTTTTTTCTGAGAGAGACAGAGTGAGCAGGGGAGGGTCAGAGAGAGAGGGAGACACAGAATCTGAAGCAGGCTCCAGGCTCTGAGCTGGCTGTCAGCACAGAGCCTGACACGGGGCTCGAACCCATGAACCGCGAGTTCATGATCTGAGCCGAAGTCGGACGCTCAACCGACTGAGCCACCCAGGCGCCCCAACAGGGTCACCAGACTTGGGAGCTATAGTCCCCACACCACCGATAACAGGCCACAGGCACTGGCCTCACCGCTTACAGCTCCTGGGATGGAGAAAGCTTTTCTGCACAAGGAGAGAAGGAAGCCTCTGGCGGAGTAAAGAGAGAAGGACAGGCGAGCCTGTGAGCCCCTGAGGCCAGCAAACCCCTTGAAATCTCAATCTCAGAAACCAATAACGCACTTTTGGGGTGTAAACCGCCCTGTCCCCACCTCCTCTGTGAGGATCCGTGAAGCCAGAAGCCCTGAGCCTCTCTAAGGCTTTCGGCAAACACTGTACCCTCTCAGCTGTACCACCTCTCCACTAACAGGTTCCCTAAGGGTACCTTCTCCCAAGTACACAGTTGGCGCTTAATTAATGCATGTTGCATTGGGTTGGGTTATCCTCCTTGATGCAGTAGTGAGAACCCTGGGCAGGAAGTTGGGAAGAATGACTCTGGGACCTCGGCCTCCTCCACTGCACAGCTGTGTCACCTTGAGAAAGTTACTGCTCCTCCCTGGATCCCAGATTTGTCACTTGCGAGTGCATCTGCCCCAGTTGTGAAATCCAGTGGTTCTCCTGGCCCTGTGTCCTCCTCCTGAGGACCTCTATGAGCTACTTCTAGAAATGCCACCCTCTTAGAGCAGAATAAACAGATTCTTAAGGACCTGGCACACAATAGGTGTCCCATTAATGCTTGTTTAATGAGTTTTGGGTTCAGGGTGTTACCTCCCAGATAATTAAAGTAACAACATCAGTCACTGTATAAGTGCCTAACCCTGAGCACTGATATACGGGGTCCTGTCCTGCAGATGAGCGGACCAGGTGCAGAGAACCGAGGTCCCAGAGCTGGGACTGAGCCCACACCGGAGCTCTCGCCCCCCTCTGCTGCCCCCCCAACCCAGAGGGTACCCCAGAATCCAAACAGGCTGGGACACTCTGGGGCAGTGTCTTGGGATCCCACTGAGGAGTTTATGCAAGAATATTACTGCACATTCCAGACTCAGGGCCTGGGTGTGCCCAGCAGCACTGAAACTGCACAGGAAGCATCAGGCTGAGAGATGAAGGCCCAGCTGGGTTGGGTACCGATCACTAACACTTACTAGTGTCATTATGTGTCAGGTCCCATCCCAAGCACTCGGAGAGATGACCTCGCTGAATTATTTCTTACTTTGGTCACAACCACCCTGCCAGGTGGGGACCGCAATCGCCCATTTCGCAGGTGAGGAAACTGAGGCCCAGAAAGGTGGGATGACTTCAACAAAGGTCACGACGCCAGGAGGCGGCAGAGGTGGCCTATAAACCCAGGGAGTCAGGCTCCAGAGCAGAGTTCGCAAACCCTACATCCAAGCGGGCGATGGTGCAGGAGCATGGAGCACCCCCTCTGCTCACCTGGAGCAGACTCACACACACACCCCCAGGGCCCGGGAGGATTTAATTAGGGCTCAGAGGCCGATTAGCCGCTGATAATTAAGGTTTTGTGTTTCCCTGATGAAGCAGATGGTGAGCCAGGGAGGCAGAGAGCCCTGAAGCCCCGGGCTCCTGCTCCAGATGCCGCCTCGGGGGGGGGGAACCCCCTGACTAGCCTTTTCCCTGGGGCCAAGGGAGCCCCCTAGGGGCCTGGTGGGGCCTGGGGACCCGGAAAGAGCCATGCTACACACTTCTACTAAAACCTGCGTCCCTATTTATGTGAAAGTCAAATTTAACTTTCATCCAGGTTTTTGGGGTTGTTTTTTTCCCTAAATCTGACAGTCCTCATTAGTGCCCATCTAGGTCTGAAGCTGAAGCTGGGGACCCCGTTGGGCCAGATGTCACCCCTTTAGTCTGTAGCGAGGAGAGGTGCCCAGGGGAGGGGCTCAGAGGCCCACGGGCAGCGCAATGACCAGCTGGCCCAGCAGCTTCCGCACTTGAACAGCGGGTGCAGCTGCATGAGTACATGACAACACGGGGTGGGGAGGGTCAGGAAGCCTCAGCTCACCCCCCCCACCCTCCACACCCCTTCCGCTGTGTGACCAGAACGACCCGCTGTGTGACCTCCACAGTGACGGAGGCCGTACTATGTGACGGAGTCCGTGCCTCACCTGCATTACCTCCGTCTCCCCATTTCACGGAGGCGAAGACAGGATCAGACACACAGCAAGCGTGAGAGCCCGAAAACCCACCAGACTCGGCGGCCCCGCCCCCGTCTGGCCCCGCCCCCGTCTGGCCCCGCCCCCGTCTGGCCCCGCCCTCCGGCCTGGCCACAGCCCACACCCGTGGCCCTTGCTCGAAGAAGGAAGGGAGGGACCCACCGTGCGGTTGTGCGGCCTGGGCTCGGAAGCGCGGATAGGCCGGTTCAGGCTGGGCCGGCCTACGTAGACGTCGCGGGTCTGCGGGAAGGTTTTTAGCAGCTTCAGCAGTGGCCTTGGGTTCACATAGTTGTCGTCATCCACGTGGCAGAACCACCTGCGGGGACACGGGGGGGGGGATGGTAAGCTTGGAGGAGGGTTCCCAAGGGTTGCCAGCCCACCAGACTCCCTTTTGCACCCCCCACAATATGTCAACAAAATTAGGGAGAGTAGGGGGCGCTTGGGTGGCTCAGTCGGTTAAGCGTCAGACTGCGGCTCGGGTCATGATCTCGTGGGTTCGAGCCCCACGTCGGGCTCTGTGCTGACAGCTCAGAGCCTGGAACCTGCTTCGGATTCTGTGTTTCCCCCTCTCTCTGCCCCTCCCCAACTCATGCTCTGTCTCTATCTCTCAATAATAAATAAATGTTAAAATATGTTTTTTAAAAATTAGAGAGAGTAGCAGATGTTTAAGGCACACGGTCTGAGCGAGACAGCATCTTGTGTGATCTCCTGAGGAAAATGTGTCCACTTAACAAGCGGGAACCAAGACTCAGAAACGTTAAGATACTTGCCTGAGGGCACACAGCCAGTAAATGGCAAGACTTGAACCCGGGCAGTCTCCCCAGAGATAGACCACAGGAGGCCTACATGGTTGAATTTCCACAACCCAGCCAAACTTTACTTTTTAGACGCAGAACCCTATTCAGGAACTAGCCCAAGACAAAAGGTCACACCTGTCCCCAGAGACCCAGGTGCGCTCACCGCAGCCCGCTGGCCAAGAAGGTGTCGAACTCAGCAGCCATCTTGCAGGACAGGGCGGGGTGGCTGTGCTCAGCCGAGCAGTTGGTGACCACGAGGTGGGACCCTGGAGAAGCAGGGACAAGTCAGAGGACCCTGCCCAGATCCTCCCCACAGCCCTGCACGCTGTAAGCGTACAGAGTAAGACTTCTGAGAGCCTGGAGCAGTCCACCTGCTCCCGTTTTACACATGGAGAAACTGAGGCCAGGGAGAGCTGACCCTCCCAGGACCCCAGAGCTGCCGGACAGGAGGCTGGGCTAGAACCCAGGTGTCCAGGCTATTGTCCGGCACAGCCCCTCCCCAAACGCATACCTGTTTCCGACGAAGAAATCTGCCCCCCTCCTGGGCAAAGGAGGGTCCCTACATGCTAAGGGTGGGCAGGCCTGTTTCCTGGGGACCCCGGGCCAGCAGACAGCCACCCCACCCGTCCCTGATAACAGCTGAGGGGCCCCCCACCCCACCCAGAATTACCCAATCTCTCCTGGAGACCTTCATCTGGGCTGTCGGTGAAGATAAACGTCTAAGAAGGAGAAAGAGGAGTCATGCCCGGTATCGGTCAAGGGCAGGCCCGGGGCCAGCCCACAGCCAAGCACCTGCCGACGCACCTGTCCAGACCCTGCCCCCCATCAGTGACAGACACACCCCTCCCACCACCACACATGCCTTTAAGACAACATGACTTTCTCAGGAACCCCCCCCCCCACAACACACATGACCTAGCTTTTAAAGCTAGGTTGACCAGGCCACCGTGTCACTTCCACCAGCACCCATGGGAACCCTATGGGAGTCACCCCCTCTTCTGTATCACACACACACACTGCAGTCCCACTCACCCCCTCCATAACCACACTTTTCCAACCCTAGCTGCTTCGTCCAGAGACAGACTCTCTGTGGAAAGGCCCACACACCAGGACACCACACTGCCTGGAGGGACAGTCCTGGCCTTCAGAGCCACGGGAGCTGTCTGGGTCCTCCGCATCGTGACCCGATCCGGCTCTCTGCCAAACTGCACAGGCGCCCCACCAGCAGCTTGCACGCTCCTGGTCCCTGAAGACCTCGCTTAACCTCAAGACAGGTGTTGCGATCTGTCCCCCTCGCAGATGGCTAAATTGAGGCTAAGTAACAGACTGAGGTTGGACAGTTGGCAACTGCTGAGCTGGGATTCGAACCCGCCGTCCTTGGGCCTCTCCTCGCCACCTCCCAGGTGAGTAGAAGCCGCTCAACCCGTGAATAACCTGGACACAAACTGAATGAGACACAGAGACTAACCCTCCATGGGCAGTTGGTGGCAGACAGGGACCGGCGGCCGGGGACGGGCCCAACCCCCACTCCGTACCTGGCCGAGCGCAAGCGCCTCTCCCTGCCGGAGCAGGTCCCCTCGCTCTCCAGGCACCACCGAGGGCCTCCTCTGACCCTGGTGGCCCTGCCCAGGGCCCTGACAACTCTAACTCTTTCCAAGTGAGGATCAAGGAGAAAGCATCTCACCCGCTTAAAAGGGTGACACCCCCACCTGCCATTCTGACCACGCTAGCCCAGCCCTCCCTCCAGCCTTAGGGCCTCTGACGGCAATGCCCCTCCCTGCTCGGCCACAAACATCTCCCTGCTCCCAGACACCCTTCAGATCAGACCAGAGCCTGCCTCTGAGCCTCAGTTTACCCAGCTGGAAAATGGGAAGTAGTTGTAGCTGTGAAGACAATGTAAAATACCATGAGAAAGAACGAGAAACAGTTGGCAATGAAGCCAAGCTCAGCTTCTTATCTCAGGGGGAACTGAGGCGCAGGAGGCCGGAAGCCAGGGTGGGGCACAGGAAGGGGCAGGAAGACCAAAACCAGATAATACGCCCTACCCACCACCCACCTAGCACCCTCTGTGGCTCCCTACTGCCCTTAGGATAAAGCCCAGCCTCTTAAGTGTGGCCATGAGGGGCCATGCAGTCCCTATGCCTGAGGCAGCTCTATCTCATTACTTCCTGCCCCTACTTCTCTTAAATTAAAAGGCCTTTCAGTTCCCCAAATGTGCCCCACACACGCTCACCCCTCTGAGCCTTTGCGTATGCTGTGCCCTCTTCTCGCCAGACGCCCCTCCCACGTGCCCCTCAGCCTCCTGTCCCTCCTTGTGGTAACAGCAGCCCCTCAGTTATGGAAAGTACCCTTCGGTCTCTCCAACCAGGTGGTGACATCCTGAAGGGCACAGGCCTGGACTGATTCCCCCCCTCCCCCCGTCCTGGCACCGGCTCTCCTCCGGGAGGCCTGGGTAGCACCCACCTTCTGAGCCCTTCTCCCTGGGGTCTGTCTGCCACCTTTGCAGAGCTAGCGGACACCGGAGGTTCCTGGGTAGCCCCACAGAACGTGTGGTGGGTGACCCAACACCGGTCCCCTCCTCTATCCCATCCGCTGCCTCGGTGACGCGGTCTAGCCATCACCACCAAGAAATCATCAAGCCCCACCTCAGCCAAGACCTCTCCTGGGGGAGGGGGGGGTGGGGGGGGCGGTGGCTAGCAGGCGCCTCAGACTCCCGTGCCGGAGTGCCCCCCCCAACCTGTGCTCCTCTGGGCCCTCCCCATCCTGCTGGGACCCAGCACCCTGGGGTCACCGTGCACACCCAGTCTCGTCAGCCAGTTCTGCTCACCCAGCCTACCCAGCATGCGACCTCTCCTCACCAGCCTCCACGGCCACCCACTCCTGCCCGCTTTGTTGCGGTCACCTTTCCCCTGGTCCCCTACTCTGCCCTGCCCCCACCCGGAGTCTCTTTTCCACGCAGCCCCCAGGGAGCCAGCAAAATAAATCAGGCCTTTCTCACCCTGCTCCTTGGCAAACTTTTGCCACCAAACAGCCACCAGATAGTGGAACTCTCTTGAGTTTGAAGCGTGGGCCAAATGGGCCAGGGCATGTTTGCCGATGGATGAATAAGCCGGAATCAGTGGGGGAAGGGGGAAGGAGAGGGTCCCGCAGCGGGGCTGGGGGCTGGGCGGGGCGCATGAGGCCGTGTTCCTGTCCCTGGGAACCCGGAGATTGGCACGGAGCAGTGGGCAGAGTTTCCGCGGAGCCAAGGGTTGCATTTAATTTGTTTAAGGAGGAGACTCTGACAATGGTTAAGACCTCACAGGGAAACAAAAGGAGAGTCAGCCTGCTGGGGGTGGGGGGGGGCGGGGGCCATCTGCTGCAAGGGAGGGGAGATGCTGGCCGGCAGTTCTCCGCCCACCCCTACCCGCCTGTGGGGGAGGGAAGGACTCCCCACGGATCACAAAAAAGGGCCTCCCCTAGCCCACCCCCTCTGCCCGCGACAAAGGCCGCACGCGAGCTGCCACAAAGGTCCACCTGCCACCCAGCCGCCCTTAACCAGCTGGGGCGGGCGCCCAGCCCGCAGAGTTAACCAGCTCAGGCCTGTTCCTGATAGCAGAGGCGAGAGAGGCTCCTAGACCCTCCTGTCCTGTGCAGACGGGGAAAGTGAGGCCTGAAAGGGGGAGGGCCTTGGCCCAGATCACAGAGAGATGAGCCAAAGGGCTCAAAGGGTAGAGACAAAGCAGACCCAGGGGCAGTGGGATGGGAGTGTGTCTCCCTGTCTCCCTTCCTCTTCCTCCACTGAAGCATCCTGCCTGCTTTTTTTTCAACTCTGCCTTAAAGGACGAGGTTTCTAGACTCTGCCCCTGGTGCTGGGAGTGGAAGGTGAGGCTGCGCAACTGAGCGAATTTATCTCCTACTTCTGTTTAACTGTGCTCGGTTTCCTCGCCGATAAAACGGGACCATCAATACCTGCCCATGGGCGGGGGGATGGGTTGTCAGAGAGTTAACCAGAGTGAGGCATGTGAGCCCCTGGCCCCCCGGCCACTGGGCTACCTGCAGATTCTCCTTCTGGCTGCCTAGCTGGCATCTGGGATTGAGCTCCAGGCCCCGAGTGGGTGGCTGCTTCCTCTCTTTGCAGATCTGCTTCTTGTCAGGCCCAGCCCCCCCCGCCCCCCCCCGGGGCCGGAAGCCCAAGGACCCTCTCCTGTGGCCCAGTGATCCAGCAGCTCTGGGGATGCTGGGTCTCAGCAGGGAAGGGAGGGTCCCAGTGGGGAGGTGGGACCAGCGCCCTGCACCTCCAGGGTGCCGCTGACTAGCACTTCCTCTGTCTGGCCTCAGTTTCCTCATCCGGGGCAAGGGGACCACCATGGTGATCACGACAAGGCAGGAAGGGGCCTCAGACCACGTGAGGCATGCTCCCGGGTACACACAGACACAGCACGGTAAACAGGAAGGTCTGCGGGGAGGGCCAGGCTTGGCGGCTTCCGCAGGAGGAACCAGAATCTCCCCAAGATGAGAAGCCTGGGCGGGGGGAAGAACCTGGGTGCTGGGGTCCCAGTGGAGAAAGGTTTAAATAGGGTGCCTGGATATCACAGCCAGGAAATCAGGGGTGGGGGCGCCCTCTCCCCAGAAGGCCCTGGACTCTGGCAGATATCACCTTGCCTCCTCCCAGGAGCCCCCAGCCCCCTCCGAAGGCTCAGTCACTTCCTCCCACTGAGCCAGCTGTCACTGTAGGGACAGTGTGTGTGTGTGTGTGTGTGTGTGTGTGTGTGTGTGTGTGTGTGTGTGTGTGTAAACGTGCCCCTCTGCCTCCCCCAGAGATGCTTCCCCAACAACCCTAACTCACTGACTTTGCTGGGGGAGGGCACCGGGTCTGGGGAGGGCAAGAGCCAGAAGGGACTCGGCCTGTGCCCCAGAAAGACATAAGCCACACGCCCCCGCCACCCACACAGCTCTTGTCATAGCGCATCTAATGCTGACACTTTGGTTCCGTGCGTGTGCAGTGCGCATGCGCACACACACACGCACGCGCGCACACACACCATCCTACCTGCTGGGCTGGCCTCCACTCTGACCCCTCCCCCATGGCCCCCTCCCCCACGACCCCTTCCCCCTGGGCACACTCCCCCTGGGCAACACAGGCACTGGGTGGGGGGTGGGGGCGGCGTGCAGGAGCTGTCAGGAATTCTGGAAAGGATGCCCCGTGCCCCTCTCCCTCCCAAACAGGCCCCACCTAGACCTCCCCGTGTTCTCCGAAGCTCAGCCCCTCTTCTCCACTTTCCCAGCCAGGGTGGAAGGACAGCCCTGGGGGCCCGGACTAGGGGCAGCCTGGCCTGGGCACGTGTCAGAGTCAGGACTCTCCGAGGCCTCTACCCCAGCCGCCCACCACCGCTCCACCTCCATCGTCCCCATCGCCAGGCTGGGCCAAGGTGGGCAGGAGCAAAGCCCGGGCCAGAACAGCCAGGGAAGAGAGGGACCCCTCGGGAGGGACTGAGGAGTGGGCGTGAGGAGCACCTCGCTCCAGAGCCAGCGAGGGACACAGGCAGGGGCCGCAGGAGCCCCTGATCCTGGGAGGAAGGAGGAGCCTGGAGAGGAGTCCAGATAGAGCAGGTGGGCAGGCAGCTTCTCCCTGGAGGCTGCTGGGGACCCCCAGCCCAACATAAGGGCTTCCGTGAGTCCCTCAGGTCAGGGGCCACGCTTGGGTCCCACAGCTGCCCCCTCGTCCGTCACCTGTTCCCTGGTCCTGGAGACCCACGTGTCCAGCAGCAGCTCAAGGCGGGAGTGGTGGAAGGCTCGGGTCGTCTTGATTGCGATGAAGACATCGTCCGGCTGCAGCTCAGGGGACAGAGGGCTTGGCGGCCTCCGCCTGGGGGCCTCCCGCACGGCCTGTGGGGACCCGCGCGAGTGGTACCGAACAGAGAGGAGCCCCATGCACAGAAGGGTGAGGAGGGCTCCCGCCAGGCCCCGGAGGAGGCGGCACTGCATTGGCCCTGGGACCCCAGACGGCTGGATCCCCCAAGCCCCAGCGGACAGCGAGGGGAGGCTGGTTAGGCGGGGGCGCCCGCAGAGGCCAAAGTCTGGTAGGCATCGGGGGCAGGCGAGGAGGGCGGCGGAGGTGGGAGCTGGTGCTCTGGCCGGGGACGCGGAGCCATGGCAGCCCCAGCGCCGCCGCCAGCCAGCCCTCCACCTGCTCCCGCCGCGCTCCCGCCCCGGCTCTGGGGCTCCTGGCCCCGCCCCTGCCTCCGGCGCGGCCCGAGGGGCGGGGCCGGCCCTGGGGAGCCCCCGAGGTGGCTGAAAACGACACAGGCACAGCGAAAGGGACAGCCCCGGGCCTGCCAGCTGCTGCAGCCAGCGTGGGGGCAACGACAAACCCTCCAGCGCCACCCCCCCGACTCCCCAGAGACTGTCGGCTTAGCTCATTCAACATCCGTGATTTTATACGGTGTCCGGCTCTCCAGCCGCCCAGATTGTCCCCACTCTGTACCTCTGCCCCCATACTCTCCCCCATCGTCACCGCGTTCTGTTCACCAGGCTTCATGCTGTTTGGACGTTTAAGGCTCAGCGCAAGGAAGGGTTCCCTGGGCCACAAAGCCGTCCCCAATGCCCCAGTCTCCGCAGCACCTGCAGTAGCTGGCTCAGTTCCTTTGCTCTCCACACCAGCAGGAGGATAGGTATTCCCAAGTGAGAGCTGAGCACAAAAGGCAAGGAGCGATCTAAGATGATCTAGCAGCTCAGCCACGTCGCAATCAGCAGCTTTTGTTGCTGCGCTTCTCCCAGCCAGGTGTGGCCAGAGGGCCATCTCCAGCCACCGTTTCCATCTCGTCAGACACAAGGTCACTCACATCTCTTCCTTCCTCAGTTAGAATCCCCATGTCCCTCAGAACAAAAGGCCCACTGTGTGAGCTGGCCCCCCGGACCTCCAACCCCACCTCTTACCACTCTCCTCTTGCTCCCTCCACTCCAGGCCCCCTGGGCTTCTGGCCAGTCCATGGACACACCTACCTCAGGAACTTTGCACATGCTGTTCCTGCCTGGACCTTTCCCTAGATGTCTGCATGTCTCACTCCCACACCTGCTTCAGGTCTTTACCCAAAGTTCATGCTCTTCACGAGGCATTCCCAGGTCACTTTTTAAAGACTGCAGTGTCAGGGCACCCGAGTGGCTCAGTCAGTTAAGCATCTCTTGATTTCAGCTCAGGTCATGATCTCACGGTTCATGAGTTCAAGCCCCATGGTGGGCTCTGTGCTGAGAGGGTGGAGCCTGCTTGGTATTCTCTCTCCCTCTCTGCCCCTCCCCTGCTTGCACATATATGTGTTTTCTCTCTCAAACAAATAAACATTGTTTAAAAATTGCAGTGTTTGAGGGGCGCCTGGGTGGTTTATGTGGTTAAGTGACCGACTGAAGCTCAGGTCATGATCTCACAGCTTGTGAGTTCAAGTCCCGCGTCGGGCTCTGTGCTGACAGCTGAGAGCCTGAAGCCTGCTTCAGATTCTGTGTCTCCCTCTCTCTGTCTCTCTGTCCCTCCCCCAAAATGAATGAATGAATAAATGAATGAATGTTAAAAAAAATTCATAACGAATAAATGAATAAAATGTTTTAAAAAATGAATGTTAAAAAATTTTTTTTAATTGCAATGTTTTCTCTCCCCTCCTTCATAGTCCCCCAGACCTGTCCTTTCCAGACCCCCTTTTTTTGCTATATTCTCTCCACAGCACTTTTCATCTCCCAACATCCTGTATATCCTACGTCCCTATTGTCTGTCTTTCTCATGAGTATACACGGAAGATCGTTTTTCTTCACTGAATCCTCACTGCCTAGGATAGTGCCTGGCACATAGTAGAAGCTCAAGAAATACTTGTTAATGAAACACAAGAAAGTACCAGATGATTGGTGAATCAGCCTGGGCCTACTGTGACCTGAGCCTGCACTGTATCTGTGGAGGGAGAGGAAAGGAAAGCCAGCCCTTCTGAATCACCCTCCTGGGGGCCAGCCGCATGCCAGCCCCCTCCCCCCCACCCCCTGTGGCTCATCTTCCCAGAACAGCTTCTCCAAGGGACAATCCCAGGCTTCATGCCACACAGACTAGGGTTCATCTCCTGACGGGGCTGCTTCCTAGCCACGTGACTTCGGTCAAGTTGCTTCACCTCTCTGAACGTCAATTTCATCATTTATAAAATGGGGACAAAAATATGACCCAGTGAGGATTGAGGGGTCAGTGGACTTCTCCGCCCCGGTGAAAGGACACCTAACATGAGACCAGACAAGGGCAGCTGCCTCACTGAGGTCCCACAATGTCCCGGACTCACGTCCATGGACGAAGCACAGGGCCAGACACACAGCCAGGGATTGGGGCGGTTCATTTGCCCCAACGAGTGTTACCCGGTCTCCACACCTGGGAGAGCCCGCAGCCACCCATGAGGATCCACCTCCCGCCCCGAGGCAGAATGCGGCATGGCTGAGATGTCCCCGGGCCTGGGAGAATCAAGCAGGCTTCACGGAGGTGGTATCGGAGACAGATCTCCAAGTGTCTTAGTGTCCAAGGACACTAAGATTTAGCTAGCCCCTACCTCTGAACTTGGACTTCCCAGCCTCACTTCCTACCACTCCCCAGGGGGCCAAACTCAATGTGTTTTCTGCCTCTGAGACTCTGCTCCGGGGGTTCCTTCCACCTAGTAAGCATTCCCTCCACACTCTCCAGGGGCCGACCCAAGTGCATCGCTGTGACAGAGGACAGTCCTAGGATGCCCAAGGATGGCACTTGGGCACACAGGTCCAGTAAAGACTTCTTGTAGAAAGGAACCCCGGACTCAAAGCTTAAGTGCCGCCGGCCCCGTGTAGTCCTGCTTAGACCACCCTCTCCAGTCTCAGGGACCTGACTGTGCATGGAGGATTTGGTCTGTTCTTGGCCCTTGCACTCAGCAGCCGAGCCCCTTAAGCCACGACCAGCCCCTGCTGGCCTCCATGTCCCCTCTCCAGGGGACACTCCTTTGATGATCAGACACAGACAGGGCTGGGCATGGAGGTGGCCCATCAGTGGGGCCCTTCTCCGGCCATTCGGGGGCAGGTAAGGTGATGCCGGCACAGATGGCGGGCGGCTCTGGGATGAGTCAGGAACGAAATCTGACCCTCCCCATGGACAAGCAGGGGCCTGAGAGGTGGTATCGGCCTGATCTGGGGGTGGGGACAAGTTGGGGGGGAGTGGAGTGGGGGGCCCGGGGCTAGGGAGGCAAGCAAGCAAAAGGCCACCAGCTTCCACGACAAACTGTTTAATGTCACGTAATGTGCAGCTTCTGAGTGTAAAAGGCCCATGAAAAACCAACGGGCCATACATTCTGGTGATGGAGCAGCCGGCCTCCTCCCCACCTGCACCTCAGCGAGGCGCATCCCTGCAGGGAGCTGGCACTGGGGGAGAACACGGTCCTCCGCGTGCTCCCCAGGAACACACGAGCGTGAGTGCCCATGTGTCACGGGGTGGGGTGGGACGCTGACACGGGAGAGAACCACGGATGCACGTGTGACGGGAAGACACGAGGGGCACAGAGGGCCAGGGAAGCCACGTGCCACACGTGGAAATACAGAAATGGCGGGGGGGGGTGCAGGACGGGCTTGAACATAACGGGCTGAGAGCCCAGGCGTCCCCATGTGCCTGCTGTGAGACCCTGGGCGTGTAAACCTGTGCACAGGAGTGAGAGCTTGGATGCTCCGGGGGAGCAAGGGGCTGAGGACACAGACTCGCGCGTGGGGCCCACGAGCGGAATCACGGGGACACGGGGGCACACGGAAGGCCCAGAGCAGCAAGTACAGGAGCACGTGGGGGCTCCGTCTTGAGGGCTCCCACAAATCCGCTGGGGTGAGAGCCCAGAGCCACGGGGGCCCGCGTCTGAGAGTCCGAGGGTCTAGGAGGGCTCAGGATGGGGGGGGACCCAGCTCCACTGCAGACACCAGGGTCCCGCCGGAGGCTTCTGAAGTGGGTCAGGCATCCAAGGGGGTTCCTCAGGCCTCGCTGCTGCCGCCGCCACCACCACCGCTGCCGCGCTCCACCCACACGAGGCGGGCCTGCTCCTGCAGGATGCGCCCGCGCACCACCTTGGCCAGCTCCTCGGGGTGGCCCCACGCATGCGCAGGCACCCGCACCCAGGAGCAGGGCAGCTCCCAGAGCGCCGGCTCCGAGCCGCGGCACTGCCGCAGCAGCTCCGAGTCCCGGCAGCCCGGCCGGCCCAGCAGACCCCTGCCGGCAGAGGGGACAGGGGTGGTCAGAGGAGGGGACGGACACCGGACACCGTCGCAGACAGAGGCAGGGAGGAAGGCACGTCCAAAGAGGAGGAAGCGCTGGCCCCGCCCCTCCTTACCTGACGACCCGGACATTCTTCTCGGTCACCTCCACGTGGATGACAATGGGGTAGATGTCGTTCTGGACCAGCTCCCGCACACCCCGCGCTCCCAGCTCCAACAGGCAGTGCTTTTTCTCAGGGGATGGAGGCTACATGTCATTCCCAGCCCAAGGACGCCAGCTTCCCTGCCCCCCCCCGACCAGCCCCGAGGCACAGCCCCCCACAGGGTCCTGGGTCCCCGGCTCCAGAACGGCCCCCGCGCCAGAACCGGGAGACATAAGTCACGTCCCCACTCTGCACCTCGGCCTCGCCGTGGACAGGATGGAGCTGACCCTACTGCCACCCCCACGTCTGGCCGCCCCCAGCTGGCCCCGGAGTCAGCAGCGAGGCTGGGACGGGATGGACAGGTGAGGGGTACCCACCAAACACCTCAAGAGCGACCCATATCCGCCTGCCCCCGCACCCCCTTCCCAGGGGAGGAAACAGGCCTGTCCAAGGGAAGGGACTGGCTCCGCACCTACCTTCCCCACAGACTCCTGGATGGCACGGATTCTGCTACCCAGCCCAGGGGTGGCAGGCTGGGCCTTGGGGGCTCCCGGCGCTGAGGACGAGCACTGTTCCTCCCCACACAGGCTCTCTGCAGTGCAGCAAGAGGCAGGGATGAAGGGCCCACGGGGGCCACCTGGCCCTCCCCTCCCCTCTCCTCCGTGGGCCCCCAGGCTCACCTGCCGGGCACACTTGGAAGTCCAGCCGGGAGCTGGGTAGGTCTAGCAGGTTGCGGATGAGCCGGGGTGCCAGGCACTCAGGCAGGAGCACGACAGGGCGCAGGGCGGATACCAGCAGCGGCCGCACCAGGCTGTAGGGCTTGAGGCTCCGCTCTGGCTCTGGGGGGGCGGGGCAGAAGAGGTGAGGGTGCAGGCAGGGCCCCCGCTCCTCCTGCCTGGGGTGGTCAGTCCCCTTGAGCTCAAAACCCCATCCACTCTTCTCAAGCCCCCCATCATTTTTCCCTTCCTAAGCCCTGCCACTGCTCCTTTGTATGCGTGCACGCATGTACACACACACACACACACACACACACACACACACACAGCCCCCTCCCGGCTGGGACCACTGCCGGAGCCCAACTCCAGCTCATTCTCCTCTCAACAGCCAGAGACAGGCTGTAAGCCTACAGTCAGATCCCACAAGTCCCCTGCTTTCAGTGTGCCAGTGACCTCCCACGACCCTCAGGAAAGAGGGCACATCATCCACGTGGGCGACCCAGCCCTGCCAGGGCCGAGAGAGGCAGCGAGTCACGTGCCCCAACACACGGGTCGACTGCCTCCAATCACAGGGCCTCTGCGGGACTCAGGGAGGCCAGAGCCCCAGCCTGGCTCCTCCTGGTCCAGTGAGGCCCCACCCTCCCTTCGGGGCCCAGGTTACACCTTCCCTGGTCCCGAGGAGTGCAGGATCTCCAGCATGCGGTCCCGGGGACCCCGTTCTCCCATGACACGTGTCACACTTCATAACTGTGTTTACAGGTACAATTGTCTGACTGGCAGGCAGCTGCCGCCCCCTGACCGCCCCCTCCCCCACCAGGGCTGTACGCTCCGAGGGGCGGTGCCACTGTGTCCCCTGAACCAGGCACACTTGGTGACACAGCTGGTGTTGGGCACGCACTTGCTGTACGCAGTGTTCTGCGCACGCATCACACAGGGCCGTGCCGCTGTGCCTTTGCACAGCTGTGCCTTGTGCCTGGGACAAACTCCTCTTCATCCCTGAAAACCCTCCCCGATACAGTTTCCCTTCCAGGAAGCCTTCCCTCGCCACCATCTTCTTGCCCCTCCGAGTTGCTACTCCCTCATCTGGACTCCCCCATCCCCTTCTCCCTGATTTGATCCAAGGGCCTCCCCCCACTCGGGAAACCCGCCCTGGGATCCTGCTGGCACCTGCCAGCCCATGCGTGTGAGCAATGCAACTACCCCCCGGTGGCCCATCTCCCTGCAGGGGGAGCCTCTCTCAGGCCCCTGGGCGTCCTGATCCCCACCGGAAGCCCCTCAACAGGCCCTTTCAAGCAGAAAGGATCACCAAGGCCAAGGGACCGCCAGCCGGGCGCCCTCCCAGACACCGTGAGCAGCCCAGGATGTGTCTCTGCGGCTGCGTGCTCACCTGGGCAGGGCTCCACCAGCAGCGGCTCCGGAGAATCCCCGACAGAGCCCCCTGCGTGCTTCGGCTTCACCAGCCGGAATTGGTCCAGGGCTCGCTTCTTCAGCTGCGGGGGGGAGGGGAGAGAGGTGCACCTGAGCACTCAGCTCCACCCCACCCTCGGGTGGGGATGAATGGGACCCCCCCCTCCCCTGGCAGAAGGGGCCCCGCTGCCCCCTGGGTCGGTCCCAGAGGCCCTGCCCCCCAGCCTTCTCCTGCCGCCACGGGGCCCAGCATAGGCCCCCCACCTCCGCACCGACAGCTGAGGGCACCCATCCCTAGAAGCCCAGGGAAGCAACCTTGTAGGAGCTAGTTAGAGCCAGAGAAGCCTTAGATCTACAGATGGGGAAACTGAGGCCCAGAGACCAGACCAACCTAAGGTCACATGAGAGACAAACTTTGGAACATCCTCCAATGAATTAGCAACGTGGTCTCGTGTACGAGAAAAACACCACCGATAAATGACAGCGCTCGTCACACCGGCAGCCAGCAGGTAACGTGACAGACACTAAGCCCCAGATGTCACAGACTCACTGAGGCCTTCTGCCCACGAGGCAGGGAGTGTCAGCCCCCTACTTTCACAGAGGAGGAAACAGCGCCTCGAGGGAGACTCAAGTGCTCATCCAAGGTTGCGCGGGCTGGCGCGTGGCAGAGCCGGGATCTGACCCCAGACAGTCGGGCTCCAGCGCCCATGTTCTCAGCCCCTCCAGCCTTCTGAGCTCTTACTTGTCTGAGCTTCCCTTTGCCCGTGTGTATGAGGGTGGGGGGAGGCTCACCCAGCCCAGCCCCTACCAGGGCCTGGAGAAACAGGTGGACTACTACGCGGCCAAGTGCTGATCGTGGCCGGGCTAGCTCCTGAGTGCCACGTGCACGCTACCTCTTTAATCCTCTCCACTACCCTGTAGAGTGAGCCCTGCTGTTGCCGTCTGCTGGGCACATAGTCATGATCCACCACATTGCGGGGAAGGGGCGAGGTGGGGGCCTACCTCCTCTCCCCCCCAGGGCTGTCGGACAAGGGAACCTGGCCTCTCCCCTCTGGACCCCACCCTTGGCAGCCCCTGGCCCCAGGCCCTGGCCAGCCCGCCCAGCACAGCTTACGTTGCTTCGGGGCCCTCGGTGGTGCCGGCTGGAGGGCAGGCCTTTCTCCTGAACTTCTAGGAGCTGCTGGGCTCTGCAAGGGGGCGGGGGATCCGTCATGCATTTGTAGGGAGGAAGGGAGCCCCTCACCTCCTCTCCCTCAGCCCCCTTATCCTGTCCCAGAGGATGGTGACGAACTGCAGGGGAGGGGAGACGCTCCCTGTGGGACCCGCGCCCAGACCCCTGGGTCTGCGTCACCTCTGGTAATTGGGCACAGTGCCCCGGTCCAGGTCCCGCAGAGTCAGGGGGTCGACACGCGTGCAGAACCACTCCTGCCGCCGCTTGTACGCCGGGTCCACCAGCCGTAGGATCTCCTGGGCCTTCACGCACAGGGCGTGAGGGTCTGCACGCTCGGGCAGGGTGAGGTTGGCGCGAATATAGAAGGGCTCGGTGCTCAGCCCCTTTGTCCAGGCATCCAGGGCCTCGTGGAAGGACTGGCATGCTGGACGGGGCAGGGCAGGGGCAGGAGGGATTGAGTACAGGATGGGCCTCAGGCCCCATCACGCCCCTTTCAAGGCCTGAGCTGTCAGAACCCTCCCCTCCCCCTTCCTAAAGTGAGAGTCTGAGGCCTGCAGAAGACAGGGACCTGCCGAGGCTACCAAGCCCGCTAGGAACAGAGCCAGGCCTTGAACCCGGGTCTCTGGACCCCTGTCTGGTGCTCCTTCCACTGTAGGCTCCTTACGCAGGAGACAACGGACACCCAGCAAGGGCGAGCAGTGGGGGAGGGAAGAGCACAGCTGAGAGGCCTCAGTTGTCCCCCCTGCACCACGGGCTGGACAAGCCCTCCCGTGGGCTCTCAGCTCTGACCTTCTGGGGCCCAGGAGTCCCCGGTTCCTCTGCCCTTGGCCAGACTTACCCTTGAAGTCCATCAGGAAGGGGACTGTGGACACCTGGTTCCAGGGCAAGGTTCTCTGCTGGGCCTCACCTTCCAGGCCTGCTCCCTCCAAGCCACCAGCCTCCGCCCTTGGCTGGAAAAGAAACCCAGGCACGTAGGGGGAGGAAGTGAGCTTCCCAGGGCGCCACAGCCCCGTGGCTGAAGGAAGACTGGGGTGGAGGCCGCATGTCCTGTAATTCAGACACCCCTGCCTCCCAGGGTGGGAGGTGTCTGATCGGCCCTCTCCCCCATCAACAGGACGCCTCACCCAGGCTGGCGCGCTCTGCTCTTTCCCATGCCTGACGCTGGGGATCCGTCCAGGCCCCACCCACTTAAGATTTAAATTACTGCGGGCAGGGGTAGGCCAGCCTGGGTGTCATCTCTGAGCCTCCCTCTGCTTTGGGTCAACCCCCCCAGAAACGCCCCCCAGTGACCCAGATCGACCAATCAGAGGGCGTCCAGCCCCAGCTAATGTGTCGGCTCCGCCCCCAACTCAGAGGGGCGGGGTCTCACCTCTCTCGGCTCCACCCTGGCCGACCCCGGCCCAGACAGAACCCTCCGTACCACGGTGCCAGACCAGCTATCCCCAAGGGATGACAGGCCATCTGGGCCCTTGTCCTGGGGCTCAGGGCCCCCCGGGGGGCTCCGGCAAGACACTCGGATGGCCAGAGACCTGGGAAGAGAGAAGGAAAATAGTTCAGTCTTTTGACTCCATTCAACATTCTTGGGAGAACCACAGCAATTCCCCAAGAGTGCCATGACTCCCACCACACACACCCCCACACACACACACCCGCACACCCCCGGGGCCATTGCACCTGCTGTGCCTGCCACCTGGAATGCCCTTCCCCCTCTCTTCTGCCTGGCAGGTTCTGCTCAGCCTTCAACACTCAGATCCAAAGCAACCCCTGCCTCCCAGACCCCTGTGGGGGGTGAGGCAAAGCTTCCTAGCTTCCTTCAGGGCCGCAGCCTTTGCACTTCTTTGGAAAGGACACCCTCAGAACCAGCCCATCGTGCTCAGCTCTGGGTCCCGAGCACCAAACACAGCATCTGACACAGAGCAGATGGCACATACAAGCTCGTTACGTTCACAGTTTAGGGGAGGAGGAGGTCACCGTTAGAACACAACACAGACCAGAGATGGGTGCAGCCGGCCGTGGGAGCACCGAGGGGAGCAGCTTCCCAGAGGAAGAGGCAGCAGGGCTACTGGGCGGTGAAGAATAGAGGCGCTTCAGGAATAGACAGAGAGGAGGTGGTGCTCCGGGCTGAAGGGCTGGCAGGGGCAGAGGTGTGGAGGGCAGAATACGGGCTGTGCGGAAGGATCGAAGAACAGCAGTGCCAACAGCAGCAAATGCTCACCGAGAGCTCCGCGTGTGCCCCACGCCGTGCTAAGCTCTTTGCCCTAATTAGCTAATTTCACATCATGGGAAACGGCTCCCAGAAAAGGCAAGTGGAAGCCCGCCTGTGGAGGTCACAGAATGAAGGCAGTGGAAACCACAGACAGTTCAGACAAAGCGTCACCCAGATCCCCATCGTGGAAGGGTTCTTCCCGTCCCTGGATAAGAACCTAAGCACCGGTGAGGCCCCATGGCCGGCTCAGAGACAACTGCCTGGGATTCCCTTCCGTGACCCCCACCCCAACTCCCCCCTCCCCCGCCGTGGCCAGAGGGTTAAGGAAGAAGAGAAGCCAGAGTCCTCAGGGGAGAGGCCCAAGCTTCCCCCGCCCCACCGTCTCCGGCCTCCCCACCCACCCTGGCAACTGCTGCCCGCGGCCACACTGCCCCCTGCTGTCGGCCCAGGGAGCGCAAGGCTACAGGGACTTCAGTCATGGTCAGCTCGCGTGCGGAGGCGATCTTTGGCCCCACGGGCCTTCCTCGCTCCTGCCTCCTCAGTCAAAACAGAGCCAACGGGGGGGGGGGGGGGGGAGCTGCAACAGGTGCCGGTAGCATTGGTGCTGCCTTCGTAGGCTCCTTGAGCCCCGGGACTGGCCGGATCGCGTTGCAGAGATGGGGCCAGAGGCTGGGCCCGGCTGTGCTGCCCAGTGGCCGGAGAAACACAGCCCCACTCCAAACCCCAGCCTTAGCTGCACCCCAGATTTGGCCAAGCAGCTCTGCTCAATTCGGTCACCACACCCACAAAGCCGGGACAGTGAGACACTCCCTCCCACTGCGGGGGGAGGGGGGACGGGGGGGGTGTGAGGGCAGGACAAATCTAACGTTGATGCAGGTGGAGGTGGAGACCAGAGGCCTCCTGGGAACTTCCAGCCCCGGCCTGGCCCCTACGAGGGCTGGGAAATTCACAAGGTCACGAGCAGGGCTGTTTTTTATTGGAATAGAATAGAAAACGTAAACCAGCCTCCCGTCAAGTAAATCCAACTATTGTCTCGTGATCCTTTTGTTTTGGGCAAGTGTCCTGGGTTTCGGTTATGGTGGGGTAGGGTCAGAGGCGTCTGAAAAAAGGGGCACTAGAGGGACCCTGGGCCTGGCTGCTCAGCCTATGGTCCTTAACAGCCCCCCGCTGCCTCCACCTACCTCACCGTAGGACTCAAGGAATCAAGAGGGGGAACGCTCTTAGAACAGTGCCCCAGGAGATTACCCAGCTACTGTGATCAGGTGGGACGTGAAACAAGTCCCCACTCCAGGGCGGGGGGTTTCCCCACCTGTTTCAAAGCCGCGGACAACTGAGCATCAGGGCTTCCCCAGGAGAGAGCCCAGCAGGCAGCCTGCACTGAGACCTTCCTGGTACCACCTGATCGCCCCGTGCCCCCTGACCCGGCACACCACTCCCACCCCCATTCCAGCAGCAGGGCAATGCCTGCGCCACCCCAAGTTTTTAGGCTCTCCCTGCCAAGCCAGCTCAGGCGCCGCCTCCTTCAGGACACCCCTGCCCAACTTCCCGAGGGACCCAGTGGCTTCTCTGAGGCTCCACAGTCCCCCTGGGGAAGGGGGCAGAGTCCGCCTGGCAGCTTCCTGGGGCCAAGTCCAATTGGGTCCCTTTGTGCACCAGGCCTCAGCAGACAAGGGGATGAGGGAAGAGAGAGGAACACGGGGCAGGGAGGGTAACGGGGGGCAGGGGGGCTGCCTGCTCCAATCTCTGGACTCCTGGGTCTCTCTAGCAACAGAGTCTGACCGACCCCACCCCTCCCCCAGTGTCGTCAGGAATCAGGTCATTGAGAGGGAAGCGGGGCCATTCCTTCCCTCTACCAACCCTGAGCAGCGATGGCCAGGGAAGCCTCGACGAGTGCTCCCCTCCCCCAGTGCACTGTGGGCAGATCTCTGGGCAGCGCGTGTGACCACTCTGCCCCAGACCAAAGCTCAGACTCAAGCTCACCAAAGAAATTCACTAATCTGATCCCCTCCACAGCCCCATGAGACCCACCTGTCAGGCCCACGTCAGAGAAGAAGGAAACTGAGGCACAGGGGAGTTATAACCCGACAAAGGTGGGCCAGCCAGGAGGTGGTGGAGTTGAGCAACAACCTGTGCAGAGCCTCTCTCTGTGAGGACGGGGGTGTACCAGCGTGTCCCTGTGACCCGAGGGGCGGGGCCCTGCCAAGGAGACCCCACACGGACCCTCATCTAGTGGCCCTCGCCCAGCACTCGCCCCTCAGCGCCCCACTTGCGCTCTCTGGCCCTTCCTCACACTGTCTCCAACCTGTCCGTTTGTCCGCCCAGCACACCGACTGTCTAGCATCCCCTGTCCTGCCCCAAGGCCCCCGGTGCCCAGAAGGGCAGGGGAGGCCGGGTGGCTGCAAAGGTCCAGCACACGGTGAGCTCGTACCACGAGCATGCGCTGAAAGCTTGGCCAGAGGGAAGGTCCGACGGGATCCCTGACTCCACCACCCAGTGGCCTTGGGACACATTCCCGGCTCTCCCTGGGCCTCATTCTGGTCATCTGTATAATGAGGCTAAAAAACACCCACCGAGCTGGGCTCCTCGGAGAACCAAGCAACAGCAGTAATGCTAACAGGGAAGAGCGAGAACTACCGCTCACTCTGAGCCAGACGCAGTGCAAATCACTCTGACGGGAACCCTGGAAGCCCACACGACCCCATTTTACAGAGCAGGAAACTGAGGCACTGGGAAATGTAGTGACTCGCTCGAGGCCCCTCTGTAGCAAGCGACAGAGCAACAGTGTCTGTTCTTTGCCACTGTGCTCTTTGAGCGATAGGACTGTCCCTGCACCGGCCAGGCTCTCCCTCCCTCCCTCCCCGCCCCTCTGTCCACATCTTTTTCTCTCCGTGCACCACCCCTGCCGCTACCCCAATGTGTGTCCTCCCCCACAGCTCCCTCCTCCCCAGGAACCACAGAGGTGGCCCACGATCACATGGGGGGCGGGGACTGGGCCAGACCTCCTGCTCTGGTACCCCCTGGACGGCAGCCAGGACCCCTGCGGCAGGCAGAGCGGAGCTGGAGGAAGGGCCAAGGCAGGCAGGAAGGGAGGCACCTCCGCCCCTTCCCCTAGAAGCATGTCCTGCACAGGGAGAAACAATGTCGCACTGAACCTGCTGCAGGAGGGAGGGCGGGAGTGGGGGCAGGGGCCTGGACGCAGGCCCAGCAGGGCTGCCTCAGGCCCCTGGTCCTGTTCCGCCCCTAGTTGTCGTGTTACCCGCCCCCTGTATCCAGCACTCCCACGTTCCAGCTCTGACATTCAGGGCTTCCCATGCCCTTCCCCAAACCCAAATCTGATGAGGTCACTGTGGGCCTCGGCCTTGGCACCTTCCAGCTGTGTGACCTCAGGCAAGTTGCTTAACCTCTCTGAGCCTCAATGTTCTCTATAAAACACCCACCTCCCAGGACAAAGAGAATGCTGTGAGGCCGCCAGCAGCCAGCCTCATATTTAGTAACAGCCAAATCTTGCTGCGTCTCCCAGAGTTTACCAGGCAAAGTCCACACATTCCCACCTGACTCATCTGGCCAGCCTGACGCATGAGGCCTGCCCCGGCTCCCTCCTGCTCCGGCTCCAGGCGCCACCGAGCTCCAGGCCATCACTGGACAGCCTTTGGCCTCTGCTCTTCCCCAGTCACCCAGCTGCCCTCCCCATCTGGAGTTCAAAGGCTACGTTCTCAGCTCCTCCGTCGCCTGCCTTCCCGAGATCCAGCAGCGAGCCTGACCCCAGGGAGGCCAGAAACACTTGGCCTGCAGCGCACCCTGGGCCCCCGTGTGCTTCATGACTCCTGTCGCTGGCCTGGGGCCAGCCCAGCGGAGCTCCCACGACGGCCCCACCCCACCCACGGCGCGAAGCTTTGCTGGGAGCTTGGGGCCAGGAGAACGGCAAGCAGAGGGTCCATACGAGTAACGACTAGCACCTACTTAACTGCTAGCAAAGCAGGGCACTTTACTGACGCAAGCCCTCAACCCCAAAACACCCCCATGGAGGGGAGATCGCTGACCACCTTTAGCAGATGAGGAAACGTGGAGGCCGAACGAGAGGGGAAGTGACCAGCCCGTCACCCAGGCAATAAGCAGTAGTGACGGGATTTGAAACAGCTGTCTGTCTAAAAGGCCTAATGTTCTAGAGCTGCATGAGGCTACGGCTGAACTGCTGTCCCTCTCAGCCTCTCACCCTGCTCCCGGGGTCTGACACCGCCCCTCACCCCCTCACCCTGCTCCCGGGGTCTGACACCGCCCCTCACCCCCTCACCCTGCTCCCGGGGTCTGACACCACCCCTCACCTCTCACCCCCTCACCTCTCACCCTGCTCCCGGGGTCTGACACCACCCCCAGCCCCCCTCACCCTGCTCCCGGGGTCTGCCCAACACCACCCCCAGCCCCTCACCCTGCTCCCGGGGTCTGACACCACCCCCAGCCCCTCACCCTGCTCCCGGGGTCTGACACCACCCCCAGCCCCTCACCCTGCTCCCGGGGTCTGACACCACCCCCAGCCCCTCACCCTGCTCCTGGGGTCTGACACCACCCCCACACGGCCCTGCCCAGCCCTCCACCTCCCCAGGCAGCTACAGTACCTGTTAAGGAGATCCAGACCACAGCCTCTGGCCAGGAGGCCATCTGACTTCCCAAAAGGCCACACGCTATCAGAGGACGAGGAGGAGGAGAGACCAGGAGACCATGGTTTAAGCGTCACACTCCCTGGGAGGGGGGAGGGGGGAGGAAGAATGAGGTTCTGGGGCTCCAGACCGAGAGACCAGGGCAAGCCGGGGCCCGGGAGAAGCGGGTGAGGCACTCAGGCCCAGGGGCTGCCCAGGACCTTGGCAGGCATGAGGCCCCAGGAACACACTGCACCCACTGGGCTCGGGGCTGGGCCAAGGCCAAGGTGACCCTTCAGTTCCCTGGGAGAGGAGGGAGGGAGGGGCTGGGACTGAGCAGCACAGCGCAGCCAGGCCGGGAGAGAGGAGCGGGCCTGGGCTCAGGGTGAGCGGCGTGGCCCAGCTCCCCAGGAGCCTCCGGAGCATGGGGGGTCTCAGGAGGGGGACACAGGCAAGGGCAGAGCAAGCAGCACAGACCTCAGGTGGGCTGGAAAGCCACCCCCCCACCAGGAACCCTCCCCACAGAGTCCCCGAGGGCCATTACCTGTGATATCCGACATGCTGCTGAAGGACCTGGGGGGGGCAGGGGAGACAGGAGCTGAGGCCCAGGGGGCCCTCTGCCCCAGTCCCCCGGCCATCAAGAGGTCCTGCCACCCCCAAGCATTGGTAGGCTACAGCCAAGGCAGCGGTCCCAAGCACCGGGCACTGTGCCAACCAGTGTTCCCCGAAACTCACAGGGCCAGAGGCTAATGTCCTGACCCCCGCCCCACGCCCCTCCCCCTAGAATGCCTGCCCTTAAATGCCACCCCCTCCCGGAAGCCTCCCTTGACTTCTCACCCCCGCTTTCTGCCTCTGTCATTTGTGACTCCCATACACACCATGACTTCATCACACCCCCTGGTCACAGCGGGCTCACTCCTCCGACCAATTAAGCCCGCACTGGCCATAGTCTCTGGCGCCTGGCATCCATAAGGGAACAGACCCAGGGCAACTTACAGGGGAGAAGTCGTGATGGGGACGTATACCAGGATGCAG
The DNA here is from genome assembly GCA_017311185.1 of Proteles cristata cristata. Classification (NCBI taxonomy): domain Eukaryota; kingdom Metazoa; phylum Chordata; class Mammalia; order Carnivora; family Hyaenidae; genus Proteles; species Proteles cristata. The sequence continues at coordinate 1,065,995 of JAESUZ010002068.1, read as the reverse complement.
GACCTCCCCTGCCCTTGGTCTTGCGACCAGCAGATAGAGCCCCGTTTTTCTGAACGCTGCTTGCTGCTCGTCTGCACCTGGGGCCTGGCTTTCTAGCCTGAGGTCCCTGACCCCTTGGAACGTTCTCCACACCCCCTAGTCCAGAACCATCCAGAACCAGTCCAGACCCAGGTTTCCTCCTGGGTTTAGGATCGCTGAGGCTTGACCTCCAGTGTCTTTTCCCAGGATGCTCAGCAGGCGAGAAGCCCACTGTGCCTTTTGGCCTTGTCTTCGCCCCTGACCTGGGTCATGGCTGTGACCTCAGCCATTTAAGGGCAGTGAAGGGAGGTGCCTGCCTAGCCCTGATGCCGATGCTGGCGCTAGGGATTCTGGGAGGTGGGTGCATTGAGAATTAGCAGTAATATCCCCCTGAGCCTGAAATGCTTTCTCCCCACCCGGTTTACCTCTTAGGGGGCGCGGGGTCCTCCTCACGCTGCCGGCGGAGGATGGAGCCGGCACTCGGGGGGAAGGGCAGGATAGAGAGCCGGTTGATCTCCTTCTCGCTGTCTGTGGCCTCCTCCTGCCAAGGACGTGCACGACGGGGCCTGGGTCACCCCCACCATGCCCCCCACACCTCAACGCGCCTACTTCGTGCCCATTCCCCAGATGACAAGTAGGGCCCGGGGTGGAGGCGTGGTGTCTGCAAGAGTACAGGGGGGATCCCAGGCTCCTGGACCTGGGCCCAGCACTGAGCTGGCTCCGGGCGAGCTTGAACGGGGCACTTGGCCTTCCCGGGCCTCAGTGTCCTCCGACGAGAAACGGAACTATCGGCAAACTGGAAAGCACCCCCGGGTCAGTAATCCTGTTACAGGAGCACTACTGGTACCTGCGCCTCACCCCTGCTGCACTCGGGGAGGGCAGGCGTCTTACCGAGGTGTGGGGCTCAGATCCCCCTGTGACCGCAGCTCCTTCCGGGCCTCCCAGCAGCGGGGGGAACTCGCTCAGGCTCCAGGTGCTGCTGAGGTTGGAGCAGAGGGAATGGGAAGACGCACAGGCCTGGCAGTAGAAGGGGGAGGGAGGAGGTGAGCAGCGCAGGGCAAGGGCCAGCACCATGGAGCCGGCGGAGAACGAGCCGGATCGATCCCTGCCTTCCATGGAGCTCACAGCTCGGAAAAGGCTGACCACAGACACACAGGCAGATTAAGGAAATAACCCCAAACTGTCAAAGAGACCAGGGGAAGAAGGTGCCCAGGGTGGGGAAGGCACTCCAAAGGGCCCACCCAGCCTGGGGGCATGACCCAACGATGATAAGTAGGTGTTAAGCAGATAAAGTTGGGGAGGACAGTCTAGGCAGCTGGAATGGTATGTGCAAAGGCCCTGCGGCAGGACTGTGACACAGGCCAGGAATTAAAAGGCTGTGACCCAGAGAAGAGGCTAGAGGCAGGAAGGGGCCCACCCTTTGGGCCTCTAGGGCCTGATAAGGGGCTCGGTCTTTCCCTAAGAGCAAAAAAGCCACTGAGGATTTTAAAAAGTGAGAAGTGACAGATTCACGCTTCCTTTGTTCTGTTCCTCCAGGCTCCATGCATCAAACACTGGGCTCAGGGATCATCTTCAAGCAAACCCAAGATAGGAAAAGGTAGAGCTCCAGACAGAGGTGCAAGGACTCATATCTGGTCGACGAGGGGTGCCGGCTGGCTGTGTGAACTTGGGCAAGCCCCTGACACTCTCCGGGCCCCATAGGGTGAGGGGGTTGGACTAGCCAGTCTCTGAGTGGCTTTCAGGCCCTCATACAGCTGGCTTTCTTCCGGAGTATCCAAAAACAAACCCAAAAACAATTTGAAACTATTCTCTTTTTTTTACGTCAAACTATTCCTAGTGCCAGGAGCAACCCCAGAAACTCAAGAGACCCTTCCCTGTCGCCCGACCCACACCCAGGCCAGCTGAAAGTTCCACGGGACCTGCACAGTCCCCGCCCCGCGCGAGAGCTCCCTCCCAGGCCAGCGCGTCCTTGACCCAGGGCGAGGGTCCGCCAGCACCCACACGTTTCCGCCGAGAGCCTGCGTCTTCCCGAGCCCAGCTGAGGGAGCCCAGTGGGTCCCGCCGGAGCCCCACCCGCAGGCGGAGGGCTCCCAGCCTTCCCACCCGAGCTCCTGGCCGCCTGACCGCGCTCACCTTGAGGCAGGAGCCCCCCTGGGCCCGCTCCAGCTGTGCTTCCAGCAGGGCCTTGGCTCCCTCCAGGCTGGTGAGCGTGGTCAGCAGCTCATCGCGCTCTGCCTCCAGGCCTCGCACCTGCTTGCGGTACTGATCCTTCTCGATGAGGCTCTGTGAGTACTGCAGCTGGACCCGGTCGCGGCTCTGGATGGCCTGGGGAGGGAGGGCACGGGGGAGGGTGGGTGCAGGAGCCAGGCTGGCCCTGGCCACCCTTGGGGGGGCGGGGAGCGGCACGAGACTAGCCGCGGACGTGGAGTAAGCACTTCCCGGGTGCCGGGCCCTGTGCTGCACGTCAGGCCACCCCATCTTCCCACCGGCTTTGCAAGGTGGAGATTCTCTTTGTCCCCATTTTGCAGACGGCCCAGCCAGTAGGCACAGAGCGGGGAGCCGAAGTCAGGTGGTGCAGGTGTGGGTCCAAGCCCTTACTGTTTCCCCGAGGGCAACTTAAGCCTCTTCTGGGAAACCTCCTGCCTCGGCCTTTACACAGCCTCCCAGCTACTGGAGGAAGCGGGGTTCGAACCCAGCCCACTCCACCCAAGGTGCTTTCCCCCACCACGAAGACAAGGGCCCCTGGGAGCTGAGCCAGGGCCGGGACCCGCCACCCAATGTCTCAGAAGGAGCGGGGGCCCAGAGGTGGTGCAGATTCCTGCCCCCACCCCCCAGCCCCTGGGTCATCTGCACCTTCCCCTGGCCCAGCAGGGGGCCCTGAGGTCCCTTCTAACATGGAGACTTCCACTCCTCTTGTAGGATTCGAACCTGGGGCAAGGACAGCACCTCCTGCCCCTCCCCCTGCGAGGGGAGCCCTATATGAGGAGCCACCTGGAGGAAACGGCTCACCAGGTGGCCTCAGGAGATGACAGCCGCGGCACCCAGGACCTCCGAGCCAGAACTGCGGCGAATTTCTTCACCAGCAAATATTTGCAAGCACCTCCCTGTGTAGGAAGGATGGGCGCCGGGACCCCCTCTCCTGAACCGGGAGCTCGGATGAGGCAGGTGTGTTGGGGATGCAGGGGGCAAGCTGAGCGGCCTACTCGTCCCTCCTGAAGCAAACAGCGCTCCAGGTGAAAGTCTCCGGCTCCTGTCCTGGCCCCGCCACCTTCTCCTGTCTTCCCCTGTAGCAGCAGGGGCCGGACTCACCTGGTCCCGCTCCTTTTCCACCTCCTCCAGCTGGGCCAGGACAGTGGCCATGCGGTGCTTGTACAGATCACAGTCCTTCTGCAGCGCCCGGTGCTTCAGCCTCAGGTCTTCCATCTCCTGCAAGTACTGCGGGGGGCCGGGCGGGGAGGGGTGGGGCAGGGAGGCGCGGGGCAGGGCGTGCCCGGCTCAGACCACAGGCCCCCTGGACTTAGGCAGGTCCAGGGAGAGAGGCCTGAGCCTCAATAACAAGCATCCCACCTCCCCGGCTGAAAGGCCTGGACCCCAGACTGACATCGCCTCCCTGAGCCTCAGTTGCCTAAACTGTAAAATGGGGGCAACAATACCAATGGTACCCTCCCAGCCAGCCTCGGCCTCCGCATTTGAACTGCAATCTGGCCCCTTACCCTGCTGCTCTCAGGAAGGAAGCAGGGAACCAGGCAGGGGGGAGGGGAGGGTGAGAAGTGGACCCTACCTTGTCCCGCAGCTCCTCAGCCCACTGTAGCTCCCCCTGCACCGCATGCAGCTTCTGACACAGCTCCTGTCTGCTGTCTTGTGCCTCCCGCCAGTCATGCTCCAGGATGTCAAGGAGGATGCGCTCTGAGCCGGGGGCCCCCAGCCTGCCGGCCTCCTGGGGGTCAGAGTTCAGAAGCCACCGCCTCAGCCTCCAGCCCAGGGCCCTTGACTGTGGCAGGAGGGAGTGGGGGTCTGGGGGGTGGGACACACAGGCCTCCTTGCTCCCTCAGGCCCGCCCCATCAGCGCCACCACCTTGGCCTCTGGCCTTGACCTCTCGGGACCTCTGTTTCCCAGTCTGGAGAGTAGGTGTGGCCCACAGCCCCGCTCCCCCTCCCCGGGGAACATCTGGGGTGGAAATGAAGTAAGTGGATGAGGGCGTGCTTGCACAAGCTGGCCCGGATTTTATTCTTAAACAAGCACCGGGCCTCTCACTCTTGCTCTGGCCCCCACCCATCGCCCAGGGCAGCAGATGGGCGCTTCCTGTGCCCCTCTCCAGCCCATCCCCCCCGCACACGGGGTCTCCCTGGGGGCAGAGCCTGGCCCAGGCAGGTGGACCGTGGGCCTGAGATCCAGCCCACAGAGCCAGAGCCGCACCCCGCACCTCCAACCCCAGGAAATGCAGCAGGGCCCTGGCTCCCATCCCCCACTTCCTGCGTGGAACACAGGCCAGGCCCCCTGAGCTGCCACTGACCTGTCAGGGGGACACCCAGCCAGGCCCAGGGCCATCCAGACCTCAGGGCTCTGAACCTTTCCAGGGCCACAGACTCCTTTACAAATCTGAGGAATGCCGAAGGGGGGGGGGGTGCCTCTCTCCCCACAAAAATGTTCACACACAAAATCAGCTGTACGGCTTCAGGGAGTTCAGAGACCTCCTGGGGTCACCCCCGGGGCCCACACCAAACACCCAGGGAGAGCTGAGCACCAGGAGCCCCCCCCCACCCCACCCCTGCTCAGAGCTTCAGACAAGAGGCTAGCCAGGATTCTGTCTCTGGTTCTAGAATCCTCATTCTCCGGGTCTCAGGAGGCTGGGGGACAGCAGGCAGTTTGACCTCCTCACCCCCCCACCCCGGGTCGCTGCCCCTCGCACCTGCGGCAGCCCCTCCTGCAGCTCCTGCAGCGAAGCCGTCAGCCGCTGGTTCTCAGCGCGCAGCTCCGAGACCAGGTCCGCACCGTCTGGCTCCTTGTCCCTCTCCTTGTCCTCAGACGCAGGGAGCTGCCCCCTGGCCCTCCGCAGTAGGGTGCACTCCTCCTCCAGCCGGCTCACCTTGAGCTTGAGCTGATCCACCTGGGGCCCAAGACATGGGTCAGCCCAGGGAGGGGCCGCCAGCAGGGCCACGGGGAGAGGCTCTGCTCTCCCGACTCCTGGTGCCTCTGGGGTCCCCTGAGCAGGAGTCCTCCCCGGGCTGGGCCGGGGAGTCCCAGAGAATGCGCTGCCAGGGCTTTGGGGCGGGCTCAGCGCATCCCAACCGGCCCCTCTGCCCCACAGCCGGGACACAGAGCCCAGGCAGCTCAGCTGGGGCCAGCAGGGCGGAGGAGGAGGGCCACACCAGCAATCAGGGTAGCCAGGGTCCGGGCCCAGCTCTGCCTCTAACCCAGCATGACCTGGGCAGGCCAGGGCCCCTCTCCGTGCCTCAATCTCCTCACTGGTAAAATGGGCCCCTTTAATCTGCCTGCTCCACACCTTACCTCCCAAAGTGACTGCGAGAACCCACAGAGACAGGGTAGGGGGAGGAACCTGGGGGGCTCAGTCAGTTAGGTGTCCGACTTCAGCTCAGGTCATGATCTCACGGTTCTTGAGTTCGAGCCCCCCGTCAGGCTCTGTGCTGACAGCTCAGAGCCTGGAGCCTGCTTCAGATTCTGTCTCCCTCTCTCTCTGCCTCCCCCCCTGCTAGCACTCTGTCTCTCTCTCTCAAAAATAAATACTAAAAAAAAAAAAAAAAAATTAAATGAATACATAAATGAAATGAATAAACATTAAAAATTTTTTAAATAAATAAATGTTAAAAAAAGGTTAAAAAAAAAAGAGTTCAACAAGACGCTAGATGGGTAGAGGCCCTCAAACTACCAGAGGCCAAAGGCCGTAGAGCTGCCAGGGGTGTGACAGTGGCTGCCTTCACAGCCTTAAGTAAGATCCTGGAGCCCCAACCGGCTGCCAGGTTACTGCGTGTAGCCAGGAGCTGGCCCCGGTGGGGGGCGGGCGGCTGTGCAGTGGCCTGGCCGAGAGTGACACGCGCACACCACTTGCTAGATTATCAGTGCCCTTGGCCAGGGTCACTTTTCGCGTGAGGTCTGAGGCGTCTGGACAGTGACATGAGCGGCAGCAGGTGGCCGGCCACTAAATGAAGTCACAGCTGGGATAAGGGCACAATGACTTCTGGCGCTGTGCGCAGGCGTGTCAATGTCTGGAGCCACAGGAGTGCCCCGGCCTCTCTTGGAAAACGGCGTGTAGCCCCGCCCCCTGAGAGGCAGGCACGCCACCCACCCACACACACACCATGGGGGTCTGGGTGCTGGGTCAGGCAGCTCCGCTCCTCCTCCACAAAGGACTCAGAAAGAAATTCATGACTCGCACATTCCTTTCCCCTCACAAAACACGCTTTGTGAAGCGCCAGAGACAGACAGCTAGTTACAAGGGCCAAGTGTGGTCACACCCTCTCCCTCGAACCTTGGCCACACACCACGGCCTCAGGCCTGACCCGCGGCCAGCAGGCGCCCCTGATGAGTTCAGAGGACAGGGCACTGGGGAGCCTCCCCGGAGCCCCAGGAAACACGGATGCGTTCAATCCTGGTGTACAAACTCACTCAGCACAAAATTATAGCATGCGGTCCTCAAGTTTATGTTGCTCAGAAATAACAGCTCGTTAAATTTGCACCTTATAAAACGCGGTATTAAATCACGGCCACCACACACCTGCCCCGGGGGGGGGGAGGGGACCCAAGTGGCTAAGACAGGCACCTTCAGCTATTCTGTTCACTTCCACCTGTAACACCTCTGTTCATTTTGCGGCAGAGAAGCTCCAAAAAGTTAAGGCAAATTTCCAGTAGCTGCATTTAAGGAAAATCTTATCTATTCATTGGAATTCAGCCCTGAGCCTCGGGTCCCTAAACGGGAAAAGCGGTCACCACCTGGCCAGTGGCAGACCACCTCCCCCCAGGGGGGCACGCTACCGCGCACCTGCAGATACGCAGAAGCACCGCCGAACCTCTTCTTCACCCCCTACTGCGCCCCAGGAGATCCAGACAGTGGTGTACACACGGGACGCACCCGCCCCCCGGCACAGGCACACATCTGCCATTTCAGGGGACCCAACCCGCAGCTACACCTGACCCAATGGTGACACGAGCCATTCCCCTCCTGACACCCCCAGACCGGTGGCCGTCACACTTTCCTCTCTGAGTAGCAGAGCTCTTTCTTCCAGGAAAACCTCACAGCAAACTGCAAATCAATGTCGGAAGAAACAGACGCGGTGAAGAGTGGAGAACGGGGGGGGGGAAGAAGGGGGGTCATAAGCGACCCCGTAGCGGCGCTGTAAGCCAGGTCGGAAACTCCACTCCTTAGATCCTGGGACATCCTCTAGCCCAACCTCTCGGTGCCTCAGTTTCCCCGTCCAGCAACGGGGACAAGAGTGGTGTGCCCCCCACCCCCGCGCAGTCCCCAGGGAGGTAATGAAAAAGGAACGGAGTGGGGGCAGGGCAGACGCTGAGGACTGTGCCTGAGACTGGAGGGGCCATACCACTGGGATGGCATCCTCGTCCGTGACCTCCCGTGAGGAGAAGGCAACTGAGGCACGGAGAGGGAGACCTGGCCGCTGCCAGCGTTTGCTCAGTCTGCCAACAGTCGGGGGCCTCAGCTAGCATATCTCATGCTAAACACCAAGCCGGCCGCCAGGTGACCATCCTCCGGGCACCTCGCCTCACACCCTCGTGTTGGCCACCTCCACTCCTAAGCCGGCCTGGGTGGCCTGGACGCCTCCGATCGGGACTCTCTTCCCCAAACATCCACCCGCCAGCATGCACGGCCACGCGCTCCGGTGCAACAAGGCCCTGGCACCTTCCGCCTGCCATCCACTGTCCCCAGGGACCCACCCCCCGCAGCACCACAGCGACAGCGGAGGCGCACGGGTTGGGGGGCTTCAAATCAGACAGTCAGAATCCCCCCTGCCAGGGAACCTCACATGGTCCCCTTGGGAGACAGCCAACTGCGTGCTGCTGACAGCTCTTCAACCCTGCCCCAGCCTGAACTCAGGAAGTCCTTGGGACTAAAACACCAGCTTCACCCCCTCCGCTGGGCCCCAGTAAGGAAGCAAGAAAAGCGAGGCTTGGCTGCTCAGCCTGGGAGACGCGGCTTCACTCGCATTGAGCGGATGTGAGCCGGTGGAAGAGTGCATGGGGTGGACCACGCAGAGCCGGGCTGTGTCGCTTCCCGGCTTTGTGACCTTAAGCAAGGGCCTCCACACTCCAAGCCTCAGTGTCTAGCTTCAAAATGAAATCGAGCACGCTGCCTCGGCGGGAGCACCTGACGTACGGTGTGTAACTCACACGGCGCCCTGCAGCGCTTAATGACATCGAAGACGGCCAAGGGCCACGCGGGTTTGAGCACTAGCAGCACCAGGCATTCAACGTGTCCAGAAATCTGTGTCTTAGACTCACGGAATCATCCTTGACCAAGGTATCTTCAGCTCAGCACTTACTGAGATGTGGGGCTAGATGGTTCTCGGGGGTGGGGGCCGCCCCAGGGCTCCTCCTGCTAAAGGCCACTAGCACACGCCTAGTCACGACGACCAAAAACATTTGCAGATACAACCAAACATTTCCAGGGGAGGCCAAAACCACCCCTGGTCGGGAACCACCAACACAGCTCAACAAAATAAGCGCCACCAACATGCCCCTACTACAGATGAGAAAACTGAGGCACAGGACGGTGCAGGGACTTGCCCTGCGGCCCGACGGCTGTGGCTCTGGGACACACACTGGGACCACAGTACAGTCATTTTTTTTTTTTCTTTTTTTGCAAAGGCGGCCCCTCCCTCACTCTACCCCACCCAGCTGCCCAGGGCGTACCGCCAGCTGCAAGTCCCGGCTGCGCAGCACGGCCGAGTTCTTCTCCTCGCTGAGCTGCGCCAGGCGCATGGCGATCATGTAGTTCTCATCCTTGAGCCGCAGCAGCTCCAGGCTGCCCGCCTCCCAGTCCTCCCGCAGCCGCTGGCAGCGCTCCTGTGCCTGCTGGTGCTCCCGCAGCCGCTGCTCCAGCCCTGCCCGCTCCTCCTCCAGCATCTGCCCCCGAGCCTGCAGCTGCTGTTCCCGCTGCAGCTGGCTCTTGCGAGCCTCCCGCAGCCGCCGCACCTCCGTCATCAGAAACTGGGTCAGGCCCTCGGGCCCCTCCTCATCTGCCAGGGACAGGGGAGAGAAAAGTCGCGTCAAGCAGAGAAAACTCCAGCGGGGGTGGCAGCCTGCGCCGAAAAAGTCAAACCATTAAAACACGAGATGGAAATTCCAGAATACGGTTTTATAATTTTGGAGTGGAGAAGGCCTTCCTAAAGAAGATGCAAAATCTAGAACCTGTAAGACAGAAAACGGACAAATCCATATAAAAACCTGCTAAAGCTCTGAACAATGAAAGATGTAAGAAAAGAAGTGAAAAGACAAACGGCAGAACAGGAGAAAGTATAACAAAAAACAGAGGACTGGGAGCCGCAATATATAAAGAGCTCCTACAAATCAATAAGAGCTATAAGAGGGAGAGCAGACGAATCCATGTAAAAAAAATTTAACTTCTAACAATGACAAATGTAACCAAAAAAAAGTTGAAACATAAGAAGGAGAGCAGGTGAAAATAGAACAAACACAACAACAAATTCAGAGCCACAATATATAAAGAGCTCCTACAAATCAATAAGAAAAAGCTAACAAATACATGAGGAAAAACTATTCACAGGCAAGTTCCAAAACAAAATTGGTTAATAAACAAAGGAAAATATGCTCCAATGATAATCATAATGGCGATAATAATCATCATCATAATGGTGATAATAATAGCAGCTCCTAACATTTAGCTTCATTCTTTGCGCTAAACAAATTAATTTGGTTAACTGGGTGACAACGTTATGAGGTAGGTACTATTATTGCACCCACTTTAAAGACAAAACAACTGAAGCACAGGAAGGTCAAGTCATTTGCCCAAGGTTTACTAACTAGTAAGCTGTGAACGACAACTCTCAATGAAGTACAAATTTAAAATAATAAGATATTATTTTTGACATATCGGGCTGGCAAAAATGTTTTTAAAAGATCCTCAAATTCATGAGTGTAGAGCAAAATGGGCATTCATACGCTGGTGACATGAACATTGATTTTAACCCTTAAAATACATAGGAATCTTTGAGAAAATGGCCTTGCCAGATCCTTTCCTCCGGAGACACCTGTTTGCACAAACATGCACATATTAAAAATGCTTCCGGGGCACCTGGGTGGCTCAGTCAGTTAAGCATCCGACTCGGCTCAGGTCATGATCTGACGGTTTCAGGAGTTCGAGCCCTGCGTCAGGCTCTATGCGCTGACTGCACAAAGCCTGCTTGGGATTCTCTCCTTTTCTCTCTCTGACCCTTCCCCACTCACACTCGGTCTCTCTCAAAAATCAAAAATAAAAGTATTCAGGCTCTGAACTCAGACTACACGGATTAGAATCCCAACTTGGGCAAACTGCTTCAAGTCTCTCCATGCCTCGGTTTCCCTATCTGTTCAACAGGGATAATGAGAGTGCCTCCCGACAGGAACGGAGTAAGGAAACTGCACTGGCGTCCCAGGCACTGGCACCTATTGAGGACACACTCACCAAGGATCATGGAGCAACGCTGGGCAGGTTCCTGGCCCGTGAGCAGCGTGAAGTGCTCGGGGTAGTAGAACTCCAACGCTTCCAGAAAGGCCTCATATCCCCTCTTGCCTCGGCAGCGCAAGATGTCCATCAGGCGCCCTGGGGAGTGGCAGGGGGTACCCAGGGGTCAAGGTCAGGGCTTTCCCCAGAGCCTAGCCACTTCCTCCCCCTCTCCCCCCCCCATACTCCAGGGCCCACGGTCCCCAGACTTTCCATTTCCCCAGATTTTTGAGCCAGTGACACACACCAGGGCCTGTCCCGACACATCAGTGGGGAGGGCCTGTCTGCCACAGCCAGGAGAGACAGGACCCTCCTGCCATAGCACGGGGGCTGCAGCAGCTTCCCAACCCCCAGCCTGCACTCCCCTGCACGTCCCCCCCCCCCCACAATACAGGGCCAGCGAATGCTCCCTGCCTTTTCGATGGCACAGAAGGGTCCCCTCTATCCCCAAACGCAAAACATACTGTATTTCTCCCACCGGCCAAGGCCTGAAATTCCACCATTAGACCCTCACCCCTTTGCCGTGCTCTAGTTCAAGGATACACCCGTGGGAGAGGGCACCCCCACAAAGCGGTGATGGGTCTTGAGCACTTAAGGAAACATGGCTCTCCAAGCAATGCGGGGCACACAGAAGGAGAGGGCAGAGTGAAGCCAAGAGATCAAAGGGCACAAGAAAGCCGCCACGTCCACCCACTGCGCGCCCAGGTCTAGACTGCGCTGGCAACCACATCCAAGTCCCTGCTCTCAAGTGGACCCAGGAAGTGGGAGGAAACTGCAAGGCAAACAAAACCCAGATGCCCCTCTGGGCACCAAAGACCCGCTGGGTCCTGCTGGCGGTTCGGGCGGAGGCAGGATGGGGGGCGCCACAACCCCCGGCCTCGAGCCCCAAGGCTCCGTGCGCCGCGCTCGGAGGACAGTCAGCCCGGCGAAGGCCCGACCCCGCGCGCCCCCCGCGGCTCACCGGTGCGGTTGACACGGCACGGGAAGCGGTAGGTGCTCAGCACCTCCTCCTCGTCCTGCTCGTCGATGACCCGGCATTGGCGCAGATACGGCGTAAGCTTGGCCGGGTTGAGGGCGCGAGTCAGCCTGTGCCGGACGCCCTCGATCCGCTCCCACAGGGCGTCCTCCTCCGCCTCGGACCCCGAGCCGGCCCCAGCCTCGTCCTCGGCCTCGCCAGCCTCGGCCCCGCCCGGCATGGCCGCGTCCTCAGGGTCTGCGGGGCCGGAGGCGCGAGCGGGGCGCCGATCAGCAGGGTCGCCCGCGGGCCGCGCTGCGCCGGCCGAGCCCCCTCGGGGCGTCGCCCGCGGGACCGGCCGCCAGTCGTCGCCGGCGCCCCCGCCCACCTCCAGCCCCGCGCCCCGCCGGGACTCACTCCGCACGCCGCCGCCGCCTCGGGTTCCCGGGTCCGGCGCTGGGGCGGCGGCTCCGCCGGCGCAGGGGGCGGTGTCCGCGGCGCCCCGCCCCGCCCCCGCGGCCCGGGGCCCCCCCCACATCGCCGCCCCGGCCCGGCCAGCGTCCGGCCCGCCAGCCACCCGCACGTCCGCCCGCACGCCCTGCCCGGCCTCCGGCCGCGCGCCTCCCCCGCTTCCTGTTTCCCGCCGGCGCTCCCGGCCCCGGCTCGGCGGGTCCGGGCGGCCCGCCCACACCTGCCCGGCCTCCGGGCGGGCGGCGTCGCGCTCAACCCCCACCCGCCCACGCCGCGACACACCTTCCCCGCGGCGCGCGGCGTCGCCTGCAGCTGGCTCGCAGCCCGCGTGGCGGCGGCCACGCGCGCCCGCGTCCCGCCCGCACGCGGCGGACTCCCCCGGGGCTCCCGCGGCACCACCGTCTAACCAGGACCTCCAGGGCGCACGGGCTCCGTCCAGATGCCGCGCCCTCGGTCGCAATCCTAGCTGCTGCGTGACCGCGAAGTGTGCGCGAGGGCTCGCGGGCTTACAGTACGCCCACGCCCTCCCCGGGTCTAAAGCGCTTCCACAGCGCCCCTGGGCTGTGGGGCCGCTGGGGCCGTCGGTGTGCGAGCACTGCCTGGGAGCCCCGCCTCCTGATCCCACAGGGGTCCCTGACCCCCTCCTGATCTGGGCAGGTGGGCAAGTGCTTGCCCTCTAATACTTCAGCGTCCCCAAATGGTCTGCCGCCTCTGGCACCTTCCCCTGAGCTTCGGGGAAGCCTGTGGGTGGACACCAAAGGACAGAGGTCAAGGCCACCTCAGAGATGGGAGTCTGAACTCTCAGGGCACCACGACTAACTCCCGTCCCCCATGAAGTCTCACTGAAGAACACGGGGGCCAGGGACCCCATATTTCCCAAAGGGTGTGCCTCCAGAGGCCGATTCAGAAGTGTTGGGGAGTGGTTCTGCGGTCAAAGTCAAGTAAATTTGAGAAACACTGTGGCCATACTCCCCCCTCTCGCCTTGGGAAACTCGTGGTCACCAAGATAAAGTCTATACCCCTATCTACTGGCACATGTGATATCATCTCTCCTCATGTTAGAAATTGCTCTGCTCGTGGTGCCTGCTGGGAGGGAAGACCCTTCCGTGAAGTCGTCATCCTGGGCGGGACTGACACGTATAGGCAATAAACCGTTAAATAAATGAACTTATGTAAAGTGTTTCGCACGAAGCTGGCACTCAGTGACCACAATAGCAAACACTTTTGAGCACTTATAATGGAACGTATTATGTACAATCGTTTTCCAGACTTCAGCTCGTGAAATCAACAAACCCATAAAGTGGCTTCCCCCGTTATCCCCATTTTCCAGATGAGGAAACAGCTAAACCATAGGGAGCCACGTGGGCGCTATTGGTGGTGCTGTGCTAAGCCGGGGGGTGGGGGGGGGGGGTCCCTGCCCTGCGGGAGCCCCCACCCCCACCTGCCCCACGGTTGCCTTCCCAGGCTCTTGAAGCAGCCCTGTTTGGTGCCCTAGGCGAACCACCTTAAATTAAATTGTTTGCAACGATAAGAATAAGGAATCCTCAACTCTGCCCAGGGGCATCAGAAACTAAAACTGAGGAAGAGGCATGACAGGGAAGGGCTGTCTCTGCCGAAGGAACAGCCAGTGCAAAGGCCCAGGGGCGGGAAATCTCACTTTACGTTCCCAAGGGCTCTTCATTCCCCTCACTTGCTCAAACTTGTGCCATTCCAAGCCATCAATCCTGCTCACCGAAGTCTCTGTGACTCAGAAGCCCCAGGGGTAGAGATGAGGTGAGTGGGCGGTCCTGCCCAGAAGGCTGGTGAATAATCATCCCACTGGCTTCCCCTCGGAACTCTGACCCTCTGCTGTGTTCTGAACTCATTCCATCTCACGCACACCCAGAGGGGAGGCCTGTCACTCTCCCAGGATGTGTGACGTAGCCAAAGCTCAGGTAAGGCTATGGGCAGACTGTCCCATCCCAACCAGGAAACTGGTGACTTCGACACACGCTTGGGAGAAAGAGCAGCCTCGGTGTGGACAAGGAAACCCAGCGGAAATCCGTTCGTTGGTTACTGGACTTTGGGGAGCTGGGACGTCGTTTCCTGGCCTCGTTTTCCCTACCCGTGCAGTGGGGCTGGCCTGGACAAAAGGACCCTGTCCATGACGCAGGCTCTAGAACCAGGCAACCTGCATTCAACACCCCCCTTATTTTAATCTCTACACCCAACGTGGGGCACAAACTCATGTCCCCGAAACCAAGAGTCGGCCGCTCTACCAACTGAGCCAGCCAGGCACCCCCTTTGATGCCTCAGTCTCCTTACCTGTAAAATAGAGAGGATGATAGTACCTGTCAGATAGGGCTATGCTGAAGATGCAGTGAGTTAACACACCCCATGCCCTGCACATAACAGGTGTTCACTATAGCGTTGGCTGTTGCAATCTACAAGGGTCTGTCTTCTGGGAAAGCCCGTGACTCTGGCGGATTCTGCCCCCGTCCCAGCTACCCCACCAATGAACTTGAACTCCAAAGAAAGCTCTGCACTAGTCTCTCTGGAGTACTCCTCCTCTGTCTGGAATGTATCTCCCTCCCTTACCCTCCATCCCCTTCAGTTCTCTGCTCACATTCCCTTCTCGAAGAGGTTTCCCTGTCTGCCCTGTGGAAAGGAGGTCCTCCAATCATTTTTCTGTCTCCACCTCCTACTTTTGCCCTTCGGAGCTCTCATGAAAAATCCGTCCATTTTTTTGATGGATTTGTCCACTTCCATCCCCTAATGAGTGTAAGCCCCTAAGGGCAACTGCAGTGCCTCCCTCTGCGTCTCTGCACCCACGGAGCCTAGCTCGGTGCCTAATACACAGCCAGGACCACTGAGATGCAGGCAGAGTAAATGAATGAGTGAAAGAATAACACACATTAGGGTTCCAGTGCATCTCCTACGCTATGTAAGATTCCCAGAGCTCCGAAATGACAGGACCCCAGGCCCTAGAGCAATAATAATACTCACCGACATCGTGGAGTGCTTCCCGTGTGCTGGGGTCATTCTGCGGACTTTCCATAGGTTAATCCTCACAACAGATGTGGGAAGTAGCCACTTCTACCACCGCATTTGTTGGATGAAGAAGCTGAGACTTGGAGCTAAGTAACTCACCTAAGGGCACCCTGCTGAGAAGTAGGCCATCTGGGAATTTAACCCAGACATGGTCTGGCTCTGGAGTCAGCTTGCGTGTTCTTAAATTTTTTTTTTCTAGAAGAGACAGAGAGGCTCAGGAGAGAGAGGGAGGCGGAGTCAAGCTCCAGGAGCTGCAGCTGGGCTCGAGCTCAGGCTGACCAGTAGATCATGAGCAGTCGGACAGCACCCAGGCGCCCAACTTGCGTGTTTTTAAAATAGACTTTGTTGGGGCGCTCTGGGTGGCTTAGTCGGTTGAGTCGTCCGACTTTCACTTAGGTCATGATCTCGCGGTTCGGTGGGTTCGAGCTCGGCCGGGCTCTGTGCTGACTGCCAGCTCAGAGCCTGGTTTGTTTCAGCCCAGACTCCTCTCTCTGACCCTCCCCTGCTCACACTGTCTCTCTCTCTCCTAGAAATAAATAAAACATAAAAAAAAAAAAATTTAAAATAGACTTTGTTTGGGGCTCCTGAGTGGCTCAGTCGGTTGGGCGTCTGACTTCAGCTCAAGTCATGATCTCATGGTTCGTGGGTTCGAGCCCCACATCAGGCTCTGTGCTGACAACTAGCTCAGAGCCTGGAGCCTGCTTCGGATACTGTGTTTCCCTCTCTCTCTGACCCTCCCCTGCTCATGCTCTCTCTATCTCTCTCTCAAAAATAAATAAAACATTTTAAAAAATAATAATAATAATATATAGACTTTGTTTTGGGGGCGCCTGGGTGGCTCAGTCAGGTGAGCGTCTGACTCTTGATTTCCACTCAGGTCATGGTCTCACAGTCACGAGATCGAGGCCCCATGTCAGGCTCCGTGCCGAGAGTGGAGCCTGCTTGGGATTTTCTCTCTCACTCTCCCTAACCACCCCCACCTCAAAAAAATAAACATTTTTTTAAAAATTTTTTAATGTTTTATTTCTGAGAGAGAGAGCATGAGCAGGGGAGGGTCAGAGAGAGAGGGAGACACAGAATCTGAAGCAGGCTCCATTCTCTGAGCTGGCTGTCAGCACAGAGCCCGACGCGGAGCTCAAACCCATGAACCGTGAGATCATCAGACACTTAACTGACTGAGTCACCCAGGCACCCCAATAAATAAACATTTAAAACATAGATTTTGGTTTTCAGCCCAGTCTTAGGTTCACAGTAAAACTGAGTGGAAGGTACGGAGATTTCCCATATGCCCCCACTTCCCCCATGATCACCGTCCTCCAACATCAGCTTGCTTTTCCACACTGGCCAGCGCAGCAAAGAGGAAGGCTTCCTGGAGGAAGCAAGGCAGAGGCTGAGCCTGGAAGGGCAGAGCAGATATCTGCACACAGACAGGGGAGCGGGCTCCCGGAGTAGGGAACGGAGTGTGCCTGGGTACAGCTAACGTGAGGGGGGCAGAGGGGGCCCGGAGGGAGTCCTAGGCAGTGAAGTCACTAGTTGAGTGTCGGTGCACATCCACCCACCCTCACCCCAACAACAACCAGTTTATTTAGTTATGACTCTGCAGCTGGGAAGCTGGTATCTGCTCACAGGCATCAGTGGGGACAAATGAAAAGGCGTAGAGGCTGGACAGCTGGGGCCCTCGGGCGCCTCAATCTGCGGTCTCACTGCACCGTCTGTCTCTTCAGCACACAGTGCAGCAGGACAGCCAGCTTCCTACATGGTGGTTTCAAAGACACACGTCCTGAGAGCGAGAGCGTCAGGGGAAAACCGTGGCACTTTATGACCCAGACTTGGAAGTCAGCCAGTGTCACTTTGGTCACCCTCCACTGGTCAAAGCAGTCAGAAGTTCACCCAGGTTTGGGAGGGTGGGGGGTGGGCACAGGGCATAGACTGCACTTCTTGAAGGAGGACTGCTAACGCTCAGAGGAGCATCCGCCTCTTGATCTCAGGGCTATGAGTTCAAACCCCACGACGGACGTGGAGATCACTTAGGGACTAAACACCGTAAGGTGCGCAGATCTTAAGCGAAAACTCAATCGACTTTTTTTTTTTTTTAGCATTTATTCATTTTTGAGGGACAGAGAGAGACAGAATGCAAGCGGGGGAGGGGCAGAGAGAGGAGACAGAAGAATCTAAAGCAGGCTCCAGGCTCTGAGCCATCAGCACAGAGCACGATGCGGGGCTCGAACTCATGAGCTGTGAGATCACGACCGGAGCCGAAGTCAGATGCTGAAGTGACTGAGCCACCCAAGCGCCCCCTCAATTGGATTTTTACTTATGTGTCTACCCAAGTGACCACCACCCAAATCAAGATACTGAGTGTTCCCAATGCCTGGTCCGGACCTTCTTCCAGTGGCAACAACTCTTCTGTCTTCCATCACCAGGGACTAGTTTCAATGATTTTTGTCCTTCACGTGAGCGGAAGCCTACAGCATGTGCTCTTCAGTCCCTGGAGTCTTTCGCTCACTGTATGTCGGCACGTGTGTTTGTAGATTATCTGTTCTTGCTCCTGAGTAGCACCCCCTTACGTGACTGCACCGTCGAGTGCACATCTGGGTAGATCCTGTTGAGGAGGGGCTGTCACAGAACCCCATCCAGGCATTTCTGTTGGGTTCATACTCAAGGGTGGGCTCGCTCGGCCACGGGGTGGGCCTCCGTGCAGCCCCAGCCACGGGTCACACAGCCTTGCCACATGCTGGTGCCATTTTCCACTCCCACCGGCGGTGAGGGAGTTCCACATCCTCACCGACACATGCTGAGGGAAGGCTAATTTTAGCCAAGCCCTTGGAGGTGAAGTGGAAACCACTTTTTCGACTGAAGTCTCACCAGGAGCCGCTATTTCTAAGGCAAATGGAAGGAGACGTGAAGCGAAAGCAGACGCTATGGGCGATGGCCACCCTACAGGGATGCGGCGCTCTGGCTGGACTTGGTGGTGTCATGGGGGGGACTCTGCACTGTTCCATGAGAAATAATAAACACGAGGCGCAGACGGGCCCTTCTCGGGGGAGACGAGCAGCCACCTAAAGGACGCCGCTAAGGCAATGATCTCAGAAATGAAGAAGCTGTGGGGACTGGCGAGCATGAGACCCACTTCAGGACAGAATTAAAACGAAATAAGGGAAGAGGTTATGGAGGAAAAATGCAGCCACAAAATTTAAATGTTATAAACTCCAAGAGAGCAAAAATAATATAAACAAAATTAACTGGGACGTGGGAGGAGGGGAGTGAGCAAAAGTATAAGGGGGATTCCATCTTCTGCTTCAAAGAGTCAGTTCATTCTGATTACATTGAAATTTGTAGGTTTTTTTTTTAATTACACCAAATATTCCAAGTGAGAGATGAGAGTGTCCGGCTAGATACAAATAACCAACCCAATCATATGCTACTTAACAGGAGACACAATGTAAGGGCACCTAGATGGTTCAATCCATTAAGTGTCCAGCTCTTGATTTGGGTTCAGGTCGTGATCTCACAGTTCGTGGGATCGAGCCCCGCGTCGGGCTCTGCACTGACAGCACAGAGCCTGCTGGGATTCTCTCTCTCCCTCTCTCTCTCTCTCTCTGCCCCTCCCTTGCTCACGCTATAAATACATACATACAGGGGCATCTGGTGGCTCAGTTGGTTAAGCGTCCTACTTTGGCTCAGGTCATGATCTCACAGTTTGTGACTTTGAGCCCCACATAGGGCTCTGCGCTGACAGCTCGGAGCCTGGAGCCTGCTTCGGATTCTGTGTCTCCCTCTCTCTCTATGCCCCTCCCCTGCTCACATTCTGTCTCTCTCTAAAATAAACATTAAAAAAAATTTTTTTAGATAAGAATCATTACTATAAATAAACAGGACGTTTCAGTCAGGAAGATATCATCATCCCAATTTTGTATCCACCCAGGGGTAGAACTTCAAAATACAAGCAAAACTTAATGGAACTGGGGCGCCTGGCTGGCTCAGTCGGTTTAAGCATCTGACTCTTGATTTCAGGTCATGATCTCAAGGTTTGTGGGTTCAAACCCCGCTTCCAGCTCTGTGCTGACAAGGCAGGGTCTGCTTAAGATTCTTTCTCTCCCTGTCCTTCTGCCCCTCCCCCGCTATACACACGCACGCACTCTCTCTCTCATTCTCAAAATAGATGAATAAACCTAAAAAGAAAAAAAAAATCTTAACGGCACTAACAAGAGGACCAGAAAAACTACAGTCATGGAAGGAGACTTCAACACATCTCTGAACAACTTGACATGAATTTAGCAAAGTCACTAGATATGGGCTCAATATACAAAATTAACTATATTTCTGTCCACTTGCAACAAATATAAAAACAACATTTTTAAACTAAAACCATGAGATGTGATAGGAGAAAATCTAGATGACCATGGGTTTGGTGATGACTTTTAAGATACAACACCAAAGATACACTCCATGAAAGAAGTAATTGATAAGATGTACTTCATTAACGTTTAAAGTTTGTGCTTTGCAGGGGCGCCTGGGTGGCTCAGTCGGTTAAACGTCCGACTTCAGCTCGGGTCATGATCTCGCGGTTTGTGGGTTTGAGCCCCACGTCGGGCTCTGTGCTGACAGCTCAGAGCTTGTATCCTGTCTTCGGATTCTGTGTCTCCCTCTCTCTCTGCCCCTCCCTCACTTGTACTCTGTCTCTGTTTCTCAAAAATAAATAAGCATTAAAAAAAAACTTGTGCTTTGCAAAAGACAATATCAAGAGAAATCAGAAGACAAGCCACAAAGTGGGAGAAAATATTCCTAAAGACATATCTGATAAAAGACTGTTATCCAAACTATACAAAACTCTTAAAACTCAACAAAAAGAAAACAAACAGCCCAATTTGAAAAGGGGGGGGCAGGGATGCCTGGCTGGCTCAGTCGGTGGGATGTGCAACTCTTGATCCTGGGGTCGTGACTTCCATGACCTGTGTTCCAGCCCTGCGTTGGGTGTAGAGATAATTCAAATAAAAACTAAAAGAAAAAAAGGAGTAGGGAGGGAGGGATGAAAGATCTGAACAGACACTGCCAAAGAGGTGCAGATGGCAAGTAAACATCTGAAAAGATGCTTCTTATTGGAAGAGCACGCGACTCTTGTTCCCTAAGTCATGAGTTTGAGCCCCACTTTGGGTGTAGAGATTACTAAAAAAAAAATTAATTGACATGGGGCACCTGGATGGCTCAATCGGTTAAGCGTCTGACCCTTGATTTCAGCTCAGATCATGATCTCACGGTTCGTGAGTTCAAGCCCCGTGTCGGGCTTGGTGCTGACATGGAGCCTTCTTGGGATTCTCTCTCTCCCTCTCTATCTGCCCCTTCCTAACTCATGCCCACTCTCTCTCGCTCGCTCTCTCTCAAATTAATTAGCATTAGGGGTGTCTGGGTGGCTAAGTCAGTTGAGCATCCCATTTCAGCTCAGGCCATTATCTCGCAGTCCGTGAGTTCAAGCCCCCATTGGGCTCTGAGTTGACAGCCCAGAGCCTGGAGCCTGCTTTGGATTCTGTGTCTTCCTCTTTCTCTGCCCCTCCCTCCTCTCAAAAATGAGTAAACGTTAAAAATAAATAAATGAATAGGGGTGCCTGGGTGGCTCAGTCAGTTAAGCATCCAACTCTTGATCTCAGCCTAGTTCATAATCTCACAGTTTGTGAGTTTGAGCCCCATGCTGGGCTCTGCACTGGGATTCTCTCTCCCTCTCTCTTCCTATCCCACTTGTGTTCTCTCACTCTCAAAATAAATAAATAAACTTTCAAAATTTTTAAATAATGAATAAATATTTTAAAAATAAAAGATGGGGTAGAGCTATATAAACTGACATGGATATTACTCCAAGATATTTAAAAATAAATATATAAATAAACAAACAAACAAGAAGTAAAATTTTTATTTTTTCAAAACAGATGCTCATCAGGGCGCCTGGACGGCTCAGTAGGTTAAGCATCCGACCTCGGCTCAGGTCATGATCTCACAGTTCATGAGTTCGAGCCCTGTGTCGGGCTCTGTGCTGACAGCTCAGAGCCTGGGGCCTGCTTCAGATTCTGTGTGTCTCTCTCTCTAACCCCTGCTCTCAATCTGTCTCTCTCTGTCTCTCAAAAATAAATACACATTAAAAAAAATTTAGAGATGCTCATCATCTATCACTATGGAATTGCCCAAGAAAACAATACTGAGATCAAACACCTATTAGAAGGGCTAAGATCTAAAACACCGACAACATAAATACTGATGAGAATGTGGATCAACAGGAAAGTGCATCCATGGCTGGAGGGAATGCAAAATGCTGCAGCTACTTTGGAAGGCAGCTTGGAAGTCTCTAACAAAATGAACCCTAATTTTACCATATGACCCAGAAGTCACCCCCCCCTCCTTGGTATTTACCTAGAGGGGCTGAAAATGTAAATCCACACAAACACCTGTACATGGATGTTTGTGGCAGCTTTATTCACAATTGTCGAAACTTGGGAGCAACCAAAAGGTCCTTCTGGAAGTGAATGAATAAATAAACCGTGGCAGAGCCAAACAATAGAATATGATTCAGCGCCAAAACCGAATGAGCTAGCAGCCAGGAAAAACATGGAAGAACCTTGAATGTGTATTACTAGAGAAACCAAAGACTACATATTCTAGGGGCACCTGGGTGCCTCAGCCAGTTAAGCGTCGGACTTCGGCTCAGGTCATGATCTCACGGTTCGTGAGTTCGAGACCGGCGTGGAGCTCTGTGCTGACAGCTCAGAGCCTGGAGCCTGCTTCGGATTCTGTGTCTCCCTCTCTCTCTGCCCCTCCCCTGCTCAGGCTCTGTCTCTCTCTCTGTCTCTCTCTCTCTCAAAATTAAATAAACTAAAAAAAGAAAAAGACTACGTATTCTATGATTCTTACTCTGTGACCTTCTGGAAAAAGCAAAACTATGGAGACACCAAAAGGATCCATGGTTTCCTGGGATGGGGGGCAGGGAAAGGAGGGGTCAATATATTAGCACCGAGGAATTTTAGGAGAGTGAGGACTGTTTGGTGCGGTACCGTCATGGTGGGTACATGTCATTGCACATTTGTCCAAGCCCAGAGAACATCTAACACCATGTGTGAACCCTAAAGTACACTATGGACTTTGGGTGATAAAGCATCAATGTAATTCATACATTGATAATTAATACAATTGATAATTTTCATTGATTGATAACACAGGATGTTGACAGGGGGGGTCGGGAGGGGTCTATGCATGCAAAAGATATGTGGAAAGTCTCTGAACTTTCCACTCAGTTTGGCTGTGAAGCTAAAACCACTCTAAAAAAAAATAAAATCTTTGTTAGAGAATTAAACCATCTAGAGGAGCATCAAAAAATCCCCTTCCTAGAAATACAGGTTCCTGCTATCCGAAAGCATTCCTACGAAATTTTTATAAGCTGAAATGCTATAAAGCAAAGATTTGTTTATATGGAAACATTTTTTAGCATTCCCAGACCCAAAAACCAACCTCTCTTGGGCTTTTCTGATACCTTAGGACGCATCTTGCTAACAGATGCGCCAAATAAATCTAGATAAAACACCGGTACGCATACGCCGTTGAAAGCCATGGCAGCTTGATGTTGACTGTGGTTCTTGAGGAAGGAGCTTGGCGGGCGCTGTCTTGCTGCTTAGGGTGCCTGCGGCTTCTGTAATGGCCCCTCAAAAAACCAACGCTGAATATTATTGTTGCTTTAGTCCTTCTTTGGTAAAACAGAAAATCTTTAGATTTCTTTTAGCTAGTGAAACCGGGTACTAATGCAGGTCTTTTTTTTTTTAAGATTTATTCATTTTTGAGAGACAGAGAGAGATAGAGCTTGAGCAGGGAAGGGGCAGAGAGAGAGAGGGAGACACAGAATCCGAAACAGGCTCCAGGCTCTGTCAGCACAGAGCCCCACGCGGGGCTTGAACACACAAACCGTGAGATCATGACCTGAGCCGAAGTCGGTCGCTTAACCGACTGAGCCACCCAGGCGCCCCTAACATAGGTCTTTTGTAACCTGGGAAAATCAGAGGATACCTCAAAATCAAACAAAAGGTGTGCAAGGCCTCTACACTGAATGTACAAACTATGATTGGGGGTCAGGGGCCTACAAATAAAAACCACAGTGAGATTCCATTTCACGGCCACTAGGATAGCTGGTGATCAAAATGACAAATAGTAGCAAGAGTTGGCCAGGATGTAGAGAAATCAGACCCCTCTCTCTCACATCGCTGAATGCTAAAAGGTGCAGCCACTTTGGAAAAGAGCTTAGCAGGTTCTCAGAAAGTTACAAATAGAGTTACCATAGGACCCAACAATTTTCACTAGTAGGTATAAAATACCCAAGAATAGGATCTGCCCCCACAAAGATTTACACTTGACGGTCATCACACCATTATTTATAATAGCCCCAAAGTGGAAACAACCTAAATGTCCATCAACAGATTGAATGAACAAAATGTGTCTATTCGAGGGGCGCCTGGGTGGCTTAGTCGGTTAAGCGTCCGACTTTCGCTTAGGTCATGATCTCGCGGTTCGTGGGTTCGAGCCCCGCGTCGGGCTCTGTGCTGACTGCCAGCTTGGAGCCTGGAGCCTATTTCGGAGTCTGTATCTCCCTCTCTCTCTGACTCTCTCCTGCTCATGCTGTCTCTCTCTCTCCTAGGAATAAATTAAAAAAAAAAATGTGTCTATTCGTACAATTAAATATTATTGGGCCGCAAAGCGGAATGAAGTCCCGACATGGGCCACAACATGAATGAAGCTTGAAGACATTATGCGGAATGAAAGAAGGCAGACGCAAAAGGTCATTCATTGTTTGATTCCGTGTATATGAAATGTCCAGAAGAGGCAAAGTCATAGCGACAGAAGGTACGAGTGATTGTCAAATGCTGGGGGTGGGGACAGTAAGGGACGACCATTACTGGGTATGGAGTTTCTCTGGAGAACGCTAGTAATAATCGGGAATTAGAGAGTGGTGATGATTTTATAACTTTGTAAGTGTACTGAAAAGCCACTAAATCATAGGTTTAAAATGGTGACTTTTATGGTATGTGAATTATATCTTGATTTCTAATTTTTTAATAACAATTGTGTGTGAAGTTACAATACAATCTAAACAAACTGAAGTCAAATAAGACCTAAATAGGGGCACCCGGGTGGCTCAGTTGGTTAAGTATCCGACTTCAGTTCAGGTCGTGATCTTGCGGTCATGGGGTCAAGCCCCGTAGTGGGCTCCTTGCTGAGCACAGAGCCTGCTTGAGATTCTCTCTCTCTCTCTCTCTCTCTCTCTCTCCCCCTCTGCCTCTCTCCCCTGTTGCTCTCTCTTTCTCTAAAAAATTAAAAATAGGGGCGCCTGGGTGGCTTAGTCCGTTGAGCATCCGACTTCGGGTCAGGTCATGATCTCATGATTTGTGGGTTCGAGCTCCCACAACAGGCCCATGTCGTGTCCCCTGCCTCTATGTGGGCGCTGGCCACATGTCGTGTTCTGTCTGTACACACTTACAAGGTACGCATGTGTGTCATTACATTTCAATAGAAAATTACACCCAAGAGGCGCCTGGTGGCCCAGTGGGCCAAGCGTCCAACCCTGGATTCCAGCTCAGGTCATGATCTCACAGTTCGTGGGATCGAGCCCCACGTTGGGCTCCGTGCTGACAGTGCAGGGCCTGCTTTCGAGGTTCTTTCTTCCTCTCTCTCTGCCCCCTCCCTTGCTTGCGAGCTCTCTCTCTCAAAATAAATTAACTTTAAAAAAAAGAAGGAAATTGTACCCCAAAAAAGTAAATATTAGGTAGCAGTGGACCAAATGCAAAAATGTAATTAAGTACAAAAGTAAAAGCAGAATATATATTGTATGCCGCTGTTGGTTTAAAAAATGAGTGGGGGTGAATGTACATGTGTGGGCGTGTACATGTGAAGGTATGTATACAGGTACATGCATACATCATCCCTTGAAGAGTGTTGAAGAAGCCACCATCAGCTCATCGCCTTTCCATGGGGGGCACTGGAGGTCTGCATGAAGTTTTATCAAGTATAGTTTCAAAACTATCAAACAGGTCACACATATTTGAAAGTATTTACAGGAAAACAATGAATACCTAAAATAAATGTTTAAAAGACCAATTGGGTACCTCCGTGAAAGGCTGAGTTCTGGGGTTTTCGGGTTTCTGTCGGGATCAGAGAACTTCAGGGGGCCACCCGGGGTGGGGGGGTGCACCCGGTCCCCTTTGCAGATGGGGAAACGGAGACCTAAAGAGAAGACAGAAGCCCAAGTCGGCCTGGACCGCGCCCAACCCGGCGCCCAAGTCTGGCTTCTGCTTGTGGACAGCGGGTGCGACTTTGGAATCAGACGGGGGTGAGAGGTTGGGTGACCTCTGAGCCGCGGGGTCTGCTAGCCTGAAAGGTGGCGGTAATAACCCCCACTTCCTACTGATGCCCGCAGAACCGATGTGTGCGGAGGGCGGGGGGAGCGGCTGCGGACCGCAGGGCGAAGGCGGGGCGGGGACCGGGCTGGAGCCTCCGTCCGCACTGCTCCGAAAGGGCACAAGGTGGCGCCCTCCCCCCGCTGGTGCCGCGAGGCTCCAGCCTCTAGGGCGTTGGCTCTGGCCTGGGAGGGAGAGCAGGCGGGAATCTGCGTGGACTCACGCGATCACACACTTCTGGACCCTGGGGGTGGAAGGGGGAGTGACGGAGGGTGTCCCTGCTCAAGGAGGCAGGGCTGGAGGGATTGGCTTCCCCGGAGGGAGGGAAAAGGGGAACTTCGATCTTGTTTAGGAATTTTGCCCTGTGGGGGCGCCCGGGTGGCTTAGTCGGTTAAGCGTCCCTTTCGCTCAAGTCATGATCTCGCGGTTCGTGGGTTCGAGCCCCGCGTCGGGCTCTGTGCTGACTGCCAGCTCAGAGCCTGGAGCCTGTTTCAGAGTCTGTGACTCCCTCTCTCTCTGATCCTCCCCTGCTCACGCTCTCGCTCGCTCTCTCTCTCTCTCTCCTAGAAATAAATTTAAAAAAAAAAAGGAATTTTGCCCTGTGGGTTGAGTAGTGGCCCCCGAAAAGAGAGGTCTCACCACCCGGAACCCGTGAATGGGACCTCATTTAGAGAAAGAATCTTCACAGGTGTTATTAAGATACGGATCTAGAGATTATCTTGGACTGTCCAGGTGTGTCCAAAACCGATGACAAGTGCCCTTCCAAGAGCAGACACTGACCCGGAGAAGGCCGCGTGGAAACAGTGGTTGGAGGGGTGCAGCCACAAGCCAAGGGAGCCACCATGGCTGGCAGAGGGAAGGACGGATTCTCCCCTAGAGCTTTGGGAGGGAGCGAAGCCCTGCTCACATTGTGATTTTAGACTTCTGGCCTCCAGACTATGAGAAAGTAAATTTCTGTTTCGAGTCACCCTAGCCTGCAGTAATTCATTACAGCAGCCCCAGGAAATGAATACAGGTATTTAAAATCTTGGGGTGCCTGGGTGGCTCAGTTGGTTGTGCGTCAGACTTCGGCTTAGGTCATGACCACACGGTTCATGGGTTGGAGCCCCGCATCGGGCTCTGTGCTGACAGCTCAGAGCCTGGAGCCTGTCTTCAGATTCTGTGTCTCCCTCTTTCTCTGACCCTCCCCTGCTCACACTGTCTCTCTCTCTCTCAAAATAAATAGATAAATAAATAAATAAAACATTAAAAATCTTTTTAAAAAGAATTTTAAAAAAAATCTCGGGGCGCCTGGGTGGCTTAGTCGGTTAAGCGTCCGACTTTCGCTTAGGTCATGATCTCGTGGTTCGTGGGTTCGGGCCCCGCGTCGGGCTCTGTGCCGACTGCCAGCTCAGAGCCTGGAGCCTGTTTCAGAGTCTGTATCTCCCTCTCTCTCTGACCCTCCCCTGCTCACGCTGTCTCTCTCTCTCTCTCTCTCCTAGAAATAAATAAAAATATTTTAAAAATAAAATAAAATCTCTTTGTGGGGGCGCGTGGGTGGCTCAGTCAGTTAAGTGCCTGACTTTGGCTCAGGTCATTGATCTAACAGTTTGTGGGTTCGAGCCCTGCGTCAGGGTCCGTGCTGACAGCTCAGAGCCTGGAGCCTGCTTCAAATTCTGTATCTCCCCCTCTCTCTCACCCTCCCCTGCTCATGCGCTCTCTCTCGCTCACTCTCTCTCTCTCAGAAATAAATAAAACATTTAAAAATTTTAATAAATAAATAAAATAAAATAAAATCTCTTCATGCATCTCAACCTGCTGACTCCCACCCCTATAGGCCTATAGGATGGTACCCAAGCCCTCTCAACTTCTTTTTTCTTTTTTAATTTTTTTTTAATGTTTTTATTTATTTCTAGGAGAGAGAGAGAGAGACAGCATGAGCAGGGGAGGGTCAGAGAGAGGGAGACACAGACTCTGAAACAGGCTCCAGGCTCTGAGCTGGCAGTCAGCACAGAGACCGACGTGGGGCTCAAACCCACGAACCGTGAGATCATGACCCAAGCGAAAGTCGGACGCTCAACCGGCTAAGCCATCCAGGCACCCCAACTCAACTTCTGACCCCGCTAATTGCTCCCCAAATCCGTACTCCAACATACCCACTGGTTTCCAAACATGGGCTCTTTCCCACCTCTACACTTTTGCTTTCGCTGGTGCTGGGTCTAGGGTGCCCTTCCCTACGGGTGCCCTGTAGAACTCCTATACACCCCGCAAGGCCCTCCCCAAACATCCTCTCCTAAGTATATTCATATATTCTGACTTCCAGCATAGCTGGGCTCTTCCAGTCCCCTCAGCCACTGTGTCTACTGACTCATGTATCATCACAGGTCAGCTATGGGTCCCCCCCCCCAAGTCTGCATCTCCTGGCTTCTCCATCCGCCCCGGCCCCCCACCTACAGCCCTAGCTCAGGCTTCCCCATCTCCCAGCAGACCCCGTGCCACCCCTCACTGGCCTTCCTGCCCTAAGTGGGGCCTCCAGTCTATCGGCACTCTTGGTGCTCAGATCTCGTCGCTCCGCTGCTCAAAAGCCTTCTATAGCTCCCAGCTGCCCTAAGGATGGTGTCCAAAGGGGAAAGAAAGGTACTTCAAATGCCTCTTCCCACCTATCATCCCACCCACCAGCGATGTCTAACCTACCCTGGTGCCACGTACCTCTGGGCCTTGGCATCAGCAGTCCCCTGGAAGGCCCCCTCCCTGGGTCACAGGCATCCTCCGACCCCCGTCTCAGCCAGCCCCTCCCGCAATTACCACCGTTCCGCAGTGACAACCCCCAAAACAGCTTCAGACGGACCACACAGCAGGTGCCCGGCTAAGCACTTAACCCGTGTTGACCTGTTTGAGTTCTTGTAACACCCCCAGGAGAAAAGCACCATTGCTGTGTCCAGGCCGCAGGTGGGAAGACTGAGGCCCAGTCGGAAGAAGAACAGTTCAGAAGAGGCAGAGGCCTGCACCGGCATCCCTCCCTGTAGGCGCCTCAGAACTGTTGCCCAAACTGTGGAAGCCCCCCCTTATTCACGCGGCAGCCCCCACCCCCGCCCGAAATTCATCACTGTCCCCTCTGTGGACTCTGCACTTTGTACACACACGCCTCACTCACTGCCCTGAGCAGGAGCGACCCCATTAGACGGTAATCTCCCCACCAGGAAGCCCCCGAAAAACGTCCTGACTTCCCCAGGTCCCTGGTAACGGGCGCAGTATTAAGGGGTTCAATAAACCAGAATGAAGGAGTGAATGACTGAATGGTGTCCGGGAATTTCTCAGCCTCCTCAAAGACAAGAATAAATTATGCAAATCTCCGGAGCCAGAACATTGGCTTTCTCCCTCCCACTCTCCCTCCTCCAGCCCCCCTCCCCTGGTTTCTGGGAGGGCACTGGGCTCTCCAGAAAATGCCCCAGGCTCTCCAGTGGCCCGTTTCCTGATCACAGACGAAACTAGAGCTTAAAGCCGGTGAATCACTAGCAGCCACCAGCCGGGGCCTGTTGGGGTGTCGTGCAGGAAGGGAGAAACCAGGCTCGCCATTAGCCTCCCCTACTCCTCCTCCAGCCGCCCCCCTGCCCCACCACCACTGTGTGATCTCCTGAGCCTCTGTGGCCTCGGTGACACTAGGTGGAAAGGGCCTAGCCCTGGATGCAGGTGAGTTTGAGCAGCTCCTACTGTCCCCGCTCCCCACCCTCCACCCATACTTGGCCACTCCCAGGTCCCAGGGAATCTACAGCAGGAACAGCTTGCAAACCGTTTCCCATCCCTGGTCTGGCGACTCATTGATGACACCCAGGGAGCGGCAGCGCCCCCATTTGAAGGTCGGGAACCCACCTCTCAGGGAGAAAGAACTACCACCTGGAGGAAGTAAGGAGGACCCAGGAAGCTGCATCCCAGCTCTCCGCCTCCCAGACGGGTTAAAGCAAGACCAGCCATTTCTTGATTCCAAGGTCATAGTCGTAAAGGACAAAGCATGGATTCCCCCAGCTCCTGCCCCGAGAGTCTAGATGCAGCTTATCAAGTGCTCCAGGGGCTCAAGTCAGGTCAACAAGATGGACGCAAGTCTAAGTACCTACACATCACAGG
Organism: Proteles cristata cristata; assembly: GCA_017311185.1. Taxonomy (NCBI): domain Eukaryota; kingdom Metazoa; phylum Chordata; class Mammalia; order Carnivora; family Hyaenidae; genus Proteles; species Proteles cristata. Next base: position 1,036,305 of record JAESUZ010002068.1, on the reverse strand, counting down.
GCTCTTGAAAGGATCCCATGAATAACACAGAAAGGGTTTACAACAGGTGATGCACACTCTCTAAACAGCAGCTGGGCTTTTTTGGTTTTTTATCTGAGAGAGGGAGAGAAAGCATGAGTGGGGAGGGTCAGAGAGAGAGGGAGACACAGAATCTGAAACAGGCTCCAAGCTCTGAGCTGTCAGCACAGAGCCCGACACGGGGCTCGAACCCACAAACTGTGAGATCAATGACCTCAGCCGAAGTCGGACGTTTAACCGACTGAGCCCCCCAGGCGCCCCAGCAGCTGTTTTTTAAAGGGTCCTTTGAAGGACTGTCTTCTCGAGGATGAAGCACTCAGAGTGAATCCTTGTCATCAGAGAGGAATGCTCCCCGCACCTGTCATGTCGGGCAGAGGCTCAGGCCTGGGGCCTCTTTACAAATCCAGAACCTTGTCCCCACCCTAGACCCGCCAGGCCAGAGTCCGGAGGTGGGAAGCTGATATTTTTAATAAGGGCCTCAGGGGTTCCTTGAATCAGCCAAGCCTGGAATCCCAGAAGACTTGGAAATTCGAGTCATTTTTTTGGGAAGATTCTTCTGGTTAACACGCCTTCCGCCCACCTGTCCGCATGTCCTTGGGGGAAACACAGCTTTCTCTTGTTCCTGGTTAGTAATACCACTACCTGTAAACGAGTCTAAGCACTCCCTCGTGCCAGGTGCTTTGCTAAATTAATTCTCTCCACCAACAGCCTCCTGGGGCCAGTTCTCTCTTTAGCCCCATTTTACAGAGACAGAAACCGAGGCCAGGGACCTAGGTCCCAAAGTCAGAGAGCTGGAACTTGGCAGCTCTGGGGCTCTTTTTGCCAACCACAGTAGGGCCGGCGCCGACAGCCCCAGCCCCCCTGAGATGAGCCTAGGTGCTCTGGGGCAAGTCTCTCGGGAGCCTGCAATCTCTCCGGCCAAGGTCTCCGTCCCAGTCTCCAGAACCTTCCCTTCACCATGCCACGTAGCCACCCCGAATCCTGCTGGTTCCTTTACCGGACTCCCCTCCGCCTCCTGGACCAGGGCAAAAGTGGGAAAAAAGGAAAGTCCAGGCTTTGAGGTATCCCCCACCCCACACGATCCCCCCTCACTCCCTCACCTGCTCCTTTCTCCGCCCCTCTCTAGAAGGGCAGTGCCTTTGACCAGTCTTTTTTCCTGGGTCAGGCACACAGTTCCCGGATTGTAGGCTTCCGTGAGAGGGCGGCCTCCTCCAGGAAGCCCTTCCCGACTGCCAGCTCTGGGTTAGCTGGCTTCTCAGTGCCCCTACTGCCCTCTAGAGGATGACTGCCTCAAATATTCATGATGTTGTGACGAACGATCTATCTCCAGGTACTCTAAGCTGGCAGGGAAGGGGGGTCAGGCAGAGACAGAGGACAGGTGTTGCTCACCTCCTTCTGGGTTAGGTAGGGAGCGGAAGAAGGACAGGGCCAGCCCCCCTGCCCTGCCTCTTCCTCTGACCGTGACCCCCAGGCCCCCGGTCAATACCTGTTGGGCAACCATAGGACAGATTGGGAGAGATTGACTCCAGGAGGCAGGTGGGGGGCGGGGGGGGGCTGTTTGCTTCCTGAGGGACAACTTTGGCCAGCTCCTCCCCTCCATCTGCACCCCCGCACCCGTTCTCTGCTCAGGCCTGGGACTTGGACCATGGAGGGAGTCTCTGTGGTGTGAAGTCAAGTCTCGGTCCAAGGTCTCTCCAGTGGTCCCGAGCCTCCAGCACCCCCCCACCCCCCAGCCTCCAGAGATGGTGAAGGAAGAAGGCTGACGGAGTGGCTGGCCCACGGCCCTTGCCCACAGATGAGAGTCTGTGGCTTCCAGAGCCTGGTCAAGGCAGGGCTGAAGTCTTGTGGCCTCGGTGGGGCAGGAAGGGGTCTGGCGCCCTCCCTCTGGGCTCCCACGGCCCTCCCCCATCCCCCCCATCCAAGCAAGGGAGGGCCCCGGGGTTGGGGGAAGAGAATGGGGCGGGGCGTCCAGACTGTGGAGGGGGCCATGCCCTGGAGCCACGGATGCTCCCACATTCCTGGCCCTTCCAAAGACTCCTCCCTCCTCCTCCTCCCTTCCCTCCTTCCCCAGGGCAGCGGCCTGGGTCTGAGCTAGCTGCGTGGGGCCTCTCTTGGGGAGGGACTGAGGTCTGGGCTAGAGGGGCTGCCTCTGGAGTCCTGTCCCAGGCACCGCCCCAGGGGTCCTTGTGATTCTCATAAACAGGAAGTCCCCCCCCCCTCACAGACAGGCCCCAGTGTGTGCAGACGCCAGGCTCAGAAGGCCCAGCGGCCCTTGACCTCTCCGGCTGCTTCCTGTTAGCCAGGCCAGAGAGAGAGTGAGACAGAACTGGCCTCAGATGGGGAGAGGCCAGAGGGAGTGTGAGAGCAGAGAAAGGCACAGTGAGGCAGAGAAGCCAGAACAAGCCTGGCGCGTAGTAGGTGCTCAAGCAGCAACATGGTCTGGGCTGTGGTTGGGTGGGGGACGGGGGTGGGGAACCGCTCTGGGGAAAGCAGCACAGTTAGAGGAGAGAGGCTGGGCCTTCCCACCCCGCCCTCACTGAAGCCTAGCACATAGTAGGTGCTCGGAAAGTATGAGACCACTGTTTAGGATGGGCAAGGAGGGGGTGTTTTGGAGGGACAGCACCACTGGGGGAAGGGACAAAGAGGCTCCCCTGGCCTGGCTGCGTCCTGGGGGTGGACAGCCCCCAAGGCTCAGCATCCCTGTCTGGCCCTCTCCCCACCCCATGGCTGGCTGGGCCAGGCCACTGTCTCAAGGCCCTTTATTTTTAAAATCCCTGTGGTGTTCCCACCCCAAACCCAAGGAGCCGTGCCAGCCACAGATCCGCCTGCGGCCTGGGCTTGGGGCCCAGATGCACCGGGGGTGGGGCATCCGGCCACCCGCAGCTGGCGAGCCACTTCCGGGAGGACTTCGAGGCCGGCCAGCCTGCCGGGGGAGTAAGGAGGCCCCTGGGACGCCCCCACTCCGGGCCAAGGTGTTAGCCAGGGGGCCCCCTAGGGCCGCAACCAGATCTGCGTGTTGAACCCAGTGGCTTATTTGTCTAGACGGCGTATCTTCATCTCCCTACCTTCCACCAAACCACACACGTGCCTTGAACCCACTGTGTGTCTGGAAGGAGGCTAGGGCTCGACCTTGTGGGGGTGACAGGTGGTGCCCGGCAAGGATGCAGGTGGCACAGTTGTGAAGCAGTTGTGGAAAAAGTCCCCAACTCGGTCCAGGCTGTGTGGCCTTGGGCAAGTCGTTCGGCCTCTCTGAGCTCAGGCTCCTCCCCCATAAGATGGGACAATGATAGATTCCACAAAGGGCTGTGGTCCATCTCCACACATGGGTCCTGCCCTCATGGAGCTTAATGTCATGGGGGGGAAGTGGGGGAGGGGGGCCCCTGTTTGAACAAGGTCATGGTAATCATTCAAGACACGGAGCAGAGGCACGGAAGGGAGGGTGCTGGTGGGATCAGGGATGGGGGCAGAAGTTAATGTAGATGAGAGGTCACCAAGGCTTTGGAAGAGGTGACTGGGGGCTGAGAAGGAGGCACACTTTCACTCGTCTTGGGGGAAGAGTGTTCTGGGCAGAAGAAATAGCGGTGCAAAGGCCCTGAGGCAGGGGTGACCTGGGACGATGGGTAGGGAAGGACTGTGAAAACTCTCCAGGGCTGTGCACTTGGCCCTCCACGTATTATTGTCATTATGTTAAGTATGCGGAGGAGACGGGAATGTCAGGCAGATTCAGGCCAAGGCTGATGGCTGTCCCTGCATCCCTCCCCCTTGGCTTCCTCCACCTGGGGAATGCCAGTCTGGCCGGCCGGCCAATGTGCGTGGGCCCTTGGACTACAAAGGGCGTTCACCCTGGCCCAACTCGTTTTCCCCTTTGATCCTCCCCACAGCTATGAGGTAGGGCAGGCAGGGTTTATTATCACCGTGTCCATTTGATGGATGGGGAAACTGAGACAGGGGGTGGGCCCAGGATGGTGGCAGTGGCTTGCTGAGGTCACCTAGCTCATTAATGGCAAAACTGAGAGCCCTGTGCCCAAGTACCCTGGTTCCCAGGCTAGTCCATTCGCCCCGCAGTGGCTCCGTGGGCCCCCCACCTTGACCACCCCCCATCTCCCTACCTTACCCCCCAGTGTCTATGCCGGCACCCACACATCAGCACGCAGACTCCACCCGGAGGTACCAGCCTCCCCCTACCCAGGCTCTAGGCGGAGGAGAATGCAGCCTGACCCTCCCCACGGGAGCTCTGGCCAGCAGACCTTGGCAGAAGCAAGGCAGGCTGAGTCAACAAGAAGCCGGCAGGGGCTCAAAGTGCTGGCCGCAGTGTAGTCAGAGACCTACATACCTGTACCCCATACCCCACCCCCCACTCCCCCTGCCACCCGCCCTGATCCTGGTCTGGGCACCAGCCAGCCCAGTCCACCCCTGCAGGCCTGACAGCGGAAGGGACTGGTATGAATCAGTTGGTCGATTGCCCTGCAGGGAGGTGCTGAGGGCCCTTAGGTAGGTCACTCCACCTCTCTGGGCCAGTTTCCTCACCTGTGAGATCCTCTACTTACCCTTGAGGATGTTGCTGGAATCTTTATGAATTAATAAAGGTGATTCTGCACACAAAACCATACAAACCACAGTCTCCCCTCTGCCAGCTAGAGGGGGAATTCCAGAGTCCAAACGCGAGAGTGGTGCCCTGTGGCCAACGTCAAGGAGGCGCTTGACGAGTGCTTGCTGTGATGTGTCCAGGGAATGACTCAGGAATGTACAAGAAGCCTAGACATCTGTGATCATCTCGACACACCCCCCCCACCCCCACTCCCGGCAAAGCGCCTTTCCCAGGCGTCTTCTTTGATCACAGGCACTATTGTTCCCATTTTACGAATGAGAAAACTGAGGCACGGGGAAGCCAGGGACCTGGCCCAAGATCCACAGCTGGGACTAATTGGAGCCAGGTCTCCATGTGGAAAGGGGGAATATCCGGGGGGCACCAGGAGGTGGAAGGAGCACCAGTGAGCAGGGTAGTTGATTTCTGTTCCATTTCAGAGAGAAACTCTTGGCCGGCAGAGCGGTCCTCGCGGGGGTGAGCTCCCAGTCACCAGAAAAGTAGTGGCTACACCCCTCAGTCAGGGATGTTTCTGAGCAAGTCCAGCCCCAGGAGGGCGTGTGTGTCACGTGAGGCTCCTTGCCACATACTGAGACTGACAGAACAGGGTCCCTTGGGGGCCTCAGAGCCTTTGACCTCAAGGCAGCAAGGCGCTGCGGACACCGCAGGCATGGGCTTGAATCCAGTGGGACCAATTCCAGGCTGAGAGAGAGGCTGAGGAAGTAGTAACCTTACCTCCTTGGCCTCAGTCTCCTCATCTGTGTAATGGTGCTGTGCGGATCACACCAAGCCCCGAGCTCAAACTCGAGTCTGACATTTCCGAGGCACTTAATTAATATTCCCCCGGCTTCTGATAACCTCCCTTGTGTCATCAGTCCAGGGGAGGGAGGGGGAAACCAGGAGCTGAGAGGCAGTGGCAGGGAGGAGAAACCCTGGGGAAGCCCAAGACACAGAGCCAGGGCCTCCAGGTTCGATTCCCCGCTCTGCGGGACGAGGCAGGAGTCGCGAACATGCTGTGTCCCGCCTCCATAGGAGACCAGGTACGTGAAAGCCCTGCATTGACCAGAGCCACCCAGCTTTCCCTAGAAGAAAAAAGATGGACCCATACACCCAGGAATGAGCCTCCAGGGTGAGGAAGGAACCCCCAGGCCCATCCAGATAGGGTCACATGAAGCCCCAAGGGCTGGGCTGGGCCCAGGGGGGGGTGGGTAGGGATGCTAGAGATGTTCAGGCCAAGGCAGCACTGGCCTCCAGCCCATGGGCCTATCTCTCGGGCCAGGCTGGACGGCAGAGAATGGGCTATTGTTTCTGCTCCTCAAATACTTTTCCTGTCCCCCCTGCCCCCCCCGCCCCTCCTCTCTCCACACCCAGCCCCCAACATGGAGAACAAAGACCTCCCGGAGGACCCCTCCTCACGGCCCTTCCATCCAGGCTCCCGGACGCCTGGCCCAGCTCTGGAGAACCTGACTCCATCACCCCTGGGGACAACAGGGTCACCTGGCCCTGACCCTGGCCCTCCCCACCTCCTGGGAAGACAGCCGCCTCCGACCCCCACCCTCGCCTCCATCCATCCATCTGACTGTCCTCCTCAGGGGTGGGGCTGGAGGAACTGACCCTACATCCTTCCTAGTCCCTGAGCAACTTCTCGTCCTGGGCAGGGTGGGGATGGGGGTGGGGGTGGGGGTGGGGGGAGGCCCTCCCCCGCCCCCATTTCCCTGCAGAGCCTCGAACGAGGAATCAGGAATCAGAGCTGAGCTGGCCTGGAAGGGTCCAGCTGAGAAAACTCAGTGCCCGGCCAGCCCTTTTTCCCAGAGCCTGGAATTCCACAGGCCATTTCCGGCGACAGCTGCCTCCGGGAGCCTTGCGCTCCCTCCGGGCCTCACGGCCACGCCCTCCAAAATACCCTTGGGATTAACTCCCATCCTGACCCCGCTGCTCCGAACAACCCACTCACACCCAGGCCCCATGTCCAGAAACTGCCTGGGGCCGGGAGGCCCGGCCCAAATCTGCCATCACCTGGTCCTCGGGCCACATGCCAGCCCCAGCCGGGGCCCTGACTCCCCTCATTACTCAGCTGTCATTCTAGCTGATCCCCCAGGGAGCAACACACACTTGGCGTACTCAGTCTGGCTCCACGCGTCTGGCCGCCTCTTCCAGGGAGCCCTCCTGGGAGCCCTGCCAAGTCTGGGCTCTGTCTGAACCTTAATGGTCTGTGAGTCTGTCTGTTTCATCATAGTGGGCTGGGAGCCAGCACACAGTAGGCACCCTATAGATGCTCACCCATGCTGAAGGCGGCCAAGGGTGTGTGGTTGCGGGGACTCCCAGCTCTCCTGCAGACCGGCTGTGCAGTCCCTGACAAGGCCTGCCCTCTCTGGGCCTCAGTGTCTCCACAGCCCTCTGAGACCCTGACCCTCCACAACCAGGGTTGACTCTTGGGGCTCTGCTATAAAGAAGGAATGAGAGGGCTGAAGTTTCCTTCCAGAAGGGTCTCGTCTCCTGGCTCCTTCAGACGGCATTCCTGTCCTCAAGGTCAGCCAGGGGAGAAAAAGTCGGAGCTAGGTTGCAGCCTAGTCTGTTAATGAGGAAACCCCAACAGTGATCCCAAGGCACCCCACTCCTGGGGGCAGCCATCGCTGGGGGCAGAGCCACAGAGGGCCCGGCATTCAAAGCCTCTCTCCCATCCTCCATAGTGGACCCTTCCTAGCTCATCTTCTACCTTCCTGAGCCCTGTTCTCTCCCCAGCTCACCTATGGGCAATCTTACCCCAAGATACAAAGCCCAGCTCAAATACCTCCTCCTCCTCCAGGAAGCCACCCTGGCACTCCTCCATTAGTCCTCTGGTTCCCCGGCCCCTTCTACCACTGTTTTGACCTTTCATCCCCACCAGGATCCTGGCCTGTATCTTCCCTACCAGACCAGAAGTTTCCAGAAAGTAGGAACTACACTCCTTATGCACTGCTGCCTCCTCACAAGGTAACTCGGTCCAGAGCCTGGCCCACACAGGGCACTCGCTTAATATGTGTAAAATGAAATCGCCTCCAGGGGAAAGGAAAATGACAACGATAGTAATAGTAATAGCTACCCCTTCTTCATCGTTAACTACAGATCAGGCAGTGAAGCTCAGGGCTTATCAGAGACGACACAAACGAGACCCAGGCAAAGAAGTGGCTTGTCCAAGGTCCCTCTGCTAGTGAGAAGCAAAGCTGGGATTTGGACTCGGTTTGTGTGACTTGCAAATACATGCTGTGTCATACAGTGAGAGCACAGGGGACAGTCCCCTCAGCCCCACTGCCAGGCTACCCTAGCTGACAAACGATACTGCCTCAGAAACTCCCTCGAGAACCCAGTGCTGTCCGCTCCCCCTGCAATGCCTATGTGTGTCCGAGCCGCTGCCAGGAGTCTAGCCCACGGGGACTCTCCCGAGAGTGGTCCCAGGAGGAAGGCACCTGCCTTGATGGTTGTGACAAGGACCCCCTTTCCCATGCCGACTGTGACAATTCACTCCCCACATGTGCCAGGAGTGCAGACATCACCATCTCACGGGAGACCTCACAGGGCAGCAGCCGCCAATGTGGAGGATGGACCAGGTATAGAGGAGAGGCTCACTTTGAAAGAGGGCTTCCAGGAGGAGGTGACATTTCAAAGCAGCTTTCAAGGACGTCTTGCCCAAGGGTGACCCACTGATGCAGGTGATTGAGGTCTGTAAGTGTGAGAGAAATGAAGCCATGCCCGGAGACCTGCGTAGGTCAACAGAGGTCAGGAGTGAGTCAATGTCAGCGCTCCACCGGACAACAGGGCAAAGAGTGAGTGAATGCATGAAGAGACCGGTGCGAGAGCAGATGGGTGTGGGTCGAAGGATGGATCAGAGGATGCTGGATGCATAGAGTGGGTGGGTAGATACATAGGTGTATATGTGAAGGGAGGGTGGAAGGGTGCGTGGGTGAGGACATGTGGGTGGAGGGGTGGATGAATGAATGGACAGGGGTGTAGGCAACGAGTCAACCGAGGAGTGGGCAAGTAGTTAGGTGACTGGATGGGTGTGGGTAGTAGGTCAACGAATGGGTAGGTAGGGGGGTAAATGATCGGGTGGAGGGGGAGTGGATGGATAAGTTGGAGCGTGGGTAGTGGGGAGGAAGTGGGCCCCTCTAGCCGTGTCCTGCTCTAGCTCTCTAGAGAACTCTGTGCCCAGAAACTGCCTCCTTCCCATAAGCCCCAAGCCTCAGCCCACCCAGCCTGCAGGGGTGAGTTGAGGGGGCAGCTGAGCTCTGTGATTAGGCCCAAGGGGCCCCATTCCTCTAGGACAGAGGAGGGGCTAGCAGCTCCCAGTAACTAGCTGGGAGACATTTGTTCTGCATTCTACAGGGTTATTACAGCTGCCCAGGGTTAACCCCTGCGCTCCTGGCCACAACCCCTCCACAGGGAAGGGGAAGGGACCACGAGAAATGAGAGGAAGAACAAAGCACAGGAAAACGGGGACTGCCCATCCCCGCAGCCTTCACGGGGTGCTAAACTCCTCCATTCCTCCCATTTTCCAGAGGGAAAAACTAAGCTGGATCAGCCTACCTGGAGAGGTACTTCCGTTCCGAGAGAGGCTTTGAATGAAGGGAGAGCGCTGCTCGAGCTGCTCTGAGTGTCAGTTTACCCGTCTGTATAATGGGGCAAAGAATTCCTGACTAATAGACTGCTTCACCGTGAGCTCGTGGAGACAAAGCGCCTGGCACATTGTAGGAAGGCCCTGAGCCACCGGCCCCCCGCCCCCAGCCTGGGACTTGGAGCAGATGGAGCGAGCCCGGGGCGGGTTGTAACCGTTTCCACCAGAACTGCTTTCTCAGCGACCCCTGGGCTGGCAACAAGTGGCAAGTACCCGCACTGGTATTATACCCACTGTATAGACAAGACACTTGAGAATCAGAGAGGCCAAGCGCCTTGTCCGCGGTCACACAGTGCCCGGGAAGCCGATGGGCCAAGATAGGGTCTCAGGGCCTTTGCCACGGCACTAAACCGTTTCCTTAGCCAGCTTGTTCTGGGGGACCCTCTGACTAGAATGGCAAGTAGTTTATTGTCTAACCAGGTCACTTCTGAGACTGAAAAGAAGTGTTATTAATAATTGCGCGGGGACCGACCTGGGCACACAGGGGCGCATGGCCGTGCTGCCCCAGCAGGAGACTTTGGGCAAGTGGTTGCACTTCTCTGCAAAGTGGACATGATGGCACGATTGTCACTATGGGGCTCTCGCGATGATGAGATGCGACAGTGCCTGTAAGAGACTATAGGGCCCGGGATGCGATCAATGCTCAGTAAGGGCTGGTTATTACTACTCCTGTTAATGATAACAGCCTCTCATTCTGCCTCTGTCACTGCCCTTCCAGTCCATTCTTGGCGAAGAGTAAGCTCTTCCAAGGACACATCTGACTCGCCCGCTGCCTGCTGGCCCCCCATCCCGGCCAGCGTGAGGCTGGACACCTGGCCCGAGGTGAAGCCCCCAACACCTGGCCCAGTTCTCTCCCAGACCTTGACGGTGCCCCCCGCCACCATCCCTGCCCTTCTTTCTCACCCGTGTTCTTCAGCACCCCTGGGACTGTCCCCAGTTCTCCCCAGGACAAAGCACCTCCAAGCCTGAGCTCCGACCGACGGGAGTCTCAGCCCTAGCTGTGCCACTTGAACAAGTGCTGGAGGGCTTCGTGCCTCAGTTTCCCCATCTGCCCATCTGTCCGGCTGAGGAAATAACCCCGTCCCTTGCGGCCCGCGTGAGGATTCAGGGAACCAGTGAAAGAGGCCCCGCGCTCCGTGAACAGCAAAACCTTGTCTCCTCGCCTGTGTGTCACCACGGCCCTTGTCCCCAGCCGCGACAGCGTGCGGAGGATTTCCACCAGCCACGCCTGCCTCCTCCGCGTGGACCCTTAGCTCCGGGTCTTTGCTTGGGTTGTGTCCCGACGCAGGTGTGGGCACTTCTACTGCCCTCGCCCTGCCTCTGCGCCCTTTACAACTTACGTCAGGCATCTCCTTCTCTGGGAAAACTTGCTGGGCCCCTCCACACCCCTGCAGGCCATTAGGGGTGGTCCCTAGGGAGCTCACAACCTGAGGGGAGTACCGGAGGAGGGCAAATAAAAACCACACGGGCAGGGATCAGAGCCCTGTCTCCCCTCCTTGGGGATGACATAGCTTCTTGAACCTAGCTGTTCCCTGCCCCTGCTGGGTGGGGTTGGGGGTGCCCAGTAACGCTTTCTAAACCCATCCATCTGAGGTGTGGTCTCATTTACCTGTTCAGCAAGCCTCCTAGGTGCTGACAGAGCAGAGAATACTTAACGTGATGTCCGATGCCTACTGTTATTATCCTATTTTACAGATGGGACACTGAGGCACAGAAAGACCAAGCAGTGGCTAGGGCAGGATGGGAAATCAGGCTGTCGGGTTCTGGGGCGCCCACCTTTGCCCACCACACCACCCGCCCGTCTACAAGGAGCCTGCTGTGGTCTGCGCCCCAGCACCCCTGCGGCCTGTATAGGACTGAAAGCGACGGTGGACTGGGAGAAAGAGAGTGGGCATCCCAGCGTGTAGACCTCAGGGTCCCCGCGAGTCTTTCCGGCATTCAAGGCCCAGGAGGGCCCGCTTCTGGGTTCCCCCACACTCCCGGAGGGAGCCGCTGGAGAGCCCAGGAGACAGAGCTGTCAGCACAGGGAGCCCCAAGGCCACGCGGGGAGCCGCTGGGGGAGGGGTGGCTGCAGATGACCCGAGTCGCCTCGCCGGGAGGGGGGAAGAGGGGCCTCGCGCACGTTCCCCGGCTCCCCAACTCGGCCCCGCCGCCCCCCCACCTCCAGCTCCCGCCGCCACTCGGGGCGGCCCGATCGGTGCCCCGGAGGGGGCCCGGCCCCGCCCGCAGGCGGGAGGGGCGAGGCGCGGGGAGGGAGCGCGCCCACACCCCGCCCCCGGCCCCGGAGCCAGCCCGCGGAGCCCGCGGCCAGGGCGGCGCAGACCGGCCCAGCCACTCGCCCGGGCTGCGCGCCGGGACGCGCTGCCGCCGCCGGGCCCGACGCGTCCGCCCCTCGGCCCCGGCCCCCGGCCCCGGGGCTCGCGGAGCGAAGGTAACAGCGCCCCCCTGAGTGGGCGTGGACGCCGGCGGGGGTGGGGGTGGGGGTGGGGGCGCCCGGCACCCTCCTAGGCTCCCGGGGACCGGGGCGGGGGAGCAGGCCAGCCTGGCCAAGGCGCCCCGGGTGCCAACAGGACGGCCCGCGGCGCTGGACCCTCCAAGTTTGGGGGAGTGTTTTGTAAGGTCCCGGGGCGAGCGGAGGGGCGCAGGGCTCCGGAGCGGGTGCGCGGTAAGGCGGGCTGCGGGAGGAGGGGGCGCGCGGAGGGCCGTCTACGCTCCTTCCTGCCCTGGGAAAGGAAGGGAAGGGACGGGGAGGGGGCGATGTGCCGGAATGTCGGGCCCCTTGGCGAGGCCGGCGCGGAGAGCGGGAAGTGGGGGGCGGGAGGGACCGCAGGGGCGATGGACCAGGCACCCTGCCCCTCCCCAACCGCCGCATTCCAGGCCGGGCAGGGGATGAGGTCATCCCGTCCGGTTCCCCTCGGGCCACGACAGCTACGCTACGACAGCCGACAGCCGGCCGTCCCCTTCCCCCCGCCGAGCGACCCTCCCCACCCAAACCTCTCGCCTCCCAGAGGGAATGTTTTCTGGCCAAAGTCTTTCCCGCACTCACGATCTCGACCGGCCTCGACATTGTTCTGTCCTTGCCTTGACCATGCAGGGTCCGCCAGGCTTGAAGCCCATTTTCTAGCCCGGGAAACTGAGGCCTAGAGAGGCGGAGGGACTACCCCGAGGCCCAAATGCGTTGCGGGGGCTGGAACCCGGGACTGTGCGGGCACTTGGGCCGGGGCCAGTCCGCCTCACCCAGTGGAGGGCTTCCGCTCCAACTTGGGGTGGGGGGGTGGGGGGTCAAGAAGCGTCTCGCCCCCTCTTTCCTCTTATTCCCCTACGGCCCCTGCTACTCCCTTCTAACCGCTCGGAGTCCTGTACCAGGGTCCCGGCGGCGTGTGCAAACAGCTTGCTTTCCCTTTCCGGCCTCAGTTTGCCCATGTCTCCACCTTGACCGGGTGTGTGGGGGGGGTGCCTTCCGGGGGTATGAGAGGCCCCAGGGGGTTAACGTTTTATTCCAGGGCCAGAGAAGTCCTGACCCAGGCCCGCTCACACTGTCCAGCGGTACCGGGTGTTAACCAGCTGGACACTGCTAGGGAAGGGGCTGTGTGCCTGTGAGCGGCCTCCCTGATGACAGGTGGTGAGCGGGCAGGCTCCGCTGCCTGCGGGCGACCCCCAGGTGAGCGCCAGGGTGCGGCGCCCCAGCCTGTGCCCGCGCCCGATGTCAGCCAGCCCCCAGCCTCCTCTGAACCTCATGTGCCTCCACAGCGGCCCCTGTTGGCCTCACCTAGAGCGTGGCCTCAAATCCCGCCCTTGCGTCATCACCACCGTTGAGTAACCTCTTACCAAGGGCCCCGCCTGACCGTCTTCCGTAGGGTAAATATGAGGCCCGCTAGGGCTCTCCGGCTGCTTGGTGGCCACTCTTGCCCTGTCACAGGGAACACATCCGCACTGCTCAGTCTCCTGCGTCACCCAGGCCTGCTCTTCACGAGCTCAGCAGCTGGGCATTGCCTCCTGCAACAATTGCCCGCCACCTCCCCCCCTTCCCGCCCCCCCACCCCCGCCACTGTGGTCCTATCCCTCCCCTGGCATTTACTCATGATGGCGACAGAGTCCGGGGGAAGCTGCCAGCCACGCCATTTTATTTCGCTCTGTGACTCGGGACAAGTCAATCCCCTTTCTGCGCCTCATTTTTTTCACCTGTAAAATGGGTGTCGTGAGCATGAACAGGTAGTAATCCTGGGCGGGCGGGGGGAGGGAGGCTTTGCACCAGGACACCTGGAGCCCTTCTCCCTCCGGGGCCACGTGGGCACACGGGGCGGCCAGCAATACCCTGTAGTCAGTGTCGGGTGCCAACTAGCCGCCACCGCGGCTGCCCAGATGAGAGATGTTGGTGTTCGTATGTTGGATTCGAACCGGGGCGGCCTTACTCCGGGACCCGGGAGTTTGGTTACGGCACCTCGTCTGCTCTTAGCACTCCTATGGGAAGAGACCAGATTTCGATGCTGTCCTTGTTTTCCACGTGGGAAACTAGGTCCCCAGTCACACTGACTGCCCTGTCCTTGTCCCCAAAACCCGGCAGGGTCTCTCTATTGCAGTGGGCACGGGGGAGAGGTCGGGAGAGCCCTTTGAGAGGTGCCCAGGGGAATTCGGAAGGTGGGAGCATCACAAGATTGGAGCACAGACTGGTCTGGAAAGTTAAGATGGCCATGGGGATTAGGTGGGGGCCAGAGTCCCTTTTGTGCAGAGAAGAGTGGCTACTTCAAGGTGGACGCTGGGAGAGAGGTGGGTGTAGCCACATGGCAGACACAGTGATGCCTCACATTCAGGGTGACGCCCCCACCCCGTTCCTTCCCCAGCTCAGAGATCCATCCGTCATCCCTGCAGAGCTAGGAAATGTGGCCCATGCCGTGCACCTGCCAGGTGACCTTGGCCGAGTCCCTTCAATGTGAACCTCGGCTCTCCTTGTAAAGATGGGCATGACCCTCACAGCAGGGCTGTTGGAGTCAGATGGCGTCACGTAATGGGTGGCCACCTGCAGAGCGCTCCGTAACCCCAGCAAACATTCCACGAGGACTTCTTGGTGCCGGGGGTGCCAGGGAAAGGGATGATTCAGACACCCCCCCGGGGGGAGGAGTTAGGGCTGGGGGAGGATCAGATGGTGGGAAGGGAAGAGAATGTAGTCAGAGAACAAAGCTAGCTTTGTTTTATTGCTTGCTTTGTTTTTATCGTGTTATTTAACCTATTTTGAATTTCAAATAACATTCAAAGGGCAGTATTGAGATTTTTTTTTTATGCTTGGAGGTGGCAGTGATATTTAAAAAAAACAAAAAAGTTGAGGCACATATCTGGGTGTTATCAACTTTTATCAGCTGAGGCCTCACACCTGTGGAAGTAAGTGAGTTGCTCAAGGTCACACTGGGAAGCTTCTGACTCCCCCACCTGCCCTTACTGGGAAGGCGGCAAAGGGTGATCCTTTGGTAGGAAGGTCATCGCTAAGATCTCCTGTGATCGAACCCCTATAGATCTGGCACTTGTCTTGTGCGGAGCCCAAGCTGGGTGCTGGGAGGGAGGAAGGCCGGCAAATCCAGGCAGCTGCTCCACCTTCAGAGTGTGTCACCAATCTAGGGAGCCAATCAAAGGCCATGAGTCAGAGGCTCTGAGTTCAAGTCTAGACTAGCTCTCTTTTTTTTTTTTTTTAATGTTTTATTTATTTTTAGGAGAGAGAGAGAGACAGCGTGAGCAGGGGAGGGTCAGAGAGAGGGAGTCACAGGCTGAAACAGGCTCCAGGCTCTGAGCTGGCAGTCAGCACAGAGCCCGACGCGGGGCTTGAACCCACGAACCGCGAGATCATGACCCAAGCGAAAGTCGGACGCTTAACCGACTAAGCCACCCAGGCGCCCCTCGACTAGCTCTCTTGATAGGACCTTGAGCAAACTTGGACCCTTTGTGACCACGGGAAAACCAGAGTGTTCATAGGCCCTCCAGACTACACTTTCTATGATGACTAGAAGGGATGGGGTCAGACCAGGAGAAGCTTCGAGAAGGCTGGGGCTGGGGAGGAGGTGGCGGGGGGATCAGGAGAGGATGGGGTGGGCAAGGAATCCCTTTTGGCACCTACTGAGCTTTTTCCCAAACTTGTTCCCTGACAACAAGGCTCCTACATCAATTTGAAAAATTATGGTCAAGTTCTTTCCTGCGGGCCTTCTCAGAGCCTTGAATATGCTCAGGCATGCAGTAGGCAGCTGGAAAAAGCCACTTTTGACCACAGGACCCTTTTTCCAGGAAGCACCTTGAAGGCGGAGGGATCTGAGGAACCTCTGTGCAGGCTGTTTACACAGCAGTTCACAAAGCCTGTGGCTAGCCGCCTCCTCCCGCCTGGCCTCTCTTGAGTGAAAGACAGTTTAACCCACAGAGGAGGGAGGTGATTTGCCCAACCTGCCCGCAGAAGAGAACGTAGCTTGGGGCCCGAGGGCTCTGGGTTGGGAGGGCTCTGCCTCACCATTCTTTACTATGTAGCCTCAAGCAAGTCACTTCACTGCTCTGTGCCTCAGTTTCTCCTCTCTAAAACAGTGCCTCCCGGGGCTGTGGCAGGGGAGGGGCGGGGGTGGGGGGGCCTCAATGGGGGAAGCGTTTGACGTCGCCTCTGGTCATGATCTCGTGGTTTGTGAGTTTGAGCCCCGCATCGGGCTCTGCACTGATGCGTGGAGCCTGCTTGGGATTCTCTCTCCCCTTCTCTCTCTGTGCCCCTGTTCCTCGCTGCTTGCTCGCTCGTGCTCTCTCCAAATAAGTAAATAAACTTAAACAAAAAATAAAATAGTGCCTCCCTCAGGGGTGTCGTGTGGCTTACACGAATGACAGAGGCGATTTATCGGCACTTGGTAGGTGCTTCATAAATGATCTGTGTATAAGGACCATTTATGCTTTTTACGGAGACGCATCTTGAGCTTACAGCTCGATGAGTTATCCGGGGTCCCCTCCAGCCAGGGACTGTTCACAGGCAACCACAGCCCCTACCGTGTCCCTACTCTGTCACTGTCGTTTACTTTGCCTCGTCTTGAACGTCCTCCGCCCGGAATCACCCGGCGTGTCCTCCACTGTGCGCCCGCTCAGCGTTTTCTCGGTGTCCCCCGCCTGGGTTGGTGGGTATGGTCACCGGAGCTGTCCTTTGGACCCCGATCCCCACCGGGCCCACCTTCGCGTTCTCTCTTTCAGGTCTCTCCACCCCCTGGGCGGAGAGGGGGCTGGTCACACTTGAGGCACGTCTGGTACCTTCTCTGTGTTGGGACAGAACATCTACAGCTGTTTCTGCGGGGCCGAGAGCCGGGGAGAGACGAGCCATGCGCCTTCCACCGCCTTAGCATTGGGGGGCAGCACCTTAGGAGAGCACGGGAACAGCCTCCGACCACCCCCTTGCTCTGGGAAGGACGGAGCTGAGAAGCCGGTCCTGAGCGCAGGCCCCAGGGGGGCCTGGACCAGCAGCTGTGAGGAGCCAGAGCTGATGCCGGGCCCCCAGGGGGCCGGAGGAACCCCTGCCATGAACCTGGGCAAGCTTTCGCCGGTGGGCTGGGTGTCCAGCTCACAGGGGAAGAGGCGGCTGACGGCAGACATGATCAGCCCCCCGCTCGGGGACTTCCGCCACACCATGCACGTGGGCCGCGGCGGGGACGTCTTTGGTGACACCTCCTTCCTCAGCAACCACGGTGGCGGTTCGGGGAGCACTCACCGCTCACCCCGCAGCTTCCTGGCCAAGAAGCTGCAGCAGGTGCGGAGGGTAGGGGCACCTCCCCGGCGGATGGCTTCCCCTCCTGCGCCCTCGCCGGCCCCGCCCGCTGTCTCCCCCATCATCAAGAACGCCATCTCCCTGCCCCAGCTCAACCAGGCCGCCTACGACAGCCTCGTGGTCGGCAAACTCACCTTCGACCGCAGCCCTGCCAGCAGTACCGATGGCCACTCCAGTTACGGTGAGGGCTGGGCCCGCCGCTCAGGGTTCAAGTGCCGAGGCCCAGAGGGTTTGGTGGGCTGGCCAGGCCACCAGGGAGCTCATTTCCCCGCCTTAGTTTGCTCCCACTGTCAAGGTCAGGTGCAAACCCCAGGCCCTGGGTGGGGTGGGGGGACAAGGGGTGCAAACCAGCTCTCTCTGCAAAGCACACTGGGGTTGAGAGGTGAGGAGACGGGGGTTGACCTCCACCCGCCCCTAACTAGCCTCCCTGTGTCCCGGCCCATGGCCGTCCCCTTCAACGGAAGCAGCCCCCTTATGTCAGAACGACACAGTGGCTAGGGATTAAAATCCCGGCTCTACCTGATTTCCAGCAAGCCGACTGACCCCTGCAAGCTCAAGTCCTGGCCTGTATAATGGGTCTGTTAGGGTCATTGCTAAGACTCCGCGATGTGGTTCGTGTGTCAGGCATGGCCCAGAGTCACGCACAGTACGCGCTCAGAACATAGGAGCTGTCACTGTTTTTGTTATTTGAACAGAACTTGACGGATTTGGAAAAACCACCCACATGGACAGAAGCCAGGGGCCCTTCCTGCTGTGGCGGGGAGCGGCAAGGGCCGCCTAAGGGTCGCTGGACAGCTCACCTTGGGATCCGGGGCCCCTGCTGCCACCTGGTGGCCATTCTCTGCCCTTGGCTTTGCCCTGCTGCTCAGGGGCTTCCTCCGGAGCTCCGCCCCCAGCAGTGCTGCTCAAAACTCCGCTGAGGGCTGGTCCACAGTGACCACACTGTGCCTCAGGCATGGCAGTTCTGGACCAGAGGCTGGCTCAGAGATCCTTTGCGGGGCATCTGCCTGTCCTTTGAGCATGACCCCGGCTGCTAGATCCACCCCTGTGCCCACAAAGCAGCCCATGTGCTATGGGCTCACCTGTGCCCATTGGCCACTGTCATGGAAGAGGACCAGGGACCATGACCATCAGTGGGGACTGAGAGTCAGGACGTTTGGGCTCCAGGCTTGGCTCTGCTCCTCCAGACCCTATGACGCTGGGCAAGCCTTTCCCCTTGTCCCACACTGAGTCTTACTTTTTGGGTCTGCAAAGTGGTAAAAAGGATTATGCCCATTTTCAACTTTTGGGGTCGATAGGAAGATCCCATGAGAAACTTCAGGGTTCACTATGTTGGAAAGATGGGGGAACCTGAGGCCAGATGAGAGAGTGATGTGTCAGAGGCCACATAGCAAGCTGGGGTGGGGCCTGACCCTCCCCCCACCCAATTGCTGGTTAGGGACCCCAGCTATGACGCTTCTCCCCATTTTTCTTCCAGGCCCGGACTCCGGGTTCTGCACTATCTCCCGCCTGCCTCGCCCGGAAAAGCCTCGTGACCGAGAACGTGATAGTACCTTCCCCTCTGAGCCTGAGCTTCGCCGCTCCGACTCCCTCCTGTCCTTCCGCCTGGACCTCGACCTTGGGCCATCTCTCCTCAGTGAGCTGCTGGGGGTCATGAGCCTTTCAGAAGCCTCTGCAGCTGAGACCCCAGCCCCTGCCTCAAGCCCCCCAGCCCCTGCCTCAAGGTCCCCAGCCCCTGCCTCAAGCCCCCCAGTCCCTGCCGCAAGGCCCCCAGCCCCTGCCTCAAGGTCCCCAGCCCCTGCCACAAGCCCCCAGCCGCGTGGACACTGCCCCAATGGGGTTACTGCTGGATTGAGCCCTCTGGCCGAGGTGGGGCCCAGTGTGGTGGAAGAGTGTCCCCGTACGCCTGCTGACATGGCCCCTAGCAGGCCCTGGGGAGCAGGCCGGGGGAACAGCCAGGGCAGCCGCCACTGTACTGAGCTAGAGGCCCGGCAGGAGGTGGCGGGGGTGCTGCCCCAGGCCCGGGCTTCTTGGGAGAGCCTGGACGAAGAGTGGGGGGCACCCCAGGCAGGCAGCAGGGCCCCCGTGCCCCGCACAGTGCAAGCAAACTCCTTTGAGTTTGCTGATGCCGAGGAGGACGATGAAGTCAAGGTGTGAGTAGCTGGCCATGGGCTCGGGACCCTGCCTGGGCTCAGGGCGCCGCCCACGAACAGCCTGGGTGCACAGACGGCTCCGGATAGCTAGGTGCTGCCTGGGAGGGATCGGAGAACCCCAAGCCCCTCCACGCCTCTGCAGGACAGACATGGGAGGGAGGCCGGAGGACACCAGGCTTGTGCTGGGACCTAAGTGTCCCCGTGGGCCGTGCTGGGCTGCGTTACCTAACCCCCTGCCACTCTGGACCCAGGGCTGCTCCTTAGGCTCACCCCTCACCCTCTGCCACCCCCGCCGCTGGCTGGAGGGCCCAGCCTCACAGTGCAGCCTTTGTGCTGGAAAAGCTGTCCTTGCTGGGGGTGGGGAGGGTCGGGGGGTGGGGAGCAGACCATACAGGGCCTTTGTCTCCTCTCCCAAAGGGACGGCCTGCCCCAGCTCATCCCCTAGCTGCCCCCAGCAGGGTCCCTGCTGCCTCCCTCAGAGCCCCAGCTCAGGCTGCCTCCCCAACATTCCAACCCCAGAGGAAAGTCGGGTGTGACCTCACAGGGGAAGAGTCCGCCTTCCTGCGCACCCCAGACCCGCTTCTGGGTCCTGATTAAAAAAGGCTTTTTGATAAAAGATGTCCTGTAAGGTGCTTGGGGACCTGGGGGGACAGAGTCCGCTCCACGGGCTTAAATACTTTCAGCATTGGGTTTGAAAAATGAAAGAATCTCCTCCACCCCCCACCCCGCCAAACCCACACACCCCCCCCCAGGGCCCCCAGGGAGAGGAGGGGCCGGGCAGGGGGTAATGAGTAACCAGGCTGGAATGAAGGTTCTGGAGATAAGAGGCCCAGGTGGGAGCCCTTATCTGTAGTTCCTGGAACAGCCCTCACCCCAGGTGCCCGAAACCCGTACCTGCTCCATAAGCCCCCAGGGCTGCTTGGCACTTGCCCTGGGGACAGCTGGGGACAGATAGGCAGCCGTGGGCACTTAGAGGTGTTTGGGAGAACACCCCAACCCCTACCTCGCAGGCCTATGGCCTTATGCCTCAGTTTCCTTCCCTGCATCACAGGATGCTGGGAGCATTAAAATGGGCAGAAATCACCACAATCGCAGCCGCAGAGACTAGGTAAAGGTGGGTTCTTTTGTTTGTGCTTAGCCTTCGGGGTGCGGGGGTGGGGGGGGGTCAGCGAAGTAGGGTCTCAGGGGCCCAGACTCAGCCGCTGCTGCTCTGTGCCTAAGTGGGAAGCTCAGGGTAGGGAATGTGCACAGCAGCCTTGCACTCCCGCGAGGTGCTGTCTGCTCAGTTGATCTTGAAGGAGGTGACCTTGAACCTGCTGTCCGTGCTCAGGTAGCTCAGGTGGCTGTGGCCCATTCTGTTGGGAAAGGTCAGCTCGTGCCCGTCTGGCAGCTTCACTTTGAATCTGTCATTCTCGAAGGTCACGGTGAGCTGCAGTGGGAGGGGAGGGTGTCAGGGAGGCGGGAGGCCCTGGAAACGGGCCCGAACAGTGCCAGCATGTGTCTAGGCCAGGATGCCCTCCCCTCTGGGCTCTTCCTTTGACCTCCTCAGGCGCCTTTCGCCCCTGACCTCACCTTGACCTCTGACCCTGGGCTGAAGCACATGTGACCATCCTTTTGCTCCTTCCCCCAGGAGCCATCCAGTGAGTTGCAGATGATGACGGACTCATGGAAGCGTGGGTTGAAATGCAGGTCCAGCTTGGATGACCCCTGGCCCAGATTAAGGGCAAATCTGCAGGGAGAGGGGTAACAAGGAAGGATTAGGGACCAGCTCTGGGTAAAACTGCTTGGGCCCCGGGGTCTTGCTTGACCACAAGCTGCAAGAATCACGAAAGGAAAGTGTTAACGGAGGTCTATGCCTTAAAACAAAGGAGGTGACAACCTGGTCAGACTTAGCACAGAGCTGCCATTCCATTTGGCACGTAGACTAAAGCTCTTAACAGGAGAGTAACGGACAGTGACAATCTCAGGAATTCAGGGTATGTATCCTGGGGGAGAGAATTGTCCTTAGGTATCTGAATCCCCTGCTGAATTTGGCCATAAACAGCTAACCTCAAGTGGTGAGCCGCCTATCATTACAGGGATTCAGTCAAGGGCCGCGTGACTTCTGGACAGGATCACTACAGCCTGGGTCAGACCGCCAAGGTCCCTGAGACTAGACATTCCAGGTCATGAATAGGGTGCCTTCGTTGGGAGTTTGCAGATCATGACCATATACCTAAGGAACCCAAGTAGGAGAAAGGGGTGGCTTTCCTCTTGGCCCCTTCCCCACACATCTGTCTGCCTCTCCTCAACCAAAAGCTGTTGGAGATCAGTCCCAAGAAATTCTATAACCGTTCTGCACACAGGAGAGCCTGAATGCTGAGCTGGTACTAATGGCGGAGAAGCGTGGCTAGTTCTGACGGAGGGGATACAAAAGAGACTGCTTTTGGCGCCCCCTGGTGGCAGTCTCGGGTGTAATGTGTGTGAAAGGCTGGCCTCTGCCCATTCAGCTGCGGGGGGTGGGGGTGCTTTGGGTAAAGACATTACCCACAGGAGGCTGGGCAGGGCTCCAGGGGCTTTGCCACCTACCCCTTCAGTGTCTTTGGGGACCGTGGAGTTGGGCCAATAGCATGGGTTGTAACATTCTGAGGGTGCCCAAACCTAGCCTCAGAGGTGAAGGCAGGTCCCTACCGGGAGGGAGCCATCAGGGGCTCAGCAGGGGTGTGAGAATGAGCAAAGAATGTATAAAAGGCCCCTGAGGTCACTCTCCTCTGTGACCATCTCACAAGGCTGCCCTGCCTGCCCCCACACCTTCCAGGCCAGCCCCAGGCCTGTGGACAAGGCTCTCTCCCCGCTTCGGGCCCACCCTGCCTCTCCCCTTCTTCGCTCACCCATCAGCGTCACTGGCAATCTTGCCCTTGATCTTCAGGGTTGACCCCGGCTTCATGTCCAAGTTCATGACCTCGAAATTCCCCTGTGCCGACAGAGAACATTCCACAAAAGGCCTGTCACACACATGCCCGGAGCGTCTCTGACGGTGGCCCCCGTCCACGGGCACCATCTCACAGGGCTGTGGGTCTCATGCACCTTCTCCGCACTCGAGGGCACTGAGCTGGGAAGGGGGAAAGCTAGAGTGCTCTGGTCAGAGCCTTCTAGATAGAGCTCCCTCTTCCCTGCTTTGCTTCCCTCGCATCCACCCAGCTGGATTAGAACAGCTGGATGTGGAGACATGCAGGGGACCCTCCATATGCCCATCTGTGAAGTGGGCACAGTGGTCTCTGCTGACCTTACAGTTCCCAGATATGTTCAGGTGACGCAGGCATGGTGCCCTTAGCGGAACCCCCAAAACGAGGGTATGTTCAGCTTCTGCAAAACCCCGGAGTCATTTTACTAACAGAAAATGATTATATCAGAGGTGTGAAGGGCTTGGCGCATCCAAACCCAGGAATCTATAAAGCTCCGTAAGTCACATGTCTTGACGTATCCTATCAAAGTCCCTCTCTGGACCTTACTTTCCTCATCTGTAAAATGGGTTCATTTGATGTGTTCATTCACAACCAGTGCTAAACCCCGCTCTGTGACGGACATTCCTGGGGGCGCTGAGGTTAACAGCACCCACCTTTAGGCCTTTGGGAGGGGCAAGGTCACGTTTGCAGAGCCCCACGCATAGAGCCTGGCATGAACTACAGGCAAATCAAGCGGCAGATATCATTATGATTACATACTGTTATCATTTATTCACTCCTTTTTCCGCAGGACCTTAGCAGCACCTATATTTCTAGATAGCACAAGCCTCCCACAGCTACACTGTGGTTAAAGGGGGGTCTTGAAGCTATTTCTTTTTTAATGGAGAGGGAGGATGGCTGGGTTTTTTTAATGCTTATTTATTTATTTTTGAGAGAGAGAGAGAGAGAACACAAACGGGAGAGGGAGCCAGAGCGTGAAAGACAGAGGGAGAGACAGAATCCGAAGCAAGGCTCCAGGTTCAGAGCTGTCCGCACAGAGTCGCATGTGGGGCTCGAACCCATGAATCGTGAGATCACGACCTGAGCCGAAGTCAGTCACCCACCCACCTGAGCCACCCGGGTGCCTCTCGAAGCTGTTGTCAGAGCTCATTACCCCATGCTTCCAGAATGTCCCTTTCCCACATCCATGCCGGGAAGGCGTGTGGTTGAGCCAGAGGGGACGCACACAACAGGGACCTAAGGTTTCGAACATTTTAGGGGAGAAGACGTTTACGTTGTGCAATTTCTGTTCGCAGATTTTGTGCTCTTCCCGGAGGCAGCACATCTGAAACTCAGAGGCCTGGGGCGCTTGGCTGACAGTCAAGGGTGGTGTCCGCAGCGGGATAGTCAGTGCTCTCCCTCTGACAGCCGCCTCCCGTTTACCCAAGAGGAAGGCAGTCCCTTGGGTGTGCGCAATCACACACACACACACACACACACACACACACACACACACACCACGGTGGGGGGAGGGGGCTTGCCCGGCGCTCCCAGGAAGGCCTGGAAGAGGCTATGCGCGGCCCAGGATGGTGGAGCCATCAGGGCCGTAGAGCGGTGCTGTTTCTCCTGGGCACCGGTGAGGGGGGAATGACACTTTGTCGAGGGGACGCCCGTGCACCAAGGCTGCAGAGCAGCAGCCCTTGTCTGTATCCACCAGACGCCAGGGGCACTCTCCCCACCAGCTGTGACAACCGCAAATGTCCCCAGATGTGGCCAAACGCCCCCTGCTGGGAAAGATCTCCCCGCCTTTGAGAAAACGGGGTTTATTTTATTTTTTTTATATTTTTATTTATTTCTAGGAGAGAAAGAGAGAGACACAGCGTGAGCAGGGGAGGGTCAGAGAGAGAGGGAGACACAGACTCTGAAACAGCCTCCAGGCTCTGAGCTGGCAGTCAGCACAGAGCCCGACACGGGGCTCGAACCCACAAACCGCAAGATCACAACCTAAGGGAAAGTCGGACGCTCAACCGACTAAGCCACCCAGGCGCCCCAAGAAAACGGGGTTTAGAGGCAGGATGGCCTCACCCGGCGGGTGGATGCTTCATGGGACAGCTGGATTGCCGTCTGCAGAACCAGACAGGCTGGACTAAAATCCTCCCCCGGCGTCTCACAGACAGACAAAGAAATCTTACTACTCGGGGACAAAGTTAGCCGGTCCCTCCCAAAGATGCTCAAACATTATGAGAATCGCAGATGCCCCGCCACATCGCAAGCTCTCATGGATGGGTGCTTTACATCACACACGTCTACACCCCAACACACACGTCTACACCCCAACACACACACCTCCAACCGGACACCCTGAGCAGGCCGAGTCCTCTCCTCTCCCTTCAGCTGCCTGCCCATCCCCCCCACCCCCAGGACCCTGGACAGTCACGGTGGGCCTGGCGTAGGGAAAAGCACCCCCATTCCCTTACTACCCCGTGGCTGACACAGAAGGAGCGAAGCTCCCGAGGATGGAGGTGGGGGGTGCTCCAGGACAGGGCACAAGAAAGGCCAAGGTCAGGTGCCTCTGGATAGATAAGCGTGCTGGTGGGAGCATGCAGACCCGGGAACCTTATCCTCACTCAGCCAGGTCTGAGGCCCAGAGAGAGACAACGGGGGGGCAAAGCCAGGGTGGGGAGGGGGGCAGGGGGCAGGGAGCGAGTCCCGACCCTGTCCCCGGTTGGCTGAGGGACCTGGGACCAGCCGCTTCCCTTTCTGGGTCTCGGTTCCCCCGTCATTAAATAAGAGATTTGGATTTCTCTGGAGAAGGAGCAGAGAGGGCAGGGATGGATGACTGGAGAAGGGGGGAAAGCCTCTGGGCCACAAAGTTCCCGCTGGGAAGTTGAGGGCGGGGAGGGCATCACCCCTGCCACGCTGAGCCCTCCAGTCACAGCCACATCCTGCATCTGATCTGTACCGGCTTCCATAGTGTCCCCCAAAAAGTCACATCCACCTGAAACCTGTGGATGGGACGTCTCCGGAAATAGGGCCTTTGCAGATGTAACCAATTAGGATTTGTTCAGGCCGGGCCTAAAATCCGATAGGACCGGGATCCGTATAAGGAAAGGCCAGAGTGGGGGCTCCTGGGGGACTCGGTCCGTTGAGCGTCCGACTCTTGACTTCGGCTCAGATCGTGATCTCACAGTTGGTGGGTGCAGGCCCCTGATCAGGCTCTGAGCTAACAGCGCGGAGCCTGCTCGGGATTTTCTGTCCCTCCCCGACTCGTGCTCGCTCTGCTTACTTGTGTGCATGTGCTCTCTCTCTCTCAAAATAAATAAACTTTTATTTATATTTTAAAAAATGTTTAATGTTTATTTATTTTGGAGAGAGAGATAGAGACAGCGTGAGCAGGGGAGGGTCAGAGAGAGAGGGAGACACAGAATCTGGAACAGGCTCCAGGCTCTGAGCTGTCAGCACAAAGCCCGACGCAGGGCTTGAACCCACAAACCATGAGATCATGACCTGAGCTGAAGTCAGACGTTTAGCCAACTGAGCCACCCAGGTGCCCCAAACTTTAAAAAAAAACAAATAGAGGGGTGCCTGGGTGGCTCAGTCAGTTAAGCGTCTGACTTCGGCTCAGGTCATGATCTCACAGTTCATGGGTTCAAGCCCCGCGTCGGGCTCTGTGCTGACAGCTCAGAGCCTGGAGCCTGCTTCGGATTTTGTGTCTCCCTCGCTCTCTCTTCCCTTCCCCCACTCATGCTTTGCTTCTGTCTCAATAATAAATAAACATTAAATTTTTTTAATAAAAATAAATTTAAAAAGAAAAAGAGAAGGGAAGGGTGGACCCAGAAACACAGACATACAGAGGAACAAGAGGCCATGTGAAGACAGAGGCAGAGATCGGAGTAGCGCAGCTACAGCCAAGGAGCGCCACAGATGGCCAGCAGCCACCAGAAGCTGGACGGGACAAGAAAAGATCCTCCCCCGGACCCTTCAGAGCAAGCATGACCCTGCCAACCGCTCAATCTCAGACCTCTGCCCCCCAAGACTGTGAGAGAATATTGTCACAGTGGCCACCGGAAACTAAGACACCATCCAATCCTCACAAGATGCCGTCTGTGATCTAATTCCACAAATGCGGGAGATTGAGGCTCAGAGAGGGAGAGTGACTTATCTGAAGCCACACAGCAAACTAGGACAGAGCCAGGTTGGAATCGAAGAATCAGGGACTGCAAAGAGGACCCACTCAAACTCCTGCAATTTGCAGGATATAACGTCGGGCAACTTAATCTTTGAGCCTCCGTTTCTTCATCTCTATAAAGCCCAGTAGGGGCGTCTGGGTGGCTCAGTCCCTTTTAAGTATCCAACTTGGGCTCAGGTCATGATCTCACAGTTGTGGGTTCGAGCCCCGCATCAGGCTCCGTCAGCCCGGAGCCTGGAGCCCACTTCAGATTCTGTGTCTCCCTCTCTCTCTGGCTCTCCCCTGCTCTTTCTCTGTCTCTCAAAAATAAATAAACGTTTAAAAAAAATTTAAGCCCAGTAGATGTTGGCAATTTGGCAATTATTATTATTACTGCTATTATTATTATTACCAATGAGAAACGGAGTCTAGAGAGGGGGAAAAGGTGGGTTCAGGCTCCCGCAGTAGGGGGCGGTGGAGGGAGCGGAGAACAGATGCTGAAGGGCTGTGGAGACAGCATGTCCCACTTGGTCACTCTACAGAGAGGGAAACCGAGGCCCAGAGAGGGGCAGTGGCTTTTCTCCAGCTTCCCCGCCCCCGCTGCCCCACCGAAGCAGAGATGTGGGGAATGGAGGAGTTGGGCAGGGGGAAGGCCGTCGACCTCACCGACATGGTGGCAGCTCCTGGCTCAGCTCTCGGTGGCTCCTGGAGGTCTGGGCTCAGGATAGCACCTTACAGCCCAATTTATGTTCTAGAATATTACACATTAACTCCCCCAAGGCCACCCATGAGGACTTTGGCCCCTCCTGCCTGGGTGCCTCTGCACTCTTGTCTCTCAGCACCCAGAACACACGGAGGAGAGGCTCCACATCCGGGCACACCCGGCCCAGCCCAGAGCATCCTCCAGGCCTGCCTGCACCCAGCCTCTTGCCCGCCCTGCCCGGGACCAGCTGGCCATCAGGAGCCCGCGGCAGCACCTGGCGAGAACCACCCAAGGTCCCGAGCCCGACTCCCTCCTCCTCAAACAGGGAGGCTTGCTCTGCCAAAAGCTTGACGCTTCTCGTTGTCAAGCTTTTTTTAATTTTATTTTTTTTTTATTTTAATTCTTTTATTTCTTTCTGAGAGAGAGAGAGAGAGAGCGTGAGCAGGGGAGGGGCAGAGAGAGAGGGAAACACAGAGTCCAAAGCAGGCTCCAGGCTCCGAGGTGTCAGCACAGAGCCCGATGTGGGGCCCGAACCCACGAACCGTGAGATCATGACCTGAGCCGAAGTGGGACGCTTAACCGACTGAGGCCACCCAGGCGCCCCTTCCCCTGTGGTTTTTCTGATTGTACGTGTAAGCTGTAAAAACGAGACACGGCTGGGGTGTCTGGGGGGTGGGGCGCTCAGTCTGTTAAACGTCTGACTCTTGATTTCGGCTCAGGTCATGATCTCACCATTTGTGAGACGGAGCCCCAAGCAGGGCTCTGTGCTGACAGCGTGGATCCTGCTTGAGATTCTCTCCCTCCCTTTCTGCCTCTTTCTCTCAAAAATAATAAATAAACTTAAAAAAAAAATAAATAGGGGCACTTGGGTGGCTCAGTCCGTTAAGCGTCCAACTTCAGCTCGGAGAAAGTCATGACCTCACGGTTCGTGGGTTCGAGCCCCACGTCAGGCTCTGTGCTGACAGCTCAGAGCCTGGAGCCTGTTTCCGATTCTGTGTCCCCCTCTCTCTCTGCCTCTCCCACTTGCACTCTGTCTCTCTTTCTCAAAAATAAATAAACATTAAAAAAAATTTTTTTAATAATAAAATTTTAAAAATAAATAAAAGCGATACACGATGGATTCAAGGAAGACATCTAGAAGTATCTACGACAAACTTAGTATCGGGGAAAGGAGAGGGCTGAGTACAGGGTGGTACTGGGGACTTCAATGCTTCGCTCGTCTGTGACTTACGTCACTGACATGCGGCAGCTCCGGATATTAAGAGAAAAGTAAGAAAAGCAGTAAGCTCTCATAACCTTACCACCAGAAAGACACCTATTCTGTGCATGACACATTTCCCTCATCACAGTTTTCCGTGGATTTGTATGCTAGACAGCCCTCCGTCTGGGCAATTGTTTATTCTGCTTCATTCAGGAAACATTAAACCCCACAAATCTATATTTCAGAGCTAGATTTCAATGGTAGTGAAATATTCCACTTTCCGATGACTAAATTGATTGGACCAATTTCCTCTCGCTGAACACCTACATTCATTCTCGGTGGGGACCATTAAAAGTCCTGCTGCATTAAATCCATTTGCATATAAAATTTGCCTGTCTCCCGACAACTTATTTATAAAGGGTGGATTCCCAGAAGTGGGATTTTTCTAGAGCCCCGGTTTGGCCAAGCCCAAGTGGTTTCCATCAGACCTGGCAATGGCCGCTCTGGAAGGGGCGGGGGGAGGCGAGCCCCGCTGAGAACCTTCCCTCGGGTACAGAGAGCTGACAGGTGGCTTCCTGCCCAGTGCTCACACAGGACACCACCTCCAGTCGCCTGCCCCCGCCCCCCAGGAGGGTGATTTCCTCATCTTAAACCACAAGGAAATCAATCTCTTCTCGGCTTTTCTCCCAGGGCTGTGGTAAAGTCCAAGTGAGATAAGGAGTCTTCAAGGGCTTTAGAAACGGAAACTCCCTAATCGACAGAAAGGACACCTTGTAAAGGTGGTATTTTTCTGATTAAAACAGTCAAATTCTAGCTCACGGTAGGTTCCAGAGAATGCACCAAGCAGAAAGAATTGACACGTTCACTTGTTTGGGGAGAATGTTTAAAGACAGGGGGGAACGACCACATTCTGAATTGGACTGTGTCTATATGTTGTATCAGTGAAAGAGTTTTTGAAGGAAAGGAAGGAGGAAAAGGAAGGGAGGGAGGAAAGAAGAAAAGGGGAAAAAATCAAAATCACTAACACTTGGATCTCCAACCCTGTTCTCTTAAAAATGTTTACCTTCTGGGGGCGCCTGGGTGGCTTAGTCGGTTAAGCGTCCGACTTTCGCTTGGGTCATGATCTGGCAGTTCGCGGGTTCGAGCCCCGCGCCGGGCTCTGTGCTGACTGCCAGCTCAGAGCCTGGAGACTGTTTCAGTCTGTGACTCCCACTCTCTCTGACCCTCCCCTGCTCTCGCTGTCTCTCTCTCTCTCTCTCTCCTAAGAAATAAATAAAACATTAAAAAAAAATGTTTACCTTCTGAAGGGTATTTTATACTTTACAAAGCACCTTATCCAGGGACGCCTGGGTGGCTCAGTCGGTTAAGCGTCCCACTTCGACTCAGGTCATGATCTTGCAGTTCGTGGGTTTGAGCCCTGTGTCGGGCTCTGTGCTGACAGCTCAGAGCCTGGAGCCTGATTCGGATTCTGTGTCTCCCTCTCTCTCTGCCCCTCCCCTGCTCGTGCTCTACCTTCCCCAAAAATAAATTACCACTTTAAAAAAATGTTTTAAGCTCTTTATCTAGCTCTCATCACAGTAA
The DNA here is from genome assembly GCA_017311185.1 of Proteles cristata cristata. Classification (NCBI taxonomy): domain Eukaryota; kingdom Metazoa; phylum Chordata; class Mammalia; order Carnivora; family Hyaenidae; genus Proteles; species Proteles cristata. The sequence continues at coordinate 1,006,556 of JAESUZ010002068.1, read as the reverse complement.
ACTCAACACATTTTTCAAGACGATCTTTATTACCATCCCATGGTTCAGATGGGGACGGGTCTTCTGTGCTGAGTCAGCGGCCGTTATCCCTCACCGCCCTCCCTTAGCAAAGAGAATAGTTGCCCTCCAGTCCTGTGTCCTTAAACCCTTCCTGGGTGGCAGCCCGAGATGATGCCCATGGATCCCTCCCTCATCGTGTTCACACCCTTGTGTAATTGGCTCCCCTTGAATGTGGTCAGACCCAGAGACTCAAGTCTAACCAGCACAATAGTAGAATAAGGCAAAAGTGATGCGGTGTCGCTTCCAAAATTAGGATAAGACTGATTACAAAAGGAAACATTAGGGGCGCCTGGGTGGCTCAGTGGGCTAAGCGTCCGACTTCAGCTCAGGTCATGATCTCACAGTTCGTGGGTTCGAGCCCCGCTCGGGCTCTGTGCTGACAGCCAGCTCCGAGCCTGGAGCCTGCTTCAGATTTTGCATTTCCCTCTCTCTCTCCGACCTTCCCCTGCTCGTGCTGTCTCTCTTTCTCTCTCAGAAATAAATAAAAAACATTAAAAAAAAAAGAAAAAGAAACATTAGACTGTTAGAAACAGTCTAATTAGACTGATTAGAAACAAGGACTGTCCTCCCTCCTTTCCTCCCTCCTCTCTCTCTCTTTCTCTCTCTGTCTCTCTCTTTCTTGCTCTCTCTCAATCTGCCATAGCTCTGGGGCAAGCAAGCCAGCCCTATGACGAGCCCCATGTGCCCAGGCACCAATGTCTCCAGCCACCTGCCAGGGAAGACCAGAGGCTCCCGACAGCCAGAGGAGCGAACTTGGGGGCGGGTCTCCCCTCCCTCCCCGAGCCGCTTAAGCCTCACGGTGGCCGTGGTCGCCAGCAGCTTGGTCACAATCTTGTGAGACACCCAGCCACGTCCTGTCTTGATCCCTGACCACAGAAGCTGTGAGAAACCTGTTTCTGGTTTTAAGTCTCTATGTTTGGGTGAAGTTGTGACACTACAATGAGTAACTAGTACATGCGGCCAGGCCATTGCCACCAAAAGCTTGGTGGGAGACATAGCCACGAAGGCCTCCTGACTAAGGAATCTGCGGTCTGTGTGTGTCCCTAGACATTCCATCATATTGGTCTTTATATTTTGTTTATTTTTTATTTGAGAGAGAGAGAGTGTGTGTGTGTGTGTGTGTGTGTGCACGCTCGCGTGTGTGCGTGCACAGGTGAGTGGGAGAGAATGGCGGGGAGGGGAGAGAGAGAGAGAGAGAGAGAGAGAGAGAGAGAGAGAGAGAATCTCAAGCAGGTGCCACACTCAGCACAGACCCCGAGGTGGGACTCGATCCCACAGTCCTGGGATTATGACCTGAGCCAAAATCACGAGTCAGACGCTCAGCAGACTGAGCCGCCCAGGCGCCCCCATATTGGTGTTTTTAAAAATCCAGCTCTTGGTTTTTTGTCCTTAATTCCTTCCTTTATGCCTTGTGACTCTTTATCTTGGTGTTTCTTTTATTGCTCTTTTTCTAGCGTCTCAAGTTGAATGTTCATTCATTTCCCATCTCATCTTTGTACTGACAAATGCACTTGAGGCTATAAATTTTCCTCACGGCCTTGTTGGCCACTTCTCATAGGTTTTAAGATGTTCTGCTCATACGGGGCACCTGGGTGGCTCAGTCAGTTAAGCATTCGACTTTGGCTGAGGTCAGGACCTCAAAATTCATGCATTTGAGCCACACGTCGGACTCTGTGCTGACAGCTCAGAGCCTGGAGCCTGTTTCAGATTCTGTGTCTCCCTCTCTCTCTGACCCTCCCCTGCTCACGCTGTGTCTATCTCTCTCTCTCTCTCTCAAAAATAAATAAAACATTTAAAAAAAAACAACAACATTAAATACAGCCAGGCCTTAGAGAGACCAAGGCTAAGTGGGGAGACGAACTTGAGCGCAGGAAACAACCAAAAAACGATTAATTGGGGCACCTGGGTGGCTTAGTCGGTTAAGCATCTGACTTCAGCTCAGGTCATGACCTCACAGTTCGTGTGTTCCAGCCCTGCATCGGGCTCTGTGCTGATGGCTCAGTTTCAGATTCTGTATCTCCCTCTCTTTCTGACCCTCCCCTGTTCATGCTGCCTCTCTCTCTCTCTCAGAAATTAAAAAAAAAACAAACAAACAATTAATTACACCCCATCCTCCCCAATGAAAGGCTGCAGAAAGTTCCAGACTCCTGGGGCAGGAAGGGGTCCTCAAATGTCATTTGGAGGGCAGGATGGGACTGGAATATTGGTGCCACTGCTGGCCAGCTATGTGACCTCAGGCCCAATTATTTAACTTCTCAGGTCATCTCTTCCTCTGTAAAATGAGAATGTAAGTGTTATAAGGATTAATGGTTAACAGATATTATTTATTATTATGAGCAGGAGCCCAGTGCCCTGCCTGTGCTGGCTGGGAGGAAGGGAGCTCACCCCCATCCGGCAGCTGCATCTGAGCCCCCAGGCTCGTGCAAATGTTCTGGTAACTTCCCAGGGCCCCGTTATGACTCTTGTCAGTTCAAGATTTCTGCCTTCCTGAGCCCCTTCTTACATTAAAAAAAAAAAATGTATATATATGTATGTATATACCTATATACACACACATATTTTTATACATAATTATATTTTACAACTGCACTGAATGAATCTATCAATGTACCTATATATTATATATGTTTGTATTATATATATTAATATACCTGAAATTACTATAACACTGTATGTTAACTACAATGGAACTTTTAAACAATGTTATATATGAAAACTTTTTTCTCAGGGGTGGGTGAAATGGGTGAAGGGGTCAAAAGGAATGAACTTTCAGTTATAAGATAAATAAGTTATGGGCGGTATAGCATGGCGACCATATTTAATAATATTCTTGTGTATTTGAAAGCTGCTAACAGAGTAGATCTTAAAAGTCATCATACAAGGAAAATGAAAGAGGGGCGCCTGTGGGGGCTTAGTCGGTTGAGCGTTCGAATTCGGCTCAGGTCATGATCTCGCAGTTTGTGGGTTTGAGCCCCGTGTCAGGCTCTGTGCTGACAGCTCAGAGCCTGGAGCCTGCTCTGGATTCTATGTCTCCCTCTCTCTCTGCCCTCAAAAACAAATAAACTTTTATTTGTCTCTCTCTGTCTCAAAAATAAATAAACTTTTAAAAAATAAAAAAAAAACCTGAGAACTAAATTATTAAAAGAAAGAAAGAAATTGTGTAACTTTGCACAGCAATGGATGGACTTAACCATCGTGGGCATTTCTCAACATACACAAATATCAAATCATCACATTGCATGTCTGATGCTAATATAATATGATATGCCAATTATACCTCAATCAAAAACAAAACCAAAACACCCTACACTTTTTTCTACCTCAAAGTTCATTTTCTCCCAATTTTATTTATTTTTAAATTTTTTAACATTTATTCATTATTGAGAAACATAGAGAGACAGAGCACGAGCAGGGGAGGGGGCAGAGAGAAGGAGACACAGAATCCAAATCAGGCTCCAGGCTCTGAGCTGTCAGCACAGAGCCCAACGCGAACCCTTAAGGGGCTCGAACCCTTAAACTGCGAGATCATGACCTGAGCTGAAGTTGGACGCTTAACCTACTGACCCACCCAGGCGCCCCTCTTCCGATTTTATAAGAAGTCAAAACCTTTCAGGGAGCCTCTGGAGGGTACTGGGTGCCTGGTGGAGGAGTGAGCCCCTGGGCTTCGGTGACTATTGCCCACTAGCCTTCTGCTGCTAGGAGACTTTGGTCCCGAGGCCCGTGAGATCCCTATCTCCTGTCCTGTCCTTCTCCTCCTAAAGAACAAACAAACCAGCACATCCTGCTTCCCTCCCTGCTCACCCTGTCCCCGCTCACCCCTCTCCAGCATCCTCCTTTGGATACCGAGGGAGCAGGGAGGGGCACAGAGGCACTGAGCTTCTGGTATCAGATGGATAAATGTCAAGTCCTGACCATGTCACCTACATGCTGAGTCGCCATGGCCGGTCACTCTGAGCCTCAGTTTCTTTATCCGTGAAAGCAAGCTAATAGCACCTCTTCACCGGGTGACTGTGAAAATGGTTTTAATTTAATTAAAAACCTTAACCTATGCTGGGGCTCCTGGGTGGCTCCATCGGTTGAATGTCCAACTTTGGCTCAGGTCATGATCTCACGGTTTGTGGGTTCGGACCCCGCATCGGGCTCTGTGCTGACAGCTCGGAGCCTGGAGCCTGCTTCGGATTCTGTGTCTCCCTCTCTCTCTCTGCCCTTCCCCCGCTCGTGCTCAGTCTCTGTGTCTCAAAAATAAATAAACATTAAAAAAAAATTTTTAACTTAACCTATGTAGCATGTGGGCACACAATAGATACCAAGAAGATAAATACACAGATGTCTTATTTCCTTTGGGAGAAATCCACTTGTGCTAATGACCCCAGTGTCCAGGAGGAAAGTGGATAAAGAAGCTTGGATGAATTTGCAGTGAGCAGCACCCAACAGCATGCATGGTGGCCGGCACACTCCTTCCCCTGCGCCTAGGGAGGATAGCTCTCCCTGGGTAGCCAATGTCCCTTCTCCCAGAGCCTGGGAAGCCCGGGCAGGAACATGGTGATGGCCAGACGTACTGTGACCAGGCAGCCAGAAGTTCACAGCCCCGGGTAAGGGGCTCCATCTCCCCCGGATGGAGCTGGGGGCCCATGATCTATGCTTGCTGGTCTCCGTATAGATCAAAACCCTCCTAGCCTCAGTCTTTGTTCAGATGTGTTAGCCTCAGACACAGGGAGGCTTTTCTCTAGGTGTGTGACCTCGGGCAAGTCACGGAACCTCTCTGGGCTTCAGTTCTGTCCCTCCGTAAACTGGGAACTGTCACACCCCACGGGGCGCATATGAACCTTAAGGGAGAATGCATGTGGAGCGCTAAACAGAGCGGTGGGCCATGTTCAGAGTTGAGTGAGGGTTTGCTGTTATTAAATATTAGTTATTAGCCCTGCGTGGGTGTTCGGGCTGCCTGAGCAGATGTCCAGTCTTGCTTCTCCAGCCCTGACCACCGGACCGTCTGTCTTTCCAGAGACTTCCACAGAGCTCTTGCCTCATCTGGCTGAAGGATGTCCCTTATTTAACCTGACCGCCAGTCTCTGTGGTTCGACTCTGAGCCCCAGCGGCTGGCTGTGCCCGGCCCCTCGCCTGGGCCCGGCCCCTCCGGGATCGCCTAGGTCCACCAAGCTCTTGGTCATCCCCCACCTCCAGTTCCCCTGCAATCGGGTAGGGGCCTTGAAGGAGGAAGGACTTTGGAGAAGTGGGAGGAGGGGGTCGGCTGGAGCTCCTTAACTCCTCGCCCTTGCCCCACACCCCTTCCCCCACCCACTGGAATCTTTATCAGTGGAAGTGACACACACCCCCTCTCCTGCTCTAAATCCTCCAGCGGCTTCTTCTGGAATTGAGGACAAAATCCAAACTCCCCTCTTGGCCGATGAGGCCCACCTGATCTGGTCCTGTCTGCCTCACGCCCTGGAGTCACCCAACCTGTCCCTTGGCCAGGCTGACCCTTGAATCCCCCCAAGCTCATTCCCCAGCCTCGAGCCTTTGTCCTTGCTGTTCCCCCGACCTGGAAGTGCTCCCCAACTCTCGGATGGACCTTAGGATGGTCCTGTCTCAGCTCAAGGTGGGGGACAGGGTGGCTGGCTGGGTGGGGGGCTGGGCGGCAGATGGGCAGCAGAAGTGTGGGTATTTGCAAGGGCTCCGATCTCGTGGTGCACGGCCCCATCACCTCCTCCTTCGCCCCACACACACACCCAGAATATTCCCAGGCCCTTTGGACCAGGGCGTCTCCTCAGGTTCACACCCACCTATGCACACAGCGGGCTGGAAGGATTTACCAGAATGTTCTGTGTTTGGCTTCTTATAAGTAGCGAGAGGGACATCTTCCATAGAGAAAATCTCTCTGGAAATTAAACAAGTAAATCGAACCGTTTCTGTCCCGTGGATGGTCCCGCAGTGCCCTTCCTGGGGGTGGGGGGGAGGAGACCCCAGCCCTGAGCCCCATTCCTCTTCTTCCCCAGCGCCACTCAATCTTCCTGTGGACGATGGAGTCTGGTACACTTGGATTCCTGGTCACAGCTGATGGGGAGTTCCCGGGGGGACAGAAACGTCTGGGTTATAACCCCCAACCTGGCATTCCCAGCCTGGTCCCCGAGCTCCGGGCAAACGCAAGGGCAGGGCGCTATTGGCCAGATGGGCGTATCTGTGTCTGTAAGGGAAGGGGGATGGGCTTTTATCTGCCCCTTGCGGTAAATAGCAGAGGAAGCCCCTCCCCCACGAGAGGAAGTTCACCGCTGCCCACAGCCTGCAGATCACCTTGAGCCCACGGAAGCCACGGGACAGACCTCCCTCCTGTGGAATCAACACTTCCTGTGGAATCCCACTCCCAGCTGTCCCGGATCGGCCCCCGGGGTCACCCAGAGCAGCTGCTCGCGCACCTTAACGACGCCCACCCTGGAAGGACCACCTGGGGCCCCCCCGACCCCCCCTTCTCTCCAGGGGGGGCAGCCCTCACTTCTCACTTCCGCTGCTCTTCTTTCTGAGAGAAAACGGGGTTCCCAATCCCTCCCACACACCTTCCCAGCCGCTCTGTCCAAAGCGGTCCGTTAATTCCACACCAATATTCATTAAGCTCGTATTGATCGGGGTGCTTGAAGCCCCTGGGCTGCACTGAGTGATAAACGCCACGTGACACACAGCCTCCTTCTTAAAGCATCGTGACCAGAAAGGAAAAAAAAACAGCTCTGCTTTTTCTTCCATTTGATATTCAACTATCCTCAGCACATATGCCCATTGAATGGATGAGGAAACTAAGGCTCAGAGAGGTAAAGTGACTTCCCAAGTCAATAATAGTGGAAGAAAAGAAGGGTCAGCTGCCTCCTACACCCCAGCAGCCTCCAGGGGCTGAACGCAGGGCACTAGAAAGAGCATCCTGGCCTGCGAGGAGAATGGTGAGGTGAGACCCCCTCCCCCCTTATCAGCTTCTATTGACTCCAGGAGACTGGAGTCAGGAAGCCCAGATTCATCCCTCCGTCCACACGGCTACGCTTGGCTTTGTGCCCATCCCTTAGTCAGCATTTATGGAGACCCTTTGGCACCCCGGGTCACACATCTATGCTGTGCCCACCGGGGGGACAGGAGGAGTCGGGTACAGACATGCACAGGGCTTGGTCCCCATTAGCTCCGCACTGTGCCCATGACCACCTTGCACCCCAGAATCAGCGTAAGATGCTGCAGGATTCCAGGGACCCGTGAGGTCCTTGGGGAAATACCCATTTCAGAGACTGGGACTTCCTTTTCTAAGGGGGCGACAGAACCTGGGCCCCATCATCCTTCTATGGGTCAATGTCACCATTCAGAGACCCACCAACCAGAGCGGTAACAGGCCTTCGTCCAGCTCCCAGAGGGCTCTCAGGGGCCCACAAGCTGCCAGCACAGAGCTAGCCGGGACCAGGGAGGACACCCGCGAGGAGTGCGGTCCCAAGTCCAGAACAGCTGCCCGCCCTGGGGCCTCAGTGGAATGACGTCACCTTCAAGTCCTGACCCTGCCTCTTACTGTAGGATCTTGGGCAGGTCGGGTGGTCTCGGCTTCCTCACATGCAAATTTATTTTAACTTTTTTTTTAGTTTATTTATTTTGAAAGAAAGAGAAAGAGCATGAGCAGGGAAGGGGCAGAGAGAGAGAGACGGAAAGAAAGAATCCCAATCGGGCTCCGTGCCATCAGTGTGGAAGCCAACGTGGGGCTCGATCCCATGATTCATGAGATCATGGCATGAGCTGAAACCAAGAGTCGGACTTTAACCACCTGAGCCAGCCAGGCACTCTTAAGAAAGAAGTCATTTTAGGGGTGCCTGGTGGCTCAGTCAGTTAAACGGCCGACTTCGGCTCGGGTAATGATCTCGTGGTCCGTGGGATCGAGCCCAGCATCGGGCTCTGTGCTGACAGCTCAGAGTCTGGAGCCTGCTTCGGATTCTGTATCTCCCCTTCTCTCTGCCCCTCCCCTACTCATGCTCCGTCTCGCTCTGTCTCTCAAAAATAAATAAATGTAAAAAAATTGTTTAAAAAAGAAAGAAGTCATTTTAAAGATTTCTACTTCGCAGGATGGCTGCAGGACTAAATGAGAGAACATACGTGATGGGCTTCACATACAGATCTGGTACATCGTAGGGGCTCGGCTCTTACAATTCCATAATTTAAAAAAAATTTTTTTATGTTTATTTATTTTTGAGACAGGGAGAGACAGAGTGTGAGCAGGGGAGGGACAGAGAGGGAGAGACACACAGAATCTGAAGCAGGCTCCAGGCTCCGAGCTGTCAGCACAGAACCCAATGCGGGGCTTGAACCCACGAACTGTGATATCGTGACCTGAGCCAAAGTCGGCCGCTTAACCGACTGAGCCACCCAGGCGCCCTAACAATTCTGTAATTGATGGCTAACAGCTGGCATTTGATTGAGTGTGTTCCGTGCGCTGGGCCATTGTGAGGCCCCTCGCCTACATCGTTAGATTTACTGCGAGATGCTCAGGGGCCTTCACAAGGCAGGCACTCTGCAGACAACCCTTGTCCCCTCTGAACACAGGACAGCCCCAACCCTCAGCATCCCCAGCTGCCGCAGGAGGGGCTGGGACTGATCACCTTCCAGCTCAATTTCCGGAGACCTCTGGGTCTGGGTTTCTCCCTCCACTGCTCCTCCCTGCCCCGGCCACCCACCTGCCAGCTAGAGATTCCAGGGGCCTGCCCTCCTCCCCTGCAGATTTCTAGAGACCCCCGCCCAGGCTTCTCGCTCTAGGTCACCCTCAGCCCAGCCCCAGGAGGTGATTTCCAACAAGGATAAGGGATTGCTCACCAGAGCCTGTCCATTTCCTAGTAAGAGGCAGATAGCCCACTGGTTTCAAATATCAAGATTTCGGGACACCTGGATGACTCAGTCGGTTGAGCGTCCAACTCTTGATTTCAGCTCAGGTCATGATCCCAGGGTCGGGGGATTGAGCCCCCGCCCCCACCCCCATCGGGCTCTGCACTAAGCATGGAGCCTTCTTGGGATTCCTTTCACACTTTTTCTCTAAAATAAAAACAAAATTTAATCAAGGCTTCAAGCCTCATACATTGCAGACAGAAATGTAAAAGGGTGCAGCGATCATGGGAAACAGCTCCTCAAAAAGCTAAGAGTGGAATTGCTGTATGAACCCCACAAGTTCACTCCTAGGTGGAGTTGAAGGGGACGGGCCACAGGGACTTGAACGGAGACACGCACACTGATGCTCACAGCAACGCTGCTCACAGCAGACAGGAGATGGAAAGGACCCAGCGTCCCTTAACAGGTGCACCAAGTACCGTCTGCACACACAGGATGGGTTATTCAGCCTTAAAAAGCAGTGAAGTGCTAACATCTACTATGACGCAGATGGACCTTGAACACTTCACGCTCAGTGAAAGAAGGAAGACACAAAAAGCTACATAGTGTAGGATTCCGCTTTGATGAACTATCTACAATAGATAAATTCATAGAGACAGAAAGTAAATTTGAGGTTACCCGGGGAGGTGCTGGGGGGGCGGGTAGTGTTTTTGTCTCATGAGCACATTGTTTCTGTTTAGGGAGATAAAAGTTTCGGAGGCGGTGATGATTGCACAACATGGTGAATGTAATTACTGCCACTGAATTATGCACTGAAAAATGGTTACAGCAGAGGGACGCCTGGAGGGCTCAGTTGGCTGAGCATCCAATTTCAGCTCAGGTCATGATCTCGTGGTTTATGGGTTCAAGCCCGTGTCCGGCTCTGTGCTGACGGCTCAGAGCCCGGAGCCCGCTTCGAATTCTGTGTCTCCCCCTCTCTCTGCCCCTCCCCCACTCACGCTATGTCTCTCCCTCTCTCTCAAAAATAAACATTAAAAAACTTTTTTAATTATCAAGAAAAATAGCTTGTCAATTGCTAAGCATCCATCTCAGAAAAATGAAAAATTAAGACATGCATGTGATTTAAAAAATACTTCATAGGGACGCCCAGGTAGCTCAGTCGCTTAAGCATCCGACTCTTGATTTTGGTCCTGAGATTGAGCCCCGAATTAGGCTCTGCGCTCAGGGTGAAACCCGCTTAAGATTCTCTCTCTCCCCCTCTCCCTCTGCCTCTCCCCCATTTGTGCATTTTCTCTCTCTCTCTCAAAAATAAAAATAAATAAATAAGATACTTCATAGAGCTTGAAAGAGTTGTGCAGGAAAAAGCAAGTCTTCCTATCAAAGTCCCCACAGCCACCCGGAGAATACCGTTCTCCCGCTTCCTTCCAGAGATATTTTCCATGCCTCTCAGGTAGAGGCCATACATACTGTCCCACACTTTGGTTTTATTCTCTTAACAATATATCTTGGATATGGTTCTATATAACTAAAATACTTTTTTTGGTTTCTTTTTACTTTTTTTCGACCTTTATTTATTTATGAAAGAGACAAGAGTGTGAGCAGAGGAGGGGCAGAAAGAGAGGGAGACACAGAATCCGAAGCAGGTTCCAGATTCCGAGCTGTCAGCACAGAGCCTGATGCAGGGCTCTAACCCACGAACCATTGAGATCATGACCTGAGCCGAAGTCGGACACTTAACTGACTGAGCCACCCAGGTGCCCCCACTTTTTTCTTTTTAAAGGCCGGGTCTAATTTGAGGTCCAACTAACGGGGAGCCAATTTGGACATGCATTTAGTCTGAGTTTTAGTGGGTTATAATTATCTTTCTTTTTGAGGATTTTGTTTTTAAGTAATCGCTACACCCAACATGGGGCTTGAACTTATAACCCCCAAGATCAAGAATCGCATGCTCCACCTGCTGAGCCAGCCAGGCAATGATAATGCTCACAGTCACTTCCGGGAATAGTTCGGTGATTGCTAGCTATCCCAGTGTAGACAGCAGTTTCCAGAAATACCCTCATCCCGCATACCCACTCTCCTGATTCAGCAGGTGTCCTGACATAAAGGTGCAGGGAAAGAGGTCACATCAGCACTTCACCGCGATGTAAACCCTCGGCCCCGGCATGGGAAGAATGCGGACAGTGGAGTAGAACCTGGGTCTGCAGTGGACAGAGCCAGAAGCCAGTGTATGGAAACCCCTTCCGATTCTCAGCCGCGTGCAATTACAAGGGGTGGATCCAGTCCCCTCTGATGCGTGGTTACAGGAGAACTCGGCACCGCTGGGAAGACCGGCGGCGGCACACCACGTGCAACCGTAAAGGCACCACACGCTGTGCTCTTCTTTGCAGGGAACCCTGCACAGCAGAATCGATGTGACCGCCTGTTGCAGGGCACAAGCCTGCAACGGCAGCACAAACAGCAGGCGCATCTGTGCGTCGGGGCGAACGTTTTCTCTACCAGGACACGTGGGACTGTGTCTCAGCATAGAACACATTTCATTCTGACAAAATCTTGCAGCTCCTGATGAAACAACACAGTTTGGCTTCCCCAAATGTGACAATATTGAAAATTTAAGATCGGGGGTGGCTGGCTGGCTTAGTCGGTAGAGCATATGGCTCTTGATCTCGGAGATGGGAGTTCGAGCCCCACACTGGGTGTAGACATTACTTTTTTACATTTTTTTTATATTTTTATTTCTAGGAGAGAGAGAGAGACAGCATGAGCAGGGGAGGGTCAGAGAGAGGGAGACACAGACTCTGAAACAGGCTTCAGCTGGCAGTCAGCACAGAGCCCGACGCGGGGCTCGAACCCATGAACCGCGAGATCATGACCTAAGCGAAAGTCGGACGCTTAACTGACTAAGCCACCCAAGCACCCCACTTTTTTTTTAATTTTTAATGTTTCTTTACTTTTGAAGGAGAGAGAGACAGAGTGTGAGTAGGGCAGAGGCAGAGAGAGAGAAAGCAGGAGACATAGAGTCGGAAGCAGGCTCCAGGCTCTGAGCTGTCAGCACAGAGCCCGATGCGGGCCTCAAACTCACGAGCCATGAGGTCATGACCTGAGCCACAGTCGGACCCTTGATCGACTGAGCCACCCAGGAGCCCCTAGAGATTTCTTTTAAAAAACTGTTTTAGGGGTGCCTGGGTGGCTCAGTCGGCTAAGCATCCGACTTCGGCTCAGGTCATGATCTCACGGTTCATGGGTTCGAGCCCTGTGTCAGGCTCTGTGCTGAAAGCTCAGAGCCCAGAGCCTGTTTCAGATTCTGTGTCTCCCTCTCTCTCTGACCCTCCCCTGCTCGCGCTGTCTCTCTCTCTCAGAAATAAATTAAAACTTAAAAATTAAAAAAAAATTGTTTTGGGCCGCTTGGGTGGCTCGGTCAGTGGAGCATCTGACTTCAGCTCTGGTCATGATCTCAGGGTTCTTGGGTTCAAGCCCCACATTGGGCTTGTCGCTGTCAGCGCAGAGCCTGCTTCAGACCCTCTGTCCCCCTCTTTGCCCCTCCCCCACTTGCACTCTCAGAAATTAACTTTAAAAAATTTTTTTAATTTAAAAAACTTTAAGATTTATGTGGCATTACCAATAACAGATTATAAAGCTGGGAAAGACTTTTCTAACATAATAAAATGAAAAACTTTTTTTTCATCAAACATCCTGGAAGCCTTTTCTTTCTCCTTATAGAAAATATAATCAAGTCATTGATCTCTGAAGACCCTACAGCCCAAATCGTAGAAAAGAAAAAAAAAAGTATTACATGGAATGTCAGGTCGTTAAGTAAAAAGTTCTTATTGTACTGATTTTATGATTATGGTATTTGTCAGCTTTTTAAAGTTTGTAATTTAGGGGCGCCTGGGTGGCTTAGTCGGTTAAGCATCCGACTTTCGCTTAGGTCATGATCTCGCGGTTCGTGGGTTCGAGCCCCGCGTCGGGCTCTGTGCTGACTGCCAGCTCAGAGCCTGGAGCTTGTTTCACAGTCTGTGACTCCCTCTCTCTCTGACCCTCCCCTGCTCATGCTGTCTCTCTCTCTCTCTCCTAGAAATAAATAAAACATTTAAAAAAATAAAGTTTGTAATTTATAGGAATTTGTTTCTTCACTCTCATGAATGCCTAATTTTATATTCTTTTATTTTAATGAGGTCTCCACATTTTTATAAACTTCAGGCTCCATAAAACTTGAGTTCACCTTGTCCTGATGTAATGTGCATTGCTTACATTGGGTATCTGTCCGAAAAGAAAAGAAAAAGCCTGGATTAGATAATGCTCTCAGAAATTTTTCTTCCAGCTCCAGAATTCTCTCTGTGGGAAATGTGCCCCCCTCCTCCCAGCAGCTGCGTCTCCAACAGAAAGACAAGGAAGTCCTGTCTTGGAGCCGATCCAGGCCTTTCCTGCTGTACTTGGAGTCCGTTTCCGGCAGGGAGACAAAAATCCGGGTGTGCAAAGCTCGGGAGGGAGAGGTGAAGACAGACACCAGAAGACAAGCTTTGGGAGAAAGGAAAGACAAACGGATAGGACCCAAACCCTCAACCTAGAAAACAGACCTGAGGGCCCCCCCCCCCGATGTCACAGGCAGTAGTTACCATTTAGAGCTTTCATTAATTTAGCACGTATTGAGTGCCTACTGTATGCTGGCTGTGGTACACGTCATCTGTAGTCCTCCACCAACCAGGACTCGAGTGGGTGAAGTGACTTGCCCAAAGTCACACGGCTCTCTGCTCTCTCCTGCCCTGCACACCCTTCCCTCCAGCCAAGTCGTACTTCCCACATTCGGTCTTCTCTTGGGGAGGGAATTCCTGCTCCTCCTTTAGTTTCTGGCTCTCGGCACCTCTTCTCTCAAATCCCTCGGCTCATCACCAGGATAACTGTCCTTGCCCTCCCCGGCAGCACTTAGAATGGACCCCTACAAGATGGTGACAGTGAGGGCTCATGAGCTCCCTGGTGCATTGACCTTCTGGCGTCGCCTCATTTGAAATTCTAGTGTTCGTGGCTGGGTTCATCGGTTTAGTAGCATGTAAGTTGCACAGGGCACATCGATGAACGCTAAGCCTCTGTCCGTCAGCAGTCAGCAAAGGGCCGTATTTGCATGCTGCCTTCCAACAGGCGAATCCCGCAGTTTCCTCCCAGCCAGTAGGGGGAGGCTCGCAATGTTGGCATCTGTGGCCACACCCCTGTAAACCAGATCTTCCAACCCACTTGAAAGCGATGTTGGGGGAAAGGGGGTTGCTCAGACTCTTCATTCCCCAGCTTTTTCCTCCTCCCTACCACCAGGGTTGGCACACAGTTTAGTCACTGGAAAGTGTGACTTCACTTGGTGCATCTGAGAACCAGAGCAGGGAAAGGTTGATGCTGCCACGAGCCGGGGCAGAGAGAGGCCAGCAACCAGGGTCCCACTATGCTGCAGAGGTGGGCCACACTGTGTGGCCAGACCTTGGGGGTGAGCCTGTGTGACACCAGGTGTACCCACCTCAGATCTGGGGGCCTTGGGGATCCGGAGCGGGCAGCGTGCAGGAGGGCTCAGGGAGCAGGGATGGACTGCTCGCAGGGTAAAGCTCCTTCTGGGCTGCGAATTCCTGGGCCGCCACCCCCAGAGAGTCCATGCTGAGTACAAGGTTTTCCAGAAGCCTGTGTTCTTCATCAGCTCCCCAGGGGGTTTTGACACAGCAGAAAGTCAGCAGAGGGGCGCCTGGGTGACTCAGTCAGTCAAGCATCTGACTTTGGCTCAAGTCATGATCTCACAGTCCATGGGTTCGAGCCCCGCGTTGGGCTCTGTGCTGACAGCTCCGAGCCCGGAGCCTGCTTCAGATTCTGGGTCTCCCTCTTTGTCTCTCTGCCCCTCTCCTGCTCGCTCTCTCTCTCTCTTTCAAAAATAAATAAACATTAAAAAATAAAAAAGAAAGACATCAAACAGAAGTTGGTCCTGGCGTCTGAGAGCCCCACTAACTTTTGCTGCTTCAGTCAAGGTTTTCCTTTAACCTCTCTGGACCTCAGTTTCCTCCTCTGTAAAATGGGGAGACTAATCCCCACCTCAAAGATATTAGAGAGACATATAAAAGCCATGATACACAGCGGGTGAGTCAATAACCAGTAACAAATTATCATTCTTTGTCACGGAATCAAAGCAAAGACAGTGAGACAAACTGTCGCATAGGGGACGTTCCTCCTCTGCCCAACCCCCCAGGACGCGGCGAAGTTCAATGAACAAGCTCCTTGCCCTGGTGCCCTCAGTCCTCTCCCTCTACACACTAGAAACGCCCCAGTCCCCCACGAACTACATCTTGTGTTTACCGACCTATTGTTTTAGGCAATCCAGATTTTCCGGGAAAGCTTTAATCGCAAACAGCCCATGAGATCATTTTCCGTAATATAGGCTTTATAATTGCACTGAATTTATCTTTCCTTCCACCTAAAAGGTCATTCTTTTTAATAAAGATAATTTGTTATTTTTTAAAAATTTTAAAAAATGTTTTATTTATTTCTGGGAGAGAGAGAGAGAGGCAGCGTGAGCAGGGGAGGGTCAGAGAGAGAGATACAGAATCCAAAGCAGGCTCCAGGCTCCGAACTAGCTGTCAGCATGGAGCCCGACACGGGACTCGAACCCACGAACCGTGAGATCATGACCTGAGCCAAAGTCGGACGCTCAACTGACTGAGCCACCCAGGCGCCCCTAAAGATAATTTGTTAAACGTATGGGGAAACAGGGCTGAATTTTAATACTTTGTGAGGTTTTTCATTTATGTACACTAATACATCAGTACAATAATCATCCTTATCCCATGTGGCCTAGGACTGATTCAGAAATTCTGAGCCCCTATCCCTTGTCCCTGTGCATGTACATACGAGATTGAATGCACATGTGGCATGCACCCTGTCAACTTTCTAATGCCTCCTGTCTCCTCAGTCAGCAGTAGGACCTAGAATCATGGTTCCTGGACCCAAGCACAGACTTTGGGTGCAGAGACTCAAGCCTCGGTTCAAATTCTGACTCTGGTGTGCTTAGCTGTCAGACCTCAGGACCTTTGCGCTTACTATTCTCTTGGCTTGGACACCTGTCCTATGGCTAGGTCCTTCTCAGCTAAAATGTGAACTCATCAGCAAGGTCAGCCTGGCCACTCCACTCATGACCTCCACTCCTCCCTACCACCTCCTCACATCAGCCCCTTTCGGGACTTTTATAATTGATTCACCATATTTTGTTTGCCTTTGTGTTTTCTGTCCTTCGAAGGCCTCCACCCCTCACATCAGCCCCTTTCGGGACTTTTATAATTGATTCACCGTATTTTGTTTGCCTTTGTGTTTTCTGTCCTTCGAAGGCAAGGACTCGGACTTAGGTAGGCTCTTGTGATGAAGGCTGTGTGGGGACATTGGCCAGCCGTGTCCATACACAGGGCCTCAGAAATCTCCTCTGTAAAACAGGGAGAATGATACCCAGGTCTGAGGTCTGTGTCAGGATCATGGGACACCACGACACCTGTGGCTTTTTGTGCCCCCGCCCCAGAGGTCAGCCGGAAAGGGGGTTTCGGGAGTTGGAGGGTCTTCCTGGGAAGGGGAGGAGGCATGAAGCCCTTGGAGGTCAGCATGCGTTAGTTAATTACAGGTGCTTCAAGGAGCGCTGGCCTTACTTGTCATTCCCCACCCTCCCCCGGCCTCCCCCCACCCTGAGCCGCACCCCCACCCCAGGGCTCCCAAGGCACCCAGAGCAAGACTGGGAGATGGAAACTACTTCCAAAGGCCGAATTCCTGCGTTCCCTGTCTCCTGTGCTGGTTCCCCTTCTTTTCACCACCCTCAGGTTCTCTTCCTCCTGCACCTCCTGCTACGGCCCCCAGTCTCATCCAGATCTTACCTGCACTGGCCACAGCTCCCGGGTCTCCCTCACCTAGCCCTGTTCTTTGGGATCCACTGCCATACAGCCTAGAGCTTTCCTTAAGAGCACAGCCCAGCTCCCTCCACCACCTCCCACACATGTACTTTGCAATGTGGGGCACATTCCTGCACCACCCCCCATTCATAAAATTTATGAATAATAGTTTCTACTCATTCATTTATTCAGTACATATCTCTGGAACACCTATTGTGTGCCAGCAATTCTTTTAAGCTTTGGAGATCCATCAGTGAACCAAACCGATGAAATTCCTTGCTCTCGTAGAGCTTACATTCTGACGGGGAAGAGAGCCCAAAAAAACACAATGACAAAAAGAAAATATATAATAAACATGAGTACTAGGGAGAAAGGATCAGCAAGGAAAGTGGGTGGGGGACATGCCTTGGGGGGTTCACTTGGCAGACACAATTTCTTTGAATTCTCACCACGTTTCAGTGGAGAAGCCTGAGATCTAGAGAAGTGAAGTGATTTGTCCAAAGTCATACAGCTTGGAAAGCAGTGAAGTGAGAATTTGCATCTAGGTCAAATCTATGGTATCTTTAAAAAGTGATTCCTGACAACGTGCAC
The DNA here is from genome assembly GCA_017311185.1 of Proteles cristata cristata. Taxonomy (NCBI): domain Eukaryota; kingdom Metazoa; phylum Chordata; class Mammalia; order Carnivora; family Hyaenidae; genus Proteles; species Proteles cristata. The sequence continues at coordinate 989,190 of JAESUZ010002068.1, read as the reverse complement.
GTGCCTCTGAATTGATGCAGCACATACAGTTGCCTTTTCTGGGGTAACTTTTCCTGTAATAAAAAAAACAAACAGAAAGAGATCTAAGTACACATTATGTTACAGCTTTTATTGAGGACTACAATAAACATGCATTTTCCTGTATAATTTTAATGGCCTGCGGGAGAGAATTTTAGAAAAGCATCTGAGTGGGCTGAATGATGAGTTTAGGGGAAACACTGACTCAGCACAAACCCCTCATCTCCCAGATGAGGTCACTGCAGTGGGGCAAGGTGACTCGAGGTCGTTCACCCAGGCGATAACCGAGCTGAACCGGCTTCACCAGATTTCCCAGTCTTTTGTCGCTTTAACCTTATGGGGGGAGTTGGTGGCGCCAGAGGACCGCCAGGGGGCGATAGACTGCAACGGACCCAGGTGAGCCGGGGACCGACTCCGCCTGGGAGTGACGTCACCTGGCGATCCCGGGCACACGGATAGGAGAGTCAGATGAGGGAGGTTTTTGATGGAGGCACAAACAGCAGGAGAAAAGACACCGAGGCTAAGAAGTCTGTCCATTCGGCCTTCCCTGATTTCAGATCCCCACTGTTGCTGCCTGGGCAGCTCTAAAACAGAAACGTGACGGTCGCCACCCATGAAACTCTTCAAGGACGTCAACATAGCCCACAGAAAAAAAATCTAAACACAGACCTGCATGATCTTGCCCCGGCCTAATTCCAGGCCAACATCCTCTGGAGCCCTACCGAAATACTCTGAATTCTCTAAATTTATCGCATTCTCCCAACCCTTTGAACCCTGAAACGTCCACCTGGAATCTCTTTTCGCACCTAGTTTACGGAGAACTGCGTCTGTCTTTCAGCTACACGTCACCGCTGGGAAATGTTCTCAGGCAAGAGACCCTCCCTCATCCCTCCTCCCCCTCAACTCCAGTCTGGAGTCGGGGACCCCTTCCACCGCATAGGCCTCCCCTATCACCCTGTAATGAAGATCCTGCCTTGCCTTTCTCTTCCAGCGCTGTCACAGAGCAAAGTACGTGTAGTACTTTGGCCGTGTAACTTTGGCCGTTACACGATCGCAGAGTGAATGCAGAGATAGCACGGGGTTTAGGTTCTGCCACTTGTGTGACCTCAAACTATCTGGCTCGTAGGTTTGTTGTGGGGAGTCGATACATTAACGCATATAAAGTGCTTAGAACAACGCCTGGAACATCGTAATCACTCAACAAACTTTTACTTTCACAGAGGCCAACGTACGACATTGCCCTTTTAAGGGACCCTCCCACTTTCCGTCTAACCGGAAGTACGCGCTCAGGGTTCCGGAAGTGACCCCAGAGCCCCTCAGAAACATGGCCGCCGAGCATTCTTCCGGAAGCGGTCACGGGCATTTTCATGACGCAGAACGAGCTCCAGCGTCCCGTGGGGTTACCATGGTGCAGCTCTCAGCCCCCACTCCCTCCGCTTCCTCTCTCGCCTGAGCGCCGTGAACGGGAAGGCAGGCGGTGGGTCCCGCCCGCGTCGTAGACACCACCGAGGGGGAGGAGTTAGGCGAGCAGGTGACGCTCTAGGCGAGCTCGTACGAGTCTCTATGGTGCCGAGCGCTCCCCAGCGCTCCTCCCGCGCGTCAGGGCGAACGTTGCCCCTTTAATCGGCGGAGGGCGGTGCCGAGGAGGTCCCGCGAGAGCGGCGGGGGGCGGGGGGCGGTGCCGAGGCTGGGGGCCTGTGGCGGATGGAGCCCGCGATGGAGCCGGAGACTCTGGAGGCGCGAATCAGTGAGTGTCCGGGAGGGGCGCGGGCCGGACCGGAACCGGAACCGGGGGCGCAAGGCGGGCCCCTTCCCGGCGGGGGCGGGGTACGCGGCGCCCCCTCCCCACGCTCCGCCTCCGACCCAGGAGAGGCGGCGCCCCGAGTCCGTCCCTCCGACCCTGGGGCGAAGGAAGACCCCGCCAGCTGCATAGACCCCACGGTGTGATTGGGCGCCGCCCACTTCTCCGATCCTTGGGCCGCGACCCTTGGGGACGAGTGAGCTGCGCCCGCTTCTGCCTCTAGAAGCCCCGGGACGGGGACTCTGGTCCTCAAAGCCCTGAGGCCCACACTTCTTCACTGAGGAGCAGACCATTCTCTGGGGCCCGGGAGGGAGCAAGCCAGCGGCCCCGGCGCTGCGCCTCAGCCCCAGGCGGGAGGGATCCTATGCCGTGTGCCCCAGATCGTCCAACTCAGGCTCTACATGGCGTGATTCCCTCCTGTCCGTTCCCTGCGTCTGCAGCTTCTCTCAGATTTCGCTCGTTTCCTTGCCCAGGAAGGGAGGACTCACTGGCCCATCTGATCCTCCAAGTTCTGGTCACACAGTGAGAAACCCTCAAACCCTCTAGGCTTGACAGGGTCCCATCTGAGACTACAGAAGTAACATCAAGGTCTCTGTCACCAGCCTCAGCCCAGCCCTTCCGATTCTGTACCTCCACCCAAGACTCTTCCCAGCTCTTTTGCTGACCTTCTTCCAAAGGCCCCTGAACCTCTCTCTGTGACTCCTCAGGCACGGGTTCCTATTACTCAGGCTTCTGAGTCCCCATACCCTCCACCTGACCTCCCTGTCCCACACTGCTGATGGCGCTCCTTGGCTCTCAGCTTTCCTACTGGACTCTCCCTGGGCTAGTGACAGCTCCCTCCCAAGTCTTTCCTTGGGCCCTGTCTCTGCCAGGGCCTCGGGGAGATCTCAATCTACCTTCAGCTCAGCCCCTGGGCCCCCAGCATCCCCAGGGAGCTGCGCAGGGTGATTTGGGGTCATGGGCAGCCCTTTTTGAACCAGGCCTGAGCAGAACTGAATCCTGAGGTTGGCCTCAGAAACACCATTTCCAGGCATGTTTCAGAATCCGTCTGGCCAGTTCCGGGGGGAGGGCATGGACAGGAGGCACTGCGTGGCCATTGAGACTGTTCCAGAACGCCGTAAGTGCCCAGGTTTCAGCAGCAACTAGGGAGGACCTGGCTGACAGGTCCGGCGTATCTCAGGACTTGAGCTGAGGGTGACACAAAACCGTCTCACATTTAGCAAAAATGGGATTTTCCGAGAGTCCAAAAAGAGCCTGATCTGAGACATAGGCATCAGGACACCTGGGTTTGGCAGGAGGCTGGACTCTGATAGACTGAGGCCAGGATCGATTTCCCTCTTTCTTCCCCTTTGGGCCCCAGCAGCACTGTAAGCGCTTCTCTTGCAGTAGTTGGAGGTAAAGAGTAGCTTTTGGTAGGTGAATGACGATATTGTCACCACCATGTAGTGACAGGGTACAGTCATGCCCTATTGAGAAACACTTCCCCCTTGCCCTCTCTGGGCGTTCTCCCTTACTGCCTCTCAGGGAAAGTGCTCCCCCCACCCCTCCCCGGTAGAGGTTAAGATGGCTGGGGGTTGGGGGCCCAGGCCAGAGAGGTTGGTCGGCTCTCCATGGACCCATTGGCTCCTACTTTGAGCCAGATGCAAGGGAGAAAGCTGATGCCTCATGATGCCACTGCCTCTTCCTCCCTGGCTTCTGACTCAGGACAGTTTCCAGAACTAGCTTCTCTGTCATCACTCAGACTCATGTGTCTGACATTTTTAAAAGACTTCCTGTTTTAGGGTTCCCCCCACAAGGTCAGATGTCATGGAGAGGGCAAGACCTAACCCTATTCTCTCTTTCTGACTCCAGACTGGTGTTCCCCCAGCTTCTGGCCGTGCCAGGGGGCTGGGAGACCCAGTAGACAGCCCCGCTTTCCCTTGGTGGGGGGGGTGACAGTTATCCCTGGGTGATCAACAGGGGCTTCCTTTCTCCCAGAGACTGGAGGGCTTTGCAGTGCTCCTGGAACAGAGACTTCTTTCCAGAAAGAAAATGCTTCATTCAGATCTCTGCTCAGCTGTACCTCCTATGAGAGCTCTTCCAGAGAGAGAAGCGCCCCCCCCTCCACCCCCCAAAACACTTTCTATACCTTCTTGCTTTGATTTTCCTTTTTTTTAATTTAAAAAAATTGTTTTTAATGTTTTATTTAGTTCTGAGAGAGAAAGACAGAGTGCAAGCAGGGGGAGGGTCAGAGAGAGAGAGAGACATAGAATCCGAATCAGGCTCCAGGCTCTGAGCTAGCTGTCAGCACAGAGTCCGACGCGGGGCTCCAACCCACGAACCGTGAGATCGTGACCTGAGCCGAAGTCGGACGCTTAACCAACTGAGCCCCCAGGCACCCCCTCCTTGCTTTGATTTTCTTTATGGCACTTCACAGGAGTACACTGTGTGGAGTGCGTGTGTGTGCTTATCCGAGGAGTCAGTGTTTCTTTTGCCGGGACTACGAGCTCCCGGAGGGCGGGGGTTTGGCCTTGTTCACTTCCGTGGCCCCAGCACTCAGAATGTTTATGAATCAATATGAATTGGCTAAATGGCTGCCAGGCACTGGGATCCCGAGGCTCGGGGCCTCCCTCCACGGCGTAGGAGCACCGTAGGCAGGCGGCACACGTTGGGTCCCAGCCTCCTCTGGTCCGCAGCTCCCTCTGTCCACTCTCCTAGGCTCTGTTCCCTCCACACCCCCTGCTCAGTAGCAGGCTTGAGGCAGAACCGGCCAGATATCAGGGCAAAGCTCAGAGACCTGCTCTGGGGAGGTGGTGAAGAACTGCCCCCCTCCGCCCCCCCGCCGTGGTCTCACCTTGCATATTTTGTCATCTAAATCAGTCTGCCTTTCGCTCTAGCTTTACACGTGGGGAAACAGGTTCAGGGAAGTTCCGTGACCTACCGATTGTTTTTTTACCCAGCTTTGGGTGTCAGGGAGGTGACTGTCCGGGCTTATTTATTGCCTGCTCCTGTAGACCCCTTAGCCCTTTGCCGGCCACTACCCGCTCCTGGACTCAGACTCCCCCACATGCTGTGCCCGCCTGCTGGTTGCTGAGCCCCCCTTCATTCATTTATTTGCCAAGGGGAAATGGGCGTGTGCACCAGAGGCCGGGACGTGGTGCCACAGCAGCCTGGGGCCCACGCTCAAGGTCAGAGCTGGGGGACAAAGAAGAGAGAGCTGATCCAGCACTGCCACCCTGGGCGGGGGCCAGAGTTAGGGAAGACTTTGCGGAGGAGGTGGTACCTGAGCCTCGCTCCTTCCAAGGTCCTCCACGCTCTGCCCTGCGCTCAGTCATCCGTGTCCCTCCTCCTCACACGTGGCCCCGTTGCTGGTCCTTGGCATGCCTTCCCCAGCCTTGTGAGCTCCCGCTCTCGTGGTGCCTCTTCCGGGCAGCCTCCCCGGCCCCAGGCCCAGCTGTGTCCCCCGTGCCTACCCCCACCCCCCCTGCTCGTGGCTCCTTTGCCTCTCTCTGTCACCCTGTGTGGCGAACCTAGCTTCCCTTGGCTCACTTCCCAGCCACACGGCTCCTTGAGAGCGGAACTGTGGCTTTCCCCCCCTTACCTCTGGATCTGGGTGTAAATTCCCGAGCATTGCGGGGATACTTTCCAGGAGCAGACCTAGAGGAGGTACGGTCGGCCAGGTAGGTGGACAGACGTGCAGCTGCAGAGGCGGGCGCACTAGGGAGTGGAAGCACCGCCCCTGAGCAACATCTCCAAAAGCGGCTATTCAGGGAGGGGCTGCCTGCGGACAGGAGCTCGTCTGTCCCTTGACGCTGCTGAAATGTCACCGCTCAGGTCCTGAAGCTATTGGAGCAGGAGGTCAAGGGGAGCCTTTTCGCCTGCTCCGTCATCCCGGCTCCCCCTAGTGACCAACAGTGCTGCCCGAGGGGGGAGCGGGAGAGGCAGGGACCCCTTCACCAGGCCGCCATGGCCTCTCTCTCCTACAGACAGAGCCACAAGCCCCCTGAACAAGGAGCTGAACTGGGCCAGCATCAACGGCTTCTGCGAACAGCTCACCGAGGACTTTGAGGGGTAGGTGGCCCCCGACACCGTCTCCTCTGCACCTGTTGCGCCCACTGCAGACCCTGGCCTCGGGCAGAGGCCTCCGTGGGTTGAGACTCCACTTCCATTCCTAGTGTGCTCACAGATTAATGATGGTAGTGGGCCCTTGGTACCGCCTGTGGGCCGCCCTCTAACTGAGCCCATTTTACAGGTGAAGAAGCTGAGGCCCAGGGGACTCGGGTTCCCCACAAAGGAAACAGTAGCCCTGGGCTTAATTCCACACACCTCACTGAGCCCCAGGTCTGTCAGGATGTGCTCCCTGGCCCGGAAGAGGCCAGCGGGCCCTTTGCTCCAGGAAGAATGAGAACCACCTACGTTAGGATTAGTGCTTATCTAAAATGGCCATTTTGGGGCTGTGTGCAGACGGGGACTAGACTGGCAGAGGGCTTTGGGGCGGATGTGTTAGCAGGCTCTGCAGGCGGTGAAGTAGGAGGGACACAGCCTTCCCTGCACCATACCCCCCCCACCCACCCGCACCCAGAGGCCATGCATACAGCGCGACACATGCGACCCTGAGCACGGCTGCTTGGGTGTGAATCCTGTCCCCCCACCAGCTGGGCCAGCCTCGTACGTCATGTGAGGGGCTGCCTCGTACATCATAAGCACCGAGTCCGTGTTCGCTGTCACCGCCTTTGCCGCGAAGCTGCTCTGATCTCTCCCTGCAGACTGTTCTGCGCCCCTGAAATTCCCAGGGGGCTGTGTCTGCCCTCAGTGTCACATTGTGCTCCCACATGGGACCTTTGAAGGCCATGGTCCCCTCCCCAGCTCACGGTTCTTGGCCAAGGGGCAGAGCTCACACCTTTGGAAGGTCCCTGGCTCCTGCTCCCTGCCCACCCCTGCCCTGTCATGCCACAGCCTCCAAGCCTCTCCAGTCGGAGAAGGAGCTGGGCCTTTGCATCTGTCTCACCGAAGCCACCCAGGGCTGTGGTCCCAGCAGGGGCGGGGGGGGTGGCCCTCCCCTCGGGCGCCTCCGGCTCCAGCCCTTTGGGCCTTTGTGCTGTTCCTCCCGCCCAGGCCCCCGCTTGCCACCCGGCTGTTGGCTCATAAGATCCAGTCGCCGCAGGAGTGGGAGGCCATCCAAGCCCTGACGGTGAGAAGAGGGGGTGCCATCCGTCCCCAGACCGCGTGGATGGCACCCAGGGAGGCCAAGACGGAGGGTTTTTGTTTGAGAGAGTGCTTGAGCAGGGCAGTGGGACGCGGGGGGAGGGGGGGGTGCAGGGAGAGCGAGAGAATCTTAAGCAGGCTCCATGTTCAACATAGAGCCTGACACGGGGCTTGAACCCATGACCCTGGGATCATGACGTGAGCCGAAACCAAGAGTTAGATGCTCAACCGACTGAGCTAGCCAGGTGCCCCCACATCCGGCTCATCTTTAGAGCCCGAGGGAGTGGTGCCAAAATGGTCTAGATTGGGGGTCTGGGCTGGCCCATAGGGGCTCACCGCCTCCAACCCCAGCATTTAGTGCAGGGAGGAAACCCCCAGGGTCGTCTGGCCAGGGCTTCCCTGCTCCAGCTGTACGGTGGATCCCTAAGAGGCTGGTAAACACACTGAAAGAGGGCACCACCCAGGCCTGCTGAATCTAGTTCCTTCGGCGTCTGCACCTGGGAATCCGCGTCTCCATAAAGGTCCCCAGGTGCCCTGTGGGGCCAGCTCAGCCCATCAGTGGTCTTTAGACCCAAGACAGTGCCGCCCTTCCCAAAGGCAGATCAGGTGCTGATGTTGGGCTCAAGCCAGAGTGTTTGAAACCATGTCAGCAGAAGAGAGGGGGTGTGCTATCTGTGGCGCCCGGGCCACGTAGCGACTCACCATAGAGCAAGGCTGACCTCGGAGGATAAACAGGTTTCCTTTTACTTATTTTTTCAAATTTTTTAGTGTTTATTTATTATTGAGAGAGAGAGACCATGAACAGGGGAGAGGCAGAGAGAGGGCCAGACACAGAATCTGAAGTAGGCTCCAGGCTCTGAGCTGTCAGTATAGAGTCCAACACGGGGCTCGAACTCACAAACTGTGAGATCATGACCTGAGCTGAAGTCGGACCCTTAACCACCTGACCCACCCAGATGCCCCAACAGATTTTCTTTTAATAATTATATATATATATATTTTAAGAAGATAGGGGTGGGTTTTTTTTTCCCCTCAAATATGGGCCAGTCCTATGATTTCACAAATACAGAGAGGATAAGGCACAGTAGATGGTGCGTGTTGAAGCTTAAAAAAAAAAAACAAAGAAAAATAATAGGAAAATGATTTGCAAGCGCTGCTCAGACGTGGCCAGGCCATGCGGCTGGGCATTGGCGGCCCTTGAGGGCACCCGCCCTGCGTCTTATCCTCAGAGCCATTCTCTCCCTCTGCTTACCCATCCCTGGGCTTCCACTCGTCAGCCGGGGGTATGGGAAGGAGGTCGCCTCCTCTGACCCTCCCTGGGCCCCCCCGCACCCCCCCAGGTGCTGGAAACATGCATGAAGACCTGCGGCAAGAGGTTCCACGATGAGGTGGGCAAGTTCCGCTTCCTCAACGAGCTCATCAAGGTTGTGTCTCCCAAGGTGGGTGCTCCCAGCCTGAGCTCTCGGTGGGGGGCGGGGTGCTAAGGAGAGAGGACCCCCTACAGGCGGCCACTGAGTTCCCTCAGCCTGGGGGCTCCCCCTGGGGCTCCCACTTCTACTACTCAGCCCCTCTCCCCCGATTAGAATTCTGACCAGCATAAACACAGAGCCTTTCTCATGGTCCTTCACAGCCAAGTCCAGGACAGCGGGGCATCCAGAAGGAGGGCTTCCAGGCCACCCGGGGGCCGGTGGCCCTGGAGCCGCTCACGGGGGTGCTCAGGCTTAGTGAGGAATAACCGCAGGACATGTGCGCGTGGCTCTGGCTGTGACCTCTCCCGACCTGGGTCTCCACCGGAGGGTCTCCCTGTCCCCACCTCACAAGAGTGGTGGCCTCCTCCAGGCCTTGGATGCTGAGCCCCCAAGCCTGAGTGGCAGAGCCTGCTGATGGCCTTGGCCTGGCGGGGGCAGGGCTTGCTCCCTTAGGGCGTGCACTCATTTGATGCCCCGTGGGTGAGATTCCACCCTCTCCGCCCTCCCTCAGTCACACCCCTCTCTTGACCAGAGCAGTGAGTGTCCCAGCCGGCCCCTCATTCTCTTCCCAGCAGGCGACTAGCGTGAGATCCAGTTCCCTCAGCCTAGTTGGCTGCTGAGAGAGACTGTGCGTGGGACCCAGCGCTGAGCTCGGGTCCACGCCTGCCCTTTCCCTGGCCAGCCCCGAGCCCGCTGGCTCCTTCCTGAGGTCACAGAGCGAAGCCCTACGCGAACTGGCCGGGCGCTGGGCTCTGCGTCTCACCTTGCATCAGCTCTGCATCCTCCCCAGGCTGCCACCTGTCATGTGGGGACGCGGACGCTCAGGGCTGGCCTGGAAGGGCCCCTCAGGCCAAGGTTTCCAAGGGGCCCCTGGGGAGGCAGCCAGGTTGGGCCTGGGGCTGCGGTGGGCTGGGCCAGACAGTGGCAAAGGCCTGTCCTCCCCTCGGTCTCTGAAGTACCTGGGCTCTCGGACGTCGGAGAAGGTGAAAAACAAGATCTTGGAGCTCCTTTACAGCTGGGCAGTCGGCCTGCCCGAGGAGGTGAAGATCGCCGAGGCCTACCAGATGCTCAAGAAGCAGGGTGAGGCACCCGACGGGGGGCTGGGACCAGCGCCTCCTCCCTCCTCCCTCCTCCTTGAGCTGGGGCTCCAGCAGCTCCTAACAGCAAGGTCATGGCTCTGCTCTTTAACCTCTCAAGAACATAGAGCCATGGGGCCTTCTTAAGCCTCTGTGTGAAGCTAGGTTGGGTGGAGCGAAGGTGAATTTGGGTCAAACTTCCCCTCCGAGAGTGGCCCCCATGGGGTGGCCTCCAAATGTGGGTGCCTAGAAGCCAACACGTGATTTGACATCATAGTTCAGGAGCCGATCTGGCCCGCTGGGGTCCAGAGCCAGCCTGCTGGAGGGACCGTCCTCCGCCCTCCATCCTGCCCTTGCCCACCCCCCCCCCATAACCATCCCCCCCTCTGGCCACGGACACTGTTGACGGCCTTCCCACCGCCGTCTATTCCAGGGATTGTGAAGTCCGACCCCAAGCTTCCGGATGATGCTGCCTTTCCCCTTCCTCCTCCACGACCCAAGAATGTGATCTTTGAAGATGAAGAGAAATCCAAGGTGAGCCTCCAGGGGAGGTGGAGATGAAGACCTTCGGGCCCCCTTGGTCATGAATTCCAGGCCCTGGCTGCCCTGCCCTGAGCAGAGGCTCGTGCTGAGCAGTCACTACAGCGGGGGACAGGCGCGGTTTACCCAGCACTTCTGCGTGCTGAGTACCTCCCATCCGGGGCCCCTGCATTTAATAAACACAAGCGCATGCCTGGTGACCCTGGGATTGGTCTGGGGGCATTTTATAGATGGAGTAGGAGGTTGTGTATTTTTGCCTTTGTCCCTTTCAATGATAATTGTACTAACTTTGCGTTAAAGGAGTCATGTGCTCACGGGCAAGAAATTAAACAGCCCAGAGGAGGTAAGATAAAGAGTAAAAGCTCTCTTTGCCTAGTCCCAGCCCCGAGGGCTAGTTCTGTTGGGTTCCTGGCACATCCTTCCAGAATGACTCTCTCGCGAGGGTAATACAACGTTCAGTACCGTCTGTCGAGAACGTCTTTGGGGAGCACTCTCGCACAGTGCCTCGGTTGGCCTGTGGTGTCGGTAGATTCTCACTATTTCATGGGGGGCTTAATAGGTACCTTATGTCCCACAGCCGGGAAATGGGGAACCAGCACGTGACCCCAGGCCCAGGGCTGGGGTCACAGTCGGGCCGCTCTGTCCCTGCAGATGCTAGCCCGCTTGCTGAAGAGCTCCCACCCCGAGGACCTCCGAGCCGCCAACAAACTCATCAAGGAGATGGTGCAGGAGGTGATTGCCACGGCCACGGTGCGGGGAGGAGGCCGAGTGGGCATTGGAGTGGGGCCACCATGGTGGGGTTGTGTGTGCGCCTACGGGGAACCCTGCCATGACCCAGCTAAAGGGCTGTCACAGCAAAGAAAGAGCTGACAGATCGGGGGGACCCCGGGGTCAGAGCCAGAACCGTTGTAGAGGGGAGAATTCTCCAGCAGCCGAGCTAACCTGCTCTGGTTGGGCGTGTGAGGCTAACTGCCTCTTCCATGACAAGGAAATAGAAATGAGGCCTTATTACGTTAAAGGTACCACGTATATGCATATTTATTATAAAGAGAAAATAACCCGCCTTTAACTTCTAAACAAGCGTAGGTATGTTTTGGGTACAGAGACTTTGTTTTTTAATATTTATTTATTTTTGAGAGAGAGAGCAAGAGGGAGAGAGGGCCAGAGAGAAAGGGAGACAGAATCAGAAGCAGGCTCCAGGCTCCGAGCTGTCAGCACAGAGCCTGACACGGGGCTCGAACGCACAAACTGTGAGATCATGACCTGAGCCGAAGTCAGATGCTTAACCTACTGAGACACTCAGGCGCCCCCCAAAGTTTCTTTAATGTTTATTTTTGAGAGAGAGAGAGACAGAGACAGAGTGCGAGCAGGGGAGGGGCAGAGACAGAGAGAAACAGAGAATCAGAAGCAGGCTCCAGGCTCTGAGCTGTCAGCAGAGAGCCAGACGTGGGGCACGAACCCGTTAACCATGAGATCATGACCTGAGCCAGAGTCAGTCGCTTAACTAACTGAGCCACTCAGGCGCCCCGTCAGGGTGAAACTTTTTTTTTTTTTAATGTTTTTTATTTATTTCTAGGATAAAGAGAGAGACAGTGTGAGCAGGGGAGGGTCAGAGAGAGAGGGAGTCACAGACTGAAACAGGCTCCAGGCTCTGAGCTGGCAGTCAGCACAGAGCCCGACGCGGGGCTCGAACCCACGAACCGCAAGATCATGACCTAAGCGAAAGTCGGACCCTTAACCGACTAAGCCACCCAGGCGCCCCTGGCTGAAACTTTTTTAATTGACAAGGGTAGGCCATCAAAGCTTCAGTCGGGGAGGGCGGTTGTGTCAGATGGCAGAGCACAAGCCCACCTTCCGTCCCGCGAGGGGGGAGCACGCGTGGTAAGCCTGGCGGGCGTGGGACAGTGGGGTCACTTTCTACAGTGGCCTGTCAGTTGCCTACCAGTTGCCAGACACTGGCAGGCACTGGGAGGGGGTCACCGTCCTAGTTTCTGGTTATGCTTGTTGACCACAGAAGTCCCCTCCCGCTCTCAAGTGCGGGGAACCTCCTTTCAAGGGGCAAACACAAGGAGGGCAAAGGTCACGCAGAACCCCAGGTGTAGGCGTAGGACAGCGGTCCCCCAGCGCCACCGGCCCAGATTGCGGAGCTGTCCTGGAGAGTCTGTCTGAGGGCCCCAGAGATTCTGACAGGCCCGTGCAGAGGCCGGGGACCCGAGGCCGTTGGCGGGAGGAGAGGAAGTGAGCACAGGGTTAGCAGAGGGCTTCTTGGACCAGAACGCCCTGGCCTGGGCACCTGGTGGCCGGGCCTGAGGTCACACCGCGCTAGCATGCTGCAGGCAGCGCCCGGCTCCGGGCACGCATGACCTGGGCCCTCTGGGGCCGGCGTCTCCCCAGGACCAGAAGCGGATGGAGAAGATCTCCAAGCGGGTCAGCGCCATCGAGGAGGTGAACAACAACGTGAAGCTGCTCACGGAGATGGTGACGAACCACAGCCAGGGCGGCGCCTCTGCCCACAGCAGCGAGGACCTCATGAAGGTGTGCCCTCTTCTTCCGCCCCGCCCCCGCCCCCAGGTCCCCGCCGGCCTGACCCACCCGCCCTGCTGTCCCCAGGAGCTGTACCAGCGCTGCGAGCGGATGCGGCCCACGCTCTTCCGACTGGCCAGTGACACGGAAGACAATGACGAGGCCCTAGGTGAGCCCTGGGCACTGTCCCCCCTCCGCCTCCTCCCCCTTCCTCTCCCAGGACATGCTAAGTACCTGCAGTTGGCAGGAGCCACCAGCAGGGGGCCCCCTTCTCCAGCCCTGATCTTGGGTTTCTGCATGTTGAGGGGGCCCCTGGATGGCTCAGTTGTTTAAGCGTCTGACTTCAGCTCAGGTCATGACCTCATAGTTCGTGGGTTCAAGCCCCGTGTCAGGTTCTGTGCTGACAGCTAGCCCAGAGCCTGGAGCCTGTTTCAGATTCTGTGTCTCCTTTCTCTGACCCTCCGCTGTTCATGCTGTCTCTCTCTCTCTCGGAAATAAATAAAACATAAAAAAGAATTTGAAAAAAAAAAAGGAAGCAGAGAGCAGGGCCGATAAGGTTATAAGATCTTCTCAGCCAAGCCCCTACTCACTCAAGCACTTACATTGACTGCTCACAAGCTGAGCCAGCTGAAAGGGAGAGGACTGTCCCCATTTCACAGCTGGGGCTCTGGGAGGGAGGGGACTTACGTAGATCACAGAGCATAACAGAGGCAGAGCCACGGTGGACCAGGGACTCTCTCCAGACACAACCTCCCTGGTAAGGGCTAGACACCAAGGCCTCGACGATTCTGGGCCCCGGGACTCAGTCACGGCCGCATACCCGGTTCTCATCCTTACTCTCTGCCACCATGTCAGCCAGAGTCTCCAGGGCAGCAGTCTGGGTGCCATCTCAGCCCCTGATTCGATGGGACTTCACCGAGTGCCTCCCGTGTGCCAGGCACCCAGTCCCTGCCAAGGTCCCTGCTGCTCAGACCCCTCGAAGCCCTGGCCCCGGAGGGGAGAGTATTGAAAAGGGCCTAGTCTGTGCCAGGCACTGTTCTAGGCCCCGGGGATATGGCAGTGATTAAAACCGACAAAAGCCAGCGGCGCCTGGCTGACTCAGTCAGCAGAGCGTGCAACTCTGGATCTCGGGGTTGTAAGTTTGAGCTCTGCGTTGGGCGTAGAGATTAGTTGAAAACAAAATCTTTAAGAAAGTAATCAACAGAAGCCCTATCATCGATGGAGCTTGTAGCCTAACGAGAGGAGATAAGCAGTGAGCAGGGACCATCTGTCGGGTGGGGGTCAGTGACATGGAGAACGGCCGGCGGGGGGCCAGGGTGCTGGGGAGTGGGGGTGAGGAAAGACCTCAGAAGGCCTCAAGGCAGGAAGGAATGAAGGCACATAGGAGCGCAAGGGGCATCCTGAGGCTGGAGCATGCCACCCTGTTCGGTGTGGTGGGGGCAGGGGATGAGGGCGGACAGCAGCGGGTCTGAGTGAGGAGAGCAGACAGGACACCCCCACCCCCGCCCCATCCCCTACCAGGGCTGCGATAGGCACAGGGTGCTCCCCTCCCCCCCAGAGCCCCCCACCCCCGCCCCGTATTCCCTCAGCCTCGTCTCTCCCCTCCTGTCCATTCCAGCCGAGATCCTGCAGGCCAACGACAACCTCACCCAGGTGATCAACCTGTACAAGCAGCTGGTGAGGGGCGAGGAGGTCAACGGCGACGCCGCAGCGGGCTCCATTCCCGGTGAGGGGGCGGGGGCGGGGGGGCGCCAGGCCAGAGCGGCACAGAGCCCAGGCTGCGATCGCAGGGGCGACCCTGGCCCCTTAAGACGGGGAGGGCCCCCCGGGGAGAGAGCTGGGGGGAGACTGTGCCAGGGCTGCAGCTGTGGGGGGAGGAAGTCGCACGGGGCGGAGGGGGAGGGAGCCAGCGTTTGGCAAGGACGAGCAGAAGAAGGAAGGCCTTTCTTTCATTTGATAGATCTGGCACCTGGTGCGTGGGGCTGGACGGCACCCTTCAGGCCTAGTTTCCTTATCGGAAGGCGGGAGGGAGGGTCAGACGTGAACATGGCAGGCTCGGCCCCAGTAAGGCCAGAGCGATGGCCCTGGGGACCCACGACAAAGGTTCGAATGGGCCCGGTGGGGGAGCAGTGGGGGCAGTTCCACAGAAGCAGCAGCGTGGAAGTGAGGCCTCCGAGCATGGGAGGCAGTTGGCCAAGTCGAGAGAAGGAGCAAATAGGCTCTGGACAGAGGGGCCAGCCTGTGCTAGAGGAGCGGCCTCGTGGCAGATTTCGGGGGCAGGGCCACGTGGCCAAGGGGTGGGGGAAGAGGCAGGAGGGCTGTGAGGGGCGGGGGGCGGCGGGCCCGCCTCCAGGAGCCTGAGTGGCCTCCACCCAGGATGGGCCTGACTCCCCCCTCCACCCCCACCCAGGGAGCACCTCGGCCCTGCTGGACCTCTCAGGCCTGGACCTCCCCACCGCGGGCGCCACCTACCCAGTAGTGCCCACCCGCCCTGCTGAGCCGGCCAGCCCCGAGCAGCCCAGCACCTCTGTCTCCCTGCTTGATGACGAGCTCATGTCTCTGGGTGAGGAGGGGCCTGGCCCAGAGGAGGGCGGGAGGGCTGGCTGCGGGTGGGGTTGGTGCCTGCAGTGTGTGACACAGCCCTCATCCTGTGGAGGGTGGTATGAGCGCTAGGCCCATTTCACAGCCTGGGAGGCTGAGGCTCGGGAAGTTAAGGAGTCCGTACTGGGTCTTCCAGTCAAAGGGTGAAGCTGGCGGCCAGGGCTCCCTGCGGCAGGTTAGAGCCTCGAACTGGGAGCAGACCGTCTTCCCACCCGCTGTGAGGGGGAGGGGCAGAGAGGGAGAGCCCTGGCCCTGTAGCTCTTGAAGCTCCTGGTCCTCTGCGCCTCCCCCTGGTCCCAGAGTACAGGCCGGGGCCCGGGCTCCAGAGCCTGCCAGGAACGGGGGCGCACGCAGGGACCACCCCGCCAGCCAGGCAGTCCTCAGGATTCTGGCCTCTGGCCCAGCTCCCTCAGAGAGCTAGAAGCCGGAGACATGGGGACCGCCTTTTCTCAAGGGTCCTGAAGTTATTAAAAATAAAAAAAAAAAAAAGGCTGAACTCTGTCAAAAGAATCTCGAAAGTCACGTTGGAGAACTGCCTTGGAAGCCAGGAGTCGGACTATGTTTGTTCCCTTGAGCCAGTTCGGAGGTAAACGGCAACCCTTTCGGACCGGAAGAGGCGCTGGTGTGCCAGCATCCCGGCCCAGCGCCTCCCTCACCACTGCGATCCCAGAGGACCTTCCCCCCCACCCCGCCCCTGCACAGGAGTGGGTGCCACCAGCATCCCTGCTTCTCAGATGCCAAAGCAAGGCTCCCAAGGCTTAGGACGGCTAGGTGACATGCCCGAAGGGGGGCCACACAGGTTAGGACAAGGCGCTCGGGGTCTGACGCCTTCCTCTGAGCCTCTCTGCTGCTCTCCTCCACTCCCCGGCCAGGAAAGGGACACAAGGGACTGGGAACGGAGCATGAGTGATGAGGGGACGACAGAGCAGCATGAGTTCCCCCTCTGGGCCCCACAGCTGGCACCCTCCCTGAGGGGGGTCTCACCACAGGGTGTCCGTGGGCCCGCGCACGTACCCATGCCATCCGCCTGCCTCCTTGGCATCCCAAGCTAGGGGTGGCCCCCGGCAGAGGGAGGCCTGCCCTGTCTTTTTTTTTTTTTTTCATTTTGTTTTTTTAATGGTTTATTTATTTCTGAGAGAGAGGGAGAGACAGCGTGAGCAGGGGAGGGGCAGAGAGAGGGAGATACAGAATCCGAAACAGGCTCCAGGCTCTGAGCTGGCTGTCAGCACAGAGCCTGACGCGGGGCTTGAACCCACGAACCGTGAAATCATGACCTGAGCTGAAGTCGGAGGGTGCGGGGACAGAGCGCACACAGGCTTGACTTCCCCAGCAGAGCCAGGGCCAGGCAGCAGCTGCCTGACCGGGCAGTCAGTGTGCATGTAGCCCATCCCCCCGCCCCCTCCCCCACAAGCGACCGTGGCAAAGCCACCTTCTCAGGCGAAGCAAGGTGTGCTTCGTACTTCCTGGCCCCACGTTGCTTCAGCAGAGCCCCGAGCCTCCAGCATCCGTTGGTTTTGACTCAAAGGGAAAGGAAATGTGGGAGCAAGAACCAGAAGTGCCCGGCAGCACCCGCCCCGCTCTGGGGGAAATAGAGGAAGCCCTGGGACCACAGAGGGGGCTTGTCCTAACCGGCTGTTTGTGGCAGGAAGGGTGAAGGATGGGGGCAGGGCAGGCAGCAGGGACTTCCCGTCCACCACCGTCGAGGCCCTTCATCTCCTCCGTCTCCTTTATTACCCACGACAGTCCCCTCAGTCTTACGGATGAGGCACAGGGCGGTTGTCACCGGCCCGAGGTCACACAGCCAAGTGGCAGGGTTATGTTCAGACTCCAGCAGTGAGGCCCCTCACTCCATCCAGGGAAGGTGACTTCACCACCCTGTGTCCACTTCCTCAGCCCCAAAAGAAGGATGTCAGCCCCACACCCGCTCGTCAGGATTGTTTGAGGGCGGAGCGAACCCCGTGTCTCGAGGCTCCTAACCCTTCCGGGCGTGTGACAGCCGTTACCGCTCTGTGGCCCCTGCTCTCAGGTGTGCCCAGGGCAAGAGGCCCGGCGTCGTGAGCCTCCCGTGCCTTGCCAGGGCCTGTCGACTCTTCAGGCTGCAGCTCACTTATTCAGAACTTGCTAGAAACAGGCAATCTTGTCTTCTGTAGGGAAGGCCTGTGGTGGACTTGGCCCAGAGTGTGCTTCCGGGCATACAGAGGTCAGACCGGGTGTCTGCTGTCCGCCGGTCGGCAGGCTGATGAGCGGAGCCCTCCGGAGGGCCCACGGCCGCCCTTGGCCCCGGCCTGCCAGCCCTGTTGGCACGGGCAGGGCACACAGGGCTTTAGAGCCGCCACCGCGCACCCGGGGATGCGCAGCCCGGCCAGCCAAGCTGCCCTCTGACGCTCGGAGGCCGTCGTTGGCTGGGTGCAGGACGCCAGCCGCTGCGCTCGGATCCTCACCTGGCGCCCCCACCCCATCCTCCCTTCCCGCCACCCTGGGCTCCCTGGCGCCCGCTGACTACAAACACAAAAGTCCTGCTGTCCCTAGTGGAGGTGGCCCCAGAGTGGCGGGAGATTCCCGCATGAGCGGGCGCGGGGCATAGACCTCTGGGATCTTGGTTCCAGCTTCTCTGCTGGGGTTCCCTCTAAAAGTGCCTTTTCCCCTATGAGCTGAGCCTCTTGGGGCAATGCATGGGGAGGGCAGGAGGCGGGGACCCCAGGCCGGCATGTGGGGCACCCCGCCCCCCCCTGCTCCCTTCCTTCTGAATGAAGACCTCCAGCTGCTTTACCTCTGTCTCGCCTCCTGTCAGGTCTAAGCGATCCCACACCCCCTTCGGGCCCGAGCTTGGATGGTGCTGGTGCCGGATGGAATAGCTTCCAGGTAAGAGGGCCCGGAAGCAGCACGACCAGGGCGGCTGCCTGCAGCAGGCAGTGAAGACAGGGCCATGGGGCAGGGGCCCCGGGGCCCGAGGCTCCTGTCCTGGATGGGGGCCCCGGATGGGGGAAGGCAGGCATTCTCTCCTCGCTTCCACCTGCTGCCCCTGCGAGTCTCCGCATTGAGACCAGAGATGAGGTTCCCATTCTCTTTCTCTTGGTGGTGACTTTAAGGTCCCTGGAATGTGGTGGCTTCAGGAGGAGACCCTCGGGCCAGGCCGGCCCACCAGCAGGACCGTTGTCCCCTTCCCTGCTTCTGCTGCCCCAGATGTCACCCACAAGGAGGGGCAGGGGCCTCAGGGCAGCAGCGCCCGGCGACCCTGACCCCTCTTCAGCACCGCCCTACCCTCCTGCGTGCTTTGTGTTCCCAACAGTCGTCTGATGGCGCAGAACCCCCCGCCCCGCCCCGGGTCCCCAGCTCGGACAGCCAGCTCCCGGCGCAGACGCCTCTGCCAGCGAGCAGTGGTCTGGACGACCTGGACCTCCTGGGGAAGACTCTCCTGCAGCAGTCCCTGCCCCCTGAGTCCCAGCAAGTGCGGTGGTGAGGGCGCAGCCTGGCTGGGGCGCGGGGGGGTGTCCTGGCTGGGGGGGGAGTGTCCTGGCTGGGGGGTGGGAGTGCCCTGGCTGGGGGTGTGTGTCCTGGCTGGGGGGGGGGAGTGCCCTGGCTGGGGGGGAGTGTCCTGGCTGGGGGGGGGTGGGAGTGCCCCCACCAGCATCAGCTCCCGGGCTTTCCAAGCCTCGCAGGAAGAGGCCTGGTGCCCGCGCACTCCTATGAGCAGCTCTTGCTAGCAGACCAGCCGGGTGCCAAGCGCTGCACTGGTCTTGAGGGAGGCAGCAGGGCCCATCCTTCAGGGCACAGAGTTAATGGAGAACGGAGAACTGTGTCCCACCGGGGCATGGATGGGGTTGGGGCGGGGAGGTGGGGGGAGCAGGAGCTGCTTGTTCCAAGGTGAGGCGAGCCGGGCCAGAAAGACAGGGAGGCATCCAAGCTGGCCATCAGGGACAGCCAGGAAGCCCAGCCCTCCCTGTGCCGCTGACCTCTCGGCCCCCGAAGAGTCACCCCCCAATGCCACGTCCCCCAACAAGGGAGAAGCAGCAGCCTGCCCCCCGGCTCACACTCCGGGACCTACAGAGTAAAAGCAACTGCAGCCCGCCTGGCTCCGGTGCCACCGGCCTCCTCCATGCGGCGTCCCCCGAGCCCCCTGGGCCCCCGCGGCAGCCCACGACGACCGAGCTGTCGCTGGCCAACATCACCGTGCCACTGGAGTCCATCAAACCCAGTGAGTGGGCCGGGGGCGCAAGCGGGTCCGGGCTGGGCCGGGTCAGCATGCCGGTCCAGGCCTCCACGGGCACGAGGACCCCTCACGCTGGCTGCCTGGTGCTCCCCACCGGGAAGCCACCGCCAGGACACAGGGGCTCCGGGTCTCTCCAAGGTCACGAAATCAGACCAGGATGAGGACGTAGGTCCACGAGTGAGCTGCTCCTGCGCAGGAGTACTAGGGGACCCCTAGACCGATGAAGACTGGCTGGTCTTCTCGGCCTCCACCATCTTGCGAATGCACCTTGACTGGGGCATCGCCCCTTCAGTGTCCCCAAGAAGTGGCAAGCGGTGCCCCTCTCTTGCCAGGAGGGAAGGCCCCGAATGCCCGCGTGACTGCACGAGTCACACGGTGAGAGCTGGACCCCAGCTCACCCTAGGCCTCCACTCCAGCGCCCCGGGAGGTGGCCACACGGCACTGGGGCCCCCCAGCCGTAACTCAGCCCAGGGTGTGGGTGTCTACCCCCGCCCACCGTGGCCCCGGGTAAAGGCAAGGACCCGAGTCTGTGGATTCCCAGCAGGGCGGCGAGCAGCTGCCGGGAGCCGGCGGGACATGCGTGGGCTCGGGCCTGGCACCACCCATCATCCCCTTGCCCTTGTCCCTGCCAGGCAGCATCCTGCCAGTGACGGTGTATGACCAGCATGGCTTCCGGGTCCTCTTCCACTTTGCCCGTGACCCCCTTCCTGGACGCTCCGACGTGCTGGTGGTGGTGGTTTCCATGCTGAGCACTGCCCCCCAGCCCATTCGCAACATCGTTTTCCAGTCGGCTGTCCCCAAGGTGACAGGAGCGTGCCTCCTTCCTCTCAGGGCAGGGTAACTTGGGGCCGGGTGGGGAGCCAACTGGCTGGGGGGGTTGGGCAGGGGACAGGGCCTCTCTGGGATCAGGGGATAGAAGGGAGCCCTGGGACGGAGCCGCTGGCCCCCTACAGCAGCTGGCAGGCAGACTGGGCCTGGTCCCTCAGAGTGAGGACAGGAAGCGGGGGGCTTAGCTGGTCCCGCCCTACTTTCCGCAGGTCATGAAAGTAAAGCTACAGCCGCCCTCGGGCACGGAGCTGCCGGCATTTAACCCCATCGTCCACCCCTCGGCTATCACCCAGGTCCTGCTCCTCGCCAACCCCCAGAAGGTGAGGAGCCCGGCTGTGACCGCGCGCCGCTGTGGGACGGGGGCGGCCTCTTCTCTCCCTCTGACCCCCCACCTTCACTGTCTCTGCCCCAGGAGAAGGTTCGTCTTCGCTACAAGCTCCTCTTCACCATGGGTGACCAGACCTACAATGAGATGGGGGACGTGGACCAGTTCCCCCCGCCGGAGACCTGGGGAAGCCTCTAGAACAGGGAGGGGCTGGGGAGAGGATGGGGGAGCAGGACTGGCCACTGCCCAACCTGGGTGGGAGGCTGTGGTGGCCTAGGGTACCCTGTGTTCCCATGGCGACGCCCCCCCTGGGCCTGGTGCTGCTTCTCCCCTCACCCCTGCGGCCCTTTCCTTACTTGCCCCCTCCCCTGCCGGAGATGAACCCAGCCCGGAGACTGGGTCTGGGTTTGCACTGCTGGGGACCTTGGCCATGGGGGAGAGCCTGGAGCAGGGAACGGCCGCCTGGCCCTCGAAGGACTTGGGGTCATGGGGGAGAAGCATGGCTGTCGGGTGGGGGCCAGGACCTCAGGCCCGGCCCTGACCCCAGCCTGGGGTGGGGTCATCCCCACCCGTCTCTTATGCCTTATGGGAAGGCCCAGCCATAACTCGGGGGCCATGCTGGAGCGAGAACCAGCTCAGGCCTCCTCCATAGGAACCGGGTGACTGGGGACGGGGGGGTGACGCCTGCACCCCCAGCTCTTTGCACTCTCTGCTGTGTGGTTTGACCCTGTTCGCTTTTCTTTCTCAGTGGCCCTGTGGTCAGCATCTCAGGGGGCCCAGTTGGGGGAGCCCCCGCTCCGTCCCCCACTCCTCATGGGGCTTTCGCTCCACCCGCCTGCCCCCCCTTTGCTATCAGGCCTCCTGAGGGGCCGTGGGGGCTGTGACTGCTGGCCCGAAGGTCACGCCAGAGCTGGGTGGCCCCAGTGGGGGCGCTCAGGGCCACTGGGGTTCTCAAGTGCGTCTCCTTTGGCCTAGACCTCTGCTGGGGCCTCCTGTGGGCGGCTCGCCTCTGCCCGTCTGTCTGTCTGCGGGCAGAGTGGGGTCCGTGTGTGAGAGCAGGAGTATTTATGGAAATAAAACGTCCTTTTTCCTGGACCAGCCATTCTCCTGGCCCTTCTGAGATGGAGGGTGATGGGGCCCCAGGAGCGGTGGGGGGTGGGGGGATCCCCGGGGCCACCCTGCAGACCTCCGCAGCTCTGTCCGTGGAGATCAGGTCGTGGTTCCTCTCCTCACCACCCCTGAGCCCTTCACCGGAAGAGGCCCCGCTTGGGGGCCTGTGGCCATGCTGAGTCACCAGAGGGCCTGGGGCTGGCGGGCCCAGAGCGTCCCAGCTGGAAGCGGGTGGCCGCTTAGACCCGCCAAGAGCCCCAGCTGCTGCAGCCGCTGAGTGAGAGCCCCCCCACCCCCCGCACCCCCGGTTGCTCACAACTTCCTCTTGCTGCCTCTCAGCCCTGCACACAGGGTGAGGCGGGGCTGCCCCCGGAGGGCCTTGCCTGGGCTTCTAGCCTTCCCCAGAGGCTGCTCCCAGGAAGCAGGGCGCTAATTGCAGCTAGTTTCTAGAGTGGCCCTGGGGATGCTGACTGGGCACCCTGCCAAGCCCTGGTGCGAGCACAGTTCTGTCCTCACCCAGAGTTTCTGGTCCAGGCACAAGGGGCTTGGCTTAGCCAGGGTTAGCCCAGGGCATTGCCGTGCGGTGTGCGGTGCACAGTGCAGAGCCAGCCCTATGCGCTGCTGCACCAGACAGGGTCCCCGTTGAGCAGAGTCTGGGCAAGGCTGCCTGCCATTTCTCCTCCCCAGCAGATAGGAAGTCCTGCATTTAAAAAGCCCCTTTCACTTTGCCTAACCTTGTGCCTCCCGGGCTGAACCCTCCCCCCGCCCCCCCGCATCCTCCTGGGGCGGGGGGGCCAAGAAGAGCCTGACCCACTGGTTTTCCCAGAGCCCAGGATGCCCGCTCCCCAGCCTGGGCGCCTCTTGCCGTTGAGAAAGAGGCATGTGAGGCGTGCTTCTCTGTGCCCGGCCTCCCGGGACACACTGGGGGGCGGTGGGGGGGCGCACAGGAGCACAGATCTCTATAGAGTGGGGCCCCCCCAGCACAGCCCACCTGCAGTGAGGCTTCCAGACGCCCTGACCTCTCGGCGCCCCTGCCACGGGGCCTGGTTCCTGTTCCCCTCCCCACCAGGCCAGACTCTGCGAGGACACTTGTGAGGTCTCTGACCGACAGCCTCTAGTAGGAAGGTTCTTCTAAACAAAAGGAAACCTCACCCCCTGTAATGCCACCCTGGCGTCCCAGGGGGACCATCTGGAGTACCATCTCTTACCAACTGCAAGGGCTGCAGATTGGGGTGAGAATGTGTGCAGCTTCGAGCTGGGAGTCTCGGCCTGCTCTCAGCAGGGTCCCTGGCTGGCTTACTGGGTGATTTTGAGCAAGATGCTCCCATCTCTGGCCTTTGGCCTTTGGGTTCCTTTTCTTTCTTCTTTCTTTTTCTTTTTTTTTTACAGAATTTTCTTTTAATTTTTTAATTTTAAATTTTTTAAATATATTTTTTGAGAAAGAGAGCACAAGCTGGAGAGGGTCCAAGAGAGCAAATCCCAGGCAGGCTCCACACTGTCGGCCCAGAGCCCGGTGTGGGGCTCGAACCCATGAACCGGGAGATCATGAGCCAAGCCGAAACCGAGAGCCAGAAGCTCAACCTGCTGAGCCACCCAGGCGCCCCCTTTAGGTTCCTTTTTGATAGTGGGGAGGGGCCCTGTGAGCTGCAAGGCCCCACCGAGGCCTTCTGAAGCATTCTTGAGCAAAGGGGTTCCCCAGGCTGTTGGCCTGGAGCGATCCAGATGCTCCAGGGACAGGGATACCCCTTTTCTCTTTTGGCCCCGCCATCCTCCCTTTTGCCTAGTCTACCCACCCACCTGTCTGCCGTCCCGCAGGCACCTCTGAGCAGCCCCCACGCCAGGCACGGCCCCGCGGTCAGTCCACCGGCTGGTGTGGAACCTACGAGCCAGGAGCTCAGCGCATCAGGCCGCAGAGCTGGGAGAGAGGTGGGCCTGAGGGACCACAGGTGCCCCGCATCTAGCTGAGGGGCCAGGGGTGCGGTCTGACCACGGGAGGTGACCCCCAGCCTCCAGTCCCTGGAGGAGCCATTCCCAGGATCGGGTGTGTAGACTCTACCAGTGGTTGGGAGCACTCACTGCACAGGAGACCCAGGGCCTCTGGAGGGCTAGGGCTGGGCCAGGGTGAACAGGGAAGGAGTGTTCTCTCTCTTTCTCGAAGGGTCCCCCACCCCCACCTCAGGAGCCGTGGGACTTCCCAGACCTTGAAGCCACACTTCCACTTTATTCACGCGCCTGGACACAGCGCTCGTTTGGGGTTTCTTTTTTGGCAATCGCAGCGCACTGCTTCTGTTTGTGGCAGCCAGGAGAAGCCGTCCCTGCTGCTGTCCTGCTGTCCCCGCTGCTGCCCTGCTGTCCCCTCCCCCGCAGGCGGAGGACACAGGAGCCCGCCCGAGGCCCAGCCTGACCCAGTCCACAGTCCTCAGGGCCGCCTGTGCTAGGGGGCAGCTGAGGCCTGAAGGCGCAAGTGAGGGCCCGAGTCGGGCCGGCAGGCCTATGAGGTGCCCCTCTGTCTCCCAGGCCCTCCCCAGCCCCCCGTGGGCTGCTGTCCTCTGGAGTCAGGGTTCAGGGCACAGGCTCCCTAGGATTGTCCCCCTACCTCAGCCCCACCCCAGGGGTTCCTTCTGGGAAAGTCCTTCTGGCTCGAGAAGGCAGGCAAGTTTTCAGAGCCCCAGAAATCACCCCACGTGCCTGGCTGCTCTGAGCAGAAGTCTCCACCCGGAGCCCAGCACGGATGTGACCGCAGACGAGCAATTTGTCAAAGTGTCTGAAAGGCAGCTGCCCCGCAGCTGCCCCACCCCCCCGCCCCTCCACCCTCGCTGCCCTGGCCTCCACGCCCAGCCACTGGCCTCCCCACGCACGTCCCACTCAGGCTTCACCAGCGGCCACTGATCTGCACAGGGACCTCTGGGCCATCTGGCACAGCAGGAGGGCATCTGGGGGCTTCGGAGTCTGTCAGATCTGCTTTCTACCTTGGCCTCTGCCACTTAACCAGCTTGGGACCTGGGGCCAGGAGTTTGGGTGTACTCCCGTGTGACGTGGGGACAATACCAACCTCACTGGAGGATGTGCTAAACGACATGACAATAGGTGCTACTGTCCCCCAAGAAGGCAGCAGGACACACTTAAGGGTGCGATTAGGCAGGAATGGGGCCGAGGGTCTTTTCATTCCAGACTTTGCAGGTTGACTAAGAGGAAGCAGGGCCTGTTAGAAGCAGTTTCACATAGGAACCCATCTAGTCCTCGTGACAGCCAGTCAGGTACATGCTCTGGTCCTTAGTTTGCCAAGGACACCGAGGCTCAGGTCAGCTACCCTACCCAAGGTCACCCGGCTAGTTCGAGGCTGAGCCCAGCTGGCCGGCCTCGACCACACACACTTCAGCTCTGTTCCCGCTGTCTCTGGGTAGGAAATAAGTGCCCATTGATGCAACGTCTCCACTTGCCATTCAAGCCAACCCTGTCTATTGAGCTGCTGTGACCGTGGCCCATTGCTAGGCCATACAGGATTCAGCACGCACGGAGGAGATCCAGCCAAGTCTACAAGCCCTGGCGACACAGTGTGATTGGAGAAGAGGCTGGCCGGTGACCTCCAAAGTGCCCCCTTCCACATCTGTGGTCCCAAACCTACAATCTCGACCTTTGCTGATAAAATTTCAGAGTCCAAAAGTCTCTGATTACAACATCCTTCGAAGGAACAGCCTAAGATCCAACCTTTGGGGCTTCCAACCCTTCAGGACTCAGCACCCCAGTGTGCTTGAGCTTAAATATACCCTAAATATACCCCCTCACCCAGCCAAGACACACAGCAGCCCCACCCAGGCCAGACCGAGAAGAGCTACTGCGTCCAACTGGAGGGGAGCCCGGAGCCCCAGTGGGAGGCCCGGGCCTCCACTGGGCTAGTTGTATGGCCCCTGTGGTTTCCAGCTGCTGCCAGAGCCCACGTGCCCTGACCCCTCTGCAGGCCTGAGCTGGGGCTCAGGCCTGGGCAAGCCTGGGGGCTGGGGGGGCAAGGTAGAAGCCAGACCCTGCCCTCAGGGACCTTCAGAACAGCTGGGGAAGTGGACAAGCCCAGGCCCAGTGTGCTCCAGGAGGCAGGGCTGGAACAGGGTGGGGACACCAGGTAGCCCCGAGGTTTCCCAGACGGTAAAACTGTGGTGCCTGGTGTCAAGCTGCTGGCTTAGGAGTCGCCCGCTTCCTAATTGTGCACACAGGAGGTTGTGCCCATTGCACAGATGGGGGAAACAGAGCCATCGTGATGTTCTGGGATATGGTCAGAGAGGAAGGGGGAAGGGCCAGGACTAGAAGCCAGGCCTTGCAGGGGCGCCTAGGTGGCTCAGTCGGTTAAGCGTCTGACTTCGGCTCAGTTCATGATCTTGCAGTCTGTGGGTTCGAGCCCCGCATGGGGTTCTGTGCTGACACCTCAGAGCCTAGAGCCTGTTTCAGATCCTGTGTCTGCCTCTCTCTCTGCCCCTTCCCTGCCCATGCTCTGTCTCTGTCTCTCAAAATAAGTAGATTTAAAAAATTAAAAAAAAAAAAGAAAGAAAAGAAAAGAAGCAGCAGCAGCCAGGCCTTGCAAACCCCAGCCCTACATCTTAAGAAGCCAGGTCTAAACTGGACTCTGATGGATCCCTTCAGGGATTGGAGGAGTAGCAGCCAGTGTCCGGCGAGCGCTCACTATGTGCCAGGCCCCGTGTCTGAGGCCAAGGTTTTGCCCTCCCGAAGTAACCCCCCCATCTGCCCACCCACCCATGGTAGGCACTCAGGTAATCCTCAAACCAAGTTAAAATGCGCAGCAAAGCAAAGTGCAATGGGCGTGGCTAGACTCTACCTGATGCCCCTCCCTCTCCCCAGCCCTGGGGTTCAGAGTAAGGAGAGCCTCCCGTTGCCCCAATCTCTCATATTAACTAACAGTTCTGGCGCACATACTGGATGCCCAACTTTGTTTTGCGTGGAGGGCCAAAGAAACTACTACTGAGTTCGGGGGCTCAGAGCAGCACCCACATCACTGTCTTCGGAGAAGAAGGGCGAGGACAGAAAAAGTTTGCTGGAAGAAGGGGCTTTGCAGACAGAGGCCACTGTGCTAGGGCTGGGAGGGAGCAGGGTGTCAGGGGGCTGATCCGGAGGGTGGGGCATCCCCCTTAAAGGGACAACGGGAATAGGCCGGGTTATCTTGTCCACTCTCCAGGATGGGCAGGCCCGGGACAGCTGGCTCGTCAGGCCAATTAAAGACAGCAAGTCCAGAGTTCCCGGGGACTTGTCCAAGGTCACAAGGCACCAAGGTGGCCCCAGGAAGCCAAAGTCCCCAGCCAGCCTCCAGGAGGGAAGTGGGCAGGGGTAACCTTTAGCTCCAGGTAGCCAGGAAATCCTTTGGAGACGGAGTCCAGGGCAGCCTCCCTGGGCAAGCCCACATGGGCCAATACAGGTTGGAGAGACCTGTCCTTGGCCTCTGCCTCCTAAGCATGGCACTCTCTTTCTCCTTTAAGAGGGACTGAGAAAGCCAGCGTCTGGGTGGCTCAGTTCCTTGAGGGTTGGACTCTTGATTTCGGCTCAGGTCATGATCTCGGGGTTTGTGGCACCGAGCCCCTGCTTCAGGCTCTGCGCCATCAGCCAGCTCTCTCTCCCTCTCTCTGCCCCTCCCCCTCTCGTGCTGTCTCTTTCTCTCTCTCTCTCTCAAAATAAATAAACTTAAAAAAAAAAAAAAAAAGAGGGCCGTGAAGGTTATTTAAACCCAGGGCCGCAGGCCTGCGGGTGGGGCAGGAACCCAGGGGCCGGCCGCGGGTGGCAGGAGCCGGCTTACCTGCTTCCCGCCACCGGGCTGGGGCGGGGCGGGGCCGGGGGCGGGGCCGCCACACAACCTGTGGACGGCCGGGTGGCGGCCGGCCCGACGGTCGCGGGGACCGGCCGGGCGCCTGCGGGGGGCCCGGAAGCCGGGGACGAGCGAGAAAACAAACTTGGAGAGAGGAGTGACCTGGGGGCTGGGGGCGGAGTCGCGCGCGGAGGAGGAGGGAGCGAGCGGCCGCCGGAGCGCGGCTGGCCCAGGAAGCGGAGAGCGCCGCCCACCCATCCGGGGCGAGAGCGGCACTGCGGGCGCAGGCAGGCCGGGCCGGGGGCTGCCGGGCCCTCGCCCCCCACCGTGACCCCGCGGCCCCCAGCCCAGGCCCAAGATGATGAAGAGGCAGCTGCATCGCATGCGGCAGCTGGCCCAGACGGGCAGCTTGGGACGGTGAGTGTCAACGCTCGCCTCTCCCGCCCCGGACCCTAAAGGGTGAGGGGTGAGGGGGGCGGGTGGGCAGGGACGGCTGGACAGCCGCCCTCTGACTGGCCAGAGTCCCGCGCTTTCTCCCTCCCCTCTGGATGCCACCCCCACCTCACGGCCCCAGCCGGAGGGGCTAGGCCCTGTGGGGAAAGGGGCACCCCCGCCCCCGATTGGAGAGGAGTGCAGGGAGGATCAAGGATGCTGGGTCTTCTCTGCTTCCATGAGCCTCTTGAACGGATGATCCTCCCTGGCCTCATTTGTCCCCTCTGTACAATGGGGACAGCTAACCATCTCTGGTTGCCGGGGTGAGGGGGTGGCTATCAGGGCCCCAGACCTTGGGGGAGGGGAGGAGACTAGGTCCGGCTGTGGAGGGGTGAGGGGCCTGCCTCTTCAGGCTGTGTGCCTCTTCCCCACCCCACCCCCCCAACCCCAGCCAAGCCCTGAGGCCTCCAGCTTCTCTCTCTTGCTTCTGCTTTTCCCAGCCTCAGGTGGAAACATCCTTGGGCCTCTGTTCTCACCCCCAGCCCCCGAGCCGGTGGGGTGGAAGCCAGAAGCTTGGGGAGCACCCTGGGCCTGTCCTCTCCCCTCTTCCCCTTGTGTTGGGAGTTTCCCATTCTCTGGGCCCAGGGGAGGGGACTGGGTGTCCGGAGACCTGGCTCTAGCCTTCCAGCTCGCTGGTGCCTGTGTGAGCCTGGGCAGTCAGGCCCCCTTGCTCCGGACCTCCGCCTCCCGTGTGTTCCCGGGCAGGGACCCAGGGCCTGCCGACGACCCCGGTCCAGAGCCCAGGAGTGTGAGCTCGCACACTTCCCGTTCTTGGGGCCACCCCGGCCTCCGCCTCCCCAGGGCCAGCAGAAGACAGAGGCTGGGCCCTGGGGTGGCTTCCCAACCCCAGTGCCTTGGGTTTCATCCGCCCTCTGTCTCAGGACACAGCCCTGGGTGGAGGAGGAAAGGGCCACCAATCCTCTTTCCGCCCCCACGGAATGTGCTCCGACTGGGATGAGGCAGGCGGGCGGGCCACCCAGGGCGGCCTCCTGGAGGAGGGGCACTGGGCAACAATTGGGGTCCAGGTGCTCCGTTGAGGGGCAGGGGGAGGCAGGGGGTTTCCTAACCCGGGCTGCCTCAGCACAAGCTCCTCCCTCCCCCACAGCACCCCAGAGACTGCCGAGTTCCTGGGGGAGGGCCTGCAGCAGGTACGTGCCTGGGCCTGGGCCGGCCGCGGGTGGCAGGGCAGGCCCGCGCAAGCTGTCAGCCAGGGGCCCCGTGAGGACGCCACTTGGGGGGCCGGGTGGAGTCACTCCCCAAGCCCTTGGCCATGGGGTCCCCAGTTGGAGGGAAGAGAAAGGTGGCCCTGCTCTGGGAAGGAACAGGGCAGTGGGAGGAGGTGGGGGGCCACCAGCTGCCATGACCCGTAAACCCAAAGTCCCCCCCCCACCCCCACCCAGGTAGAGCAGAGGTTGGAGCCAGCCAAACGGGCAGCCCACAATGTCCACAAACGGCTGCAGGCCTGTCTGCAAGGCCAGAGCGGGGCGGATATGGACAAGCGGGTGGTAAGTGCGGGTCCCGGGGAGGAGGGGCCTGGACAAGACACCTCTGTCCGATGGGAGAGAGGGGGCAGGGAGGTCGGGGCTGGGCTCTCCCTGCTAGTCCCAGCCTCTGGCACCAAGAGGGTCTAGCCCGCTCTGTCCCCAGACCCCTCAGGCAATGTACTGATAAGGCTCTATCTCTTCCCCATCCCCTTTTGGACCCCGCCCCCATCTGCACCAATCCTCTGAGCCAAGGCCAGGCCTCTGACAGCACCTGAACTTCTCTGTGCAGTCACCCCCCAGAGCAGAGCGAGCGAGCGGGGCGCAAGCGGGGCCCTCGGAACTGAGGCCGTGTGTGAGGGCTTCCTGGAGGAAGTGGCAGTTGAGCAGATATTAATACTCACTGCTATTAATCAACAGCCAACATTTATAGATTGATCCCTGCTAGTCTGTTGCTAAGATATGTTAATGCATTCCCTCCCTTAATTGCTGGTGACGACACCCCCGTAGGAGGAGGCTGCCTTTATTAGCACTTTGTACAGATGAGGAAATGAAGTCAGGGAGGTAAAGTCTTAAGGTCACACAGCTAGTAAGTGGCAAAATTGAGATTTGATCCCCGGTCTTTCCGGCCCACGCTGGTGCTCCTAGTAATTCTCAGTGGGAGGGTTTTGAGCTCAGCAGTGACTAAGTCCAGCCACGTCCGCCCTGGGGCAGGGGAGGGTCCCGGCTCCCGGGGTGTTCCAGTGCCCCCATTCTCCTTACAAGTGTGTCATCACCTTGGGCAAGCTCCTTGCCTCTGTTCTTAGTTTTCTAGTGTGGGAGGGCACTTGGTCCTTCCCTCCTGCCCAGTTGGTTGGTTTCTGGGAAAAGGGCACCCCCGATGGGGTGGGGTAGGGGGTACATGGCCACAGGGAGAGGTCACTCTACACCATGCCTCACGTCATCCCGCCTCCACTCCTACCTGAGACCGTGGCCCTCCTGGCTTCCCTCTTGCCTTGTCCACACCCAGTGCCTCAGTGGCGCTCTTCCCCCAAGGAGCCTGCCCTGTGCGAGGGTGGGGGTGGAGGGAGGCCCAGGGGGGACAAAGGCTCACAGCCCACCCTGCCCTTCCGGCAGAAGAAGCTCCCCCTCATGGCCCTGTCCACCACAATGGCCGAGAGCTTCAAGGAGTTGGACCCCGATTCCAGCATGGGGTGAGCAGGAATGGGGCCCCAGCCCTCGCCCGGAGATGCCAAGGAGGGGGGCGGATCTGGGCTGGGAGGGGTTCCAAGTGAGGGAGGGCTGACCAGGATGGGGGTAGTGTCTTGAGCTGTCTCTGGGGAGGTGAGGGTGGGGGTGGGGGGAGAGGCCAGTGGCCAGGTCGGTGAGGGTGGCCAGGTCTGGGACCGGAGTTGGCTCAGCCAAGATGAAGGACAGATAGAAGGGGCAGGGGGTGATGGGAAGGGAGGAGGCCCCATGAAGTGTTTCTGGATGGGGGTGAGGAAGGGGGGGACTGGGCCCATCCGTGCTGTATCCACAGGAAGGCCTTAGAGATGAGCTGTGCCATCCAGAACCAGCTGGCTCGAATTCTGGCTGAATTTGAGATGACCCTGGAGAGGGATGTCCTGCAGCCCCTCAGCAGGCTGAGTGAGGTGACCCGCCCCCTGCCTCCTCCTCCGCCCAGCTTCCCCAGCCCCAACCCTGCCTCCCACCCTCCCCCAGACTCGCCTCCCACCTCCCCAGCCCGCTGACCCCCTCCCTCCCATACCTGTCCCCAGGAGGAGCTCCCAGTCATCCTCAAGCACAAGAAAAGCCTACAGAAGCTGGTGTCTGACTGGAACACCTTAAAGAGCAGGTGGGAGCCACAGTCCCTGGGTGGGGGCTGGGTCAGCCCGTAGAAGCGGCCACAGAACCCATACGGGATCGGTGTGGCAGGGCCCACTGGGTAGAGTGTGTGCTTGTGCAC
Organism: Proteles cristata cristata; assembly: GCA_017311185.1. Lineage (NCBI taxonomy): Eukaryota > Metazoa > Chordata > Mammalia > Carnivora > Hyaenidae > Proteles > Proteles cristata. The sequence continues at coordinate 957,784 of JAESUZ010002068.1, read as the reverse complement.
ACATCTGGTCTTTAGGAACACGTGGTGAGGGTACATGTAAGAGTTCCTCTCTAAACATGTGTGTGCACGTGCTTGTGTGAGCTGAGGGTGGCCCCAGAGCCTGGGATAGCCATCAGTGATCCTCCAAGATCCCTGGATTGGCGGAATGCCCCCACCCTCCACTCCCGAGCTGGGTGCCCGCGATCACCAAGCCCACCACCAGGGGGAGCGCCTGAGCACTCAAGGCCCAGGCCTGGCAGAGGCCCCAAGGCAAGAGGGCCTCTGGGTGGGATGTTCATTCGTAAACCCTGGAATCTCGGGTGGTTCGGCATATAGAAGGGACACTTGGCTCTGGACACGCAATGGGGATAGTGACCACCCCACCTTGCGATCGTTGCCAGGCTCACTCAGGCAGCTAAGAACTCAGGCAGTGGTCAGGGCCTGGGTGGTGGCCCCAGCAGTTACAGCCACACAGCCACCGCCACCAAGGTGGAGACGCTGAAGGAGGAGGAGGAGGAGCTGAAGAGGAAGGTGGAGCAGTGCAAGGTGAGCGGGCCCTTGGAGCTCCCTGGATGTGAGGGGGTGGCGAGGGCGGGTGCTGACCCCATTTCAGAGGTGAGGAAACTTACGCCCAGAGAGGTAGTGTAGCTCACCCAAGGCCACACAGCTAGGAAGCCACAGAGCCGGGATTTGAATCCAGGCAACCAGCCTCCAAGCTGTGCGTACTCTGCCACTATCTTGTAGCCTCTTGTGTCTACACCGTACACGTCATTCCCGGGAGGCGGGGACTTGATCTGCTCACCACGGTCTTGGTGTGTTTGCTGAGCAAGCAGATGAATGACTGGTGAATAACACGAGCCACCGTGCTTAGGGCATGAGGCACAGAGATGAGGACTAGAGGCTCTAAAAGCTTCTCAAGAGCTTGGGTGACTCAGTCGGTTAAGTGTCTGACTCTTGATTTCAGCTCAGGTCATGATCTCATGGTTCGTGGGTTCAAGCCCTGCATCGGGCTCTGCCCTGAACATGCAGAGCCTACTTGGAATTCTCTCTCTGCCCCCTGCCTGCATGTTCTCTCTTTCCCTCTCTCTAAACAAACGGATATATATATATGAGTTCGAGGGGGGTCCCTGTGGGCTGTCCCCAAGTACAAACCTTGGCAGACAAAGGATAGCTGGCCAGGGTCCAGCTTGCACAAGTCAGGAGCCCCTCTAGGCCTCAGCTTTCCCTCTCGGCTAGGGGTGTGAGCCTTCCTATTTCTGTCCTCAAGGACGAGTACTTGGCCGACCTATACCACTTCGCCACCAAGGAGGACACATACGCCAACTACTTCATCCACGTGAGTCCCAGAGTGGGCTCCAGCCAGTGGAACTCAGGGGCGGACACCAGGCACCACGGACACACCCTTCAAGAGATGGGAGGGAGGGGTGTGTTCTTACGGACTCTGGGGTGGGGGGGTGGGGGGAGGGGAGAAGGCTCCGCCTCCTCCCTCACCCACCCTGGGGTTGCCCCCTTGTCCCCACAGCTCATGGAGATTCAAGCTGATTACCATCGCAAGTCTCTGAGCTCACTGGATGCGGCCCTGGCTGAGCTGAGGGAGAACCACAGCCAAGCAGGTGGGGACAGAGGCGGGGCGGGACCCTGCACCCCTGCCCCCAGCCCTGCCTGGGGCCTGTTAAGATGCTTGCACGCCATCCCAGGAGGCAGTAGGGATCCCTGGATGAGTTCTGAGCAGAACTGTTCTGATTCGATTTGTGACTGAAGGGTCACTCTGCTGTGCAGAGAGCGGAATGAAGAGGGGGCAGGACAGGAGTCAGGAGACCTTGAGGCAGAAGGGAAGGGACGATGGCCCAGACTGGGGTGGACACAGTGGAGGTGGGTGGATTTGAGAGATGGTGATTTCAGGATATGTGGCATGGATGTTTGGCTGGGTGGTGGTGCCATTGGCTAAAGCAGTAGCCCTTGAGGATGTCTTCAGCGGGGGGTGGGGGGTGGGAGAGGAGGCCCGGGCCGCTGATCTGTCTCGTCCCTGCAGAACCCTCCCCCTCGATGACGGCTGCCCCCTTCTTCAGGGTGTATGGGGTGTCGCTGGGAACCCATCTGCAAGAGCTGGGCCAGGACATCGCCCTGCCCATCGAGGCCTGCGTCATGATGCTGCTCTCTGAGGGCATGAAGGAAGAGGTGGGGCCCCAGGGGTCGGGAAGGGACACCGGGGCCCTTGCTGTGCACCACGGCTCCCCTGTGCTGCCCGGTGCTGGTGCCTCCTGTTGCCAAAGTGATGTTCTCAGCGATGTTCAGGGGGCAGCCATTGCGCCGTAAATCCTTTCCACATCTTGCTCCACTTAGTTATCCCAAGATCCCGGGGAAGGGGCCTTCACCGGCTCCATTTAGCAAAGGAGAGACAGGAGGTCAAGAGGACAGCGTGCCCAGTGGCACTCGAGAAGGTGGCAGTGAAGCCGGGGACCACCGTGCCATCACTGCCCCGCGCCGCCCTCATCCGCCCTGTGCACCTTGCGGATGCCAGTCCGTCAGCTCCTGTCCTGAGGACACACCCTTAGAGGCGGGACCTACTCACAGAGCGACTCGAACGGGGCTCCTGGACGGGGCTGCCACCAGGCTCCTTTCTCCCTTCCGCCCCTCCCCTGCCAGACGCCCCCATCTCCCCGCCGCTCCTGGACCTCCCACCACTTCGCGCCAAATCCCAGACCTCGAGAGTTGAGGGCAGCCGTGCACCCCGTGGTCCCCACTCTGCCCACCAGACCGGGTGGGGACACAGGCCCAGCGAGCGAGCCAGGGCCTCCAGCCGGGGTGTCCTCCCCGGCCGCCCGTCTGACCCGCGCCTGTTACCTCTCGCACCCCAGGGCCTCTTCCGTCTGGCCGCCGGGGCCTCGGTGCTGAAGCGCCTCAAGCAGACCATGGCCTCGGACCCGCGCGGCCTGCAGGAGTTCTGCTCCGACCCCCACGCCGTGGCAGGTGGCTGCCCCAAGGAGCCCCGGGAGGAGGGCCTTCCTCCCCAATCCCTTCCTGCAACTGCCTGGAGTGCTCCCGTGATAGTTTGCCTGAGGGGCTGATTATGTGCCGAGAGGCCACCTTGGGGGGCGTAGGGGTCCTTAAAGGGGGGGCCCGTGATGAGCCCCCTGAAGTGTAGGCACAGTTTTCTGGGAACAGGTCCACCGGCCTTCACCACTGTCTCACAAAAGCCCATGGCCCAAAGAAAAGATCAGATCTAGACACGTTAGTATGAACAAGAGCCTGGTTCCTAACAGATGGAAAGAGCTGGGCACAGGGGTGGAGGTGGGGGCGTGGGGGACTGTGTCTGAGCCCGCACCCCCACCCACCACCACTTCAGGTGCCCTCAAGTCCTATCTGCGGGAGCTGCCAGAGCCCCTGATGACCTTTGACCTCTATGACGATTGGATGAGGGCAGCCAGGTGAGGTGGGGGGGCTGGGAAGGCGGGGCTGCAGAGCCGGGGCCCCAGGGCCCTGGACTGGCTCACCAGGTCTCTCTCCCCCTAGTCTGAAGGAGCCAGGAGCCCGGCTCGAGGCCCTCCAGGAAGCCTGCAGCCGCCTGCCCCCAAATAACCTCAACAACCTCAGGTGAGCCCAATGCTGCCCCTTCGTCCTAAGCTGTTATCTCAGAAAACACAGACTAGACGTTCTAGGCCTATTTTCCACACTAGACATCGAGCCAAACACACACCTCGAACCTTTGAAGCCACGCTACTGGGCTTCAGATTCCCTCTGCTGCCACCGTGTGGTCCCAGGCAGGTGACTGGACCACTCTTTGCCTCAGTGCCCTCATCTGGAAAACGCAGAGCAGAGCAGTCCCTGCCCCACAGGGTGGCTGGGAGATTCTCAGCTTAGCTCAGTGCCTGTCACATACATGGCACTCAGCAGGTGAGCTCATTTAACTCTTAAAACAAACATGTTTGGGGGCACCTGGGTGGCTCAGTCGGGGGAGCGTCTGACTCTTGATCTCAGCTCAGGTCATGATCTCATGGTTCATGGGATTGAGCCCAGTGTCAGGCTCTGTGCTGGCAGCTCGGAGCCTGCTTGGGACTCTCTCTCTTCCTCTCTGTCTGCCCCTCCCCTGCTTGTGCTCTGTTTCTCTAAAAGTAAATAAATAAAACATTAAAAAATAATCGTTTAGGGGTGCCTGAGTGGCTCAGTCGGTTAAGCCTCCGACTTCAGCTCAGGGCGTGATCTCACAGTTCATGAGTTCGAGCCCCACATCAGGGTCTGTGCTGACAGCTCAGAGCCTGGATCCTGCTTCAGATTCTGTGTCTCCCTCTCTCTCTGCCCCTCCCCCACTCGCAGGCTGTGTGTCTCTCTCTCAAAAATAAATACGCATTAAAAAAAATTTTTTTTAGGGGCGTCTGGGTGGCTTAGTCGGTTAAGCATCTGACTTTCACTTAGGTCATGATCTCGTGGTTCGTGGGTTTGAGCCCCGCTTCGGGCTCTGTGCTGACTGCCAGCTCAGAGCATGGAGCCTCTTTCAGTCTGACTCCCTCTCTCTCTGACCCTCCCCTGCTCACGCTGTCTCTCTCTCTCTCTCCTAGAAATAAATAAAGCATTTAAAAAAAATTTTTTTTAATTGTTTAAACCATTCTGTGGGGTACCATTGCCATGCTTTGGAAACCCCAGGGTGAGAAATTCTCAGCCTTCGGGGGCATCAATGGGTGTTCATGGGCCCAAGATGCCCTGTCCCTGGCCAAGCCCACCTTCTGCGTCCCCAGGTACCTGATGAAGTTCCTGGCACGGCTGGCCGAGGAGCAGGAGGTGAATAAGATGACGCCCAGCAACATTGCCATCGTCCTGGGTCCCAACCTGCTCTGGCCTCCCGAGAAAGAAGGGTGAGGGGCCACAGGTTGCGGAAGGGGGCAATCCCCACCCCAGCCACCTGCTGCTGCTTTTTTCCCCCTGGGCCTCAGTTTTCCCCATCCCTGGAGTGGGTCTAGCAGCTTCTATTCTCAAGGCTGCTGAATGCTGAAGGCAGCAAGTACCCTATGGGGCTTTGGAGATAGGCATTCTGGGTGATAATGGTGGGAGGCGGGGTGCCCGGAGCGCTGGGAGCCCAGAGATTTAGTTCTAGCCCCTCTCAACCTTCCAGAAATGCCTTAGGGAGCTCACTCTCTGGAGCTCCATTTCTTCACCTGTAAATTGGAGAGAAATGATACAAACTCCGAGGGGTTTTGCTGGGGGGATTAGATGAGAAAATGGAGAAATGTGTTATGAACTGTAAAGAGTCGTGCAACGTGAGGGGTCATTATAAGTCACATGGCTGTGATGGCAAAAAGCTGTCATTCATTGGCTGAGGACAGTTACTTGGAAGAGACAGCCTAGATCCGAGAACTATGGGGAAAAGGGGACCATCTCTGACAAGTGACACCTGTTGGGGGTGAAGGAGGGGGAACCTTTGGCGAGTGGGCGACCTGGTTGCCATCCACTGGGGGGTCACCGAGCTTTCTGGGAACAGGCACTGTTCTGGGGCCACGCAGAGTTGGGGCCGCTAAGAGTTTGCACAAAGGGTGGCTCACTTCCGCTCCTTTTTGCCCCAGGGACCAGGCCCAGCTCGATGCGGCCTCCGTGTCCTCCATCCAGGTGGTGGGCGTGGTCGAGGCTCTGATACAGAACGCGGACACCCTCTTCCCTGGAGGTGAAGCTCCTGTCTTCGTGAACGGGTCCCTTAGTGCCCTCACCTGCCCAGCTGGGTGCCCTCCAGACTCACCTTCGGTCCCTGGCGGCATCATTACAAGGCCTAGAGCAAAGTGCTTCTCTGCTCTGAGCCTCACGGGCTCATCTGTAAAACGGGGATGACCCTGCCTGCCTCGTGGGGTTGTTGTGAGGCTCACATGGGAGTGAGTTGGTGATATGTGGTCCAGATGATGTCGAGGGGTGGGGGAGAGGAAAGCGGCCCCCACCCTGGCTGAGGCAGGAAGGCTGGTGGAGATTCTGGGAGCCACAACCTGTTTCCTTCTGTCTGCAGACGTCAACTTCAATGTGTCAGGCCTGTTCTCGGCCCCTGGCCCCCAGGACAAGGTCAGCAGCAGGCCAGCCTCTGAGGGGCTTCAAACGATTGCTGTGCCCTCACCAGCCCCTGCCCCGGCCTCACCAGCTGCCAAGGAAAGGTAAGGACTGACGGAAATGAAGGAGGCCCATCTCTGCCCCAAGATGTCCAGCTAGAGGCCGTATCTCTGGGCTTCCGGCGGCATCTTAGGAAATGTAATTACTGTATTTTCCAGCCCAAATGCCAAGATTCCCCATTTGGAGTGGATGGCGTGGGTACTGCGGGGCTGTATTCCTCTCAGCCTCTGGTGTGTCCCCTCGCTCCATCGTATGGCTGTTACTGAGCACCTACTATGTGCCAGGCACTGTTTCAGGCACTGGGGACTTAGGGAGCTAGGGAGCGGGTCAGCTGGAATTGGTAAATACCTCCCAGTGTTCTCTCTGATCTTCAGATCTCTGTGGTTCCATGTTGTTTCCATACCAAGCAGGCATTATTCCCTCATCCCACAGCCAGGGCATGAACCGTGACCTCCCTTAGATGAGCAAACCAGACAGATGCTGCCCTTAGAGCTTGCTTTCCTAGGGCCGGGGAGAGAAAGCTGACAAGTCCACCGATAAATGGGGACTGTCACATCAGGCAGTGACATGTGCCCTTATAGGAGAAGAGAGCAGGTTAGTGGGAAGGAAGGGGGAGCTGCTCTAGCCCGGGGATCAGGAAAGCCTCTCTGAGGAAGAGCCAGCTGAGCAGAGGCCTGGAGGAAACCAGGAAGGAGCCACAGCCTCCCCTTCTGCTCCTCATCCATTCTCTGGCTTCTAGTGGCTGGAACCTTCAGTGAAGGTCACGTGGAGGCTGAGAGCCAATGCCCTGCTTTCTGCCTGCCATCCTGGCCCATGGGGACCCACTGTCACAGTGTCACACGGAAGCCAGGGGCTCAGTGGACACAAACTCTGGCCAATGCCAGAAGCATCTTCTTGGGGGTGGGGGGGGACAGATCCCAGACCCGGTTACAAGGAGCAGGGGACAAGCCCTGGGAGGGTCCAAACTCAGCCTATTGCCTTGGGAGTCTCCCCAAGATTCCAGACTCCTGGGAGATGGCCAAGTCTGACCCTGACCCTCGCCTTCTTTCACAGGACAGAGTCTGAGGTGCCCCCCAGACCAGCCTCTCCCAAGGTCAGCAGGAGCCCCTCGGAGACAGCCACTCCAGTGGAGGACATGGCTCGGAAAAGCAAGTTGGGCGGGGTGGGGTGGGGGGAGGAGGGTGGGCAAGGAGAGGGGGCCTGGGCAATCAGACCTTGTCCTGTTTTCAGACAGCGGGGGAGGCCAGGACTCCAAGTGGCTAGGAGCCTAGGTTTGCTACCTGACGCTCTGGGTTCAGATTCCAGTGCTATGACCTTGGGCAGGTGACCTCACCTGTCTGCCCCCTCAGCGTCCTCCTCTGAGCAATGAAACAATAAGCACACCTACCTTGCAGGGCTGCTGGGCAAATTAAATGGTGCTGCCTGGCAGGTAGCCGGCACCCCGTAAGCGCTTGATAAAGGTTAGCATCAGGAGGCTGTGGAGTCTAGCCCCTCAGGAAGTCCAGAGATCAGAGGGAAGAGATGGAATGGAGGCTTCAAAGGGCTGGTGGGCTGGTGGTGGAGACAAACTCCGGGCTCCTCTGAGTCCCTTTGGTGCACTCACCTGTTGACGTGGCCTAAAGCCCAGCAGGTGAGAAGGCACAGGTTCAGAGAAGGAGTCACTGCCAGTGGTCAGGACACTTGGGAGGGGCCCCGCCAGCCAAGGAGGCCCTGGAGTTTCCTCCCCGGGGGTACAGGGTAGAGCCCGTAGTAGCGGGAGCAGCTCCAGGACCCTCTGGACCAGCATGGGTGGACAGGTCACACAGGGACCTTCCTGGAAGAGGTGTCCAGCCACCCTTCCTGGATGGGGACAACTGGGATGTGTGTTCGCCAGAGCACAGCACCTCCAGTCCCTGGAGGTCTTTGTGTCAGCCCTGGGAGATCCAGGCTTTCAGCCCATCTTAGCAGTGAGGAAACTGAGGCCGCAAGAGGGCAGGTGATTTGCCCAAAGCCCACAGTGGGTGGAGGCAGGGCTACGATCAGCGTCAACCGCCTCATGCGATCAGAACGGGGCAGCAGGACCTCTGAAAACCCGGGTGGGCGGCTCTGGTGGCTCCTGAGAGGTGAGAGAGACCCTAATCTGTGCCCAGCACTGGGTGAGCCAACCCTGCTCGGGATGGCCTCCCTTTTACGTTCCAGCCAGGGAGTCGAGCAAAATAAAAACGGACATGGTCATTTCGGACAGAGGGCAGCAGGTCCCGCTAAGAAAATACAGCAGGAAAATATAACAGTAACTGGAACAGGGCAGAGGACGGGTTCTAGCCCAGGGGGTGAAGGGACACAGAGAGAGCCCTAAGTGATGAGTAGCGGACGGTGGAAACCGCGCTCCCCGCAGAAGGAATGGCAGATACAAAGGTCCTGAGGTGGCATAGAGCCTGGGGGATGTGCCGCAGGCAGTGTGGATCCCTAACTGCCTCTGTCCTTCCTCCACAGCGAAGCGTCCAGCGCCAGCCCGGCCCACCATGCCGCCCCCCCAGGTCTCCAGCACGCGCTCCTCCCCTCCAGCCCCAACCCCGCCCCCTGGCTCTGGCAGCCCTGTGACCCCCCAGGCTCTGCCCCGCCGTCTGGTAGGCAGCAGCCTCCGGGCCCCCACGGTGCCACCCCCGTTGCCCCCCAACCCCCCTCAGCCCGCCCGACGCCAGAGCCGGCGTTCTCCAGCCTCCCCGGGACCGGCCTCCCCCAGCGCTGTCTCTCTGAACGCGCCTGTGCAGGTGGACCTGGGCGGGGCCACAGGGGAGGGCGGGGCCCCTGAGGTTGTGGGCGGGGCCTCCACTCCCCCGGCCATCCCCCCTCAACCCCGGCCCCGGAGCCTTGCCTCCGAGACCGACTGAGCTGGGCGGCTCCTCCCTCCCACCTGTCCGCCCAGGACGCAGCCCTCGCCCTTGCCCTTCCCGGGAGGGGGGAGGGGACCTCCAGCCTCTGCCTACAAGTGCCTCGGTGCCCGCTGGGTCGGCCCCCATGGCAAGGAGGATTCCGGATAGTCCTCCACGTCCAGACCTTTTCCTCCCGAATCCACACTGGGCTTGGGGGCCCCTCACCCGACTCCCAGCCCTCTGGCAGGGTCCCAGGGGAGCCGCCGGGAGGAAGGAGGGGTCTGCCTGCTCCGACAGAACTTTTATTTTTCTCTTGCCAACATATATTTTGTAAGGCTGGTAAATAAATTATTTTGGACAAAACTGGAGCAGCTGCCCAAACGATAGTTGGGTTTTTTAGTTTTGTTTTGTTTTCCTGCCCTCTAAATAAAGAAGCCACTTTCATAAAGGGGAAGATATTTCCTGTTCTTTGCCTCCTTTCTTTCTCTTCCCGTCTGAAATAATAAGAGCCCGCGTTCTGAGCTCTCATTCTGGGCTATACTGTGCTTTTCCGTGCATGGTTTCCATCGAATCCTCTCCCAGGGAAGTGAATCCTATTACCTTTCACAGGTTGAGGAGACTGAGGCTCAGAGAGTGACCTGCCAGACACACAGCCAGCGAGGTATGGAGGTGGAATGAGGACGCGGGTTCTGGGCCCGTCCCCTCGCATCCTGATCACTTAACTTCCTGGGGTTCCAGTTTCCCTATCCGGGAAACAGTACAGCAATTTCCACCCCCAGGAGCGCTGTTCTGGGGATTAAACGGGACATTCCTGTAAAGATCAAAGTATCACCCTTGCACACAGAAGGGCCTTAAAAGCACCGACTGCCGTGGATGCCAAGCCCCCCAACCCCTGGTGTTCTCAGACTAGGCAGGAAAGGCTCCCTTACAGAGCAGAGATGGATCTGCCTGCAAACCACAGAGGCCGCTGGTGCTGCACCCGGAGCCACGACCCCGACTCAGCCCACACCCAAGGAGCTCCCCGTAACAGACAGGCAGGAGAGCTGACGATCAGAATCAAGTGTAATGGCACTGGGAGCCCATGTTAAACTAGTTAGGGGCTGACCCTCTAACCCATCCTCATGTGTTTGTGTGTGGAGGCCACAGGAAGGCTTCGTGGAAGAGGTGATTAAAGAGGGGTCTTTTAGGAGTCGACCAGGTGAAAAAGTCAGGGGAGAAGGAAGAACATTCCAAGCCAAGGAGACCACCTAAGACAGGGGCAAAAGGCCAGGGCCGTGGGGAACAGAAATTATCTGACCCTCAGAGAGGGTTGACAGGGTGTGGCTTTTCCCAGGTCTTTGGGGCTCCCGTGGCTCCCGGAGGTCGGGTCTGCAGAGCCTTCTCAGAGGCTGGCAGACAGCTTGGAATTTTGACACGTGCCTCCCCCAGTTGGGGACCTAGGCAGCTAAGTCAAACCATCGCTGCCCCGAGCAACTGGCTACTGTGGCTCTGGCTCCTTCCCAGGGTGCTCAATGACAGGCTGCCTCTAGCAGCCTGGTGAGCAGTGTCTCTCCATCCTGGTCTCGCAGTACGACTCCGATGTCATTAAAAAAAAAACAAAAACCGCAAAAATAAAAAAAAAAATGTCTCGGGCCCCACCACCCAATTAAGTCAGGATCTCTGGGGTGCTGCCTCGCTGTGGTATTTTTAAAAAGCACTTGTCAAAGTCACCGAGCTGTACATGTAAGAGCTGCACATCTTACTTGTATGTAAATTAAATCTCAAAATACATGTTCCCCAGGGGACTCTACAAGCCAGCGTCGCGAACGACCGGTCTAGGCCAAGGGCCCCAGCGCTCGAGAAGACACTAACCGCCCCTCTCCTCTCATACCCACGCGCTCCGCAGGACTTTGCTCAGAACCGGAGCGTCCATAGTTCAGAAGGCGAGGAGTTCTGACCCAGAGGCAACATCTCCCTTAGCATCTGGTTTCCTCCTAGCAACCGGCAGTCTTAAGCTTCTGATTGGCTGGGGAGCGGAAGAGCGGTTCTCCGCTCCAGATTTTCTGTTCGTAACTCTTTATTGGCCAAGAAGAACGTCAGTCTATCCTTTAAAAGGCCAGTCGGGGTTGAAAGTTGGCGGCAACTGGCCTAGCAGAGCTGGGGGGCGAGGCGAAGGACCAGGCTGGGCCTTCATTGGTCCCCTCACCTCGGCCGCGGCCGCGGTTCACCCTATTCTCCAGGCTCCTTTAGCTCGGGGCCTCGCTCCTCTCCGAGGTCCTTGCCCCCATTGGTCCGCGGGCCAGGCCGCGACTCCGCCCTCTGGCCCTTCCCGCGCGCCGATTGGCGGCTGCGGGGAAACGGGGCGGGCTGCGGGCGAGCGCGCCGTGCCCGCCGCGGGAGAGCCGCGCGGCGTGCGGGCGTGCGGGCGTGCGGGCGGCCGGCAGGCTGCATGGCGCGCTGCGAGCGGCTGCGCGGCGCGGCCCTGCGCGACGTGCTGGGCCGGACGCAGGGGGTCCTGTTCGACTGCGACGGGGTGCTGTGGAACGGCGAGCGCGCCGTGCCGGGCGCCCCGGAGCTGCTGGAGCGGCTGGCGCGGGCCGGCAAGGCGGCGCTGTTCGTGAGCAACAACAGCCGGCGCGCGCGGCCCGAGCTGGCTCTCCGCTTCGCGCGCCTCGGCTTCGGGGGGCTGCGCGCCGAGCAGCTATTCAGCTCCGCGCTGTGCGCCGCGCGCTTGCTGCGCCAGCGTCTGCTCGGGCCGCCGGAAGTGCCGGGCGCCGTGTTCGTGCTGGGCGGCGAGGGGCTGCGCGCCGAGCTGCGCGCCGCGGGGCTGCGCCTGGCGGGGGACCCCGGCGAGGACCCGGGCGCGGCCCCGCGCGTGCGCGCCGTGCTCGTGGGTTACGACGAGCACTTCTCCTTCGCCAAGCTGAGCGAGGCGTGCGCGCACCTGCGCGACCCCGACTGCCTGCTCGTGGCCACCGACCGCGACCCGTGGCACCCGCTCAGCGATGGCAGCCGGACCCCCGGTGAGCGCGCGGGTCTGGCGGAGGCCGGGGGCGGGGGGGGAACAGGCGGGGTGGCGACCTGCGCGCTCACCTCCGCGCCGAGGGCAGGGGGTGAGGAAGGGGTGTCTCTGGGTGACAGAGAGGGAACCAGAGGGATGCGAGGGCGGTGTCCGCCCTGCGGGAGCCCAAGAGAGCTTCTTTATGGCCTGATAATTCTTGAGACGACCACCACCCGGGGCGTGGAGGGGGAGGGCAGTAGCAGGGCCTCCGCTTGACAGATGAGGAAACTGAGGCCCATTGAGGTTTGGGGGGTTGCGGGTGGAATCCAGGCCCTCGACCCCCAGCCCTAGCCCCACTGAACCAGCCTCAGGGACTCCTGTCATTTTGTCCCACCCGCCATCAAGATGAGGCCGGAGAGTTGGGAACAAAGCCTGGAAGGAGCATCCCCCCGTTGGGTAGCTGGGACGCCTTTGGCAGCAGCAGATTATAGGCGGGTGTCGGGGAAGCATTAGAGGTGGAAGGAGTTTGACCCAGGGCTCTGTAATCTTAAATTACATAACCTCGGAGCATCCCCGCCCTGGGGGTTGAATGGGAATGCTGATCATGCCAGTGTCCTCCGAGGGAGAGTGGTCAGAGTGAGTGCCTGGCACATAGTAGGTCCTCAGATGGGGTGGGTTGTATCCAGAGCTCTCCCTCTTCTGCTAGCCCAGAGTTTATGAAGCGCCTTGCTGTTTGTTCTTACGTAGTTTCTTTTATTTTTTTTTTTTAATTTTTTTAATGTTTTATTTATTTCTAGGAGGGAGAGAGAGACAGCGTGAGCAGGGGAGGGTCAGAGAGAGAGAGACACAGAATCGGAAACAGGCTCCAGACTCTGAGCTGGCAGTCAGCACAGAGCCCGACGCGGGGCTCGAACCCACGAACCGCGAGATCATGACCTAAGCGAAAGTCGGACGCTTAACCGACGAAGCCACCCAGGCGCCCCGCTGGTTGTTCTTACGTAGTTTCTAAATTACTTTGGGGATGGGAGTTAACTGTCCCATTTCTCAGTTAAAGAAACTGAGGCTAAGAGAGGGGAAGTGAGCTGGCCAAGAACTGGAAGACCTGAACTCGGCTCTTGTGGCCACCGCGCCCCCCAGCCCACCCCCATCCAAGGCACTGTTTACTACTGTCTTCTGTTTATTCAGGCCTTTGGAGGAGGAGGTGGAGGTGGAGGTGTGCAGGTGGAGGCTCGCACATTTTGGAGGGTTTGAATCAGCCCAGAGCAGATGGTAGCAGAAGCTGACAGTGGTGAGGGTGTGTGGTGGACAGGTCACTACCCAAGGCAGTAGGCTGAAAGTGGAGACAGCTCTCCATCATTCCCTCCTAGCTGGCCACCTGGGCCATGCTATGAAAAGTGAGTTGTGGGGCGCCTGGGTGGCTCAGTCGGTTAAGCGTCCGACTTCGGCTCAGTTCCTGATCTCACGGTTAGTGGGTTCGAGCCCCGCGTTGGGCTCTGTGCTGACAGCCAGCTCAGAGCCTGGAGCCTGTTTCAGATTCTGTGTCTCCCTCTCTCTCTGGCCCTCCCCTGTTCACGCTGTCTCTCTCTCTCTCCTAGAAATATATAAAATATTAAAAAGAAAAAAAAACATTTAAAAATTTAAAAAGAAGGGACGCCTGGGTGGCTTAGTCGGTTAAGCGTCCGACTTTCGCTTAGGTCATGATCTCGGAGTTCGTGGGTTCGAGCCCCGCATCGGGCTCTGTGCTGACTGCCAGCTCAGAGTCTGGAGCCTATTTCAGAATCTGTATCTCCCTCTCTTTCTGACCCTCCCCTGCTCATGCTGTCTCTCTTGCTCTCCTAGAAATAAATAAAAATATTTAAAAATAAATAAATAAATAAAATAAAAAGAAGGAAAGTGAGTTTCTCCCTGGAGGCTCAAAGTTCAGGTGCAGACTGGGCTAAGGGCGCTCTAGGACTCAGGAAAGGTGGTGTGTCACTGGCCCTGTTGATCGTTCCCACAACCTAGAGGGGGAAGCAGAGGCTTAACTATGCCACTGGCGAGTTTGTACCTAACTGAACAAAACAGTGGTATAAACATTAATAAAGGCCCCGTCAGGCGTAAAATCTGAAATAACGCAAGTCCCCCCCTCCCCCCTTCCTCCTCCCCTTCCCTTGTGGGTCTCCAAAATGTGTGTTTACCTTCTTACCACATGGCAGCCGCTTGCACTGGCAAGTAGCAATGCCTGCTGTCTCAGAGGTATGTCACCACTAAGACACGTGACAGCCTTGGATGAAATGAAGTGGGACAATGGTTGTCTGAGGACAGAGCTCTCTGTTCACGTTGCCCCTGCTAGGACGCTCTCTCCCCTACGGTAGGGATCCTTGCTGCGTTGGCTGCCCTATGCCCAGTGCCTGGCTAGGCTGGCGGATAAGTGGGCCTCGGTAAATATTGGCTGAATGGATAAATAGTGGGATGGGGGGGTGGTTAAGGGTGATCAGCCCTGTCCCGGTGGGAGGGACATTGCTGACACCCGAGACCCATCTTAAGCAGAAAAGAACACTCTGGGGGGGGACTCAGTTGAGTCCCTTTCCCATCCCGGAAGGAATTGCTAACCAAGGGGGCAAATGGCCTTTCTTCCCTGCCCAGCTCTCAAGAAAGCAAGCAAATTCTTTGGCTTAACTGCTCCGAGTGTCATCCTCTGTGAAGGGAGAGAGGAGGCCCAGAGCATTTGGGGTCGGCCCCGTGGAGTCCTGACGATTGTTTAATAACTGGGGGGTGGGGGGGCTGATTTATACCATTGATATTAGTATACCATATGCTGTTATGCCATAAATTATACCATAAATTATTATACCATAATTTGATTTAAACCATTCCCCAATTTCTGTGGCGCAGATACTTCCCACCACAGCCAATTTCAAGCCACCAGTGTCACTGACTATGGGGCTGGGAAGATGTGTGCACACCATGATATAGCATTTCGTCATGACAGATGTCAGCGATCTCAAGAGCACAGAGAATGCTAAAAATAATTAGGAAGAAATGCGTTTGGAGAATTTCGTACCTGTGTCTTAAACGATTCATTGGACTGGGAATTTAGATCCGGTGACTTTTCACAGCGGCTTTAATAGGCAGCTCACAGAATTCCCAAGAACGAACCACTCGGCCCTCCCGAGCCAGTACAAGCTGGCCCGGCACACGATGGGGTCAGACCCACCTGAACGCGTACCCCTGGCCGATCGTTAAGCTGCGCAACCCGGGACAAGTTAACTCAGTGGCACAGCACCAGCCTTCTCATCCATGAAATGGGCCTCCATGAGCACCCGGCACTTTAGAATGTGCTCAGTAAATTCTGATCCTTGTCCTCGTTTGTTCAGGGACGTCCATGTGAAGGCAGAACCATCTGGCACAAAGATGTGCCTGTGGGACGGGCACAGTGGGCTCATTGTGCGGGGCAGGATGGTACCGGGCCGGGAGTCAGGACTGCCCTTTCCTAAACAGTCCTCCCATTGTTGAATATGTGGGCGTGTCCGCAGTTTTGGTTATTATAGTTACTGGGGCCACGGACATCTTCAAGCATGTAACTTTCTGTCTCCAGTTTGAACTTCTGTCCCTGGAATCGCTCTCCCAGCCGAGGCCGACTGGGGCAGAGGTGCGAACATTTCCGTGCCCTGCTGCGTTCCAGAAAGGGCCGTGCCAGTTTCTGGCGCTGGGAGCCCACATTCCTGTAGTAGTAACCACACTGCTGTTTATTAAGTGCTTTTCGGTTTCCAAGCCACTTGCCCCTGCGATGTCCTCTTGAAGGCAGGCATTACTTGGACCCTCCTTTTCCAGCGAGTCTGAGGGCACTCAGAGAGGTCATGTGGCTTGCCCAAAGGCACACAGCTGCCGGGCTAAACCAGCAACCCCCAGACGGGACTGACTGAGCCAGGCCCAGCTACACACAGTGGCTCATTCAGCTCCTACCGTGCCGTTTGAGGGACGGGGAAACTGAGGCACAGGGAGGTTAAATGGCCTTCCTGAGAAGGGTGAAGATTCTGGGAGTCCAAACCCAGGCGTCCGGTTTCAGTCTGTGCTCCTAACCACGACACTAAGGCTCAGAACTCTGGGACTCATTTCCGTGCCTAGCACCCGTGCCAGGCTGCCTCCCTGGAATTGCGTTTCCAGGCCCCCGTGGCCTTCCCTGCCGCCACTCCGCACTGACCACGTGTCCGTCTCCCTGCAGGCACCGGGAGCCTGGCTGCTGCGGTGGAGACAGCCTCGGGTCGTCAGGCCCTGGTGGTGGGCAAGCCCAGCCCTTACATGTTCCAGTGCATCACCGAGCACTTCAGCGTGGACCCCGCGCGCACGCTCATGGTGGGTGACCGGCTGGAGACCGACATCCTCTTCGGCCACCGCTGTGGCATGACCACCGTGCTCACCCTCACAGGCGTCTCCCGCCTGGAGGAGGCCCAGGCCTACCTGGCGTCTGGCCAGCACGACCTCGTGCCCCATTACTACGTGGAGAGCATCGCGGACTTGATGGAGGGGTTGGAGGACTGAGCCCACCTGACCGGCAGCCGCAGCCCTCCACCCTGGCCCCGTGGATGGAGGCCAGGGGCCAAGAAGCCGCCAGCCCTCTGGCCCCGTTTCCCACAGCCTGGTGGCATTGGGGAGCCAGGGCAGGGTTCAGGGCCCTCCCCTCCCCTCCCCTCCCCTCCCCTCCCGGTGGTGGCTGGCCACTCTTTGCTGTTCCAGAAGGTGTCCCCCTGCCCATACCAGTTGGCCCTGGCCTGACCCAGCCAAGGTGGCCTTATATCTCCTGCCTTGTGACTTCCCGTCTTTGAACTCTGGGCCTTGCCACCCAGTGAAGATTTTCCCCTAGCACTTAATCCCCCCCCCTTCCTTGGGGCCTCTAGAGCCCCATCTCCCATTCCAGTGCAGGCCTTCAGTTCCTGCTGGCCAATTGGAGGTCTAGGTAACCTCCAGCTGTCATAGTCCCGAGCCCCGGATGGACCTGAAAGAAGGCTAAGTGAGAGGGACTCAGTGATGAGTCCTGAGGGGTTTAATTGGGACCCTAAGTAACAGTGACTCTTTCGTGTCCTAGGTCCTGGGTAGACCAATCAGAACACAAGGTAATAAAGACTCATTGGTCCCTTAGATCCTGATGCGAACAGTCCAGAAGTCTGAGAGAGAGGGGCCTCTCGATGATCTGGATCTGACTAGACTAGCGAGGGGTCCGGATTCCTGTCCATAAGTGTCCAAATGCTGAAGACACCCACCTCTCCTCCACAGATGTTGTGATCCAGGGGGCCGCTCAGTGGCTCTGGGGGCTTCCTAGCCCAGAGCCCCACCCTTCCCTGATCACAGTACTGGTATCAGTCCAGCGCAGATGGTGGTCACAGCTCAGGGGGTGGGGGGCTTTTGTGTCCCTCCCCATGCTGTGAGTGTTTGCTGTGCCACCTGTCCCTGTGCCCGCCCCCAGCTATTTATTTATTCTTTATTTATTTATGATTGTGTGCCAGTGATGGTGGGGGTGGGGGCTGGGCCTTCCCACCACTCCCACCTCTGTTGTAACCGGCCCTCCCGTACTTAATAAAGTGCGCGTGGGAGTGTGTGTGTGGCTTCAAGGCTGTGTGGGGCAGGGTGGGAGGAGGACCCCCTGCCTGAGCTGGGTCCACAGAACTGGGCCACTGCAACCTTCCTCTGCGAGAGATGACGCACCCCGGTCCCAGAGCAGTTTCTCCTTTCTTTTTTATATACTGATTTATTTTGAGGAAGGGGGAGAGGGGAATCCCAAGCAGGGTTTGTGCTGCCAGCACAGAGCCTGCCATAGGGCTCGAACTCACAGACTATGAGGTCATGACCTGAGCCAAAATGAAACCAAGAGGCAGCTGCTTAACCCACAGAGCCACCCAGGCGCCCCCGCAGAACGATATCTGTGCACAGTCCTACCTTAACCCAGTAGCACTTGATGCCTCTCTGGGTCTTTACACACTGATTTGTTTCAGTCCTTCAGGAAACTCACCAGACTTGTATTACTCATCCCATTTTGTCTCTTGGGGAATGAGCATCAGAAATGCGGTGTTAACCTCCACAAGGGCACATGGCTAGAAGGCATAATCGCCTAAGGCAGGCTTTGAACTCCTGTTAGCTGATTCCAGGGAGCCACAGCGCCCTCTCTGCAGAGACCCCAGGGGAAGGAGGCCCTGGCAGGGGGGGGAGGGTGGCGCCCGGGTGAGATGCTGCACCCCCACCCCGCCCCACCTTCAGACACTCCTCCCACCTGGGAGTCGTTGTGACTGCCCCTGGGTGAGCTAGCCCAACGGGCTGCGGGTGGGGAGATGTCACGACTGCTCCAGACCTGACTGTCACAGATTTACTCGTCACGAGTTTGCACGAGGCCTTCCTGCTCAGCCTGTTTCCTCCTGTGTGAAGCGAGGGGGTGGGACGGCAAGGTCTGGGCGATGCTCTCCAGTGTGGGTCTTCTGGGGAAGAGAAAGTGCTGACTGAGCCTGGCTGCGATCATGAGCCTATTTTCCCTCGCGGAGACTTCTGGCCGTGACAGGAGCTCAGCTCAGCCAGGCTAAGGCACGAGGAAGTTAACTGGCAGCCCCCGCGGGGTGCTCCAGCCCTCTCCTGGTGCATCCCTGTTAGTTGTGCTCATCCCACCCACACCCTGGGGCAGATTTTCCCCGGCCTGGCTGAGGCCACATGCCCATCTCAGAACCTGCGCCCAAGGGGCTAGAGCAGAGCTCCTGGCCGGCCTGGGGCATGTGCCACCCCCCACGCCCCCAAGGAGTGCCCACCTCCCCGGCCCCGCCCTTGGACCTAGGAGCCACCCCCCATGGTCCTTGTGGACAGAAATCCGATTTCCTTGAGTGAGCACAAGGTGATAGGTAACCTATCAGAAGGGAAGAGGCATCCCTGTCCCAGGAAGTGACTCTTGATTGGTTTAAAGCGTGAATCTAAGCCAATCATGGTTATTTGATGCCCCCCCCACGCCCTCTATCCAGTGATTGATTTAGCCGTGGGCTCGTGGACACTTCTGACCAATAAGACACGAGGGGCGGTCTGTCGGGAGATCCTGGGAATGTTTGCCCCACTTTTTTTTTTTTTTTTAATTTTTTTATTTTTAAAATTTTTTTTTAATGTTTTATTTATTTCTAGGAGAGAGAGAGAGAGACAGCGTGAGCAGGGGAGGGTTAGAGAGAGAGGGAGTCACAGACTTTGAAACAGGCTCCAGGCTCTGAGCCCGCAGTCAGCAGAGAGCCCGATGCGGGGCTCGAACCCACGAACCGCGAGATCATGACCTAAGCGAAAGTCGGACGCTTAACTGCCCCACTTTTAAAGAAGTACACAGTCGGTCCTGCCTGGGTGGCTCAGTTGGTTAATCATCAGACTTTGGCTCAGGTCATGATCTCAGGGTTCCCGAGCCCCATGTCCGGCTCTCTGCTGTCCGCTTAGAGCCTGCTTCAGATCCTGTCTCCCTCTCAAAAATAAGTGTTTTGAAAAGAACATGAGTGGAGGAGGGAAGCACTCATCTGGGCTTCGGGGGTGGAAGTTGTTGCAGCCATTCTGTGATCATGAGACTGATCCAACATATTTCTCCACTTCAAGGGACAGAGCAGAAAGATGGGAAGAACTTAGGGCTGTTTCCGCCAACTTTTTGATTTTAATTTTTTAAGTTTTATTTATTTCTGAGAGACAGAGTGAGGGGGGAGGGGCAGAGAGAGAGAGAATCCCAAACTGACTCTGTACTGTCAGCACGGAGCCTGATGCGGAGCCCGAACTCACCAGCCGTGAGATCATGACCTGAGCCGAAATCAAGAGCTGGACGCTTAACCCACTGACCCACCCAGGTGCCCCAATTTTAATTTTATTCTAAAGATGTTATTTTTGAGGAATCTCTACACTCAACATGGGGCTCAAACTCACCACTCTGAGATCAAGAGTGGTATGCTCCACTGACTGAGCCAGCCAGGTGCCCCTTCCCCAACTTTTAATTCAGAAAAAAAGTTTGGGTTTTTTAAAAAAATGTGTATTTATTTATTTTGAGAGAGAGAGAGAGAGAGAGAGAATCCCAAGCAGGTTCTGTGCTGTCCCACACAGGGCTTGATCTCATCAACAGGGAGATCATGACCTGAGCCCAAACCGAGAGTCGGACACTTAACCAACTGAGCCACCCAGGTGCCCCCAGAAAAGTTGTAAACCAAAACAAAAAGTGCAAGAACGGCACAATAAGCATCCACACGTCCTTCACCTGGATTCCCAGTTAACATTTCAGGAAGCTGAGGACACCTATCCCCAAAATGAAACACCTCCTTCCCACTCTGCTCCCTGGTGTCCATGGTTCCCCAGTTCCTGACTTCCCTTCCTTAACCCCTCCTGCCTACCTCCTTGGTGACCAGAGGCCTTAGAAGGACTTTCTGGTGACTCTGCACAATGTTTTCCTTTGGAGGCGGCTGTGAGGCTAACGGCAGAAGCTCAGACTCACCGAAACCTGAGCTTGGTCTTTCCTCACCTTCCCACCTAGCTCTCGGGTGATTCATTCTCGCCATTACAGATAACCCGCAGCCAAGGGAAGGTCTCTGTGGGGGTTTTTCCGCATTTCCTTACGTGTCCAGTAAACCAAGTCGCCGAGAGCTGGAGTCAGCTCTAAATTCCACGGGTAACTTCTACCATGAGTAACTCAGTAGGCCACAGCCGCCGCCACGTGGCTGCTTGCCTACTCGAGAATCAAAGGTTCCTGGTCCCTGCCCTTCCTTTCTCTTCCCAAACCACGCGTTTCCATGAGCCTGGGCGGTCCTAACAAATCCCACTTCTCCGACACCACCTAAAAGGGAAAACTGTTTCCTCTGCCCACAGAACGCTTCTGACACCAAACGTGTGGGTCTTCTGCGGTCACCAACCAGGTGTGCTGGAATTCAGTTCAATTCTGGCACCACCCGGAGTCAGTGCAGATTCCACAGGTTAAGGACTCCGTCCCATGAGATTCCCTCCCCCCCCCCCATCAGATGCCTGGCCGACTGGCTATAAATTGGAAATTCCCAAAGCTCCCTTCTCAGATTCAGTAATTTGCTGTAAGAGCTCACAAAACTTTATGTTTACTGGTTTGTTATATAATAAATGATATGTAAAGACACAGATGAGCAGCTGGATGGCACAGGGCAAGGTCCAGAAGAGTCCCAAGTGCAGGAGCTGCCGTCCCCATGGAGTTAGGGTGATGTATCCATGTAGATGTCTTTGCCAACCCAGAAGTTCCCCAAACCTTGTATTTTAGGGATTTTTAAAATTTTATTTACATTTATTCTTTAATTTTTTTTTTTTTCTGAGAGAGAGAGAGACAGCGTGAGCAGGCAGAAGGTCAGAGAGAAAGACACACACAGAATCTGAAGCAGCCTCCAGGCTCTGAGCTGGCTGTCAGCACAGAGCCCGATGCGGGGCTTGAACCCACAAACCTCAAGATCATGAGCTGAGCCAAAGTCGGACACTTAACCGACTGAGCCACCTAGGCACCCCAGGATTTTTTTTTTAATGGAGACTTCATCACGTAGACATGATTGATCATAACTCAGTCTTCAGCTTCTCACCATCCTCTCATTGGAGAATGCAGTGTGGGGCTGAAAGTTCAAAGGTTCTAACCATCCCTGATCCTTCTGGTGACCAGCCCCCATCCTGAAGCTCCCCAGGAGCCCACCAGTCATCATTAGAACCAAAGACCCAGGAAATTCCAAGGGACTTAGGAGCTGTCTGTCAGGAACCTGAGTCAAAGACTAAATATTAAAACAAAAGTTGTTCCCAGAACTTCTGTCCCTTAGGAAATTATAAGGGTCTGAGGGACACTGGCAGGGATTGGGCTCAGAGACCAAACATACATTTTTTATTATCTCATGCTCCCCAAAATTTACTTGTATTGTTTTTTAACGTTAATTTATTTTTGAGAGAAACGGAGAGAGTACAAGCTGGGGAGGGCGGGGTGGAACAGAGGATCCCAAGGGAGCGCTGTGCTGACAGCAGAGAGCCCAGTGCAGGGCTCCAACTCAGAAATCAGGAGATCACGACCTGAGCCGAAGTCATATGCTTGCCTGAGCCAACCGGGTGCCCCTTCCCCAACTTTTAATTCACAAAAAAGCTTTTTTTTTTTTAATGTCTATTTATTTATTTTGAAAGAGAGAGAGCACAAGCACTAGAAGGGCAGAGAGAGAGAGAGAGAATGAAGCCCAAGCAGGCTACCTGCCGGGCCACCCAGGTGCCACAACTCCCCAAGCTTTAGTTTAGAGAAGTTTCAAACCAACAGAAAAGGTGCCAGAATGACATAATGGACACCACTGTCCCCTGCACATGGAGCTCCAGTTGTCAATATTTGACCAATTTGCTCCATCACCCTTTGTATATTTTTACATTTTTTCATTGATTCACTTGAGAGTATTCTGCAGATGTTAAGACTGTTCTCGGGGCGCCTGGGTGGCTCAGTCGGTTAAGCGACCTACTTCGGCTCAGGTCATGATCTCGCGGTTCATGGGTCAAGCCCCGTGTCGGGCTCTGTGCTGAGGAATAGCTCAGAGCCTGGAGCCTATTTCGGATTCTGTGTCCCCCTCTCTCTCTGACCCTCCCCTGCTTGTGCGGTCTCTCTCTCTCAGAAATTAAAAGAAATAAAAAATAAAATAAAAAAGACTGTTCTCCTCAAATGCTTATCTGGCCTCTCCTAGGGGCAAGGACTAATCATGGATTATGGCCGCCTAGAAGAGCGAGGACAGTCTCCACAGCCATAGCCCACAATCATACAAGAACCCAGATCTTTGACAATTTCACTGAGCCACTGAATTAGCTGCCATGGAAACCTCCTCATTCCAGATTTGTCATGGGAAAGTTTCCCTTAATTTGAAAATGATTTCTATTGATGGGGCACCTGGGTGGCTCAGTTAAGCATCCGACTTCATTCAGCTCAGGTCTCAGGTCATGATCTCACAGCTCGTGAGTTTGAGACAGCGTAGGGCTCTGTGCTGATGGCTCAGAGCCTGGAGCCTGCTTCGGGTTCTGTGTTTCCCTTGCTCTGCGCCTTCCCCGCTTGCGCTCTGTCTCTCTCTCTCTCAAAAATAAATAAACATTAAAAAAAGTTTTTAAAATGATTTTTGTTGAATTTTTTGTTACTCGCCACCCAAAAACTCTCCTGATACACAGGCCCCAGGCGCATTATAGAAAACAATAAAATGCACCCAATTCCCGTAAGTCCCACATTAAATATATGGGGGGGGGGTTGCTATATATCTCCAAAGTATTTTTATACATTTGTTTGAGACATTATTTGCCTATGAGGATCTAAGGGAGGAGTGACCAACCTCTAGGAAGACTTGGACGCATTTTTAAGAAAATCCAACCCAAGAAAATTGTTTCCAAATGTTTCCGTTTTTACAACTACCAGGTTTTAAGCTTGAGCCCAGTAAACGTGGATTCATTTCAACTTTGCAGTTTTAGTATTTTGGAGCCAATGCGTTTTTCTCTCCAGGTCTCAAATATTCTCTAAGCTCTTAAAAAGCTCTCCGCTTCCTGTGAGTCTATAATTATGTCAAAAGAAAATGTTAAAAAAAATAAATAAATAAAGACTGAAGCCTGGGGCCTAGAGGGTTAGTGAATGGCAGCGCCTTGACCCCACCCAGACCTCATAGGAGAGGAGAGGCAGTTCCCCAAAGACAAGTGAGGGCCTGTAATCAGGAGGGGGACAGACACCAGGTGGGAAGGCAAGTGACAAAAGCCCACTGTATTTGGGGAGGTGGCTGTCTGGGCAGCAGACAAAGGCAGGGCGGTAAAACGGAAAAGCAGAGCAAGGTAAGTGGGGGTTGGAATAGTGCCTGAGGTTAGGGGGCATCCCCCCTACAGACCTTTCTACCCTTCATGGAGAAGGAGGAAAAGATCTGGCTCCGAAGATGGAAGACCCTTCACCCCTAGCTCCCTGTGTGGCCTTGACCAAGTAGCCAGCCTCTTTGGGCGGCTCTTGAATCCTTATGTGAGGGAGCAGGTCAGGTCTGGAATCTCTGGGGTCCTCTCCTGCTCTGACTTCTAGGACTTTGGAGCTGGCTCTGGTCACCTCCACCAGCCCCGGCTGGGGCCAGTCAGGTGGCCTGAGGGGTGTGGATGGGGTTTCAAAGGCCCTCCCTGCAACTGTCAGCTGGAGGAGGTACCGCTTTCACATGAGCAGGGCAGAGGAGGGTCGGGCAGGACAGGGCAGGAGTCCGCAGGCTGGGAAGGGCCGCACTGGCCTGCCCAGAGGCGCTGAGCTCACTTCTAACAGCAGCGGCCAAGGTCCAGCCTGTAGAGCTGCCTAGAGGATGGAGAATTCCAGAGAGCTCACCGCCTCTGCAGAGCAGTGAGGGAGGAGGAGAGCCCACATGGTGGGCAGCCTTGGCCTTGAGGGTGCAGGACAGAGAACTCATGTGGAGCCGCACACACATCACCTCTGTAACCCTCCAGCCAGTCAGTGGATGCTAATGTTCCCACTTTCCAGGCTTGGAAACAGGTTCGGCGAGGGCAAGGCCACAGCCAGGCAGCCCCCAGATTAGGACTTGCCTCTTTTCTCCTGATTCGGATGCCAGCTTCAGCGCAGGGCCGGGAGCGGTGTCCCTACGCGGCACATCCCAGCCGGCAGGGAGCGGGGAAGGGGAGGTGTAGATAAAATGAGGTAAGGTATGAAAGCAAGGCGCCGGGCACAGGGCCTGGCAGATAAGTGGGGCTGCCACCACCACTGGGAGGCCCTGAGGACTGGGTTGGAGCTTGGCGCACACAGTGCACCCTGTCCCTGCCCCCACCCAGGAAAACCGCGAGCCCTGTTACAGAGGACGCTGGATTCCAGAGAGACTCCCTGCTGAAGCGTAGGCAGGCACTGGCGGGGGTAAGAGGGAGACTTCCCAGAGGTGCTGACCCCCAGAAGGAAAGCTCAGCCTAGGAAGAGACCAGAAGGAAGCTAAAACCTTCTGAGATTGTGGCGAGGGAGGGGGATCATCCATTTAATGGAACAGACATGAATTCCACCCTGCCCTAACCTTGTGTAGGAGAGTAGGGTTTCACCACTCCAGTTTACAGATGGGAAGACTGACTTGGAGGACGCCCTGGTGATGGCGCGGCAGGGCTAGGACCAGGATCAAACTCTCCAGACTCCCAAAGGGGCCTTTCTGGAGGCCCGTTCACCACGCCAAGCCAATTCTCCACCAGCCCTCAGCTGGCCAGACCCTGGAGAATAAAGCAGCCCCTGGTCCGACAGCGAACACTTCCCGGTGCTGGGCCTGACATCCAGGTTGGGAGAAGCTCGGAGCTTCGAGCTTAAGGCCCTGAGCTGCTGGGCTGGAACCGCCAGCCAGACCCAGTGGCAGCAGCCAGGAAAGGACTGTGAACCACCTCTGTTCCCTGATCTAGGGTTCCTCAAACGCCCCTGATGCTTGATCAGGCAGAGGTGTCTGTGGCCCTGGGAGGGGAGGTAGAAAGGAAAGGCCCTGGAGCTCGCTCCACCCACCCCTCCTTAAGTTGAGGTTTGGGGGAGGCCTTGGAGGAAACACCCAAGCAGCTGTGGTTGGTTTGGTCTTGGAGGAGGGGCTCGGACAGGGGGCGGCCTGCTTTGAGGCCCAAGGCGCTCCCCCCACCACTCTTCCTGGGCCAGGGGTGGGCTTTAGTCATATGGAGAAAGGCGGGGATGGGGGGTGGGGGAGGCACCAGAGAGCCTGGCCTCCAGATGTGAGTCACTCCTGGTCCACATCTCCCTGCCTCTTCAGTGCTGGTAATTTCAGAAGGAACACGGCAATGTGGGGAAGGAGGTCCCAATGACAACTCTCCGAGTCAGCGCCCCACCTTGCCTAGTGCTCCCCATCCTGGGTATCAGGTGGGCACGCCCCACCCCAACCCACCCTCAACTCTGTTGCTACAGTGATCTTCCCTGTAGCTCATGTCTCACCTTCCCTATAACCTTCTATGGCTCCCCAGAACCGTCAGTTAAAACAATGGCCAACCCCCTTAAAGAGGCCCTTCATGATCCAGGTACTCTTGTCTTGGCCTTCCAGCCCCGTGTCCCATCTTTCCCCGACATACCCCAAAACTCCAGCCACACCCCGATGCTCACTGTTCCGGTCTGAGCCTCTGCTCATGCTGGCATGCCAAGCCCTCCTTCTTCATCTCTCCTTCAAAGCCCCCCTTCAGCCCAGCACATAGTAGATGCTCAGTAAAATATCTGCTGAATAAACAGAGAAAGGAAAGGCTGTGCTTAGCCTTGGATGGGAAGAGAGCAGAAGCGGGGCGTGCACAGAGTAGGGACCCCAACCCTTCATGGCCTGGCCCAACCTGCGCCCTCTCCCAGGCCTGACTCTCAGGCCTGAGGCTGTCAGGCAGGGGCTTTGGGATGAACTCCTGAGGCCTCTCAGGAGGGCTGAGGCCTGAGGCCTGAGCCCCGGAGGCAGCCAGCGGCAGGCCTGGCACCCGGCCCAACCTTTCTTTAGCGTTAGTGAGAAGCCTAAGCAGCAGCCACAATCCCTGCTTCCGGGGGAGGCCCGGGTGGGGCCAGGGCCCTGTGGTTAATGGACCTGGGCTCTCTCGGCAGAAGCTGCGCAGGGCGGCCACGCCCTGGTCCCTGCAGGGCAGCCTCGACAGCCCCATGTCTAATTCCCTGAAGGACCCCGTATCCCCTCAGCCATCTGCTCTGTGTACCTCCTGAGCTCGGCCTGCTGGCCCTCGGCCCCTTCCCGCCAACTCTCGTTCCTAACTCATCCTCAAACTATTTTCCGTTGGCTTCCCCGAGTCCCTGCCACAGCAAAATTTTTGGGTGGGGGGTGGGGAGGGATGAAGGAGAATAGGAGGTGGGGCCTGGACCCTGGGGGCGTGGTTGAAGAAGAAGGAGGTTTACCACTCTGATTGGTCACCTCGGCTCCCAAAAGGCTTCAAAATGCCATTGACTCCGCCTCCAGTGGGGCCCCCTTCCCTGTTCTGACTTTCAATTGGTTGGGCGCCCAGGGGGCGGGACTCACCGGAGTCTGGTCCCTTTATAAGGGTGGGAGCGGCCCCAGGGGCCCATCTCTCCCGTAGTCTGAGACAGCTGGCGCCGCAGTCCGCAGGAACATCCTCCTGTCCTCAATCATGGCTTGTGTGAGTGCGGGGACCCCGCTCCAAGGCCCAGGGATGGCGTGGGGGCAAGACAGAGGAGAGTGGGGGCAGATGGTCTGAGTTCTCGTCCCCAGGGTGTGGCTTTGAACAAGTGCCTCCTCTCTTCTGGGGCCTCAGTGGCCGCGTCTGTAAAATGGGGGTGGGCGCCATGGTCCCCAAAGGCCTCCTCTGCCGTAAAACTTATCTGAATTCCTCCAGAGTATGACAGCACAGTTATTTCTGCCAAGGTTTGACATTTTGCAGCTCCCCGATAAGTGGGAGCGAAAAGGGTGTGGCCAACTGGTGGGGTAGGGAGGCACTTTAAGGACGCCCGAGCCGCTGTCCCTTTCCCCCCTCCTCCACCCCCAAAGAGCCTCCCGTCCCCTCCCCCTCCTGCAGCTGTCCCCAGTCACTGGGCCAGGGCAGAGTCATCCTCTGCTCCAGAGAGCTCTGCAAAGTCGCCAGGATCTGAGACAGGCGGCCCGCGAGGGCGCCTGCCTGGGTTAGTGGGTGGAGGGTGGCTCTGTCCAGGCTAGTCGGGTGGGGGCTGGGTAACCCGCCCCCTCCCCCCACTCCCCATGCTGGGAGATGTGTGCTAAGGGAGAGGGAAGGAGGCAAGAGTCTTCCAGGGGCCCCGAGGGAAAGGGTTCACGTCTCTGGCAGAAGGCACCACCCACACCCGCTAAGCTGTGCGCTCAATCTTGCATTTCTGAGCCAGCCAGGCTGCTGCCTCCGGCCCTTGACCGCTCTCCCTTCTGCAGAGGGGCCTGGCTGCGCTCCTTAGGGGTCTCCTCTCCGGCCCCTGCGCCTCTCCGCGCAGAGGGGTCTGAAGGGGGTGGTGGGGGATCGCCCAGCCCCGGGCCGCTACTTTTCCCACATAAGGGCAGACCTCTCCATCCCCCCTCCTTTGCCACCAAATCGCAGTGTCACTCACTCCGAGTCAGAGCCTCTCCACTTATCACCTCCCAGGCCACTCGGGATCCAAAATCCTCAAGCCGAACCGCAAAAACTTTAGATCTTGGCCTCTACGACCTCAGTCGTGTTACAGATAGGAAGTGGACCCGGTTGAGAGCAGGCACTTGGCCAGGACCACACAGAAAAAGTCTAGAACTTGCTCCAGATTCCTCGAGCTTTCCGCAGGCAGGGTCAGAGGTTCCGGGGCGGGGACGACCCCACCCCGCCGCCCCACCCCCGGGCGCTGCGTCCTCTAACCCGGCTGGTTGTGGCCTCGTCTTTGCAGGGTCTGGTCGCCAGCAACCTGAATCTCAAACCTGGGGAGTGCCTTCGAGTGCGGGGCGAGGTGGCCCCAGAAGCCAAGAGGTGAGGGGGTGCAGATGCGGGGCGGGGGCAGGCGGCAGCGGCCTGGGCTCGCAGCCGCAGGGTCCGACCGCGGGTCTGGCCGGGGCGTGGCCGGCCAGGCCCCGCCCCTCCCCCCGGCGGCGAGGGGGGTTGTCCGCAGTGGCGTTTTCTGAGTGAGTCACTCTTCCGCGGGGTCTGGACGCTCCCAGTAGAGTCGCCCCTTCCCCTCCCTGCTGGAGCCTCTTAAACGAAACCAGCTGCGGCCTCGTGGTCTACCTTAGCTGGCCCTGCCCCCACTGTGGGCGGGAGCCGCGGCCGTGGGGGGAGGGGCCGGGACAGGGAACGAGGGGTGTCCCTCTGATGTTGGCCCTCGGAGGTCCCTCTTTCCCCGCGCGCTTCACTCATTCAACCTTTCATCCCTTTGGTCCTTCATTCATTCACTAGGCCAGCTGCCTAGTTTCTCAGCAGACAGGTGACCTTGGACCAGTCCTCCAACCGCCGCCCTGAGCTTCAGTCTTAGTGCACAGAGCGGGGAGGTGGTTGTGTGGAGGTGACACGCTGGATCTCTCAGTGATGCTGATGATGACCAGCTGACGTTAGAAAGAGCCGCATTATTTCCTCATTATATACGGACGTGCACTGTCCATTTCATTCTTCCCACCCCCACCCCCACCCCGAGGTAGGTACCGCTATTGTCTCCACTCAGCAAATGTATTATTGCTATTATTCTTTTTAAAACCTTATTTATTTTGGGAGAGAGAAACAGTGTGTGCGAGCGGGGGAGGGAGAGAGAGGGGAAGAGAGAGAGAATCCCAAGCAGGCTCTGCACTGTCAGCATGGAGCCTGAGGCCAGGCTAGAAGCCACGAATCATATTATTATGTGTTTATTTGCCCCACCGTTATTGAGCACTTACTGTGTGTCATCATGCTCGATCCCTGGGGGTGCAGAGATATACGAGACAGATCCGGACACTTTCCCTCCTAGAGGTCACCGTCTGGCAGGAGTCTCCATCCTTGACCAAAGGGACCCTCCGCGATCCTTCCTGTGCCGTCCCTGTTGTGCAAATGAGGAGACTGAAATCCGCAGAAGGGCCGGGACTTGCTCAAGCTCACACAGCAAGGAGGTGGCAGGGCCAGACCTAGAGTCTGGGTGTCTTGCCTCCCGGCTCAGTGATGGTGCCGATGTGACCGGTGGTAGCACGGACCGGTCAGTCTGAGGGGGCTGCCACTGGCCGAGGAAGCCTCAATGCCCCCTTCTCCCCCCAGCTTCGTGCTGAACCTGGGCAAAGACAAGGACAACCTGTGCCTGCACTTCAACCCTCGCTTCGAAGCCCATGGGGACGTCAACACCATCGTGTGTAACAGCAAGGACGCTGGGGCCTGGGGCGCCGAGCTGCGGGAGTCTGCCTTCCCCTTCCAGCCAGGGACCGTCGTTGAGGTGGGCTGGAGCCTGGGGGCAGTCGGCTGGGTTTAGCGGCTGAAGATTTAGGTCCCATCCTGCCCTCCGCCGGCCCCCCCCCCCGCCCCTCTCCCAGCTTCAGCAGCCACGCCCATGAAGTGGGGCTGTTGTCAGGGCTACGTGAGGAATGAGCTCTGGGAGGATCTAGGACCAGCATGATGTGACTGCAGAGCCCGGGCCCCCTGCGGCGGGGTCCCCGCCACTCACTGCCCTTCTCTGCCCCTCCAGGTGTGCATCTCCTTCGACCAGGCCGACCTGACCATCAAGCTGCCAGATGGACACACATTCAAGTTCCCCAACCGCCTCAATCTGGAGGCCATCAACTACCTGGCAGCCGATGGTGACCTCAAGATCAAGTGCATAGCCTTTGACTGAAGCCAGCCAGCTCATGGCCCCTAATAAAGGCAGCCGCCTGTGCTCTCCCTAGCTCAGCTGTGTGTGTGTGTGTGTGTGTGTGTGTGTGTGTGTGTATGGGGAGGGGGGAGGGTGTGGGCAAGAGGGATGCCACCAATTCCCCCAGGCTCCACCCCTAACTTCGATTCCATTCAGTCCCTCGGTGCACACCTCTGAAATGCCAGGGACATCATCCCCTCCGTCCCCAGGGCCAAACAGAGAGCTCAGTGCATAAGTGAAACCCGGTCCTCAAATAGCCCCCAACCCAATGAGCCCCAGCACACAGTAGGTGCTCAAAAGATGTTGAATAAATGAAACCGGGGGGAGGGGGCGGGAAGGAGGCACAGACAGACTGATCCGTGCCATGGCATCTAGCAGCACAGGGCACGGGAACTATCACTGAGGCTCCTCTCATTTGCTGTCACTGGCTAGAAAGTGATCTGGTTCAAAGAGTGTGCGGCTGTGAGCTGTGTGGCCTTGTGCATGTTAACTGACCTCTCTGAGCCTATCAGAGCATAGTCTTGAAGATTAAGAGATGTGTGAAGCGGGACAAGTTTAATGCCTGGTGCGTGAGAGGGTCGGTGGGTAGCGGTTTCCAGCTGCACTGCTACCTTGTGGGATGTTCTTACCCCAAAGTGAAGGGGAAGAAAGTGGTTCTGCATGATGCCAGGACCCCCGTGGCCTGCACCCGGCCCAGCTGAACCCTGTGGGGCTCCCCAGGCATCCCAGCTTCGTGGCTCCAGGCCACACACCCCAATGCTGGAGTGTAAGGGGAATGGAGATGCTAGTCTAGAAATTGCTGGTTGTGTGGCCCTGGGGAGGACCCTCATCCCCACTCTGGGAAAGATGGGCTTGGGCCATTTTTCTTTTTCTTCTCTTTTTCCTAAGTTTATTTTTAGTGATTGCTACATATAATGTGAGACTTGAACTCACAACCCCGGGATCAAGAGCCACGTGCTCTTGCTCTTCAGACTGAGCCAGCCAGGTGCCCCTGCTGGCCTGTTTCTACTGACAAGCCAGCCCCCCACAGAGTAGAGTTAGGCGGGGCAACTTGCAGCTTAGCCACCAGGTCCCCACAGGCCTCTGGCTGCACACAGCCCCTTTCCTGCAGGGCAGAGGAATTCGGGAAACTCACTTGGCCTGAGATGAGGTCTCCATGAGCTTCTCTCTTGGTTTCCAAAGAGGACATGTCTTCTAAGACCCTCCAGGCTCTGTCACCCCAGATGGCGGTGTTTGTTTGTTTTAAACATTTTTTACATTTATTTATTTTTGAGAGACAGATAAACAGCACAAGTTGGGGAGAGGCAGAGAGAGAGGGAGACACAGAATCCGAAGCAGGCTCCAGGCTCCGAGCTGTCAGCGCAGAGCCCGACGCGGGGCTCGAACCCACAAACCGTGAGATCATGACCTCAGCCAAAGTCTGTAGCTTGGCTAACTGAGCCCCCCAGGCACCCCGGGGCAGTGTTTTAATCCAGCCTATCACTCTTGTCATAAGTGATGGGACGTGAGCTGGTGGCCGGGCCACCCTGCAGAGCGACCAGTCCCCAGTACCTCTTCCTTCCTGCTCCCTGCTGCAGGCCTCTACCTCCCTGAGAAGCAGCCCCCTGAACCAAGCCAATGTTCTCAAAGACTTAGAACCTCAGTGTGGGCTCCCCTGAAACCCTGGGGCACTCTCTCCTGAGCTGGGTGTGTATGCGGGGGAGAGGGGAAAAGCCTGGCAAATTCCATTCTCCAGGCAGCGCTGGTTGGGAGAGTCTCGGTGGCACTCTTCCACCCCAAGACTTAGTTTCCTTATCTGTAAAATGAGGGCCCTTATTTGCACCTGAACCCTTTTGGGTGGGCGATTCTCCTCTCAGTGGGTCCCCTAGGGAGCACATCCTTATAAGAGGGCCCCAGAAGGATGGAGTGCACAGGATGGGGGCTGCCATGAGCCACACCCAAACGTCCAGGCTCTCCTGGGGCACCCACGTGGCCGCCTGGAGGGAAACAGCTTTGGAAGCCTGGCTGTGGTGGGGCGCCCTCTGCTGGACAACAGGGAAAGTGTCTCTTGGACTGCCTTTTTCGGGTCCTCCGGGTTCGGCCCCACTAATTCTCTGTAGTCTCGCCGTTCATCAGCTCTGGGAGGGACCACAAGCGGACAGAGGAAAGCCCTAGGGCAGATAGAGAATGACACCACTGGGTTTGGAAGAAGGAAACTGGGTTTCGGGTCAAACACATCTGTGCCCAAACCCCAGCTCCATCACTGTGTGCCCTGGGATCAGTTGCTAGACTTCTCTGAACCTCGATTGCCTCATCATCAAATTGCACAAATACTTGTATCTCCCCTGTGGGGTTGTTGCAAGCATTAGCTGAAATAACACAGAGAAACTCATGGTGCCTGGCACACAGTAGGTGCTCAGTAAACATAAAAAATGATTTCAAGGAGGGGCGCCTGGGTGGCTCAGCCCATTCAGCATCTGACTTCGGCTCAGGTCATGATCTCACAGTTCATGTGTTCGAGTCCTGGGTCGGGCTGTATGCTGACAGCTCAGAGCCTGGAGCCCTTTCTGGATTCTGTGTCTCCCTCTCTCTCTGTCCTTCCCCGCTCACACTGTTTCTTTTTCCTTCAAAAATAAATAAACATTAACAAACAATGATTTCAAGAAAAAACCAACCCAAAGAGTGGTAGGTGTTTTAGACCATGAGCTGCTGTAAAGGGCTCTCAAGTTTTGGAGTCCGGTGGGGTCTCACCTCCTCTCCTGGGGGCAAGGGGACCTGAAATGCCCTGGAAAGTGGGGAGCCACAGGGCCTGCCTGAGGTGATGGGCTTCACTCTGTACTGGAAGCTTCTAAATTTTTTAAAAAGTTTTATTTATTTCTGAGAGAGAGAGAGAGGGAGACACACAGAATCTGGAACAGGCTCCAGGCTCTGAGTTAGTTGTCTGCACAGAGCCCGACACAGGGCTTGAACCCACGAACCGTGAGCTCATGACCTGAACTGAAGTCAGATGCTTAACTGGACTGAGCCACCCAGGCACCCCTGCACTGGAAGCTTCTGGACCCAAGGTCCCCCAGAGCCCCGCAGGGGCAGGCAGGCAGCAAGGGCTGGGTGGGGTGCAGGAGCCACCCACACCCACTCAGAGCTCCCCAACAAGGTCCTGCAGGAGCAGCTGTCCCCTTCCCCAGTCCCTGTCTCAGAGTCAGACCGGAAGCTGGGGGAGGACAGAAGTCAGGGAATGGCTCTGTGCCCCATTTACTACTTGAGCCACTTTGGTCAAGGTCCTTCCCCTGTCTGAGCCTCATGTTCCCTCACTTGTGTAATAGGGATGAAAGCAGCACCGAGTCACAGGGAGTTTGGGAGGATCAATTGAGATAATCCACGGAGGCCCCGAGAACATTCCTCAGCAGAGGGGGAGATTGAACGGATGGGCTTTGGAGAGGGAAGGAGCCAGGGAGGTTTATGATCTATCAAGTCCAGCGGCGGACCCTTGACTTTTCATCTATAGCCAGTCTGCTTGGGGCGGGGGGCCCTGGTAAACAGCAGGCAGCAGCCCCGAGACTGGGTGCCTGGGACCCAGGAGGAAGCCAGAGGGAGGGTACCAGGGGTGGCGCTAGGGTGTGGGCACCGAGGGGCAAAAGGTCAGAAGGGAAATTGTTCACCACCAGGAAGCCCCACCATTCAGGCAGTCCCCCGCTGTGCCCTGGGTTCGAGGATAACTTCCTCTCGGCACCCACCATGGAACCCTTCATGGGTTCAACATTCACAGAGAGATGTACCTACTGTGTGTCTGGCTCCTTCCAAAAAAACACCCAAAAAAACCCCCGCAGGATCAGGGTCTGCATCTTGCCCTCCAGAGCAGTCATGTGAGCTACTGCCGGAGTGATCCCTCGGGCCAGTGGCCCCGGGAGCTGGACCGGGAGGCCACAGGCTCAGGTTCAAGTCCCAGCTTGGACCTAGAGAAGCCCTGTAACCCTGGATAAGTTGCATCTACTGAGAGAATAAGTCTCTTCTCTGTGTGCCTGGCACACAGGAGGCACTCCGATGTCCCTACTCTCAGCTAGTTCTGGGGTCACCTCCTCTGAGAAGCCCTCTGGGCCTCAGGAGCCAACACTGAGCTCCAGAAGCCTTCTGCATTTTTCACTGCACTGTAAAGATCATCAACTCTGCCAGACTGGCCAGTCCTTAAAAGCAATGGGGGCAGCTGGTCCGCGGCAGCCAGCACAGATGAACTGAGATGTAGGATTCAGGCATACAATCCTAGTTACTAAAATTCCCCTGCTGGTGGTGTTCTCCTGAATGCCTTCGCACGTGTGTGCCCTCATTTTCAGTAGACAGTGTGTTGTTACGCCCCCATGCCACACTGGGGGAAACTGACACACAGCGGGGAGATGGCTTGTGTAGCAAATACACACATGGCATCTATGATTTATACACAATGTTACTTTTCCTCAGAATCCTTGTTCTCAAAGTGTGGCCCGTGGACCAGCAATATCAGCATCACCTGAGAACTTGTACGGAATGCAGATTATGGGGCTCATTCTCCATCAGCTGAATCAGAAACTCAAGGGGGGTGCAAAGCGATCTGGGTTTCAGCAAGTCCTGCAGGGGATTCTGACGCAAGCCAAAATTCAAAAACCACTGCCTTGCAATAACCCTGCAAAGTCACTATCATTATCCCCATTTTACAAGTAGGGTAATTGCAGCAAAGCAAAGGCAATTGGTCCAGCACCACAGCTGACATTAGGGTACCAGGGTTCCAGTCCAGACAGATTGGCCCCAGAAATGTGCTCTTGGAGACCACCAACGACGTGGAATCAGAATCAAAAGTTAAGATCAGCAATATTTGGCCATTTAGTATTAACTCCGTACTGAACGCCTGCTGTGTGCTAGGCTCTGGGACCTCGCTTTCACTATTGGCTAGTCTAGGAGAGGGATTGGGGTTAAGAATCACCGAGGAGAAAGGTATCTGCGTGTCGCAGCCAAAAGGCAGGGCTGGGGAGGCAGGCTCCACGACCCCTTTGTTTTTTTATTTTATTAAAAAAAATTTTTTTACATTTATTTATTATTGAGAGACAGAGCACGAATGGGGGAGGGGTAGTGAGAGAGGGAGACACAGAATCTGAAGCAGGCTCCAGGTTCCGAGCTGTCAGCACAGAGCCCGACGCAGGACTAGAACTCACGACCCGGTGAGATCATGACCTGAGCGGAAGTCGACGCCCAACCGACTGAGCCACCCAGGCGCCCCTCTGCGGCCCCTTTAAAAGGCGGGGCCCGAGGAACGGAACAACGGAGCCAGAGTGCGCGGCGCGGCCGGGAGGGTAAAAACGCTACACCCGGAAGTGTTTCGGGCGTGCGGGAGCCGCGCCGCCGGAGGCCTCGCCGCTATGGGCCGCAACAAGAAGAAGAAACGAGATGGCGACGACCGGCGGCCGCGGCTCGTTCTCAGCTTCGACGAAGAGAAGCGGCGGTGAGTGCCAAGGCCGGAGCGGATCTCCTTCGGGCCACCGGCCAAGGCCACGGCCTGGCCCAGGAGGCTTACGCTCACGCCGAGGTCCTTTCCGGCCCCGCCCTCTGGGCGTGGCCGCGGCTCCTCTTCGACACCACCCCCCACTGCGGAATGGAAGCCGCCGCTGGCGGCCCCCAGCCTGGGGAATGGAATTGCCCGCTCCGCCCCCTCGGCTTACTTTGCACCTCGTTCGAGCTGGGTGCGCTTTGGTGGGGAGGGGGGTCCGGAGAGGGGGAGGGGCAGGAGACTGGGGGCTCGTGGCTGTGCCTTCGACCTCCCTAGCTCAGCCCCGCGGCCCCGCACGCGGTAAACTCAGCTGTTGTTGATAAATGACGAGTGAATGAGAGGAAAGTGGCTCAAGTTCATTTATTCACTCGTCAGACGCGTACTGAGCTCCTTCGGTGTGCGCGCCAGATCGCAGGACCCCTGAGCCTCAGCGGCCGGTCCCTCAGATGTCATCCATTCAGAGTGCCACTGTGGCATATGGTAGTGGGTCAGCGAAAAGCCGAGGGTGGGTCCCGGAACGCTTGGGGATGGTGCAGCCAGCACTAGAGAGATGAGAAGGAGCCAAGAGCAGGTAGGGGAGGGAAATGCTGGGGCATCGTCAGGAGACGCAGGGTGGCACCAGACCAGGTAGGCACCACCCTACAGGTGGGTCCAGGGGGCAGGTGTCCTGGGGGAATGGGATGCCTCTTTGGTTCAAAGTTCGCAGACGCCTGGATGAGCGTGGCCCTAAAAGCCTCGCTAGATGTGGCTTAATCCTTACCTGGCTAATGGAATCTCGCAGTATAGAAGGCCCTGTTGCTGGAAGCCCAGAACCTTGGAGGATAGTGGGTGGAAAGAGACAGCATCTCCCTCTTTTTCCTTTTTCTTTTTTAATTTTTAAAATGTTTTTATTTTATTTTTGAGAGAGAAGAGAGAGAGACAGCGTGAGCAGGGAGGGTCAGAGAGAGAGGAAGATACAGAACCTGAAGCAGGCTCCAGGCTCTGAGCTAGCTGTCAGTACAGAGCCTGATGCGGGGCTCGAACCCACAAACCGTGAGATCATGACCTGAGCCGAAGTCGGAAGCTCAACCGACTGAGCCATTCAGGCGCCCCTCCCTCTTTTTCCTAAACTTATACTCTGTGTGACCCTTGGCAAGTAACCTAGCCTCTCCGTGCCTCAGCATCTCCATCTGTAAAATGGGGATTGATACCTACTACACAGGTTGTTGTGAGGAATCCATGAGTTAAGCCGTGTTCATTTTGGGGGCGGTGCAGTAGTCATGACTTTTCTGTCCCTGGAGCTTGCCTTTCCTTGTGTCCCCTCCTGACTCTCCCTCGCCCCTTTCCTGTAGGGAGTACCTGACTGGCTTCCATAAGCGGAAGGTAGAGCGGAAGAAGGCAGCCATTGAGGAGATCAAGCATCGGCTCAAGGAGGAGCAGAAGAAGCTCCGGGAGGAGGTGAAGGGGAGAGGCTGGAGGGAGGAGGGAGCCACCCAGAGAGCTAGGGAGACAGAGGATGCATGTGCATATGAAAAATCTGACTCCCAAGGGATTTACAGCCTTGAATGGCCTTAATAGGGGCATCCGCGGGAATGAGGGGAGGTGTGGGCAGGCGTGGGGAGCAGGTTGTACAGGTAGAATCATCGTGAGCCCAGCCAGGTCTGCAGAAGGTTTAGGATCGAATCTCCTAGTGTCTCATTCTGAGCCGTGCGTGGTCTCACTCACCCTGGAGGTGAGCAGTGCCCTTGCCTGGGCTTGGCCGGAGCGGCCAGACTCACTGTGTTCCCTTCTCTTTTGGTCTCAGCGCCATCAGGAGTACCTGAAGATGCTGGCAGAGAGAGAGGAGGCCCTGGGTGAGTCCCAGCTTTGCCCTGACCTGGAGAATAGCTCACAGGCCTTTATCCCTTGGTGGGTGAAAGGGGGAGAGGTGTGGGAGCTGCACAGAGGCTAACTTCCCCAGCTCTGGGCGTCTTGGTGGTGACCTGGGGGCCAGGCGTGGTGTTCAGGAATGTGTAAATGTGAGTGGATCAGGGACAAGAAGGACAGACCTATTGGTAAAGTGATTCCGGAGCAGAGAGCCCCGTTTCGAAGGCCTAGAGGGATTAGGGATAGAGGTGACGGGCAGCAGCAGCTGCCGCTGGGGTCACACTGGGTCTAAGGTCCCCCTGGAGCATCAAGGGAGGAGTTGGATCACGTACATTTGTCCCCACACCAGGCTCTGGAGCTGGTGACTTCCTGGACACTCTCCAAAGGAGAGGCGGAGGCTGCTGGGCTCCAGGGCTGGGGCGGGGTGGGGGGGGGTGTTGGAATCTGGTCACTCGTGCTGTGAGGCTAAGACCTGCTTCTGCACCCGCCTTGCACAGAGGAGGCAGACGAGCTGGACAGGTTGGTGACAGCAAAGACTGAGTCAGTGCAGTACGACCATCCTAACCACACAGTCACCGTGACCACCATCAGTGACCTGGACCTCTCGGGGGCCCGGCTGCTTGGACTGCCCCCTCCTGAGGTGGGTGTGACTTGCAGCCCCAGGAGGGAAGGAGCCCCGGTGCAGACCAGCTTGTCGGGGCTGTTGAGTGCCGGCCCTTG
The DNA here is from genome assembly GCA_017311185.1 of Proteles cristata cristata. Lineage (NCBI taxonomy): Eukaryota > Metazoa > Chordata > Mammalia > Carnivora > Hyaenidae > Proteles > Proteles cristata. Next base: position 919,607 of record JAESUZ010002068.1, on the reverse strand, counting down.
TTACGGGGAGGGGTTCTGGTGCGCAGGGCGTCTCCCTGCCGGGTGAGGACACAGGGTGCAGACATAGTCCCTGACTCGGGCTTGCAGAAGCCGGGCCATGACTGAGCCACCGTGGGAGCGTGGGCTAGCGTCTCCCTCGCCATTTCCTTTCTTCCCTAGTATGTTAGGGGGCTTTCCGACGATAGCGCCCAGCTCGTGGGCTTGCTGTGCATATATAGGCGGTTAACCCAAACAGAGGACCCAAAATTGCTGTTTTATCGGGGTCCCTCCATTGCATGATAGCAGGAAGAACAGGTCACAGCCCTGCGTGCAAAGGGGGAGTTGTCCGGCTCCGAGCTGGGAGGTGGTAGCAGATTGCCACCAACAGTTTAAAAAAAAAAAAAAGGATCCACCTTTTAAAAGCAGTCAGTGGGCCTCGACTCCTGGCCTCCAGAGCTGCCACTGAAGGGCAGCCTGAAAACGCTGCTTTTGGGAGAAGCGGTAGTGCGATGTGGTTCCGAGTACGATGGCGGTGTGACAGGCTGCCCCACCTGGGGCGGGGGGAGGCATCCACTGCCAGTGGCGGCGAAGGGAGAGGCTCCGGAAGCGACCGGGAAATGAAACGCGGGCAGAAAGGCCTAAGCTGTTCCCAAGGAAACACGAGTGAAAACATTAAAAAAAAAGGAAAGTGAACGGAACGTCATTGAAGATATGTCAGTGAGCCGCCCAGTTCAGTATCACCCGTGACAGGTTCGTGTCTGGTTAAATGGACGGCTGTTTGATGGACGTCCCAGTAGGTGTGCAGTTAACGAGGCAAACCACGCTTTGTGCCACGGAGTCAAATGTCCTTAAGTCCTGAGCTGCCGCCTTATCCCCCTGCTTAGTGATCTCACCCTCACCTTCTGTTTTGTGCCCATTCTTCTGCACACACACACACACACCCCCCCGGCCCGGCCTCAGTTTACCGTGAACGGTCAGACACACACAGGGGAGACACCTCGGACAATGGGGATGAGGCCCCGAAACACAGCTCTTCCCTGTGTGATCCCTGCATTGGGGGTGCACATGGCTCTGCCCCATCCCCCCCGCGGCCTTCTCCGGGCCCCAAGCCAGCCCTCGAGGCAGCGGGCTGTGCCCTCACGTGACAGCCGTGACTGCTCTGAGCCAGGCCTCCTGACCTGCTGCTCTGTGTGACCGTCCTTGTCCTGTGTTCTCCAGCAAGCGGCTGGGCGCGGGTCCGAGGAAGAGGTGTCCTCCACGGAGAAGCCGACCACAGCCTTGCCCAGGAAGTCCAGGGACCCCCTCCTGTCCCAGAGGTGAGCCCTGGCCCATCACCCCCCTCCCCCGGCCACTGCTCCCTCATGGCTGACCGTGGTGACCATGCCTGTGGAGCCACCTCTCGCTGGACTGTGGCGGGTGGCACGGGGCAGCTGTGGGGCCTGGAGCCGCCACTCGGCTCTCCCTGTTGAGGGGGCCTCAGTCCCTTCTTCCTCCCCCGTCCCCCAGCCCCACTCCCCGAGAATGGCCAGCCCTGGGTGCCTTCGGTGCCTGGGGTAAGGGCCGTTTCATGAGCCGAGGAACTGGCGGGCCCTCTGGGGGCAGCGCAGGCCGCCTTTGGCACGGTTGTGGTCCCCCCGGCACACCAGGCCCGTCCTGACGCCCTCCGTGAGCCCGGCACGTCCTCAGTCGCCCCCCAGCCCAGCCTTCCAGCCGTGCCCCACTCCCCAGCCTCACCGGCCTCGCACCCTCCCCCAGGATCTCCGCTCTCACGGCTTCGCTGCACGCGCACAGCCGCAGAAGGCACAAGAGCAAAAAGAAGCCCCCCCGCCAGGCCCAGGACTCCACCAAGAAGCCTCCGAGCGCCACTCGGACGAGCAAGACCCAGCGCCGCCGGCTGACGGGCAAAGCCCGGCACAGCGGAGAGTGAGTGCCGTGAACCGGGCCGCCTGGGCTGTCGGGCGCCATCCCATCTCTACCTGGCCGGCCCAGGAGCCCGCACCGGGGTGGTGACTCTGCGTCCCCGGGGCTGGGAGGCCCGGTTCTCTCTGGCCTCCGGGCTTGGACCCCAGGAGGGGGCAGGTGGCCGAGAGCTGGCTTCCCTCAGGAGGGCCCTTTGGAGCCGAGTCCAGGACATCTTCCTGCTAAGCCCTCCTCGGATTTGTGAGACCCGGGCCCCCAAGGTCAGCTTGGCCCTGATCCCCGTGCCGCACGCCCAGGCCGGGCTTCTGAGGGCGAGGAACCTGTCAGGGGAGTGGGTCCCTCCTCATCGCCCAGCAGTTTTCCCTGTGGGCGTGGAAACGGAGCCTTAGGGCTGGGCGCCCGTGACCTGGGATTCCAGCTTAACAGAGGCTGGAACCCGGGCTCGTCCTGCTGCTCCGAGAAGCCGGCTGCCCCGGGCGGGTGTCCTTTCCTGGCTGAGACCTCGGTCTGGCCCTTCCCCTTGCCCTCATTGGTCTCCTCAGCTGAAATCGAAGTGGTGGAAGCAGATGAGTCCCAGAGCGCTCCCCACCCCCACTGTGGGCTTCCTCTCCAGGCCTTTAGTGGTTCCTGGGGAGGCAACGACAGAGGCGTCATTAACCCTTTGTAAAGAAAATGTATGTCTCCTCACCTGAAAGTGCCACCGCCGCCATTCCAAGCCCCCCCGGCCGGTGTTCTGTGGGCCTGCCAGGTGTTCACGCTCTTTACCTGCGGCCTCAGAACGCCAGCCGTGTCCCTTCCTTGTCCCGGCTTGGGGGTGGCCCGCCGGAGTGCCTGGCCCCTGGCCGAGCAGGTGGGATCCTGCCTGCAGCAGGTAGAAGGACCGGGAGACAGCCAGAGCGCCCGTGCGGGAGCACCGCGACCCATCACCGCCCTCTGCCGCTCCCTGGTTCCTGGGATTGCGGGGCAGAGCGCGGGAATCCGCCTGGGCCCTGGTTAGGGGAGCTGTGCAGGGTGGAGTAAGATGGGCCCTCAGCCCCGGCAAAGCTGGGGACCAGTGACAGAGGGACAAGGGAACGGGAGCGCAGCCGCAAGTCCCACCTGGCCCCGGGGTGGGGGAGGCTTTGGCCGTAGGGAGAGCTGAGGTCCCAAGCAGCCTCTCCTCCCGTTCACCCCACGGAGTTCACCCCACGGAGGACTGCCGTTGGGCAGGAACAGGGGCGCTGTTAGGGGGTGGCTGGGGGTGACGCGCTCTCCCGTGTCCCCGTCAGCACCCACTATGCGGTGCGTGTCTGCAGGCCACACCTGGACGTGGGAACTGAAGCTCTGGGCTTATGGCTGGGAGGCCCTGTGGCCTGGGGCTTCAGATCCTTCCACCTCGGCCTCCCTGCCCTTGGGGGTGGGGTGACCCGCTCCCTCCTGCGCAGAGGGTGGGCCCGTCGCAAGCTCTCTAGGTGGTTCTAGTGCTGCAGCGGGAGCCTGGCCCTCACAGGCCCCCCCGGGAGCAGGGCACATCCTAGGGACCAGCACACAGCAGGGTTTGGGTTCGAATCCTGGCTCGGCCACCTGGCCTCTGTGTGTGCACTTCGCTGTGCCAAGCTCTCTGGGTCTGTCCCCAAGTGTGAGACAACAAGAGACCTACCTCTCAGGGCCACCCTGGGGCCGAAAGGAGCTGCTTCCCCCAGCACCTGCAGTGTGCCTGGGCTGCCGCTGTCCGCGGAGACATCTGAGCCAGGTCTCGTCTCCCGTCCCCAGAGCCCCTGCGTCACCAGCCACTCGCGTCTACGATTTGTGCTGTCCCCACGTATTAAATTCCCGCCTGCTCTCTCCTGTGTGTGCCATCGGTCCTTCCAGCAGGCCACGGAAACTGAGTCAGCCGTTTGCCCATCTTGGGATCAGAACCCTCTGGAGAACTGGGCTTTTCTCTGTGGAGCCCCTCCTGGCTCCACACCTGAACCCTTTCCTCCTGTGGGCCTCCCGGGCTTGGGGCTTCTGGGAGCTTTGTAAAGAAGGATTGGGATTTAGCTTCATAGAATAGGAAACCAAATTTAAAAATAAATGGCTTGTTTCAGAGGAGCTTAGCAGGGAGGTAACCGGGCTGGAGCTGGGGGGCTGGGGTGGCAGGCTTTTTAGCCTTTTCTTTCATGCTGTTTTCAACACCTGGCTTCCACCTCAGGGTCCACTATGGCTGCTGGAGCGTCAGCCATCAAACCTGTCTTTCAGCCAGCACATGGGAGGATGGGTTGAAGAACATGCCTGTCCCTACTTTTAAGAACTTCTGACCTTGGTCCCGCAGAAGGCAAAGACCTGGGGAAGGAGGAAGAGGGCGCTCTCGGCTGCAGGGAAGGCCCGGGATTATGGTCCATTCTGGAGACCCACGTTCCCAAATAAGACTTGAGGACTGTGCTGCGAAGGGGAGGGTCGGTATTGGGGTACATGCAGCGGAGTCTCCCACAGGAGCTGAAAGTGCAGGGAAGGGCGGTCAGGAGGGGGTCTGGCCATCTGGAACTAAAGCCACAGCAGACGTTTGCTTTTCTGTTCCCCGGTGACTGCGCTGGGCTCCCCGATGCTGGGTCAGGCCTGTGCTGGTAGGAACCAGGCCACCCGCTCAGCAGGGGACAGACTCGACAGTGTTTTGGGGCGGTTGAACCCTCCCTGGGGTGGGTCGGGGGACGAGTGGGCAGGGCTGGTGGAGCCACATGCCAAGGCTGGCGACCACAGAGGAGAGGGTTCCGTGCTAGGGAAACCTCTGCCTTTGTCCTCTCCAAAGTCCCCTGGAGCCTCAGCGGCTCAGAGCCCCCAGCTTGGACTGTTGACCACAGGACTCTGGCAGAGGCTGCGCGGTTCGTTCTGAGCTCCAGATGTCACTGCCTGTTCCGCTGAGTGGGGCCGGCACGACAGCAACACCTGCTGCTTCCAGATGTTGTGGGTGCCCTTTAGAAGTTCACAGGCTCCTCACAGCCTCTCTTGCCCTGTCTTTGAGCCACCTCCTCAGGGGAGCCTTCCATGACTGCTCCTCCAACCCCCGGGAACCGGTCCTTTCTCCACGCTGGGCTTCGACACTGTGTTTCCTTCTTTGAAACACTGAGTGCATTGTAACCTGGTTGGGTCTGTCCCCTGCAAGCTGACCCTGAGCCTCCGAAGTGAGAAGCTGTGTCATTCAGCAATTGCTATGTTTCTACTCCTGGCCCAGGGCCCCTCTCACTATGGGTCCTCAACCAATCGTGGCTGAATTACAGGGGACCCGATTCCCCCCCCCCCGCAGGTGCTCCCAGTAACTCAAAATAATCGGTTCTAGAATTTTCTTGGCCCTAGTGAGCCACGTTTGCCTGTCTGCAACCTGTTTTTCCCTCCTTCCCATCACCACAGGCATCTCTCCTGGGCCCCCGATGAAACCTTCACCATCCAATGAACTTCGCCCTCTCCCTTCCACCCTAGTCAGCAGGATCGCCAAATAACGAGCAAAACCAAAAGCAGATGGGAGAGTAATTTATCAAGCGCTTCCCATGTGCCACACCAGCTACGGCATTAAGTCGCAACAGCACTGTGAGCGGGTATTAGCCCCATTTGACAGGTGAGAAAACTGAGTCTCCAGAAGCATAATGGCAGAAGTTACCTGTCATAGCTAATAACTCACAGTCCTTACATCCCTCCGGGGGGCAGACACAGGGATGTCCGTGTGGAGGTCAGAGGTTCAACAAAGTATTAGAGGACAGACATCCTTACGTGCCCAGAGGGGCCCAAAGCGGAGAGAGGAGGTGAGCCTTGACGTGAATCTTGAAGGACGGTTTGGGTCGGCCAGGCAGCTGTGGGAGGGGATGAGCGGGCAGGCCCGGCGCCCTGGTGAGCCAAGGTGGGGGGCGGTCAGAGGAAAAGCAGCTGCAGAGGCTCCCTCCCCGGAGCTCAGATCCTGAAGGGACTCAAATACTGAGCTAAAGGGTCTGGATCTTTAATTTGCGGGCACTGGGAACCCCTGAGGGGGGGTTGGGGGTGGCACGGGAAAGTCAGGGTCGGTGATTTTTAGAGAGATCCTCCCCCAGTGGCAGGGTGGGTGGTGGACCAGAAGTACCGGAGTCTCCAGGACCCTGGTGTCGTTCGTTATTCCGTGAGAGGCAGGGGGGCCCTCCTCTCATGCAGGTGTCCACTCACCCCCCACCCCAAGCACTTACTGGGCGCTAAGAAGTCCCGGCCACTGGGGGTGCCCTAGGAGCAGGAGAGGGTGGTCCCTGCCCGCCATCGACTCACAGCCCATATGCTGTAGCTGTGGGGACCGAGTGGAGAAGACTGGAGGACAGATGATATGAGTAGCATTTATTGAGCACTCACTGTATACCAGCCACTCTTTACCTGGTTTCACTCACTAAGCTCTCACAGGAACCCCATTAAGCCCATTTTGCAGTCGAGGCACACTGAGGTGGCACCCTCAGGAAGTAAGCCACACCCTTGATGCAGACATGAATACTGACCCATCGACTGAACAAGCCAAGTCTTCCCTTCCAGGGGTGCACTCACATGGTCCATGATGTGAAAGACACCCTAGGAGCCATTGAGTCTTGCATTAGATCCCTGCTCAGCACAGTGAGCCCCTTCCTCAAGGCCGGAGAAGCAGGGAGGGCTTCCTGGAGGGGGTGCTATTTAAACTATCACTGAGGGAATAAATAATCTGTGAGGGGCACCTGGGTGGCTCCAGTGATTGAACGTCCAACTTCGGCCCAGGTCATGATCTCATGGTTCCTGAGTTTGAGCCCCACATCAGGCTTTCTGCTGTCAGGACAGAACCCCTTTGGATCCTCCGTCCCCCTCTCTGCCCCTCCCACACTTGTTCTCTCTCTCAAAATAAATAAACTTAAAAAAAAAAGAAAAACCTATCTGTGATTTACCACTTCAGAAACACTGCATATTAGCTTGGTGTGACTCACAGCGAATTTAGAAACAATTTGACTTACAGAAACAATTTGACTTATACTTGGTGTCTCTTCAGATCCTAGAAGTCTTTTGCCCTTTACTGAAAATCTCTGTGGAAAGGAACACATCTGAGTGTTTACCCAATTTTTTTGAGCCAAAACCAAAACCAAAACAATTTGACCTAGCCATATTTTAAGACGTTAAGATTTCATGCAGAAGTTCAGGTTTCTGGCTTTTTCAGGAAATGTAAGCCTGGCTGCAATTAAAAAAAAAAAAAAAAGTGGGGGGGGATCCTCCTGGGTGGCTCAGTCGGTTAAGCCTCTGACTTCAGCTCAGGTCGTGATCTCGTGGTCCGTGAGTTCGAGTCTCACGTCAGGCTCTGTGCTGACAGCTCAGAGCGTGGAGCCTGCTTTGGATTCTGTGTCTCCTTCTCTCTCTGCCCCTCCCCTGCTCGCTCGCTTTCTCTCTCTCAAAAAGAAATAAACGTTTAAAAATATTAATTAAAAAAAAAAAAGTAAGCCTGGCTGTCCTGGATTGCCATTTCCCCAGGGGTGGCCACGGGCTGCAGTCATCCCTGATGACCCCGTTACAGACTGGAGCCTTCCTGCTTCCGCACCCTACCAGGCCACGCCCCCTGCCTCTCTACCTCGCCTGCCCGGAGCACATGATGCTCCAAGGTGGGGATGACCATTCCCCCAGGACTGTGAGGAAGCCCGGGGTCGGAGGGGTGGAGCGGGCCCCCCAGACCTCTGGGAGAGCGTATCGCAGCCCCTGGGAACCACATGAGCAAAGACAGAGATAAGCAGGCACGGACTCTCCTGGGAGCAGAAAGGGGGATGCGAGGCTGGCATAGAATGGTGACAACAGTGACGAGCGCTGTCCTGGCTGCCATTGAGCCCTTAACCCTGAGCCATCCGAGCCATCCCACAGGACTCTGGGACTGGGTTTTTTAGACCAGGCTCTGTCATCAAGCAGATGAGTGGCTTTGGGCAACTTGCTTAACCCCCTGAAGCCTTGAGTTTCACTCCTGTGAAACGGGGATGGTGACAGCTGCCCCGCTCATCACCGGGAGACGTTGGGAGAAAACCCACGGTATATGCAGACAGCCTTGCCCCCTAGGGAAAAGGAGGGGCTGTTATTACATGATCAAAAGCCCCGCTTTGGGTCTCCCTCTTAGAGCCACTGTCTCCTCCAAGAGGGGGTTTCTTCCAAGAGCTCCCCCGGGCTCCCTGACCCCCTCCTCCTGCCTCCTGTCCAGTCGTCTCTCCTTCAGGACCCCGGCTTCTGCCCACCTGCCTACCATCCTCTCCTGCCCTCCAGGGGCCCAGCCAGGCGGCTCCAGAGCCAAGGCGAGCACTCAGGACCAGCCCGCCCTGCCCCAGGACTCTTCCCTTCCTCCCTCCCTCTCTACTCCAGCCTCCACACTGAGTCCCCTCAGCCAGCCTGTCCTTCCCCAGGGCCTGCAGGCTCGCTCTCTCTTCTCCAGGCCTTTGTTCAGACAGCACACCTCAGCGAGGCTTCCCCTGACCACCTTATTTCAAATGCAATGCCCTCCCCACACCAGCCATTTCCACACCACCCCCCCCTTCCTGGCTTCATTTTTCTCCTTAGCACCTCTCCCTAGCCTACATCCTGCATATTTATTTATGGAGTGCTTATTTATCTTGTTTGGAGTCTGTTGGTCTCCACTGGAATGTAAAGCAGCAAGAAAGCAGGAGACTCAATCTTTTGTTTCCTTAAGTATTTCATGAATTGAATGGTCAGGAGTGTCACACCTGAGTTAGCTCCAGGTTTTACTGTTTGGTGGGGGACAGGGGCTAAAGAGCCGGGGCCCTGCCCTGAGCTTCAAACTCAAACCGAATGTCTTTTTTTTTTTTCAAACCAAATGTCTAACCCACCCCAGGCTCAGAGTGGTCAAGCAACTTTCTCAAGATCACACAGCCAAGAGTCGCTAGCATCAGATACTGAGCACTGGTCTCCCTACTCCCTGTTTTGCTCACAGTAATTGGGATGGAGCTGAGAGCTCATTATCCTTGTTTTTTTTTTTTATTTTTAAATGTTTTATTTATTCTGAGAGAGAAAGAGAGAGACAGCATGAGCAGGGGAGGGTCAGAGAGAGAGAGATACAGAATCTGAAGCAGGTTCCAAGCTCTGAGCTAGTATCAGCACAGAGCCTGATGTGGGGCTCGAACCCACGAACCGTGAGATCATGACCTGAAGCTGAACTCAGATGCTTAACCGACTGAGCCACCCAGGCGCCCCATCATTATCCTTGTTACTAAACTGTGTTTTCACCCATTCCGTCCTGGGCCAGGATGACCTGTTCAGGGACTATGTCTTCCTCTGGTCGCTGAGCTTCTCATCTCAGAAGGAGGCACATTTTATTCATGTTACCGTCTCCCCAGTGCCCTGCACAGATACATGTGAATGTCCGAGTGAATTAGTGAATGAAGATGCTTGTGGTGCTAGAGGAGTCAGACGCATCAGGGTTTTAGCCTTGGCTCTGCCTCTTACTAGCCATGTGACACTGGCGAGTTAATTGTCCTTAGTTGCTGTGAAACGAGGATCTTGGTACTTACCTCTTTGGGTTACCGTGTCCTAATGAATGTAAAGATTTTGGAATAGGAGGTGGCACATAGTGCAGAAGAAATATTAGCTTAAAAAGCAGGGACGATTAAAAGAAAAAAAGAGAGTTGTGCATTTCATTTCATCCCCACAGGTCCTACTCCTCTCCCCATTTTACAGATAAGAAAACTGAGGCCCAGAGAATTTAAGTGTCTAGCCCAACATCTGGGCTAAGACCAGCCTAGGGAACTGTAGAGCGAATGCATCTCCGGGAAAGAGGTCAGAGGAGCCAGACCCGCCAGCACTAGCCCTCGGATGGGCCCCCTGGGAACCCAGACCCAGCAGCTCAGGCTAGACGTGCAGCCGGTCCCGCGCTCCGAGGCTTCTGGGCCCCGCCCGCTTCCGCCCCGCCCCTTGCCCTCAGGTTGTCCAATCGCACAGCCTTTATGTAAATGAGGCGCCTAGAGAGAGCCTATGCGAGAGCCGCAGAGGAGTGGTCTTCGTCCTCCTCCCGGGCAACGTTCTGATTCATTGTTAAAATAGGAGCCGTGACCCCGGCATCCCACCGTGGCACCTCCCGTGCGTGGAAACCCGAGCCGAGGTCAGTGGGACTGCGCTGCGGAGGGGAGCGGGGAGCGGAGGCTGGTGGGGTAAGGCAGAGGGGCGAGGCACACGGAGAGGGACTCGCTGACCCGCGGGAGAGGTCCCGGAGTCCATTCTCCGGGTGGGGCAGGAGTGTCCTCTGAAGGCTTCCCATTGTTACAGTCACACCTAATGTGCATTTTTGAGGACTCTGCCAGTGGGGTGGGAATAAGGAGGCGGAGGACGCGGGAGCCGGGAGGGGCACATGGAATAGAGCCCCCGTCCGCCCCCAGGAAAATGAGCGGCGTATTCCTTCTCAGGCGATGCTCCTTTACATGGGCAGACCCGGAAAGACCCGCCCAAGTTGGGCGGGACCGGTTCGCGCCCCCTCCACCCATGGTGCAAGGGACGTCTCGCGGAGATGATGGCCCAGGAAGGATCGAGGGGGCAAGTGGGTACCCCCCTCCAAAACACACATACACTCCGGGCTCTGCCACCTCCCCAGGTCTGATGGTGGAGAAGCCTGGAACCTTCGCCCTGGCTGCCCCAGGGGAGGATGTGAAATTCCGCAGCTCTCGGCTGAGATTGGCAACGATGGCCTTATCCCCCGATGGGTTTTGGATGAAACTCGCCAGGTGAGCACAGGTGTGTGGGCAGGGGACCTGGGGGCATCCAAGGTGCTTGGGGTTTGGGGATATGGGTTTCTCCTCTGCCCCACTCTCCTCCTGGGGCTCCCTGTGAGTGAGGAAGGGATCTTCGGGTCACTCTTTTGTTGGGGCATCCCCCCTCCCACTCCCAGGGCGTGGCATTGGAGCTCTCAGTGGCCTCCCCTCGACGACAGGAGAGCCCTGGGAGAGCCCTGTGCTCCAGTCAGAACCCCAGTTCAGCCCCTGGGACTTAAAACAAGGTATGGACCCTCGGTAACTCTTAGTTGCCTTGTCTTAAATTGGCCTCAGCTTTATCTGCAACGTAGGAGAACTGTGAGAAAAGGTTCACTCCAACTTTGGGGTGCATCGAATCCCCTAAGAAACTTTTTAAAAATGCTCAACCCCAGGCCTCACATCTCCAGGAGTTTCTGACTGGGTGGATCTGGGCAGGCAACTGAGAATTTACATTCTTTAAGTAAGCTCTATGCCCAGCACAGGGCTCAAACTCATAACCCAGAGATCAGGAGTCACGTGCTCTGCTTGATTGAGCCAGCCAGGCGCCCCGAGAATATGCATTTTATGAGCAGCTTGGCTGAGTCTAATGCAGGGTCGTTAGACAGACTTTGAGCAATGCTGCGGTAATGACTAGAAATCACGTGTCACATGCTTGGCAGAGGGCCTGGTACTTAGTAGGTGCTTTACGAGTGTTTGTTGAGTGAATAAATGAATGGATAAATGGATGATAACCTTATTTCCTCGGTCCTTGTCTCTCTAGGGGCAGCTGAGGCTGGGTTCCAGGTGGTCCACCAGCCAATCAGCTGGTCCTTGCCTGACCCCCTTTCTTCCCACCATTGGATCACAAGAGCCGCCGTGGCCTGACTCACCCAATATGGAGGGGGTGGCTGGGACTGTCCCCTGTGTGCACTTTGAGGCCAACGTGCTCACCCAGAGTTGCTGTCAAAACTGTTTCCGCCCCGAGGAGGCGCACAGAGCAAGGCACCAGGTAAGCCAGCTTTCCTGAACGGTCGCAGTGGCTTGGGATGGGGACGGTCCCTGGCTGGGCCACTTGCCTGTGGCCAGACACTGGCCTCCCTCCTGGGCAGAACTCAATTCTGCCGTCTGTACGATGAGGGGCTGGGGCCATGTTGCGATTCCCAAATGTGAGTCATTCTCCGCCCGCTTTTTTGTTTTTTTTCTGCCACAGCCTCATGTCACCTAGTACTTACTTTATTGCTCTTTAAATAAACACTCTTTTAAACTTTATATTGAAACACAACTTTATATCATCACTAGGAATAGAAAACTAAGATCACTAGGAATAGAAAACTAAGATCATACCCTTTATATAGAAGGTGAAAAAGGAAGAACGAAAAAAGAAATCAGAAATGTCCTTAAATTCTAACCAGAGAGTCGTGTCGGCTGACGGCTCAGAGCCTGACTCTCGCTGTCTCTCCGTTAGAAAGGGAGACTGGCGCGCGTTAGGGAGACATGAAAGGTACCCCGGCACCCGCTGGAGACTCTCCTTGAAGGTGTTGAAGGAGCGAAAGGGGATGTGTGTTTTCTCACTTGGCGATCCGTGTTTACGTGCCGCTACACGTAAACCCAGAGCCCCGGGAGAAGCAGAGGACCCGTGAATCTCCATGGATCCCTCCAGCCTTGACCCCCCCCCCATTGGCACCATCATCCCCAGAGGGTTCTGAGCCTGGCAGCCGGTTCTATGCAGGATGTCAGGCTCCACGGGGTGGCCAATATAAGGGAGTTGCCATTCAGCTTTCGAAGCAGGGAAGCCAGGATTCCAAACCTAGGTTTGCCCTTTACCTGCTGTGTGCCCTGCGGCCACGTACCCTCTCTGGCTCCGCTCTTCTGATGGGTAAAGTGGGGCAACAGAGCTTTCCTGCTCGGGGCACCTGACACTATTTAGCCCAAGTCACATGTGGTTGGTTAATTCAATACACACTAGTTTCCTCTCTCCCTCCCTCCCTCCCGACCTGAAAAGTAAATCTGGAAGATTCTTTTCTCTCTGTCCTGACACGGCCAGTAACAGCTCTCTGGCCTCTGCCCCAAGTTTAGGGAACATGCCCGAAAGCCCCGTGGGTCTGTCTCCGATGCACCTGCCCTTTCCCAGTTGGTGGGGAGATAGCAAGCGTGAAACAGGAAGAGAACCTTGGATGCAGACAGGTCTGCATTCGAGAGTCAGTCCACCCACTTCTGGACTGAGACCTGGGGCCGGCCCGCGTGTTCACATGGTTCACACCAAACAGGTGCTCAAAAGTGCCAGGCATTGTGCTACCCGAGAATACGCAGAAGTGGCTTCAGGTCCCAGGGCAGCCCTCCCCCTGAAGCTTACTGTAGCTCCCCTAGGAGCCTGGGTGCTGGATGCCTTCGTGCTCTGCTCTTAGCAGGGCTTTTCACAGGCTGAGAGGTGGGGGAGGGGTTATCCTGGGAAATCACACGGGCCAGCAGGTCAAGGCCAGGGTCTACAGGGAGGGAGGTGGCAGGGTCCTGCTGTCTGCCAGGCATACACGTCCCTTTCAATGTATTTATTCCTTTTTTTTTTTTTTGAAATCTTTACTTATTTCAATAACCTCTGCATCCCATGTGGGGCTCGAACTCACGACCCCAAGAACAGAAGTCACATGATTCTCTGACTGAGCCAGCCAGGCGCCCCTCAGTGTATTTATTCCTAAATGCATTTAATATTCTGTTGATTTACCACGAATGAAATTCTATTTAATGTTTTTACATTACTTATTAGATGTAAGATGTACAGCCCAGGCCCTGTGCTCAGCCCTTTACAGGTATTAACCCATTTAATTCCCATGACACTCTAGGAGGTGGGTGCTCTTCTCACCCCAGTTTGGTAGATGAGAAACCCAGGCTCAGAGAGGGAAGCCGCCATGCTGAGGTCACCCAGCTGGGAAGTGGAGGTGCCAGGATTGAGCTTGATGTCTGCCTGAGGCCAGAGCCCATGCTGACCCGCCAGGCGGGAAATCAGAACCAGGGACTGGCTCCTGGGCCGGCTCGTGGGGACAGCGGGTACTGTCCGGGGCTGGGGGTGAAAGCAGGGGGGAGGCGCCGTGACAGGCTGGGCCTGACCCCGCGAACAGCTCCCTCCTCATTCATGTGGCGAGGTCCCCAGGGCGGCCAAGGCGCCAGGCTGGGCTGTGGATCTGACACCTCCCGCTGCTGAGTTCTGATCAGAATCTGGCTCCGGGGCAGGGGGGGCGCGAAACTGAACCCAGATGGGCCTCCTCTGGCTTGGACGGCCTGGCAGACACGCTGGCCCCCCTCCCTGGCCCTGCCCAGGGCCTGCGAGCAGCTTTCTTGGACCCCAGGGCAGGCTGTGCCCACCCTGGTCTGTGGCTGGGCTGCGGCCTTGGCCCGCGGCCCTGAGCTGCGGGGTCCCCGGGGAGCCCGTGCCTGGGCCCCCGCCCTGCCCGGCTCTCAGGTGAGCAGGCGTGGATCGGGTTCCTGCGGTTTCATGTCCCGCATTGTTCTCGGCCGGGCCCCGGCTTATGAAAGAGTAATGAGGGGCCCCTGCTCACGGCCGGCCCCTCTAAGGTTTCGCTGCCTCGGCCGCCGCCACCACCACGGGCCCAGAGTCGGGGCCTGGGAGGGTGGCAGCGTGGGGGCCCGAGCCGGAGCCCCCCGGGGACGAGGGTGCTGACAGCCGCCAGCCGCCACCGCGGAGCCTGCCGCCCAGGTAACCTGAGAGGAGGCGGGGTGCAGGGTGCTGTGGCCGCTGTCTCCCACCACCAGGGAGGGCCCGCCACCCCGGGGAAGGTGGGGAGGAATGGGGGGGCCTTCCCGGAGGTGAGAGGCCGTTCCCCCCTGGTGAGCCCAGCGCCAGCCTTCGCAGGTGTGGCCCTGCTGAGGGCGGGGGAGGGAGAGAAGGGCCTTGGGCTCAGGGCCCCACCCCCACCCCTGGGGCCTGGACCCTGCCCCCCCCCCCCCGCCCCCTACCCCTCCTTTAGTCCCCCTGCAAATCTCTCCTTCCTCCAAGGTCTTACTCAGACCATTGCCTTCACTCTCCAGGCCTCCTCCTCACCCTCCCCTCCGTCCTTGGTTTCCAGCTGCAGAAGACCCCCCCCCATCCGTTTGTGTCCTTTTGTTTAGCTCACACCCTTAGGCACCCACACGTCCGCGTGTAGCAACACGCATGTAGTAATGAACTTACACGCCTCGAAGCAAACGGAGGCATTAGTGTGCCCCCTCCCCGGACTTGCATCCGCTCGCACGTGTGCTCACGCGCACCCACACAGGCTTTTCTACAAACACATACCTGCACACACATGCCCGCGGCACTCACGCCCTGCATCTCTGCCAGCCCCCGGCTGGGGTCCCCAGGGGCGCTTCCGGCCTGACGGACAGCTCTCCTTGAGAAGCCCGAGATCCCAGCAGGCGATGCTTGGATCAGTGGGGGGAGGGGCTGCGCAGGGGGAGGGGAACCCCCACGTGGGCCAGGCGCTGCCTCCTCTCTCCACCTCTGCCCCAGGAGCTGGGGAGCCCTCCAAGTGCCGAGGTGCCTTACTACGAGCTGCCACGCCGCCCCCCTGCCTCTCAGGGGCCTCTCAGTTCCTCGACCGCCGGCTGCCAGTCCGTGCCGGGCCTGGGCCTTGGGCCGGGGCCAGAGAGGTGGGTAGAGCCCCAGGCTTGGGGAGGGGCTCCCTAGGGGAGGCTGCCCTCGCCCACCCCTCCCTGAACCCCTTCACGGTGGCAGGATCTGTGTCTGCTGGTTGCCGGCATGGGTCATCCGGTCAGTCCACACGGCCTGGGGATGGGCGGGAGGTGGGCTCTTTCATTCCTCGGGCCTGGGCTCGGTTGGCTCTGGGGAATGGAACAGCATTGCATCTACCCTGCAGCAGGCACGACCGCTCACATTTCCTGGTGCCCTTTGCACAGCTTTAAAAGATTAAACAGTCTCAGCTCCGGGTGGGGGGCGGGGGGCCCCCGTGACCACCCACCAACCTGACAGTGCACTGCTCCCAGCTCTGGGATTCCCTCCACACCCCTCCACCCCCAGGCCTGAGCTGAAGTCTTTCTTTGAGGCCACAGTGCCTTGGGATGTCATGGTCGAGGGTCCAGAAACCTGGGCTCCAGCTTCAATTCTGTCCCTGATGGGCTGTGGGAGCTTGGGCACGTTTTCCCCCTCCTCAATGCCTCAATGTCCCTGTTTAAAAAATGAGAGGAAGTGAAGCAAATTGGCCTTGCCCGGGAACATGCATTCCTCACAGGTAGGTGTTACTTAAAAAACAAAACGACGGCAGCTCTGCCATCAAATGTGTTTCAGAAGGTCTGGGATAAACCGATTTGAATATCTTTCTTGCAAGACTTGCCAGCACCGTGAGTTTGCTAGCAGGCCTTGGGCTTTTGGGTCGGGGAGGTAGGAGGAGCGTGTTGTGTGTCCCGGGCTCCTTCCACCGCAGACGTCTGTTTTCACGGCCGTTACCCCTTTCCATCTTACAGGTCAGACTGTGGGGGACCCTTTGCGGGTACTGCCGTTTGGAAGCCCACCTGGGCCCGCGGCTGTCCTGACGGGCTTCCTATAGCAGGGCTCTACCTTCCACTCCCTCCCACGGTGATCAGACCGGTGGCCCTGTTTCTACCCCTGGAGCCTCGCTACCCCCCGAAGCTCCCCTTCAGCCCAGTACAGTTCTGTCTTCTCAGTTTTGCTGAGCTTGGGGACACCTCCATCTGCCTCCAGTGATAGAGACTAGGCGCTGGGGCCACATGCATGGTTCACAATGCTGCTATAGCCCTTCCTAGCTCTGTGACCTCGGCCCGGCCCTTGACCTCTCTGAGCCTCAGTGTTTTCATCTGCAAAATGGGTATCATCACGCACATTTCAAAGGGAGGCCGTTGTAGCTAGAAGAGGCGGTCTGTGCGATCCGTGCGAAGAGCTCAGCACAGAGAGCCCTCGGCGTTAGCTTCCTCCTTTGCTCTAACCAGAGGCCTGTGTGTATCTGGGTGAGGGTATGGCTCTCTAATTCCCCTGACTTTGGGGGGGGGAAGAAGTCATAGGTCTGTCTCTCTTCTCCCAGGGGCCCGTCAGCAGGGTCCTCCGCCGAGGGCCCCACAGCCGCCCCCGGGAGCGGGAGCTGGGAACAGGAGGCAGTGCCCTATCTGGAGGGTCTGGCCTCCTCCCTGTGCAGCAGCCTCGACGAAGGCCCCGCCTCCGGCACCAGCACCAGCCCTGACCGCAGCACCCCCGATGACCCCAGCGACCCGTCCTCCCTGGTGAGCTGGGGATGGAAGGCCGGGGGGACAAGATCACCCCTCTGTGCCGTCCTTGGGGTCCCACCCACACCTCCAGACAGGGGCTGAGGCTCTCGTGCCAGGGAGCCAGGTCAAAGTCATCTGGAGACACAGCCAGCTGGACCAGCCACCCGGAAGGGGAGGGGTCTCTGCGATGCGGGCCCAGGGCGCTGGGGGCCTGGCTGAGAAAAGACAGAAGGAGATTCAGTTATCAACACCCGGGTCTGCCCGCCAAAACCTCTCCGGTCACAGAGGGCCCGGATGTTGGGCATGCTGTCCAGACAAGGACGGGACTGGTCCTGGTGCCTGTCCTGGTCACACACCAATGAGCTCCGTGACCAGCCCTGGCATAGGTCTCTGAGGGACAGAGGAAAGGCAGCAGGCTGGGGGGCCCAGGGAAGGGCTGGGAAGCTCCCCACTCAAAGGGCTGTCACAGGCCATCTGTGAGACCTCCAAGGAGAACTGATGGGATGGCAGGTGTGGGCTCAAGAAGGCTCACCTCCCCCTCTGAGGCGGAGACTTCGATGGCCCCATTTTGCGGCAAGAAAACTGAGGCTTGGAGAAGGGAAGCAACTTGCCTAAGGCTATGTATCTGGGGAGAGGATGGCTTCGAACTCACTTCTCTCTGGGCCCTGGGAGTGCCTCTGGGGACTGCCTTGTTGCAATGACTCCAGCTGCCCAGGGTTCAAGTCCCCTCCCACCTAAACTGTTTCCCAGCCGTGTGACTTTGGGCGAAGTTCTTAGCTCCAAGGTAGATGCCTGCCTCAAGGGCTGATTGCAGATTAGCTAAATTCGTGCCTTAATGAGCCCAGCACAGTGCGGGCCATACAGCAGGGGCCCTTTCAATGCCAGTGCCTTTCCCTTCCTTCTACCCATCTCATGCTGGGAGCACAGGCCCCAGAGGCTCCAAATATGCCTTCTCCCTGCTTTCCCGGCAGAACTGGGACACTGTTGAAAAGCAGGAAGAGGCTCCCAGCGGGGACGAGCTCACCGTGATGATCCCGAGGAAACCCCAGGAGGGGCCGCGAGCTGACAGTGCCCGAAGGGCTCCATCTCTCCTCACCCGGGCCCCTGCGGGAGGAGATACCGGAGGCCGGAGAAAGGAAGGTGAGTCCTTCTAAGCCAGGTTGGTCCCAGTGACCACAGGCGTGGTGATGGGCTGGGGCCTGGCCAGATCTCACTGGCCATCTGGGTCCCCCGGCACCACTTACTTTGGTGGCCCAAGTAATAATAGTGACAGTTCCCATGTAATTGAGGAGCGGCCACGGTGTACCATACTACCTGCTTTATTTTTATTATTATTATTTTTTAATGTTTACTTAGTTTTGAGAGAGACAGAGTGCGAGCAGGGGAGGGGCAGAGAGAGAGGGAGACACAGAATCTGAAGTGGGCTCCAGGCTCTGAGCTGTCAGCATAGAGCCCGATGCAGGGCTCGAACCCACAAACCGCAGGATCATGCCCTGTGCTGAAGTCGGACGTTTAATGGACTGAGCCACCCAGGCTCCCCCCATGCTACATTCTTTAAATACATCATCTCACGACTAGTTGGTTAGGATCAAGTTGCAATTGACAGAAACTGGCTGCACATAAATGGAATGACTCACAGAAGTAAAAAAGTTTAGGGGTTTTCGACTTCAGGCACAGCTGGATCCAGGTGTTCAAATACTATCAGAAATCTGGTATCTGCTGTGTTTCCTTCTGCGCTGGTTTTATTCTCACCTAGACCTGCCCCTCCCCCACCCCACCCCCATTGTGGCATGATGAGCAATATCAGTACCAGGCTGTATCCTACCTGCACATTGGCTCCCTTGGAAAAGGACACACAGTCTTCCCATAGATGTTGCTGAAGTCCCAGGAAGGACTCCCTCTGGGACCCACCATGAGTCATGTGCCCAAGCTGGTGACCAGGCATGGGGTCAGACCCCTGTGCACATGTCATGGCCTAAGAGCAGGGGAGGAAATTGCCCAGAGGAAATCAGGGCGAAGTTGTTCGCAGAGAAAAGGAAAAGGCTACAAATCTTGTGTTTTCCCAATTTCAATCTTTCTTTCTTTAAAAATAATTTTTTAAAAATGTTTATTTATTTTTGAGAGACAGAGTGTGAGTGGGGGAGAGGCAGAGAGATAGGAAGACACAGAATCTGAAACAGGCTCCAGACTCTGAGCTAGCTGTCGGCACAGAGCCCGACGTGGGGCTCGAACCCACGAACTGTAAGATCATGACCTGAGCCGAAGTCGGCCGCTTAACTGACTGAGCCACCCAGGTACCCCTGGAGCCAGCTTTAAAAAACCTGAATCAGGTCTCGTCATCACCTACTCCCACTGCCGGGCCCTGTCAGCACCCAGGATAAGGTGCCTGAGAAGAAGTGATCTTACAGGGAACACAGGGGCCCAGATACGTCCTGGAATGTGAGTGGCCTGAGAGGCAAAATGGGATTTTGTCCTAAATACCTGCTCTCTCGCTTCTAACACAAGGGCCAGTGGAGTGAGGGAACCCTCACTGTGTCACCTGCCTGGTTGAAGACAGTCACCACTGTCCACCTGGTGGCAGGCTCCCAAACTGCAGGCAGCGCCCCCTCCCCCCTCCCCCCCCCAGGCCCAGGAGGAATTATCCAACTCCCAGCAGGCTGAGGGACAGGACATGGTGCCCGGGGCCATCTGTAGAGCTTGGCTCGTGGGTGCACGAGCGGGGCTGCAGGAGGGAAGTCAGATCATGAGTGGGCCAGTCTGAAAGGGATTCTTGAGATGGGCGGACAGGGGAAGAAGCTGGCGATGACCCGGCTGTGAGGCACGGAGAGGAGTGGCAAAGGCCATTTCAGCCAGTGCCCGGGCACAGAGGCGGTGCTCAGAGCTGGAGGGCGGTGGCACAGCATCATTGAGCCCCTCTGCTGTGCTTAGCGCTTTTCCTAAGCCCGGGAGACACAATGGAAAATGAGAAGGCAAGGCCCCTCCCCAAATGGAATGGGGAGGCCAGTGAGGGGGGGACAGTGGGGGCGGCCAGAGCCTTTGCTAGCCAGGGGAAGGAAGCCCCTGGATTTTATTCCAAATGCAGTTGGGAGCCCCTGATGTTTTTCCAGTCTTTTATTCTGGGATCATTTTTAAAACATGTTTAGTTATTTTTGAGAGAGAGTGCACACAAGCAGGGGAGGGACAGAGAAGGAAAGAGACACAGAATCTAAAGCAGGCACTGAGCCATCAGCACAGAGCCCGATGCAAGGCTCAAACTCACGAGTCATGAGATCATGACCTGAGCCGAAGTTGGACACTTAACTCACTGAGCCACCCAGGTGCCCTTGAGATAACTTTAAATTTATAGGAGAGTTGCAAAATGTACAGTTTCCACTATACCCCTTGCCTGACTCCCCTAATTTGACATCATCCATAGCCTTAATATGGTTATCAGAATGTAGAAATTAACATTGGTAATTAACAGAATGTAGAAATTAACATTGGTAAACTACTGTCTAAACTGCAGAATCCTTTATTTGGATTTGCCTGTTTTTCCACTCATGTCCCTCTGTGGTCCTACCATCCCATCCGGGACCCACCCTGCACTCAGTCTCCATGTCTCCCCGTCTCCTTCAGTCTGGTAGCTTTTTAGTCCCTCCTTGTACACAGGGGGGATCTAGTTAGGCTTGCTTTTGGAAAGGATCTCCCTGAATGGGGCGATGAGCTGGGGGCCCACAGCGCATGTGTCCGGAGCTATTGCGAACACCCGGGCTCGGGATGAGGGTGGCTGGGTGGGGGAGGTGAGGAGGCTGATAAGAGAAGCAGGCTGACACAGAGCTGGAGCGCCACGGGGCATTGGTGCATCAGGCAATGACGAATAATTTAAGTGCTGCTCTGTGTGTGCTTCTGGTTCCTTGCTTGTGCTGGAAATTCAGACTCCAGTGACGGCAGCTCAGAAAGTTTGGAAGAGGTAGAGCTTTCCAAGATTGGAAGAGAGGGAATTTTTTTTTTAAATATTTTTATTTATTTCTAGGAGAGAGAGAGAGACAGCGTGATCAGGGGAGGGTCAGAGAGAGAGGGAAACACAGACTCCGAAACAGGCTCCAGGCTCTGAGCTGGCAGACAGCACAGAGCCCGACGCGGGGCTCGAACCCACGAACCGCGAGATCATGACCTAAGCGAAAGTCGGACGCTTAACCGACTAAGCCACCCAGGCGCCCCTGGAAGAGAGGGAATCTTAAGCATGGCCTTGAATGAAAGTAGTTGTTGCTCCTTCAAGAGCAGGGACACACACAGAGCTGGTGGCCACCCCGTGCTGGGTGACCAAAGGATGAGGGGGCTGGTGGGTGACACCAGGGTCATGGCGGCTGCTTCATGGGGATGGGAGTTGTGAAGGAGTCCCCACTTAGAGCAGTTACATGAGTCTGTTAGACTGGGGCTGTTTATACAGTAATGTGTATATAAATCACCTGGGAATCTTATTAAAATGTAGATTTGATGCAGCATGCCCAGGATGGGGGGAAGGGGACCCCGAGATTCTTCATTTCTAGCAAACTCCCAGGTGACGCTAATGTTGCAAGTTCACAAAAGGCTAGCCCATCCTCATGGCAGCTCCGACAGGAGCTTCTGGGGCAGGAGCCTCTCTGGGTATAAGGAATGGGAGCTTTCTAGAACTATCACAGTGAAAGAGGCTCATTAGAAGAGATGGGGGGGTTCTCAGAGCCCAACTGCAGAAGTAGAACAGGGAAAGGGAAGTTGCTAGGTGGCTGTGGCTGGACCCGCCTCTCCTTCTCTGGGGTTACACAGGCTGTTGCCAAAATGGCTCTCTATGAATTTGTCCATGTGCCCTTCCAGCCCTGAAGCCTACCTCCCATTGACTGAGTTAAGGCTGGGTTTCAATTTCACATCCCAGCTTCAGCTTGAGAGAGGCCGCTAAGCCCCATCCAGTCTGCCTTATTCACAGGGGTGGAGTCTTTCGGTATGGACAGTGGGTCCTCTAAGAAGGGGCTGTGGGCTCTGCCTTCATCGTCTCCTCTCGGGGCGCCTGGGTGGCTCAGTCGATTAAGTGTCTGACTTTGGCTCAGATCGTGATCTCGTGGTTGGTGAGTTCGAGCCCCGCGTCGGGCTCTGTGCTGACAGCTCGGAGCCTGGAGCCTGTTTTGGATTCTGTGTCTCCCTCTCTTTCCGCTCCTTCCCTGCTCATGCTCGTCTCTCTCTCAAAAATAAATAAACATTAAAAAAAATCATCTCTCTCCAGACATCTGCGGTGGGAACCGAAGTGCTGGACAGCACTGGGCCAAGCTCCGGGGAGAGAGTGGAAACTTCTTGGAACGGCACCGCTCGGCGCTAACCCAGGCTTCCTGTGCAGCACCACAGAGTGGACCTCGAAGTGCCACCCCCCAGGCTTCCTCTGTCCATCGTTCTGCCCAAAGGGACGTTACCCAGGCTACTTCCGCACAGCTTGATACGCCCCGAGCCTCCTCTCCCCAACAAACCACCCAACGGGACAGCCTCAGGACCTCTCTCACACAGCAGCCGCCCCCCAGAGCATCCTCTCCCTCAAGAATTGCCCGACGGGATAACCCCAGAACCTCTTCCACCCAACGAACCAATCCTCAAGGTTCCTCTCCCACCAGAGCCACCCAACAAGACAACTCTAGAACTTCTACCCAACAGGACATCCCTCAGGCTTCTTTTCCTACATGTACTCCCCAACGGGACACCCCCAGGACATCCTGTTCCCAGCGGGACACCCCCAGAGCCTCCTCTCCCAACAGAATGACCCAACGGGACACCCCCAGGTCATCCTGTACCCAACGGGACACCCCCAGAACCTCCTCTCCTAACAGAACGACCCGATGGGACAACCCTAGGTCATCCTGTGCCCAACGGGACACCCCTAGAGCCTCTTCTCCCAACAGAACAACCCAACGGGACACCCCCAGGACATCCTGTACCCAACGGGACACCCCCAGAGCCTCTTCTCCCAACAGAACGACCCAACGGGACACCCCCAGGACATCCTGTACCCAACGGGACACCCCCAGAGCCTCTTCTCCCAACAGAACGACCCAACGGGACACCCCCAGGACATCCTGTACCCAACGGGACACCCCAGAGCCTCTTCTCCCAACAGAACGACCCAACGGGACACCCCAGGACATCCTATACCCAACGGGACACCCCCAGAGCCTCCTCTCCCAACAGAATGACCCAACGGGACACCCCTAGAGCCTCTTCTCCCAACAGAACGACCCAACGAGACACCCCCAGAGCCTCCTCTCCCAACAGAATGACCCAACGGGACAACCCCAGGTCATCCTGTGCCCAACGGGACACCCCCAGAGCCTCTTCTACCCAAAGGGACAACCTCAGAACCTCTTGTACTCAACGGGACCACCTGCAACCTTCCGCCCGGCAGGACAACCCTGGGACTTCCTCCCCTCGATGCTTCACCCAGCGGAACAATCCCAGGAATGCTTCTCCCCATCGTACTAACAAAGACATTCCCTGGGCCTCCTTTCCCCTCCGCCCAACCCAGAGTGAAGGCCCCCGAATCTCTTCCCCGTCTCGCTCCAAGCAAAGTGAGGTTCCCTGGGCCTCCATTGCCCTTCGGCCAACCCAAGGGGACAGGTCTCAGACCTCCTCTCCCAGCAGGCCAGCTCAGCGTGACCCACCCCTGTCCTCTGAATCTACCCAGCACAACCCACCATCCCGGGCCACTTCCTCTTCCCATAACCCCGGCCACCACGGTTCCCCCCGGACTTCTTCACCGCTGTACCCTGCTACCCGCGGGGCCCCCCACACCTCTTCTGAGCCCTCCCAGCCTCCGTGTTCTGTGTGTATCGGGCATCGGGATGCCCCTCGAGCTTCTTCGCCTCCTCGCTATTTGCAGCATGATCCCTTCCCCTTCTTCCCAGACCCCCACACATCTGAGAGTGAATCGCCCCACCACACCCCCCCTTATATACCTCCAGCTGTGTGCATTGGACACCGGGATGCCCCCCAGGCCTCTTCACCCCCCCGCCACACCCAGTTTGATCCCTTTCCCTTCCTCCCAGACACATCCGATGCTGAGGCTCAGTCCCCCCAGCATGATCCGCCTCAGTTCCCCCCGCCTGTGTGTATTGGGTACCGTGACGCCCCCCGGGCCTCCTCCCCGCCGCGCCAGGCCCCAGAGCCCTCCCTCCTGTTCCAGGATCTCCCCAGGGCCAGCACTGAGAGCCTTGTCCCCTCCACAGACTCTCTGCACGAGCCCCCCCACATCCCCACCCCTGTGTGCATTGGGCACCGAGATGCACCCGCCTTCTCGTCCCCACCACGTCAGGCCCCTGAGCCGTCCCTTTTCTTCCAGGATCCCCCGGGGACTAGTATGGAGAGCCTGCCCCCCTCCACTGACTCTCTGCATGGCTCCCCAGTGCCGCCTCCCCACGTGTGCATCGGACACCGGGATGCACCTCGAGCCTCCTCCCCACCCCGCCACCCACCCAGTGACCTAGCGCTCCTGGCCTCCTCACCCCCGCCAACTGGCAGCTCCGGGGGCTCCCGGGGCTCCGCGGCCCCTGGGGAGACCAGGCACAACTTGGAGAGGGAGGAGTACACCATGCTGGCCGACCTGCCCCCGCCCAGGAGACTGGCGCAAAGGGAGCCAGGGCCCCAGTGCAGCAACGGGGGCCGAACCCGCAGCCCCGGCCGCGCAGAGGTGGAGCGCCTCTTCGGACAAGAGCGCAGGTGAGCTCAGGGCGGGGTCAGCCCCGGGGGCTGGGGAGGAGGCTCGGCAACAGGACAGGTGGAGGGGGTCACAGGCTTGGGTTGGCAGATGGAAAGAGTTCAGACTGCCCCCCACCCCGCCACTTACTGGCTGTGTGACCTTGGGCGAGTCATTTCATCTCTGTTTATGGAGGATTTTTTTGTTTGTTTGTTTTTTTGTTTTGACAACCAAGTGTAGCAAGCAATGACCTGGGTCAGGCGGGCGGGGTTCAAATCCACTCCCCAACCTATATGACCTGGTAAAGTGATTTAACCTACTTTAGCCTCAGTTTCCTCATCTGTAAAATGGGGAGAACATTAGTACGTTAATTTAAATAAGATTGGGTTTTTTAAAAATGTTTTTATTTATTGTTGAGAGAGAGACAGAGAGAGACAGAGGGTGAGCAGGGGAGGGGAAGACAGAGAGGGAGACGCAGAATCTGAAGCAGGCTCCAAACTCTGAGCTGTCAGCACAGAGCCTGATGTGGGTCTTGAACCCATGAATGCGAGATCCTGACCTGAGATGCAGTCAGACGCTTAACTGACTGAGCCACCCAGGCGCTCCTCATCTAAATAAGGTTTAACTCTCAAACCCTTTGTTTGATCCAGAATCATAGGTTTATTTTATTTTTTCCTTCTTCCATGAGGGAGGAGAAAGTACCCATGGTCCTTTTCTGCTTTAACAGGAAACTTATGGGTCCCCATGCATTTGAGAAACAGAGATGTCAATTTAAAACGAATGGCCAGAGCCACCTATTTTAAATGAGAGGACACGCAGAATTACACATTTTTTAGAAGTTAAATGTCGCTTTCCTGGGATGTGGTGACAAGGCCTGAGGTCCAGGAATTCTGCGACTGTCCTCTGCCAGAGAGCTGCACCGGCGGTTTATGACCCACAGCGTCCTTTGCCACAGCTGCGCAGAAGGGAAACATCCCCCCACCCCCTCCACCTGGCTGAGATTTCTTTCTCCGAGCAGTTCCAGAGCAGCTCCAGCCTCCGAGTGTTCAAGGATCAGGGCTGGAATTCCATTAGTTAAGGTCAAGAGAACAAAAAGTAGGTCTGGGAGTCTCAGAAGTTACAGTGTATAATTCAGTGAATTACAGTGTATTTCCTAAGCTTGGGTTGTGTGCCGCCACGTACCACCCAATTTTAGAAGCTTTCCGTCACCCTGGGAGCAGGTAATAGTTTGCATTCCAGAATGCCTTTGTTTTCCTTTAGGCAATATTCTCTCTTAGATTTGAATCTGCTTGAGAAACCTTATCTCTTATTCCTCAAATTTCCTTTTCTAGTAAGTTTTACCCATTTAGTATCCAGGTGACGACCCTTGGGGTCCCCAGCTTTAGTGTACTTCTCTCCTCGGCCTTTTTCTAAAAACACATTTAAAATTTTTTAGAGCAGTTTTTGGGGTGCCTGAATGGCTCAGTTGGTTAAGCGGCTGACTTCGGCTCAGGGCATGATCTCATAGTTCGTGGGTTCGAGCCTCCCATCAGGCTCTGTGCTAACAGCTAGCTCAGAGCCTGGAGCCTATATCAGATTCTGTATCTCCCTCTCTCTCTGACCCTCCCCTGCTCACGCTGGCTCTCTTTCTCTCTCTCTCTCTCAACAATAAATAAAACATTAAAAAATTTTTTTTAAATAGAGCAGTTTTTTTTTTTTAAGCTTATTTTTGAGAGAGAAACAGAGAGTGCGCGGGGGAGGGGCAGAGAGCGAGGGAGAGAATCCCAAGCAGGCTCCGCACTGTCAGCTGTGGGGCTCCAACTCACAAACCATGAGATCATGACCTGAGCCGAAACCAAGAGTCGGCTGCTTAAGCAACTGAGCCACCCAGGCTCCCCCTAGGGCAGTTTTAAGATCATAGCAGATTTGAGTGGAAAGTACAGAGATTTCCCATTCAGCCCCTGCTCCCACACATGCATAACCTCCTGGACTATCGGCAACCCCCCCACCAGAGTGAAACATTTGTTAGAAACCATGAACTTGCACCGATACGCCGTTAGCACCCAAAGCCCATAGTTTACATTAGGGTTCACTTTTCATGATGAATATTCTATGGGTTTGGACAAACGTATAATAGCATGTATCCACCACTGTGATATCACACAGAGTAGCTTAACTGCCCTAAAACTCCCCTTTGGCTTTGGTCTTCTTCTGATTACTATTTTTGGTCCAATATCATTTTGCATACCTGTGATTTTATCTGATAACTCAGCAGGGACACTAAGGTCCTTAAACCAAAGTTAAAGTTCCTTCTTTTTTTTTTTTTTCTTACAGGGATAACTTTGAGACAGACAAAAGGGTTTATAGTAGAAGTCAGGAAGACGTTTATACTTTTGTTACCCTTCAGTTATTTTTACACAGATACTTCTGTTCCTTTTATTTTGCTCTCTTTGAAGTCGTTTACCTTTTTAAAGCGTTATTGCAGCACAATTGGTAGATAAAAATTGCATATATTTACTATATACATTTTGGGGAAGTAGACTATTTACTTTTTAATCAACGTTTTAGAACTCTACTGAGTAATTAGATTTTTTTTTCCTCTTGTATGGTGCTTTTTCCAAATAGAAAAGCATTTATCCTCTGGAGATGAAACTTTAAACCCCATTCGAATACCTGTAAGGGACAGACTGAAATTTATGAGTAGGTGGCAATAGAGCCCTACCTTTATTTTCTCCGATGTGCTCATTCAACATGTATTTATTGAGCATCTATTCTGTCCAAGCATTGTCTAGCCGAGCCTAGACAATTTCCCTTAAAAGGCTATCACATGTTATTCTACATCTTTTTCCACGTCATCTGGCACTGGCTTAAAAAACAACAACAAAAAAGCTATCACATTAAAGCATGACAAGTTTTGGCTTGATATCTTCATCCTCCCTTTCCCAGATGGAATCCCTTATCTGAGCATCATATAAGTGTTCTGTAATCTCTTGAATTCAAAACAGAGTCTTCATGGAATTTGCTAGACTTGACGGCTCTTGTCCTTTAATACTGTCTGGAAATGAATGGAGTAGAGCCCATCCAAGCTTTCAGAGGAGACCTGTTTCCTTTACTCCCTTGGTGCTGCCACGCACTGAGGAACAGGTGGCCCAAGGGGACGCTGTTGCTTCAGCATCACAAAGGCTGGTTCTCTGTTGGCTTCTCAGAATCTTCTAGAGTCCTTTCCTCCTATCTCTCAACTCACGTGGGGGGACCCTTCTCAGAAGGGCTGATCGTTGAGCAAACTGGAGTTTATTTGGCGCACGCACTTGAGAAAGCGCCCATTTGCCTGTCGATCCTGCCCTGGGCTGTTTTTCTGCTGTTCACCTCCCCAACCCAGTCACGTTTCGGGCTTTCGCGCCACGCAGCTTCCAGCTCCTGGTTCAGTGGAAACTCACTCCAAGGCCTCAGATCTCACAGAGCAAGGAACTCCCCTTGCCTCAAATAGATTAAAAACGGAAGCTGATCAGGCAGCCCTCAAACTCAGAAACACTTACTCCAGATAAGAGACCTTTGGTTTTCTGTGAGTCTCCTGCTAAGAATTGCTACAAACTCAACTGACCTTATGGGTCTGAGTCTAATGACATTGGAAAAACCATAAGGCAACAACAAATGCCAAATTCATATATATATATATATATATATTTTTTTTCCCCCCCTACTCTCCAAAGCGTCCGTGGAGTTTCCACGTAGTTCCCAAGCAGGAGGTAGGCTGAAGGCAGAGCCTAGGTCTGGCTGAGCAGAGATCCCTCCTCCTTCCCTTTTGGCTGGCTCGGTTGAGACTTGGCACCAAGTAGTCTTTTTTAGGTTTCTTTCAGTTCAGTTCAGCCGTTAGAGACCCGGCTTCCTTTGTCAATTTAGATGAAGTCAGACCTGTTGAAATAAACATCCGCTGGAGTGGTTGGGTCGTTGGTTTTGATGACCTTACATACGGGAGGGGAGAGGTGTGCCCACATTCTGTTCGGTTCCTCCCTCTCGGGTCACGTTAAATATTAACAACCACAGCTACCGATCATTAAGCAAGACGAACTGGAATCAGGGACTTTTTACAGCTTAGAGGCTATCTTTGCTGGATGTGGCAAGAATGCCCGAAGTCCAGGTGTCTTAGAAGTCCCATCTGCATGGACAGTTTCTGTCGGTCTTTCTGGAATTGTAGACGATGTTTTCTTCCTTCTGACCTTACTGAGAGCTCCTTTACTGACAGCTCAGCTGGCCTAGAGGTTCAAGGCTAAGTGCTGGAGCCCTCTTAGTTACGGAGGGGAAAAAAAGACGGGGAAATCCGAAACTCACCATGTAGACAGGACAAGGGCAGAAAGAGTGGGATATGGGGGCCCATTACGTCTGCATCTCCCGCCCCCACCTCGTGGGTTGTGTGGGATAAAGTGGGATGGTCAAGTGCTTGGCACCTGGAACATAGGAAGTGCTCAATAAATGTTTGCTGTCAACGATTGTGTGTGCACAGTGCCTGGTACACAGTAGGTGCTCAATAAATCTTAATTCCCACAAGGACCAGTCTAACCTTTGTCTAGGGGCGGGTAGTGGGCTGCCGGTGGGGTGGTGGTCAGAAACAGGAAGTCCTGAGTGAGGCGAGAGGCAGTCAGGATCAAGGCTAAGCCCCCCACCTGTGCTTACCCCTTTTTCTCACTTCATCACCCCCATGAGGTGGGTAGATTCGAGCGGTGTCAACCATCCTCATTTTTCAGAAGGGGAAACTGAGACCCTGAGAGGAGCATCCCTTACTTAGGGCCCTTCAACAAGCTGGTGGAGGGTCCCTGGATCACCCACATCTCCCACCGCCCTTGGGGGCGGGAGTAGAGGAGCCGGGTTGCTGGGACAGTCCCAAGGGCCCTCAGAGGGGCGGCTGCATTTGCTCATAGGAAGTCCGAGGCGCCGGGGGCCTTCCAAGCCCGGGATGAGGGGCGGTCGCAGCAGCCCAGCCAAGGTCAGAGCCAACTTCTCCGAAGACAGTCCAGCCCTGCCCTCAGCAGGGAGGTGAGCACTGCCAGTCTGTCCCAGGGCCCCTGCACCCCCAAAAGGTGGGCCACCGCCTCTCCCCTCCCCTAGGGGGCAGGCAGGGGGTTCAAGAAGGGAGGTTCTTTATGAAAGGATCAGAGTCCCCATCATGGGTGTCCGGCTTCCCTCCCACCTCCCAAAGAGCCAGCGGCTCTTAGCAAAATTGAGAAGGACCCCAAATTATTCCCTCCAAGAGGGCCCTTCCACAATGGTCCCTTCCTTCATTAGACACCTGCCATCTTGAAAAGTTTTCAGGGAAAGCCCCGGATGCCGCAGGCCGGCTCTAAGGGCTCTCTCTTCCAGGCTGGGGATTTGTATTTTTAAAGAAACTCTTGGAGAGCAGGGTCTCACCCAGTGGAGTGGGGTGCTGGTGGTGGGAATTCTGGCACCTGATAGCCCAGGTTGGAATCAGTATCTTGGGGAGGGGGTGCAGGGGGAGGCCAGGAAAGTAAGCAGCATTTTGAAGATCTCTTTCTGAAAGCGAGGAGACTGGGTGAAAGGGAGACAGTGACACCTCCCAGGGAGGGAAGACTTTGCGGTCTGCTTTCATCCAGGCTGCTGTGAGGCCACAGCCGGCCTCTCCCCAGGCCTGGAGAAGACCAGTTTCCTGTCCTAGAGAGAGAGAGAGATTCTGGTCACGATTCTGGAGCCTCACCCCCTCCTCCCTCCCTCATCCTCAGGTCACCAAGCCCCTTGCGAAGCAGGCAGAACCATCCCGCCGGAGCCAAGCAGAGCCGTCTCATCCCAGGAGCCCCGAGAGGCGGCCTGAAGGGGACCGGAGGCTTCAGGGGTCCTCGCTGCCCCCGAGGACATCAGCACGGACCACTGAGAGGGAGCGGCGGCCCGAGAGATCTCCGGAAAGTGGCCAGGCGGGCCCAAGACAGCCTCTGGGGTGGTGGCCGAGTCAGGAGGCGTCTCCAGGTCCCCAGGGCCCTCACAGGTACCCGGAGAGAGGCCGCGACAGCCACCAGGAGGGCCCGGGCCTGGACAGCTGGCAAGGACTTGGGGAGCCCGGCCGGGGGGTAGCCAGAGCACCAGAGGGAGCTTGGAGGGGGCCTCTCAGAGAGTGTGAGGAGTGCTGGGGGCTGCCGGATGGCCCCCCCCGCCCCAGGGGGCCGTCAGAGGCCTGGGAGGAGCCCCCCTCTGACAGGCCAGCTCAGAGAGGCTGGGGCAGCCTGCAGACGCTGTCCAGTCCTCAGCAGCCATGGAGCCCCCGGCACAACTCAAGGGTGGGCCCCGAGGCACTTAGCACCCCGGGCCGGGGGCCTGAAGAAACATGCCCACACCGCCATAGCCCCGAGCTGCGACCCTACCTCGACTGGAGGGAGCTGGTGGGCCTCCTCGGGGCACTCAGAGAGGGGGCCTGGGCCCGCACGGAGGAGTCGACGCTCGCCTCCCATCTTCCCAGGCTAGACTGGGGGGGCCTCCTGGAGCTGCTGCAAGCCCAGCTGCCCCACCAGGACCCAGCTGGACCCGGGGGTGCCCTGGCCACGGCTTCAGGGCCGGAGGTGGGTTCCCCAGCCACAAGCGGTACCTCGGAGGTGGAGCGACAGGGCCAGCCTGACGGCTGGGTGGAGGCCACCCTAGTCAACGGACAGAAGGCCGGGCTGTGGCCCCAGAGCTCGGCCCAGCCACCCAGCCCTGACTGCATCTCCACCCAGTGGCCAAAGACCAAAGTGACAAGTGGACCGGAGACCTCGACTTTGGCTGGTCCGGGGAGCAGGAGCCCCGCAGAGGGTCCCGGCTTGCCAGAGTGGGAGGTAAGTCAGCCTCCCGTCCAAGGCGCAGCCTGAAAGTCAGCCTCGCGCAGACAAGCATCCTCAGAAAGGCCTCCCTTCGGCTCCCATACACCGTCCAAGGCTCGGTGCTGGTCCTTCCTCCTGACCCAAACTTTCCCAACCACCAAGTGGTGGTAATGACCGGCATTTACTGCATGCTAAGCCCTGGTCTGAATATTTTGTGGGCATTTTCCTCATTCGATTTCCATAGCAGCCTGATGAGAAAGGCAGTGTTTATTTATAGAGAAGGAAATGGATACTCAGGTTAAGCCCCTCAAGATTACACAGCTAGTAAGAGGCTGGGGCCCGGGTGGACCCCAGGTCTGCCACTCAGACCGCCCTGGGGCTTCAAGCAAGGTGCTCTGACCAGGCGCTCTCCCTTCCTGGCTGCACGGTCCTTGGCTTGTATTGGCTCTGATGGCTCTTAGCTGACCCAGGCTGGGACTGCAAGGGGGGGTGGGGGAAGGGCAGAGAGAAAGAGCGGGAGACACAGAATGTGAAGCAGGCTCTGGGCCCTGAGATGTCAGCACAGAGCCCGACATGGGGCTCGAACTCAGGAACGGTGAGAGATCATGACCCGGAGCCGAAGTCGGCCGCTCAACCGACTGAGCGACCCAGGCGCCCCTCCCTGCTGTATTCAAAGTTCCTCAAAGTGCAGGACAGCTTCACTTACCCCTTTCTGGACCCAACAGCTCCTCTCAGGCACAGTAAAGAGGTTGTACAAACGTACAACTCATTGAGCTGAGCGGACTGCTAAGACGGGCTACTCAAATGAGAGCCTACTATGTGCAGGGCCGGGGCTGGGCACAATGTAGGAGCTCATCAAGTCCCTTGCCTGCCTCCTTGGCCCAGGGTCAGGGTCGCAGAGTCAGTGGTAATCTGGTGCTGCCTGGAGCGTCCACATGAAGATGGTGGCCTGGAGGTCAGAGCCAGGCAACCTGGCCTCAGCTCACTGCGAATGCAGCATGTGGTTTGGGCACCCGGCGTCTCTTGCCCTGTCTTACCCTGTAAAATGGGACCAACCTCTTCCCTCATAGGTGCCACTGGGGTGATATGGAGGCTCCTGCTCGTCCATCCAAACAGCCTCACTTCCCTGATGCGCAGCCCAGCGCTGCCTCCCTCCTGGAGGACAGGGGAGGGTTTGCCGGGTCCTGGCTCTGGTGCTTTACATGCTTTGCCATTTATGCCTCAGCCTGATAGAAGGCTTGGCCTTGTCCGGCATTTGCCGGGAGTCACACATGTGTATGTATGAGGAATCAGATCAAAGCTTCAGCTCCAAAGCCCGAGCCTTTAATGGCCATGTTATGAAGCCTCTGAGCCTGGGGCCGTACCGGGGAGCCCCGTCCCCTGTGTTTCCCTGAGGCTTTTATTGATCTACTCCCTAGTCACCTCAATGCCCAGACACGAGAGATGCAGAGATGAGCCAGCTTGGTCCTACCCTCCTGGTCAAAGGAGGGGGGTGGGGGTGGGTTAGGGAGTTTGGAGCTTCCACACGAGAAGTGCTGTCAGGGGGAGGGGGGTTGCTATATCCCAGTGGATGCTGGGACTCTGCAGCCGGGCCTGGTCTACAGGGAAGATACTTCACCTACAGTTGCTCAGCGATGGGGCTCAGGAGTCCCTGGGAACTTAGCGATGGCCACTAGGGAGGGGAGGGATCACCAGGAGCTAAAGGGCATTTCACGAATGACAAAGCAGAGGCATTCACCAGGCTTCCTGGGGCTCTAGTTAGTCACCCTCTATAAAAATCCTTAGCCTGGCTACCTCCTGGGCTTTCTCCCGCCCCGGATTTGCTCCCTACTTTACTGAGCTGGTTGTAGAGCTCAGAGGTGCATCTCCCCACCTTTGCATATGCTGTTCCCATGGCCTAGGTTGCTCTTCCTTTCCTTGTCTCCACCTACCAAACACTTGTTCATTATTCAGGTCTTAGATCAGGTCCCCTGTTCCGAGGTACCTTCCCTGAATGCTCACCCCCCACCCCCCAGGTTGGTAATGTTTCCCTTCTGGGCTTGGTGGTCCTGCCACACTCCATCTCGTCACACTCAGTTGTCATTTCTCCATACGAAAGTTGCCCTGCATGGCGGCAGGGGCAGTGCCTACTTTATCTCTGCACTTCTGGCCCCTGGCCCAGGGCGTGACACACATGAGGAGCTCAGCCAGATGGATGAGTGGTTGGTGAATACATAAAGGCTCGAACACATGCAAGACACAAATGGAGGCTGGGTGGGTTAATGGTTAGAGGATGGATGAATGACGGACTGTGGATGTGTAAATGGATGATGGATAAACAGATAACTATGATAAATGATAAAAAGATGCTAGATGGCAAGTTAGATGGGTGATGGTGGAACAGATAATGGGAGTTTGGGTAGATAATGTTGCTTGATGTGAATGGATAGATGGATGAATATGAGTAGAATATGGATGGATGATGGATGGATGGATGGATGGATGGATGGATGGATGGATGGGTGTTGGCTGGATTGAGAAAGGATACTTGGGTGCAGGATGGATAGACAGACGATGGATGAATAGAGGCTGGATGTATGAGTGGGATAATGGATGTTGGATAGATTAGGGAGCGGATAATGTAAGGTAGATGTTGGACGGTTGGAGGGATAATACATTGATCTATTGATGATGGATGCTAGATGGATGTTGGATGGATAGATGATAAGAAGGTGGGTGCATGAACGGAACCTGGGGAATAACCCGGGCTAAGCTGTGTTCTTTCTTGTCTCCAGTTCCAATCAGAGGAGCCTGAGGAATCAGAACCAAGCAAAGGCCAAGACTCCCTGACCGACCAGAAGCAGGCAGACTCGGTAGTTGGGTCATGGGTGTGGGCACATAGGGAGGTAAAGGGAAGGGAAATCAGGTTGGAGGTGGGCTGAGGTCCTCTGATTAGCTCAAGGGTCATCCAGACCGGGGTTGGCTCTGCCATGGGGTCACCTGTGTGCATGGTAGGGGCTTGAGAAGAGGGGGTCCGGGAGGGGGGCTGGGCAGCTGAACCACCTTCTGGCTTGGGGACCAGGGCAGGTAAATGATCCTGGGGTCAGAAGCCCAGGGCTCTGCTCTTAACTTGCTAGGATGCCCTGAAAAGTCACTCCCCCCTATTTTTTTTTGGGGGGGGGGTGGTAAATGGCAGTTTGACCCTGGTGGTCTCTGAAGGTAAGGTCCTTCTGGTTCTGGAGGGCTGGCCAGGCAGGGAGAAAGGGTAGGATTCCAGAAGCTCGAGCCAGAGAACTGCTGAAGAGGGCCGAGGAGGTGCTACAGTCAGCTGAGCCTGGACGGTCTCCAGGGTCCCTGGGCGGGGAGAGATGTGTGCAGGGGGGAGGCTGGGGCTGCAGCTGGAGCACAGCGCCATGCCCCGCCCCTCCCCACAACCTGCCAAACAGACTGTTCTCATCACCCTCAGTCTCCAGAGAGGTGAGGTCAGAGCTGACAGCCTGAGGCAGGGGGAGGCAGGGAGGAGACAGGCTGCCTGGGGCTATGCTTTTCTCATCCTGCTCTGGGTCCACTCCCTCCTCCAGAAAAGCCTAATGGGGGGCGGAGGGGATCTGCCTGGCAGCCTGGAACCCCTAGTCTGGCCCTGCCTCCAATCAGAGCTGGGGCGGTTCTGCCCGGGCTCTCCTTGCAGATGAGGAAATGAGGGGCAGGAGGGCCATCCCGGGTCACCAGGCAGCGGCTGACCTCTAACAAGAGCCTGGGGACTCAGGACCCCCATCCGGCAGTCCCTGTGCCACCTGACCGTTGCTGCCTGGCTCTGTCCTGACTCGCTGCATGGCTTCCTGAGGTGGTGGCTGGGCTCTCATTGCTTGCTGGCCAGTCTTCCCGTCAGTGAAATGGCAGGAGACAGAGGACTGGTCGCTAAAGGCACTTCCAGCTGTCACAGGGGCTCTGGCAACTTTGCTCTTCCTCTTTCTGAGTCATTTCTTCATACTCCCTGGGGCCAGAGCTTCGTGAACGAAGAGGAAATAGCAACATAGGGGTCCCCTCTCTAATCCCCACAAAATGGGCCCATCCCACCCATGTGGAAACCTCTCCCCACCCCCACCCCCCAGGCAACCTGGATTGGACTGAGCCGATAACTGCCTCCTTCCGTTCCTTTGCTGGTTCGTTCATTCATTCACTTATTCACGGACACTTAGTGAGCACTTCCTGCATGCCTGGGGGTGTGGGCCGGGAGTAAACTGGAGTCCTGGAGCTCCTGGTCCAGTGGCCGGGGCTGTACTGGGGGGGAGAGGGACGTGGTGACAAGGTGGGGCGCGGTCTTTCCCCCAAAACCTTTATGATCCACTGCCAGATAAGCTCTGGATCCCAAAGAGTGGGGACCCCTGGGCTCTGTCCTACCTCTCTGCCTGTAAGCTGCTATGGGACTTTGGGAAAATGCCTTTGCTTTTCTGGGGCCTGTTTCCCCAACCAGGGTGACTGCAAAGGGGGTGCATTGGGGAGACTCTGCCAGGGGTGGGTGCAGACGTCTGTGATTCTTTCTTTTCATCAAATGGGGAGAGTAGGCAGGTGCTGGGTAGAGACTGGGGGCACTTGTGTGGCCTCTTGGTGCCACACGGGTTGATGTCCTGGGGAAGATGGACCCAGAGTCTTTACACCTTCAGGTATTCCTAGAGAAACCGGAAATACGTGGTTATACGGCAGTCTCTTGGTTATTTAACATTGCAGCCTAGTGTAAAATAATCTATGCAGGTTGAACGCACCGCTGGGGTGTGCACTCCCCCTCCTACTGGCCGGCTGTGGTTTGACTTTAGGGTGCTGAGGTGCGCGTCCCCAAAGGTGATGAGCCCCAAGAGCCCCCATCAGCCAAACACCCTGTAGTGTGAATAAGTGAGCATGCTCTTTTCTTGGTCGCTCCGTGAGACCAGAAAGATGAGAGCCCTAGGCCTTTCGGGTGGCCATGGCAGACTAGGGAGGGGAGATTATAGTCAGGGCCCCCCCTCATCCCACCAAAGGACTTGGGGGCCAACACTGGACCCTGTTTGACAGGCAGACAAGAGGCCAGCGGAGGGCAAGGCTGGGAGCCCACTCAAGGGCCGACTGGTGACCTCATGGCGGATGCCCGGGGACCGTCCCACGCTGTTCAATCCATTCCTGCTCTCTCTGGGGGTCCTCAGGTGGCAAAGGGTAGGCTGGCGCCAGCGGGGTGGGAGGGATCAGGGTGGGACAGAGGGGGAGGGGAGGAAGGAGGTTGGTATTAGGCAAAGGAGGGAGAGTGGGGGCTGGGAGGGGAGACTCGGGGCTCCCACACAAGACAGCGGAGTCCTAAGAGCCCCCCGTGGTCTCTGCCACCTCCAGGACGGGGCTGGGGCTGTTTTCAGTTTTTAGGGGGAGGCGGGGGTGGAAGAATCTATACAGCTGAAAGTGCCCAAGCAGCAACCCGGCCAATGGGAGACAGGTTGGGGGAAGGGAGAGAGGGATGGCCCGAGGGGGGCTCTGGGATTGCAAAATGTGTCTCAGACCTGGGCCTGAGCCAGTTTCACAAACATCTGGCATTACGTAA
Organism: Proteles cristata cristata; assembly: GCA_017311185.1. Taxonomy (NCBI): domain Eukaryota; kingdom Metazoa; phylum Chordata; class Mammalia; order Carnivora; family Hyaenidae; genus Proteles; species Proteles cristata. The sequence continues at coordinate 882,785 of JAESUZ010002068.1, read as the reverse complement.
CCTACCCCCTGCCCAGAGAGGGCTGTAAACTCAGGCCTCTGGTTCAGGGTTTCCTCAAGGCCAGGGAGGGGAGGCAACTGCGACTCGCTTCCTTCTGCCCCCTTCCCAGCGGATAGAAGGGGCCTGGGCTTTCCAGGGGCCACTGGCCGGTGTGTGGGGTTTCTTCTCTTAGTGACAGGATGACTCATACTCTCTCGCTGGCTCTGGGTCTAGCACTAGGCCGGGCACGGTAGAGACAGCATAGTATATCCATTTTGCAGACGATGGAACCGAGGCTCAGGGAGGTGAGCTGACTTGCTGGAGTTGCACAGAGAGGGCTTAGAGGAGTCAGCCTCCTGCTGATTTTCCTCATTCTCAGATGAGAGGATGGCTGCAGCTAACCACCCCAGGCCTCAGTTGCCACATCTGTTGAATGGGGGAAATCCACAGCAACGCTCAGGGCTGCAGAGAGGGTTCAGGGAGGCTGGGAGACACAGAGGTGTGATGGCTGGGGGCGTCCACACACTGACCTTCCCATCCACCTCCTAATTTCCTCTCTGCTGCTCCTTGGGAGTTAGGGCACTAGGATGCTCTGACAACATGGTTAGCTGGGCAGGGTTGTACCTTCAAGCCTGGGCGGGAATGACCTTGTCACACGAACTAAAGGTCACCGACATACAGAAGGGAGCAGGTAAGTCCATGGTGGAGAGAAGGGGACAGAATGGGGAAAGGCACTCTGGGACAGCGGTGCTGGTGATGACAACCAACATGTATCCAGTACCTACTTTGTGATCAGCTCTGTGTTCGGTGCATGACCTGCTTGATTGCATTTGCTCCTCGCCACGGGGCATGCTAAGTATGGTTCGTATTGTCTGTCGTACAGATGATTAAAAAATGAAGCGCACCCGGGGGCAGGGGGGAGAAAAACAACTTGTTCTAGGTCACACAAGGGGCAGAGCTGAGATTTGAACCCTCCCACCTCTGTGCACCCTGATCTCCAAGCCCCCCTTGCAGCCCCTAGAATCCCCGAAAGCTTTTCCCCATTAGATAAGATGTGGCAACCGAGGCTGAGTGGGTCTGTGGCCGTTTCCTCAGCTGGGAATGAGGCGAGTCCAGGGCTATGGTAAGGAACTGCTAGCAGAGCCTCCAGACTGTTACCTAGAGCAGCTTCATACATCTTGGGTTGGATAGCAACATCAGTCCAAGGTCAAGAGCCAGGAGGCCTGGGCTTGAGTTCTGTCTCTCAGTTATGTGGCTTTGGGACACTGCGGCCCTCTCTGAGCCTCACGCTGGTGCCCGCAATAGAGTAATAGCAACTGTTGGGTGAACGGGTAACCCCCAAGTTTGGTGGCTCTGTTTCATAACGTACTCCTGGGTTCCCAAGTCTGGCCCATCCCTGTCCTACTGGGACAAGATGGGGGAAGGGAGTCACTTATGCACTGGTGCATCCACTCAGCGGACCTGCATTTACTGAGGAGCTACTGTGGACAGAGGCCCCAGGCCGGCCTCCAAAATATAGACAAAAACACTCCGGTTCTGCCCACAAGGAAATCAGGTTGGCGAGGAAACTGACACGTAACTGACTAGAACGCAGTGTGGTCATCTGTAGCTGCAGAATGGACAGATGCAGGACCTGGTTTATTCTCAGAATTGCCAGTAGTTCAGGGTGACGGGTCCCTTGCATGTAAGATGTGTGTGGACAATGGCGGGGGGCAACAGGCAGGGGCCGGATGCTGACGGCCTGCACCAAGAACACAGAGCTGATCTATTAGCCCTGTTGAACTTGGAGCAGGGGAGCGAACTGATCACTGGGTTGAGGGTATGAGAAGAGGAGGCCTAGAGGCCAGGAGGCCAGCAAGGAGGCTGGTGCGGTCAGGAGCCACTGGACCAGGGCACTGGTGGCAGTGGCCGGTGAGGTCTTCTGTTTATCCGCTCACTCTACTGAGCACCAAATGCCTAAGCGAGGTGGAGGGTAGAGTGGGAACACATGGCACATGGAGACGGACGGCCAGTGACTAGAGGAAGATAGGCTTATCCTTGGCCCCCTTCCTCGGGTGGAGGAGACCCCTAGTGGGAAATGCTAGGAAAAGAACTTCAGCCCGGCCCTCCATTTTTAAATCTGTGAAATGGGGAGAGGAATCATCGTTATCAAAGCAATGATTTTTGGACCCCAAATTGAGACGGCAGAAAATTGAAATGGCAATTGTCCCAAGCTCCCCTGCCCCCCCCAACCTAAAAATAGCTGACTAAGGGGTAAAGGGGTTGTTCTAGGAGGGGTTACTTACATTAACACTTAATCCTTACAGGAACATCAGGTGATAAATAGCATTCTCTCCTTTTACATAGAGTGAAGTTGAGGCCCAGAAAGATTAAGTAAGTATCTGGCTTAAGGTAACTGCAGAGTTGGAATCTCAATGCCACACGAGCTACCCCTGCATTTTCAACAAATTCCACTAAGGACCCTCCTCTGCTGCAAAGCTCCGATGAGCTCCTGCAGGCGAAAGGGCCTCTTATAAACTGCCAAGTGCTGGCAATGTGAGAAGCGGGTGTACGCCCACACCCAAGAACCTCAGATGGGGTTCTTAAGCCGAGAAAAACCCGCTTGTAAGGAGGAGCCATTTGGGGAAGACCCTATCGTTCCAGAACTCGCTTTGGGCTTAGATTCCATGCTAGGAATCACTCCTGTCTCTTCTTACTGTGTGACCTTGGCCAAGTCGGCTCGGCTCACCTCTCTGAGCCTCTGTTTTCTCATTAGTAAAATGGGGACAAGGGCCACCTCCCTGTCAGGCTTGTGGTGAGGACGAAATTAGATGACACAGGTAACGATCGGGGGGCTCCGCGAGTGGGGCCCGCTGAGTTAGTAGCGGGCGCATTGCTCACGTCTCCGTCAAACCGAAGCGCCGAGCCCTCAGTGGACCCATAGCTCTGACCCGCGGCTCGCGGGAGCCACAGCAGGGAGATTGGGTGCCACGCCCAGCTGTCCCCGCCCAGCACTCCCGCGCCGCGGCCCGACCGAGTCACCTGCACGCAGGGTCCTTCCTTCCTCCCTGCGCGCCCGCGGCGAGAGCCCGGCCCTCGGCTCCCTCCGCCCCCATCCGCCGGCCGCTACCGCCCTCGCGCGCCCGTCCCGTCGCGGCAGGCCCCGCCCCCGGCCCAGCCCGCGCTCCCATTGGTCTCCCCGCGGCCCCCGCCGCTGTTTGTCCCGGCTTCCTCGCCGCCCATTGGCCTTCCCGGGTCCTCCCAGGAAGTTTGAAAAAAAAAAAAAAGTTTTATGGGCGGATGGAAGGGGCCAGGGCAGCGCCGCGGAAGGGAAGGGCCGGAGGAGCGGCGGCGGGCAGCCGAGAGGGGCGGCGGCGGCGGCGGGATTCCCGCGCCGCTGGGCCCGGCCCGAGAGCCCTCTCCACTTCCCTGCCTCTTGCTCCCGCCGTCCCGGGGCGCCGCCATGACGGTGAGTGCCCCCCCCGGGGCAGTCCCTCTGCGCCCCAGGCCGGGAGGAGAGCGACGGCCCGAGCATGAGCCGAGCCGCTCCCCTCCTGGGCACCCCCTTCACTCTCCGGAGGCGAGAGGAGGTCTCGGCCGGAAGACAGGGCGACCCCAGCGGCACCAGCCGGCTGTTCTGCCTTGACTTCCCCCAGCCGCCTCCTCACCCTTCTGGGCCTGGAGCCCGGGCGACCCCGAGGAAATGGGAACTCCCTGTGCTGGGCAGCCCCCTCTCCCCCAACTTTGTGGCACCAGTCACGGACAATTTCTGATGGCCCTTTTACCTCCTCTCCTCCAGCCGCCTTGGTGAAGACCTGACCTGATTCTCCCAAGCTGCCAGGCCCGTAGGGACTCCCAGGGCTCCGGGCAGTGGGAGGAGCGGAGAGGGTCCTGGCCCGGGTCTGGGGTCTCGTCCCGGGGCTGGAGAGGGGCCCTCCCGGCTCGAATGGGTCGCGCTGATCCAGGCCTGGGAGGGCTGCCTTCCCGCGTGGGCGCCCGAGGTTGAGTGGGTGAGAAGGAGCCGCCCCGTCCCACCCTGTCCGGGAGCCCGTCCTGGGATTTCCGAAGCGGCACGAAGCCGTGTTCTCCCCGGCTTGCCACTTCGCGGCGGCGCTGGGGCCTTGGCTGGGAGCAAGCCCACGAGTGGGGTGGGGGACACGATGGCAGAGACTCGTCTCTCTCTCTGGGAATAAGCACTACCCCGGTGACATCAATACCTGCGCCTTAATGATCGTATTGAGCCTCGCAGCTGGGTTGACCTTTATTCCCATTTTACAATTAGAGAAACTGAGGCTTGGGGAGGGGCGGCGGTGACTTGCCCGAGGTTACTCTGAGTGAAAAGGAAGGAGTAGCCTCTTTTCAGGTCAATCTGGCCCCTTGACCGTGATGTTCTGGAAGGGAGGGGCGGGGCTGCTTTTGGTTTCTGGCTAGCGCCTTAGGGAGGCTCTGACAGCCTAGGCGGGTGGGGTGGTGGAGTCGAGCCGGTGCGTGTGCGCATGCGCACGTCCCCTTTCCTCAAGATAGTGGAGACCCCCAACGAGAAGTGAGCAGGGCTGCTGCGGGTTGGCCCTCAGGGCCCCTGCCCCTGCGAGCGCGGTGACCTGGCCGCTGTTTGGACTTCCTCGGCCTCCGCACATCCTGCCACCTCCCTGCTGGCTCTTCCTGTTGTCAGCAGCCCCCCTTTGGTCAGAGAGCCGACAGGGATGTGGGGGGAGGAGCTGAGTCAGTGTCCTGGCCACCCACCCCCAGGCCCCAAGCCCCAGGCCCCGTGGGGGTGGGGAGAGGGGGAGGGTGGTTGCATTGCCTACTGGGTGCCTGCCAGGTCCTAAACTGGGTGCTTTCATGCTACCAGAGTTGATCCTCTAAAGGATGGTTCCCATCTAACAGATGAGAACACTGAGGTGGAGAGAGGGGACATAACATGCCCCGGGCGACCTAGCTGGGTCTTAGCAGAGCCAGCATTTGTATCTCGGTCTGCCCCAGTTTTCTCTCTGGGGCTAGATAAGAAATGTACAGTGTCGCCTCTCTTGAGGAAACACACACTGAACAAGGGTAAGGCTGCTGTGGAGACACTTGAAGGGCGTCTCCCTGTGGTGGGAAGGGGCTTTCCAAAGGAGGATGCCCGACTGTGACCGTAGGGCCTTGTCAGGTGAAAATAGATGGCGGGTGGGAAGAGTGTAGGCAGACTGGCGGTCGTGTTTGGGGAGTGGTGACAACATAGCAAAGGGGCCTGGGAAGGAAGGCCCCCAAGGCCCGGAGAAGCGGTTTAGGCTTTGGTCAGGGGCACTGGAGAGCCAAGGGAGGTTTTGGAGCAGAGAGGAGGCTCATGACCACCACTGACGGTGCTTTCTGGCCTCTTCATGGCTGCCTTGATGCCTGAGCCTGCCCCAGCCTGGGCCTCTTCGCACCCTTTGCCTCCATCCTCACCCCTAGCCCTGAGCTCGGAGATCTGCAGGAAGCAAGTGGTAAAGTGGCTCTGAATGGGTAAATGCTTAAAGGCTTCGGGAAGCGGGGGCCTGGCATCCAGATCTGCTCCACCTCTTTTTGCCCTAGCCCCGCGTAGCCCTGCCCTCGGAGCCTCAAGCCCTAGCCACTGCCTGGCATCAAATTATATACCTGTCCACTTGTTTATTGTCTGTCTGTCTCCTAAGTTCCTCCAGGGCAGGGGCCACCTCTCCCAATGACAGCTGATTTCCTGCCCTGAAACAGTGCCTGGTGTTTTTTTTTTTTTTTTTAACCAAACAGTCTCTTAGCCTCTGGGTCTAAGCGCATGTCCACAACTGCAAGTTGCTTCTACTCTAGCCTGTGACGGATAAGTCAGTGGCTTCAAGATAATCACAAATGCCACGGAGGCTGTGAGAGGGCACTGGCACAGTGTGGTGTGTATAGGGAAAGGGGCCTCAGAGGGGGCATTGAACGCTGGGCCTTAAGGCACGAGCAGAGGTTTGCCTGGTCCGTGGAGGAGGAGGAAGGCTGATATTTAGGCAGAGAGCATGGGCTGGTGTGGAGGGCCTGGCATCCCGATGTGTTGGGGTTTGGGGAGCATTGGTGGTGATATAAAAATGGGGTTCCCCCTCAAGGTGGAAGCCAGGCTGGAAGCACAACTTGGGACGCTAGGCCTTTTTGAGACACTGTGCTTAGAGGAGGCCACGTCAGTGGTCCAGGCGGGCGGGAGGTGGTGTTGAGCCATGGCCTCGGCTGTGGCTGTGGCCATGGCCATGGCCGAAGGGAGGAGAGGGCAGGCTGTGATTGCTGTTCAGGACTCCTGAGCTGCCTCGGGTGGAGGTGGGGTGGCTGGGCCTGAGCCAAGGATGCGACATGAGGGACTCAGGCTAGCAGACCTCTTGACACTGGACAGAGGTTCCCAGGTGACTGCAGGACCCGCTCCCCCCCACCCCCACCCCCCGCCGCCAGCGGGTTTAAAATCTCACATTGGCAGCCTCCTCCCTCCAAGGTCACTGTGCCCATCTCGTGCCTGACGTGCTCCTGGGGTGTTTGTATGAGCTTCCAGAGAGTCATGGAGCTTCTCCACGCGTAGCTCGTTCAGCCCTCTCACAAGGCTTCGGGGAGGGCAGGACCCCCACCTCTGCACCCCTACCCCCGGCATCATTTGCTGCATTAGGCAGTCAGGGCTCAGGGAGGGGATGTGGCCCAGGAAGGTCACATGGACCCCTCCTCCTCCCCCCGCTGCTTCCCAGGCACCCCTTGGGGCCCCAGCCTGTCATTCTAGCCGGGGAGCCCTTGCTCAGCTCTGGAAACCCATGGCTGGTCCCTCAGCCCCAGTCCAGTCTGGCCAGGTTGTCTGCTCGTCCTTCCCTCGGGCTTTCTCCTAGACCAGGACAGCAAGGCCACTCTCTGGGCCACCCCAGATAGCCTGACTTCTCAGAGCCGGGGGTGGGGGTGGAGACTGTCCCCAAAGCACAGGAATTTCGACCAGGAAGGTGAAGGGGAATGATGTTTATTCAGCAGGATTTTACTGAGGCCTAGTCACCGCATGCCAGGCCTTGGGGGTCACTAGAGGTCCCGGTCTGGATGGGGGTTACCGGGATGACTTGGCGGCCCCAAGTGTAGCTGCCCGGCTTCAGTCTTAGCTTGGGACCACCCCCCACCCCCCACCCCAGGCAGCCCCTCCGCACTCATGGGGAACAGGGTGAGGAAGACTAGAGACCAGGCCAACACAGCCCCAGGGCTTCCCAGCTCCAAGCTGAGCCTGGGTCCCCTCCTTCAGACAGGTTTTCAGGGAGGGGCTGCCGTTCAGGGGTGGGGCAGGGGTGGGGCAGGGGTGGGGCCTCTGGGCGGGCCTGCTGAGATCCAGTGGCCCTGGCCGTACAGCCCGGGCTGTGTCTGGCTCTGGATATCCAGGCTGCCGGCCCAGGCCCCTCTTAGGCCACTTCCTGCACCTGAGGAAGAGGAGATGGGGAGGAGGGCAGATCAGGGGAGGCAGCCGGGTCAGGCGGCTCTGGTTTCCAGCTGCTGTCTATGCAGCCCACCCCCCTGCGCTGCGCCGCAAGCTTCCACGCAACCAGACACCTTGGCCTGGTGAAGCCGCGATGCCAGTACTGATAGGTGGGCTCAGGGCCATAGCGACAGGTGGCCACCTCCTCTCTGCCTGCAGCCTGGCCCGCCCCGCGTTCCTCCCCGCCAGCGGCCAGAGGCTGACACTCTGCTGAGGTACTAGGACTTAGGGGAGAGACAGAGAGAGAGAGAGAAGTCTGCTGGTGGTAGGCAGGGAGGGTCAGGTGGCCAGAGCCCACCAGATGGGTGTGGCCGGAGAAAACATCTGGGTGAACAGCTGCTGCATCTAGGCCCAGGTAGTGGTACCTAGCTCACAACATGCAGCAGCCGGGAGCCCCCAGACCCCAAGGCCGTGCCCCCCTGGGCAGCACCCGACAGGTAGGGCTTGTCTCGATTGAAGTGCCATCTTCCTGGCCCTTCCAGAGCTCTCGGGGTGGGGGGGGGCAGGAGGGGGGAACCCTGATCTCTGACCCCAGCCTGGGCCTGGTTCCATCGCTCAGAGGCTCCAGGAGACAAGGAAAGGGCAGGGCTGGTGGGACCACAGCGGGGCCCGTGGGTTGGGGGTGAGCGGGGGCATTAAGGGCATTTTCCTGGTGGTGAAAGCGCCGGGACCATTTGCTCAGCCCTGCTGGTTCAGGCTGTAATCAACGCTCTCTGGGGTCTCTCGCCCGCTCTTTGGAGAGGAAGTAGGCTGGGAGGAGGGGAGCCTGGCCACCTGTGGCCGATGTGCCAGTCACCCTGCCTGCCGGCTTGGCTCTCAGAGATTGTCAGGGAAACGGGCCAAGATTGTCAGTGGTTGGGGGACCTGCCTGGATTTGTGGGTTACCTGGGCCACCCTCAGCCCCCTCTCTCCTGGCTCTTTTTTCTTTTTTCTTTTTAATTTTTTTTTTAATGTTTTATTTATTTCTGAGAGAGAGAGACAGCATGAGCAGGGGAGGGTCAGAGAGAGAGGGAGACACAGAATCTGAAACAGGCTCCAGGTTCTGAGCTGTCAGCACAGAGCCCAACGTAGGGCTTGAACCCACAAACCGTGAGACCATGACCTGAGCCGAAGTCGGAAGCTTAACCAACTGAGCCACCCAGGCGCCCCCCTCTCCTGGCTTTCCAGGACATCAGTCTCACAGGCCTCGGGGGGCAGGATGGGTACAACATGCCTTCTTCCCCAGCCCCGGTTGGCTCCCCGCCGGGCCTAAATCATCTGCCTCCTCATCTCTCCGTAGCCCGATCTGCTCAATTTCAAGAAGGGATGGATGTCGATCTTGGACGAGCCTGGAGAGGTAGGAGGGCTGCATGCAGAAGGGCGGGGTTGGCCAGTGCAGCCTCAGGGTCCCAGGGGGATCTGGGGGCAGCCGAGGAGTCTGAGCTGCTTCCATGGCTTGTCTGGGCCTTCTAGAGAGCCTGGCCTCTGCGTGGAGGGCCGCGGGTGGGCTCAGCATGGGCACCGTGAGGCCAGGCACATCTCGTGCGGTCGGGGAGGGCCTCGGGCTGAGGGGCTGCGAAGTGGAGGCCACTGTCGTCTTGGCCTCCTAGGACAGTCTGCAGGCACACAAGGTGGCAGGGGTAGAGGCCTCCTGGCCCCTCACACCCTATGCCCCATCTCTTCCTCTCACTGAGAGCCCCTGGGCTCTGTCCCCTTTGGGTGGAAGGGCTCACGGAGATCATGTGGCCTGAGACATTACAGACTCCCAATGACTGGCCACACTGGAACCTCTCCCTCCCCAGAGAAGTGAGCCTCAGAGCACAGGCTCGGAAGTCTCACCTACCTGGGGCTCCACTGGTTAAGTCCTCTGGCCTCAGGGGCCACATCTATGAAATGGGCATGATGGACAATGAGGATTCTTTTCCAGGGTAGACTGCAGGGTCGGTCCAGCTGCGGAGGGCCCCTGCTATAGCTCAGTGGATAGCCCTTCCCTTTCTCTCTCTCTTTCTTTTTTTTTAATGTTTTATTTATTTTTGAGAGAGAGAGAGAGGTAGCGTGAGCAGGGCAGGGTCAGAGAGAGGGGGAGAAACAAAATCTGAAGACAGATTCCAGGCTCTGAGCTGGCCGTCAGCCTTGACCCCAACGCGGGAGTCTGACGCGGGGCTTGAACCCACGAACCGTGAGATCGTGACCTGAGCTGAAGTCGGACACTTAACCAACTGAGCCACCCAGACGCCCTAGCCCTTCCCTTTCTCTACAGTGTCCGTCCTTAGAACCAGGAGGGACAGTGGCCTCTCGCTGGCTCTGCCCTTTCAGCTGCCAGGCTGATGGAGTCCGGGAGCTGGCTTCCCGCCCGCCAAGCCTGGGAGGGGACGTCCCCCCGCCCCTGCCCTGCATGCGCCCGTCACTCGCTTGCGGGGGAGGCCTTGGGGCAGGGCTTGGAGCCAAAGGGACTGTCATTGTGTTTCCTGCCCACACGTTTTATCCTTCCCTGCTGCCCGCTCGCCATCGCCACCTCCCCCGCCCACGGCTGCGCTCCAGGCTTGCATGAGGCCTGGCGCCCTGCCAGTGACCCTCCCCAGCCCCCCACCCCCCAGGGTCTCTGGAGGGCAGGGATCACAGGCCCCACCCAGCGCTGGCTGCTACTCATCATCTTTCACAGCGTTTTGGAATGTCCGTGCTGGAGGGGCCCTGGGAGTCCAGCCAGCCCAGCGCCTCGGTGGGTGGACAGGAGACGGGCCCACAGAGCTTCCGCCTCTCCTGGGCCCATAGCAGCTGCTCCGCGAGACCGAGGCCTAGAACTTGGGCTGCCTAAGGCCATGGAGCTCCATCTAGCTCCTCGGCCATCACAGCCTAACCTGGAAGGGCCAAAGAGACCGTCCAGAACAGGACTCCTGCCCTGCATTGCAGAGGGACAGCAACCCAGTCCACTCTGGGGACCTTTCCCCGTCACCTGGTGCATGCCTCTATGCTAAGCGCCGTGCGAAACCTACAACGGGAAGGATAGATACTTCTAACCTTCTTATCAGCCCTACTTTACAAGTCAGAAGACTGAAGCTCAGAGAGGTCGAGATACTTGACCAAAGACACACAGCGAGGGATAAAATCATTGTGACCTAGGTCTCTCCGGAGGTTCAAGCTCTATTTCCTTTTTTTTTTTTTTTTTTAATTTTTTAACATTTAATTTTTGAGAGAGAGTGAGCAGGAAAGAGGGGACACAGAGAGAGAAGGATCTATAGACTCCGAAGCAGGCTCCAGGCTCCGAGCTGTCAGCCGAGAGCCCGATGTAGGGCCCAAACCCACGAACCGTGAGATCATGACCTGAGCTGAAGTCGGACGCTTAACCGACCAAGCCACCCAGGCGCCCCTCAAACCCTATTTGTTAGAGGAGGCCGTGTAGAAAGAAGTCGGAGGTGTCATTCTGGCACATCCCTGAAAACTTGCCATCTTGAGGAAAGAGAACTAGGTATTTGAAATAACGTGGATAGAGTTTGGGGGGAGCCCCAGGAGGGCTGAGACCTGGAGGGTATGTGCTGGCCCTGGTAGTGGGCGGACCTTGACAGGCATTCTGGGGAATGGCCGGGAGGCCAGAGGTGGGCTGAGCCCGGCCTATGTAATATCGGCCGTGGTGATGCCCCTCCCCTTCCCAGTGAGTTCTGGCAGCCCAGCCCCTGCCGGAGCAGAGAGAGGCACTGCGGGAAGGGGCCCAGAGCATAAATGTGCAGGTAACGCACTCAAGCTGGACGTGTGTAGCCAGCATCCAGATCAAGAACCAGAATAGGACCCGTGCTCAGACACCTCCGTCCCCCCAGGCCACCTTCCAGTCTTACTCTGGGAGACTTGTCCTGGGAAAAGGACTTGCAAAAGTTCTGCTCCCTGACTCGCTACGTGAATGGCCTTACACAGGTCATGGCCCCTTCCTGGTCTGCGCTGGGCCTGGGCGGAGGGGGGGGACTGTTCCTGTAGGAGCTTTGGTGATCTTGCTGGAGAGGGTCAGGAGGGCTGTGGCACTGTCAGCCAACCAGAGAAGGGCTCCCAGGAGGAAAGGGAAGGAGGTGTGGTCACCGAGGAAAAGGCAACCCATTTCACAGATGCTGTCCCTGGAAGGGCCAGTGTTCAAAATCTGGACTTTCTGACTTTTCTTTGTCCCCCCCACCACCACCCCCAGCCACCCCCCAGCAGGGCGGATGAGGGTGCCAGGGCCCCAATGTCGACCTGGCAGCACCCAGGACGGCTGAAGATCGTTCCACCCTCTCTGCCACCCCCCTCCTCTCGCTCACCGCCACCTCTCCTTTGTAGTGGAAGAAGCATTGGTTTGTGCTGACAGACTCAAGCCTCAAGTACTACAGGGACTCCACCGCCGAGGAGGTGAGACAGAGCGGGAAAGCTCCCCCGCCCCCGTCAGGTGCTGGCAGAGGCAGGGGGGCGTCCCCAGGAAGGGCTTGGGGGGGCCTAGGTGGGGAGAGTGGAATGCATGGACAGTCTTGGCCCTCCCGCTGCAGGCAGACGAGCTGGACGGCGAGATCGACCTGCGCTCCTGCACTGACGTCACTGAGTATGCGGTCCAGCGCAACTATGGCTTCCAGATCCACGTGAGACCCCGTGCGGTTGGGGTGGCCTGATCGGGGCGATGGGCTCCACCCAGATATCATGGGGGGTGGGGTGGAATGTTGGAGCCAGCTGGGGGAGGGGAGCTTCTGCACCCTCTGCTCGTCCTAAGGCACGGGACCATAGATGCCCTCCTGGTGTGGGGAGGGGCCGCCCTCCCTGGGGCGCACAGTGGCGAGGGAGCCGCGGGGCTGGCCATGTGGCAACCTGCCCGTGGGGTGGACTTGCAGACCAAGGATGCCGTCTACACCTTGTCGGCCATGACCTCGGGTATCCGGCGAAACTGGATCGAGGCTCTGAGGAAGACCGTGCGACCAACATCTGCCCCAGATGTCACCAAGTATGTGCCCAGCTGGGCGGGGACCTCAAAGGAGGCTCTCCCTCCTGCTTCTCTGAGTGGGGTTCTGGCACCCCCCCCCCCACCCCCGCCACCAAGGGCCCTGCGGCAATACCTCCCGGGCCTCAGTTTCTCCATTAACAAAGTGGAGAGGGGGCAGTGAGCATTCTTGGCACTCCCACCTGAAAATACTTGGAGGATTTGAGGTTTGACTGCTGTCCCTTTATGTCCCCCACATCCTGAAAGGGGGGGAGGGGCCTGGACTCTTTGGAGAGGATGCCAGTGAGTCAAAGGCCCCCCGCTAGGTGGGAGCTACATCTAAGCCTGTGTTAGAGGGTGCTAGATGGGGGGCTCACCCTGTGGAAGGTGAGTAGAGGGGAGGAAGGCTGAGTAAGCTGGGAGCAGAGCCTCTATGTAGTAGGAACCTTAGCCCCCTGTGGGGGGTGGGGGGCTGGGAATTGCAGTGTTGGACATCAGGAACAGAGTATAGTATTGGAGGGCCCCAGCATGAGTCCCCTACCTGGCCATACCATTGCTATTCAGCATCAGGCCAGTGACTGACTTGTCTGAGTTTCACATTCCTTTTTTTTTTAATTTTTTATTTTTTAAATGTCTATTTATTTCTGAGAGAGAGACAGACAGGGCAGAGCAGGGGAGGGGCAGAGAGAGAGGGAGACGCAGAATCCAAAGCAGGCCCCAGGCTCTGAGCTGTCAGCACAGAGCCCGACGTAGGGCTCGAACTCGCGAACTGCGAGATCATGACCAGAACTGAAATCGGACTCCCAGCCAACTGAGCCCCCCCCACCCCCGCCGGTGCCCCCATGAGTTTCACATTCCTTATCTGTCGTGCTGAGCGTGACACCTCCTTCACGCGAGGGAGGTGCACGGAAGCCCTCTCTAGACCGTTTTCTGTGCAGCCGGACTGCTGTTTAGTCTGTAGGCTCAGCTGCTGTGACAAAGAAGCCCCGAACCTAGGGGCATAAATAAGGGAGAGATTTCTTTCTGTCTCCAGAACAGCCCAGGGGTGTGTCCTCCAGGCCTGGTGGGGCAGCTCTGTGGCCCACAGCTCACACCTCTGTCCCTGGCTCTTTTCTCTTGGAGTCCCAGCCAGGAGGTGGGCCAGGCCATGCTCAGTCCTTTAAAGGGGCCCACCTCTCGCACCACTGGGCAGAATGTAGTCACGTGGCCACACAGCTGCAAGGGATGCCGGGAAGTGTAGTTTTGGGTTGGGCAACAAAGGGAAGAAGAGGAGGACTGCCCCTGCTGGCGCCCTGTGCACCCGGAGGTCCCTGTTCACCTCCTCAACCGTGACCGTGGGCGTCTTCCCCGTTCCACTGCGAGCCTCGTGAGCCCAGGACCTTGCCTTAAGCCACACTTTCGGAATAACTCTCTGGTCGGCATTGGCAAAGGGCTTCTGGTGGCTTTATGCACCTGTGCTTGCCTAGTCCTCACATCCATCCCAGGAGAGGCATTGCTGTCCCATGTCACAGATGTGGTCACTGAGGGTCAAGAAGGGAAGCCAGCCCTGCCGCTAAGTGTCGGAGCCGGGATGGTTCTGGGGGTCCGTTCACGGCGAAGCTCTAGTTGTAACCGCTAGAGTGGGTAGCTCCTCCCCCGGGGTCTGTCCTGGGCCCCTGGTACATGGGTGGCGCTCCGGAAGCGCTCCTTTGGGGACCGGACGCGTCCTGACACGGCTCTGCTGGCGCCCTAGGCTCTCGGACTGCAATAAGGAGAACACGCCGCACGGCACCCAGAGGGGCTCCCTGAAGGCGGGGGAGCAGCGGGTGGGCTCTGACGGCCTCGGTCGAGGCGGCCCGCGGAAGGCGGAGGGGCAGCGGCAGGCCCTGGACTACGTGGAGCTCTCCCCGCTGACGCAGGGCTCCCCGCAGCGGGCCCGCACCCCGGCCCGCGCCCTCGACCGCCCGGCCAAGCAGGAGGAGCTGGAGCGGGACCTGGCCCAGCGCTCCGAGGAGCGCCGCAGGTGGTTCGAGGCCACGGACAGCAGGTCTGTGGAGACGCCGGCCGGCGAGGCGCCGCGCCGGGGCCTGGGCGCCCCCCTGACCGAGGACCAGCAGAGCCGCCTCAGCGAGGAGATCGAGAAGAAGTGGCAGGAGCTGGAGAAGCTGCCCCTGCGGGAGCACAAGCGGGTGCCTCTCACCGCCCTGCTCAACCAAAGCTGCGGGGAGCGCCGCGGGCCTCCGGGTGACAGCCATGAGGCACTGGAGAAGGAGGTAGGCGTCAGGGCCGGCCTCAGGGAGCCCCCTCACCCCCCCCCCCCCAGCGCCCCTCCTGTCGCCGCAGTCATGCTGTGGCATTTCTCTTGCATACCTAAAGTAATGGGAAGCGCACCCCTGATTCACTGTGGGGTACCCCACTCTTATGAACTGGAATCTTGTTTCCTGGAGCTTGGTGTTTCTTGTTTTGGGGTCATTCCCCCTCCTTAGTTTTGTCCTCAGCAACCAAAGAGGAGGGAGAGAGCACTTATTAAGCATCTTCTGAATACCGTACCCTAGGCCTTCTTTACCTACATTGGCTCATGCAATCCTCGCAGCGGCCGCGTGGTCCCAGACGGTAGACCTTGTCCTGGTGGGAAACTGAGGCGCAGAGTCTCCCCGCCACCTGCATAAAAGTGATAACGATCTGGGACCGCGGCGTCCTGCTTCCAACCCTGGTTAGTCTTCTCTGGGACAAAGTTCTCCTGGGTCACCGACCTGGCCATCCGGGAAAGTGCTGGAAGGCCCCCTTTGCCTGCATTTCCACCGCAGGCCACCTCCCTTTCTCCGACCGCCAGCCCCTCCCTGGCTTTGAGGCTTGCCCTGACCTCGCCTCTTCCCTCCCCGGTAGGTCCAGTCCCTTCGCGCCCAGCTGGAGGCCTGGCGCCTTCAAGGAGAGGCTCCTCCGAGCGCACCCAGGTCCCAGGAGGACGGCCACATCCCCCCGGGCTACATCTCCCAGGTGAGGCCAAGGGGTGGTTCGGTGGGTGCTTTGGGCCGGCTTCTGGTTGCCGTGGTTTCAGAAAACAGCTTGATCTGGGAGCGTAGCGGGACCCGTGTGAGGCATCGTGTATGCATCATCTCATTGAATGTACCCAGCAGGCAGACACGATCACTGTGCCCATTTTACAGATAAGCCCACTGAGCTATGAGAGGTTATGTGACTTGCCCGAGGCCAACCGAGCTGCAGATGTCAGAGGTGGGATTTGAGGTCGGTTCCGGCTGACTGCAGAGCCTGTGTGAGCTCCCATGGGACACTGCACTTGGACCCCTTCTCCCATGCCACCCTGGGGAAGGAGAGCCAATGAGGAGTGGGATCCCCAATGGGCAGGCCCCCAGGGTCCCTCCCTGAGCACAGGGAAACCCTGCCCCCATTTCCCAGGCTGAGGCCCTGCACCGGGTGGCCCGTGGGATGTGGGAGCCTCCAGCGGCCCCCAGGGGACACCCCATCCGCCTGCGATATTGGTCTGGTAACGGTCTGGCAGAAAAACACATTACACACTAACGTACATGTCCAGCTTTCTGATCTAAAGTAGATGCAGGACAGCTGTGTACAAATACAAAGTATATAGCTTGTCTTGTGAATTGCACGTATAGCACCTTGACTTTTCTCGGAATCGACTTTGATTTTCACTGGTTTTTCTGAACGCCTGTGTGCACAGCTAACCAACAAGCGAGTGTCGCTCTAACGCGCAGGTGTCGGCTGACAGCTTTGTCTATGTGAACGAGTAAAACAAAAAGACGTACGTCAAAACTGTAGCTGATCAGTGTCACAAGCAGCTTCTTGGTCGAATTGGATGACAGTTTTGAGAATATTCCATTTAGAGTCTTTTCTCAGGTCTGTGTTCTAGTTACAATGTCACGCTCCGGAATGTGGCACCCTTGGAAGTTTAATCTGCATCCTTAGCGTTTTCTCGTCCCTTGCTTAAGTCCGGACAGTCAACAAAATGATACGTCAAGCCCTGACTTGGCCATGTTTACCCATTTCCATGGTGTAAATACTCCCACTATGGCTGACGTCCCTGAACACCGAATCGGGAAGATACATGTGCACGTAGAGCGTTTCCACCTTCCAAGGTACAGAAGATGTAAATAAACTCAAGAGCACAGGAGCGCCCGGGGGGCTCAGTTAGTGGAGCGTGTGACTCTTGACCTCGAGGTCATGAGTTCAAGCCCCACATTGGGTATAGAGATCGCTTAAAAATAAAATCTTAAAAAAAAACAACAACAATCTCAAGATCACAAACAATAATAAAATACAGTGAAATAATTAGGAAGCGATGCATGAGTATCACCTTTTGTTTTTAATGTGGTTAATTGTAAGCTCATATACTTTAACTTTCAAAATGGCTACACTGAATCATGTCACAAAATTGCCAAAGGTATGACCATCAGCTGCCTGTAGTCAGTTTGCCATTGGCTAGAGTAGAAAAGAGTGCTGGGATCCTAGGGTCCGGGTAGGGGGCCTTCTCGAAGCTCCAGGGTTAGTGGTCGCTGTGTGTGTGTGGGGGGGGCTCTCGGGCCGGCTTCCTGTGGGGGGCAGGCCTTGTGCAGAGCACTGGTTTGGGGTGGGGGAACGGGCTGGGGCCAGAAGTTGGGGGCTGATGGGGGTCTGCAGTGGAGACTGCCAGCAAGCCAAAGAGTTGGAATCTCATTCTGCAGACCTGAAGAGATTTGGGGTCTGACAGTGACATGGGTAAAGTGGGGTCAGGGTGGAGGGCCTCTTGGGAGGGCGAGGGCCAGTCAGGACCTAGGACAGTGACTGAAGGGGTGAGGGCTGTAGGAGGGTGCGGGGAGCAGAGGTCAGGACTGGGTGAGTGGGCCCAAAGCAGGCAGAGGAGGGCCCCCAGGGGCCCTGAGGCTGGATGGCTGTGTAAGGTCAGGGAGCTCTGGGACACAGTGGTGGGTGGAGCATTGAACCAGGGCCAAGGGGAGTTAGGACCCGATTAGGGGAGGGGAGCCTAGCCTTGGGGCCACCCGACATAGGGAGGGGGTATGGGGGGGGGACCGTGTTGTCAAAGGCTCTCTGGAGGCTAGAGGACACAGTGGGCTGGGTGAGGCCTAACACCTCTGAGCTGGGACACCCTCAGAAACCCCTGCCCAGAGGGCTTTGAACTTAGATGTCCCAGGGGCTGCCTTTCTGGGTGGGTCCACTCGTAGCCAGGCGTGTCGGAGCAGACTTGTCTCTCTCTTTTTTTAATGTTTTTATTTCTGACAGAGAGAGAGACAGCATGAGCAGGGGAGGGTCAAGAGAGGGAGACACAGAATCTGAAACAGGCTCCAGACTCTGAGCTGTCAGCACAGAGCCCAACGCGGGGCTCGAACCCAGAAACCGTGTGATCATGACCTGAGCCAGCCAGGCGCCCCAATGTCTCTTTTACTGTTAGACCCTGCATTAGATTTCCTTTGGGAAAATTTTCTGCCACTAAAAGGAAGTCTGAAAAGCACTGCTCTGACTTCTCGGCTTATAGACGGGGAAATCGGGGGCCCAGAGAGGAGGTGAGCCCCTCAAGCGGGAGGCAGACCTGTGCCTGCCATCCAGGCTTCCTGGTCCCCGTGGGGCCACTGGACACCACAAAGGCTGTCAGGGTTTCATCCTGTTAGGTTGGGATGGAATGGTGTAGACGGAGCTGGGGGAGGGGTGGGAAGGGAATGGTGAGGAAACAGAGCCGAAGACGGGGGGTGGCGGAGGAGCCCCGGATGTGGAGGGTGGCAGAGAAGAGGAGCTGAGCCGTGCGTGTCCCCTCTCCGGCCCAGCAGGAGGTGGCTGGGGATTCAGCAGACCCTGGAGAGTGGACAGCTGGGGACGAACTCCCCAACCTGGTATCTTCATTCTGGTATCTTCTTGTAGCGTGTGGGGCTTGTGTCTACAGGACGGCAGCTGGGGGGGTCCCGGCAGCCCGTCGTAAGGGAAGTTGTAGGCATTCCTTTATTTGCTTTGATCCCTGGCAGAGGGGATTGCTGGACTCCTTGGGCCCTCGGGAAGATGAGTCAGAGGGAACAGCATTCTAGGAGCCCCCCCTCGTGGTCTGGTTCCTGCCTCTGGGCCCCCATTAGCTGCCGGGTCTGCCTCCCCGGCCCTGAGAGAACATCATCAGCCCCGCCCCCTGTGCTGCTCCCAACTCTGTAGGTGGGTTTATCTTAGGGACCCTCATGAGTTGGCCTTATGGGCCTCTTTTATAGACGAGGACCCTGAGGTTCAGAGTGGGGAAGGGGCTCGTTCAAGTTCACTCACGGTACAGCGAGGCTCTGGCCCCAGTGTGTGGAACGCCAAAGCCATGTTGTGTGGTAACTGGAGGCACCCAGAGGACGCATGCAGAGGGACAGACGTTCCCTGGCCCCCCGCTCAGAACACCTGCAGCCAGGAGGCCTTGCCCTTGCTCTTCCCCCAAACTGGCCCTGATGGCCCTCTTGCGTGGCTGCTGGACAGGTGGGGTCGGTCCCCACCCGCCGTGCCCCATGGTATCAGGGCCTCTGCTTCGATTTCTTCTGGGGCTCTTCCCTTTCCCTTCGTAATGATCTTAAATTTAAATACGGAAAAAACAGGTTTCCAGTTTCAAAACTAATTCAAACAAATCAAGTCTTATTGCTCTTGAAACAAAGTATCACAACCTTAAAGAACCGAGTTACCATCTCAGGGTTTGGAAGGGTAGCGGCCTAACATGATCTTGCTGGGCTCCAGGTGGGGCCCGTTTCCTTTCTGGTGGCTTGTGGCCACCTGCGCTCCTTGGCCCCTGGCCCCTCCCTTCATCCTCAAAGCCTGCGATAGAGAGGTTGGTCCCTCCCACTTCCCATCCCTGACCTTCTGTGGTCACTTCTCCCTCTCTGCCCTCCTACCTACTCTTCTACATCCCAGGACCCCGGGACCCCCTTGGGTACAGAATGTAATCTAGAACAGTCTCCCTATTTTAAGGTCAGCTGATTAGCAGCCTCAATTCTCCGCTGCCATGTAAGGTGACACATTCAGAGGTTCAAGGGAGTAGGGCGTGGACATCTGTGGGCGCCACTGCCCTGCCTCCCACAGTACTCTTCCATAGCTTTTTCTGTGTGTAACATACACATACTCGGATGCATGGCTGTTTTCTGTTTCACGAAGGGGACTGCACAATACGTGTTGTCAGAGACCGGCTTGTGCCGCCTAACTTTTGGGACGCGCCTTTCCACACAGCCCACGTGGGCAGCTCTGTCCTTCACCAGCTGTCGGGAGCCTTTGTAAGGCTTGATCCCATCATTTATTTAAGGGCTCCCTGGTTAGGGATTTAAGATCGTTTCCTGTTTTCATCTGTTACCAGCCTTACCGTAGGGAATGCGCTCATCCGCAAGTCTTTGTACACATGTGACTTGCTGCTACGTCAAGGGATGGGGTTGCTAAAAATGTGAGGATGCCACCAAACCGCCCTCCGCACACCCGGCACAGCTGACTCTCCCAAGCAGCGGGTATTCGCAGCCTTCTACAGACTTGCCACTCCTGTCTCCGGGGCCTCTGTTGTGATGTCCATTTCAGTTCACTTACTCAGCACCTGCCCCGTGTCAGGCCCTCGTCCAGCCCGGGGACTGCGAGCTAGATCAGGGCTTCCTTGTCTTTGGAGAACTTCTAGCGCAGCAGAAGCAGAGCCTTTGGAGGCAGGGGAGGGGCTGTCCAGAGGCAGAGCAGGGAGGACGTTGAGCTGGGCTGCAGGCCAAGAGAAAGTTGCAGAAGAACGTGCCAGGCAGAGGGCTTGGTCTTAGCAAAAGCTCAGAGATGTGAACATGCCGTACACCTGGAGCTCCTTGGTAGGGAAAGGCCCCGCCTGAGGCCATCAGGGTGGGACCAGGGAGCAGGGACTTGACCCTGCAGGACAGGAGCCTCAGCAGGGTTTGAAGAAGGAGAGTGGCAGGGTGAGGTTTGTGGACTGGGCAAGCAGAGGCAGGTGCGGCCGCTGGCGCCGGGGGCCAGGGAGGAGAGGTGGAGAAGCCTGCCCCTGAGGCTCCCCGCCCCGGGCTGGGGAAGGGGGGGACCCTGTCCTGGGCGGTAGGGGCAGCCCCGGGACGTGCTGGCCTCCCGCCCGCAGGAGGCGTGCGAGCGCAGCCTGGCCGAGATGGAGTCCTCGCACCAGCAGGTGATGGAGGAGCTGCAGCGGCATCACGAGCGGGAGCTGCAGCGGCTGCAGCAAGAGAAGGAGTGGCTCCTGGCCGAGGAGACGGCAGCCACGGCCTCAGGTGAGGACCCTACGCCCCAAGAGCCTCCCAGCTGCGGCTCCTCGATGATTTGGGGAGGACCTTCCATAAGAGACGGGGGTTTCGGTGCCAGACCTGGGGAAAGGCATCAGGAGGGGTTGGAACCGCCAGAGCTGGCCTCTGCTCCTACTTGAGAAGGGGAAACCAAGGCAATAGAAGGTTCCCCCCCACCCCACTGTCCCACTGGTTGTGACTCCTTTCCCTCAGGGGCCTGCAGCCACTGGGGATTTTGCCCCAAGCCGCACGCACCCACTGAGCTCCAGCTCCCACCCCAGGTGTGCACCGCGTGCCGGGGTGGAGACTGCTCGGCCACAGCAGTGCCGTCTCCCCGGGTGAGAGGGCTGGACCCTAGGGAGAGCACGAGGAGAGGCGTGACCTTTTGCCAAGCCCCGTTCCCCACGTGAGCACCCTTAGCCCTTGCAGTGCCTGCCGGAGGGGCAGATGACGAAACAGGCTCAGAGAGGTCAGTGACTTGTCCCGGGTGGCACAGCCTGGGGACGGCAGGGCCGGGGTTGGAGCTCAGAGCACCCTGATTGCAAAGCCGTGCCCTGAACGCCACCCCCTGCTCTCCCAAGCCAGAAACAGGGATTCCCGAGATGTTGGGCAACTCCCTTCCTCCCCATGTTCCCTGCGCACCTGCGGGGTGGGCCAGGCCCCTCCTAGGTGCTCCCGTGGGATTTGCAGAGTAATGGAAAGGGTGAGAGAAGTCACGGGATCGAGAACTTTCCCACCTGCCAGCTCTACGCCACGTGCTTCCCATGCTTGGGCCCATGGCCCCTCGTCACAAACCCCAGGGCTGCTGTGTTTTGCATTTTAGGCAGATAACTTGAGTACATCCTTCCCAGCAGGAGTCTGGACTTTCCCCTAAAATCTAGCCCTAAGGTTTTTACAGAGAAATTTCCCAGAGTCACGCTTACGTCGGCTGAGAATGTCCGCAAAAGCCCTGCATCTGGTCGGGTCCGGGATTGCCACCAAAAGTTATGAAAAACGTTCAGTGTTCAGAGCCTTCGGATTTTAGAATTATGGAGAAGATTATGGATGGGGGCTCGCTTAATCCTCTCAGTAACGCTGCGTGGGTGTGGAAACCGTTGGTCCTTGGTTGCTCACAGCCTGAAAAATAAGCCGACGGGAGCGTTTACTGGACGTTTACTCTGGGCCGAGCATGGCTCTCTGTGCTCCACATGCCTCTTCCAGTAACCCACGAGAGAAGGTGCTGTTGGCATCCCTGCTTCCCAGCAAGGGACCGGAGGCCCAGAGGGGCCAAGTGCCCTGCGTAAAGCTGCGCGGATTTGTACCGGCTGCAGCAGCCCCTGCACTCCTGACCTCCAGGCTGGGCGAGGGAGCTGGGCCCTCCAGGCTCTGTAGGGATGGTGAGCTGTGTGGGGTCTACACCTGGATATCACTGACAAGAGGTGCCAGTGGTCAGATGCTGAGGTGTCTCCCCAGCACTGTCCCATCAGACAGGGATTGTCATCCTCCCTTGATAGATGGGCTCAGAGAGGTCTAGCAACGTACCCAAAGCCGCTCAGGGCCGGATATGGCCTGGTCCAGTGTTCTTTGCTTCTGCCTGCATGGTACCTGTGGGGCCTTGGAGAAGGTGGGGCTTACCGTTGCCGACCCCTCCGCCCAAGATCCCTCCTTGCCTCTGCCCTGCCTGCAGCCATCGAGGCCGTGAAGAAGGCCTACCAGGAGGAGCTGAGCCAAGAGCTGAGCAAGACGCGGAGCCTCCAACAGGGTCCAGATGGCCTTCGCAAGCAGCATCAGTAAGCTGGCCCCCGGCCCCTGGGGCCTGTGGGCGGGGCCTCTTTCTGAGCTGAGGGCTTGGTGTGGATGAGGCGGGAACCTGTGCTCAGGCCTCTCACTTTGCTCCCAGCTGAGACTCCCGATCTAGTCACTTGGCACAGGGAACAGAAGCGGCGGGCCTCAGCCACACCCCTGTGCCAGTCCACGTAAATAGCTCTTCAGACCCCTTCCTGTCTCGCTGGTCTCCACCTCCACTTCCGGTTAGTGTCCCCTAGAGCTGGGCTGCAGTACTGCCTTCAGCCGGTAGGTGTCCCCCCTGGCCGCAGAGCGCAGTTGTGGAGTGTTAGGACCCGGGAGGCCTTCGAGGCTTAACCCAGCCCCTCATCCAGGAGGCACCTGCAGCCCAGAGAGGCTGTCACCAGGTCCCAGAGGCCTGAAGGCAAAACCGGGGTAAGAACCCGGAATCTGGAGCTGCTTTGGTCTGTCTTGAGCTGAGTCCCACGCCGACCTTGCCCTCCTCCGCCCCGGGCAGGTCAGACGTGGCGGCACTGAAGCGGGAGCTGCAGGTGCTGTCAGAGCAGTACTCACAGAAGTGCCTGGAGATCGAGGCCCTGACCCAGCAGGCGGAGGAGCGTGAGCACACACTGCGGCGCTGTCAGCAGGAGGGCCAGAAGCTGCTGCGCCACAACCAGGTGAGCCTGGCCCGGGGGCAGCGGGGCTCTGGGGACGGCGGTCTGTCGTCCCCGTGCTGACCGTCCCACACCTCCCAGGAGCTGCACGCCCACCTGTCAGAGGAGATTGACCGGCTGCGCGGCTTCATCGCCTCGCAAGGCACCAGTGACGGCTGTGGACGCAGCAGCGAGCGGAGCTCCTGTGAGCTGGAGGTGAGCAAGGGGCAAGGAGAAATCAGAGAGAGCTTCCTGGAGGAGCCTGCCCACGGAGGCACGGTGGGTCTTGGTGCAGGCTGGGAGTTGCCTCCTAGGGCCCTGAGGCAGAGAGAAGCCAGGCTGCAGGGTGTTGTGGGCCAGGGTGGCCCTGGCCTTTGGCCGTGTGTCACCTTGGCGCCTCTGACCCCAGGTGCTGTTGCGGGTGAAGGAGAACGAGCTCCAGTACCTGAAGAAGGAGGTGCAGTGCCTGCGGGATGAGCTGCAGATGCTGCAGAAGGTAGGGCCTGAGCGGGGGGCGCTGGGGAGGGAGCCCCTGGACCTGCCTGTGAGCACCCGCTCTGTGCCAGGCACTTTCCTACACTCCTTGCCTCCGCATGTCCTGGCTATCCTTGGGCCTCTTCTCACTTAGGTGTCCCCGTCCCTATTTTCAGACAAAGAAACAGGCGAAGAGAGGGTCAGTGACTTGCCCAAGGCCGCGCTTGCTTTTATTGATTCAGCAAATATTTACTGAGCACCTGCTATATGCTGGGCACTGTGCTCGGAGCATGGGAGACGGCCGTGAACAGAAAAAGGCCCAGGTCCCCGTGGGCTGGAGACTGTGTGCCAGTGCGGAAGCAGCACAGCCTGCTGTGGGGAGGGCCCAGATTTGGGCCCCCGGGCTGTGAGTCCGGCCTGCCTGGTGCCGCTCCCTGAGTCTTTGACGCCTTCTGTGTGTTGATGGCTCCGTGAGCAGGTATGAGGCAGACTCACGGAAAGGGCCCAAGGCTTCGGGTTCACTGCCGAGTGGTCTTAGACAAAACCTTTGCCTCCCTCTGTCTCGGGAGATGAAAATGATCCTGGAGCCTCAGCGGGCCGTGCTGGGGGGGGGATGGGCGTGCTTGGGGCTGGGGGAGGGGCACCGCGAGGGGCAGGGCCATAGGGCTGTGCAGGGGCCTAGCTGCTCTGTGCAGAGAGCATGTATGTGAGGTGCCAGGTAGGCAGTGCCAGGCAGGGAAGGCTTCGTGGTCTCACCGCCCCTCGGCGCCCCCCAGGACAAGCGCTTCACGTCGGGGAAGTACCAGGATGTGTACAACGAGGTGAACCACATCAAGACGCGGTTGGAGCGGGAGATCCAGCAGCTGAAGGAGCACCTGCGCCTTGCCACGGCCGCCCTGCAGGAGAAGGAATCGATGTGCAATAGCCTGGCTGAGTGACGGTAGGCGCCGCGGGGCAGGCACGGCCGGGCAGGGGCGAGGCCAAGCTGGGTGCTGGGCGCCGGGCCTGGAGGTGTGAGCCCAACGCTCATCCGCATGGCTGTGCCTGCTGGCCTGGGGCACTCCCTCGTGGGCTCTGTTTCCCTTTCCCGCACGGGGACAGCAGCCCTAGCAACAGCGGGGTCATTGGGCTTGTTGCGGAGTCAGTCCGACTCAGCCGGAAGGCGCTTTGTCTCCCTGGGCGTGTTTCTCCAAGGGCAGGGAGGCGCAGTTCAGGACCCGGTCATTGCCATGTCCCCCCCACGTGCCAGTCAGCTGTGCCACACCCTCAGCCTAAAGAGCCCACACCCACCCAGGGTGCTGGCCCCACCTCAGGCCCTCAGCTTGGCACATGCCCCTAGTCCCTAACCAGCCACGGCGCTGCGTCCCCCAAGCTCCACGCCTCTGACATCACGGATGGCGCCTGGCCCCCGACTTCGTCTTACGTTCATCTCTGACGTACCAGGCTCCGGAGCGTTTCTATGGGGACTTTCCTAATGCCAGGTCTACCTGGAACAGCAGCTTTTTCTTCTTCTTTTTAAAATTTTTTTAGTGTTTACTTATTTTTGAGAGAGCGAGAGAGCAAGGGAGGGGCAGAGAGAGAGGGAGGCACAGAATCCGAAGCAGGCTCCAGGCTTTGAGCTACTAGCACAGAGCCCAACGCGGGGCTCGAACCTGTAAACTGCAAGATCATGACCTGAGCCCAAGTCGGCTGCTCCGCCGACTGAGGCCCCTGGGCGCCCCCAGAGCCGCTGCTTTCTGAGCAGTCCTGGTGGACTTCCCGAGATGCTGAGGGGAGGCTGCCCTGTGGTGGGAGGCCCGGAGCAGCAGGGCTGAGGCCCAGCCGTGGGGGCTGCCCTTGCCTGGCCTGAGCCTGCCGCTCCCTCTCATTCTCCAGGTCCTGGTGGCCCAGCCCCGCGGCAGAGGACCTGCCGCAGCCTGAGGGGACCCGCCAGTCGCCCTCCTTCCTGCTGGACGGAAGTCAGAAGCCAAGCTTTCTCCCCATCCGCCGTGGGCCCCACGTGCACTTGTCCCCACCACACACACGCGTGCGCACGCACACACACACACACACACACACACACTCTGCGTATCTGAGCGCGCCCCTCGCACTGGGTCTTACCTTTTGCACCTTCTTCAGGATTTTATATGTGAAGAGATTTTTATATAGATTTTCTCCTTTTTTCCCTTCCCTCCAAAACACTTTATACTTTGAAACAATTCCTGGAGGCCGTGTGCCTCCGTCACCGGCTCCCCTCTGCCTCCAGCTGCCTCCGGCCATGGGGCTCAGGCTTCTGGGCCCTGCCCCTCGGGGGGTCTAGCGGAGGCACAGCCTTGGCGGTGGGGCAGCCTTGACTCCAGTGGGAGAGGCAGGGAGCCAGCCACTCTCTTCCTACCCTACCTCCCACTAACTACTTCCGGCCCCGAGGGGACCCACACCTTGGGGCTCTGGACAGAGGGACAGACGGGCAGAGGGGGGCGGCAGCTGTCCCCTCCTCTGAGGGGGTGCCGGGCGTGGCACCGCCGGAGCCGCCCCGGGAAGGCGTTTCTCTCCTGCTCCGTGAGCCTTCTTAACTTAATAAAATGATCCCGCAGCTCTGGCGTCCAGCGTGGCTGGGGCGGGGGCGGGGCGGGTTGTGGAGGTCGGGGCTAAACCACCCACACTCCCCCCCCCTCACCCCGGGCCCTCCACCCTTCCTGAAGGGTGGCCTGTGGGCTCTGAGGGCGGAGCTGAGAATCTGGGTCTTCCATTGAGGCTGTGGCTTTGCGACGCCACCGTGTGGTTTGCAGACCCCGCAAACCAGGTCACCAGGGAGCCGGTTAGCAACTCCCCAGTCCAGCCCTGCCCCAGCCCACTGAGTCAGAATCTGCACTGTGTGGGCACCCCACACACACACAATTCACCCGGAGGGGGCGCTAGGCCCAGGCCTTGGAAAGAGGAGGGGGAGCTGGGGCTCCGTCCCTGACGACCTGGGGCCGGCCACGTCCCCTCCCTGGGCCTCCATTTGCTTTGCCGTCAGATGGGTGCCTTTCAGCCTCAGTCCTTTATTGAGGCTGCGCCCAGAGGTCACGTCCAGCCCTGGGCAAGGTGGGAGCGGGTGGTGGGTGCGGCCACCCCAGGGCCAGCCCCGGCTGTCCCACCTGCAGGGCTGTAGCTTAGATGGGAGGGCAGGTGAGCTGGCCGTACCCCCCGCGGCGTTCCCCATCAATCCAGGCCGGGCACCTGGGAAGCCGAACAAGGGCTGGCCCTGCCCCCGCTGAGGACACAAAACCAGGTTGGGTCCCAGAGGCTGTGGGCACCCAGGGGAGACCCCCACCCAGCCCACAGATGGGAGAGGACTTTTGGAGGTGGCTTTGAAATCTGTCTTTTCCTGATGGAAAAATCAGGAAGGGCATTCCAGGTGAGGGAAGAGCAGGAGCAGATGCCCTATGAACGTCCCTGGTGTGTTCAGAGAAAGACCCTCCAGGGGGAGGAGCCATGTGGCTTGTGGGGAAGACGTCTGTTCCCTGGCCTGTGATGGGCTTAGGAATGGGCCCAGGTCCAGCTAGTGAGTCGCCAGGGGAAGACTTGAGTGGGGGGTGGAGGGACTCATCTGGGAGGTGTTCCTTCTTGAAAGAGGGCACAAGAAAGGGAAGCCTCTCTCTCTCTGCCCTCGGGTGGTGTTGGGTGAAGTCCCCATGGTGCCACCATTTTGCCTCATCGATCTGCTAAAAATGGCCAAGTGGAAAGAAGGAAGGACTGGGAGCCCTGAGCCATCGAAATCACCCAGCCCTGCGACCGCCCTGGTTTGAGACTTTCTCACGAGATAAGGAGCATCCCTGAGCCACTCAGAGAAGGGATGTCAGCCACAGGCTGCCCCAGGATCCAGATGGCTGACACCAGACCGGCCCCCTGCCCACCTGCCCCATGCTCTGTTGCCTCCCGCCAGCCTTCCTGACATTGCTCCATTCCATCCTCGGCTTCCGGGACCACCTTAGCCCCACCCGGGGTCCCCCATCTAGCACCTGGGCTGTGGCAACGTGCTCCTAGGTGCCTGCCTCCCAGCCGCCCCCTCCTCAGCCTCCAGGACAAGCTAGACGATCGGGCCAATGTGGGAAAGGGTGCCCCACCACAGGGACTTAAAAACAGTGACATAGATGGGGCGCCTGAGTGGCCCAGTCGGTTGAGCGTCCGACTTCGGCTCAGGTCATGAGCTCACAGTTCGTGAGTTCGAGCACCACATCGGGCCCTGTGCCAACACCTCAGAGCCTGGAGCCTGCTTCGGATTCTGTGTCTCCCATTCTCTCTCTGCCTCTCCCCTGCTCAGGCCCTGTCCCTCTCTCTCCAGTGACATAGCATCCCCTCTGTTGGAAGAACACAGAAGGAAAGACCTGCCACCAAGTGTCAGCGAACTTGTGGAGAATCTCACACACTCCCTGCCCATGGGAGGGTTGTTCACACAAGCGCAGTGGGAAACGACGGTCCTTTATAAAGTGACACATACCAACCTGCAAGCTAGCATTTCTACCTCCACATACACACCCAAGAGAAATGAGTGCTTCATTCCACAAAATGACGGGTCACATCTGCGTCAATTTCATAGTAGGGCCCAAGTCTGAAAACAATACCAGTGTCTGAATGAACGAGTAGATCGTGGTCCGTTCATACGTTAGAATACTACGCGCCAATAAGAAAAGAATTACTGCTACACGTAAACACACTGATGAGACTTCCAGACAATGTTGAGTAAAAGGAGCCAGACGCAAAAGAGCACCTGCTGTATGATTCCGTGTATGTGAAGTTCAAGGCAAAACTGTCACTGTGGTGGCAGTCAGCAGAACAGCGGGTGCCTCCGGGCCAGGGACGGACATGGGCTAGCAGTGATCACAAGGGAAATCTCTGGTGTGCTGGAAATGTTGGAGATCTTGACCTACGTAGTGGCCACATGTGTGTACACGCAGGTAGAAATGTTCCACGCTGTGCACTTGGTCATTTGTGCATTTGACTGCATGTGAATCATGTGTCAATTGGGAAAAAAAAAAAAAAAAAGCTAGGGTTCCAGCAAGTGCCCAGGTGAGCTACCCTGGGGAAAACCCAGTAACATGTCGCACAGGGAATTTGGCCATGCGACGTGGCTGCAAGGTCTGGCCTCAGGCAGCCTGGGATGCGCTATGGAAAGAGCATGGCCTGAGGTCCCAGACGTGCCTGTGTAGGTTCAAACCCCAACTGCTGCCTCCAGCTGGCTCCATAAACCTCACTGAGTCACATCCCTCTCTGGGCTTCATTTCCCCATCTTTTTTTTTTTTTTTTAATATATTTTTTTTATTTATTTCTAGGAGAGAGAGAGGGAGACAGCGTGAGCAGGGGAGGGTCAGAGAGAGAGAGAGAGAGGGAGACACAGACTCTGAAATAGGCTCCAGGCTCTGAGCTGGCAGTCAGCACAGAGCCCGATGCGGGGCTCGAACCCACGAGCCGCGAGATCATGACCCAAGCGAAAGTCGGACGCTTAACCGACTAAGCCACCCAGGCGCCCCAATTTCCCCATCTGTTAAGTGGGGACGATAATGTCTGCCACAGACGCTATTTAGGCACCAAATTACCAACTGTTGCTATTACGTATCGCTGTATAGCCAATTACCACAAACTTAATGGCTTAGGACAAGTTTTTCATGATCACTCATGGTCCTGTGGGCAGACTGGGCTCAACCAGGCAGTTTTCATGGTGTCTTTTCTGCCTTTGCTGTCAAATGGCGGTGGGGCTGGGGTCATCTGAAGGCTCAGTTGGGTTGGACATTCAAGATGGCCTCCTCACTCATGTCTGCTGTCTCAGCTGGGATGGCTGTGACACCTGGGGAGCCATTGGACGGCATCCCCTTTTCTCCATGTGGCCAGCTAGGGCTTCCTCACAGTATGGCGGCCTCAGGGAAACCTGTAATGTGACTTCTTTCATGGCATCGACTTCCCCAAGAGACGCAGGTGCAATCTACAGACTTCTTAAGACTGAGGCTTGAAGGTGCTGTGGTATCGCTTCCATCACATTCGTCAAAGACAAGTCACAGAGCCCAGGTTCAAGGGGAGGGGACAACACCAGGGCTCGAATGCTGGAAGTGGATCGTTGGGCGCCATCTTTCTTTCCCCTCCTGCTGAGAACTCTGTGTTCTCTTCTTCCACCCAGCCCTCGAATGCCGGAGGTCCCAGGGTCTGTCCCCAGCTCTCCTTCACCTTCTACCTGTGACAACCCTGAGTGCTCTTCCCTGGCTTTTGGCTGTCTCCAGCCCAGACCTTTCTCAGGACCTCCAGACCTGAGCAGCCTCAGTCTCAAGGCCACTGTCAAGGCCTTGTCTTCCCTCCAACATGCAGCTCTTCAGTTACTGACAAGGAACCACAATCTGCCCAGAGGATGCCGCAAACCCAGCCTGGGAGGTCAGTGGAGGCTTCTTGGAGGAGGCGGTTCTGGCGCTGAGCAGGAACTAGCTGGGCTAGGAAGGCAGAGAGCCTACCCCAGGTCGGGTGAACATCATGTTCAAAGACACTTAGGAAAGTAAAGCCCATTCAGGGACAGGGCAGCTGGGTTTGGCTGGAGGAATCCGAAATGAGCCCAGACGGTCAGGCTGGAGCTAGAATCCGATCTGCAAAGGCAATGGGGACCATGGGTCCAAGCTTTCACTTCATTCTCTTATTTTTTCATTTTTTAAAATTTTCATTTATTTTTGAGAGAGAGAGAGAGAGTGGAAGCAGGGGAGGGGCAGAGAGAGAGAGGGAGATACAGAATCGGAAGCAGGCTCCAGGCTCTGAGCTGTCAGCACAGAGCCCGATGTGGGGCTCTGACTCACGAACTTCCAGATCTTGACCTGAGCCGAGGTCAGACGCTCAACCGACTGGGCCACCCAGGTGTCCCCTAACTTCATTCTTAACCCAGCGGGGAGCCACAGGGGAGTTTCAGGTGTGCAGGACAGCTGTCTGGGTGAAGATGGCGGTGTGGCGCCCTCGTCCCGGGGAGGGTGAAGGCCATGGGTTGGGCTGGCGGGGAGGTGGGGGGAAGGGGGGCGGTACGTAAATCTCAGGCAACATGGAGGACGGAACTTCCAGGAGGAGCGTAGGTAGGTCCACAGCAGCCAGACCCACAAATGCTTCCAGAAGGGAGTGGCCAACAGGGGATTGCTCTCAGGGAGGACAGAATTTTGTCACTTCCTTGACACCAACGAGTCAGTCTCTGCCTCCCTTTACCCAATCACCCAGCCCCACCATATCGGGGCCCTGGGACCTCCACCCGCTCTCAGCTCCAGGGCCACGCGGCCACTCTGGCAGGGCAATGTCACCCGCAGTGCCCCCCGCACCAGAGGAAGCACTACCCCTGCAGACCCTCACCTTCCTCTGGCTCCCATCCTCCCTCTTCTCCCCTCACCCCTTCTCTGAGCCTGGACGCCCCTCCCTCAGCCCGCACACACCCCCCAGAGGCATGCTCAAGGGAGGCAACAGTGAGATCTTGGTCCGGGTCCATGTCCAAGGGCAGCCAGCCTCTAACGCCTCCCCGCTCCTGGCTCTATCATGTGTGGCAAGTTATAGATCTTTTCTGTGCCTCAGTTTCCTCATCTGCAAGTTGAGGATATCTGCACGAGCCTCACGGAAGTATCGTGAAGCTCCAAAACAGCTAATATGCATAAACGGCTGAGAAAGGTGACAGGGCCCAGCAGCACAGTACAAGGTTGGCTGGTGCTGTCGCTGTGGCAGCTGCTACTGTCCTCGGGGGTTACAGGGAGTCGAGGAAACAGCAGGCGTGAAATGCACAGTTCAGGGCCGGAATACAGGGAGTATTTCACAAACAGCAGATATTATTGTATGGTCCTTGGTCAGAAGTCAGCTGGACGATGTCCCTGCCCTCCCCCGCCCCCAGGAGGTCTGGTTAAACTTGGTCCAAACCCCAATTCCAAGGCCCGTGAGAATCCAGACCTCTTCCTTCCATATTGGCCGGTTCCCACCTGTCACCTCCTCTCTCCCAGGGCAGGGCGCATTGCCAGGTACAAGGCCAGACCCTTGGGTGCAAAAATTTGTCTCCAAGAGCGGCCCATCAGGGAGCTCACACCATCTCACCTCACACCATCTCACCTCACACCATCTCACCTCACACCATCTCCACTGCCGGCAGGTGGGGGGTGCCCGGCAGCCTGGGGGGAGTCCAGCCTGGCCAGTGAGTGGCTCTTCCTCCCCACTAAGTGCGGCTCTTGGATGCGGCTGTTTATTCTTGTTCACCTGGTCCCCAGCTGCCTTGTTCTTCCCCTCCCGTCCAATCCACATGCCACAGCATGGACTTTCTTTTTTTTTTTTTAATTTTTTTAATGTTTTTATTTATTTCTAGGAGATAGAGAGACAGCGTGAGCAGGGGAGGGCCAGAGAGAGAGGGAGTCACAGACTGAAGCAGGCTCCAGGCTCTGAGCTGGCAGTCAGCACAGAGCCCGACACGGGGCTCGAACCCACGAACTGCGAGATCATGACCTAAGCGAAAGTCGAACGCTTAACCGACTAAGCCACCCAGGCGCCCCTGGACTTTCTTTTTAAAAACAAATTTTTTAACACTTACTTATTTTTGAGAGACACAGTGAGACAGAGCATCAGCAGGGAGGATCAAAGAGAGAATCTGAAGCAGACTCCAGGCTCTGAGCTGTCAGCACAGAGCCTGGTGCGGGGGTCGAACCCACGAACCATGAGATCATGACCTGAGCCGGTCAGACGCTTAACCAACTGAGTCCCCCAGGCTCCCCACCAGCATGGGTTTTCTAAAGCAGAGGGCTGGTGGTCGTTTCCCTGCATGAAGTCATGCCCAATCCCCTCAAGTCTCGGTGCATGAGCCCCTCAGTCTGCCCCAGGCCCTTTCCCTGCCCCTCTGGACTCCCTGGGCCCTGGGTTTCCCCACGAAACCACCTGTAGCCCTCAAGGGTGACCCAGCCATGCCCTTGACTTTGACTTTTATCTTCACTGCTCTCTTCTACACATACCTCCCCACTCCCTTCCTCTCCCCTGGTAGAGTCCAGACTTGGATCAGTCATCATCCGCCACCTCCGGGAAGCCCTCCCAGATACCCCAGTTGGGGCTGAATGACCGCTCTGGCTTCCACAGCTCCTCCCCTTACATGTTCTTCCCACACGGCTCTCCCAGACCGTGAGACCAGCTCTCGTTCTCTTCTGCTGCCCCAGCACAGAGCTCACGGGGTCTCAGCTGGGTGCGTGTGTGTTGACTGACTGACTGACCAACCGACCAGAAGCAAGTGACTACCCGGCCAGGCACCCTCTGGACAGGGCACAGTCACAGCCTCGACCTTGCCCGCACACCGAATGCCAACAGGCTGGGTCCCCTCGTAAATCAACCGGAAAGCCTGGCAGCCAGCCTGAGGGGCCAGGAGCTGATGGCAGCTTCCGGTACCTCCAAGGGCTGGGGTGGAACTCTGAGTCATCCCTGTCATCACAGCGTCCCACCTGGACTTTAGGCGGGTCCTGCAGGCTCCCAGGCCAAGGTGGGGAGGGGCTGGCTTTGACAGAGCTCCTGCCGTGAGCAAACATTTCGGACAGCGTCCCTGTTAATGCTCACCTCGTCCCTTTGAAGGAGGCACCTGCTGCTGCCCCCATTTTACAGAGGGAACTGAGGCTCAAAGGGGCCTAAGTCGCCCCGTCATGGAGCTGGGTAGGCCTGTGGGTGTCAGAGTGCGGGTGGCTTCCTGAGCTGACCAGGGGCTTCTCATTGAACGCTGCCTGGACACCAGGTGCTCCGGGTCCCCTAGTTGGGGTGTAGGTGGGGGATAAGGTCTGGGCGCACCTCTGCTGGGATGACTTGGACGGGCTCCGCGCTTCTGCCTCGGTTTCCCTAGCAAAGCGGAGCAAGAGTTTCCTCCCATCAAGACCAGGAAGTTTGGACGGTGCCAAAGCTATTTCAGGGTAGACGTCCGGCCCCGCTCCCTCCGCTCCTACCCCGGACCCTCCCGGCTCTGCCCCCGCCCTCCCCTCCCTCAACGCAGTCAGCTGCCTCCTCCAAGCTCGAGGAGGCACACCAAGCTTGCAGCTCGTCAAGGCCAGCGGCCATCTCTGCTCCGTCTCCTCTACCGGTGCAGGGACAGGCGTCTGCATCTCAAAGTCGGTCACCTGGGCCTGAGTCCTGGCACCCACTGGCCCTGTGCCCCCCGCCGGGGCATCTCCGGAGCGAGGCCCCAGCCTGCAGAGTGGGGCAGCTGGCTGCGCTGGCCAAGCCGCACTGAAGGGTGACTCATGGTGGACACCCTTTCACCAGCAGGGCCACACGGAGGAGGAGGGGACAGCCGGGTGGCCTTCGAGTGGGGCCAGCTAGCCATGACCCTCTGGCCTCCAACCGGTTCTCACGTCGTCCTGTTCCCCGAGGGGGAGACAGGTGGGGGGTGTCTCCGGCCCCACGCTCAGGGTCCCCCCGCACCCGGGCCCTGACTGCGTGCTTTCTGTCGCCTCTTCCTTCATCCATTTGTTCAGCGGACGGCTGCGTCCACACAAGTCCATGCATCGCAGCACCGGAAATAGGAAATTCACCCCCACGGGTGCCCGCGGCTGTGACACAGGGAGGCAGCTCTCGGCATGTGACTCGGAGCGTCCTCCAAGGTGTTTTGTGAAGGGAACAAAGCAAGGTGCCCAGGCGGCCGTGGCGTGTGGCACTATTTGTGTGAAAGAAGGGACATAAGTCAGGCACACAATGCCGTAGGTGCTGATAGGTGTTTAAAATCTTTCTGGAGGGGCGCCTCGGGGGCTCAGACAGTTAGACGTCGGACTTCGGCTCAGGTCATGATCTCACGGTTCGTGGGTTCGAGCCCCGCGTCGGGCTCTGTGCTGACAGCTCAGAGCCTGGAGCCTGTTTCAGATTCTGTATCTCCCTCTCTCTCTGACCCTCCCCTGCTCATGCTGGCTCTCTCTCTCAGAAATAAATAAAAAATTAACAAAATAAAATAAAATAAAATCTCTCTGGGGAGTTTCACACCCACATCCGTACCCACAGAGTGAGAACACCCAGTGTGATGCCCCCCCGCCCCCCAGACATACAAGAACCTGGGACAGTGGCCTCAGGGAGGGGGCGGGAAGGCTGGGAGACAGACATAGAGAGACACTTATTTCTAGATTATACACTTTGAAGTAGCCTGAGTCGTGTTTCAGGGGCGTGTGCTAACTCTTCCAAAGTAAACAAACGTGGGGCGCCTGGGTGGCTCCGTCGGTGACGCATCCAGCTCTTGATTTCAGCTCAGGTCGTGATCTACTGGTTTGTGAGTTCCAGCCCCGTGTCGGGCTCTGCCCTGATGGTACAGAGCCTCCTTGGGATTCTCTCCCCCTCTCTCTGCCCCTCCCCTGCTTGCTCGCTCTTTCTCTCTCAAAATAAATAAACTGAAAAAAGATAAGTAAAAGTAAAAAAAAAAAAAAAAAGAAATAGCCTCAAAGGGGAGCCTGGCAGGGAGAAGCCGGAGCCGGAGGCCGGTTCCCCCGCAGACCCGCTTCAGTCAGTTGATCTCGTTTCCGCCTCACTGGAGGGGAGATTAATACAGGGAACCGGGTGGGTTCACGAGTGGCACTGCTCCGGCACACACTTGTCACAGCAACTGGGCCCACTGGGCGGCAGCCCTTGTCATCGCTGTTAATGTCCTGGCCGGACCTGTTCCGGGCGCCCGGGTGACGCAGACGTGAAGGGACACACCCTCACCCCGCCTGGGGACAATGCCAGGGAGAGCTGATAGGTCAACCGACAGGGCCGAGGGGACCTACCCCGGGCCTCCAAAGATAAGGAGGCCCCCTCAGGGGACAGAGGGGAGGGAGGGAGCTGGTGGGGGCAGGCCGGGTGCATCTGTAGCCACACCACGCGAACAGTCACAGCTGCGCCGTCATGAGCACCTGGGCGTGCCCCAGCCGGTCCTGCACA
Source organism: Proteles cristata cristata (assembly GCA_017311185.1). Classification (NCBI taxonomy): domain Eukaryota; kingdom Metazoa; phylum Chordata; class Mammalia; order Carnivora; family Hyaenidae; genus Proteles; species Proteles cristata. The sequence goes on along the minus strand of JAESUZ010002068.1, from coordinate 847,481 downwards.
TGCTCTTACCCACGCTCCCCTGCCCGCGTACAGGGCCCCGCACCTGCCTGTACAGGATACAGGTGCTCGCCAAGCGGGGCAGCATGGGGGTCAGGGTATGGGCTGGGGACAGAAGGCGGACAGCCTGTGTGACCCCGGGCAGGTCACTTAACCTCTCTGTGCCTCAGTCCCCTCCCCTCTAACCAGGGGATAACACAGCATGAACCTCATAGGGGCGTAATGAGGATTGCATGAAGCAGCTCCCGTACTGTTCACTGGCTGTTCACTGGTACAATTTCTAGCGTTCATATTAACACATTTAAAGTACTTGATAAAGGGCCGCCTGGGCAGCTCAGTCGGTTAAGCATCCGACTTCAGCTCAGGTCATGAGCTTGCCGCTTGTGAGTTCGAGCCCCGCATCCGGCTCCGTGCTGACAGCTTGGATCCTGGAGCCTGCTTCAGATTCTGTGTCTCCCTCTCACTCTGCCCCTCCCCTGCTCGTGCCCTGTCTCTCTGTCTTTGTCTTAAGAATAAATAAAACATTTTAAAAATTTTTAAGAAAATTAATAAAGTACTTGGGGTGCCTGGGTGGCTTAGTCGGTTAAGCGGCCGACTTTCGCTTAGGTCATGATCTCGCAGTTCGTGGGTTCGAGCCCCGCGTCGGGCTCTGTGCTGACTGCCAGCTCAGAGCCTGGAGCCTAGTTCAGTCTGTGACTCCCTCTCTCTCTGACCCTCCCCTGCTCACGCTGTCTCTCTCTCTCTCCTAGAAATTAAAAAAAAAAAGTACTTAACAGCACCACATTATGCATTCATGGTTCATAGTATATATTGATGTTTCATCAGACACATGCCTAGTGTACATGTGTTACCTAGACACACAAGAGCCTATACGCACCCCTTATACATTCCCTGCACACCTAAATGTGTGTGTGTATGCACACATGCACACTCACTCCAGCACGCACGCGTTTTCAGGCACATGCAGGTAGGTGCAGACACACATGTGTACATGCACACATGCACCCTCTCTACACGCCCATCCCATTTCCGCCCCCTCCTCCCAAGCGGAATGTCCATCCACACAGGGCGGTGAGAGAGGGGTGGGTCCGAAATGTCCCCCTAAACTGGGCCAGGCCAGTTCCCCAGGCTCCCAGCTGCCTGCTTGGACCTGCTGAGAAGAATGAACCCAGATGGATGGGGGACCAGGAACCATGTTCTAGACCCTTCATCTTCATCTCCCCTTGAGCTGTGAGTTTCGTGAAGATAGGGCTCAGGTGTGACTTGTCCTTGTCCCCAGAACCAGCTTTTGGCAAAGAGTGGTCATCAGTGAGTGGACTGGTTAGGATATATTTGAGTGTGAGTGGCAATGACAATAAGAAAGAGACATTTGGGGGCGCCTGGGTGGCTTAGTAGGTTAAGCGTCTGACTTTCGCTTAGGTCATGATCTCGCGGCTCGTGGGTTCGAGCCCCGCGTCGGGCTCTGTGCTGACTGCCAGCTCAGAGCCTGGAGCCTGTTTCAGTCTGTGACTCCCTCTCTCTCTGACCCTCCTCTGCTCACGCTGTCTCTCTCTCTCTCTCCTAGAAATAAATAAAAATATTTTAAAATTTAAAAAAAAAAAGAAAGAGAGACATTTGTTTATTTCATGCAGAAAAGTCGGAAGGGAAGGGCGCCTGGGTGGCTCAGTTGGTTAAGTGTCCGACTTCGGGTCAGGTCATGACGCACAGTTCGTGGGTTCAGGCCCCACGTTGGGCTCTGTGCTGACAGCTCAGAGCCTGGAGCCTGCTTCGGATTCTGTGTCTCCCTCTCTCTCTGACCCTCCCCTGCTCATGCTGTCTCTATCTCTCTCTCTCAAAAATAAATAAGACATTAAAAAAATTTTTTTAAAAAAAGTTTGAAGGAAGGGATCCCAGGCTGAGCCACAGTATCTGGGATCCACTCTTTTTACATTTATGTCTAGGACCCAGACTCCATCATGCACAGCTTCCATTCACAAATGCACCTCATGGCCCAATATGGCTGCCCTAGTTCCAGTCAATGCATCTGCATCCCAGCCAGCAGGTAGGAGAGGCAAAATGAAGATGGGACAAAGGGCTTAAGCCAGCTTTCTCTTAAGGAAGCTCTAGACAAAACGTCCACTTTCTTTTGGCCAGAACCTGGTCCCATGGCCACTCTAGCTGGAAAAAAGCCGGGAAAGGAAGTCTCCACTTTAGGTGGCCATGTGCTGAGCCAAACATCAGAGGCTGTGTCACTGTGCTCCGAGGGGGACATGGGTATTGGCCCCACCATTATCAGTATTTGCTAACTCAGCTGTCTGAGATGCAGAGCGCATTTCGGGAATTCTTTGTCAGGCTGGGGGCACATCTCCTGTATTCGAGGAAAGAAGGAGTCTGGCGGGAGCCCAGCCACACTGCCTGTGCAGAGAGGGGCTGCCATGACTCCTGCTGCCCAGAGCTCAGCGGAAGAGTGAGAGGGACCAGGTGACGGGCAAAGGCGTGCTCTTTATTTAAAAACATTTTTTTAATGTTTTATTTATTTCTAGGAGAGAGAGAGAGACAGCGTGAGCAGGGGAGGGTCAGAGAGAGAGGGAGTCACAGACTGAAACAGGCTCCAGGCTCTGAGCTGGCAGTCAGCACAGAGCCCGACGCGGGGCCCGAACCCACGAACCGCGAGATCATGACCTAAGCGAAAGTCGGACGCTTAACCGACTAAGCCACCCAGGCGCCCCAAGGTGTGCTCTTTAAAGTCCAATCGGTTTGGGTTCTGGTTCCAGCACCTTCGCCTGCAGGACCTCGGCCAGACCCCTCACCTCCTCCAAGCCTCCGCCACCTCATCTATAAGATGGAAATAATCATCCCCGACTCAGAGGAAGGTCGTGAAGATGGAATGAGGTCATGAACACAGGCCCTTAGCACAGAGCTGGGCTCCGAGGGGTCGCTCAGAAAACCACCTTGGAGGGGACAGGGATGGGGCCACCAGATCTGACAAGTCTCGGGGGAATTGAGGTGGGGCTTGGGCTCAGTCACCAAGGGACCAGGATCCTCTGAGCACAGCAGAAACCAATTTTTCCGCCACTTTATTATAGCCCTGCTAAGTTTAAGAGACTGTTCTTTACTGGGGCCGGTGGGTGACTCAGTCGGTTAAGCATCCAACTCTTGATCTCAGGTCATGAGTTCAAAGCCCACTCTGGGCTCCATGCTGAGCATAGAGGTTACTAAAAAACAGACTTATTGACTATACAAGTGAGTTACATTAATTTTTTAAAGCGAGAATGAGCCAATGAGCTAAAAGAGAAAAGAATCGTCAATAAATCTACCACCTAGAGCTAAACTTCATTAATTTGTCAAGTAGCTTGTCGGTTTGTTTTATGATCCTATGTACACACCTAGCTATGCATTCTTATATAGTGCTTTTCATGTAAAATGTACATACTGTTCATAGGCTCACACTACACATAGGCTACTTTAAAACCCCAAGTTCAGGGGCGCCTGGGTGGCTCAGTCGGTTAAGTGTCCGACTTCCACTCAGGTTGTGATCTCACGGTTCGTGAGTTCGAGCCCTGCATCAGGCTCTGTGCTGGCAGCTCAGAGCCTGGAGCCTGCTTCAGATTCTGTGTCTCCCTCTCTCTCTGCCCCTTCTCTGCTCACACTCTGTTTCTCTCTCTCAAACATAAATAAACATTTAAAAAATTAGTTAACTAAAAAAAATAATAAAACCCCAAATTCTAAAAACTACACTGCAGAAATAAAACTTTGTCATCTCTTGGCCTATCACCATCTCTCAGTGCCAACAAATTAGACTGTGCTGTCATTATTCCCACGGGCTTCATAAGACCCAGATTTACTCCGCCCTCTGACTGTTTGACACGAAAGTTTTCCTAGAGTTAAAAATGATGTGGCAGTGGACGGACATCCATGTACTCAAATATTCATGTGAATTTCTGGTTATTTCCTTCGGCTAGGTTCATATAAGTGGGCCTCTTCCGTGTTTTAAAAGTTTTGATCTCTCGAACAAACTACATTCAGAAATGAGAGATTCCTACATTAAAAAAAAAATTAGGCAAAGCCATATGGAACTGCTAGTCAAAGCTTTGGATCAGCAGGAGAAAATCCACCGCTCCCACACTGAATTGACATACATCTTCGCCAAAAGGAAACACACTTAGCATGCTTACCAGTCTCTACAGCCTTCTTGTGGGTAAGCATAACATTTCGCTCCAGGCGTCTGAATGTGGACAACAGCTGACATTTAAACCACACCGATCACGTGCCAGGCACTCTTCTAAGTGATACATACATGAAATACACCATTGGATGTATCGCGTGATATATATCACTCATTATATACATATTACATACACATATCTGTATACATGTACGTATACATGTAGTCTTCATGAAAACTGTATCAGGCAAGTGCCCTGATTCTGCCCAGTTTACAAGGAAAGAAACTGAGGCACGGAAGGGTCAGTTTGCTAAAGTAAGTGGTGGGGCTGGGATTTAAACCCAGACAACATGACCTATGGTCCTTGGGCTTCACCACTGTGCTAGACTTTGTGGGTTCCCTGTGGGTGGACGAGGTCCCCTGAGTTTTGAGGAGAGAACACACAGGCCCAGAGAGGGTTAGAAAACTACTTTTGGGGGCGCCTGGGTGGCTTAGTTGGTTAAGCGTCTGACTTTCGCTTAGGTCATGATCTCACGGTTCGTGGGTTCGAGCCCCGCGTCGGGCTCTGTGCTGACTGCCAGCTCGGAGCCTGGAGCCTGTTTCAGTCTGTGACCCCCTCTCTCTCTGACCCTCCCCTGCTCATGCTGTCTCTCTCTGTCTCCTAGAAATAAATAAAACATTAAAAAAAAAAAAAAGAAAACTACTTTGGGTCACACAGCAGATTTGGATGCTTTACCCACCCAAACTGCCTTCTACAGTGTTTATTTTACTTATTCATTTATTTTAAATGTTTGTTTTTGAGGGACAGAGCACGAGCAGGGGAGGGGCAGAGAGAGAGGGAGGCACAGAATCCGAAGCAGGCTCCAGGATCTGAGCTGTCAGCATGGAGCCTGACGTGGGGCTCGAACTCACAAACTTCAAGATCATGACCTGAGCTAATGTCAGATGCCTAACCGACTGAGTCACCCGGGTGCCCCTACTTTCTACGGTGTTTAAACACCCTCAGTGCCCATGGGAAACGGGCCCTATGCCTTTCCAAAAAGCTGCGGTGACCCAGGCTTGTGCCCCCTCCTCCCAGTGCATTGCTTTCTACCCTAGTTACCACTAGGTAACTTGCAGGGAGTGATGCCAGAGGCATCTGGGCCCTAGGGGAGCACAGCCCTTGCCAGGGCAGCCAGGCATGGGGTGCGGGCCTCCTTGCCACCCAGGGCATCCCCGCCTTGGCTCAAGGTCCCTCTGGCTGCCGGTGATGGTCAGGACATCAGCTCGCGTACTTGAGCGTGGTGCACAGAGTAGAGAAATTGTCCTTGCCCATCTGCCTAACCACTTTCTGGCTGTACGCGATCGTGACTCTAATATTTTACAGTTGAGAATGCTCATCTCAGTGAGTATATATAGAATTCTCGGCTTCCATAATTTGATTTATTTGGAAATCTTGGATTCGAGGAGACTTTGTCTTTTGTTCCCAAGAGCTGGGGCTAAGGAAGGTCATGGCTCCTTCCTCTGGGCAGTCAGGAAGTAGGCCGCCTGGAGGACACTGAAGCGCTGGGAGGGAGCTGGTGTAGACCTCTCGGGGGAAGGGACCGTGACCCTTCTGCCGTCTTTTCCTGGAATCTCTGGTCTTGTTTGGTATGTTGCTTTCGAATGCCCTCATCCCGTCCCCCTACCCAGGGGCCCCTCCTTATCTCCTCCTTCAGGCGGGCCCTTGCCCACGTGAGGGGCCCCAAGGTCAAGCCCAGCTGACCGCTTTGATAGCAGAGCACGCGTCCTGAGGTTAGGAAAACAGCCGGGGCTGACATTGGGTGTTACTGCTTTTTGGAAAAAAAAAGAAGAAAGAAAAGAAACACGAACGGTCCCTCCGCGTCCCTGGGCTTCAACAGCAGGACCTGAGCACGCTGAGTGACAAGGGTGCTCCGGGGCCTCTTCTGGGAGACCCCCGCCTCCAGGGCCTCCCCTGAACGTCCTGGCTGTGGCTGTCCGGCCAGTGCTTGTGTACGGCTGAAAAAGACACAAACCCTGAGCACAAGGGAAGATGGATGGCAAGTCCAGCAGGGGAGTGGTCGCAGAGCAGGGCTAGGGGGGGACTCAGGCAAGCCCACAGGCGGAGCTGGGACTGAGACTCAGTGTCCTTGATAGAAGCCAGGTGTGAATGCCGAGCGCGGGGACAGGGTTGGGGTTTGGCCTCATCCTGAGCCTGATGTGGGACAAAAGCTAGTTCAGCAGCTCTGGAGTTGGGTCCGTTGGGGGGGGCGGGGCGGCCCATGGCACAAGCCCCCACATAGGCCGGCAAAGGGTCTCCGGCCTGGGGGTGCCAAGGTGGGGGGCTCTCAGGACTGGGGAGAGCAGGAGCAAGTGGGAGTGATTTGGCTGGCACCTTGCCTCCCCAGCCCCCGACCCTGGTTAGGCTTTTTCACCCTGTTATACTTTTTAAAACTTTTATGTATTTATTTATGTTGATCTTTATTTTTGAGAGAGAGAGAGAGACAAAGAGTGAGCAGGGGAGGGGCAGAGAGGGAGACACAGAATCCAAAGCAGGCTCCAGGCTCCAAGCTGTCGGCACAGAGCCCGATGCGGGGCTCAAACCCACGAGCCTTGAGATCCTGACCTGAGCCGAAGTCAGACGCTTAACCGACTGAGCCACCCAGGTGCCTGTAATTTTGTTTCTTTTTTAATAACAAGTGAGTTTACATCCAAGTTAGTTAGCGTATCGTGCAATAATGATCTCAGGAGTAGAATCCAGTGATTCGTCCCCTACGTTAACACCCAGTGCTCATCCCAAAAGGTGTCCTCCTTACTGCCCTTCGCCCATGTAGCCCGTCCCTGTTTTCATTGCAAAATACATGTTTATTGTTTACAAAATTAAAAACAATACAGAACCATTTTAAACGAAAACTTAAAAAATAGAGCTCTATGAAGTAAAAAATAAGAGCCCACCATGACTCAGGTCCACTCGTCAGAGAAAACGGGCAGTGACAAGGTGAGGGGTAAGTGCGTGCACGTTCACGGCCCCCTGCCTGACTGGGACCCTGGCCACAGTGCTATGCGGTCGTGTTTCTTTTTTTTTTTTCTAATATTTTTATTTATTTCTAGGAGAGAGAGACAGCATGAGCAGGGAATGGTCAGAGAGAGAGGGAGATACAGACTCTGAAATAGGATCCAGGCTCTGAGCTGGCAGTCAGCACAGAGCCCGACGCGGGGCTCGAACCCACAAACCGCGAGATCATGACCTAAGCGAAAGTTGGACGCTTAACCGACTAAGCCACCCAGGCGCCCCTGTGCGGTCGTGTTTTTAACCCATAGGCGTGCATGTACTGGGAATAAGGCCTGTGTCTCCCTCTTGAGGTTTCTTCCAGAACAGTCTGATAACCCCAGGGGATCCCTCAGTCCAGAGGAGGCCAGGCTCACTTGCACAATGCCCGCCCCTGCCTGACCTGCTGTGGGGCCCCCAAGGTTACAGCCTTCTCATTTATACCTGGAGCTGGGTCCTCGCTCCCTGAAGTGGGAATGACTCCAGCAGTGGGAGGGTCCAACATGGCTTCCCGCCCAAGAGGCACATGGGGTCTGCCCCCCTCCCCCCCCACTGCCATTGTGAACTGTTTTGGGCTTGGGTCACTGTCCACACCCCTTTTCCCACAGAGTGAGTTCCCACTTTGGAGCCACAGGTCTCCTCTTTGCCAGTTGACCCCGGACCAGACTCTCCCCGTTCAGACAGCAGCTAATCTGACCCACTGACCTGCTCCAGGGAGACCTTGGGCACCTGAGCTCATTCCTCCGGGGCCCCAGGCAGATCTGCCCGCCTCGTTCCCAGAGTCACTTTTATTCCTGTGTCTCAGGAATGTCTGTCTTTCTCTCCATCACTTGATCTCAGCCCACACGGGCTGCACCTGTTATCCTACCGGGGGAGAAGTGGGCGAGAGGTCAGCTTCCGCAGCGTGAGGAGGGACCGGGACCGCTGTCTGTTGGGGCAGCGAAGGTGAAGGCCGGCCCAGCAAGGACCCTGGTGTCAGGATCCCCAGCCACTTCCATCTGGGGACCCCCCCAACCTTGCCTGTCTGCCCCAGGAACCTGGGGGTGTTTCTGGCCCCTCCCTCACCCCCGACAACAAAGCGGGCCCTGTGGACTTGTTCTCCTAAATATGTCTCACTTCTGCCCCTTCTTTCCACTTCCAGGGACAGCTCTTTAGTTCAGTGCCTGCACAGCTGATGTGGCCTGTCCACGCCCCCCCAACTCTGCCCTCCCGGCACCCGTCATCCATACTGCAGCTTGTGAAAAGTAGTTGAAACCAGCCGGTAAAGCTGAAGCTACGCTTACTGCACCTCCTTCCTGTTTGTGCTAAGGCGCCTGCTGTACGGCCATGTCTGGAAAGCAAGAAACCAGAAATGGCCCAAATATCCAACCAATATAGTGGTGTATTCGTCTCCGGCAGCTGCTGTAACAAAGTGTCCCCGACTTGGTGGCTTAACACAACACAATTTATTACCTTACAGTTCTGGAGGTCAGAAGTCCAGGGGCGCCTGGGTGGCTCAGGCGGTCAAATTTCTGACTCATGATATATCGGCTCAGGTCATGATCTCATGGTCCATGAGGTTGAGCCCCAAGTGGGGCTCTGTGCTGACAGCGTGGGACCTGGAGCCTGCTTTAGATTCTGTGTCTTCCTCTCCCTCTCTGCCCCTCCCTGGCTCATGCTCTGTCTCTCTCCATCTCTCAAAAATAAATAAACGTTGAAATTTTTTTTTAATGTTTAAGAAGTCCAGAATGGGTCTCACTGGGCTTAAAGCCAAGGTGTCAGCGGGGGTGTGTTCCTTCTGGAGGCTCTAGGAGGAGGATCTGGTTTCTGCCTTTTCCAGCTTCCAGACCTCCTGAACCAAAACACTCCAAAAGGAACAGCTCGGGGGACCCATGGCTCACAGACACCTTGTGTTCTGTCACGATCGGACATTTTTTTAAAAAATATTTTTATTTATTTCTAGGAGAGAGAGAGACAGCGTGAGCAGGGGAAGGTCAGAGAGACAGTGAGTCACAGACTGAAACAGGCTCCAGGCTCTGAGCTGGCAGTCAGCACAGAGCCCGACGCGGGGCTTGAACCCACAAACCATGAGATCATGACCTAAGCAAAAGTCGGACGCTTAATCGACTAAGCCACCCAGGCGCCCCACGATTGGATATTTTGAAGGTGAGACAGGTGTGGGAGGCTGACAGACCAGAGTTCCTACTGAACTTCTCCCTTTACAAATCGTTAATAATACCCATTATATAGATTTTTGTGTAAGAGTTAAATACGAGAGCATATGTATACATCCAGCGTCTAATAGATGTTCATCTCTGGGAAGGAAAGAAAGGGGAAGGAAGGAAGGAAGAAAGGATGGATGGAAGGAACAAACGAATGAATGAACGAAGGGATGGAGGCATGTGGGCTCTTTCCATCTCAAAAGCCAATAATGGCAGATCAAGTGTCTTTTGTGATGCCATTTGTCTGGTTCAGGCCCTTCCCCCCCCCCCCCACCATTTAAGACCCCTGTGTGGACACTGGACACCCTGGGTGAGCCAGGATAACTCCCATGTCAAGATCAGCAAACCTAATTCCTCCTTGCTATATAACGGAACACACGCACGGGTTCCAAGGACCAGGACGGAAGCCTGCAGGGGCCATTCCATCGCAGGGAGCGTGGAGACAAACTGTGGCCTTTTCCTCCGGTAGAAGAGACCACAGCCTGGGACAGTTGCCCCGGGCAAGTGACCTCCTTGAAGACTTCCTCGCCCAAACCCAAACCCCTGATGAGGTCCTATGAGGTGTTCCCAGGTCCCTCGCAAGGCCCGAGAGGGACACCAGCAATGTGGGCCAGGTGGTTAATTAGAAAAAATACACTTGTGGATCTTGTGATGCTTGTGCTACTTACCAGCTTTAAAAAAATCTGTAATTTGTTGTGAGCTCTTTTCTCATTCTAAATATCATTTTTACCTAAGCTTACCTTTTGTATTATAATTGTATATACTTTTTTAAAAGTTTATTTCTTTATTTTGAGAGAGAGAGAGTGTGTGCATGAGCTGGGGAGGAGCAGAGAGAGAGAGAGAGAGAGAGAATTCCAAGCAGGCTCCACGCTGACAGCACAGAGCCTGAGGCGGAGCTCGATCTCATGACCCTGAGATCGTGACCTGAGCCAAAACCAAGAGTGAGAAGCTCAACGGATGGAGCCACCCACGCGCCCCTAACTTTATATATACTTTTAAATGTTTATTTTATTTTTGAAAGAGAGAGAGAGAGAGAGAGACAGACAGACAGAGTGTGAGTGGGGGAGGGGCAGAGAGAGACACACACAGAAGCTGAAGTAGGTTCTGGGCTCCAAGCTGTCAGCAAGAGCCCGACGTGGGGTTCGAACCCACAAACCGTGAGATCATGACCTGAGCTGAAGTCCGACACTTAACTGACTGAGCCCCCCGGGTGCCTGGGCTGCCCCACTCCTGAAGAGTTTTAAGTTGTACGGGCTGAGTAGAGTCTCAGACTCTGAGGCAGATGAGGCAGATGGGAGAACGGGGTGTCCAGAAGCAAAGCAAACAAGACCCGGAGATGGAGGGGAGGGGTTGGGGGAGAGGAAGGGACCAGCGAACGGTGGTCCCCTCACTCAGGAGGGCTGGCCACTACACCCCAGAGGGCAGGGTCCCCTCCTGTCAACAAGGTTCTGGGGTAACTCTTTGGGGACCTGCTGGAAATAGGAGCTGCCCCTTTGCCCACCTGGGCTAGGTGTCACTTAGACTTTTTTATTTTTATTTACTTTGTATTAAATGTTTTGAATATCTATTTATTTTAAGAGAGAAAGAGACAGAGTGTGAGCAGGGGAGGGGCAGAGAGACAGGGAGACACAGAATCAGAAGACAGGCTCCAGGTTCTGAGCCGGCTGTCAGCACAGAGCCCGACGCGAGGCTCGAACCTACAAACCACGAGATCATAACCCGAGCCGATGTCAGACGCTTAAGCGACTGAGCCCCCCAGGCGCCCCTAAGCTAATCTTGAGAAGGAGATGAGCCTAGATTATCTCTGGGGTCCAGGGTCATCTCAGGGGCTCTTAAACGGGGGAAGAGGGAGGGGGAAGGGTGTGAACCAGAGACACGGCATCACGAAGGAGGCTTGACCCACCATTGCTGGCTTCGAACAGGGAAAGAGCTCACAAGGCCAAGGAACGCAGACAGCCTCTGAAAGGTGGAGAAGACAAAAAACAAGATTCTCCCCTACAGCCTCCGGAAGGAACACACAGCTGCTGCTCCTCCTTTGTGTTGTTTTAAACCTTAATGTTTGAGGAGTGGCTCAGTCGGTTAAGAGTCCGACTTCGGCCCAGGTCACGATCTCGAAGTTCGTGAGTTCGAGCCCTACGTTGGGCTCTGTGCCAACAGCTCAGAGCCTGGAGCCTGCTTCAGATTCTGTGTCTCCTCCTCTCCCTGACCCTCCCCTGCTCATGCTGTCTCTCTCTCTCTCTCTCTCTCTCTCTCAGGAATAAACAAAACATTAAAAACAATAAAAAAAAAACAAAACACCTCCACGTCTGGAGCAATTTGCTATGGTGGCAGCAGGAGTTTATACCCTGGGTAACTTCTTCTTTTCCTCTCCTTCCTCAGGGTAGAAGTGAGACACCCAGCATAACTCCCTGACCTCATCTGGGGCATTGCGGGGCAACATCTTCTCTGTGCTAAAAAAGAAGCTTGGAAAAACCCATATTCATAGCAGCATTATTCACAATAGTCACAAGGTGGAACCCGCCCACGAGTTCATCAGTGGACAGATGGACACACCAAATGTGATACGTACGTACAGTGGAATAGTGCTGGGCCATCAATAATGATTATGGCTCAAAGGAAGGACGTTCTGACACATGCTACAACATGGATGAACCTTGGGGACGTTCATCAGTCATAGAAAACAAATACTGTATGAGTCCATTCCTATGAGCTCCCTGAAGGAGTCACATTCCTAGGGACAGAAAGTAAAATGGTGGTGGCCAGGGGTTGGGGGAGGGGGACAGGGAGATGTCCCAGGGGACAGGGCTTCGATTTTGCAAGATGAAGAGTTCCGGAGATCGGCTGCACAACAGTGTGAATATACTTAACACTATTGAACCGCACACTTAAACATGATTAAGATAGAGGGGCGCCTGGGTGGCTCAGTCAGTTAAGTGCCTGATGCTTGATCTCAGCTCAGGTCTTGATCTCAGGGTCTTGAGTTCAAGCCCCATGTTGGGCTCCACGCTAGGTGTGAAGTCTACTTAAAAAACAAAAACAGGGGCGCCTGGGTGGCTTAGTCGGTTAAGCGTCCGACTTTCGTTTAGGTCATGATCTCACGGTTCGTGGGTTCGAGCCCCGCGTCGGGCTCTGTGCTGACTGCCAGCTCAGAGCCTGGAGCCTGTTTTGGTCTGTGACTCCCTCTCTCTCTGACCCTCCCCTGCTCACGCTGTCTCTCTCTCCTGGAAATAAATAAAACGTTTAAAAAAATTTAAAAAAAAAAACAGAAACAAAGGGGGCGGGCGCCTGGGTGGCTCAGTCAGTTAAGCATCCGACTTCGCCTCAGGTCATGATCTCACGGTTCGTGGGTTCAAGCCCTACGTTGGGCTCTGTGCTGACAGCCAGCTCACAGCCTGGAGTCTGCTTCAGATTGTGTGTCTCCCTCCCTCTCTGACACTCCTCTTCTCGCACTGTCTCTCTCACTCTCTCAAAAATTAAAAAAAAAAAAGAAAGATATGGGCATCTGGGTGGCTCAGTTGGTTAAATGTCCTACTTCTGCTCAGGTCAAGATCTCATAGCTCATGAGTTTGAGCCCCACACTGGGCTGTCTGCTCTCAGCACAGAGCCTGCTTCAGGTCCTGTCCTCCTTCATCTCTCTCTGCCCTTCCCCCTACCTCTCTCCCTCAAAAATAAATAAACATTAAAAAAAAAAAAAGATTGGGAACACCTGGGTGGCTCAGTCAGTCGAGCGTCCAACTTTGGCTCAGGTCATGATATCGTAGTTTACAAGTTCGAGCCCCACATCAGGCCCTGTGCTGACAGCTCAGAGCCTGGAACCTTGGATTCTGTGTCTCTCTCTCTCCATGCCTCACCTCTGCTCGCACTCTCTCACTCTCTCTTAAAATAAATAAACATTAAAAAAATTTTTTTTAAGATTAAGATGAAAATTTTATGTTGGGTGTATTTTACAATTTAAAAAATAAAAGCAGGAGTGCCTGGGTGCCTTGGTCGGTTAAGTGTTCAACTCATGATATCAGCTCAGGTCATGATCTCAGGGTTGTGGGATCAAGCCCCGCATTGGGCTCTGCCCTGAGCGTGGAGCCTACTTGGGATTCCCTCTCTCCCTCCGGCCCTCTCCCTGACTCACACTCACTCTCTCTATCTCTAGAAAAAAATAAAAACAAAATGAAACAAAAAAATAATAAAGGAAAAAGAAACATGGAAAGAAGTAGGCATCACCTTAAAGGAAGGATTTCTCACCTGGAAGAAAAGCCTGCAGCTCTTTCTCTCCCCCTAAAATATCGACAAACTGTTTAAAAGGAAGGGACACACATATTCATTCATTTATTCAATGAAATTAAAGGGTCCCTTACTTAAGGATAATGGCGAGAATCTATGAACTTGGTGAGTTTCTAAGAGAAGGAAGGATGGCCACAGGTGATGTTAAAGGGACCCTAACCCCTGAGCCATCCGTTGGCCTGGCCCAAGGACCTCATCCACTGTTCATTTCCTCTTGTGTTTGCTCTCTAAAAAGCATCTGAGGGGTGCCTCGGTGGCTCAGTGGGTTAAGCATCCAACTTCCACTCAGGTCATGATCTCACGGTTCGTGGGTTCAAGCCCTGCATCAGGCTCTGTGCTGACAGCTCAGAGCCTGGAGCCTCCTTTGGATTCTGTGACTCCCTCTCTCTGACCCTCCCCTGCTCACACACCCCCCCCATATAAATAAACATTTAAAAAATTAAAAAAAAAAAAAAAGAAGAAGAAGCAGCCGAGCAGAGTGGTAAGTACTTGATTTCAGACCTGCCTTGGCTTGGAACCCAGCTCTGCCACTTACTGGCTGTGACTTCACCTTTCTGCTTCTGTCTCCTCGTCTGTCAACTGGGGATAATGAGAGTGTCCACCCCTCAGCCCTGCTAGAAAGATCGAATGTTTTCAGTTAGGCCAGTGCTTGGACACACGGGTTCGTGTGTCCTTCCCAGCAGCAAGGCCCGTCTTAGCTCACACGGTGTCGGTTAACATCCTCTGAACGTCTCTGATAAGAACTCCTCTATTCAGCGCGGGGACCGCCAGAACCAGGGAGCCCCCTCCCCCGGGGGAACTCCTGATTTTCCCTAACTACACCAGCTTCTCCACCTTGGCACTGTGGACATGTGGGGGGAGAGGGGCTGTGCTGTGCCTCGTATGGTTTTAAAACAGCACCCTTGGCGGTGCCTGGGTGGTTCAGTCGACTGAGTGTCCGACTTTGGCCCAGGTCATGTTCTCACAGTTCATGGGTTCGAGCCCCACATCGGGTTCTGTGCTAACAGCTCGGAGCCTGGAGCTTGCTTTGGATTCTGTGTCTTCCTCTCTCTCTGACCCTCCACTATTCACACTGTCTCTATCTCTCTCTCAAAAAAAAAAAAAAAAATGTGTCCCGCCGGGGCACGTGGGTAACTCAGTCAGTTAAGCTCCAACTTCGGCTCACGTCATGATCTCATAGTTCGAGAGTTCGAGCCCCGCGTCGGACTCTGTGCTGTTAGTGTAGGGGCTGCTTTGGATCTTCTGGCTCCCACCCTCTCTGCCCCTCCCCTACTGCTTCTCTCTCTCTCCTCTCTCTCCAAATAAATGAGCTTAAAAAAATCTTTTTTAATGTGTCCTGGCATTGCCAAATGTCCTTGGGGATGCAAAATTGCCTCCACTTGAGAACCTCTGATCCACACTGTAAGACATGAAGCTGTGGAGAAGGTGCTAGAGCAGCACGGAGGAGGGGCTGGGCCCTGAGTCTGGCTGAGGTTGCCAGAGGAGTGCGGTCATGGTTCCGGCCTGGCTCTCACCCCCATGGCCCCAGCATGTCTGAGTGGCTCCTCTCCCTCCCTCCGATTCCGACATGCTGGGATATATCCACGGCCCCTTCCCCTTCTCTCTGCACGTTTCCCTCGAGAATGGCATGTTGCTGTACATCCTTCCAATTCCCCATCTCCGGCCTCAGTCTCTCTCCTGAACCCCTGACTGTTTATCCAGCTGTCTCCAGACACCTCCACCCGAAGCCCTCCAGGCTTTCCAAGCCCAACATGGCCAGGGTAACCCTCTCCTGTCCCCACCATAGCCCATATCTTGACATGCTTGTTGACAACCCTCAGCTTTCCCCCCTCATCCCTCTCTGAGACGTGTTGGTCTGACCTCTTAGTGTCACTGAAAGCCAGCCCCTCCTCTGCATCCCCACAGCTGGTGTCACCGCCCCCACTCCGGTCTGATAGGAGACTTGCCCTCCAGTCTAGTTCCTTCTAAAACGCCCACCTTGAAAGGGGCGCCTGGCTGGCTCAGCCGCTGCAAAGCATGTGACTCTTGATCTCAGGCTCACGAGTTCAAGCCCCATGCTGGGCATGGAGCTTACCTAAAAAAATAAAAAAGATAAATGCCGGCCTGATCGTGTCACACACACTCACTGCCCCCGCACGAAAACATTCGATGCCCCTTCTGCCCAGCTGCGAGGCTGCTCCTTTCGGGTGTCTGCTGGAGTTGCTCAGGCACCTCTCTCCTGCCTGTGAAGCCACCTGCATTCCCATGACCAGGCCTTTACTCCTGCTGTTACACTCCCGCCACCCCCCACCCCACCCCCCCGCAGAAATTCTATTCACCCTTCAAAGTCCAGCTCCTGTGTCTTCTTCTGGGGAACCTCCCCTCATCCCGGCCTCTGGCCAAGGTTCTTATTTCCTCTTGTCTCCGGAGAACAGATGTTTAAAGGCTGGGGGCTGAAGCTGTGTCTCTCCCCCCCCCCCCCCGAGCCCTTCCTGAGGCCCAGAGACCTGGAAGGGCTCTTGAAGATGCTCTGGTCAAACATCTTCATTCTCCAAATGAGGACAGCCCCGGTTCCGTGAGGGCAGATGATGGCCTTTGCTGCCCTGGCTGGTGGCATCTGACAGGCTGGCCTGCCCTCCTCCCCACCTTGACCCACTCTCCTTCCTCATTAGCCTCGAGGACACCCCTCCTCCCCAGACCTGCCTCTCACCTCTTTATCGGCCTTCTCAGCCTCTCCACTCACACAACACACCCAGCCCAGCCAGAGCCTCAGACCTGCTCGGTGTTCAGTGTTCCCTGCCTCAGGGCACCACAGCTCCGTCTCCCAGCATTCTGGCCAGAGGCCTTGGGGTGCCCCTGTGACCGGACCCCTTCCTATCCCCTCCACTGCTGCCACCTGGGCCAGATTATCATTCTCTCTTGCCTGGACTCTCTCAACAACTTCCTAATCTCGCCTCTGTCCTTGCCCTCTGCAGCCTCCTCTCCACACGGCAGCCAGAGTTACGTCTGAGAGAGAGAGAGTGAGCAGGGGAGGGTCAGAGAGAGAGGGAGACACAGAATCGGAACAAGGCTCCAGGCTCTGAGCTGGCTCTCAGCACAGAGCCCAACGCGGGGCTCGAACCCACGAACCGCGAGATCGTGACCTGTGCCAAAGTTGGACGCTTAACCGACTGAGCCACCCAGGCGCCCCAACTGGGATTGATTTTGACCGTGGGTCCCAGAATGTCCCTCCTCTGCTCAAAACTCTCCAATGGCTCCCATCTCACTCAAGTAACAGCCAAAGTCCCACCAACCCCCAACTGACCTGTGCCTCCTTTACTTCTCCAGCTCTTCCCCTTTTCAAATTCGTCTCCTCCTGCTGGCCTCCTTACTTCAGCTACCCTGTACCCTCCTACCCCAGAGCCTTTGCACTGGCTGCCCCCTGTGCTTAGAAGAGTCTTCCTCCCAGAAAAAGAATGGCTCCTTCTGTCACCTCTTTTGAATCTTTGCTCACATGTCAGTTTCTTTTTTTTTTTTTTAATGTTTTTTATTTATTTCTAGGAGAGAGAGAGAGACAGACGTGAGCAGGGGAGGCTCAGAGAGAGAGGGAGTCACAGAATCTGAAACAGGCTCCAGGCTCTGAGCTGGCAGTCAGCACAGAGCCCGACATGGGGCTCGAACCCATGAACCGTGAGATCATGACCTAAGCGAAAGTCGGACGCTTAACCGACTAAGCCACCCAGGCGCCCCTCACATGTCACCTTCTTAATGAGGCTTTCTCTGACCACCCTGTTCAAGACTGCAAACCACCTTCTCTCAGCACAACCCACAGCCTCCCCCTTACCCTGCTCCAACGTTGGCTTTCCAACACTCTGTATAATTGACTTCTTTATTTGGTCTCTTGCTTATCTTTTCAACTAGAATATCAGCGTCACAAGGGCAGGAACCTCTTATCTCTTGTTCACAGATGTATCCACTGCCTACCCCAGTGCCTGGCACTTATCAAATGAACACCCTGGGGCTTTGAAGCCCAGAACGAGTGCACATAGTGCGAGGACTTGTGAGATCACAGGTGCGGTGGGAGTCACTGGCTTGGCCGTGTCACCCTTCTTCAGGCTGACCCCCCCCCCCCTTGGACGAGTCATTTAGTCATTCTAGCCCTCCTCTCTGGAAAAGGGAAATGTTATATCAGTACCTAGGGCTTAACAGCAACCGTAGGAACACTACGAAAACTTGACCCGTGGCATTCCCGTGCAATTTATACTTCTCCATACAGGATTTCATTCATTCTTTCACCCCTGGCAAGAGCCCCAGAGGTAGGTAGGACAGACAGATCAGCGATAGCCTTTCACCTTTTTACAGGTGGAAACAATGACATGTGGAAAAAACAGCCGGAGGTCTGGGCAGATGATGTCTGATCCACACCACGCCCCCCCCACCCCCCGCCGGGCTTACGGCGATTCCGATGCTCAAGAGGGTCCCAGGGGAGGGGTGGGGGGAGGGTGACAGAGTGGGCGCCAAGGGACTACATTTCCCAGGAGGAGTTGCCCGCAGCTCTGTGGCTCCCGGTTTTTTAAAGGGCTCGCGTTAAAGGGGGCGGGGGAGTGCCGCCGCCGTCCGCCGGCCACAAAACGGCTCTGCGCTTGGGAGGGACCCGATAGCGGCTGCGGGGGTGCCCGGCCGCCAGAGTCCAGAGGCCCCCGGGTCCTGCAGTACTAGCCAGGCGAGGTGAGGCCAGGCCAATCGGGAGGCAGCGTTTCTTCATCTTGTCCCCCTCTGCCTCGGACTCTGCGCCCAACTCCCGGCTCCCTCGCTTCCCCTCCAATTCTCTCTAACTGGGGCGGGGGGTTGGTGAATGTCGCAGCCTCTCGGAATGGGGAAGCCCGGGCGACTCCGAGGTGACCCTTCTCTCCATTTCTGGCTTGTGTTCCGGGAGAGAATGTACAGGTCTCTGGGATGGGCAGGGGATAGGGGACGTGAGAGCTACAGAATGAAGGGAAGGCCTGGGGGCGCCGGGAGCTGAGCCTCACAGTGCGCCCCCACATCCACCTTCCGAACCCGGCGGCCTCCGCGGTAAAATGGGGGTATCGGGGGCGGGGGAGTGATCATGTTGGCTGCCTCCCCAGGCTGGAGGCGCAAAGGATCCAGAAAGGAGAGCAAGCACTTTGCAAACTGTAAGGCGCTATGTAAATAAAATGATTTCATCATCGTGCCAAAGGATTCGTCTAGTCCTTATTCTAAGGCACCTAGGGGCGGGGCGGGGCGGGGGTTGGGAAGGGGGGCGGTGTACAACGTCTCGACCCGACCCGGGGGTGGCTGTTTGATTTGCCTATTTCCGCATCCCGATCTTAGTGGGAACCAGGAGAAGTGTCTTTGTAAATAACCAAAACAAACCCACCAGAGTGTTGTGTTTTCCAAACGGGAAACTTCGGGGTAATTGACATCATCCAAATAAGAACCTTGACCTTTTGAACTAACCTGGCCCTCCATGGCTTCCTTTCCCTGCCTGTGCCACCAAGATAAGCCCGGGAGCAGGCATCTGAGGAATCTCAGGCCTCCCTCTCCCGCCTCCCAATCATTTGGATTAATCCATCCCTTGGTAGATGTGGGGGAAACCTATTAATTTCCCTGGCCTCAGAGACTCCCCAGGTCCAGTAGGAGCCCTTCCCCCCAACAGCAGCTACGACCCCCCCATCCCCCATCTAAGCACTCCCACCATCCCCCTCTCCCCTCCCCAACAGCCAGTGTCCGCAAACAGCTCCGGAGCACACCAGAAACACGTTCATCATTTTGACCAGCTATACCCCCCCACCCCCCAGGGTATTGTTTAAATGAAGAGCTACGGGCCTCTTCCCTTAAGGAATAAAAGCGGGTTTGCCGTGGGAGGGGGCTCAGGGAGAGAGCCCCCTAGAATCTCAACCCAGGGGCCCTGCCAAGCAGGCCCTGCACGTGATTAGGATGTGTGTCATAGACAAGGGGTCCCAGGAGCTCTGGGGTCCCTTCTGCTGGCCTCTGGGCCCCTAAAGCCCCTCAGAGCCCCTCGAGACTCCCTTCAGCCGGTGACGCCCCCCGTTGGCTTCATCTGTACCTGCCAAGCAGCACGGAAAAGATGTATACGTTTTAACAAAGACCTCGCATCCTCCCTGCAAAATGGCGGTGGCCCCAGCCACCGCTCCCCGAACAACTGCACACTTTCCGAGGATTAGTCAGGACCCCCAGGACCGTGACCCCTTCCTCCGCCTCGCCCCCAGAGCCCCCATTTCCCCAAGTTTCCAAAGCACTCAGAGCCTCTCGGCATCCCAGGGGCCCCCAGGACAGCCTCTTGCTGGAGCCTCTGGGACAGCTCCTCCATTGCAGATCACCCCCCCACTGCCTTCAAGGGACCTTGAGAGGGGGGACTGGACCCCAGGATGTGCCTCAGGGGTGCAAGCAGAAAGGTTCTACCTCTGAGACCCCGAAACTCCCAGGCTGAGAGAGGCATATAAATGAATTCCTGATCAGGATACATGGGCGATGTGGGGGTCTTTGGGGAGAGGAGAAGACTCTGGAGACCTCTCCTCATTCCCTCGGGGGTCCCAGGCAGCACCGGGGGTTCGGCCTCAGGAGGGGACCTCCAGGAAGAGGTCAGGGGTCACGCTGGGGGAGAGCAGGCAGAGGAGGGGGAAGGGACAAAGTTTGAAAGTGCCCTTCCAACTCTTGCAGGGAAAGTTTGCCCAGGGGCCCCAAGGACTGAGAAGAGGTAGAGGCGCGGGGGGCCCGATGGCGGGATGACCCCCGAGAGGTGACCGGACCCTGGGGGAGCGACCCCTCCCCCCTGTCCCGGCTCGGCCCGGCTGGGAGTCGCCCGGCTTGGGGCAGCGTGTGTTAGTTGGGGCCGCTTTCCAGCCGCTCCGCCGGGCCGGGGGGCACCGCCGCGGGCCGGGAGCGGGGTCCCTGGTAGCCCCAGGGGAGAGCTTTGATACGGGGGGTTTCCCGCACCTGGACCCCAAGGCCCCGCAGGGCCAGCCCCCCGCAAAGGGGAATTGTGCAGGCGCCCCAGCCGTCCTCGGCGCCGTTTGGGGCGCGTGGCGGGCGCGGGGGGCGGCGGCCGGGCCGGCGGGTCGCCCGGCGGGGGAGCCCAGGGAGCCGGGCAGCGGTCCCGGGCGGCGGCGGGGAGCGGGGAGGCCCGGGCCGGGGGGAAAGGGCGGATTTGCCCGGCGGAAGAAACACAGATGGCGGCGGCGCAGCGCCATTCCGGGCCGGGAGCAGGCAGCCAGCAGCCCTGTCCTCACCGCGGTCCGCCCGCCGCCGCTAAATACCCGGATGCGCCGCCCGAGCGCCAGACGCGGAGCTGGGAAAAGGGAGGCAGAGGAGGCGGAGGCGGAGGCAGAGCGCGAGCCAGAGCCCGAGCCCGAGCCAGAGGCCGGCGCCGAGACCGACCGACCGACCGACCGGCAGACCGGCGGGGCTGGGCCACGCACGCCCGGCCCAGCGAGTCTTCCCGCGACCCGAGCCAGGTCCCGGCGAGCCGGGGCCCCGGACTGGCCGGGGAGTCAGGAGCGCCAGAGCAGATCCCGAGTAAGGCTTTCCTCGGCCTCCACCGAGGGCTGGCCCTTTTGAAGGCGCCTCCTTCGACAGCGGGACCAGACAGGCCACCATGACCGAGAACTCCACGTCCGCCCCCGCGGCCAAGCCCAAGCGGGCCAAGGCCTCCAAGAAGTCCACAGACCACCCCAAGTATTCAGATATGATCGTGGCTGCCATCCAGGCGGAGAAGAACCGCGCTGGCTCTTCGCGCCAGTCCATCCAGAAGTACATCAAGAGCCACTACAAGGTGGGTGAGAATGCCGACTCGCAGATCAAGTTGTCCATCAAGCGCCTGGTCACCACCGGGGTCCTCAAGCAGACCAAAGGGGTGGGTGCCTCGGGGTCCTTCCGGCTGGCCAAGAGCGATGAGCCCAAGAGGTCAGTAGCCTTCAAGAAGACGAAGAAGGAAGTCAAGAAGGTGGCGACGCCAAAGAAGGCGGCCAAGCCCAGGAAGGCTGCCTCCAAGGCTCCAAGCAAGAAGCCCAAGGCCACCCCAGTCAAGAAGGCCAAGAAGAAGCCGGCTGCCACGCCCAAGAAAGCCAAAAAACCCAAGACTGTCAAAGCCAAGCCAGTCAAAGCATCAAAGCCTAAGAAGGCCAAGCCAGTGAAGCCCAAAGCCAAGTCCAGTGCCAAGAGGGCCGGCAAGAAGAAGTGACCATGAGGCTTTTCTTGTGGACCCTCCTGCCTGTCTCCTGTTTTCTGTAAATACTTCGCTCCTTTCTTTCCTCTTGATCTTCTCACCTGCGTCCTCTGCCCCTTTCTGCTCTGACTTTCTAAGAGACAATTTTGGATTCTTCAGACCTTAGGGAATGGTTCGTTTTTCCCTCACCAATCGCACAAAGACCGCAACAACAAATCTCATCTAGTGATGAGAACGTACTTCTGTTTTTGTTTTGTTGACTTGTTATTAACCTGCTTAATGGGGTTGGGGATTTGAATGGGTTTGTGTGTTTTGTTTGGATGGTTTGTTCACTCTGAAGGTAAAGGGGCGGGGGAGAATGGGCAAGGCAGCTTGTTCTGAGATGAGGGGGAGCCGAGAAAGTAGAAGGTTTGTAGGAGTATCTAAGGTGAGCCAGCCCTCTAGGTTGCTCACGCCTGTGAGTGTCAGGATCTTGGTGGCAGAGAGGAGGGGCGGCAGCAGCTGGATGGCAAAGGGGGGGGGGAACCCTCTCTGGGCTGACTTCCACCTTCTAGTAGTGAGCAGTGGGGGGTCCAAATCCAGTTTCCTTCTCACTGTTGGTCTGGCCCTGTGGCCTCCCTATTGTCCTAGGGAAGGGAAGGGGGGATGACAGCTGGTCTGAGAAACTATGGCTTCTCTCAGTTAGCTGGAAACTAGCCATTGGGGGGGTCTTTGTGGCTTCAGAGAGTCTCCTGTTAAATGGGAGTGGAAACTTTAGGGGACGGGTGGGGACTCAGTCAGCCAAGTGCCTCAGTGTGCCCTGGTAAAACTTGGGTTTTTCCACACAATTGGATTGTATCATAGGAGGACTTTTTTTTTTTCTCCTTTCCCCTGGTTTTTTGGTTCCTCCTGAGTAAGAGGTGGTTTTGCTTGGTGGCCTGTTGGGGCTCCAACCCTGCCACCCGCCACTTAAAAACCTCCCTGACCTCTTTACTTTTTGAGTCTTTTCTAAGTAGTTGTAGATGAGGGAGGGAGGGAGTGGGGGTGGGGGGAGTGGACAGTAAGACATACTGCAGTCGATTTTGAGTTGCTAAGTAGCTTCACAGAGCTAGGTCTGTGTGTCTGTGTGTCTGTGTGTCTGTACATATCTAGGGCTAGTACTTACGTTTCACACCCGGGAGCTGGGAGAAAAAAACCTGTACAGTCTTATTTTTAATAAAATAGGAAAACGTGCCCTTGCGCGTGGTCAAACCCCCTCCCCCTCCCTTTTTTAAACAAGTGTTATTTGTGCCGGGAAGAATTTGCTGTCTTTGTAATTTTAAAACTTTAAAATAAAATCGAAAACTGAAAAGCCCTCATTGGTGCGCTTGTCCTCATTTTTGAAGCTGGAGGCGACTGCGGAGCCTCGGGCGGCCGAGCAGGGGTGAGGTCTGGGGACGCTTGCACCTGAGACTGGGGGAGGTCTCCAAGAGTTCGCCGGGAATCTGGGAACGGGACTGCAAAGCACAGAGCGCGTCTCAGCCTGCCTTTGGGATCCCGAGCGTACCCGCCGTGCCTCCAAGCGGCGGGAGTGTAGGCAGGGAATGGGGTAGGGGTCCGGTGGGCTGGGCCCTGACGCGCCACCCTCCGTGGAGTCGCCTCCCCTTCCCCCACACGGAGCGCTCCAGTCTCAACTTACACATCAATCCACTTTCAACCTCCGCGGATCCCGCCAGGCCCCGCCCACCCGTCCCCCCGGCCCGTCTGCCCGCCCCCTTAACAGCCCTCTTGCTCCGATTGGTGGCTGTGGCCCGGCCCCCGGCCACGTGACCGGGCGGCGGCCGCTAGGCGCACTGCCCCGTGGCGCCTGGCGTGCTCGCGTGAAGCAGGCAAGATGTGGGCTAGTCGCGTCCTCCGCACCGGTCTCTTCGCAGCCCCCCGCGGCTGCCGCGCCCAGTCGGCGCTGACCCAGCTGCGCGGCGTCCTGGAAGAGGAGCTGGAAGCGATCCGCGGGGCTGGCACCTGGAAGAGCGAGCGGGTCATCACTTCCCGTCAGGGGCCGCGCATCCACGTGGACGGTGTCTCCGGAGGTAACTCCCCGGGTCCTCGGACCTGGCTGGGTGTTCGAAGGCCCTTCCGAGGCCAGCGCTGGACTGGAGGGCCTTGAAGGCAGTGGGCGGGTGGGAGGGTTTGCACACGTCGCCACCGGCGCCTTTCCTATCAGGCTGACTCCACGACTTCCCAGTGCTGTTGACCCAGTCAAACGTGTTTACGCGGAGGGAGGTGATTTGCCTTCCAGCACCTTTTTGACTCAGACGGTAGGACTGGAGTGAGACCCAGTGCTGTGAGAACGTGGGAGAAAACGAAAGACACTTAGCTGGTTCCCACCTGGCTGCTTCTAAGAAGGGCGGTGGGAAGGCGGGGCCAGAAGCCTTCCGTTTCTGGAGCTGCTGCTTTGTGCCCTCCTCTACCGACTTGCTGCAACCCTCGACACAGAGAGATAACGAATCCCGCTTAACAGACAAAGAAGTTGAAGCTCAGAGATGTGAAGCCGCTCGTCCAAAAGCCCTTGCTAGCTGCAGGCAGAGCTGGGCTTTGGTCCAGGTCGTCTGGTACATTGGAGCTGGAAGGTCACCTAATGGGTCAGAGAAGCCAGCTTCCTGACCACAGTCACAGCGAGCAAGGGGCCTGAGGGCTGCTGCAGGAGCCAGCCAGGCATTAGTCCACCGGGACTTCTTCCTTTCCTTTTTTAAGTTTATTTGTTTTGAGAGAGCGAGCTCGAGTCGGGGAGGGGCAGAAGGGGGGAGGGAGAGCATCCCAGCCGGTGCAGGGCTCAATCCCACAGACCGTGAGATGGTGACCTGAGCCGAAGTCGAGAGTCTAACCAGTGCTCACTATCCACCTTGCCTGTGCCAGAGCCCAGGTGGGTGCTGGTGATAAATAATTGCCCGAGCCTGCCTTCTGCTCAGGAAATTGGCCTGGGTCCTGAGTGCTTTTCTACTCATTTGGAAACGGAGGTCCCCCAAAGATCTCCGCCTTCCGCCCCAGGGGAAGCTTGGGACAGGCCAGAAAAATGGGAAATTAGGAGGCACAGGTTCTCATCTTGCTTTTGTCTCTCCCAAGCTGAGTGAAGCGGGCCCTCTACGGGCCTCAGGGTCCCCCTCGTGTCAGCTGTGTTCACTTTGGGGTTTATAATTCAGGAGTTGATGTCTCAGAGAGCCCCCTGACACACACACGCTTTAGGCATGTGATTCTGTACCAGGCAGCAATGTCAACTTGTGGAGTCAGGTCCACAGTGGGCACCTGACCAGCCCTCTTTTACCCCCGGGGTAACCAAGGCCTAGATGAAGGGGTTGCTGGTAGTCTTCAGGGACAGGAGAAGCCTGCGAGGTAGGGCTGCCTTCCTCCTTGGGTGGCATGTGATTCAGAACCAGTTTACTTACACCTTCAAGGCAGCACTCTGAGAGCCCTTTCCTAACCCTCCTTCTCCTGTAGCTATTGGCTTCGGTACTTCCTAGGGGCCCTCAGTTCCTCCTCCTGACCTCTGCCCCACGGTGGATCATAACTGTGTGGTTGTTGATGCCTCAAGGGTGAATCGGGTTCATTTCCGGAGTCCCCAGGGCCTGGCACTGACCATTGCCAAGCTCTTTCTTGCCCTGAGCTGCTGTGTCCATACCAACCCCCTTCCCCCCCAACCCCCCCAGGGATCCTTAACTTCTGTGCAAACAACTACCTGGGGCTGAGCAGCCACCCTGAGGTCATCCAGGCAGGCCTGCAGGCCCTGGAGGAGTTTGGAGCCGGCCTTAGCTCTACCCGCTTCATCTGCGGGACCCAGGTACACAGGGGCTGTTGTGAGGGTTGGGAGGGGGTACTTTGTCCCCAGCGTTGGGCGCTGACCCCAACTGTCTGCTTCCTGCAGTCAGCAGGGCCAGTTTAGCCAGCTCAGCTCATCCCAGGGCCCTGGGTCCACTCTTCACCCAGTCCTGCACACCGGGAAAAGCCGGGTTCACGCTTCTGTTTTGTTGCAGAGGAAACTTGACCTCTCTGAGCATCCCTTTACCCACCTGAGTGTAAAAATGCTTAGAACAGGTCCTGGCGGGTACTAATGCTCTTAAACATTGATTATTTTATTTTGTAAATGTTACAAAATAAACATATATAAATGTGAAACTGTGCTCGTTCTGGGCCAGGGACTGTATTAAGAGCATTACAGATGTTAACTCATTAATACTACTGACAATCCTAAGTGACAGGTGATATTTTAAAAACATTTTTTTCAATATTTAATTTATTTCTGAGAGAGAGAAGAGACAGCGCGAGCAGGGGAGGGTCAGAGAGAGAGGGAGACACAGAATCCGAAACAGGCTCCAGGCTCTGAGCTGTCAGCACAGAGTCCAACATGGGGCTTGAAGCCACGAGCCGCGAGATCAAGACCTGAGCCAAAGTCGGACGCTTAACTGACTGAGGCACCCAGGCGCCCCTGTTATAACGGGATGTTAACCCAGGTGGCTTGGCTCAGAAGTCCATGCTCCTGACTACTTGTGGTTCTCATTATCCATCGCCTCAGAAAGGGGAGGGTGAAATGAACATCAGAGGCAGAACTCCTGCCTCCCAGCCCGGGCACTTTGGAACAAAACCCTCACCCAGACTGGACAGCTTTCAAATATGCAAATTGGAGGCCCAAGTGAACCTTTTTTTTTTTTTTTCAATATTTTAATTTATTTCTAGGAAAGAGAGACAGCGTGAAGAGGGGAGGGTCAGGGAGAGAAGGGGACACAGACTCGGAAATAGGCTCCAGGCTCTGAGCTGGCAGTCAGCACAGAGCCCGACGCGGGGCTCGAACCCACGAACCGTGAGATCATGACCTAAGCGAAAGTCGGACGCTTAACCGACTAAGCCACCCAGGCACCCCCCAAGTGAACCTATCTAATCCTTTTCATGAAGCAACCAAAAAAAGGCACTTAGTTTGAGGTTAGGAAGACTCTTCCCTTGCCAGCATCACCCATAATCCCACACAAGACCCCCCATTACAAAGATCCAACCAGGAAGGGACACCCAGAGAGCCCCTGAGTCCTCAGTGAGAACTGTCTGCCAGATTCCTGTTGGCTCGGGGCGGGGGGGGGGGGGGTTGGCCTTGCGATGAAGGGAGAGGCCAAGGCTGCCGGCCTCCTGTGAGGAGCCTGTGGCCCTCTGAGCCTCCGTCCCCAGAACCTGTGGCCCCACAGCCATGAACACCTGTTGCACTCTGTTTCTTTAGAGCATCCACAAGGATCTAGAAGCAAAGATAGCCCGCTTCCACCAGCGGGAGGATGCCATCCTCTACCCTAGCTGTTTTGATGCCAACGCCGGCCTCTTTGAGGTGCGTGGGGGCCACAGGCGGGAGTTGGTGAGGACCGCTAGGCTGGGGAAGGCTTGGGAGCGGGCAGGCAGGAGCCCCCAACGGGATGCCAGCGCCGTGCCTAGCGGCTCCAGTTCCTGTTGCTTACAGAGGTTAAGGTCGGGCCAGGTAGGTGCTCTAGGAGGAGTCCTGGGGCCTGCAAGGGCCAGCTTCAAGGGCACTGGGGGGTGCAGGGGGGATAACCTACATCTGTGGGGAGGCCGGGGCTAGCAGGGGCCAGGGACTCGCCTGCTCTCACTGGAGTGGAGCCTCGGTCCAGCTCAGTCCTGGGGCCCTGGGGACCCAGATAGAGGCAGATAGGGGCTCCTTGCCTCCCTGTCCAGAGGAATGCCCTAGGTGGCAGTGAAATTTTGACTCAAGTGGACATGGGAAGGGAGAGCCCTTGAGTGGCTGGCCGACGATGGCTCTACTCCAGCTGCCTTCTTCCAGGCCCTGCTGACCCCCCAGGATGCGGTCCTGTCGGATGAGCTGAACCACGCCTCCATTATCGATGGCATCCGTCTGTGCAAGGCCTATAAGTACCGCTACCACCACCTGGACATGGCTGATTTGGAGGCCAAGCTGAAGGAGGCCCAGGTGGGATGCAGCCCGGGGGGCCGGGGCGAGGCCCAGGGGTGACAGAGGTGAGAACGGGGGCTCTCGCCCAGCTCTGCAGCCTCCCTGTGGGTGACTTAAGCAAGGCTGAGAGGAGCCAACTCTGCGCTCAGAGCCTGAAGCGGTCCGGAGAGTGGGTGGGTTGGCACAGCTTGAGATACTAGCCAGCGTCCTCCCCACAGCAATATCGACTGCGCCTGGTGGCCACCGACGGGGCCTTTTCCATGGATGGTGACATCGCTCCCCTGCAGGAGATCTGCCGCCTCGCCTCTCGATACGGTGCCCTGGTCTTTGTGGATGAATGCCACGCTACCGGCTTCCTGGGGGCCACAGGACGGTGGGAGCATACTTGGGTCAGGCCGCTAAGGGCGGGAGGGAAAGCAGGAAGCCGGCCCCCAGGGCCAAGTGATCCCCGGGCACTTGGGCAGCCAGTGGTGGCAGTGGGAACTTCCCTTGCAGGGGCACGGATGAGCTGCTGGGTGTGATGGACCAGGTCACCATCATCAACTCCACGCTGGGCAAGGCACTGGGCGGAGCCTCAGGTACCTGGGAGGTTGTGCCCCTGAGCTCCCCTTATCCACATGCGGAGCCCTGCAGGGGTCTCAGGGAGGGTGGGGAGGGGAGACCCGGGGCCGTATGGAAGGGAGCAGCGTGGACCAGCCTCTCAGAAGGGGCTTAGGGTCGTCTCTGGCACGTGGCCTCTGACTTGCACCTCCTCCTCTGCCCTCATCCTCAGGGGGCTACACAACGGGGCCAGGGCCCCTGGTGTCCTTGCTGCGGCAGCGCGCCCGGCCCTACCTCTTCTCCAACAGCCTGCCCCCTGCTGTCGTTGGCTGTGCCTCCAAGGCCCTGGACCTGCTCATGGAGAGCAATGCCATTGTCCAGTCCATGGCAGCCAAGACCCAGCGGTAAGGTCCCCAGCAGGGGTGGGGCAGGCTGGGGCCGGGGAGCTGGTGACGGCCTGCCCCTGTCGTGTCCCCAGAAGACTGCACCAGGACTCAGCCCCTTTAGCCAACAGCCGCCGGCCTGCCCACCCCCCTCCTGGGTCTTTGCCTTTTCCTTCCATTGCCTGGCACATTTCTCGAACAATCCTGGGTCTCCCCTGTCCTGTACAATCCTGTCGTCATGCCCTCCACTTCGGTCTGCCTGTTTCTCTGCCCACCTCCCTATTTGCCTCTCTGGGTCTGCATCTGCCTCTCTCGGACCACCCTGCAGACGCGGGCACAGATCTTGGATCACGTGCCGACAGGAGTGGCTGTGAATGCCCCACAGCCCCTTGGCTACCTGTGACACCCGGCTGTGCCCACAGTTTCCGTAGAAAGATGGAGGCTGCTGGCTTCACCATCTTGGGAGCCAATCACCCCATCTGCCCCGTGATGCTGGGCGATGCCCGGCTGGCTTCGTGCATGGCAGATGACATGCTGAAGAGAGGTAAGGAAACTGAGACGAGAGGAGTGGTCATGGGTCCTAAGAGAAGAGAGAAAGGGACCCCTGTACGGTGAATGCTCCCACATACCTTCACCCTGCCCCCCACTTGAAACCAGCCCTCTGTCCAAGCTGAAAATCCCAGGCCATGAGGCTGTTGCATGTCTGCGAGACCCTGATCACCTCCCTTGCCCTCTGTGACCGTCATCAAGAAAGTAGGGACCATGTGTCATGGCCCTCCGAGTCTGTGTGGCTCTGACGAGCCCTGGGTCGACCTCTTCTACCTTACCAGGCATCTTTGTCATCGGGTTCAGCTATCCAGTGGTCCCCAAGGGCAAGGCACGGATCCGGGTGCAGATCTCCGCAGTGCACAGCGAGGAAGACATCGACCGCTGTGTGGAGGCCTTTGTGGAGGTGGGGCGGCTGCACGGGGCACTGCCCTGACCCAGGTGGTGACGGCCACAGCCACGGTCCCCCTCCCTCCACATTGACAGAAGGGGGCTTTGGTCAGTTCAGGCCAGAGGCTCCGAACCCTGTCTGTGTCCGAGGGCTGGGCTGGGGCAAGGCCTGCGCCGGTGATCTTGAGTGTCAAAAAACAGTGTGGAACAGAAAACAGCTTCTCAGCTATAGAAAACAAACAAGGTTAATGGAGGGAAAGTTGGCAGTGGGATGGGTTAAACGGGTAAAGGATATTAAGGAGACACTCGTGATAGAGTGATGGGTATTGTATGTAAATAATGAATCACTAAATTCTACGCCTGAAACTATTAATTCGACTATGTTAGCTATCTAGAATTTAAATAAGAACTTGAAAAAACTGAAAGAAAAAAAAAACAACAGTGTGGAAATGGGCTGGCATGTTGGTGTGCTTTATTCTCTCTGAGCGGGCCCAGTCCTAGGACCAGGTAAAGAATCAGGCAGGAGCTGGGGTTCTGAGGGCAGGCTCCTGGGTAGGTCTCCGAGCTGGCCACCTACCCCAAGTTAAGATGAGGCCCAGGAAGCCGGGGTCATACGGGCAGGGGCCACCATGTGGCACCATTGGATTCCGTGCTGCTGTAAAGGCTAGCGGAGCCCCAGCCCTACAGGCCGTTTTCCGCCCCGCCCACCCCACTTACTCTGCAGCTTCCAGAGTCTGGCCCTGGCGAACACCTCGTTTTCTGCTCCCCGTCCAAAGGATGGCTTACAGCAGCCCAGATAAGGAGGGGCGGGGCACCTGGGCATCCAAAACCATGGGTGGAAGGAGAGACAGAGGATTCGGGCCCCAAAGGAAAGAATTTGGGTCACTGTAGAAAAGGCCCCTGATAGTCTGGAACCGCTAGCCCTCTTTGCCCCTGACTCTGTAGCCTTCTGCTAGCCTCTCACCAGTGTATGCCTCAGCTTTCGCGTACCAAGAGTGGTTGTGAATTGAGAGCTAGGGGTCCTTGCCCAGCGCTCTTTCCAAGGACTACTGGCCTGCTGATGAGCCAGCAGGGGGCGCAGCGAACCCAGGCTCCGGTTGCTGTCGCCCCGCCCCTGCCACAGTCCAGAGCTTGGACTCAAATTGGGCAGCCCGGCCGCCAAGGCTCAGCCGATTTGCTGCTGCCAGGGCTCCATCCACCTTTGTCCCCAACAAAGGGCTCACTGCTCCCCTAGTGGACATGACAACCCCCTTCCCACAGTCGCTGTCCCTGGTCCTTGCCTCTCCATTGCGCTCTCCAGCCGGCCTTATGGGCGCGGCCTCGGAGAGCTCATACCTCGCTGCGGGTAGGGCAGGGAGGATGAAAAGGACCTTCTTCGTTAACAACAGGGAACTAAGGCCACCTCTCTGTCCCCTCGCACCTCCAGCCCAGCCCTTAGCATGGATGTCAGAATGGACGATCTGGGGGTTGCTGCGGCCCCTTAACCCTGGGATCCTGGGAATCGTAGCTTGTGGTCTAGAGGAGCTAGGGTGGGAATCGGGAGCTCCAGGTGCTGGGAGAGCGCAGTGCAGGTCAGAGGACTGTTGCGGCCACGTCAGCAGCTGGAATATTTGCGAGCCGCTGACACAGGGTACCTGGCGCGGGCGCACCGCTGCAGCCGCGAGCGCACACGGCGTGGCACTGGGCACCAGCCCCGGGCCCAAGCCAGCAGCTTGATGTGCGCGATCGGTGTAGCCCGGCGGATGAGACCCGGATGAGGCCACAAGCAGCCACGGGGCAACGCGTTCCGGCAGTAGGTATGGCGTATCCGGCGAGGCCAGAACACGGGGCCCAGGCGCACCCGCCGGTGGCGCAGAGCGCGCACCGCCTCTTCAGGGGCTCCTGGGCGCCCCCGCTGGCATTGCGCTCCAAGGCGGCCGGCGTAGGCAGCACCCTAAGCCATTTGGCCGAAGTAACGCGCCCTGCCATTAGCTAGCGGCTCAGGGTGCCGCTCGCGTCCGCCGCCATCTGGAAGGGCCGGTAGGCAGCACCAGCAGGCGCAGCAGCAGCACCTCTGGGCTCACGGGTTAATGGCCCAATGCCAGCGACAGGCGGCGCAGGGCCCGATCAGCCGCACTTCTGCCTCCTGAAGGTGGGGGAGCCTGAGAGACCACTCTCACGGCGCGCTGTGCGCGTCCTCTGCGTCGGGCTGCGGGTTCAAGGCTCCGGCCGCCTGCTGGAGCAAGGAGAGAGGTGGCGCCAGGGCTGCGCGCGGGGCTCGCCCATGACGTCGCGTTCTTCCTGCCTGCCCCCTGGCCCGCCCTGTGGGGTTACCGCGGTCCTCCCGCCCTCCCTCCGGCTCTGCTATCAGCGGCTCAGCCTTGCCCTGCCGGGAGCTCTTGCCCTAGTTCTGCAGGCCGCCCGTCCAGAGCCCTGCCCTGGGCCAGAGGGAGCCTTTCAGGTGGGAGGCTCCTAAGCGGACGGAAGGTAGTCTTGAGGCTTTTAGGGTTCAGGGTGGTTCTAGACCTCTGACAGTCAAGGATTCTAAAACGTGGGCACACTGAGGCTAGAATCCTACAATTCTGCCTTTCAGTGATCATAACCTACGGTTTTTAAACACATTTTAATTAAAAAAAACTTTTTAAAATATTTTTTCTTGAGAGAGAGAACATGCGCACGCACACAGGGGAGGAGCAGAGAGAGGGAGACACAGGATCCGAAGCAGGCTCCAGGCTCTGAGCTGTCAGCGTAGAGCCTGATGTGGCCCTTGAACCCACTAACCATGAGAGCATGACTGGAGCCAAAGTCATGAACGAACTGAGCCACCCAGCCACCGCTTTTTGTTGTCAAAATTTTGGGGGCACCTGGGTGGCTCAGTGGGTTAAGCCTCTGGCTGCAGCTCAGGTCATGATCTCACAGTTCGTGGGTTCGAGCCCCGCGTTGGGCTCTGTGCTGACAGCTCAGAGCCTGGAGCCTGCTTTGGATTCTGTGTCTCCCTCTCTCTCTGACCCTCCCCTGTTCATGCTGTCTCTCTCTCTTTCTCTCTCAGAAATAAATTAAAAAAAAAATTAAAATTTTTTAAGATTTTAAAGTGTATTTATTTATTGAGAGACCAGAGGAGGGGCAGAGAGAGAAAGCGAGAGAGAATGTCAGTGTGGAGCCCAGGCTCGAATCCACAAACTGTGAGATCATGACCTGAGCCCAAATTATCAGTCAGATTCTTAACCACCTGAGCCACCCAGGCACCCCACATTCTACACTTCTAATTCCTTAATTCAATTCCACTAGCTCTGAATTCCAGACAGTGCAGGCATGATTCCTAATATCTTCTGGTTAGTGGACAACTGCTTCCAAAGATTCGAGGATGCTCTGCATCTGGGGTGAGTGGCATCAGGTTTCAAGAAACTCCTCTGAGCACAGGTGAAAATCCCAGGGGTGTGGGAGGAACTAGCCTGAAGAGTCTCCCCCCCTCCCTGCACTTCTTGGGCCTTGAATGCAAGTGCTGATGCCATCAGGGCCCCCTCTGTTTTCTGTCCGCTTTCACAGACTTCCCACTGGCATCCCCCTCAACCCCCCAGCTTCCAGAAAACATTCAGTCCCTGCCGCCTCTTCTCTCCCTTAACTTATTAAACATAAACTTATTATAGAAATATAAACTTATTGCAGACTGTCTTCGGCTCCCGCTACACGTGTCTAGTTTTACCAACAACCTTGTCGTGAAATCCAGTGTACGTCTTCCCTCCAAGGGGCCAGTCTCTTTAACCCCCTAGGAACATTTGGCCACGTTGACCTACACGTCCGGGAGTCCCAGGCACAACCTCATGCATGACTGTATGAGCCAGTCATTTACCAAGACCAACAAACCTCTCTGGCTTTTGCCCAGACAAGAGGCTCCTAATGGCTGGTCATTAAATCGCTCCCCTTCTGTCCATCCTTTTCACCCCAGGCCATAATAAATGAATTATAAACTAGATGGGCAGATATGTCCCTGATCTGAAAGTTCCATCAGGTCCTCATTGCCCTCAGGCTACAGCCAAACTCTTTGGATGGGCCCCCAAACCCTTCATCTCCAGCCAGGTTGAATCTCTGGGATAAGCTTAGGAATGCTGATGGGCCCCAGGATTCTAAGGGCCTGGGGGAGGCGTCCTATCTGGTCTCCAGAAGAGAGACTCAATAGTCTGGTTTCCTAGTCTAGGACACCCCATTCAAGGTGAGGAATCCTTTCTGGGCTTGGGTTAGAGTTCTACTTGGAGCAGAGAGAGGGAAGATGGAGAGTGAGTCGTTAGGCAGGAGGTGGGAGTATCAGCACTGAATGGGCTGGGCCCTGGGCATGGAGGGGTTAACTCCAGAGTGAATCGCAGAGAATCGATGGGTTACTCGCTGCAGAAAGAGGCAGAAGCAACGCAGGGAGGCTGAAAAGAACCGGGCAGAAGAGCATGCCACCTGGGGGAAATCAGCGACCGAGGAGGAGGAGCAGGAGGAGTGGGGGGAGGAGGAGGAGGCAGCTGCGGCTAGTGGCTACTCCAGAGGGAGTGCTCAAGTCTGGCTCAGCAGAGGAGGTGCCTTAAAGGAGAAGAGGGAGCAGCCGGAGGCAGACCTGCACCTGCTGGGAGGCGCCAAGGGGCAGCCACTGAGCCAAGAGGCAGCCTCCGCCTGACCCATTCACCCAGGATCAAGCAGGGCCCAGTGCCCAGAACAGAGGTGGGTGTTGCCCATTCTGAGCTTCACGGGGGCTTGCTGCATGCTGGGGGCTGGGGGCACAGGTATTGCCTTTTTTCCCTCCACCCTGCCCCCCCCATGCCCTTAATGTGTCCCACCAGCCAGGAGGTCCCAGGCACCAGGGGGATCCACAGGTAGCCGCCGACGTGGGCCGTGGTGTGGAGAAAGGGTGAGGGCCGACACAGCGTGCATAAATGCTTGCACAGTGTCAGAGGCACCACCTGTGACAGGCTGTCGGTTGGGGACTCCAGCCTGGGAGTCAAGGTCCCCACGATGGCAGCAGCCCCGATATCTGCCACGCAAAGTGCGACAGTGGCCTCCCATGTCCCCTCCCTGAGCCTCAGTTTCCTCTCCTGCACAACGGGGGCAGTGACCCATATGGTTTCCCCAGCTGTGCCACTGTGGGGCTCTCGCTAAACTGGACCTTACAATGACTCCGGGATAGCACCCATGTTTCGCTGACTTTGACCCATGGCTAAGAGTCTTCCTGAGCTTCCAATCCCCACGGAGAAGGAAGGTAGTAGATACATGAGCAACTTGGGTTGGAGGTGCCCCTGCCCCATCCGCCGTGTCCTCACCCCATTCTGCCTGGGGGTGTCCGCCTAATTACCTTTCATGCCCTGAGCTATGGGGGGGATCCCGAGGAAGCTGAGAAACCCACCTCAGACACCTACATGGACTGTGTCAGGCTTGCACCGTGGCTCTGTCTCCCCACTGCCACCCCCATCCACCATGAGCTTCCCGCCCCCCCCCTTCCCCGGGGAGGACCTGGCTAGGGGCCTGAACCGAGACCCCCCCGGGTCAAGTGACCAGAGCTGTGGGCTCCTGTCTGAGCACGCCAGCTTCTTCTCCGCAGGTGTCCATCGGATGGAGAGATGTCGGATGCGCAGAACATTTCACTAGACAGCCCGGGGAGCGTGGGGACTGTGGCAGTGCCTGTGGTCTTTGCCATCATCTTCCTGCTGGGCACGGTGGGCAATGGGCTGGTCCTGGCTGTGCTGCTGCAGCACAGCCCCAGCGCCTGGCAGGAGCCGGGCAGCACTACGGACCTGTTCATCCTCAACCTAGCAGTGGCCGACCTCTGCTTCATCCTGTGCTGCGTGCCTTTCCAGGCCGCCATCTACACGCTGGACGCCTGGCTCTTTGGCGCGCTCGTCTGTAAGACCGTGCACCTGTTCATCTACCTCACCATGTATGCCAGCAGCTTTACGCTGGCCGCCGTCTCAGTGGACAGGTGCGCTGTATCTGGGACCCGGCTTGGGCGGGCTGGGGAGGGCAGACCTGGACAGTTCTCTTAGGAAGGAGAGAATAGGGACCAAAAACGGGAGATGGGAGGGAGAGAAGGATCAGCTCTCTGGTCCCCCCCTCCCGCGCCCCCACCAACCAGTCTCCGAAGGCCTAGAGAGCGTGCTTGAGGGCACCATCCTGCCCTCCCCGTAACTCCACTGTGAGCTTCCAGAGGACATCCCTGCGTCCTACCTGCCCGCACGGAGCCTAGCACGTAGCAGGTGCTCTGTCCATGTGCCAGGAATGGCCGCAAGAACACACGAATGGATTCATCAGCTATTTCACTACCGCCCACACCCGGCCACGGGGTGTGGTCATACCTGCTTTCGTGGTTCGAAACTTGGGCTCACTCTCTAGCTGACGACCTTGGGCAAGTCCCTTCCCTCCGAGCCTCCAAGCTAACCTTGCGGGGTGCCAGGCACTGTGGCGTGTGGGGGGGGTCCCTTGGCCGTCGCAGCCCACGCTACGAGGCCGGTTGCGCCATCGCTCCGCTGTCCCGGCTGTCGTGGACGCGGAAAGCCAGGCCGCCGGCCCATAGGTGTGGGGCGAGGGCGGGGGTGGAGGGGGGACGGGCGGGGAGCGGGTCCGGGCCGCCCGCCCCGCTGACCCGGAGCCCGCCCGCAGGTACCTGGCCGTGCGGCACCCGCTGCGCTCGCGGGCCCTGCGCACACCGCGCAACGCCCGCGCCGCCGTGGGGCTCGTCTGGCTGCTGGCGGCCCTCTTCTCGGCGCCCTACCTCAGCTACTATGGCACCGTGCGCTACGGCGCGCTGGAGCTCTGCGTGCCCGCCTGGGAGGACGCGCGCCGGCGCGCGCTCGACGTGGCCACCTTCGCCGCCGGCTACCTGCTGCCCGTGGCCGTGGTGAGCCTGGCCTACGCGCGCACGCTGCGCTCCCTGTGGGCGGCCGTGGGCCCCGCGGGCGCGGCGGCGGCGGAGGCCCGGCGCAGAGCCACGGGCCGCGCGGGGCGAACCATGCTGGCGGTGGCCGCGCTCTACGCGCTCTGCTGGGGCCCGCACCACGCGCTCATCCTCTGCTTCTGGTTCGGCCGCTTCGCCTTCAGCCCGGCCACCTACGCCTGCCGCCTGGCCTCGCACTGCCTCGCCTACGCCAACTCCTGCCTCAACCCGCTCGTCTACGCGCTCGCCTCGCGCCACTTCCGCGCGCGCTTCCGCCGCCTGTGGCCCTGCGGCCGCCGCCGCCGCCCCCGCGCCCGCCGCGCCCACCGCCGCGTCCGCCCCGCCGCCGCCGCGGGCCCTGCAGGCTGCCCCGGGGACGCCCGGCCTCGCGGGAGGCTGGCGGCGGGCGGAGGCCTGGGCGGGGATCCCGGGGAGGAGCCCGCCCGCGCCGGAGAGGCTGGACCGGCCCCGTCTGCCCTAGGACCGGAATAAATCCGGTGCGCCTCCACCCTGCTCGATGACAGTCCTTCGGTCCTTCCACTCCCCCCAAGGCACGCCGCTACCAGGGGCTGCGCCAACGCCAGGGGTCCTCTGAGGCGCACTGGCCAAGCTGGGGCCCCCAGCCCCGTGGATGCCCCGGGGCGGTGAAATCGGGTCACCCCTGCAAAGCGCAGCCCCCAGGCTCTGCCCACAGCCAGTCTGGCGGGAGAGCAGTTCCTCCGCCCGCTCCCACTCCCCCTCCTCCAGCTCGATCAGCACCTTCTAGGCCCTGCTTCCTCAGCCACTCTTTACCAAGCCCCTTCTCCCTTCCAAGCTGTGGCCTGGGTCACGTAACACTTAGCCAATTTAGCAAATAGCCATGAAGCATTTACTGTGTATCTTATGCGGTGCTACGTTCTGCAACCTAATTATCAAAGCAGCTTTGCAAGGTAGGTATAATTAATTCCGTGTCTACAGATACAGAAATCACGAATCAGAGAGGTTTAGCGATGCGGGGCGCCTCGCTGCCTGAGTCGGTGGAGTGCGTGTCTCTTGATCTTGGAGTTGTGGGTTGGAGCCCCGTGTTG
This sequence comes from Proteles cristata cristata, assembly GCA_017311185.1. NCBI lineage: Eukaryota > Metazoa > Chordata > Mammalia > Carnivora > Hyaenidae > Proteles > Proteles cristata. Next base: position 809,946 of record JAESUZ010002068.1, on the reverse strand, counting down.
GGTGTAGCAATTACTTAAAAATAAAATCTTACAAAAAACGAAACAAAGAAAGAAAGGGCTAGTGGTTTGTCCAAGCTCACATCGCTGGTGTCTCACAGAGGCTGGATGCAAACCCACCGCTATTTAACTTTTTCCGCTCAGTGTAACCACCTTTTCCATTTTGGGGGGGCTCTGCTCTCAGTCCCCAAGGCTTCCACGGTTTTCCTTGGTTCTTCCTGACTCCTGATCCCGCATCGGCCCTCATTCCTAAACCCGCAGCTCCCACACTTGGCTGGATGTTCGGAAACCTCAGACCGCTCCCGGTCCCCTTCCTTGGGACCGTTCTGTTCACCACTCAGACCGGCAAGTCCTGACGGGCTTGTCGCAGCGACCGGGGTCCAGGACCATTCCCTGAGCCCAGATCCCTTGCACTGGTCATTTCAGCCATTTGGCGCTCCCCTGTCAGGTGAGAAACTGAGCCTCGCTCGGGTCCCAGCTGGCCGCTCAGCAGTCCTGGCCGCCCTGTGGGCCCCTCCCTCCTGTCCGTGCACACAGCAGGGTAGCCTGTGACTGTGGAAACCTCCTAATTAACCAATAAATCAGTCCTGACTGTTGCAGAACTACCCAGTTCCCTCCCCCTCCCCCCGCCTCACCACGTGCCCATGATATTTATTAGCTTCAGGCTGAGGCCTGAGACCTTTTGGCCTCCTGATCTCCCTGGCACACCTCCCACTGCCTGGCACCCTGGGAAGGCCCCACACTTGACAGTAGGTGGCTGCTGTGTCTTCCCCCACTGCCTGCCACCTGCCGCAGATGCAGGGGTCAGTGTTCTTTCTCGAACATCTCCGCTAAGGTTCCCACGGCTGACTCAGGCCACAGCAGTGGGAATGTTTCCGGGGCGCCAGAGGCGTGATGAGCCCACTTCCGTGGCCCCCAGTATGGCCTCCACCGCCCGGAGACCCTCACTCACAACCCCGCTGACGCGTCTGTGTCTCGCAGACCAGAGATAGTACCTCCGTCTTCAGAAGTGAGAACTGAGGTTCCAGGAGAGGAGGCAGCTTGACCACAGTCCACTGGCAAATGTGCGGCAGAGCTAGGGTTTTGAACCTGCACGAGAGCCCAGGCCTGAGGAAGGGGGTGGGTCAGGGGGAGCCCTCCACGTGGCCTGGGTCTCTGGGCAACTGGCTGAGGGAGGGTTGCACAGACCTGGGTCCCCGGCTGGACGTCAGGGCCTCCTACTGTTGAAGCAAGTCTCTCTGACCCACCGGCGACAGATCAAGAAGCCCAGAGCGCCTGGGGGGCTCTGTTGGTTAAGCACCCAACTCTGGGTTTCAGTTCAGGTCATGAGCTCATGGTTCTGTGAGTTCGAGTCCCCAGTCAGGTTCCGCATTGACAGCCTGCATGGGATTATCTCTCCCCCTCTCTCTCTGAGCCTCCCTACTCGCTTGCATTCACTCTCTGTCTCTCTCTGTCTCTCAATCAATCAATCAATCAATAGAAGAAGAAGCCTGGAAGCCCCAACTAATGGATGACAGTATAGCCTGGACCAGAGTAGGCACAGAGCAGGTATTTCATACCTGAAGATGGAGATGACCCTTTCCTTCCTTCTTTCCTTTACCCTCCAAACATTTAAGGGGCGCCTGGATGGCTCAGTCAGTTAAGTGGCCGACTTCGGCTCAGGTCATGATCTCATGGTTCGTGGGTTCAGGCCCCATATCGGGCTCTGTGCTGACAGCTAGCTCAGAGCCTGGAGCCTGTTTCGGATTCTGTATCTCCCTCTCTCTCTGACCCTCCCCTGCTCATGCTCATTCTCTCTCTCTCTCAGAAATAAATAAAACATTAAAAAAAAAGCAAACATTTAAGTGCCTGGCCTTAAGCGATGCCATGAGGGGAAGACAGAAAGGGCAGGAGTTTGACCTGGTCCCTGCCTCCAGGGACTCTCTGGCCAGCTGGAGAGCCAAATATCAAAAGAAGAAAGGAAAGCACCGTGTGATGGGGCCGTAACAGAGCAGCCACAGTTCTGAAAGGGCGCAGAGGAGGAACCTCCTGCCTTCCAGAGCAGTCCAAGCAGGAGTCCCACAGGAGGTGACATTTAATATCCATTTTCCTAAAAAAGGTGAAAAGAGCCTGCCAGGTGGAGCAACAGCCTGTGCTGAGGCCCGGTACGGCTAGGAAAAATAGTGGGCTCAGCAGCTGCAGCAGAGCAAGGGGAGGCCAGGAAGCTGGGTGCGGTGAGGTCCCGCCGCCTCCTGGGCCAGCTGAGAGCGGGAACTTCATCCCTCAGGCAGGTGGGGCTGCCATCAGAGGGCTTCAGGATGGGCTGCATCAAGCATGTGGTTAGAAAGCCCCCAGCACTGCTGTGTCGCGGCCGGGCTAGAGCTGCGAGGCTGGCGGCCAGGAGCACAGCCTAAAGGCTGCTGTGGAGCCCTTGACCAGGGAGGCTGCCGCCGAGGGCCTGGCCCAGGGCTGGGAAACTGTCTTGCCCTGGATTTGGCAGGAAGACTGATGGCCTGCTGCTGGGCTTGGGCTTAGCCTGGGAGGCTCCTGGGTCTGCCTCAGGGGGCTGATGAAATGTTTGGAAGAGCAGATGGTCGCAGTATTTCGGTTAGCAGAGAGCTGAGAGTCCTGTTGGGTCACAGGCAGGTGCTGGGGGCTGGAGGAGAGGCTGGAGGAGCCCTGGCCATTCTCCAAGGCCCAGAAGAATCCACCAACCTGAGGCCCCTGTAGGATCTCAGGCTGGGCCTAGGGCAGCCTGGGGGGAGCTTCGTTGGAAGGGGGTTTGAATTCTGCAGCCTCCTCACCTTCCTATTTGTGCGAACCTCTTAGGGACGGGCCTGCAGCGCTCATGCCTCAGCACCTGCAAGGCACAGAGTTCTTCTGCCGGAAAAAAAGGCAGAAGCATGAGGGCTTGGGGGGGCCCGGAAGGCCCTGACCCAGTGTGGGCAAGCAGGGAAGACTCCCTGGAGGAGCTGGTGCCCAAGACAAATCCTGAAGTGGGAGTTAATGAGGGCAGATGGGGAAGGGAAAGGTGGGAGAACATGTGTGCAGGTCATCTGGAGGCGGGCACAGCATGAAGGGCCAGGGGTCCGGAACAGGGTACAGGGGGGCCTTGGCAGGAAGCGAGCTGGGAGAGGTGGGGACGCTTGCCAAGGATTCTGTAAATCCTGTCTGAAACAGAGACTGTCCTTTGTCCTGAGGGCAATAGGCAGCCACTGAAAGGCTGTGAACAAAAGAATAAATTTACCAGATTTACTGGGAACTTTCTGATGCAAGGCAGGCTTTGGAGGGTGGGGGGCCGAATGAGATGGGGGTGGGGCAGGGAGACCAGTTAGGAGACTGGTGTGAGAATCTGGATAGATGAAGGCATCCAAGATGTTCATAGTGGGAGCGGGGGTGTGGACACGCAGGACAAACCCTTACAAGGTACAGTCATTGGGATTTGGGGACTAAAGGTTGGGGGGTGTCCCAGATTACATATCAGACTTCTGGCTTGGGCGACTGGGGGTGGCAGCGGGGAAACAGGGGCACAGGTGTGGGGCTGAGACTTAGGGGCCACAGGGAGACAGGAGGGAGCACTGTAGAGGGTACTCTCAGGCCTTGGACTTGGCCCTGGAATTGTGTCTCATCTTTAGAGTTTGAAGATGGAGAAACTGAGGCTCAGAGAGATTAAGTAACCTGCTCAAGATCACAGAGCCAGCCCCACACAGAGCTGGGTCCACCTTGGGCCTGATTGCATTTCCATGGCCTTTAAGGGAGAAGAGGCAGGAAGGGGTTGGCTGGAGCAGAAGGAGGAACTTGAATGTGCAAAGGTGACCCCCACCCTCGCCCCGCCCTGTGTAACAACCGTAGCCAGGGCTAGAACTCAGCCCTGGGGAGGGCGGGCGAGGGGAGGGCCCTGGCACAGCCACTCACCCCCTCAGCCTGCTTCAGGCTGGCAGGAAGAGCATCATCTATCAACTTTGAGGTGTGTACCTGGGGACATAAATACCAATTAACCACCCCGAGACTTCCTGTTAATGAACATCAGTTCCTCGGCTCTGATGCAGGGCTCATTTGCGAGCTGCTGGCTGGATCCAAGGCGGCGTGAGGCCAGAGAAACAAGCTGTGCAGGGGTGGGGTTGCTCTGGTTTAAGAGGGCGACACTCTGATTTATTGAGGCATCTGCTTGCTGCCAGGTTCAGTGGCTCAGGCTCTGGGTAGGGGTGATACTGAAGCAGGAGGAGGCGCGGCGAGGAGGGGCTTGGGGCAGGGGTGCCAGCTTGGAGTTCCTGGGATGCTGGGGGGAGGGGACTCCGGCCTGAACATCTGATTCCCCTGCCAGGTCAACTCAGAGAGGTGGCAAAGTGCAGGGGTCAAGGTACGGACTTTGAGCCACTGTCAGGGTGGAATCCTGACTCCTGCACCTCAGGTCTCTGACCTATCCATGCCTCAGTGACCTGCACTGTCTGCGCGCCAGGTCCCATTCGAGGCAGGCCACCCTGGGGTGCTCACTGGCAGCTACCGACTGTATGCGACATTGCCAGGCGGGTCCTGGTCTCCAGCAAACGCCCTCACAATCGAGCCGAGGAGTCGTGACTTACCCACGTCCACCCCTCTGGGCGCGCCGACCACCAAGTGCCATCCTCTCAGGCTTTCAGAGTGGGAGGAAGTCACCAGGCTGGCACGGACCAATCACAGGGACAGGAGAACATCCTGGGCCCTGGGCTGGGGCTTCGGGAAAGAGGTCTTTGCTTCCCTGAGCCTGTTTCCTTATGTATAAAATGAGTTGATCATATCTCCCTGAAGCACTGGGGCCAGTGCCAGTGGGGAGGGGCTATGTGTGACTCCCTTTGGGAGCCAGAGCTGGGGTAGAGGTGCCGGGGACTTTGTTGGGATTGTCCAGGCATCAGTCCAGCTTCCTGACCTCCTAACCTCGCCTTGGGCTCAGCATCTGAAGTGGTCCGGGACGCAGGCAGTGCTGGCAGGGAGAATGTTTTCTTCCAGAGAGACTAGACTTTTCCCTGGAGTTCATGGTGCCTGCTCTGGGTAAGAATGCACCTGACCTGGGGCGCCTGGGTGGCTTAGTCGGTTAAGCGTCCGACTTTCGCTTGGGTCACGATCTTGCGGGTGGGGGTTCGATCCCCGCGTCGGGCTCTGTGCCAGCTCAGAGCCTGGAGCCTGTTTCGGAGTCTGTGTCTCCCTCTCTCTCTGACCCTCCCCTGCTCATACTGTCTCTCTCTCCTAGAAAAAAAAAAAAAAAAAAAAAAAAGAATGTACCTGACCTTAGGGTTGGAGGGGACAGCCTGCCTCCCCTGGTTTCTGCCTCCAGGACAAATCCGCAGACCTCAGGACCTCTGCAACCTCGTCCCCCCTCCCCCTGCTGGCCGGCCTCTCCCCCTCCTGGGTCTGGCACTTTCCAGGGAGTCTCCTGGTCCCACAGCCAGCTCACACCTATCCTCCAGCCTCCAGGCCTGGTTCATGCTGCTTCGTCCACACCCCTCCTCCCTCCCAGCCCTCCACCCACCCTGGAAGGCTTGTCATAATTAAGGCAACCACCAAAGTTCAGCAAGGACCCCCTAGCCCCGCCGCCTCACACTGTCCTTTCTCTTACCCCCAGGTGACCAGAGGCCTGCTATGTCCACCAAGTACACTGTATCATGTATCCAGCGAGAAAAGGGCCAGACCCTCCCTACACCCGGGACTGGTCACGGAGACAGAGATGTCACCCAGTAGAGACCGCCGTCGGTTCATACTGACTGCGTCCCAGGGGACGCGGGTGGACATTGGTACTTGGGCAACCTTGGCAGAGATTGTTAGGCCTGGGCTGGGACACCCCCACCCCCACCCCCGCACTGGCTACCCGACCTCAAGCAAGCTAGCAGCAGCAAGATGTTGGCTGGCTGACATTTTACAGCAAACGCGAAGTCAGAGGACTTGTACAAAGGGGCTGCTGGCACACGGTAGGAACTCAGCCGATGCCCTCGCCCTTAGTTTTCGGAAACTGCTTCGGAGAAGGCTCTGGTTTCAGGCATGGTGGAAACAGCGTGAGGGTTGGGGGCTGATCCAGGTTCCAGCCCAGCTGTCCAGTTGGATCCGCCTGGCAAACCTGTATTTTCTCGCTATCAGAAGCAGCAGCAAGGCTAGTCATCCCGAATAATGGTGGTGAGAACCTGTGAAAATGCTTCTCCAAGCACTTCCCGCTAACATGAACGAAATGTGAAGGTATAAAGCAAAGGACCCGCCCCGGAAGGTGAAATCAAAGGACAGCCGTGGATTTCTTCTTTCTGCCAGCCCCCACGTCCTCCCCCCACCTCCCTGCACCCCCTGCCCAGCTCAGCCAGCTTAGGGCCCACTTGTGTGCTCTCTGACTCACTCCAGTGTCTCGGGCTGACTTTAACTGACTGGCTCTTTAGACAGATTTGGGGCTGCAGACATTTCTCGGCTGGAAATGGGGTGAAGCAGACTGGCTGACTGCCCGGCCGCCTGGTAAGTGTTTGATGACTGGCCTGTATGGCTGGGGAGGGAGTGGACAATAACCCCTTCGCTTGTCCCAGTGGCGCATTCTCGTGGTTCTGTGGCTCCAGGGCCCGGAGTGGGTGGGAGGGGCAGCACCGGGATGGAGGAGGGTGCAGGGATGTAGCCTGCTTCCCAGGTGGGGATGGCCTGGTCCCCGCCAAGGGCTTGTTAGGATTAGCCAGTGAGTCTCTGTCAGGCTGTTCTAGAAACACCTGAAGTCATCTCAGGGCAATTTCATAAAGTCCCAGAACCCTCCAGAGTCTCAGTTCTGCCAACGCAAAGCAGGCTGCCCTGGGGGATGACTGGTCTCAGAAGTACTTGGGTACTTGAGTACCTAGGATGCCCTTGGCCGGCCACTTACCTCTCTGCTCCATAAGTTCTTTTTTTCTTCTTTTTTAATTTTTAAGTGTTTATTTTTTAATGTTTATTTCTTTTTCTTAATGTTTTTTAAAATTTATTTCTGAGAGAGAGAGAGACAGCGTGAGCAGGGGAGGTTCAGAGAGAGAGAGGGAGACACAGAATCTGAAACAGGCTCCAGGCTCTGAGCTGTCAGCACAGAGCCCGACGTGGAGCTCGAACCCACGAACCGCGAAATCATGACCTGAGCTGGAAGTGGGACTCTTGACGGACTGAGCCGCCCAGGCGCCCCTGCTCCTGAAGTTCTGTAGCAAGAGTTTCTTTTTCTGAGCGTGGACCCTGCTGAAAATGAAAGCTATGGCCACTTTTGTCGGAAACACACATGCACACTCTTCACACAAAATCTTGCAGTTTGCCGGGTGCGTGCCTCTCCGAGAGCCCATTTACTGAAGCCCTTGGCCCTGAAGCCGAGAAACAGCCTCAACTCTCCGCAGGGCGATGAGCCCCAGGGGATGGGAAGGTAAGGAGGCCCAGGGAAGCAGGTCCCAAGAGAATGTGGGCCCACCGACTTTGAGGTCCACTTCCTCCCACCCCTGCCTCCCCTTTGCCTTGCCCCGCTCCTGCCCAGTCCCACCCCCGGGGCCATGGGCCAAGCATGGGGCACCAGCCCTGGCAGAGCTCCTGGAGAGGGCGGACTCAAACGTGCTCCTAGGCCTGAGTGGGCAGGGTTCCTTCGAGCCGGAAAAGCCGCTCACCCCCCTTACTTCTCCCACTCGCTGCTCTCCTCACTCCGCGCGTGTCTCATTCCTCGCCTTTCACAGCCCGCCCCTCCCCTCAGCGCGCCCTCCCCCAGCGCCCCTGCCCTCAGCGCGCCCCTCCCCCAAGCGCCCCGCCCCTCAGCACCGCCCTCCCTCAGCGCCCTCCCTCAGCACCGCCCCCTCCCTCAGCGCTCCCTCCCCTCAGCGCCCTCCCCTCAGCGCGCCCTCTCCCCAGCGCCTCCCTGCCTCAGCACCGCCCTCCTCAGCGCGCCCCCTCCCCTCAGCACCCGCCTCCTCCCCCAGCGCCCCGCCCCTCAGCACGCCCTCCCTCAGCGCCCCGCCCCTCAGCACCGCCCTCCCCAGCGCGCCCCTCCCTCAGCACCGCCCTCCTCAGCGCCCCGCCCTCCCTCAGCGCCCCCGCCCCTCAGCACTGCCCTCCCCGCGTCCTCCCCTCAGCACCGCCCTCCTCTGCCCACCCCCCAGCATGGGGTCCCTCCCTGATGGCGCCCCTCCCCACGGTACCCCTCCCCAGCACCCTCTCCCTCACGGGGCTCCCCCGCTGCGCGCTCCTCCCCTCACTCAGCCACGTGGACTGGCAGGCTGTTTACTCCTCGGCAGCACCTTGAGCTGCGGGGGATACTTGTTTGCTGCCTCTAGCCCTCTCTCTACCCCACAGCCTTGGGGCTAGCACACTTTCCCTTCCCCACCCCCGCCCTGCTGGTGGGGCTTCTCCTCACAGGGTCCCCCGAAGGCAGCCGCAGCCTGTATCTCCCACCCACCGAGGCCCTTTTCTCTTCAGGGTCTGGGGAGCAGCGGGGTTCCGTGGGTTCCATTCCGATCTGATCAAGCTGGGCTGTGGGGGACAAGCCCCCCTCTGAAGAGTAGCCGGGGCCCCAATGTGGTGCGAGGGCAAGCGGGGCACAGCCAGGGTGGACGCGGATGGTGATGGGGGCAGAGTCTGTCTTTACTCTGCAGTCAGTGCCTTGGAGAAGGAGAGGGCCGGGCCGTGCGGCCCCACCTTGGGCAGACCCCCGCCTTCTGCGCGACCACTGCCCACAACGCCGGCCAGTCGGCTTCTGCAGGGCAGGGGCGGGCGAGTCCTGCGCCTCCTCGCGGCTGCCGCAACGTGTCCACAAACCGGGTGGCTTAAAACAACACAGATTTATTCTTTCAGTTCTGGCGGTCACAATTCTAAAACTCAGACTCGCTGGGCTGAAGTCCAAGGGTCAGTAGGGCTGGTCCCCTCAGGGAGAGCTGAGGGGAGAATCTCATGTCCTGGCCTTTTCTAGCTTCTGTGGGCGCCTGCGTTCCTCCTCTGACGCCTTCCGGCTGGGTCCCCTCCCTCCTCTCCTCCCTCCTGCTTTCCTCACCTAGGGGTCCCTGTGATTGCATCAAGCCCTCCTGGGTAATCCAGGAGAGTCGCCTTGTCCAAAGACCGTGCATTTAATTACATCTGCAAAGTCCCTCTTGCCCCATAAAGTCACGTTCACAGGTCCCTGGGATGAGAAGGCGGCCAGCTCCCCAGGGGCCTCTTTGCGGCCCACACAACCAGGCCGCAGATCGAACCGCTAGGCCCTCCTGGTATTTCAAGGATTGGGAGAAGAAGGCGGGGGGCTTCTGTGCCTTGGGGTCCTTCCAAACCTCGTATTTCTAGGCTCTAGGCTTCACCCACCCTCCCTGCCATCCGGAGAAACTCACGGCAACGTCTCCTTGAAAGTCAGGTGACAAGTCGGTCTAAATCTAAGTGCTGGTGAGAGATGCAGGGCCAGCCAAGAAGCCCCCGAGGGTGCCACACCGTGCCGGCTGGCTGCCACATGCCGGCGGCCGGAAGGGACACAGAGGCGGCTCTGGGGCCTGCCGAGGGGGCCGGGGGAGGGGGCCCACGAGACGCGTGAGGCCTGCTAGGACAGTGCATGGCGGCCAGAGCTGTGCGGCTGCGGTGCTGCGGGAGCGGAGGAGGAAGTGGGGAGCTGCGGTCCCGGCCCGCAGAGACGACGGAGACCACCGTGGCCGCGAGTGGCGCTGATGTCACTGAGTCCCCGTGAGAGTGCATCTCCGCCCCACGGCATCTGGGGGCAAGGGCCTCACCAGACAACGTGCAGCTCCAAGGTCCCAGGTTTGGGCTTTTCCTCTGTAATGAGCGAGCAGCGGGGGCAGGGGTGGGGCAGCGGCGGCCGAGCAGGAAGGCAGGGGGCCTCTCTTGCTACCTCTTCTCCAGGTTCTGCATCTGCAGGCTGAGGGACGTGAAGCTGGCCAGGAGGTCGGTCACCTCATCCACCTGCGGGACAAAACCACGGCTCTGTCACAGGAGCCACGACAGGCCCAGCCATCCTGGCCCCCTGATCTCCACCCCCCTGATCTCCGCCCCGATGCAGCGGCCTGGGGAGGGCAGCCTTTGGCTCCCAGGGCACGTGGTGGCCTCACTGATACCAAGCAGCTGTCCAACCGATAGTCCTTGACTCCGGGTGGCCTCAGACTGTCCCAGAGAGAACGGCCACAAGTAGCGTCAAAGGAAGCAGACAGAGGCTTTGAGGTCCCCAGCGGGCTACAGCCCCGCAGCCGGGGCCTCTTTCTACCCGAGTGTCTGGCTGCGTCACAGCAGGCCGGGCCTGGCCCGAGGTGCCTACCAGGGCCCCGGGTCCGGCCCTGTCGCCGCGGCTCACCTGCTCTTTGGTGCTGGTCATCTGGAGGCGGGTGCAGAGGTCGTCCAGCCGCTCCCGCTGCTCGTGCCGCCCCAGGCGCTCCAGGTACTCCCTCAGCATCTGGATGATCTGGAACGAGGGGCGGGGCTGAGCCACTGGGGGTCTAGCCAGGCGGCACTGACAGCCACCGCCGCCGCCACCGCTGCGAGGCCCCGGTAGAGCAGCGGCTGAACGGGGTCGGTCTGGAGCAACCCAGGCGCCCGAGTGCTAGAGGCTGCCGTGTCCACGGTCACAGCGGCCCCTGCCCCGCGCTCGTTTGTGCTGTTGGTTCAGCATGAAGGGCGCTCACCTGCTTCACCTCCAGCCGCACGGCCTCCAGGCACTGGGAGTGGCCCTCCTGCAGGATGTTCAGCTTGGACTTGGCCAGGTGCAGGGGCGTGCGGCCAGCTCGGTCCAGGGCATCCACGCGGGCCCCTGCGGGAGCAGGCGGAGGTGAGCACACTGCGGGTGAGGGCGGGAGAGGAGGGGAAGGGGCGGGGGGCACATACCTCCTCGCAGCAGCGTGGTGATGACAGGGACGTGGTTGGTGCAGGCCGCTGAGGAAGAAGAACAGGGACCTGAGAGTCCAGGACACCAGGGCTTGGCCCCAGGCGCCGGGACTGGGACTCCGGGGAGGTGCCTGCACCAAGGCACCAATGGGGTGGGTCCAACTCCCTCCCTGTACGGCTGGGGAGACAGAGGCTTGGGGACAGGACCTGCCTCACCACAAGCCACAGTGCGGGTCGGCCACAGGGCAGGGACAGGCTGCGGGTCTCACCTTCCCTGGCAGAGCTCTGCCGAGCCATGGAGGTTGCTTAAGCAGCCGTGCTCGGGGCCCAGCCAACTGGTGACCCAAGGGGAGGTCCATGGGATGCAGAGTGCGGGGCGCTGTGCGGCCCCGGGGGCTCGAGCTCTCCCCAGGGGCCAGGAGGTCCTGCTGGGAACTTAGGCCCCCCCGGCTCTCCAGCAAAGGAGGGACAGGTGTCCTGGGGGCTTACCCAGGTGCAGCGGCGTGTTCCCCAGGCCATCCCGCTGGTTGGGATCAGCCCCGTGGTCCAGGAGCAGCTGCACTGGAAACAGGAGAACCCACGAGGCGTTGTGGGACTTCTACGGACTGGACTCTACCCCCCACCCCTACCTAGCTGAAGAGGCTTCCTCAAACTGAGGAGCACTGAAAGCAAACACGGTTCCTAGTTTGTTTCAGTCATTCATCCATGCATTCACTTATTCACTCACGGGGTCCATGTGCAGGATTCTGAGGGCCAGGAGCTAAGGATTCTGGGAGAGCCTCCTGGCCTAGGCAGGTTTGAAAAGACAGATTTTTAAAAAATGTGTTTTTCTTTATTTATTGATAGAGAGCATGAGTGGGGGAGGGACAGAGAGAGACACAGAATCTGATGCAGGCTGCAGGCTCTGAGCCATCAGCACAGAGCCCTATGCCGGGCTTAAACCCATGAACCATGAGATCATGATCTGAGATAAAGTGAGGCGCTTAACTGACTGAGCCACCCAGGTACCCAAAAAGACTGAGATTTTAAGGGTTAAAGAATGTTCTTCTGGGGCTCCGGGGTGGCTCAGTCGGTTAAGCGTCCAACTCTTGATTTCAGCGCAGGCTATGATCTCACGGTTTGTGGTTTGTGAGATCAAGCCCTGCATTGGGCTCTGCGCTGATAGTGTGGAGCCTGCTTGGGATTCTCTCTCTGCCCTTCCTCTGCTTGCTCACTCTTTCTCTCTCTCAAAAATAAATAACCATTTTAGGGGCGCTTGGGTGGCTCAGTCAGTTGAGTGTCCGGCCTCAGCTCAGGTCATGATCTCACAGTTTGTGGGTTCGGGCCCCAAATCGGGCTCTGTGCTGACAGCTCAGAGCCTGGAACCTGCTTCAGATTTATGTCTCCCTCTCTCTCTGCCCCTCCCCTGCTCATGCTTTCTCTTGCTCTTGCTCTCAAAAATAAACATTAAAAAATAAATAACCATTAAAAAAAAAAGAAAATTCTTCCAACAGCAGTGGCTACTAGTAAAGGCTCTCAAGGGTATTTTCTGGTCTTTCCACAGCCAAGTGCCATCGTGCGAATTAGGCCAATAGAAGATGCTGACCATCACCCTCCCTGAGTCTCTGTGCCATCTCAGAGGTAGGCCATGGTATGGAGGGCTTATCAGTTACCCAGATGGATAGGCAGGCAGACTAACTCATGCGACAAGGTCAGGTTCAGCAACACACCACATGTAGAAACTAATACAAGAAGTACCGTAGACCTAAATGTACAAGCTGAAAGTCAGGCTTGTAGAAGGAAATAAGAGAATATCTCTATGACCTTGGGATAGGCCACAGAAATCCTTAAATAGGTCAAAGAAATGCTAACCATAAAAAAGAAAAGACTGATCAACTGGATTTATTAAAGTTAAGAACTTGGGTTCTTTGGGGCACCTGGGTGGCTCAGTTAGTTAAGCGTCCCACTTTGGCTCAGGTCATGATCTTACGGTTGGTGGGTTCGAGCCCTGCATCGGGCTCTGTGCTGACAGCTCAGAGCCTGTCGCCTGTCTTCGGATTCTGTGTCTCCCTCTCTCTCTGACCCTCCCCTGCTCACATTGTCTCTCTCTCTCTCTCTCAAAAATAAATAAAAAACACTAAAAAAATTTTTTTAAATAAAAAAAAAAAAAAAGAATGTCAACAAATTGGGCACCTAGGGTGGCTCAGTTGGTTAAATGTCTGACTCTTGCTTTTGGCTCAGATCATGACCTCATGGTCCATGAGTTTGAGCCCTGCATTGGCCTCTCTGTTGTCAGCACAGAGCCCCCTTCAGATCCTCTCTCCTCTTTTCTACTCCTTGCCTCCATACTCTCTCTCAAAAATAAATAAACCTTAAAAAAATTTTGTACAAATCAATAAGAAACCACCAGGCAGCTTGTTTTACAAAAGAGGGGGCGCCTGGGTGGCTCATTTGGTTAAGCGTCCAACTTCGGCTCTGTTCATGACCTTGCGGCTCATGGGTTTGGGCCCATGAGCGTTGGGCTCTGTGCTGACAGCTTGGAGCCTGGAGCCTGCTTTGGATTCTGTGTCTCCCCCTCTCTCTCGGTCCCTCCTCTGCTCGCGCTCTGTCTCTCCCTCTCTCAAAAATAAATAAACATTAAAAAATTAAAAAAGTAAAACCACACAGGAAAACTAATCTATGGCACAGAAGGTCTACATGGGCCTAAGGACCCAAAAGGGCATCAGGTAGGCTGCTAGGGTGCTGAAAATATTCATTTCTTTCTTTTTTTTTTTTTAAGTAGGCTTTATACCCAATGTGGGGCTTGAAGGATCGTGACCGTGATCACGTGATCAAGAGTCACTCGAGCTATGGCCTGAGCCAGCCAGGCATCCCTGAAGATATTCTTTATCTTGATCTGGGTGGTGGTAACCTCTAGGGAGATGCTGCTTGTCCAGCTCCCTTCCCTCCTCCCCTCCTCCCTCCCCTGGGGACTCACCGATCTGGTCATTGCCATTGCAGGAGGCAAAGTGTAGAGCTGTGCGGCCCTTGTCATCAGCTGCACAGGGATCCGCGCCATCTTCCAGCAGCTGCTGCACTGACACCGCCAAGATGGAGGGAGGCAGGGCGACAGAGAGTAGTGTTAGTTAGGCTGCCGCCCCTGGGGGGGGGAGAGTTTTGCTCAGGGACCTTGCAGGCAAGGTACCAAGAAGCCACGGGACAGCGAGCTCCCCCTGGATGCCGGCCTTGCAGGGAGTGTCATGACAAGGGACTTTCGCTCCTGAGGACACAACTGAGAACCCCGGATTCTGGCTGCTCAAGACTGTATGTCAAAGGTTAGGACATCATAGAAGGATCATGGCCCTCGGTGTCAGGAGTTCCAGAATCCCAGAAACCCCTAGCACAGACTTTGGCCCCACATCCATTTGCATACACACCCTTTCCAGCTGGACGTGGCGGCCCAGGCTGTTGGGCGGTGCTTCCTTGGCTCCTGAGAGGTGGCCCTTTACAGTGAGCGGCCAGGGCACCGGTTTGGAGCCACAAAGACCTAAGTCCCAGGCTAAGCTGAGTAACGAAGAAAGGAGAACATTGCCGACAGCAAGGGGCAGTGGGGAGAGCTGGGCTCGGAGTCGGAAGGCCTGAATCTGGGTCCCAATTCACCAGCAAATGGAAATCATCTCCCCCCTGCCCGTGTCCACAGCTGCTCTAATGACTGTAATGGATGTGACATTTCTTCTTTGCGAAGGATGGAGCCATTATAAAATGGGAGGCATTATGTGACGTGTGTGTCCAACAGAAATGTAGAAACTGCCACCAAACATCATCATTATAGAGCATCTGACGCTTTAGTCTCCGCCAGCGGACCTCTCGAGGACTCCCGACGAAGCGCGGAATCTCCTCCCCTCTCTCACGTCAAGGTCAGGTTAGCCGCTCCATGAGCTGCGCCCTCAGTGCCCCGGTCACCTCGCTACTGTAGCAGGACTATGCTGTGATTTTGGATGTGTCCCTGTACACCGAACACTAGCCTGGCGCCAGAGACCTGACTGCTGAGCCCAGTGACCACCCAGCCAGGCATCGTGCCCATCACACCAACCAGGAGGAGAGCCCCATTCGGTGATCTGCCCCAGGTGTGTTCACCCAACTACCAGGAGGCAGGGCTGTGACACAAACCCAGACTTCTTGGGTCTCTCCGCTCCAGAACTTAGGCGTCTCTAACTAAATACATCACTTCGGTTTTGGGGGGGCTGTTTTCTTTTGGAGACGGGATCACTTTGTATTCTTTTTCTTGGGTCCTATTGTAGGTTTTTTGATTTCGTTTATTTTCCTTAATACCTAGGATCAAGATAGGACTTGTTCAGCTCCGTGAAGGTTGTTGACTGACTGAATGAAGGAGGCAGGAAAAGGTTTAGGGGAGTGAAGAGAAATAATAGCTTCGGGCCATCTCAGTACCTTCACCAAAAGATAGACAGTATCAAAGAGAAAAGACAAAGCTAAAATAAGACAAAGCTGAAAGAGTACATTCTCTTTTGTGATTTGTGCAGGTGTGGTCTTTTTGGTTGGTTGGGTTGGTTGGTTACTTTCTTTTGAGAGAGAGAGGGAGAGAAAGAGCATCCAAGTGGGAGAGAAAGAATCTCAAGCAGGCTCCATGCTCAGTGGGAAGCCCCATGCAGGGCTTGATTCCATGACCGTGGGATCATGACCTGGACTGAAATCAAGAGTCGGATGCTTAACTAACTGACTGAGCCGTGCAGGTGGCCCATGGAAGTATGATCTTTTTGGAAAGCACTACACTGGTATCTATCAGAAGCCATCAAAATATGCCTGTCTTTTGATGCGATAACCCCAGACCTGGGGAATTACCTTAAAAATAAAAAACCACTGTGCAAATATATAACTAAATAACTTTTGCTTTGTCCCTCTGAAGGCATGATAGGTGTCCCTTAAAAGTTGCTGTGGGGCACCTGGGTGGCTCAGTCACTTAAGTGTCTGACTTCAGCTCAGGTCATGACCTTGTGGTTCATGGGTTCAAGCCCCACATCACGCTTTGCGCTGATGGCATGGAGCCTGCCTCGGATTCTCTGTCTCCCTCTCTCTCCGCCCGTCCCCCACTCATGCTACCTCTCAAAAATAAGTAAATAAACACAAGAATAAAAAGCTTTTAATGTTTATTTATTTTTGAGAGAGACAGAGCGTGAGCAGGGCAAGGGCAGAGAGAGGGGGAGACACAGAATCCGAAGCAGGTTCCAGGCTCTGAGCTGTCAGCACAGAGCCCCATGTGGGGCTTGAACTCATGAACTGTGAGATAATGACCTGAGCTGAAGTCGGATGCCCAACCGACTAAGCCACCCAGGCGCCCCTGAAAAAAAAAAGGTTTTAAAAAAATTGTGGTTATGGTTGGAAAATGGAATGCTAAGGTGATTTTTGCTTTTTACCTTGTAAGCTTAGGGAAAAAACACATACAGCCATGTACTCATTCATTCTATAAACGGAGAAAATGCTGTTTCCATTTTGAGAAAACGAGTGGTTACAAAGACCATGAAAAATTACCCAGGCTACACAATTGTGTATACAGCACAGTTTGCAAGCCTATAAAGAAAATTTCTCTGTATAGGAGAAAGGATGGGAAGGATAGTCCCCAAAATATTAAGAGATTCTTTCTTTTTGCTGCTTATGGACGTTTTTCCTGTGTATTTCTCTTAACTCCCAAACATTTTAAATGTGTACATAATTTTCATACATATGAAAATATTTTATGATTTAACAATAGCAGGACATCAAGGGGCGCCTGGGTGGCTCAGTCAGTTAAGCGTCCGACTTTGGCTCAGGTCATGATCTCAGGGTTCCTGGGTTCGAGCCCCACATGGGGCTCTGTGCTGACAGCTCAGAGCCTGGAGCCTGCTTCGGATTCTGTGTCTCCCCTTCTCTCTGCTCCTCCCTAGCTCCTGCTCTGTCTCTCTCTCTCTCAAAAATAAACAAACATTAAAAAAAAATTTTTTTTAATAGTAGGACATCAATTTTACGCCCACTGTAATTGCTAAGGTACAACCAAAACCCAATAAGCATGCAGAGAAGGGAAAGGAAATGCTGACCATAAAGAGAAAAGCCCTACAGCCTGTGTCACCGTCCGTCTTGCAAGAGCCTGGTAAACCTAAGAGCCATTTAGATTTGCAGTCAAATGCTCTACCAAGAGCCATTTAGATTTGAAGATGAGTGTGTGAGAGTCAGACTGGAAAATTCCAGCACTTCTCTCAAAATAATGAAACCACCAACCATGTGAGTACCTGATTCAAGATGAACTAGGCTTTCTGGGAAAGGGACGTGTAATTCAAATGCTCTCTCGCCCCACACTTGGAGATAGTAAAAAGAGAACACTTATCATTTTTTCCTTAGAAAGCTAGCTAGGTTGCTGCTAAATATTCCAAAATA
Organism: Proteles cristata cristata; assembly: GCA_017311185.1. Classification (NCBI taxonomy): domain Eukaryota; kingdom Metazoa; phylum Chordata; class Mammalia; order Carnivora; family Hyaenidae; genus Proteles; species Proteles cristata. Next base: position 792,783 of record JAESUZ010002068.1, on the reverse strand, counting down.
TTAAAGCTCAGGCAAAAGGGACTAGAGTGAAGAGAGCTGAAAGGCTCTCCGGTTTCCAGGCCTGCTCACGAGGCTACGCCAGGGGTAATGGAACCATTTCAAGGCCCGGGGTTTAATGCCCAGCCCCCTGAGGTAAACGACTTCCTCTCGGCACTGGCTGTACCTGGGCTCTCGGAGCCCACGGCCCCCGTCTATGCTCACATGGTTATCTGTTGACCACAGCATACCACAACAGAAAGAGATCTACTCGACGGAGGCAGGATCACCTGCCGGGGGGGGTGGGGGGGGGATCAAGATATTTGAGCCCTAATCCTCAGAGTTTATTGGATATGTTACTTTACGCAGCAAAGAAAGATTTTGCGCATGTGAATAATGAGGGACCTTGAACTAGGAATATTGTCGTTAATTATTCAGGCCCAAACTAATCAAAGGAGTCCTTAATATCGGAGAACCCCTCCCTGGTTCTATGGGAACCAGAGAGTCAGCAGCCTGAGGGTTCAGGCTACTGTCTATGACCTTGAAGGTGGTGGGAGAAGACTACAGGCCAAGGAATGTGGGTGGCCTCTATCAGTTGAAAAAGGCAACGAGACCATTCTCTCTAGAGTCTCCAGGAAGAAATGCAGCCCTGCTGATACCCTGCGATTCTTGGTGTTGTATTTCTGACCTGCACAACTGCAGGCTAAGAAATTGGGGGTGGGGGGAAGGTGCCTGGGTGGCTCAGTCGACTTCCGCTTCCGCTCAGGTCCGGGTCTCGCGGTTTCTGAGTTCGACCGCCCCCTGTCGGGCTCTGCGCTGGCAGTGCAGAGCCCACTTGGGATCCTCTCCCCCACGCCCCTCCCCTTTCCAGATAAAAGAACTAAACTCAAAGAAAAAAAAAAAGACAGACATTTGCGTTGTTTGAAGCCACTCTTGTTTGTGATAAATCTGTTGCAGCAGCCATAGACCACTAATGTACGGATAAAAATTGAATGTTTTCCCTAGAACTTGTCCTTGTACTTCTGATGCTGTCACTGCCCCGCCGGCCAATGAACACCGGAGAGCACCAACCAAACGCCAGAGTGGTGTCCGGCTCGGAGCCCCTTCCCTTCTCTTCACGTGTCCTTTGAGAACCACCGACCCAACTACCCCAGAGCCTCATTGAGCAGCTGAAGGTGGTGCCTCTGTTCAGATGGAGACTCTCCCGGGAGTTAAAGCCGACTTGTTCGTTCCCATTAGCCAGAAGTTCTAGAAAGCTCCTACCCCATTTGCCGGGTGCCAGGGATACGAAAGCATGGTCCCAACATCAGGGAGCCCATAGGGCGATGAATGTTATGACATTGGGGCGTTCAGGGTGACAGGGATGCATGGGCAGAGTAAGCATGTAAGCCAGACTCTAACTTTTGCAAGTTAATTACAGTCATACAATATATACAAGGAGCCTGGTCCAAGGGGTGAGGTGGCATACTGAATTCAAGCACTGTCTTCCCAGCAACCGGCTGCCTCGATTTTTCTTTCCCTAGCCCAGAGAGCTAGCCCTGCTTTGCACACTCACCTGTTTCCACGTCGTTGGCATTGGCTGAGTCCCTCAACCTCTTGAGGGCTGCGAAGAGAGTAAGAGAGTTCCAGTTAAAAGTAAAGCAAAGCCAAACAAAACAGTCACGAAGAAGCAGAAAGTGGATGGCTTCCTAGCTAGGCCACCGTTCACCCCCGATAGCATCTGAAGGGACAGAAGGGCACCAGGATACAAGAGACACTGCCCTGGGGACAAGGTAAAAACTTGAAATGTGGCACCACCAGTGTAAAAGACACATTCTGTCGTAAATCCTTCAAGGCCTTAGGAGTCAGCTCTTGGCTCTGCCACTTAGGGGAGCTGGGTGACCTTGAGCAAGTTAATTAACCCTCCTGGGCCTCAGATTTATCACCAAGGGGGGTGAGGTGGGGGGGGGGGTGGAATTGAGCTCTGTCTTCACAGCCCTGAATTGTTGCACATACAAAAATGAAAAGTTTACACAGAAGCTCCTTGTGAGTAGGCCACATAGGTAATCTTATATTCTCCCAAACAGGCCATTCCCAAATAACTTACTTACGTTTGGTAATTCCTAAGCAGAACTGTTTTTCTCCTACAATGATACTACCTGATGCCTTTGTCTTCAGAGAAATGGTCAAAATTGCGACCCAGATACATGTAATGCTTCCTTATTTTTATAGAACACTTTGTGGTTTGGGTGGTACTTTTGAATTCTCATTTAATCTTTTAGTACGACTGAGACATAGGTGGAATCACAGAGAGTCCTAAAAGGACACTCAAAGTTCCCATTCTTAAATCTTCAGGGCCTTGGCTTCCATGTCATCCACAAAATTTAAAAAAATACAATGGACATACCCGGGTAGGAATTTGAGTCTGGCTGACATGGGGTTCTAATTCCAGCACAGCCACTTTCTAGGTATGTGACTTGGAGCAAGGCAATCTCTCTGAGCCTCAGTTTCCTCTTCCATATAATGGGAACGGTATCTGAATCTCATGGAGTCATTGTGAGGATCAGAAATGATCACATACCGCCCGGCAGGGTTTGGTAGACAACAAAAGCAGAGTGATCACTACATGGTCATCTCAACTCACCAAGCATCCCCATAAAGCAAGTACTGTGCTCATTTTACAGATGCGAAAACTAAGGCTGTTAAAGTTCTATCGTTTGCAGAAGGCTTCACCGAGGTAGAGGAATCCAGACCCGGTCTGTGCATTTAAATAAGTGGGTAAAACTTGGCTACAGGCTCTCTGATAATAAAAGTAGTCTCCGCTACTCCCATTTTATTACCTACTAATGAACGCCTGGGGTCATGAAAAGTTTCCATTCAGGAACTACCAAGTGCTTAAAGACGGTCCTTAGCAGCTCTAACATCCCGATTCCTACTGAAAGGAGACGCGATTCGGGGGTCGCTGGGGGGCTGAGCTCAGCCGTCTGAGGACCCCGTCCGGAAGGATCAGGGGAGGGCAGGCCCCCCGGGGTGTCGGCGGAGGCCCGGCCCCGCCTCCGGCCGCGCTCCTCACCGTGCACCTCCTTGCCCGTGGGCCCGAGCCGGCGGTGGGGCCTGGCGGCGCGTCTCAGCCGGCCGGCCGGGATCTTACAGCGCAGCTCATCGCGGGGCTCCGCATCCTGCTGCCACAGGACGTGCAGGTAGCGCAGCGGGGACTGGGCCCCGCCAGACGCCCGTCCGGGGAGGCCCGCGCCGCCGCCCAGGGCGGACCCGAAGTCCGCGAAGGAGAAGAGACCCTCGGGGCCCGTCAGCGGCTCCGGCGCCACGGCGCACTCCCCATCCGAGCTCGAACGGCCCGAGCGCGGCTCGTCGTCCGCGCCCCCGGCGGCGGCTGCCATGGCAACGGCTCTGCGCGGGCCCGGCCGCCGGAGCCTCGTTCCCGACCGACCAACCGACCCGCTTCCTCCGCCCTTAGCCTCGCTGTCAGCGGGCGAGCGGGCGGGTCCGGCCTGCAACCACGGCAACCGAAAGGGGGGGGCGGACTCCTGTAGCGAGCAGCCAATCGGGCACAGTTCGGGCTGTAGAATTGGTTTCCGGCAGCGTGATTGACGGACGCAGAAACCAATCACATATCGGAACGGCCTACGCCCTCGCCGTACGTCGCTACCGGAGCCAGTAAAACACCTAAGTTTAAGACACTTTTTCCCCCCTCCCTGCATTTCCCCCATCGGGTCATGGGAACGGTAACGGGCAGATGCTTTAACCAATCACGTTAAGATGATCTGCAGCCACTCTCTAAGGAAAATTAAGAAGCCGAACTATATGGATAAATACGGTTGCATTTCAAAGCATTGAAGGTAAAAAAAAAAAAAAAGACTTCCTGGTGGGAAGTGTCTAGTGTAAGTAGTAAAATGAGAATGTGTTAACTTTTGGGCTATTATCGCAAACTGAGGAGTAGGAGCTTCTAAATGCGAAAGATCCCTTTAGTTTGGGTTCTCCTGTAACGTTGATCACTGAGAATTTTAATTTAGCGTAATTGCCCCACAAAGACACTGCAGTCCTAGAGCCAGTCGCTAGGAGCCAGGTAACTGTTCAGTTCCGGAGGCACGATCAGAGTGGGTTCTCGGATGAGATGCTCACAGCCCTGTCGGAGTGGACGGAGCCGGAAACACCGACTGGCTCCGCGCGCAGTGAACGAGCTTAGCAACCCCTCCCACAACCCAGTACCCCCATAAACACTCCTATAAGGTGGACGAGGAGGACCATCCCTATTTCACAAACAGGAGTTGAAGCCAGAGAGACACGGGACTTGTTTATGGATGCCCAGCTCTCTTTGGAGAAGGGCTTTGGTCCAGACAAAAGTTCTTCCTTCTCGTTGAGCCCAGTAAAAGTGCAATCTTTCTCTGACAGCTGAAAAGCACTTTCAGAATTTGTACTGCTCTCAGAAAAGCATCGTGAGATTTCTCATGATACTGTAACGGAGAAAAATACTGTTTGTTTGATCTCCTCTACCCCCCTACCCTATAAGTACATATATGCCAAATCCACTTGTAGCTAGAAGGAAACCTAGAAAAGAAAAAACACTGAACATGTGTCATTTACGATTTATTGATATATATTATGCCATTTACTTCTCCCTTACAGGAGTCTTAGGAGGTAGATAAGGTTATACCCACTCTGCAGATCAGGAAATTGAGGTCCTGAGATGTTATAGGAATTATCCAAGGGTACTAGGTTAGAAAGTTGAAGAACTAGCCACGTAGGTGCCCTGAGGCTATTTATTTAGAACAAGAAATCACAACACAAATCATCCAAGAAATCATGCCATTACAAGTTGCAATTTGTAACTTTAAAAACCTGACAAATAGGGGCGCCTGCGTGGCTCAGTCCGTTGAGCGCCCACATTTGATTTCTGCTCTGGTCATGATTTCACGGATTTGTGAGTTCTGAGTCCCATATAGGTCCTGCACTGACAGCCTAGAGCCGGCTTGGGATTCTCCCTCTTTCTCTGCCCCTTCCCTGCTCATACTTTCTCTCTCAAAATAAATAAATAGCTGACAAATAACACAAACATCACAAAATCCAAAAAAGAAACATATTTGTTAGTTTTCTTAAACACCTCCGTAGTACTTTTTCTTTTTTAGGCTGAATATGCTTTGATCATCTCTTTAGATGACAATTTTGTATGGTCAGTTTCCATAATGAGAATGGAAAAATAATTTAGTTTTTCCTCTAGCATGTTAGATCAAAAAATTTTAATTATTTTTTATTTTTATTTTAAGTTCCAGCATAGTTAACGTGTAGTGTTACATTAGTTTCAGGTGTAAAAATATTTATTCTTGATAATTGAGGAAAACTTCTTTCGATGTCACAATTTCTTTTCAGTAATGTCATGAACATTTTGAGACAATTGTCAAAGTTGGGGGCAAGCTGTATCAAATTGTTATATGAACTGTAATTTTTCTGGTAATGTCAAGCTTCCTAGTGCCCTGATTAACCTTAAATAATCCATTCATTGAAGACGCTCCTTGATTACAGCGAGTGGTAAGTATATCTTACACTGAAAGGCCATCAGTAACTTCACACATAGTGTTGTGCCCGAATCGTGAGTCCCCAGAGACCACCAAGGAGCCGACACCGATGCAAGTACATAAGGGTCTTTATTACAAGCTCGAGCAGGGGCTCAGCCGTCAACCGGTGCAGCGGCAGCAGGGTGAAGCCCCGAACAAAAGCGAGCAGGGTTTTTATGGGGTACGGGACGGGGGTGTTACAGTGCACACGTTGTACGTATAGCATCATCACATAAGCTCCAATTACAATTGTACAGCACCCACGGTAACAGTTTTGACCATTCAGTATCTGTGAGGTGTCCTTTGGCAGGACCCAATCATGACCTTTGAGAATCCTTTGAAAATGACCAATCATGAGGTGAGCTCAAAGGGCCTACGTGGGGTTTAGGCAAGCGTGAGTGATTGGCTAGTTTGTACAAAGTAACTATCTGCAGTTTTCAGCCCTGACTCAGACCACAGGAATGTTACACATTTCTTTTGATTGGCTGATCCGAGGGTGGTCCGGGGGTGGCTTCAGCTGAAGATTTTCCTGGAACTGGGGCTAAGTGCAGCCCAAGGTTGTTCTTTTTTTTATTTTATTTTATTTTTATTTATTTTTTTATTTTTTAGGAGAGAGAGAGGGACAGCGTGAGCAGGGGAGGGTCAGAGAGAGAGGGAGTCACAGACTGAAACAGGCTCCAGGCTCTGAGCTGGCAGTCAGCACAGAGCCCGACGCGGGGCTCGAACCCACGAACTGCGAGATCATGACCTAAGCAAAAGTCGGACGCTTAACCGACTAAGCCACCCAGGCGCCCCGACTCAGCCCAAGGTTGTTCTTAATGGAGGACTTAATTTCAGGCTCCTCAATAGGAGAGTATCACATAAATATATTCTACTAAACTCAGATATTCCCGATTGGATTTCCTCTAGGTGGATCTCAAATGCCACTAAATAAAAGGGAAGTATAATACAGGAGAAATCAGATTAGACAGGAGAGGTTTAAGCGATTGCTGTAAAAACAGTACTTTTGCAAAATTTACAGAAACAGCAGTGCCTAGATGCCTCAGTTGGTAGAGCATGCAGCTCTTGATCTTGGGGTTGTGAGTTTGAGCCCCACGTTGGGTGTAGAGATTACCTAAATAATTTTTTTAAAAAAGAAAATCTACAGAAGCATAGGACCATATGAGACCCTCCTGAAGCTATGGAAGAGTCCTGGGGAACCAAATGTCCCTTAAGCTTAAGCTTTAATTCTACTGATGTTGGCAGGCTGGGTCTGAGGACCCAGATGGGGTCCTGTAGGACCAGCCGAGTCCTTAGCTTGTGGCAGGATAGGAATAAAACATGAGCCAGGAGGAAATGAAAACAGTTTAGTTGAGAAGTGTAGGAGAGAAGAGTATAGTAGATGGGGTATCTGGGAGACTGGAAAGGAAAGGAGAATGAGTCTCCGTTGCTTGGGGTTATTTGTTTACTATACTGGCAAAGGGTCCAGGGTACGTGTGACCTCAGGAATCCAGAATAGAGCCCAAACAAGGCAAAGTGGTCACTTGGGCAGCATACTAAAATTGGAACAATAGAGAGATCAGCACGCCCCTGAGCAAGGATGACAAAGGCGAGCGACAGGTGAACAAGCGGTGTTATTTCATAAATCACTGAAGGTAGGAGGGATTGAGGCCAGCTTTGGCTGAGGTTTGTGTGAAGCTAATGTCCTGGAACATATTTGGGATCCTCATCTTCTTAGATGTTATCAGGTGTTTGGGGGCCTAAGAAGACACTCAGAGAATGCTTACCTTTCTTGCTTTCCCCGTGGAGTGGGAACATAGCTTACTTGGTTTATTGAGATGCAAGGTGCAATACACAAGTAAATGTGGCCTCGCAGAAAAACAGGAGAGGAGTCTTTCTAAAAATGGAGTCCTTTCAGTTTCCCTATTTCACCATGATGGTTATCACCCCTTGGTGATAGCGCCAAGGGAAGGCGAAGCAAAAACCTGACACAAAGAGCTGGGATGGGGCAGGACATGCCATTCTAAACAGGATGCTCATAGAACTGAAGGTAGAACCAGAGAGAGCCTTGAAGATAGCTGGGAGGGGTGCATCCTATAATCTACACCAGGTAAATGTGAATGCGAGAAACCCAAGGTGTATGATGGCTGGCAGGAAAAAGCTGGAGGAGCTGTTGTAAGAGAGGAAGCAGAGGCTGGTCCTGCGGAGGGTGAGAGCGTGAGGCACGCTCGGAGTCACACAGTATACCCGCAGCTAAGCAGGTACTGGAATCCAGAGTTCTACTAGGTGTTGTGGCTGGGCGGAAGACCACACTAAGGCCCTTGACCCACAGGCCGGTTTTGGAACCCCATCTCTGACTGGAGGGCTTCCCTAGGAGGCGCACCCACCCTACCTCACGATTGGAAAACAACCACAGCCTGAGCACGGATGCTGCAGGGGTGGATGGCGGGACTGGCTCTAGGGCCCCACACCATAGTGGGCCTCCCCTTGCCTGCTCCCACCTTATTGTCCAAAGCTGGCAGGCGCCTTTTGTCAATGACCTCTAGCTGCGTGGGACCAAGTCTCAACTTTTAAACCACTAAGTTCAGTCTTTCGAAGCCAAACGTTTGAAAACATTTCATGCTGCAGGCGAACTGCTTACACCTAAATCCACTTTCAGGCCCCCAAACCCGGACTTCCGTTCTTGCGAGAAGTCGCCAGAGGAAGCCGTCAGCCATCTTTTGTGTGGCATGATATCTGGTTTTCCTTACTTTTCCCATTCTTTGTCGTGCCGAAGTAGTTCAGGCCTATTTCTGATTTTACCCAGGCGCTAAGGACTCACCCTTCCTTATAAAGCCTCTATTTGAAGAAGGAAGAAACGTTCAGGGGTTTGCCGCCTTCGCCCTTCTTGACGTGGCGGCTCCCTGAAGACTTCCGGTTTCCCGGCAGGCCCGGTGGGGGCTGAACTTCCGGCTTCACGACGCAGGCGTAGGCCGCACTTTTCGCTCTCTCTGGCCCGGCTCGCGAGTGCCGCAGCCATGTCTTATCCCGCTGATGATTATGAGTCCGAGGTAAGGCTGGCCCTGCGCGTGAACCGGGCTCCCCGAAGGAGGCAGGGTCCTTTGGGTGCTGGGCCTCGCGGCGAGACGGTGTCCGGGCCTCTCTGGGAGCTCCGGCGGGCCGCGACCCGCTCCGCCTGCCTCCCTCCCTGTGGGCGCGACCGTCACGCTGTCCCCAACTGCTTGCTGCTGGCTCACCAGCCCCGCGCCTGCCCGCCCACTTCGCACATCCGGGCGCCTCGTTCTCTCGTTTCCCCAGACCGGAGACGGAGGCTGCTTCTGGCACGTGTGTTTTTGTAATTTTGTAAAAACCCCACTGGTTCCCTCAGCCTCTTGCGCTTTGCGCTACCTTCTATGTATCCGTAATATTGTATCGGGGTCTTGTTTATTCTCCCTTCTGTTTCAAGCGTGTGAGTTTTTCAAAGGCAGGGACTGTGTTCTGTGTTCCACCCTTGTATACTTAGTACGCTGCTTGGCAGAAACATCCTCGAACGAACATTTTGGATTCACAATTTGGTGACTGTTGCCGTCTCTTTCCTTAATAGGCTGCTTATGATCCCTATGCTTACCCGGGCGACTATGATATGCACACAGGTGAGACCACGGACTTGTCTGGCTAGCTGGGCACTTCTGGGGTTTGGCACCTTTTTGAATGTCTCAGAACAGCTCTGACGGGCATCTATTAAACGCTGTTTCTCCGTGGTCCTGGTGTGGAGTCAGTTATTAGTTCTCTGAAGGAGGGTGGTATAGAGCCCCATAAACCAAGCCTTTTTCATGTTCCACCTGAAAGTCTCGGAAGGGAAGGTTTACTCTTCTGCCTGTGGTTTCCTTGTTAGACTATTGGCTGAAGAAGAGAATCTTGCTGTGAAAATTCAAACCAAGGCCACGTGAAATCTTTCTTGAAGTTGTTGAGGGTTCCTGAAATGTGGTAGTCCATTGGTTTGACTTAGCATTTAGTAAGCGCCATAAGCGCCATGCGTTGTTGCAAGTGCATTGTCCAAAGTGTTTCATTTTGTCCTTACAACAGTTTTATAAAGTGCCTAAATTAAAGTTGTCTCCATTTGAAGGATGAGAAAACAGAGCAGAGAAGTTTAGTAACTTGCGCTGTTGTGTTGATAGAAAATGGCAGTCATTCATTCATTCACAAAGACGTTAAGTGCCTGCTGCTTACTTTCTCTTCTAACACACGTTTCACCCTGTGAGTACGCCTGAGTACAAGGTTCTTGCCCCTCAACAGGCTTCAGGTTCTAGTGGAGGAAGCAGATAATAAGCAAATCCGTAATTTTTTTTTATGTTTTATTTATTTCTAGAAGAGAGAGAGAGACAGCGTGAGCAGGGGAGGGTCAGAGAGAGAGGGAGTCACAGACCAAAACAGGCTCCAGGCTCTGAGCTGGCAGTCAGCACAGAGCCCGACGCGGGGCTCGAACCCACGAACCGCGAGATCATGACCTAAGCGAAAGTCGGACGCTTAACCGACTAAGCCACCCAGGCGCCCCAGCAAATCTGTAATTTTAAGTAGTGGCACGTTTTCTGAAGAAACAGGGCAATGGGATTGAGAGTGAGTTGGGGACAGTTATATTTTTGACTGCTTTAAAGGAAATTGTATCCGATTTACAGACTTGAGTTTAATTTAGGGGATGGTCTTGCCCTTTTGTTTTGTGGTCTGTGCTGGTTTGAAAGCACTCGGTGAAGTATTTATCACATCCTACCTGTAGGGGACCCGAAGCAGGACCTGGCTTACGAACGTCAGTATGAACAGCAGACCTATCAGGTGATCCCTGAGGTGATCAAGAACTTCATCCAGTACTTCCACAAAACCGTCTCAGACTTGATTGACCAGAAGGTGTATGAGCTGCAGGCCAGTCGTGTGTCCAGCGATGTTATTGACCAGAAGGTGTATGAGATCCAGGACATCTATGAGAACAGGTACAGACTGATGGCCGAAATGACCCTCTTGATGGGGGGGACTGGCTTAGCGCTGCAGCCCCTGGAAAGGGGTACGGTTTAATCATTTCTCTGTAAGGAGAGTACCCGAGGGGTTTCTGTGACTCTTTGGGGGAGACCTGTGATTTTGTTGGGCTGTATTGCCGGAACGACAGGGACTGAAATGACACCACCATCAGTAATTCCAGCAGCAGTTTGTACGGCCTGTGTCAGGCAGCGTTCAGAAAGCTTTTCCTGTATTTACTCACTACTGTTCCACAGTGACCCTGTGAAGTAGGTAGATTGTTTTCCTCCTCTTACGGATGAGGGAAACAGCACAGAAAGAATAAGTCACATGGCTAGTTGAATTTGAAGCTGCACAGACCGATAGTGGAGCCTAATTTTTAAATTACTGCAGGACACTTCCCCCAACGTTTATTTATTTATCGAGAAAGAGAGAGAACGAAAGCATGTGAGTGTAAGAGCGCACACGCGACTTCCAGGGGAGCTAGAGAATCCCAAGCAGGCTCTGTGCTATCAGCATGGAGCCTGACCAGGAAGGGATGGGACTGGATGGGACGGGACACTTGTCTCACAACTTGGGAGAGCATGACCTGAATGGAAATTGATGAGTTGGACACTTAACCAGCTGAGCCCCCCCAGGTGTCCCAAGTTACCCCACTCCTTAATGCATAACAGAGTGAACCAGGCTTTGAGAGGCTGCTTCTGGTTTTGAGGGAATTGCCCTTGTGTCGTTGGCATTAGTCAGAGTCGGGATAGTCAGGAAGGACCTCACCAAGGAAATAGAATTTAAACAGTTCCTGAGAGCATGGGTGGACAAAACTAAGAGCTAAAGGCTTATTGGATCAATGAATAGGATTAATCCCTGAACTGCTTTTTCCTTCATTCTCCCATCTTCCTAGTTAAAAGTGTTGTAGCTCGGTGCTGTCCCATAGAAATAATAATGTTAGCCGCATGTAAAAGTCTGTCTGTGTTTAAAAAATATACAAAGAGGGGCGTTTGGCTGGCTCAGTCGGTGGAGCTTGTGACTCGGTCTCAGGGTTGTGAGTTTGAGCCCCATGTTGGGTGTAGAGTTTACTTAAAAATAAAACCTTTTAAAAAGAAAAATAAGTAAAAAGAAACAGGAGAAATTAATTTTAATAGTTTATTTCAACAGCTAAAATATTACCACTCATAATCAGTATTAAACTGTTCATGAGTTATTTTACTTTTTTTAATGTTAAGTATTCTAAATCCCGGATTCTGTGTTTATAGCGCGACTCCATTTGTATGTGTTAGAAATACTTGATTTCTATGTAAAGTTTTTTTATTTAAAAAAATTTTTTTTAACATTTATTTGTTTTTGAGAGTGAGAGACCGAATGTGAGCGGGGGAGGGGCAGAGAGAGAGGGAGACGCAGAATCTGAAGCAGGCTCCATCCAGACTTCAAGCTGTCAGCACAGAGCCCAATGTGGGGCTCCAACCTGTGAACCTTGAGATCATGACTTGAGCCAAAGTCAGATGCTTAACTGACTGAGCCACCCGGGTGCCCATGAATTTTTTTTTAATATTTGTTTATTTTTGAGGGAGAGAGACCAAGCGTGAACCGGGGAGGGGCAGAGAGAGAGGGAGACACAGAATCCGAAGCAGGCTCCGATCTCTGAGCTGTCAGCACAGAGCCTGACATGGGGCTCGAACTCATGAGCCGTGAGATCATGACCTGAGTCGAAGTCGGAACCCAGCTGACAGCCACCCAGGTGCCCCGTAACTGATTAAAAAAAAGGAGCATTTATCGTATTAAGAGTCGAGGTACAGAGTTGGGTTGAGTGAAGTTGTAGATTTGGAGGGCTCTGGCCCTGGTTTTGTCTCTGTGATCTCTGCCATGAGCCTGGGTCCTGATCTGTAAAATGTGAAGGGTTCCTGTTTTGGACTTGTAGAATTCCTGTGCTTGGTTTTCAGCTGGACCAAATTGACCGAAAGATTCTTCAAGAACACACCCTGGCCCGAGGCTGAAGCCATTGCTCCCCAGGTCGGCAATGGTAGGTATGAGCTCTTTGTGTTCTGCTCGCTAGATGGGGTCCAGTGACCAAGCGTCACTAGGAGGCTCAGATGATCTGTGTCTTTTGCTCACTGTTTTGTTTCCCCAGGACTCGGTGCGTAGTGCACCCTTAGTAAAGAACTTGAGAGGCGCATGGGTGGCTCAGTTGGTTAAGCGTCCCACTTGGGCTCAGGTCATGATCTCATGCTTCATGGGTTCGAGCCCCGCGTCGGGCTCGGTGCTGACAGCTCGGAGCCTGGAACCTGCTTCAGATTCTGTGTTCCCCTCTTTCTCCGCCCCTCCCCTGCTCACACTTTGTCTCTTTTGCATTCAAAGAACTTCATTCAAAGAACTTGAATGAAGGCTGGGTAAACAGAGGGGACAGACACCTCTCACACGTGGTGAAGCTGAAATTGAGATCTTTGTCCTGACTCCCTTCCCTTTTCCTCTGTAATTTTGGGTCATTATAGTCGCTTGGGAACGGGCTCTCTTGAGGCTTCCTCCCACCTTTCGTTTTATGATGGTGTTATTTGTATATGGTGTGAGGTACAAAGATCCAGCACCACGCTTTCACACGTGGGTACCTAGCTCTCCCGGCGCCAGTTCTTGAAAAGACTATTTTTCCATTAAATTGTCTTGGCATCTTTGTTGAAATCGGTTGTTATAAACGTGAGGGTTTATGTCTGGACTCTGAGGTTTTAGGTTTTTTTTTTTTTTAATGTTTTATTTATTTTTGAGGGAGAGAGATCACAAGCAGGGGAGAGGGAGAGAGAGACAGAATCTGAAGCAGGCGCTCCCGGCTCCGAGCTGTCAGCACAGAGCCCGACCCGGGCTGGAACTCATGAACTGGGAGATCATGACCTGAGCCGAAGTCAGTCGCTTAACTGACCGAGCCACCTAGGTGCCCCCGTATCTCCAGGATTTCCAAGACCACCCCCAGGTTTGGTGATTTGTTAGGAGGACTCGCAGGACGCAGGGTATAGTCATATCTGCAGCTAGGAGGATTTACAGCGAAAGGGTGCGGAGCAAAATCGGCCAAGGGGAAACCAGGTGACTGTTACCAGCCGCCCCGTTGCGAGGAGTCACGTGGGATGTGCTGCTCCTCCAGCAAGGACTTGGGCCGAGTGGAAAGTCGTCTGTCAGAGAAAGTGCTTACACACCTGGCGTCCAGGGATTTTATTGGGTGTTGGGTACGTGGGCACACCCTCTGCCTGGCATGCACCAAAATTCCAGACCCCAGAAGGAGAGCAGGAGTTCAGCCTGAACCATAGTGTGGCACAGTTTAGGCAGAGCAGACCAGTCTAATCAGGGTGGTGGGAACCTTCCTGAAATCCAGATTTCCCAGATGTCAGTGAGGACCCGCTTGACTAGCCAAAGGATAGAAGTCTCAGACTTGCTTTGTTAGCTCTTTTTTGCTCGATGTCAATATCCGAACAGCTTTTTCTTTCTTTCTTTTTGATGGTTGTATCATGTTAATAGGATAAGTTCTTTAAGAGTTTAGGGCACCTGGGTGGCTCAGTCGGTTAAGCATCCGAGTCTTGATTTCCGCTCAGATCACGATCTCTCGGTCATGGGACTGAGCCCTGAGTCAGGCTCTGCACTGGGCGTGGAGCCTGTTTGGGATTCATTCATTCATATTTTCTCTTTCCCTCTCCCTCTCCCCCTCCCCCTCCCTCTCTCCCTCTCTCCCTCTGCCCCTCATCTTTTTTCTTCCTCCTTGTCTTCTTCTCACCCTCGCATGTTCTTTCTCTCTCTTTCAAATAAATTAATGTTTAAAATTAGTATTTCTAAATAGAAGATACTCATGTTTGCAGTTTTTTTTTTTTTTAATTTCTTAATGTTTTATTTATTTCTGAGAGAGAGAGAGAGACATGAACAGGGGAGGGTCAGAGAGAGAGGGAGACACAGAATCCGAAACAGGCTCCAGGCTCTGAGCTGGCAGTCGGCACAGAGCCCGATGCAGGGCTCGAACCCACGAACTGTGAGATCACGACCTGAGCCGAAGCTGGATGCTTAACCGACTGAACCACCCAGGTGCCCCTCCTCATGTTTGCAGTTTTGATAGTGTAACATTGCTTTCTTGGGAGCTATTGCTGTTTATTTTTGTGTTGGTTTATTGAGCAACCAGATGGTAAGAGCTCTGAAATGGTGACGGGAAGTGAGTGAATGAGATTAAAGATGAGGTTGAAAGGTGAATTTTCTTGTTGTGTGTACTCTTAGCATGTGAGTGTTAAAATGTAGATGTTGTTTAGTCTTTTAAATCAAAGGGCTGGAACTGCCTGAAGGCCCTCGTGGTTTTGTGGGTTCCTAAAGCACTCCTCTGCCATCTCTTTCAGATGCTGTCTTCCTGATTTTGTACAAAGAATTATACTACAGACACATATATGCCAAAGTCAGTGTGAGTATCTAAGTGTCGTTGGCGTTCGTTTTAAACTATGTCATTTCTGTGTTTAGAACACGCTCACTGGTTTATACTGGTTCGGTGTCCAAGAGGGGTGGGCATGTGTTCTGAGTGTTCTTTTAAGAAATAACATGGGCGGGTTGGGGGGTGGGGGCAATGCCTAGGTGGCTCAGTAGGTTAAATGTCTGACTTCAGCTCAGGTCATGATCTCACAGAACGCGGATTCGAGCTCCGTGTCAGACCCTGCTTGACAGCACACAGCCTGGAGCCTGCTTCGGATTCTGTCTCCCTCTTGCTCTGCCTTTCCCTCTGCTCATTCTCTGTCTCTGTCTCTCTCTCTCTCTCTCAAAAAAATCTTAAAAAAAAAGTAACGACAGGAAATGATGGAATCCAGCAAGCTGGGTATCTGTTCCAGACAGACTGTAATAGGTCATAGCTTTGCTGTCCGATTTAGCGTCTCCGTCCCCACGGTTTCCGACTTGCACTCCTCACATCGGTCGGGCTGCTGGAGCCATCCTAACAGTGCGTTCCCGAGCGCCTTCTGTCGCCTCTGCCTGCGATGCCCTTGCTCGTTAACATCAGCGCGTTGCCACGGAGCCTTCTCTCTGAAACCTACACGGAAGTGTCACCACGTGCCAAGCCTGGTGTGTGGCGCTTGGCCCGCATCTCTCCTCTCACGCTCGCGGCGGTCCTGCCAAGCAGGTCAACCTCAGTGCTGCTTCTCCACTTCCTGCAACTAGGACGTGGCCGGACCCTTCGAGCTCGGGCCTTGTCACACCAATGTTGGTTCTGCCACACCGCCCCGGCCTGGGGCACCTGTTGGATTCTTCTCTGGTTTCTGAATTTTAGAATGTCTTACGTCTCTTAAAATACCACCCGTTTATACACAAAGTGACTTAACATCTCTCTTACGAGCCCCAGTCTCTGTGGATCCCTATTGGCGTCTCCAGCCGCCTGCTGCACATCCCCACCGGGCTGTCTGCCAGCCGTCGCAAGTCTGACCCACCCCAGACCCGAGACTTATTTTCCCTCAAACCCTCTTCTTTCCGTGTCAGCTGGCTCGCAGATAAGACTGCCGTGCGTCCAAGCGACTTGGACCGAAAACCTCGGCTTCATTCTTGGCTTTTGTCTCACGTGACTTCTAGCAGATCCTGTTCAGCTCTATCTTCAGTGTGCTTTCCTGAAGCCACACTCTTCCCTCACCGCCACCACCGTGCCACCCGGGTTCAAGGCATTACCGTCTCTTGCAGTGTAGCTGCTCACACGCTGTCCGTTTCCACCCTTCCGCTGGAGCTCATTCGCAGCCGGGCCACCGACACCCTTCTGCAGCGTGGTCTTGCCACGTAGCGCCCTCCCTCCCGGCCCTACCGCGACTTCCTGTCATACTTAGAATAAAATCCCAGGTCTCAGTCACGGTTCTGCCTGAACTGGCTTTCCCTCCTTTCTTGGGCTCCTGGCCGTACCCAGGCCGTACTCCTGGCCATACTTCAGAGCATATGTATGTCACTAGCTGGCATCGTATCGTTTGTTTACTGGTTTTTGTTTGCTGCCCCTGCCAGAGGGTAACACTTCACCAGGGCGTGGACTTTACCTTGTTCGCCGCTGTAAGCCGGCGCCTCATCACCGACGGTGACAAGTTCATTGTTGGAGCGTGTGTGTGCACATGGAAGTGAAGGAAACTGGCACCACGAGTATTTCCGCCTTCTCACAGTTAATTCTCCCCCTGAGGACCACTTGACCCGACTAGAGCTCCTACTTGGCCACGGGAGCCGCCACGAGTGGCAGCTGGGGGCATTCCCGTTGTCAGAGTAATGCAGGGGCCACGTTTCTCTGGCCTCCCAGTGAGAGCTCCAACTGCTTTATCTGGCAGAAAGTGAAGATTCCCTCCTACATCTGTGCTCTAGCTCCGGTACTTTGTGGGCTCGGCTGAGAGTCCAGCCGGCCTTTATAATAACATGGCTTCGTCGGGGAGACCAGGGCATCAGGAGCCATGGTACAAGTGGTTTTACCACCTCTATTCTTACCTTCGGTCTGTAAGAAAGCTTTAGCAGAAGTTTGTTGATTCTGTAACTTCTTCATTAGGTACCACATGGGGTACATTCATATATATGACCAGTTTTAAATCCTGGCGTGGTGGGGTATTCATTGAAAGAACACTTAGCTGTATGGGGCACTTTACAGAGTCTCATTCTACAGAGGCCTGAATACCTCGTCAGAAGCTCAGTCAGTAAGCAGTGAGGCTAAAACTCCAGGGCCGTGTTCTTTCTCCCCCGTTATAGATGACGTCATGTCATTCCCCAGCTCATAAATCTTCGGTGGTTCTCCGTTGCCAGCAACATACAGTCTAGATTGGGGATCGGCAGCCCTCATTGTAAAGGGTCAGATTGTTTTTTTGGCCCTGAGGCCATCACGCCCTCTGTTGAATCTGTTCCACTCTGCCTTTGTAGCAGC
Source organism: Proteles cristata cristata (assembly GCA_017311185.1). Lineage (NCBI taxonomy): Eukaryota > Metazoa > Chordata > Mammalia > Carnivora > Hyaenidae > Proteles > Proteles cristata. Next base: position 775,428 of record JAESUZ010002068.1, on the reverse strand, counting down.
CGCAGACAGTGAGTGCAGGGCTCTGTTCCTGGGTAACTTTTTCTTCGCAAAAACAGGTGATGGTGGATTTGCTGACCCCTCTGGCCTAGATTCCTGTTAGGCGCTGAAAGACCGCTACCTTCCCAGCCTGTTTGAGACCCGTGCAGCCTGGGGTAACGTCCTGTGCTCTCACCATTCTTTGAGCGTTTTAATCTTACCTTTTTGCTTTTGTTAGTACCTTGCTTTTGTTAGTACTCTGAGCTGTCAGCACAGAGCCAGATGCGGGGCTCGAACTTATGAACCACAAGATCATGACCTGAGCCGAAGTCGGACCTTTAACTGAGACACCCAGGCGCCCCCAGTACTTCCATCTTCCTGCTTCACTCGACCTGCATGCTTGTTCTTTAGTGGGGTTGTTGCCATAAAACCTGATCATTACGGTCTGATACTCAGTGCCCCTTTGAACTGCTTTAGCTAGCTCTTCGTGTCTTCCCTCTGACTCGAGTGCCCTTTGTATCCTAAGGAGAGAGTAGGCATCAGTTCTCATGGATCATTAGATATTGTGGTAGGCCATGAGTAAAATGCATTTATTTTATTTTTTAGTATTTATTTTGAGAAAAGTACACATGCAAAAGGGATGGCAGAGAGAGGGGGAGGGAGAGAATCCCAAACGGTCTGGGGGGGAGCAGGGCTTGAACTGACAGACGGTGAGATCATGACCAGAGCTGAGATCAGGAGTCTGATGCTCAACCGCCTGGGCCACCCAGGCGCCCCGAGTAAAACACATTTAAATTAAACATCTGTCCTGATGTCTCCTTTCTTTGTACAGGGAGGGCCCTCGTTGGAGCAGAGATTTGAATCTTACTACAACTACTGCAATCTCTTCAACTACATTCTTAGTGAGTTTGAGTTTTGCCAACGGTGTGAGGCTATCGTGAGGCTCAGTGCTGGCCTCTCGCTCTTTTTTTTTTTTTTTTTTTTTTTTTAGCAGTCCCTTAATACGCAAGTGGAAGGGGGGATGTCCTGTTATTTGTGGTCCTTTTAAGAGAAAAATTAGAAAATGCATTCTATACGTAGCCTTACTAAGCGGGCATAGTTTGCATCTGACTTTGCTGTGATCTCCCATGCAGATGCCGATGGTCCTGCTCCTCTTGAACTACCCAACCAGTGGCTCTGGGATATCATCGATGAGTTCATCTATCAGGTATCTGGCCAGCCGTGATCTCATTTGAAATAACTGTTCCAACAAAGGAGCAGCTGTTACCATTGTGTCGTTAAAAAGATGCTTGCGATAAAAATGTCCCCATCGCGGTGGGGGATATCCCCTGGTGGTGGTCCTCGGTGTCATAGTTTTCTGAAGAGTCAGCGAGGCATAAGAGCTTTCGGTGTCAATTTGGAAGTCAGCAGAGTTGAGCTGACCTTCACCAAGCTCTTACCTGACCTTGAGAGTTGGTCTGATAGGAAGAATAAAGGCTTTGGAGTCAGGTAGAAATGAGTGGGGGCTCGTGTGGGGGCTCCTGCCGTTAGCTCTGTAAATTTGACGTGTTGTTTACGCCCTTCCAAGCTTTCCTTTCCTCTCCTAGAAAACAAATGTCATGTGCCTTGATTGTGACGTGAGTATACGATGGATAAGAATCAGAGAGAATAAAAAAAAAAAGAAGAAGAATCAGGGAGAATATTAGCATCAGAGCAGAGGCAGTCCTGGTTTGGAGTGCTCGTGTGGAGGCCCTGCTAAGAACTGGGTGGGACGTCAAGTACAGCAGCTGTGTGGCCCAGGGGTACAATGTTCAGGTCTTGCTGTTCACTAACCTGGGACCTTGGGCAAATTAAGTTACTTAACCACATTGCCTCAGTTTCTCTGACATCAGGATTTGGGGGCCAGTTCCCGGAAATGACCTCTGAAGTGCTTAGTGCCGGGCCTGCCACAGAGTAGTTCCTCGGCAGATGCTGCCTGGCAGTTATGATGGTCAGTGTTGTCATTATTCTTCTCCACCTTCTTTTAGCGCAGTTTTAGTCTTTAAAAACAATATAGACCTGAAAAACAGAATAGTTGAATTTGGAAACATTTGTTTTCCTGTGAGTTTTTATGAGGACTGGAGAGCTCTCACTGGGAATTTCAGGAGAAGTCAGTTTCCTAATAAAGCTGTTATTTGAGCGGCCCAGACCAGAGAGATTTACAGAGCGCTGGCAAGTTGTGAGCAGTGGGCTGAGAAGGCCCTCCTAGGGCCCTTTGGGAGCGGCTTTCCTCTTAAGGCGAGGCTTCGGTGCCTTTTGCACAGTGAGGGCCACATACCGCACTGGCCTCGTTTTTTGGCCCCATGGCTTGTGTCGGCCCCTTCTCTGGCATCACTTTAGAAGGTTGGTCGTCCTGTTGACTGACAGCAGGTCAGGGAGGATCATCTGTGCTAAGGTGCTTGCTTCATCCTGTTTAAGATTATCATAATCCCCTAGGCTTTGCTGGTGTTCTCTTAAGGGGCTTAAAACGCTCTCACTGGTGAGGGCCAGGTGGGATTCTGTCTGGCCAGGCAGATGTCACACGGGTAAGTGGCTCTTTCCCACCACTCTGCTATCGTTTATTTTATTTTGTTTTATTTTTTTATTTTTTAAAATTATTTATTTTTATTATTTATTATTTTACTTTTTAAATTTATTTTAATTTTTTACAAATAGTTTATTGTCAAGTTGGTTTCCAGTTAGCACCCAGTGCTCATCCCCACAAGAGCCCTCCTCCATGCACATCTCCCCCCTCCCCCCACACCCATCAGTCCTCAGTTTGCTATCGTTTATTTTTATCAATACAAATACCATATGTTTAGATCGTTAGTGCTTATAAACACTGTCTATTTCAGACTGCAGGTAACATGTCTTCCTCACCTTTGTGGAGGTCTCAGTTACCATTAGGAAAGATAGATACCGTATTCATGTTTCTCAGGCTTACGTACATATAAGAATACTCCATTTAAAAATGGTTTAATAACATGTCATGTAATCTGTTATGATGGGGAGCACTTAACATGGTTACATGGAGACAGCTTTGTTTTTTTCCGCTCTACAAGATCTGGATGAACTACCCTTTTGGTGATGAACAGGTGGGTTTCTAGTTTCCCCCACTACAAATAGTGAGTCAGTAAATATCCTCGTTTACGTTACACACAGGACTACCTCTAGATATCACTAGGCGTAGGGTTGTTGGTTGAAACCTATTTCCTCTTTACGTTTTTTTTTTTTTAAATCAGCTTTATTTAAATTTTTTTTTAATGTGGGTTTTTTTTTTTTTTTTTTTTTTTTTAAATTTCTGAGAGAGCGTGTGAGCAGGGGAGGGCCAGAGAGAGAGAGGGAGACACAATCCGAAGCAGGCTCCAGGCTCCGAGCTAGCTGTCAGCACAAAGCCCGACGCAGGGCTTCAACCCACGAACCATGAGATCATGACCTGGGTTGAAGTCGGATGCTTAACGGACTGAGCCACCCAGGCGCACCTCAGTCAGCTTTATAGAGTCAAAATTTGCATCCAATAAAATACTGATTTTAAGCTAACCATCGATGAGATTTGATAAACGTGTACACCCCCACTGTCGAGAGTGTGCAGCCACTTTGGGTTTTAGGAACCCAAAGGAACACCTTGCCCTCCCCAAGGGCTCTATCACAGTGCACTGCCGTCAGCAGCATTTGAGAGTTTTGTGCTGTGGATGTTATTGGTCTAATTTTTGTCTGTTTGATGGGAAAGAAAGGGTGATCTCATTCACATTTGCATTTCTCTGCTCTCTGAAGACATCAGGCACTTGCCCTGTTAATTACCCAGTCTTGCTTTCCTTTGACGTGATCATCAGTGTCCTTTGTCCATTTTTCTATTGGATTTTCTTATTCTTGCGGAATCTGTTCGGTATTCTGGATACGCTTCTGTTTACTGTAAATCTGGAAACATTTTCCTGTGTTCTTAGAGGACACTGATATTTTGGGGTTGAAGAATATTCTCGGGTCGTCTAGGACCTAGTTCTGGGTCGCTGGTTTCCAGACTTGGTGTGCACCAAAGTTGACCCAGGAGCTTTTAAAAACGAATTGAATGGGTAGGTTGCTTGTGCTGTTCTCTGGGTGACTGACAGGGTAGGCTCATTGCTGGAAACCATGCCTCAAAAATTGCCTGTGGGGTGGACCCTGTGTGTGCCCTGCGTGGGGTTAGGGACTGGGGTTGGTGCAGAGGTGACCCAGACTGGGTTCCTGTCCTAGGTGAATTAGCAGGCAAGTGCAGTAGGGAAGACACGTGTACAGACCCCTGCCCAGCCTCCACCGCGCCATCGTTCCTTCTCTGCGTGGCACGGCCACAGAGCAGTATGTCTACTACAGGCCACCTAGTCCTGAGCGCCGAGACGACTGCACAGTGACACTCAGAGACTCAGTGACTTAAACACTCCTGTCTGGAGTCAAACACCAAACTGAATGTTTTTCCCACAAACCACTTTTCATCTTAAAGGTCTTTACCTACTTGAGGTCCAAGTAACATACTCCGTAGTGAACAAAATTCAGTTTAAAGCAAGATGGTTTTGCAAAAGCACGTAGCACACAGAACAGCTTAGGCTGACTCCCACCCCTCCTCCCAGGCCCCCCCCACCCCGTGCGCAGGGGCTCTGTGCACCACTCCGCTTCTCTCCCTCCTTCCCCACAGTTTCAGTCATTCAGTCAGTACCGCTGTAAGACCGCCAAGAAGTCAGAGGAGGAGATTGACTTCCTTCGCTCCAATCCCAAAATCTGGAACGTTCACAGTGTCCTCAATGTCCTTCACTCCCTGGTAGACAAGTCCAACATTAACCGGCAGCTGGAGGTGTACACGAGCGGAGGTGAGTGCTGTGGGGGGTCGCCACCGTACTGGGGTCGTGGGCTGTGCGCCCTGCCCGGCCCCTGCCCTTGAGAGACCCGCATTTGCAGGCACTTGTACTGTCTCCAGGGCTTTTGTTTAGATCGGCGATTCTCAGAGTTGTGGGTGTCGGGACCACTTTACAGTCTTTACCGCCAGGTTGAGCTGTGTGAATTTTTGCCCCCGCCAGAAGAGGGTCATTTTCGCAGATCGCTCTGGCGCCAGGTTCACGGAACAGAGCCCCGGGCACGGTGTGCAGTGCCGGGTCAGGTGAGGTGTAAGAGGGAGACCCGGCCTCACCTGTGCAGGGAGCCGGCGAAGGGAGGAGGATCTCCACAGCCTGTTCTGTCTTTGTATTCTTCGCCACGACATCAGAACTTGCCAGTGGGGGGGTTCATACCTGTTAGTTGCTTGAGATTTCTGAAACCTTAGCGATGAACTTTTACGTTGTTATGTTAAAGCTTACGGATCTATCCTGCAACTTGAATGGATCTATTTACCACTGCATGGATTGTAGAACACGAGTTCATGGAGTTAGAAAGATTCTTTAAACGTTGACAGATTTTATGTTACAATTAAAAAAAATTTTTTTTTTTATGTCTGTTACTTTTTTTTTTTTTTTTAATATTTTTATTTATTTCTAGGAGAGAGAGAGAGACAGTGTGAGCAGGGGAGGGTCAGAGAGAGAGGGAGTCACAGACTGAAACAGGCTCCAGGCTCTGAGCTGGCAGTCAGCACAGAGCCCGACGTGGGGCTCGAACCCACGAACCGCGAGATCATGACCTAAGCGAAAGTCGGACGCTTAACCGACTAAGCCACCCAGGCACCCCTGATGTCTGTTACTTTTTAAGAGAAGGGGAGACAGGCTGGGGAGGAGCAAAGAGAGAGAGAGAGACAGAAATGGAAACTGCTCCAGGCCCTGAGCTGTCAGCACACAGCCCGTCCTGGGGTTTGAACTCATAAATAAACTGTGAGATCGTGACCTGGGCCGAAGTCCGATACTTAACGCACTGAGTCCCCTGGGCGCCCTTTACCAAGCAATTTTTAAATTTTTTTTTTTAATGTTTTTATTTATTTCTAGGGGAGAGAGAGAGAGAGACAGAGAGAGAGAGAGAGAGAGAGAGAGAGACAGCATGAGCAGAGGAGGGTCAGAGAGAGAGAGAGTCGCAGACCCGAAACAGGCTCCAGGCTCTGAGTTGGCAGTCAGCACAGAGCCCGACGTGGGGCTCAACCCACGAACCGCGAGATCATGACCCAAGTGAAAGTCGGACGCTTAACTGACTAAGCCACCCAGGCGCCCCTACCAAGCAATTTTTAAAGACCACATCGTTTCTTCTGTCACCGCCCCATCAGCTCAGTCTTTACCTGGGAGCTGTTGAACTTATGGAGGCAGATCCCGTCTGTGAGGTTAAGTTTTGCATAACGGCTCTCGTTTTCGTTGGCAGTGAGGTGAGCGCTGTCCGTTTGTTGTCGAAGTGTAACAGGCTCACTTGGTTCACTTTCGGAACATGTCTGCTAAATACCAAATCTAAATAGCTGTAATGTGCGTGCCAGTCATTCTTTCAAGGAAAAATTGTGTTTTGTGAAAGAAGCGGCTGGTTCTCGCACCACGTGTGAGGGGAAGGTGCAGGAAGTGCGGCGCCTCAGTGGCTTACGCTGAGGTGGCGGTAGTTCCAGCCACTGTTGTTCTCGTGTGTTCGGTGCAGGCGTCAGTTCAGTGAGGAAGACAAATCGCATCTCCATGTTACTAGGAAAATAGCTTTGACCTCCTGAGCTTCCTGAAAACAGTGGCGATGAGTAGCTGCTCCTGATAAATGGGACCATCTCGGGATTCTTAGGGGTCTTGGGGCCAAAAAACCCAAAAAACTGCCACCCCACTCAGGCAGCCCCTGGTGGTAACCCTAAGACTACTGTAAAGCCCAGGAGTCCTGGCTGGCTCAGCTGGTGGAGCATGTGACTCTTTTTTTTTTTTTTTTTTTTAAGTTTTATTTATTTTTGAGACAGAGACAGAGTACGAGCTGGGGAGGGGCAGAGAGAGAGGGAGACACAGAATCCAAAACAGGCTCCAGGCTCTAAGCTGTGGGACGCTTAACTGACTGAGCCACCCAGGCACCGCAGAGCATGTGACTCTTGATCTCAGGGTCATGGGTTCAGGCCCACTCTGGGCATAGAGCTTACTTTTAAAAAAAAAGAACAGGTTATCAGGGCAGATGACTACTTCTTGGTATTTCTTTGAAGGCCGTGATTGTTTGTTGCGGGAGCTTTAGAGGCCGCTGGTATGTGAAGAGTTCACGGAGTGACGTTCAAGGTTCAGGCTTACCTGCTTCCACCTGCCCTTGCGGAAATGTTCACGGTGTCTGTTTCTCCCAGGTGATCCCGAGAGCGTGGCCGGGGAGTATGGACGGCACTCCCTTTACAAGATGCTTGGGTATTTCAGTCTGGTGGGGCTCCTGCGTCTGCACTCCCTGTTGGGGGATTACTACCAGGCCATCAAGGTCCTGGAGAATATCGAACTGAATAAGAAGGTGATTACTTGTTCCTGTCCCCCCCCCACCCCCACCCTTCCCGAGCCAGGGAGTCCACTTGCAGAGAAACTCTGATCTCTTGGGATACATTTCAGGAAGGAAAAAGGATTCTTCCCCAGGCCAGTTGAAAATTGAGAACTGGGGGAACCACCGTGCAAGGTGCTTTCTCTTTGTTGCTTAGTAACACTTGGACTCCTCAGCAGTCTTTGATTCTGTTTTCAAAACAGAACGGTAATGGCAGATTTTTACTATTCAAGTTTCACTAGTTAAGGAATTAGCAAAAGATTTAGTTCTAAGATGGTTAGATAATGGTGATTAGCTGTGGTGAGTTTTTGTTAGCTACAGAAAAATTGGTACCTTTTTGGCACGCGTGCGAGTGTGTGTGTGAGAGAGAGAATCGTCTTTATCTGTTAACAGTCTTTATCTGTTCCTTTATCAAGTTTATCTGGAAAAGCAAGGAGTAGAAAGCAAGGAAGAATACATAACTGAGGTATAGAGGGATTTGGATCTGAAAGAAATTTTAAGGTTACCTGATTCATTCCCCCCCCGCCCCGCCTTTTTTTAAAATCCCTGACAAAATGGAGTCCTCAGGTCGCATAACTTCATCAGTAAATGGTGTGGTCGGCCCTCAGGGCCTCTGACTCGAGCCAGGACTTCCCCCGGGTAGCTCAGGGCCTCAACAAGGGGCTTCCGCTGCTGTTGACCCTGGGCCCCGCCAGCCTTCAGACTCTCTGCGGGGTGGCGTGGGTTGGGAGCTCACGGCTGCCTCTGCCTTCCTCCGCAGAGCATGTATTCTCGGGTGCCCGAGTGCCAGGTGACCACTTACTACTACGTCGGTTTCGCATATTTGATGATGCGTCGCTACCAGGATGCCATCCGGGTCTTTGCCAACATCCTCCTCTACATCCAGAGGACCAAGAGCATGTTCCAGAGGGCCACGTACAAGTATGAGATGGTAAGGGCCCCTTGGCACCCAGGCCGGTGGTTGGGGACCTGCCACCAGGATTATTGCTCGTCGTGGGCCTTTTCAGGCCGGCATGCTCCGACTTCCTTCTTCTGTACCTGTTGTTATGTGAGATTGTTTGACAAGAGGGATGATATCTTTTACTTTTGTCCGGCAGTAGTGCCCACATTTGTTCAAAAGCAGTTTGCTGAGTTTTCACTGGACTCTCAGTGTCTAGAAATGAGTTAGATGTGGGTGTGACCCTCAGGCAGTTTGCTGTGGATGAGGGTGGGCCCAGGACGCACTGAGGGAGCAAAGGTGCGGAGACTTAGAAGTTTGGTGAGGTAGCAGCACAGTGGGCGCTCTTCGGGGCGGGGTGGGGGGGCGGGGACAGTAGTCAGGGGGTCAGGTTCGGCAGTAGTCTTTGCGTTTCATCTTTATAGGCGCTACAGTGCCATCAGAGTTTCTGGGTGACTTGGTCACAGGTAGCGTGGGAGGACTGGTGAGGTGGGGGGTGGTCCAGGGAGGGGGAAGGAGGCCCCAGCAAAGAACACGAGAGTCTCGGCTCAGGAGGACCTGGAAGTGGGGTTGGGAAGGTCAGTGGAGCTAGAGGGCACGTGGGGAGAGACTTCGGGAAAGTGAACTGACTCGGGAGGGCGTTGGGGTGATGTTGGCAGCAGGGACCCCAGAAAGTCCGTGTCCTTTGACCTTGCGCCGACTTGTCCCCCCTCCCCAAGATCAACAAGCAGAACGAGCAGATGCACGCGCTGCTGGCCATCGCCCTCACCATGTACCCCATGCGGATCGACGAGAGCATCCACCTGCAGCTGCGGGAGAAGTACGGGGACAAGATGCTGCGCATGCAGAAAGGTGACCCGCAGGTCTACGAGGAGCTCTTCAGCTACTCGTGCCCCAAGTTCCTGTCGCCCGTGGTGCCCAACTACGACAACGTGCACCCCAACTACCACAAGGAGCCCTTCCTGCAGCAGCTGAAGGTGTTCGCCGACGAGGTGCAGCAGCAGGCCCAGCTCTCCACCATCCGCAGCTTCCTCAAGCTCTACACCACCATGCCCGTGGCCAAGCTGGCCGGCTTCCTGGACCTCACGGAGCAGGAGTTCCGCATCCAGCTCCTGGTCTTCAAGCACAAGATGAAGAACCTGGTGTGGACCAGTGGCATCTCTGCCCTAGATGGCGAATTTCAGTCCGCCTCCGAGGTGGACTTCTACATTGATAAGGTACGGCTGGCCCCCCACCCCACCCCCCTGTTCGTCCAGTCAGCGGTAACTGTTGACCAGGCGCTCCCTGCTCTGAGCTTTTGGGACTTCGCAGTGAACAGAATCGACCGAGGTGTCTGCCCGAGGACTGACGTGCTAGCGTGAAAGCACGATGCTGGAGCAAGCCAGGAAGTAGGTGTCGGTGCGAAATGAGCAAGCCTCTTGAAGAAATTGTAAAGCGAGTGCCCTGGGGAGGGAACGTGTGGTGTCAGAGCTCCGTACGGTTTTGTTCTGTTTTGTTTCGTTTTGGTTTGTTTTACATAAAGAGTTAAAGTCGTGATGAAAGACCTTCCAGAAAGTTACAGACTTTATGTTACGTGCAGGGCTTTATGGCTTTAATCTTACAGGAATTGGTGACTTCTTTTTTCTTTTTCTTATCTTTATGTTTGGAATGGTCTTCCTTTTTTTCCTTTTTTTTTTTTTTTAAACAAAGCAGATGTACAGAGTATGCTTGGGGCAGAAATAGAACCCGTGCTTTGAGGTTTCGCCAAGTCGTTTTGACCTTAGGTTTAAGTATAGCTTCCCTGAGAGCCCAGGAACGGGGCCCACAAATGTGGAAAGCTGAAAATTTTCCTTTATTTTATCACGGGTTTGAGTTTGCTGAATGCCACGTGGTTACTGGTAGTGGCGGTGGAAGGCGGAGGGCATAGTGCTAAATAAATAAGGTCCTCGGATGGCCTCTGTTGAGGAAGTGAAATTGAAGCCAAGACTTGGAGGAGGTGAAGAAATTAGCCAAACACATATCTCGGGGAAACAACGTTCTGAGTAGAGGGAGCAGAGAGGCCCTGGGGCAGGAGCGAGCACAGTCAGTTGGAGGGACAGCCTGCGTGTGGCCGGAGTGGCCGGCGAGAGGCGGCGGTGGCAGAAGAGAGGATTGGAGAGGAAAGGGGGTGCTGTGGCGTCGTCCGCCCTTGTCCTCTCTGTTCTGGTTAATGTTGTTTGCATTTATTGTTCTGTCCCTGTTAATCTCAGCTCTGTTTTTGCTTTCTGTAATTTTTTTTTTAATTTATGGTTAAATGCTTCCTTATGTGCTTTTTTTTAATTTAAGTTTCCTTAAATGTTTTATTTCGGAGAGAGAGAGAGAGAGTGAGCACAAGCGCGTGAGCAGGGGAGGGTCAGAGAGAGAGGGAGACACAGAATCTGAAACAGGATTCAGGCTCTGAGCTGTCTGTCAGCACAGAGTCTGACGTGGGGCTCGAACCCATGAACTGCGAGATCGTGACCTGAACCAAAGTTGGATGCTCAACTGGCTGAGCCCCCCCAGGCGCCCCTGTGCTTTTTTTTTTTTGAAACCCCAGGCCGACCATTCCCTTAGAGGGGATTTGCTTTTGCGTCTTCCAGGTGTCTGGGGAGATGATCGGTCCGGGACCGCCCTGGACCAGAGCCTCGGGTGCCCTAGGCCCACCAGGCAACGAGCCCAGGCTGCGGCTGCAGATCGTCAGGAGAGTCCCCGCGTGTTTATAATGTCTTGGGGCTGGGCCTCTGTCTTTATGCTCCTCGGCCAACTTGGTGAGCTTCGCTTGGTGTCTGGAGGAGTGGCCGTTCTGTCCTGGTCCGCTGCCAGCTTGAGGCTGTAGTCCTTCGGGGCCCCAGCGGCCCGTGGAGGGGTTCCCGTAAGACGCCCCAGCCTTGGTTTGTCCCCTCTGCAAGTCGTCTAGGATTGAGCAACACATGTCTTTAGCGCAGAGGGGGCTTCTGGGTTTTGCTGAGGATGCTTTATCTAAGTAGCTCTGTATTCTCTTGTCAGCTCTTTGATGTTATGAGGAGGTTAAAAAAAATTTTTTTTTTAATGTGTATTCATTTTTGAGAGACAGAGACCGAACACAAGGGGGGAGGGGCAGAGAGAGAGGGAGACACGGAATCTGAGGCAGCTCCAGGCTCTGAGCTGTCAGCACAGAGCTGGACACGGGACTCGAACCCATGAAGCATGAAATCACGACCTGAGCTGAAGTGAGATGCTTAACTGACTGAGCCACCCAAGCCCCCCTGATGGTATGAGAAAGATTTTGAAAATCCTTGTGTATTTTTAGTTAAGAAAGTATATATTGGTCTAAACATACTATTTCTTGGCAGTTTTTTTAAGGTATAATTTGTATGACGTAAACTTCACCCTTTTAAAGGTCTAATTCCAGGGGCGCCTGGGTGGCTCTTGATTTTGGTCAGGTCATGACCTCACAGTTTGGAAGTTTGAGCTCGAGTCCCGTGTTTGGCCCTGCGCTGACAGCAAGGAACCTGCTTGGGATTCTCTCTCACTCTCTGTCTGCCCTTCCGTGGCTCGTGTGTGCGTGCACTCTCTCAAAATAAATAAATAAAGCTTTTTAAAAAGGGATAGAATTCATGGTTTTTAGTATACTCACGGTGTCATACAATCATTTCTACTGTCTAATTCTGCAACATTCCCAGTATCCCTGAAACAAACTCGCTACTCATTAGTCCTTCCCAGTTCCTCCTGTCCCCTAATCCCTGGCAAACTGTGATCTGCTGTCTCTGTGGATTTATCTTTTTTTTTTATTTTTTTAAGTTTATTTGTGGGAGAGAGAGCAGGCATAGCAGCGAGGGAGGGTCACAGAGAGAGGGAGAGAATCTCCAGCAGGCAGGCTTCACGCTGTTAGCACAGACCCCACATGGGCCTCGATTCCACGAACTGGGAGCTACGTCCTGAGCCGAAATCGAGTCGGCCGCCGAACCCACCAAGCTACCCAGGTGCTCCTGGATTTGTCTATTGATATTTCCTATGTGTGGAATCATAAATATGTGGCCTTTTGTGTTTGACTTGTTTCATTGAACAAGTTTCCAAGTTTCATCCAGGCTGTAGCATGTGTTAGCACTTTATTCCTTTTTAAGGCCGAAAAACACTCTACCCTGTGGATACACTGCTTTATTCAGTCATTCGCCAGTTGATGGACATTTTCACCTTTTGGGTGTTGTAGACAGTGCTGCTGTGAATCTTTGTGTGAACATAATCTCTTGGGTGCATACCTGCTGTGGAATTGCTGGGTCAATTTGGGTAGTTTGTTTTGAAAGCTCATTTTGCTAAGCCAAACCGTGTCACTCAGAGTTTATGACTTTTAGAAGACTTGATGTTTGGCAGAACTTAGCTATCCCTGACATGAACCGAAAGCAGAAACACCCGAGCAGTGGAAGTTTTCCAGTGTTTTAGTCAATGCTTTTAAAAATCTGAACTGGGGCGCCTGGGTGGCTCAGACAGTTGAGCATCCAGCTTCAGCTCAGGTCATGATCTCACGGTTTGTGGGTTCGATCCCCGTGTTGGGCTCTGTGCTGACAGCTAGTTCAGAGCCTGGAGCCTGTTTCAGATTCTGTGTCTCCCTCACTCTCTGACCCTCCCCTGCTCGTGTGGTCTCTCCCTCTCTTTCTCTCTCAGAAATAAATAAAACATTAAAAAAATTTTTTTAAATAAATAAGTAAAAATCAGAACTGTCCCTTGAAGCATCGCATCAACTGCCAAAAGTTGTTTTTGAGTTTAATCCCAGTACCTGACATACACACATTCGGTGGAAGTGTCGGTAACCTGGTCCATCTGTCATCTCTCTGTGACCCAGCTGAACTAGTCCCAACTATCTGGGTGGTCTTTAATAAAATACTTCTCCTGGGGCGCCTGGCTGGCTCAGTCAGTACAATATGCTACTCTTGGGCTCAGGGTTGTGAGTTCAAGTTCCCCGTTGGCATGGAGGTTTCTGTGTGTGTGTGTGTGTGTGTATAAAGTAATATGTATATTCATTAACGTGTGCATGCGTATACATACACACGTAGAAGTAAACACTTCTCCCAAGAATTAGCCACTTGGTTATTACAAGTAAAGTTTTGTCATGAGGTTATTTTTGTATTAGTATTGATAATATGATTTATAAGTTCCTATAAGAAGAAGGTTTCGGGGATATTTTCTTTTATTGTGCCTCTTACGATTCAGTTCATCTTTGGCAAAATGCTGCTTTCTGTTTTGTTTTGTTCTCAGTAAAGATTTTATTTTTGAGTAATCTCGCCATCCAGCCTGAGGCCCGAACTCCTAACCCAGGATCAAGAGTCGCATGTTCCACTGACTGAGCCAGCGAGGCCCCTGCCTTCTGTTCTTCTGCCTTTTCTTTTTTCATCCTTGACTTGAAAAAGTCCCATCAAAGAGATTCAGAAAGTTCTTGGGTCTTAACCTAGATTATGTAGGAATTTACAAGTAAATTGATGTTCAACCATATTTGAGCTAAAACACGCAGTTTAACATCTGGACTAATTTGCAACCTTACTACACTCCTAAACAGTGTTCAAGGTAAAATGCTGAGGGCGCCTGGCTGGCCCAGTCCGTGGAGCGTGTGACTCTTGATATCTGGGTTGTAGATTCAAGCCCTTGTTGGATGTAGAGTTTACTTAAAAATAAAATCTTAAATAATAATAGTGTTTTAAATGTTCTTAGTACGGAAAGATTCATGTTCGTTAAAAAAAGAAAAAACAAAACCTTGAAAGTAAAAATAAGTGGAGTGCCGGGGTGGCTCAGTCGTTTGAGTGTCCAACTCTTGATTTTGGCTCAGGTCATGATCCCAGGGTTGTGGGATTGAGCCCTGTGAACTGAGCCTGGCGCCTGCTTAAAATTCTGTCTCTGTCTGTCCCTCTCCCTCCCTCTCCCCTCCTCCCCTTCCCCCCAGCTCATGGGTGCAGTTGTGCTCACTCGCTTCCTCTCTCTCTCTCCGAAATAAAAAAATTTAAAAGGGAGAAAATCACCTATCTAGAAAGGAAGAGCTGCTATCAGCAGGACCCCCCCCTCCAACACACACACCCATTTGCTTTTGGAAAGCACCCTGGGGGGTTGTCAAGCCCTTAGCAGCATGGTTACTTCAAGTCCATGAGTTGCTCTGTCTCACTGCTCCTGTCTGATCTTTTTCCACAGGACATGATCCACATCGCAGACACCAAAGTTGCCAGGCGCTATGGGGATTTCTTCATCCGGCAGATTCACAAATTTGAGGAGGTGAGATGGCTGAGAGCGTGGTGTGTGGGCGGGGGACAGAGGTTAGGGACTTGGCTGGGGAGTTAGGAGATTTTTTAATGTTCCGTTGCAAGAAAGCCCCACTTTGGCCCTGCAAGCTTCCGAGCTAGACTGGCTGGCTGCTTGGGGTTTGGGGTTGGGGCCCGGCCTGTAGCACCCGCTGTGTCAGCCTTCTCCAGAGCATCTCTTTCCAAGATCTCTCTCTGCGGGTGGCCGGCTCTCCTCTCCCTCCCTGGTATTTCCTAATATGGGTGGATTCGAGGCCTGCTCTCACCCATCCCTCCCCATTTGGCAGTTACTCTCGTAGACAGGTCTGGCCAGTTTCTGCAGGCAGAGGACAGGAAGCTGTGTTTTGACAGACTTGGTGCGTTCCACATCTTGTCCTGGGAGAGGTCTCGTGGGCCAGGCCAAACTCGAGGAGGGGGCAGGGGGCAGTGTGCAGCGGGGTGGGGGTGGGGTCGCTTCCTGGCCGCAGCCAGAGCCACTTGGTCCTGGCGTTCGGAGTCCTCCAGCAGGGGTCACTGTTGCGCTCTGGCCTGCGCCACCAGGCCCTGGCAGGTTTAGGCACCCAGAGTCCCGTGTGTGTGAAATGGGTTGAGCCAGAGAGAGAGAGAGAGAGAG
Source organism: Proteles cristata cristata (assembly GCA_017311185.1). Classification (NCBI taxonomy): domain Eukaryota; kingdom Metazoa; phylum Chordata; class Mammalia; order Carnivora; family Hyaenidae; genus Proteles; species Proteles cristata. Next base: position 760,244 of record JAESUZ010002068.1, on the reverse strand, counting down.
AGAGAGCGAGCAAGCGTGTGTGTGTCGTGCGTGAGGGCAGGTAGAAGAACACTCTGTGAATTAATTGCACGCGGTCACCGGTGTCAGGAGTGGAGCAACCTAACTGGGGCTTTGTACACACAGGGCACAGGGTGGACACCTGCGTCCGCACCCAAGATGCCCTCCCCTGCCTCCGAGGGGCGACCTGGGGGACGGGCCTGGTGCTCATGGCACCAGAGGACCAGGGTCGGTGAAATCTCCACAGCTGACTTTGCTTTTCTCTTTCTTCTAGCTCAATCGAACCCTGAAGAAGATGGGACAGAGACCCTGAGTGCTTTCACACGCTTGCTAGTCGGGAACCTACTCCGATGTCTCTGTAGGTGGGGTGTCCTTTTGCCACCGTGAGGCCTTCGCCTAGAGCAGCCATCAGCCATTCAGCTGAGTTGAAGTTTATTTGAATTAAGGACTGAAATGTTTTAAATAGGTCTCAGTAAAAGATCTTCTTTGGAGCCAGATTTGTCATCCATTCCTTGGTGGGGGGAAACTGCGGCGGAGGGCAGCAATTTGTGATTTCCTGTGATTTTTCTCCTGATGTATCACTTAACTGATATTTAAATTGAACTCACGGTTTGTGGGTATTTTCACAGTCGGTATCCGATTAGCCCCTCCCAGGAATCCTGAGAGAGCATTGGTGAACTGTCACAGTTTGCATGCGTGTTAGCTGGGGTCCTGGGTCTTGGGAAGAAACTTGGGCCCCCTCCTCCTATCCTGAACCTGAACCTGAACCGTGCTAAGAGAAGGCTGTGTGTGCTGCCCACGCCTGATGGCGTGGCTTCAGCGATAGCCCCCCACACTTCAAGGCTGGTGAGGAAATGGACTCAGGTCATAAAGTGACTTGATCAAGGTCAAATAGTTACAGAAGATCCGGGACTCGGCTCCAGACTACTTTTTTCTACCATCTTCTGCGACCTGTGTCTTTGATTCCTCACAGTGAAAACCTTGACCTGTGTTGTGTGCAGCCCCTCCCTCCATCTGTGAGTTTGATGCAGCTGCTTGTCAGCACCTGTACGGCCAGTCACACCTGAGCTGGGTCTAGTTTTCACTCTCTGCCATTTCTTCCTTAAACGCCCATGTAGGATCTGTCCCCTTGGGGACTTCTCTGAGAAGGGCCGCCTCCAAATCTAGCAGTCCACACTGTTGTCAGAACCCATTTCTAATCTTCTGACAGGGCACAGATAACACAAATCTGTGGTAGTTGAAAACTTCACAGAAGATGGTTATCTCTGGCATTTCACCTGACCTACTCACCAAAGACCAGATGTGCTTCAAGTCTTTTTTGAAAAAATATTTATTTATTTATTTTGAGAGAGAGACAGAGAGCGCGCACACACGCGTCGAGGAGGAGCAGAGAGAGAGGAAGAGGGAATCCCAAGCAGACTCCATGCAGAGCTCTGCATGAGGCTCAATCTTATGGCCATGAGACCATGACCTGAACTGAAATCAAGTCAGACACTTAACCGACTGAGTCCCCCGCCCCCCAAAAGATCAGATGTTCTTGTTCCTACAGAAACTTTGTCTTCAAATCCTCAGGGAGGCCTGTGTAAAACATACCCATTACCTGACTCAGTCTAGAGCCAGATATCTTGATTTCTATTGTTGGGGAAAGAGCCCTGGGTTAACTAACTAGTTTGTCCAAGATCAGGGTCATAGGTAGTGAAAACAGGTCTTTTGTTTCACACACCTACTTTTGCTTGACAAAGTCCTACCCTAAGGCTGGTAGGAAGAAGTTTGAAACAGCAATGGATCACCCAGAAAGTCCACGTGTGTCAGCCCTGAAACGAAGCTCTGAATCCTGGAACGTGGAAGAAGCCTAGTAGGGAGGCCGCTCCGTGTGCCTGGTGACTGGGTTGCCAGGAATTCTTGAGCTAGACTGCGTGCTCCGCTGGTGTGTGGTTGGTTCTGAGTTTGGATGGTGAGGGAGCTTGACATGGAAAGAGCCACTGACAACTGAATTCAAGTCTGAGTTGTGTCCCTGGTGTGCTCTGCGACCCCTCTGGACTGGTAGCCTTGTCTGGGAACGAAGACTTCTCCCCAGGTTGAGAGATGGAAGGGACGTGGGAGCGCCCTGTGGCCGGCTGGTGGGCGCGGCACACGGGCCGGGCCTGCTGCGGTGCTGTCACGGGGGCTGGCGCGGCAGGCAGTTCCCGGAGCTGCGCTCCCTGGCTTCCTCCTCACGCTGGGTGTTAGCGCTGTGCCTGTCAGCCTGAGGTGGGCAGCAGTGTGGCCCTCAGGCCGGAGGCCCCTTCTTGTGAGTCAAAGGTAGGCGTTAGCGTTTTGAATAGGACGGCCAGGAAAGCGTACAGTGACGGGTGTCATTTGGGCAGAGACCTCCCCGGCACGAGGAGGTGAACGGGCCTACCTGTGGGAGGAGTGTTCCAGGAAGGGGGAAGTGCACGTGCCCAGGCCGGGAGGCCAGAGCAGGTCGTGTGTGTTGAGAGAATGGAGTCCAGGCCAGCAGGAGTAGAGTGAGCCTGGGCGCGGGTGGAAGAGGGGCCAGAGGCGGCCGAGGCTTCCAGTCAGGTGCAGGCTCCGCGGACCGTGACCGAGACTGAGGGAGGGGGCGGACTGCACCAGGCCAGGGGTACAGCGGAGCCAGGATTACGCCCGGGGCACCCCGCTTCTTCGGCCCGCGCCGTCTCTGGGCCACCAGCCTGCAACCCGGCCCCACCCCCAAAGAGGGAACAAATGCCACCTCTCTGTTAATCTGGATTAAGTCCAGACGTTCGTGGTGCTCCCGCTGCCTTTCCGGGCGCTCCTTCCTCTGTTACCTTGTTGGATCCTACGGGCGGCAGAGTCAGGATCCTGTCCGGTGGGCATTGCGATCGCCACGCCGGTGCCAGCCAGGCCCCCCCCCCCCCCCGCTGTGCCTGCCTGTGGTTTTCTGGCGGCCTGGAGAAAGGCTGGTCCCCCACTGCCAGTCCTGACCGTTTGGCTGTAGGGGCTCAGGAATTGAGACCCACCAGAGCAGCCCACCGCCCCCCGCCGGGGTTCACTTGCTTTGGATTCAACTCCAGAGCCTCTTGTCTCCATCGTTCAAGTTCCGCCAGGTCAAGGTGTGTTGTGTCTGACACAGGCTGTCAGCACTCTCCTTCCTGTGCCAGGAGACTGGCCGTTGTGGGTGCTCAAGGTCACATAGACCCAGTGTGTGAGCGCCTGGCGCCGGGCCACTTCCCAGTGGCGAGGTCCGGGCCCAGCAGCAGTGCTGGGCAGCCAGCGGCCCCCGGGAGGGGCAGGCACGGCTGGACTCTGCCTGGTACCGCGCGAGGAATGCAGCGCCTGCGGCAGCTGCAGGCAGCTTGCAGGGGCTCAGCCCCGCTCGGCCAGAAGGGAAGAAGCAGGGTTGTCTCCCACACGGAAAGGGAGTGCAGGTTTTGTTCGGGAATGGGGAGCACTGGGTGGTGCCAGTTACCATAGTTCTGTGCCGGGGACAGGAGGCAGCATGGCAAAGTGTGTGGGCTTGGGGTTGGTCAGATCTGGGTTCAAGTCCCGACTCCCCATACAAAGTGTAATCATGGGCCTGGCTACTTAGCACCTCACTATCTCGCGCCCTTACCTTAGGATTGTTCTGTTGATTAAATTACAGAGTTCTTTGCACGGCACCTGGCCATTGTGTGATGAGGCAGTGAGGGCCGTTACTAGCTGACTGTGACCTTGGAAGTCACGTGTGGAGCAGCATGGCTAGTTCATGGTGGAGCTGGGACGCCCGGCCTCCGGATTCGCGCAGAGGCTTCCACTGCTCCCTGTTCCTCCGGGCCCCCAAAGCAGGCATGTGTAGAGACCCTGAAGAAGCCAGTTCACAGGCTGAGGCACTGGCCTAGAGTAGCCCAGCCTCGGAGGAGCTGGGCCTCGTGCTGTGGCAGCAGCAGGCCTGGGGGGCAGTAGGAGAATTCAGGAGCGATCTGGGGAGGTCACAGAGGACAGGATGTGGTAGTTGGGTGGAAGTGGAGGGGAGACTGATTTCTAGTGTGGCTTTTGCAGCTGGGAATTTGGTGGACTCACATGAGGGGGAGGCGGAGCAGGTTTGGAGCAGGAGGCATGGGGACAGAACTGGGTTTGGACACGCGTTTGAAGGTCCTGTGGGCCATCCAGGTGGAGATGACCAGGGCGTAAGAATTTGGGCAGTGAACCGCTGGGGCTGGAGCCCCGATCTTCACACCCTGAGGCTAGAGCTGGTTCCTCAGTACGTAGACCAGCCTCTGGTGGCCTTGGCTTCCTTTCCACAGTGTCTCTGGCTTCCTCATACACTGGGCTGCGGGCCCAAAACGGGGCTTCTCTTCCCAATACGGCCTTGACCTTGGGTGGCTTCTGATCACCTCCTTATCTGCAAAATGAGGCGGTGAGAGCAGCTGTCATCCGAGGGCTGCAGCGTTCTGGGTACCATACCAGGACTGGGATGGGCCAGGAGTCCCGAGAACACTCGAAGTGCTTAGCAGTGGCCTTTGTGTAGTGAGAATTCAGTGAATAAGTGGGGAGTGCCTGAGGAAGTGAGTGAGGGGATTGAATGAAACAACGGAAGTGAATGAATACTGATGGAGTGTGCCTTCAATCCTTTCTAGAATGCGGAGGCATACTCTGGTTTCTCTTCAGATCGCATAAATCTTTCGCCTTTTACTAGAGTGCGGAGGCATAGAATGAATACATGATGAATATCTGCACTACCCAGCAGTCTTTCGCCAATGGGAGCTGTGGCGGGGCCCGCACTGGCTCCTAACAGTGGCCTTTCATCCTCATCCCCCAGCCTGCCCTGTAGCCTGGGGAGGGGCTGGAGGGAGCTGTCACTGCGGGTCACTGAGGGGGGGGGGGGGGGGAAGGGCATCAGGAAAGGGCCGGGGTGGGGGAGGGGCCATCTGAAGGTCCAAAGCCTGACCAGCAGTTTCCTGATGTTTTCCGGAGGGAAGGGGCAATGGGAAGCTGCAAGTCATCCTGGTGCCTGTGGCTGCACATTCCTGTCACATCTGCAGCTGAAATTCCCAGCTTTTCCTTATTTCTGGCCCTACCCGTCCCTGTGCAGCCGCTCGATCAAGATCAAGGTACCTCCCTTCTGTCACCCCCCAGTACATCCCCCAGGAAGCTGGTGGACTCCTCTCTGGTCCTGGTTCGGACCAGGAGCATCCGTTCCAGTCCTGACTCCGCCCCACCCCCAGAAGCGGGGACATTTCCGGCACGTTGCTCAACTTCTCTGAGCCTCTGCTGCTTGTCCTCAGTCAAGTGGAGAGTAGTTCTCCCCCACCACCCCCGGCCCTCTCCGCCTCAGCATGTAAAGCTGTAGGGTCACATCCGTCCCCAGCCATGTTGTGCTGTGTGTCACCTGGAGGTGAGGGGTCCCCTCTCTAACCTCTGTTCTATTTAGAGGAAGAAGCAGCTTTCAGAGCTTCCACAGAAAGGTCTCACTTTCTGTTTCAGACAGGAAGGGCTGCCTTGCTCGCAGTTCCATGTGGACAGTCAGGTAAGTGGGAGACAAATAGCCCATTTCCAGTGTCTGACAGCCCCTTCCTTGTCAGGTGCTCCCTGGGGGAGAGGTGGCCATCCCGTGTCCGAAGGTCTCCGAAACCATTTTCTACCCTGCTTGCTCTGCTTTTCACCTGCACAGCCGGCCAGGTGGATGAGGAGGAGTAGCTGGGAGGGCTGTGGCCTTCCCGATCGCCACCGTAACCCCCTGGTCTCCCCTGAAGAGCCCAGCCATCAGCAGGGCGGCTTTGCCGACTCAGGCCTTTCGGTCTCTCTGCTCCTTCCTGTCACATTTCTGTTCCAGGGTCCCTCCTGCAGAGCAGCAGGAGCCTGACTGTTAGGGTCTTGAACACTAGATCAGCCCCCGAGCAGGAACCTGCTAGAAGAATCCCAGTACCAATCATGTTTATTGCAGCTGGAGGCGAGAGCCTGAGCTGGAGGCCTTGGGGGCCTATGTCCAGGGTTGGCCTCTGGCCTTGCGGACAGGGGACAGGGTCTCTGAAGGCTGTGGAGCCGGGGCTCTGGGGAGGGTCCTTGCTCACCACGCTCATGGCTAGACAAGAAGGAGTGAATTTAGGTGCAAACCTAGTTGTGCAGTGGTGAACTGGACACCTTGCCAGCCTCAGTATACCAGTGACACATCTTCGTGGTGCAAGTTCTTTGTGAAGTCAGAGCAAGGCAGTAGGGCTTCAAATACAAAACCTTATCCTTATCAGTAAGTGGGGATCATGTGATAGTCCCAAGCCCGTAGCGTTGTCTCGGGGAATCAAAGAGGTAATGCACTTTAACAGCAAAAACAGCACACACACACACACACACACACACACACACACACACACACACACACACACACACACACACGATGTCTGCCATATATGGTTAGTGCTGAGCAAAGGTGAGCTGTCAGAATTACTGAGGGTCTCACAGTCCACTGGGGAGAGACATATATGCACAAGTAAATGCCACACAATGTGAACAACTGTTCAAATACCACCTCCATGCAGCTGTCAGGGATATACCCTCAGTCCCTGGGCAGGAGATGAGAGGTTCCTTCTGGAAGCCCTGTTGCCCTTTGCTTTTTTCTTATTTTCTCATCGCATCCCTTGTTTCTCTGTGAATATTTATTGCAATTGTTTACATACCTGTCCGCCAGTCCCTCCAGGGGAGGTGTGTGGAGATTCCTGATGGAAACCAGCAAGGATATCCTCTCTAGGTTCCATCTAATTGTAAGGGTGAGATTCTGTGAGAGGGCCTGGAGTTGTGGCTTCTGTCTGGGCCTATCAGGGAAGGCTTCGTGGAGGAGGTGATGTCGGAGCTGGGCCTTGAAGGCTGTACAGGTTTAGAACAGCAGCCATAATGAGGGGCAGGGTGGCAGCCAGTAGCACAGGGAGTGAGAGTTGGGGGGATGGGGTTCAGGCCCAGTTTCCCCTCTCAGTGCGTCTACCACTCTTGGCAAACACCTCCCCTCCCTGGGCTCTAGTCTCCCCTGTCAGTATTAGGAGAGAGCTTTGCTAGGTAACCCCTGATGGTCCTTAGCAGCTTGGATGTTTAGTGGCTTCATTGACCCACTTCCCCTCCTGGGACGGACCCAGATGGCAAACCAGGAGTATTTCCCTGCTCAGAGTGCACCCGCCCAGTGACCGGCGGTGCGTGGTCTTCTCTGTTCTGGAGAGTTGAGTTGGCAGGTTGTTTGGTTTTGAGGTCAGGAAGCACGCCTTCATGCCTAGTCGCAGATGCCTTTTCCTGAATGTGTCTGTGTCGGCAGCAGCATGGCCTTTGAAGAACGGCTTGGGGTGGCTGGGATTCCAGGGCCCCGAGCTCAGCCTGGCAGCCCGGGGTCAGGGCTCGGGACGCTGTCCCGGCTTGCTCAGGGCGCGCTTCTGGCCCAGCAAGAGTGAGTGGCGGTGAAGCTGCTGCCACTTGTGCTACCCGAGCCTCCCACGTGCCTCCCCAGCCCTGAGGTCCCACAATGCGCCTGTTGTCCAGGCTTCTGCCAGGCAGCCCCCGGGGAGCAGCTCAGAGCCAAGGGCCTGGGCATCGTCCTCGTTCCAGGGGGGGCACGGCCTGGGCAGAAAAGCACAGTGGCCAGACCCCATGGAACCTGGAGAACCATAGAACCTGGCAGTCAGAGCAGCTTAGAAGGAGGAAATCTTACAATGAGAAAACCACGGGGGCTGAGGCTCCAGGCTGTGCGGACGGGAGGGATGGCCCAGCTCCCTTGTCTTATTTCAGTTTTTTCTTACAGAGTTTTACTTGCTCCCCATGACCTACCCAGGTTCCTCATCTTTTAATGTTATTTCTTTTTGAGAGAGAGCACGCACGCGCAGGAGAGGGGCCGACAGAGAGGGAGACATAGAATCCAAAGCAGGCTCCAGGCTCTGAGCTGTCAGCACAGAGCCCGACGCGGGGCTTGAACTCATGAATCACAAGATCATGACCTGAGCCGAAGGACTGAGCCACCCAGGCACCCCGAGGCTGGTTTTGTTTTAAAGCCAGAGCCCAATTTTCTCCTAGCAATGTTGATTACTTTGTAAACAATGTGTTGGTATGAGAAAGTTAAGGTGATTGTTTTTTTCAAGTGACTGGTTAATACAATGACCAGAATAAAGGTTTAGCAATGAACAAATACTGTGTGATTCCACTTATATGAGGTACTTACGTGAGAGTCAGAAAGCAGAATGGTGGCTGTCTGGCACTGGGAGGAGGAGGAGCGGGAGGGGAGGTTGGCCATGAGCCCCGATGGGTGCAGGGTTTTGGGGATGGATGAAGACATTCCAAATTAAATAGTGGTGACAGTTGCACAATTCTGTGAATATCACAGAAACCACTGATCTGTACACTTTTCTTTTTTTCTTTTTTTAATGTTTTTATTTCTGAGAGAGAGAGAGAGTGAGCAGGGGAGGGTCAGAGAGACTGCACAAGATACAGAACATGAAACAGGCTCCAGGCTCTGAGCTAACTGTCAGCACAGAGCCCAATGTGGGGCTCAAACCCACGAAGCTGAGATCATGACCTGAGCCGAGGTCGGACGCTTAACTGATTGAGCCCCCCAGGCGCCCCTGTACACTTTTTTTAAGAGGGACTTTGATACGTGAATTAGATGTCAAAGCTGTTATTTTAAAAAGTTATACCTACTGTTGTTACAAATTCAAACCATAATGACTTCTTTTTTTAAAAAAATTTTTCAATGTATTTTATTTTGAGAGACAGAGAGAACAAGTGGGGGAGGGGCAGAGAGAGATGGAGACACAGAATCCGAAGCAGGCTTCAGGCTCTGAGCTGTCAGCACAGAGTCCCACGGACTGTGAGATCATGACCTGAGCCGAAGTCAGATGCTTAGCTGACTAACCACCCAGGTGTCCCTTGGGTCCATGTTTGAATACAAATGCACGGATAAGGTCTGAAAGGGTAAGTTTCAAACTGACAAATGTGGCTACATCTTAGAAGGGGGCCGGGACTGAGAGAGACAAATAGGAATGTTAGCTTTTATTTTTAAATAAAAATTTTTTAATGTTTCTATTTTTTGAAAGAGAGGGTACAAACAGGGGAGGGGCGGGGGGTGGGGGGGACACAGAATCCAAAGCAGGCTCCAGGCTCTGAGGTGTCAGCATGGGGCTTGAACCCACGAACCACGAGATCATAACCTGAACCAAAGCTGGATGCTCAACCGACTGAGCCACCCAGGCACTCCTGTTTTTTAAATTTTTGATAAGTAGAATGTGATCACTTAATTGGTAGTTAAAAAATAAAGAAAAGTACTGAATTAAGGGCCCAAACCCCTCAGTCCTAATCCTGAAATTACGGTATGATTTGGGGCCAGGCTGTCTGTGACTTCTGACCTCACCTGTAAGGACCCAGCCCCACCACCCACCTGAACCCTGGATTAACGGTCTGCACAGCCTTTTTTTCTTTCCTTTTTAAGCAAGCTCTATACCCAACGTGGGGCTTGAACTCGCAACCCTGAAGATCAAGCGTCGTGTGTTCCACCGACTGAGCCAGCCAGGCACCCCATGCACAGCAGTCTTTCCTCCACCATCTCACCTGATTACCCACAACCCTGGGATGCAGGCAAGGCAAAGGTCATTACCCCCTGTCAGGTAGGAAGTTAGGGCTCCTGGGGGTGAGCTGTCCGGCCTGCAGTCACACAGCTGTGGCCATGCAGGTCCTTATTTCCTAGCGTGGTGAGCTGACTCAGATAAGCGTATAAGTGGGCTACCCACAAATGGGCTAGTGGGGGCCCAGGGGGCTGTGCCTGTGCCCTATAAGTTATTATTATGGCAAACGGGATCAACATCTGATCTGGAGCTGTCGTCAGCGACTTGAAGGGAGCCCCTTAGGCTGGTGAGGACAGGGATAGAATCCCTCTTGGGTGTTAAAGAAAGTCCTGGTGGCCTTTGAAGGCCAGGGTGGGTCCCGAGGCCAAGTCTCTGATTCAGTGAAAGGGACCTTCCTTTCCTGCAGTTGTCTTTCCACAGGGGACAGGGCAGGAGGTAGCAAGCACAGGGCCGGTGAGGGGTCAAGAGGGCTGGCTGGGCACCCTGGCCTGTGGCAGCCACTTCCTAGGTGGCCCAAGAGTCCACATTCTGGGCCATGAATGTGCCTTCCAGCCTTGAACAGATCTAAGATGAGAGGCTGGCCCTGGTCGGGTTCATAATGGCATTCTGGGCCGGGGCTCCCTAAGTCCTTGGCGGGGGGGCATCCCCAAGTGGGCTTCTCTCCTCCACAGTTCACCAAAAGGCCCAGGTGAGAAACTGGATACAAACTGTTCTTTTAATTTTCTTTTTATTTTTTTTAAACATTTATTATTTTTTTTTAAACATTTTTTTAAATGTTTTATTTATTTCTAGGAGAGAGAGAGAGGGAGACAGCGTGAGCAGGGGAGGGTCAGAGAGAGAGGGAGTCACAGACTGAAACAGGCTCCAGGCTCTGAGCTGGGAGTCAGCACAGAGCCCGACGCGGGGCTCGAACCCACGAACCATGAGATCATGACCTAAGCGAAAGTCGGACGCTTAACCGACTAAGCCACCCAGGCGCCCCTAAACATTTATTTTTGAGAGACAGAGAGAGCAAGCATGAGTGGGGAGGGGCAGAGAAGGAGACACAGCATCGGAAGCAGGCTCTAGGCTCTGAGCTATCAGCACAGAGCCCCACACGGGGCTTGAACTCACAGACCGCGAGATCATGACCTGAGCTGAAGTCGGACGCTTAACCGACTGAGGCACCCAGGCAGCCCCCAAACTGTTTTCAATCCATTGTACCTCATGTTTACCAGGTACCAGGTAACAATCATTGGAATGTACGAGCGATAACTGAAAGGTCAGGCGCATTGTGTCATAATCCTCTAAGCCACTTTGCAAAAAGCAAGAATTATCCCCATTTTTTTAAAATTGGGGAATTAATATGCGGAGTTATATTAGTTTCAGGTGGACAATATAATGATTCAACAATTCCGTACATCAGTTAGTAATTATCCCTATTTTTTAAAATTAAAAAAAATTTTTTTTTTGTTTTTTAATTTGAGAGAGAGAGAGGGAGAGAGAATCCCAAGCAGGCTCCGCACTATCAGCGAATGGCCCTACTTGGGGCTCAAACTCACCAATTGTGAGATCGGGACCTGAGGCGAAATCAAGAGTCAGCGACTTAATGCTTACCAGGCTGAGCCCCGTAGGCGCCCCTATACCCTATTTTTAAGATGTGGAAACTGAAGTTCAGGGAGGCACACCATCACTGGGCGGAGTGAGTGGGGGAAGCCAGCATTCCAGCCGGGGTGGGTATGGCTCCCAAAGCCCTGTTCTTTCCAACCTCCACGGGCTGAGGGCTGACTAAGACCCTAACCCCTGAAGGGAGGGGAGCTACAGACCCATCCCAGCTATTACATCGGTCGGAATGACGTCACCACCATGGCAGCTGAGCGTTCGGCTGATTCATCTGAGGTTGGGATGGGCCTCTGGGGAGGAGTCCCTGACCCGGGTGTTGGAGAGGAGAGCAGAATGTGGCTTGGGGCTGAGGCCCTGGGCCCGGCTGGACAAGGGCCTGCTTCCCACAGGTCCGCCCACAGGGGCCCCACCCACCATCACTTTTACTGGGGCTGGGATGGGAGGGGGAGGTGATTCCATTGGGGAGGGGAAGATCCCCGAGCCTACGCAGGGGGAGGGAACCCTGAAGGACACCTGGGCTGATGGGGGGCGGGGGGAGGGGGTGGTGGGAGCGTGGAGTCACCCTGGCAGGCAATGGGGGGGAGGGGATGGTGGCAGACAGGACTGAGGTCAGAGGTGCCTTGGAGTGGTGAGACAGGGTCAGGGAAGCTGGTGGCCCTCTGGGGGTGCTTTGCGGTCAGCAGGGGAACCACCTGATTGGCCCGAGGTGGGGGTAATGCCTGCCCCAAGTTTCAAACCAGGAGAGCTGAGTGTGGGTTTAGGGAAGTCAGTGTAGGGGATCTGCAGGTCCTTAGGCCAAAGCTTGGGCAGAGAGCGGAAAGGAGAATTCCAGGTGGGCATCGTGGTGGAGGTAGTGGGATGGAAGAAGTCACTGCGGGCCGGGCAAGTCCGCCGCGAGAGACGGGGCTGTCCCGGAGTCCTCCTAGGGCTTCCCGAGGGGAAGCGGTGACCGGGACCGCGGAGCTGAGGGGCTGTGGGTAGTCCGGCCCGCGGGCGGGCGGGGGCGCGTCTGGGGGCGGAGCCGCCGCTGGGTGGGGCGCCAGGCCCCCCGCTCCCGGCGGCTGCGGGCGGGGACCGAGGCCAGCGGGACGCCCGCGCCTGCGGCCGGGCGCACAGCGAGGGGGGCGGGCGGCGGTGAGTAGGCGGCGGCCGGGCCGGGCCACGCGGGCGGCGGCTGCTCGGGCAGGTCCGGGCAGGGCCGGGCGGGGAACAGCGCGCCCAGCCGGGACCCTCGCCGGAGCCGGAGCGCGGACACCGAGGCCGCGGCCCCGCCTCCTCCCCGCCCTGCGCCCGCCGCCCGCGGGTCGGCGCCGGCAGCTCGGAGCGGCGCCGGAGCAGGAGCTGGAGCCGCCGCCGGAAACCCGCCCGAGAGGGGCCCGGGGGTGACGCCTGATCCCGGCGGCGCCCGGAGCCGGGCCCGAGCCCCGCGCGGCTCATGGCGGGGCCGCGGGGCGCGCTGCTGGCCTGGTGCCGCCGCCAGTGCGAGGGCTACCGAGGCGTGGACATCCGCGACCTGAGCAGCTCCTTCCGGGACGGCCTGGCCTTCTGCGCCATCCTGCACCGGCACCGGCCCGACCTGCTGTGAGTGCCGGGGAGGTGGGGGGAGGCGGGCGGGCCGGGGCGTAGGGCGGCGCGGGCCGGAGCTGGGGACCCCCGCCCCCCTCAGTGACGCGGAGCCCGGGCGGTGGCAGGCGCCGCCCCCCGGAGACCGAGACGCGGACCCTGCCGACGGCCCGGAACGACTCTGGAGGCATTGAGCACCCGTCACCCGGGAGGGGAGGGGGCTCCCGTCCCCCACGAAGCCCCGACCCGCCCACTGGGACACCGAACCTGTCCCCTATACTAGTCCCTGGCCTAGGGGCACCGGCCCTGCCCATAGGGCACTGATTTCCGCCAAAGGGACACTGAGCCCCCGGAGGCCTTAACTCTGAAGGGGCACCGAGCTCTCCTTGGGAACCCTGGGCCTTTCCCGCAGGAAAGTGCTTTCAAACAGGCGCACTGAACACCTCCCTCCCTCTCAGAGGCATTGAGGCCCGTCCCCTCTCTGAGGGGTTCCCCTTGCTCACTTCTCTGATTCCCCTGGGCCATCTTTTCTCCAGCGCGCTAGCATAGTGCCTGACACAGAGGAGAGCCCAGGTTAATAGTGGTTGGATGGGCGGATATACACCCCTACCTCCCAGTGTGTCCCCCCCCCCTGCCCCCGGCCCTGCTGTCCTCAGTGGGGAGGGAGGCTGAGTGAAGGCCCATAAGGTCTGACTGACAGCCCCCACTGGGCTGCTCCAGGGTGGGAAAGGGCCCCTTCTTGCCCCCCAGCTGCCCAGTGAGATTCTCATGGACAAGTGTATTCCGACCCCCAGAACAGTTGACTTGGGGCTTTTATCTCAGCTGTCCCTGCCTTGGCCACCAGAACCTCTTCCATTCATTCATTCACTCACCCATTCATTCATAAAACACCACTGAAAATTAAGCTGGGACCCACCATTTCTTGGGCTTCCTGTCTCATCTGCGACTTGAGACGGAGTCCCTGTCCTTGCCTCTCTTGCCAACAGCGCCCCCAACAGGGCTCCAGGAGCCTTGGCGTGCTCTGCAGTCTTTCTGTGTCTGTTCCACTGCAGACCCGTGCTCCCCTTGGAGCACCTAGGAGGACTCTGATGAGGGAGAGAAGGGAGGAGAGGATTGCCTCAAGGATTCCATGGGGCGGATGCACTTGGTTCACTCTCTACCTGGTGGTACAATGTCTGGGTGCGGCTGGGTCTGCGTTGGGCCCTGGAGTGGAGGGTTTTGGGGGATGTGGATGCCAAAGCGAAGCAGATGAGGTGGAGACATACATGGGCTTCTGCCTGCCGTGAGACATGTGACAGCTGCACTAACACAGGCTTGGGGTGGGTGAGCTCCGGAGTGGGGGTTGGAGAGAGAAGGGCACCCAGATTGGACCTGTGTGTTGGTAAAGAGGGCTCACTGACTGGGGACAGGCAGGGAGGCAGGAGGCAGGGGACAGGGCCAGTTGTGTGAAGGGACCCAGTGTCAGACTAAGTGCAGGCTGTTTGGTTTTGTTCAGCTCCCGCATGTTCTTTATTTTTAATAAAAAATTTTTTAATGTTTTATTTATTTTTGAGAGAGAGACAGTGTGAGCAGGGAGAGTCAGAGAGAGAGGGAGATACAGAATCTGAAGACAGGCCCCAGGCTCTGAGCTAGCTATCAGCACAGAGCGTGAACCCACGAACCCTGAGATCATGACCTGAGCTGAAGTCGGACGCCTAACCGACTGAGCCACCCAGGCGCCCCAGCTCCCGCATATGTTCTAAGTGTGCCACCTTGGGTAAACCACTGGACCCCCTCCAGGCATCAGTTTCCTCATCTGTAAAGTGGGGCTGATAATAGAACCTATGTCAGGAAATTGTCTGAGGGGTGAGTGAGATAATGAACATGCAATTAACATTGGTTATTCGAAAGTCGTGTGATTAGACAGTAGGGTGTGATGAGTGTGTGTTACCTTCCTTTATTCAGCAGTATTTACAGAGTTACCACTCGTGCTGGGCCCTGCTTGGTAATGGGGATGGCAGGGGCCAGGTGAGGGCTGAGGGGAGGGTGTGCCAGCCAGAGGGGGCCACCTGAGCAGAGACCCCGGGAGGGAGCCATGCTGGGGCATGTGATACATGGTAGGGAGGCCCTGGAGACGCAGCTGGCCCAGGGTGCCAGGGCCTCTTGCTGGCTAAGGCGGTGGATGGGTTTTAAGCAGGGGAGGGAAACTCCCGTGCTACCAGCCCATTGCACAGGAGAGAAACTGAGGCCTAGCTGCCACGTAAGGCATGGGGAGGATCCCATGAGAGTAGGGGTAGGGTAAGGGCCGAGGGCAAAAATCATCTAAAAGGTTCAAGCTCTTGGAGCTGTGGGCCCTGCCTCTGCCAGGGGGTGGGGTTTGGCCTGCTGAAGGGGACGGTTCATTGTTCCCCACCACTGCCCACCCCCCATCTCCAGTCCAGGCAACTTTAAGCTCCCTTGAGGGCAGAGGCCATGTGGGTTTCATTTTTGTGTCCTTGTCTCCCCCAGAGCCAAATAGAACTTCCCAGGACTTTTGAAAACTCTTAGAAAATATCTGTTATTACTAAAGTCCAGATGTTGATCAGGGACAGAGATGGGGGTGGGGGAAGAAGCTGGAGGGAATACTAGTATCTCAGGGGCCTTTCTGGTTGTCACACTGTTTCCAGAATTTATTCATTCGATGAACATTTATGGAGCGCTTATGGAGTACCAGGAAGCTCACGGGGTGTCGGGGGCACAAGGTGAACAAAATGTGACGCCAGCCTTCTAGGAAAACTGCCAGGGAGGCTGAAATACACTGCCAGGACCATTGCTTTTGTCTCATTTGGTCTCCGAACAAGCCTTTCCTGGGGCTGGGCTGCGACCCCTCACCCGTTCACAGTGTTGCCGGACAAGAGGCTGAGGTGTAGCGATGTTAAATAGCTTATGATCACACTCTTAGGCGGTGGCAAAGCAAGAGGACTTAGGGACCCAGCCTCGGGTGGGGGGAGGGAAGTCACCTGGCCAGACGTGGCAAAGGGGCTGAGGCTCATACGTAGTCTGCTCCCCTGTCCTAGCCCACCCAGCCTTGGGGCACCTCCCTCTGGGGTTCTCAGGCTTCTCTTTCCTGCCTCTGCCCATGGTTTATTGTACTTGACTCTGCCTGGAGAAGTCAGGGGCGGGAGGAGGAGGGCATGCTTGCCTGCTCCCTTGTATCACTGAGGTCTGTCCTTCACCCAACCCAGACTCAACCCGTCCTCCCCACCAACCTGGAGCTCCCCCAACTTACAGGTGGGAAAACGGAGGCTGAGATGGCTGCTGACCTGCCCAAGGTCACACAGCCGGGCCTGGAAGAGCAGAGCCTGGGACTCTGAGCAGAGCCTGCTCTGGCCTCTGGACCCACCGTCTGGGAGAGTCAAGGCTGCACTTTTCAGCCATAGAAGGGCAAGGCTTTGGGCTGGTGCACCCAGGAGGCTGCTGCACAGGAAGGCTGTGCTGCTTCTGCTGGCTGAGGGGGAGGAAGGGGATAAATAGAGCTGCAGGCTGGCCAGCTGTCTCTTGCCAGGGTCCCCAAGGCAGGCCCTGCTGCCTCTCACCTGTCCCAGCTTACAAACCGGGAAACCCTTTACCGCGCCCCCAACGGAAGGCGTCTCCAGGAGCGGCCCAGCAGGTCAGCCAGGCATTCAGTGTCAGAAGCTCTGGAGTATGTAGATTTCCAGTCCGGTTCAAACTTGTTCTTCTGTTCCCGGCCCCATTAATAAACATTCATCTTGGGGCTGGGCTGGGGATTCAGCAAGTTGGTATGACTTCTCTGGGTTTGTGATAGGCAGTGGAAAGTCCAGAAACGTGCTTTCTCAGGGCTGGGTGGCTTCTGGTCTCTGGGTCTCAGGGTCCTCATCCGTAAAACGGGATCCATACCTGCCAGTCGAGCTGCTACATAGATAAATTCCAGACAGGAGCTCAGCATAGGTCATCCATCTGTGGCTATTCCTGTCATTCCAAACATTAGTCCTGGTCTTAGGGTTGTGTTTTGTTGTTGGTGTTTTTTTTTTTTTTTTTTTTTTAAGTTTATTTGTTTTGAGAACGGGAGAGAAAATCTCAAGCAGGTACAGCACTGTCAGTGCACAGCCCCACTTGGGGCTCGATCTCACAAGCCATGAGAACATGACCTGAGCTGTGAGAGAAGGGGTCTTAAACTTGAAAGCTTGGACTTGAGCCCCGCCCCTTCAGACTGATTTCCAGCCGCTGCTTGGATGCCGCAGGGGGCCATGAGCTCATCCTCTGCCCCCACCTGGCAGACCTGGCTGAGGGCTGACTGACGTTTCCTCCTTGACGGTCCACAGACCCCTCCCCCACTGGGTGGGATGAGGTCACGGCCACCATTCCTTCCAGATTCCGCACCCCTGTGCCAGTCACCTCCTCAGTGCTCCTCCTCCCCTTTACCTTTTGCAGAGATTTTGATTCACTTTCCAAGGACAATGTCTTCGAGAACAACCGTTTGGTGAGTCCCTGAGCAGATGGAAGCCCTAGAAGCTATGGGCGTGCGGAGCGGGGTGGGAGGGGGCAGGCGTTTTGCAGGGCAGGGGCTGAGGCAAGGGGATCCCCAGACCAGCTCCCTGAGAAGCTGCTTTGCACTGGGGCCCTGCCTGCCCCTCTCCGCACCCCGCTTCTTCCTTCTGGCCCCCCTGTGTCTGGAGCACCAGCCCCGCCCTCCTCCAGGCCATCATGTGGGGGCCAGAGCTGAGGGGAGCCTGTAGTCTCAGACCCTTCATCCCACTGGGGTGAAGTGGGTCTCAGCTTTGGGGCACCCACTAACCCCGCCTCCTCCTCCTCTTCCTGTTGTGGCTGCTTTCACACCCACTCCTGCACCTTCCCCCACTGCCCCCACTGCCTCTACGCCTCCACCTTCCCCCACCCCTGCCCCCACCCCTACCCTTGCACCGCCCCTCTACCCCCCACTCCCCCTACCGCCTCTACCCCTCCACCTTCCCCCACCCCTGCCCCCACCCCTACCCTTGCACCGCCCCTCTACCCCCACTCCCCTACCGCCTCTGCCCCTCCACCTTCCCCCACCCTGCCCCTACCCCCACCCTTGCACTGCCCCTCTACCCCCCACCACACCTGCCCCCACCCCAGGCCTTTGAAGTGGCGGAGAAGGAGCTGGGGATTCCTGCTCTCCTGGACCCCAGTGACATGGTCTCCATGAGTGTCCCGGACTGCCTCAGCATCATGACCTATGTGTCCCAGTATTACAATCACTTCTCCAGCCCTGGCCAAGGTGAGAGGGGACCAGCCCTGCAAGGGAGGCTGGTCCTGGGGCAGCAGGGAGGGGACTGGGGATGCGCAGGACTGATTTTCTGAGCGTTAAAGGGGCAGGCGGGCAAGCAGTATGTCATTTGTTCACCAGATCATTCATCCAGGCACTGAGTACACAGCACTGAGTACATAGCACTGAGTACACAGCACTGAGTACACAGCACTGAGCACTGCGATAACAGTTCACAATCTTCTGGGCAACAAACACCTAAACCAGCCACTGAACAAAATAAAGGTCGAGAGACTAAGCAGGGCGAGTTCACTCGCCCGCCTGTGAGTTCACCTCTCTGGCACTCACCCTCACTTCCTGTTTGCTGACACTTCCCTGAGGTTTTTCCTCCCCAGCGAGCAAGCAAGTAAGTGAGCAAGACCTTCAAGGTCTGAGAGCCGAGAGGCTGGGGCACTGGGGGTGGGGCTGGGGAGCTGGTGGGGGGGCTACTTCTCTGCTCTGAGGGGCTGTTGAACCCCCTGCCCCTGGCATCTTCGGGCAGGAATCTATCTTGAGGGAGGACAGCGGGGCCTCTCCTTCTGCGGAGAAGAAATGGAGGGGAAGCAAGGAGCTCAAGGTCACACAACAGGAAAGCTGAATGACTGGGCCCGAATCTGGGTGTCCCGACACCTGCGCTGGGTCCCTGGGGGCCTTGACTCGCCCCAGACTATCTCTTTAAAAAAAAAAAAGTGTTCTATAAAGATTGTTTTCTTTTCCTGAGAGTAAAACAGGAAATCTTTACGATAGAAAAGGTAGAACATAGAAAAGAGCATAAAAATTAAAATAATCTGTCACCCACCCCAGCAATAGAGATCAATATTATAACTGAACAAGTAACATTATGTGTGTTTTAGTAGAAATCAAAGCGAAAGTATTTCCTGACCACTGAGTCTTTGGTGAGAGGCAGTAGGGTGGAAATTAAGAGCGTGGACTTAGAACTTTAGCTTTACCATTGACTGACTATCTGGATAACAATGCGCCACCGGGGTCATCTGCCTGCCTCAGTTTCTCCTTTGCAGTGGGGATAAGAATAGCACCCGTCTCTTAGGATTGATGTGAGGAGGAAGGAAATGTGAACCTGTCTGGCCCTTCTTTCGGACCCAGGGTTAATACTCTGACTTCTTTATTTCATTGGCTAGAGTTTAGCCGGCTTACCTAGAATCACAATTCAGTCTTCTGGAAGGTTCCCTGTCTCCAAACCCTAATCTCTTTCAAGTAAGCTCTTTTCTAGAGGGCCACCCTTCCTGAGGGGACTGTGAGGTGGTTGGGGGTGGGGGTGGGGGGCTTCCACAATACTGTGGCTGGTGTCTGCTCTATTCCTGGGTGCTTGCTGGGCACCCCTGGTGGGCCCGGCTCCCCTCGCTGCGTCGGGGTGGGAGCACCCCCTAGGCCTGCGGGGGTTCTTATTGCTAAAGGTGCCGTTTGTGCTTTTCATACAACTTGGCCCCTGAAGGCAAACCATTTTTATCCCACCTGCTGTTCAACCCAAGGAAATAATCACAGTGCGTTCCCTGCTGGGAGGCAAACCAGCCTGCCAGACTTCCCCAGATGGCGCTGGGCTGTACCTTCGGGGCAAGTAGAAGGGTTTCAAGGGCAATTTTGACCAGACTTGACTTTCACTGGACCCGGTAGCTTGGCCCTGGCCGAGACACCACAGCACCTCGCCAAGTGTTCTCCTTGGCTCCGGGGTGCCAGTGACCCTGGGCACGGCGGCGGACCCCTGCCCTCCGGGACCCACAGCGTGGTCTGGGACCGCCAGAGTGTGAGTGCAGGAAGCCCAGCGGCTGTGCCAAAAGGGCAGTCACAGGGTGGCAGGGCTGAGTGTCATCCTTCTTAGTGGGGCCTCCGAGGGTCTCTCCCTTGCTTAGTTGGAGCCACGCACTGCCCCAGCCACAGTCATACTGACTTTTTTTGTGTTTGAAATACGTCACATCCCTTCTCCACTAAGCCTTTCTTCCTGGTCATCGATCCTGCGGCCCCAAACTCCATTTTCTGTCCCACCTTTCCCGCCCCCACCCACAACATTCTTTCCTATCCACCTTCCCAGCTTCACATTTTGCCTCCTCTAAGCAATCTCCCTCCCCTCTCCCCTCCCCCCCTGCCCTGGGGCTCTGGAGGGAGGGAGAGCACAGGTTAATGATAGGTAGTATAGGGGCGCCTGGGTGGCTCAGTCAGTTAAGCGTCTCACTTAGGCTCAGGTCATGATCTCATGGTCCGTGGGTTCGAGCCCCGCATTGGGCTCTGTGCTGACAGCTCAGGGCCAGAAGGCTGCTTCAGATTCTGTGTCTCCCTCTCTCTCTGCCCCTCCCCCGCTTGCTCTCTGTCTCTGTCTCTCAAAATAAAATAAAGGCGTAAAAAAAAAAATAGGTAGTATAATTGCAAAGGAGAGGGGAGAAGGAGGGAAGGAAGACAGAGGGATGATGGAGGGGTGCTCCTCGATCAGGGTGCCCGGCTTCCAAAGTTTCTGACGGTGACTCATCATACACATTTCCATTGCAGTCCAAGTTCATGTACATGTGTCATTAAAACAAGTTTCAGGAAACAGTTCTTCCCCTTGCAGCATGTGATATGTGCAGGGGCGCCCGGCTGGCTCATTAGGTAGAACACGCGCCTCTTGATCTCCGAGTCGTCAGTTCAAGGCCCACAATGGGTGTCGAGAGCATTTAAAAAGACACAGTAGCAATGGCGCCGGGGTGGCTCAGTTGAGTGTCCAACTCTTGATTTCAGCCCAGGTCATGACCTCATGGTTTGTGAGTTTGAGCCCCGCGTCAGGCTGTATGTTGATGGTTTGAAGCCTGCATGGGATTCCCTCTCTCTAAATAAATAAATAAATAAACTTTAAAAATTCTTTAAAAAAAAAAAGTTCGGCAAATGATATTTCAGACTACAGTAAGGAACGTGAGGTTTATTCTTGTTTTTTTTTAATGTTTTTATTTATTTCTGAGAGAGACAGAGAAAGACAGCGTGAGCAGAAGAAGGTCAGAGAGAGAGGGGGATACAGAATGTGAAGCAGCCTCCAGGCTCTGAACTAGCTGTCAGCACAGAACCCAATGTGGGGCTCGAACCCACAAACCGTGAGATCATGACCTGAGGCGAAGTCAGACGCTCAACTGACTGAGCCACTCAGGCACCCCGACTTAGGATTTATTCTTAAAATGGTCAAACTGTAAAATTGACTTTTTTGGGTATATGAGTTTTTGCATTTTAGATTTTTATTTAATTTATTTTTACATGTTTATGTATTTTGAGAGAGAGAGAGCGCTTGCGTACAGCATGAGCAGGAGGAGGGGCAAAGAGAGAGACAGAGAGAGAATCTCAAGCAGGGTCCATGCTGTCAGCACAGAGCCCAATGTGGGGCTCGATCTCACAAACCTGAGATCATGACCTGAGCCAAAATCAAGAGTCAGACCACTGAGCCACCCAGGTGACCCAGTTTTGTTATTTTAATCATAGGGTACAGTGGATATTTGCTGAGGTAATAAAGGAGGGAAGGCTCAGCTGGGCTGGGGGTCGGGGGCGCGCTGGCTGGTGCAGTGGGCGGCTTGCTTCTGCTGTGAGGGAGTACAGACAGGGTTCTCGGCCACACCAGCCCGTTTTCCTGAATCTTCAACCAGTACCACGTGGCTTCTCTGTTTCCCTTTCCTCCAACTCCCTTCCTCTGGTGGGAAGGAAGCTTCTGGTCCTGCCACATACCAGGTACCGGTAATTGTGTGATCGTACTGTTGACTTAGCGTTTACACTGCCCCTGTGCGGTAGGGGTCGCTGTCCCACTTAGCGGATGCTCAGGGAGGTTAAGTAGCTCGCCCTTGCCCTTGGCTTCCAAGAGGCCGTGTCTCCTGGCGCGTGGGAAGTGGGAGCCTGCTCTGGTCTAGCTGTGTTGGGGGTAGCCTGCCCAAAGGCGATAGCCGTGGAGCTCAAGTTGTAGGCCAAGTCGGGGCCTCCTGGGACGCCGGGGTCTCCACCTGCCTCAGGATCTCCCTCCTGTCTCTTGGCAGCTGGTGTCTCATCACCTAGAAAGGCCCAGGCACCCTCCTCCCCACCATCAGCAGCACCTACTCCAGCAGAACCGGGAGACCCGGCTCAGGTAGGCAGAACATTCCGCAGCAATGTTCACGCTTGGTCCTTTTCCCGTGGGCTTTGGTGGTACAGCCTCATTGGCCAGGGTGGGCGAGGGGGCGGGGGGCCGATTCCAGTCCCGTTCTGTGGGCACGGGGCTCCATTCTTTCTCCAGGGCTTGGGGCAGAATCAGGAGATGCCAGGCCTGGGAAGGGGGCTGTAGGACAGTCTGCGGCACTGACGCTGCCGTCATGGCGCTGCCAGGATTTACACATGTCATCCAGCAAATACTCCCCCGATTCCTGTTGAGACAGGGTGTTAGCTTCCTAGCATGGTTGCATTTTATTCTGTCAGCAACTCGGGCAAGTGGGTATTATGTGACCTGATACACAGATGAGAAAACTGAGGCTCGGAGAGGTTTGGTCATTTGGCCAAGGCCACTCCCCTGCTCCAAGATGTTTAGAGGAGCGACGCTAGCCCTTCACATGTGGGTAGCGCTTCCCGGTGTGCCAAGGGCTTTTCCGCCTGCTCCCAGCTTCCCCTTGCCGGAGGAGCTTCCGAGGGATGGGGTGCGGGCGGGAGCTGTCCCCGTGCTGTGCTGGTGCTCAGTGAGGCGGGGCTGAGACAGGCAGGGGTTGGTTACAGGATTCCGTTTGCAGGAGGGAACCCAAGGCACAGAGGTGCTGTAAGAAGCTGGCTCAAGGTCACGGTGCTTGGAAGTGGAGAAGCTGGGATTTACATCTGCAGCTCCGGGAGGGGAGGCAGAGAAGGCAGCTGCGGTGGGCCTCAGAGGACAGTCACCCGCCAGGGGCTGACCTACAGGGATGAGAGAGGGGAAGGGGAAATATAGCCAGGAGCCCTCTTTCTGGCAAGGGAGGGCTCCAGAAACTGGAAGTCAGGATTTTTGTTTCCATTCTGACTCAGTGACCTTGAGCAAGTCTCTCCCCCTCTCTGGGCTTTAGTTTCCTCATCTGCAAAGTGGTGACTGTCCCTTTCTCTCCTCCTCCGGGGCTCTGATGAAGGACATGACTACAGCGATGCTCGTGCAGACAGGGGGGATGGTGGCTTTTGGAGGGGAAGGGGGTTCTTCCTTAAAAGAAATTTTTTTAATGTTTATTTTTGAGAGAGAGAGAGAGAGAGAGAGAGAGAGAGACGGACTGTAAGTGGGGGAGGAGGAGAGAGACAGGGAGACACAGAATCCGAAGCAGCTCCAGGCTCTGAGCTGTCAGCACAGAGCCTGATGCGGGGCTTGAACTCGTGAACTGTGAGATCATGATCTGAGCCGCGAAGTCAGACGCTCAACCGACGGAGCCACCCAGGCGCCCTGGAAGGGGGCTTTTCTTAAACGGGGTGGCTGGCGCCCACACCTCTCTCCCCATCTGCCCACCCTGTTTCCTGCAGGGTGAGGAGCTCTCCTCGGGCAGTCTGTCAGAGCAGGGTGCCCACCGGACCCCCAGCAGCACGTGTGCGGCGTGCCAGCAGCATGTGCACCTGGTGCAGCGTTACCTGGCCGAGGGCAAGCTGTACCACAGGCACTGCTTCCGGTGAGTGGCTGGGGGGACTCGGGGGGCAGCGGGCTACACTCCCCCAGCACCCCATTTCCAGGGAGGGGGCTTCCACGAATCAGCACCTCAGTGTGCCAGGGTCATTGAGGGCCCCCTCATGCCAGACCATCTCGGTTATACCCATTTTATTGATGAGCAGACTAAGGCTTGGTAAGGGGAAAAGCCTTGCTCCTCACATACATAGAGAAGGGGATGAGCTCGGGGCTTCTGCCTCCGGGCGCCAGAGCTCTCCGAAGCTAACTGCGTTATGACCGTGAAGGAGCTACTTTAAAAGCCCCTGGGGGAAAAAAGGATTTTTAAAACCATCACAACTTGCGTTCAATGTGTGGCTCCCAGGGGAAGTCAAGTTTAAAGAAAATAGAGTAAGAGACGAGGAAAAGGCAAACAGCTTAGAAAATGTAGAAAAACATTTTAATTAATTAATTTTTAAATTTTTAATGTTTATTTTTGAAGAGAGAGACAGGATGCAAGCAGGGAGGGGCAGGGAGGGAGACACAGAATCTGAGGCGGGCTCCAGGCTCTGAGCTGTCAGCACAGAGCCCGACGCGGGGCTTGAACTCACAGACTGTGAGACCATGACCCGAACGGAGCCGGACGCTTAACCGACAGAGCCACCCGGGCGCCCTGTATTTTTTTTTTTTATTTTTTTATTTTATTTTATTTTATTTTATTTTATTTTTTAATGTTTTTTTATTTATTTCTAGGAGAGAGAGAGACAGCGCGAGCAGGGGAGGGTCAGAGAGAGGGAGTCACAGACTGAAACAGGCTCCAGGCTCTGAGCTGGCAGTCAGCACAGAGCCCGCCGCGGGGCTCGAACACACGAACCGCGAGATCATGACCTGAGCGAAAGTCGGACGCTTAACCGACTAAGCCACCCGGGCGCCCCTATTTTTTTTTTTTTATAGTTTATTTATTTTTGAGACAGAGAGAAACAGAGCATGAGCAAGGGAGGGGCAGAGAGAGAGGGAGACACAGAATCCGAAGCAGGCTCCAGGCTTCGAGCTGTCAGCACAGAGCCCGACGTGGGGCTCGAACCCACAAACCGCGAGATCATGACCTGAGCCAAAGCCTGACGCTCAACCGAGTGAGCCACCTAGGTGCCCCAGGTGCCCCGTATTTTATTGTATTTCATTAAAAAAAACCCAAAAAACATTGCTTGATTGAAAACCACTGACTTGATTTTCTGAGCCACTAATGCCTGACAGCCCAAACCTGGGATGATATACTTCTGTGTGGGGGCAAACTTTTGCTTCCTCTTGCAGTGCAAACTGAAGGCACATTTCACAATTTATGCTGCTTGATTTCATGTGACTAAAAAAAAATTTTTTTAACATTATTCATTTTTGAGAGAGAGATAGACTGCGAGTGGGGGAGGGTCAGAGAGAGAGGGAGACCCAGAATCTGAAGCAGACTCCAGGCTCTAAGCTGTCAGCACAGAGCCCGATGCAGGGCTCGAACCCACGAGGGTTAAGATCATGACCTGAGCTGAAGTCGGACGTTTAACTGACTGAGCCACACAGGTGCCCCTGATTTCATGTGATTTTAGTGTCCTGTGCTTGTGACGTTTACCGTTTTCCTTTTCCTCTGGAAAGTCCAGGGCATCAAGACAGAATCCAGGCTGGCAGGGGGCAGGAGGGGAGGGAGAGAGCAGCCCTGGCTGCTGGGGGAGGAGCAGCCGGTGTCCTGGGCTAAGTTGGGGCGCCCACCCCACCTTCTCCCCGGCAGGTGTCGGCAGTGTTCCAGCACGCTGCTCCCTGGAGCTTACCGAAGTGGGCCCGAGGAAGGCACCTTCGTGTGTGCGGAGCACTGCGCCAGGCTGGGCCCGGCTGGGCGGTCGGGGACCAAGGTCGGGCCCCCGCTGCGGCCAAAGCAGCAACAACTGGCAGAAGAAACCAAGGATGAGGACGGAGGCGGCCCCAGCGCCGATGCGCCCATGGGGGCTGAGTCGGACGTGCCCAAGGGTGGCCCCGACCCCCGGCCCCAGATCCCCAGCAAGCCCCGGGTCCCAAGCAAACCGCAGGAGCCGGGCAGCTCTCCGGCCGGCCGCCCCACGCCAGCCCCGAGGAAGACCTCCGAGAACACGGCCCTGACGCCCCCCACACCGCGGCCGCGGTCCAGTCTGCAACACGAGTCCCCGGGGGAGCAGGGTGGCGGTGGTGGCTTAGTAAATGGTGAGCAAGGCTTCAGTGGGGGACACGGGCACTCGCCGGGGTGTATCGGGGGCTTGAACGGATGTGTGCCCTGGGAGCGCTCACGGGGCCACGCTCTCCGTACCTCGTTCAGTTCCACGCTCGCGGAGGCCTGAGCTGGGCCCTGGGCAGAGACATCCAGTCCGGGCCGATCTGTGCCTTCAAGGTGCTGCCAGTGTCAAGGGGGAGACGGGCGCAGTCCCAGGGATTTCCGGAGAATGGGGAAGTCTGTTACGCGGGGGGAAGTGGAGGCCGTTGTGGGTTGCATGGAGGACACTTGGGGGTCATGGGAGGCTCTGAGGAGAGCGTGATGCCCGGGCTGAGTTGAGGCAGTGTTTCTGGTCCATGTCGGGGACGTGTCCCCCTCGGGTCCTCCCCCTTCTCAGCTGAAATGCAGATGAGGTTTCCAGTATCCTGGCCTTGTCCCCAGGACTATTCTTTTTTTTTTTTTTTTAATGTTTTTATTTATTTCTAGGAGAGAGAGAGAGAGACAGCGTGAGCAGGGGGGGTCAGAGAGAGGGAGTCACAGACTGAAACAGGCTCCAGGCTCTGAGCTGGCAGTCAGCACAGAGCCACGCGGCTCGAACCCACAAACCGCGAGATCATGATCTGCGAAAGTCAGACGCTTAACCAACTAAGCCACCCAGGCGCCCCCTTTTTTTTTTTTTTTTAGGACTATTCTTTACCTATCACCTTTGGTGCTTATTTAATCTCGCTGAGGGCTGGGAGGTGCGAGGTTGCCATGGCTACCGGGAGTCCCGGATCTGCCGGGTAGAAAGGGAGGGCACACCAGGTTCCCCAGGGCCCGACTCTGCTGCCCAACCCACAGCCGCCCACAAAGGCCTGTCTCACTCTCCTTTCCCATCTAGGAAGGCTGCATGAACCCCCCGTCCCGAAGCCGAGAGGGACCCCCAAGCTGTCTGAGAGGTACGCTTTCCTGCATCAGAGGCCCTCATTGTGGGCATGCGGGTGCCCCTGAGGCCTGGGGGGACAAGGCACAGACTCACTGGCACGCCCTCCTGAGGACGCAGGAGACTCACTCTGGGTGGGGTAGGAGCGC
This sequence comes from Proteles cristata cristata, assembly GCA_017311185.1. Classification (NCBI taxonomy): domain Eukaryota; kingdom Metazoa; phylum Chordata; class Mammalia; order Carnivora; family Hyaenidae; genus Proteles; species Proteles cristata. Next base: position 733,404 of record JAESUZ010002068.1, on the reverse strand, counting down.
TGTGCCCGCCTCTCCTTCCCTGAGGCTCCCCCTGGGGCCCCCACTTCTGTGGGGGGTAGTATGGTGGAGACAGTACCCCCGGAGTCCCTTGACCTCTCCAAGCCTCTGCTGCTCTGTTCACGTGGGAGCGCTAGGCCTCACTCATAGAGCTGTTGTGAGAATTGGCAGCCAGGTATAGAAAGACCCAGAAAAGCTCAGCTCCCACCCTCTACCCTGGGACCCTGCGTCCTGCGTGAGGACATCTATTTCCAACTGTTTTTTGGAGCTGTGCTTCCCCTGTGTGGTCTGTGAGGGAGAGGGGTGGGCTCCGGCTGACATAGTCGTGTACTAGGTGAGCACTTGCTGTATGCAAGGCGCTCTGTCCACTGGGTCCTTATAATAACCCTTGTGAAGTGAAGATTATTGTCCCCTTTCATAGGTGGGCGATGGCTTTCTCAGCCTCACACAGAGAGTCCCTGTGGGTCCTTTCCTGGGCTGGGCTAATGGAGGCTGTGTGATGTCAAGGTTCGCTCTCTCTGGGCCTCAAGGGACCCAGCTGGGCTGTGACTATAGCAGTGGCTTTCAGCCTTGGACCCAGACTGGCCCCACTGGGCTGGGAGAGGAGTGCAGTTTCTCATTTACTCCCTTTGAAATAAAGAGACTCAATATTGTCCAGAGAGAGGATGCTGCCACCCATCCCCCCCTTGCCCCCTGCCTCTTCCCACCTCCGTCCAGGACACCAGCCCCCAGGAAGGACCCCCCGTGGATCACACTGGTGCAAGCAGAACCGAAGAAGAAGCCAGCCCCCCTCCCCCCAAGCAGCAGCCCCGGACCTCCAAGCAGGCGGGGGGAGAACGGAGGGGTGGAGGAGGTGGCCCAGCAGAGCCAGGTGACAGCTGGCCTGGAGCCCAAGCCCTACAACCCCTTCGAGGAGGAAGAGGAGGAGGAGGAGGAGGCGGAGCCCCGAGCTGCACCCAGCCTGGCCCCAGGCCCTGCCCCGGCCCACTCAGAGTCCACACCCAAGGCCCTGCACCCCTGGTATGGCATCACCCCCACCAGCAGCCCCAAGACAAAGAAGCGCCCCGCCCCCCGAGCACCCAGTGCCTCCCCGCTTGGTGAGTGCCACCTCTGGGAGCCCTCCGGACAAAACTTCGGCTCGGCTGCCTGGCTCAGGCCCGGGCCAGGGGAGGGTGGGGGTGGGGGGGTGCAGTGGGATCCCTGCCAGGCCACGTGTGTCCTCTCTGAATTTGAGAGCAAACCTGTGAGGTAGGTCGCGCTCCCATTTTGCAGGCGAGGAAACTGAGGCACAGAGAGGGTGAGTGATTTACCCAAGGCCTCATAGCAAGAAAGCAGCAGAGGCAGGCAGGATGTGTCAGGCAGGAGGCCCCAGACTCTTGACTCCTAACCTTCCTTGGCACGCCCCGCGTGTGAGGCGCGGTAAGGATTGTATGTGCCCCCCTGGCCCCTCCCCGGACCCCCCTCCGGGGCTCAGCACAGCCCGGCTCACGGAGAGTGGATGCCAGAGTTTAGCCGGAGTCCACCTGTCTAGTCACTGCCCGCCACCTGCCGGGCACCTTGGACTCTGATCCGGCCGTGTGTGACGCACGCGTAATGCCCTTGAGTAGTTCTCTCCTGTGTCTGCCTTCAGTCTCCCCATCTGGAAGGTGGCGGTGGCGGGCCAGCTCCAGGGCGCCGTGCCCGCTCCGCCCAGCGCGCCCTCTCTCATCCAGGCACGTCGTAGTTTTTGTCTGTCACCGTCTTGCGGTTTCCTCAGGCCTGGGGCCTGGTCACCTCCCACCACGGCTGGGGTGTGGCTGCCTCCGGGACCTCAGACGGTGGCACTGAGAGCGTGTGAGAGATACCTGGACTCAGGTGCTCAGACCGTCTGGGGTCCCCACTCTGGCCCCTGCTGGAGCCCCGGGACCTTGGAATTAAGGGTGGTGGGTGGCTCCAGGATGCCATGGGCGAGATGAGTGCTGAGTCACACAGCTCGGTCAGTCCCAGCCTTTCCTTGGGCTGGGACTGAGTCTGTTGCCTCAACTGGAAAACACAGACGGTGGGACTTCAAGGCATGGTGTCCATCAACCACATGAGGACTCGAGCGGCACCGGGCAGTGCCTGGCCAGGGCGGGCCGCTGGTTCCTCCCCTCTCCTGCTGGTCCGAGGCAGAGGAGAGGTCGGCCTCGATTCCGTCCACCCTTCCCTCCTGGGGCAGATCTGCCCCTTCCACTGGGCTTTGCCTGGGGTCGGGTCAGATGTGGGTGGGTGCGGAAGTGGCGGCAGCAGCCATGTGCGTGAGGAAGTGGGAGGCAGTAAAGGAACCCAGGACTACGGATGTGCCCCGAGGTGGCACAGCAGAGCCCAGAGCGTGGGGGATGAATTCGGATGATTTGTCCCCTACTGACCTTGGCCCTAGCATGTTGCTGTTCTCCGGGCCCTGGCCTTGACCGGACATGGAAGGACTTGGGTTTCCAGGCCCCCCCGTGGCTCTGTGGAGAGTGGGGGGGCGGTGTCAGGTGAGGCCATACCTCCCTGTGTGGCGCTCACGTGCTCATTTGTTTGCACAGCTCTCCACACCTCCCGTCTCTCACACTCAGAGCCACCCTCGGCTACCCCGTCGCCAGCCCTCAGCGTGGAGAGCCTGTCGTCCGAGAGCCCCGGCCAAACCCCGGCGGGGGCGCTTCTGGAACCACCAGCTGTGCCCAAGAGCTCCTCCGAGCCTGCAGTCCATGCCCCTGGCACCCCCAGGACGTTAGCCAGCCTCTCCGCCGAGTCCTCACTGTCTTCTTCTGGGGAACTGGTGCAGCCCAGCACAGAGCGGACACCCCAAGCCAGCCCCGGCCTTGGCCCCAACGCGAGGGGCGGCCTGGGGCCCCGGCCAGCCAAGCCCTGTGGTGGCGCAGCGCCCACCCCTCTCGTACTGGTTGGAGACAAGAGCCCCGTGCCTTCTCCTGGAACCTCGTCCCCGCAGCTCCAGGTAAAGGTGAGTCCTCCCCCCACTTGCTAAGAGCTGCCATCCTGTCTGGCGGAGGGGGGTCTGGTCCGGGGCGGGAACGTCCAGGGCCTTCCCTCTTTGCTGGCCTCTGCCTTCTCCACTGACCCGGATGTGTCCATCTGCTCTATTCACCGAGATTCATCCATCCACCCTTGTGTCTGTCTGTCCTCCTGTCCCCGTTTGGCCTGTCATGTAGTGATGCGTCCAGCCCCTGCTTCCTTGCCTGTCCCACGTACTCGTCCAGTTGGGACCCCCCTTCACCCAGCCGCTGTCCATCTTCACATCCCTCTGTCCACCTTTCTGTTCTCCGAGGCCCCGCCCCTGTCCAAGGCCCCCTCCCCCCAGGCCCGCCCCATGCTCTGTCTCCTTCAGGAGGTAGCAAGGGCAGGGGGCGCCCACTTCAGGGAGCCCCCTTCCCAGGTGACCTTCGTGCCAAGGACTGGGGGTCATTAGGGGTCAGGACATCCCTGGGGGCATCTAGTTCCTGAGGGCACCTCTCTTGTAGCCGCAGCCCTTTGGGGCCACCAGGTTCAGATGGTCCACTTCAGCGCACACGCTGTAGCCTGCTGGGGCCCATGGCTCACGCAGCCCCGGGTGGAGGGTGGCGGACAGCTCACGGGAGGTGGCTGTCATCGTGATCAGATGGCCTCTGGGGAGAGGGCTGAGCTATTGACCCAGACGTTTCACCTGCCCTGTCCCGCCCTGCTGCCCGCCTGCTCTGTGACCTCGAGAAGGTCCTATCCCTTCTGTGGGCCTCAGGCTGCTCCGAGGAGGCCCTGGGTTCCTTAGTAGGGGCCGGGAGGGGAAGAGGTCAACTTTGGACACCTCCCCTCCCGCTTCGGGCAGCTCCTTTTAAACGTCTTCTTCCCCTCGTGGGGTGTGTGTAAGGTTAACTTGACAGTCTATGCTCAAAGGCCGAGAACCCTGAGGGACTTGGGGGCCTCAGGCTCCTGGGTCTTGCTGAGCCCCTCCAGGTGCTGCCCTGTGGGAACCAAACCCTGTCCCCTTGCCGTGCCTGGACTCAGGCCCTGGTACTTCCCCAAATCCCAGGGCAACTGCCAGTCCCAACGGACCCCTGGGCTGGCACAGGTGAGGCGAGCAGGGCTCCCTCCAGCCTCCCTGAGCTGCTGGGAGAAAGCTGGGTAAACAGTCCTGGGAGCACCGCAGGCCTCGAGTGAGACCTTTCCACGGGACCCATGATGTTATGTCTGTTTCCGACGAGCCAGGGACAACAGTGGGAAGATGTTGGCCTGGGCCAGGAGCTGCCTTTACCTCTCTGAGCCCAAGTCCCTGCTAGAAAAGGGTGGTTGGGAGGCCTGGGTGACCGGTCTGGCCCTCACCTCCACGTCCCGATCACTGCCCCGGTGCTAGACAGCTGCCCTGGCTCTAGTTTGGGGCCCTTGGGAAAGTGCATGACCTTGAGCCAGTTAACTAACCTCTCTGAACATACTCAGCTCTCGAACCGGCCTTCCAATATGCATTTTGCAGAGAGGTTGTGAGAACGAGAGTGTCTAAAAGTATCCGTCCAGTGTGGTGATTATACGTGGCAGGTGCTTGGAAACGGAAGCATTTGTTCAGGCCTCAGAGAATCAGAGACGGAATGCTAGGAATCAGTCCCACGTAATCAGACTACAGCAGGGGGGCGGCAGAGAGGGTGCGGCGGTTTGTGGTTTGTCCTATGGCGCCTTCCCCACGCTTATCCTCTGCTGTTCTCCCCGCCTTTAGTCTTCCTGCAAGGAGAACCCCTTTAACCGAAAGCCATCGCCCACAGCATCCCCAGCCGCAAAGAAGGGCACCAAGGGATCCAGGCCGGCCAGGCCACCGGCCCCAGGACACGGCTTTCCGCTCATCAAGCGCAAGGTATTAGCCAGCAGCTCCTGGGCACTGGGCGCCTGAGCCCGGGGGCCCCCCCCTTGACTGTCTCCGGAATCCCATGGGACTCTTCCAGACGAGGGGTTGTCTGGGTAGCTGCCCTCGGAGGCCGGAGAGGGGCACTTGGTGGCCCGATTGGGAGGTTTAGCTGGCAGCCAGGGGGATTTTGAGCAGACCAGCTCTTCTCATGTGGGCACGATGGGTGGTGCATGTACCTTTTGACTCATAATAGTTCAAGGATCAAAGCACTCACATGGGCAGATTAGAGGATTCTCAAGTTTATGTCTACTAGGGTCGCGCTCTCACATTGGAATATCATTTCTGGGGGTTGCCATGAAAGGCAGGAAGTCGGCGCTGGGCTCAGGGGCATCGAGGGGCTGTGGCTGTCTCCACGGCCACCCTTTCCTGCACTGGTATCCTGTACCCAGCACGCTGTGGGGGTGGGACACAGCCGGGGCCCCGGGTCTGCGGTGCCCAGTGCGGGCCAGAGAGATGGCTAAGCTCCCGGAAGCAGGCAGGTGGGAGGGGTGGGCCGTCCTTCAGGTCACTGGGGTCATTGTCCGGCAGGTCCAGGCTGACCAGTACATCCCCGAGGAGGACATCCACGGAGAGATGGACACTATTGAGCGCCAGCTGGATGCCCTGGAACATCGTGGCGTCCTGCTGGAGGAGAAGCTTCGCAGTGGAGTCGATGGTGTGGGAGCTGCTGGGAGGGCCTGGCGGGTGGGACTTAGGGGTGACCGGAGCCTCTCTCCCTGGGGGGCAAGCCCTCGTGGTGCCTTTGAGGGCCGGAGGCGCCACCAGCCCTGGCCTCAGTGGGCATCTGGCTTGCAGAGGGCCGTGAGGATGACATGCTGGTGGACTGGTTCAAGCTCATCCACGAGAAGCATTTGCTGGTGCGGCGGGAGTCTGAGCTCATCTACGTGTGAGTCCCGCCCTCCCACCCCTAGCCCTGCTTGGCCCCCTGCTCCAGTCCCCAGAATCTGTAGCTTTTACAACGGAGAACCTTCCCTGTTTTCCCTCATCACCGACAGCACAGGGCAGGGCGGCGGTGCAAGGGGCGGGGCTAGCAGTCAGTTTCCCTGCCTTCTAGTTTCAAGCAGCAGAACCTGGAGCAGCGCCAGGCGGACGTGGAGTACGAGCTGCGGTGCCTTCTCAACAAGCCAGGTGAGTGTGGGTGCACGTGCTGCTCTGGCACCCGCCCCGGGGACCCGGCGACAGTTCAGACTGGGCCCGGTGCTTACCCTCCAGACTGGGGACAGGCGGACTCTGGGAATGGGGCCAGAGGAGGAGAGCCCTGGGAGGTGCCGTCTGGGTCACGTAACAGGTGGTACATGGGCTCGATGGCAGGGGAGGGAACCACACAGCCAGTGCGGGGGTGTGGACTCGTGTGGCATCAGGGATGACAAGGCTGTCACCCAGCACAAGGCCCGGGAGCAGACTGGCCTGTTTGGGCCGCTCCCTCTCCTGGAACTTGTGGGTAGATCGGCACCTACTGGGGAGGGCCTCTGGGCTCCAGGGCCCAGGGCTGCCCCAGGTGCGCGGGTGACAGCAGATGCCTGTCCAGAGGCAGCTCTGGGCTTGTGGCCATCAGGCCAGAGCGTGGCAGGATTTTAGCAGCAGTGGGAGGGAAGGCGGGTCCCCTGCATGCTCTGGGAGAGGTGGGAATGGCCTAGAATGGTGGAGGGGCAGCGGGAGGGACTGGGTGTGTGTGGAGTTCCATGGTCCTGTGTTCAGCCGCTAGCATGCTGGAAGCAGTCGGACTTTGGCTCAGGTCGTAATCTCATGGCTCGTGGGTTCGAGCCTCACGTCGGGCTCCATGCTGACCTCTCAGAGCCTGGAGCCTGCTTTGGATTCTGTCTCCGACTCTCTGCCCCTCCCTTGTGCTCTCTCTTTAAAAAATTTTTTTAAAAAATGCTGGGGGCAGAGGCAGGGGTGTGCAGGAGGTGGTTAGGCCGGTTTCTTAGTCTCAGAGTCTTAGTAGCTTCAAGTGTAAGACAGGACGAAGGTGCCCACCTCGTAGGCTATTCCTAGGACCAGGAGATGGTGGATATGAAGATACTCTGCACTCGGAGGGGCTGATGGTTGATGGTTATTATGTGTGGCCGAGTTGGGGCCTGTGGCCATGACGTGTGGTTGAGCCACAGTTAGGCAGAGAGACCAGAAGAGCCATGTCTTGGCCACTGCTTGGTCCAGGCGGTGACCATCACTGTTCCCGTTTCACAGATGAGGAAATGGACAGCTGGAGGTTGAGAGTCTTACCTGCTGGTGGTAGAGCTGGGCTTTTTTTTTTTTTAATGTTTATTTACCTTTGAGAGACACAGAGCATGAGCAGGGGAGGGTCAGAGAGCGAGGAAGACACAGAATCTGAAGCAGGCTCCGAGCTGTCAGCACATAGTCTGACGCGAGGCTTGAACCCACGAACTGTGAGATCATGACCCGAGCTGAAGCTGGTCACTTAACCGGCTGAGCCCCCCAGGCACCCCCGTGGATCTGGGCTTCTAATCCACGTCTCTGACCTGGCCTGTCCCTGCACACACAGCGTCTCCTGTCTGCTGGGACGGTGGCCCTGCCTCTCCACTGACTGGGGAGGTTGAGGGGCTGGGTGAGGCCGCGAGTCATTCCCAGATCTCCTGAGGCGGAGGCAGAGGAAGCCACAGCGACATCCTGTGGCTGGAGGGGGCGCTGCACCTGTGCCCCCAGCCAGCCTGGGCCTGGGCCCATTGTGTGGCTTCTCCAGCCTTCTGTGTGATGGCAGCACGTCCTGGGCTTGTCATCCTGTCCCGGATGTTGCCCTTTGCAGGGAGAGACTGGTTTATAAGGCCCCAGATGGGTGAGGGGCCCATAAAACACCGTAAGGGCTATAGCCTGGGGGTGTCAGGTCATCCGGGCTCAAATACCGGCTTTCCCCAGCTGTGTGACGCTGGTCAAGGACTTGGCTTCCTTGAGCCTCAGTTTTCCCACATGCAGGTTAGGGATATAACCTCCCCGGGCCCCAGGTTTGGGAAGTAGCAGAGTAGGATTGGATTTGTGGTGGTGACTCAGAAGCCCGTGCTGTCCCCAGAACCATGCTGGGCCCCCTGCCTCTGGGCGTTGGCAAGATGAGGTGTTAGGACATTGGGATGTGACTGGGGGGCCTCGGGTTATTTATTTCGAGACAGGGAGGCCCGTGGTGCCAGGTGTTGTAAAGGGAAGGCTAAGTGTGGACACCCTTTCCCTGGGCAGCTGTGGGCTGGATGAGAGGGGAAAAGGTACAGGCAGGCCCCTGGGGGGGTCCTGTGGGATGGCTCGGGTTCTTGGGAGGAGGCTGGTGGGGCAGCAGATATGGGAGACCTCAGGGACACCTGCTGGCTGGGCTCCCCACCCCTAGGGTCCCGACCCCTCACTTGATCTTAGCCAAAAGGCCGAGAAGCGATGGGTCCCGTCTTCTCTAATCTGCCCTCCTCCGTGGCATTGTATTAAGGTCCCAATATACCACTTGCGTCACACTGCTTCTACCGTGCAAGGACCCAGGGGTCCCCCCAGCCCTGCCCCACTCTGGCCAGCCCTCCTTTGGAGGCTTTCAGCAGGCCGGGCCTGAATCCTGCCTCTTCCAAGAAGCCACTCAGTGAACACTTGTTGAACAGAAGCAGGAATGCTTGGCAGGAGCTGGTCTCTATTCTCAGGACATGTGTTGTCGGGGCGCCCGGGGGGCTCAGTTGGTCAAGCGTCCGACTTCGGCACGGGTCATGATCTCAGTTTGTAAGTTCGAGCCCCGCCTCGGGCTCTGTGCGGACAGCTCAGAGCCTGGAGCCCGCTTTGAATTCTGTGCCTCCCTCTCTCTCTACCCCTCCCCTGCTCATGCTCTTTCAAATATAAACATTAAAAAAAAAAAAAAAAAGAGCCTTTGTTGTGCTTGCCATGCTGGAGCCCCCTTGAAGGGGGTTGTGGTAGGGCTCCTAGCGTCCTTCGTCTCTTCCGTAATGACCTTCATTTCCCCCCAGAACTTGCAACCGCCACCCAGCTGGGCCCCTCCTTCCTGTCGTCACAGCCTTCAGCATGGGGCCATCCCACCGCCGCCTCAGCGCTCAGGGCTTGGTGCCCGGCTTCCTGGGAAGGCAGGGCGGTTTCCCATCGCTCATGCCCCCCTCCTTTCTCCCTGGACAGAGAAGGACTGGACCGAGGAGGACCGGGGCCGAGAGAAGGTGCTGATGCAAGAGCTCGTGACCCTCATCGAGCAGCGCAACGCCATCGTCAACTGCCTGGATGAGGACCGGCAGAGGTGACATGGCGGGGGAAGGGCGACCCCCTGGGAGCCCTGTCCTCGCTGCCAGCCAGCCCCGCACTCCCTTGCCCAACCCTAGTGGAGGGACTCAGGGGGACTGAGGGAATGTCCGGTCCTTTCTCCTGTGGGACCGTCGGCTTCCGTATCTTGTTTCAGGGAAGAAGAGGAAGACAAGATGTTGGAAGCCATGATCAGGAGGAAAGGTGAGGCGCCCCTGGGGGTCTGGTTTGTTCACCAGGACTGTCGGTGGGAGGGGGGCAGGTTGAACAGAGGGTCGGAGCGGGTGCTACAGGGGTGGCGTGTGCAAACCCCCAGCCTCTCTGTTGCCAGGAGGGCTGTGTGTGGCGAGGCAGGCCGGCCTAGAGCCAGAGTGGCGGTGGCCTGGGCTGGGACCGTGGGCTACAGGGGGGCCGGGCCGGGTCAGGGGCACTTTCCTAGGGTGGCTGCCTGAAGCCAGGATTCCTCCTTTACATCTGGAGCTGATCTTGGAGGAGTTTGTGGGCTCAAACAGCAGTATGTGCCCGAAACAAGATGGTGCCCAGAACGGTTGAAAGGGCACTGGCTTGGGAGTCAGGAGAGCTGGGAGAGGGGCACAGTGCCCGTCCCGTAGGCCCAGAAAGGGGAAGTGACGTGCCCCCACTTCCACACGAGGTGGAGGGGCAGAGCTGGGCCTCCGTCACTGCCCCTGGCCTGTCCCGATGTACTGCCCTTTCTCGTCTGCAGAGTTCCAGAGGGAGGTGGAACCTGAGGGCAAGAAGAAGGGGAAGTTCAAGACCATGAAGGTGCTGAAGCTGCTAGGAAACAAGCGTGATACCAAGAGCAAGTCCCCGGGGGACAAGAGTTAACAGCGAGGGCAGCCGGCAGGGACTTTCACCCCTCCTGGCTCAGCCCCTGGGCTCCGCTCCGCTAGGGAGTGAGGGGACACCCCCTTCCCATCAGGATCCGTCCTGAGAAAAGATGACATGAGGGGAGGGGCCCTCTGGATGACAGCCTCTCCCTCCTCAGGGTCCTCTTGCTGGTCTGGGCCAAAGAGTTTTCTCCCTCCTTCTCTGAGCCACAGGCGGCTGTGGCTCAGCCCTGCCCGGTCTGCTTCTGGGGATTCCAGATGCTGGGACTGACCCACCGAGCGAGCAGGATCCTGGGTCCAGGGAGGGGCCGCAGCCGAGCACACCTACTTTGCCCACCTACCTGGCCCCTGCTGGGGCGGGCAGCCCCTTGGTCCCTCCTCTAACCTTCTGGACTGTGTCCAGATGGGCTTCTTAGCTGTCACAGTTCTGACCTGGAGGTCCTTCTGCCCGTGAGGTCTGCCGTGGGCGGGGTCTCCTGCCTTCAGGCCTCTGCTGCTGGTGGTGGGCCAGTGCGTGGGGCTCGGCTGTACCCGCTTCTTCCTGCCCCAGCCCTGGCTCGGAGTCCCCGTTGTCCTTTCCAGTGCAGGTGGCCCTGAATCTGGATCTCCTCACTCGGGAGCTCTATTTATGAGGTCTAATTAGGTGGGAGCTCATCACCGTGTCCTCAGACACAAAGGGGCCTGATGGGCAGATCCCTCCTTCTGTCCCTCCGAGTTCTAGGAGGTGCCTCTCTCATCTCCCCTGGTTCCATAGGAAACCTCACCCCTCCCCCACCCCCCAGGGACACGGGCTGGGCGGCCACGCTGGGGTGGCTGGGGGTCTCCGAGAGGCAGGCCCCACTGGCACATCCGGTCCCCCGATCATCAGCCACGGGAGGGTGCTTCACAGAGGTGCTAAATCCTGGTTCCTTAACACACTGTAGTCTGACCCCTCTTTTAAACTCTACCCACCCACCGCCCGCAGGGCTGGGGGGTGGCGGGCCTGTTCCTGTGTGTGGCCGTCACCAGTCTGTCTACTCACACCCGACTGTTGTCCGTTTTCTCCCGACCTGTTCTCCCAAAGAACTGATGGCCACTCCTCCCGCTGAGGGGGCCGTGGGCGAGGAGGAGCCGATGGGGACAGTGGCCTTTGCCCCGGGGAACGTGTCCAGCAGCTCTTGGTCAAAGCACTGTTGCTATAAGCTATCTCTGGGGTGCTCCAGGGCACCCCCCCGGCACACCTCTGGGGAAAGTATGCACTGTATTAACTCACGAGGAATTTCCTCACCAACAATAAATGGAGACAACCTCAGCTGTCAGGGCGCTGGAGCCTCGGGTGCTTTGCCCTCAGCCAGGTCTGCCTTCCTCCCTGCCTCCAGCTCGTCCGTGGCCAGAGACATCTCTGGTCTCCCGGGAGGGACCTGTGGGGCTGTTCCTGCCAGGGGCCTGGGCCCTCAGTGCCCGCCAGTGTTCACAGCCTGGAGAGGTGTCTCCCGTACCTGCCCAACCCCTGGTGGTCTCCCTCCAGACATGCCCGTGGACCTGGAGCTGGTCACCAACTCCCCAAAGGCTGTCAGGGGCCAGGCAGGTCACATGCACGACCGGGCTGGGCATTAAGGGAGGGGTGGCTCTGGCGGGCTGTCTTGATGTCCGGAGACTCAGGGGGCGGGGCCTGGGGTGGACTGGGGGTGTCTGTGCCCCAAACTAAAGGGGGAAGTTCTTCCGTACTTAAGTCAACTGTAGCTTGTGGGAATGCGGGCCCAGCGTGGCCAGACTTTTCCAGTTTTCAGAAGAAGCTAGAAACCCAGAGTGTGTGTGTGTGTGTGTGTGTGTGTGTGATTTGTAACTGTTGGCGGCATCTCACCTGAATTTAAAGCAAGGACAGGCTGTATTGTCAAATACAGATGGTCATATCCACCCTGAAATTCTCCAGTTTGCCGCCTCCAGGCTACGGGACGGGGGCCTTTGAGGGGGGAGGACAGCTGTCCTTGTCATGTTATACCCCTGCCCTCAGGTTCCAGAGGGACACAGGCCTCCCATGGAAATGTTCCTGAGCCAGCCCTTGATCTGTGGCCCCTGCCACTGACCCATCTGAGGCTGCGGGGCCCTGTTTGTCTGCAACCCCAAGCTGGGGGCACTGTGGCCTGCGGGATTATAGGAATCCCTCCAGGTGGGAGTGTTGGTTGAAATTTCCAAAAACAATTTTTTGAGGGTGAAAAAGGCGATTTTATTAAAGCACAGGGACAAGACCCGTGGGCAGGAGGAGCTGCCTGGATTTCCAAAGCATTTTGATGTGCGGGGACAGGAAAGCAGCAGAGTATGGGGGAATGTGGGGAATGTGGGGCTCGTGGTCAGAAGGCACAGGGGCCTCCGGGGACTTGCGGTCGGAGGTCTCCGTAGCCCTGTGAGGCAGGGCCTCCCTGATGGGCAGTCATTGCTGAGTCTGGGGTGCTGCCCAGGCTCGCAGAGCACAGGCCGGGATCGAAGCTCCCAAGCCAGGCTCTTCTGGTCCAGTTCTCTCCCACCCTTGCGTCTCTGTGGGCCGCGGGTTTAGTGGAAAGGCCGGGAACTAACTTCTAACCCTGAGTGGGCTACTTGCCAGTTGAATGACCTTGGTTACGGTGCCTGGGGGGAGCTTAGATGTCACATAGTGGGTAGCAAGCCGTCACAGGGCTTTATTGAGCACATGGGCCGAGTGAAATTCAGCACCGGCCACGGGGCCCGGCCGGGGGGTGTTCAGGAAGTGTTGGTTCTCATTTCCACTTGAGATGTGCAAGTGGTTAAGAAACATCTGGGCTTGAAAAAATCCGAACTCCTTGAACAAACAAGCTTGTCCCTCTGAAAACAAAACAGTGGGTGTGATGACCCACGTTAGAGGTATCTTACTGGTCAGTTAGTGGTAGTGGTTAAACCTAGGTCGAGGTAGGTAGGTCGAAAGGACTCCTATTCATTCCTCAGTTCTGAAAAGTAAACGCGTAGGACACACAGTGGATGCTGGGGGGCGGGGGGAGGAAGAGGCCCGTGGGATGCCCTCGGACACCTGGCCGAGAGGGTGCGATTGGGCCTTGCCTTCACTGGATGTGGACTCTTTCCCCTAGAAAAGACTCAAAAGTCATGCGTGTTTATGTGTGTGGTGCGTGTGCATGCACGTCTGTGTGTGACTGACACTAGGGCTTGGGGGCTCAGCTGCCCCAGGGGGCCTTGGGCAAAGTCTTGAGGGACATCAGCTCATTCTCTGAGATGGGTCCATTTGCTAGGGTGCTGAATGCACCCAGGGTCCCCTGGGCCAGGGCAGTGCTTTGCGGCCATTTGACATGACTGGAGGCCAGGGTAGGTGGGCCATCCGGAGGGGGGTGACCCTGCTTGGCAATGGGGTGGGCTCCAGTGGTCCGGATTGGGCTACTCTGTCCCTCTCTCTCGAGACAGATCAAGGGTGGCCAGCGCCTTCCTAAGTTCCTCGCTCCTCCTGTGGTCAATGTCTTCCATTTCCCGCAGTTTCTGCAAAGGGCAGTGGGGAAAGCTGGGTATCGGGGTGGGACCTTGAGGGGCCCCAACCCTGGGCCACAGGTGCCCTGTCCACTCACGTCTCATGTTGCACACTCACGGCAGACCCTCTCCCCACCCCCCGCCCCCTCCCCTGACGCTTCTACCTGGGAGATCTCAGCAAGGATGATCCCTCGGTACTCTCTGGCCTGTCCCAGCGCCTCCATGTCAGCCAGGAATTCTTTCCTGTCCTGGATTTCCTTTACCACTGGACAGGCGACAAGGGGTGTCAGTGTACAGGGCAGTGGGGACCGCTGGGCTCCTGGGAGGGGCGGCGGGGGCAACAGCCTGCTCCCTCGGGGAGAGGAAGCGTTTCCGCCGTCAGTGTTTTCCACTCATTGGCCCTCAGGCTTACCCTCCACCCCCCTGACTGTGGCACTGCCTCCCCCCCCCCCCCCCCCCCCGCCCCGGCCTAAGTGGCCCATCCGTGGCTTACGTTCTTCAAACCGGTCCAGCTCAGGGGCAGGAACCTCCTGTCGCACAGGAGGGGGCTTCCTTTTCTGTTCCTCGGAGTCCTTCCCAGTGGCAAAAATGTTCTGGAGTCTTCGCTTCTCCTTCTCCAGATCTCCTACGGGGCCCAGGACTGGCCTAGTTATGGCAGGCAGGGCACCCCCCTCGCGGTCCCCAGTTCCCAGCTGGGCATGCTTGTTCCAGGGCCCCGGCACCTCGTACCCTGGGAGCCCCTGAGTGTGTCAGGGGAGGGGGAGGCCAAAAAAACTAATGTTGGACCCCACACGCTGCTCTGGTGCAGAGCGAGGCCAAGAGAACAGGTCGCTGTGGAGGCAGCCAGCGTGGAGAGGCCGCGGGGAGCTGGTGACGGGTCTGGGTCAAGAGTTACCCCGGATGCCAGGGAGAAAGCGAGGCAAAAGGCTCTGAGAAGTAGGTCGGCGTGCCTACTGTGTGGGACTCTGTGACCTCAGGAGGGCGGGGGACCTGAGATCTGACAGCCAAATGTGGGGACTGGTGGATTCCAGTTAATCATTACAGAGTTCCAAAAGGAAAACAAAAAAAAAGGACCAGGTAACCGGTTTCTTCCACACCCTGAACACCCCCAAGCTAACGAGTGCCAAGGCTCAAGGGCATTAGTACAAACAGTGAGAGAATTTGATGAGACACGTGCTTGCCCTGCCCTGTGAGCTGCTTGGCCCCTGGGCCCCTCGGGGAGGGAGGTGGAAGAGGGGCTCTCGAGGCCCTGTCACTTACGGGTGGCTTGAGGCTTGAAGGGCTCCCGGCTGTAGGCCCCGCCGGCTTGGCACACCCTGGCAGGCCGGAGGTGGGGCCGGGCCGCCAGGATGGGGGGCAGGTAGATGGCAGAGGCTGGCTGCTTGGAAGGCAAGACCCTCTGGCTGGACGTCGGGCTGCACTGTAGGGGCAGAGTATCTCCTCCTGGGTAAGGAAGAAGGTTCGAGGTCGGGCGGGGGCGGGGGGGGCGACCCACCTGGCTTTTTTTTTTTTTTTTTCTTAATTTATAGAAGTCATACCTGCCTGTTCCAAGAAGTCAAACACTAGAAGTCCTCCCTTCCCCGCTGCTGTCCCCCCACCCCTACCCCCATAGCGAGCGATTGTTATAATCTGGTGGTCTCGTTCCAAATGTTTTGATGTTAATACGAACACGTTCAAAGACGTGTGTGCGTATGTGAGCTTGGTTTTTTGAACACTGGATCATCCTGTGTTCTACTCAGTAATCGACTCTTCACTTAACAGTTTGGCGGGGACACTTTTCCAGATCACTTCATTTATATGTAACTTATTTTTTATAGCTATATACTAGTTTTTAGATACATTATTTATTCAGCTAGTCCTCTAATTTCGGAAACTCAGGCTGGTTTGTTTGTTTTTCCCACTACTTCAAACAATGCTGCAATAAACATTCTTGGGCATCACGGCTCTGTACTGCTGCTCTTATTTCTATACACGGATTCCGGAAACCTGCTTGGTCCTCAGACAGGGAGGGACCGTTCCGATGGTAATCCACACCAATCCCCGCTACTGTCCCTCCTCGCTGTCTCGGCCCAGATCTGGGCATCCTCCCCCAGGCCAGCCAAGTGTGTCACCTCCTACCTGGTTCACTGGCCCCTCCTCTCAGTTGTCCCAAAGCCCCACTCAGAGCAGCCCCTCCCTCCGTTGTTGTGATCTGGTCCCCCATCTACCTCTTCTACCTTTTCCAGCCTTCTGTCATCCATCCAGCAAAGACGTACTGAGTATCTGCTCAGTGCCAAGCCCAGGACACTGGGGTTAAAGCGGTAAGACAGAGTCCTCCTCATGCCACTTACAGTTGGGGTCGGAGGAGTATGGATGACAAGTAAAAGACATAGTTGGCAACAGGACAGAGATGGAACAGAGTATGTCAGAGCAGAATTTAGAGTTTTATTATTTATTTATTTTTTAATGTTTTATTTATTTCTGAGAGAGAGAGAGACAGCATGAGCAGGGGAGGGTCAGAGAGAGAGGGAGATTAAGCATCTGAAACAGGCTCCAGGCTCTGGGCTAGCTGTCAGCACAGAGCCCGACGCGGGGTTCGAAACCATGAACTGTGAGACATGACCTGAGCTGAAGTCGGACGCTTAACTGACTGAGCCACCCAGGCACCCCGAATTTAGAGTTTTGAATAGAGGGGGTAGGGAAGGCCTCGTGACGAGTTCAGACCCCAAAATGGTGAGTGCAGATATTTTGGGGAAGAGCATTTCAGGCAGAAGGAACAGCTAGAGCAAAGGCTGTGAGGCGGTCATGTGCCTGGAATGTGGGAGCGACAGCCAAGAGGCTAGGGGGCCAGGAATGGAGCGAGGGAGGCAGGGGTATGGTGGGAGCAGAGGTCAGAGGTCAGAGAAAGCAAGAGAAGTACAGGGGCTTGTAGGCCTCTGGGAAGACTGGCTTTTACTTTTTTTTAATGTTTATTTATTTGTGAGAGCGAGCGTGCGAGAGCAGGGGAGAGGCAGAGAGGAAAGGAGACAGGAGAGAGAGACCCAAGCAGGCTCCGTGCTGTCAGTGCAGAGCCCGACTCTGGGCTTGAACTCGTGAACCGTGAGCCGAAATCAAGAGCGGGATGCTTAACCAACTGAGCCACCCCGGCGGCACAGATTGGCTTTTAGTTGGAGGTGAGTAACCATCAGATGGTTGGAACAGAGGAGGTACATGGCCGTTGGGTTGCTGCAGAAAGGACAGTGTGGGGGCCAAGGGCAGAGGTGGTCAGAGTTGGCATATGGTTTGAAGGTCGAGCAGACCCGAGCTGATGGGTTGGGTGTGGGGTCTGGGAGAAAGGAGGAGTCGTCAAGGATGGTTCTGAGGGGTCTGGCCGCTGGGCCCTGGAGTTGCCATTTCTTCCCACGAACCCTCCCCTTCTCACACCCTCTACCTAGAGCCACGCCACGGCCTTCCCACTCTTCTCTGAAGAGACCCTGTGCTTCCCAGAATGTCCCTCCTGCTCCCTCCGCTCCCTATTTCCACCTGTCCAGGGCCATGTGCCACCCCACCCCCTGGCCTACCCTCAGCAGATGATTATGACCCGACTAATTCTGGGAGGTCAGGTGAAGGCGAGGGATTTGTAGCTAAGACCAGAATTTGAATGAAGCCTCAAAACAAGTTGGATTTGGTTAAGAGGAGGAGCCAAAGAGAAGGGATTCTAGAAGGAAGCAGACCCAACACAACCACTTGGAGACACGTTTTTAACGTGAAAACTTAGGGGCACCTCGGTGGCTCAGTCGGTTAAGCGTCTGGCTTCAGCTCACGTCATGATCTCACGGTTTGTGGGGTCGAGCCCTGCATCAGGCTCTGTGCTGACAGCTCAGAGCCTGGAGCCTGCTTCGGATTCTGTGTCTCCCTCTCTCTCTCTGACCCTCCCCTGCTCATGCTGTCTCTCTTTCTCTCTCTCTCTCTCTCTTGGAAATAAATAAAAACATTAAAAGAAGATAACGAATACAATGGGCGAGCTGTGGAAAGCCTTTGCATACTCTTCCTGTGGGGGAATTCTGCCAATTTCCTTGCTTCTACTAGCTAAGCTGTGAATGCATAAAATGAGGAAGACACACAGCCCTTTCGTCTGGAGAGCTTACATGGTACGTGTGTGACAGATTGCAGACGCGACCACGGTGAGACTATTTTGGCTGGGCAGGATGTCTCAACGAGGCCATGATCTCTTGGGAGGAAGGCTAGAGACAGAAGGCAAGAGGCTTTTTGTGGTGCAGGGATCTATGTCTCAGAAAGAAGCAAAGGCCCTGAATGGTCAATTTCCCCGGAGCAAAGGTCAAAAATACTATTCAATTTTTTTCAATCTTTTTTTTAAATAGAATTTTTAAAAGTTTATTTATTTTGAAAGAGAGCGAGTGAGTGACCCAGGGAGGGGCAGAGGGAGAACGAGAGAGAGAATCCCAAGCAGACTCCAGGCTATCAGTCTGATGGGGGTGTCGATCTCATGAACTGTGAGATCATGACCTGGGCCAAAACCAAGAGTCAGGTGCTTAACCGACTGAACCACCCAGGTACCCCCCTTTCTATGGTCTTTAAATAAATTTTTTAAAAAATATTTTCTTTTTGAGAGTGCAAGCAATGGAAGGAGCAGAGGGAGAGGGACAGAAGATCTGAAGTGGGCTCTGCGCTGATAGCAGTAAGTCTGGTGTGGGGCTTGGACTCATGAACTGAGAGATCATGACCTGAGCCAAAGTCGATGCTTGACTGACTGAGCCACTCAGGTGCCCCTGGTCTTTTCAAATGAGAACCCAGGGGCGCCTGGATGACTCAGTCGGTTAAGCGTCCAACTTTGGCTCAGGTCATGATCTCATGGTTGGTGGGTTCAAGCCCTGCGTCGGGCTCTGCTGACAGCTAGCTCAGAGCCTGGAGCCTGTTTCAGATTCTATACCTCCCTCTCTCTCTGACCCTCCCCTGCTCACACTCTCTCACTCTCTCTCTCTCAGAAATAAATAAAACATCAAAAAAGATTTTTAAAAATGAGAACCACAACCTTTTAATGTGAAGGAGCATCAAAAGTGTGGTCCAGAGTCCCTCTGCCCGGGAAGCCTCTGTGGACCGCCTCTTACTTTTCATGGTGTCCATGATGTGGCGCTGTTGGAAGTTGGTCAGTTTGGATTCCTTCATCATCGCTGCAAAGATAAAGCATCTCCATGAGGCCTTCTGGGCGGCAGACAGAGCCCTTCGTCTCCCCCTGTTCTAGTGTAAAATTCTATCCTCTCCTAACCCCATTCTGCACCTCAGTACTCCTTCCCTTCTCTCTCCTTCCTGCTTCGCTGTATTTTCTGTAACACTACCATTGAAATTCTATATAACTATTGTCACTCTCCTACTAGATTCTTAGCTCTGTGAGAGAGCAAGAATTTTTGCTGTTTTTCTTTTTCTTCTCATTTCTTTTATTATTAATTTTTAAGTTTAGCTTAAAACTTTTTTTTCTTTGAGAAAGAGAGAGAGAGAATCTGAAGCAGGCTCCAAGCTCAGTGTGGAGTCTGATGCGAGGCTCGATGCCACAACCCTGGGATCATGACCTGAGCTGAAATCAAGAATCGGATGCTCAACTGACTGAGCCACCCAGGCGCTCCATTTTCCTTTTTTCTTTCTTTCTTTTTTTTACCTGCTGTATCCCTAGCATTTAGAACAATGTCTCAAGCACATTAAGTAGGTTTAAATATTTTTGTGGTCGTTAAGTGAATGAACCATTGGACGGTATTTTATTAAGCTCATGCCAGGCGCTGGAGGTACAGTTGTGAGCCCACACAGGCGCGGTCCCTGGCCTGATGGAGTTCATGATCTAGAGGGGTGGAAGAATATTAATCCAGGAGGAGACAACTCAGTATCTGACTCCAGGTTGCGCTGTCCGTTGGAGGAAACGGTATTTGGTAGTGTGAAAGCACGGGGCTGTTGATTCCACTGTGGGGGTGGGTGGGGAGGAGATAAGGTTTCCTTGGGGAAATTGAAAGTGTGATCTAAGGGGTGCACAGGAGGCAATCCCTTCAAAATTCTCATTTCTTTGACTTTTGGCCACCTGCAAGTTGGAAGATCCCCAAACCTTTCTGAACCCCAGGCTTCTTATCTATAAAATGAAAATAGCAATTGCTAAGCCACAGGTCATGCAGGGAAGAACTGAGTTACAGAGGGGAACGGCTATCACCACTCTTCTCCTGTTCTTTAAACGCACTGACCTCTGAGCAGCTCGTAGGTCCCGGGGGTGTAAGTGGCTGGCCTGGGGCAGCGCCAGAACCCTGTTCCTTTGGTCACTGCCTTCACCCTTTCCTGGGAAGCCATGGAAGGGCCCTGAGGAGGGAAAAACGCAATGACAACCCCTGTCCCCCAGGCCCCATTTCTGCTCCCGCACCCCCAACCCCCATATGCCACCCAAAGTCTGGGGGTGGGGGTAGAGCCACAGCTAAAACGTGATGCTGCGTCAGTATGGCGACGCGCCCTATCCTCCTACCCCGAACAGATATACAGGCAGATCCTCACACACGAACGGAGACCTCATCCTGACCCGGAGCCTGGGGCAGGGAAGCCCTCTCTGGAGGAAAGGGGCGGTTAGGATAAGCCGTGGTCCGGACAGTGCCCACTGTGGGAGAAACCAAAATTGAAACCTCACCCTGACGTAAGACCCCGGCGGGTGCCTCGTCCTCACAGGGAGCGGCTGGGGTGTAACCGCGGCTCCGCAGCTGCACGGCGCCAGGACCCCAGCACAAAACCCTCCAAGGCTCAGCGACTAGAGCCCGCCCCCAGCGGCTCCGGCTACCATGGTAACGGGCACACGCCTCCCGACGCATGCGCAGTTACGGCTTCGGCCAGCCTACCGGAAGTACTTGCCTCCGGGTCACGGCGCAGGCGCAGAGGACGCGTGGCGCTGATAGAGGCAGAGGCACGCTGCTTTCGGGTCTGCGCGCGGGTCCCTCGCGCGGAGTGGAGTTCCCTGCGGCGCCGGCGTCATGTCCGATAACGAGGACAAGTGAGCGCGGGGCCTTGGGGAGGGGCGGGTGAAACGGGAGCCTCGGTCGAAGGAGGCCGAGGAGCCAGGCGCGAGGGGCAGCGTCTGAGGGGACTGCGGGGGCCGAGGGGGCCGGCGGAGCCGGAGGGGAGAAGGGCGGGAAGCCGGGAGGAAGGATCCGTCCAGAAGACCGCCTTGAGGAGCAGTGGAAAAGGTCTTTCAGCCTGCTTCCCGCGAGCCGGGCTCCGTGGCTTGTAATGAGAGTATTGAGGTGAATCAGGCATTGTCTCCGCTCACCGGGGACGCCCTTTTTAGAAGAGGGGACAGGCCCATAAACATCATGTGGGATCGTGTGAGAGTACGGGGTAGAAGTTTTGTAGTATAAAAATAATCCAGGGGAGAGCCTGGCGAGACTCGGGATGAGGGGTGGTAAAGATCTGAAGTGTTTGTAGTAATCTCGGTGAGAGAAGGTAGTGGCTTGGACTGGGGTGGCCCTAGTAGAGGTGGTGACAGGTGGTTTTGAATTCCGGGTTGATTTTGAAGCTTGAGTCCCAAGATTTCGTGATGTGTGGGGTCGGGAGGAGAGGTATCTACTGAAGATAAAAATATTTGAATCATATACAGGATACTGTATTTTATTTTATTTTATTTTTTAAAATGTTGATTTATAATTGAGAGAGACAGCCTGAGCAGGGGAGGGGCAGGGAGAGGGAGATGCAGAATCTGAAGCTGGCTCCAGGCCCTGAGCTTTCAGCACAGAGCCCGGTAACGGGGCTCGAACTCAGGATCCATAAGATCATGACCTGAGCCGAAGTAGGACACTCAACCCACTGAGCCACCCAGGCGCCCCTAGGATACTGTATTTTAGTCAAAACTAAGAATCAGGGGAGCATCTCCGGGGAGGGTCAGTAGAGAAGAGGAGATGGCTGGTAACTGTTAGAGCATTCTGGCATTGAATGCTTGCAGGGAAAGAGGGGAAATGAGCACAGGAGCCTGAGATGGAGCGGCCAGTGAGGTGGGGGAACCCCAAAAGAGAGGTGTCCTTGTAGTTAAGTGAGGAGAGAATATTGAGCCGGGGATTGTGTGTGTTGGGGGGTGGGTGGGTGGGGGGTGGTTTAGTGTGCCACTGATAAGACTAAGCTAAATGAGAACGAGAATTGTCCAGTGGATTTAGCCTCGTGGCAGCCATTAATGAACTTGAGAAGTCTGGTTTTGCTAGAACTGTGGAGGGGAAAGCCTTACTGGAGTGAGATGATGACACAATTGGAGACAGAAGATGGACAGCTTTCATGAATTCGGCTCCCAAGAGGAGCACGGAAATAGGGCTGTGTGGGGGGATGTGGGGGATGGATAAGAGAAGTAAATTTTGTTTATGTTTTAAGAGGGGGAAATAATTACATGTTTATGTGTTGGTGGGAATGATCCGGTAGAGAGGGACACAGTGATGATGAATGAATTTTAGCAAAAGTTGGGGGCTGGTGGGGCAAGGAGGAAGGAGTCAAATGGAACAGAAGTTTGATTCACTCAGTAGTAGTTATTTGTTGAGTCCGTTCTGCATATCGAGGGAGATGCGGGTGTCTGCCGCCTTTGATTCTCGTAAGTGACGCTCCAAGTAACTGACCTCCTCTCCTTTTCCAGTTTTGATGGTGACGACTTCGATGACGTGGAAGAGGACGAAGGGCTCGGTGACTTGGAGAATGCCGAGGAGGTCAGTGTGTAGCTGTGGGCTTGACCCCCCCCGCCCCCTTCTCTGCAGCCCAAGCAGCCAGATAACCCGGCCGGTGATCCTTGTCTGAATGCACCTGCCCCCCGCTTGGTCAGGTCCCCTGCCACTTGCGTGCCCAGTTAGAGTGAGCAGTGTCCCAGTCCTGGGCGGTGGCAGAGTCCAGCAGGGTGGGCCGTGGCCCATGGCTTTTGGAGCAGTTGGTTTACTGATGAGTGAAAGATTACCTTCTTTCATTCAGCAAGCCTGTGCTGATTGTTTATTATGTGTTAAGTAAATCCCCTGAGGGCAGGATTTACTTAAGGAGCCTTGGGGAGAGTACTTGGGGTAAAGCTGGAAGGGTAACCCCCCATCTGGCAGGATTTTATAGCCTAAAGGCACCTGGAAGCCGCCAACAAGTGTTATGGTTTTTTAAACGATTTTTTAATTTATTTTTTAAAGTAATCTCTACACCTAGTGTGGGGCTGTGGGGCTCAAACCCACAACCTTGAGATCAAGGGTTGTACTGTGCACCAACTGAGCCAGCCAGGTGCCCCCACCGACAGGGTTTCAGCCACGGAGTGGCACGACCCAGTGGTAGGCATTAGAAAGGGCATTCTAAGGGATGCCCGGGTGGCTCATGAGGTTGGTTAGGTGTCCAGCTTCGGCTCAGGGCATGATCTCATGGCTCGTGGGTTCGAGCTTCGCATTGGGCTCTGTGCTGAAAGCTCAGAGCCTGGAGCCTGCTTTGGATTCTGTATCTCCTCCTCTCTATGCCCCTCCCCCGCTCACGTTCTGTCTCACTCTGTCAAAAATAAATAAATGTAAAGAAAAAACCCAGAAAGGGCACCTGGCCTCAGAGTGACGGGTGGGTTGGGGAGGAGCAGGAGTTAAAGGCAGGGGCCGTGAGGGTCTCTCCGTCTGGGCAAGTGACCTGTGGCTTGGATGTGGGCGCTGGTAATTAGGTGATGAGAAAATGGACAGGAGAGGTCTTTTGGCGGATTGGACATGGAATTGAGAAAGTGGGAGGTGACTGGGGTGACCCCGGGTCTCCGGATTATGTGACTAGGTGGATGGGTTGCTGATTTCCTGGATGACATGGGGCTTTCTGTCCCATGACTGACGGAGGAAGAAGTGCTTTATGGTTCCTGGAAAGGGACTGATCCCTCAGTGTTTTTAGTCTTGGAAGCTGAGCCCCCAGTTTTGGATTTTTTCTTGCTGCGTGGCATCCTCAGGCACCTGTTCACCGAATTGGAAACCTCCTCCCCCGTCCTGTTCCCCCACCATCCCTCTTCTGTTGATTCTGCCTCCTACATACAGTCCAGCCCTGTTTCTGTTTCTCCATTCTTTTTTTTTAATAAAAAAAAAAAATTCTTTATTTTTGAAGGCGAGAGAGAGAGAGAGAGAGCGTGAGCAGGGGAGGGGCAGAGAGAGAGAGAGGGAGACATAGAATCCAAAGCAGGCTCCAGGCTCTGAGCTAGTGGTCAGCACAGAGCCCGACACGGGGCTTGAACCCACGAGCCGCGAGATCATGACCTGAGCTGAAATCGAGAGTCAGACGCTTAACTCACTGAGCCACCCAGTCGCCCCTCTGTAATTTTTACACTATGTATTTTACTTCTTAATTTTGTTATCTCTTATAATGAGAGCCCTATAGGGGAAAGCATTTTTATCTGTCTTACTCATCTATTTCAAGCACTTAGAACACTGACACATAGTAAACACTCAAGAAACACTTGATTTAATTTTTTTTTTTTATGTTTATTTTAGTAATCTCTACACCCAACATGAGGCTTGAACTCATGACCCTGAGATCAAGACTCACATGCTGAACCAGCCAGGTGTCCCTAACTCTTTATTTATTATCGAATTTTCTTTAAACATTTATTTATTTTTGAAAGACAGAGAGACAAAGAGCAGGGGAGGGGCAGAGAGAGAGGGAGACACAGAATCTGAAGCAGGCTCCAGGCTCTGAGCTGTCAGCACGGAGCCCGACGCGGGGCTCGAACTCACGAGCTGCGAGATCATGACCTGAGCCGAAATCGGCCACTCAACCAACTGAGCCACACAGACGCCCCTATTTATTATCGAATTTATTCTCCTGCCTCAAACCGTTCACCCACCTTTTGCTCTGATCATACTTCACAACCCGTGCATTCTCTCCCGCTGCTGTGCTTTCGTGCCTGCAGCTCAGCCTCCCTGCAGTGCCCCACCGGTCCTCTTCCTAGAGTTGCTTAAGTTTCATCTGTGAACAGTCCCCTTCACCCCCAGCGTGAGCTTGATGCCCTCACCTTCTTGTGAACTGCATCGCACCCCTGCATCCCTTTTTGTTCAGTCTTGTCTCCTCCCCTGACTGCGAATTCTTTGAGAGCAGCAGTGCTTAGCTCGCTGTCTTTTCGTCCATCATGACGTTCGGCGCATGACAGAGCCCTCATAAGTAACGGTCGGGTGCACGTGAGTCCACATGAGTCCCTGCCTTGACTTTGACGTTTTAGCCACTTGACCTGTCGATTCCGTTACCCTGTCTGAAAGGTGGGGTGCTCGCTCCTAGCCCTCTGCTTTGAGAGATTTGTGGTCTGTGCTGAAGGACTTCTTTGCATGCAGCTCATGTTCCGGGGCCGCCGCCCCTCCAGGCCGCCTGCTCCTCTCTTCCGGGTGAGCGGTTGGCTCTGGGATCCCAGTCGTGGTTCTTGTCTTCTGCTGGGTCTGAGACTTGGAGCAAGAGAGCTAACACGCTGAGCCAGGCCCTGGAATCCCCGCCGTGTAAGGTTATTGCAAGGACGGCGGGAGGTGTCACAAACTGCAGATGTGCGCACCGGCACGTGGTTGGCGGTAGCAGTAGCGGTGATCGTAATCCTTGGCATCATCGTCCTGCCCCTCGACCCAGAAAATACACCTGAGATGTTCCTTCTCTTCTGTCTTGGTGTCCAGGAGGGCCAGGAGAACGTCGAGATCCTCCCCTCTGGAGAGCGACCACAGGCCAACCAGAAACGAATCACCACACCGTATATGACCAAGTATGAGCGAGCCCGCGTGCTGGGCACCCGCGCTCTCCAGATTGCGTGAGTGTGTGCACCCCTTCGTGATCTGTTCTGTCGGTCAGGCCACAGCGAGCCTCCGAGCCACTGACATGGCCCAGCTGGCACCTGGAAACACTCTCCCTGCTCTCACAGGCTAAACGGGGGTGGTGCTGTCTGCGTGCCAGGCACCGGTCTAGACTCCTGCCCTCAGGGAGTTTGGGATCCAGGAGGAGAAATAGGACATGAATGTCTCAGGAGCCAAGTGATGGACAATAGAAACATAATAAAAATGCAGAACTTGAGAGCTTGTTAGGTTAGTAAAGCAAAATGAAGGAAAAAAAGTGCGAACTCAGGGAGCCATAAACCGTTGTGGGCTGGTGGGTCAGGGGTGCTGTGGCAGTACCTGTCTGTCTGGCTTAAGGTGGTTTTTGACCCAAGGTGGGCTGTGGGCAGCCCAGAGGAGGGGGGGGGCCTCCACGAAGAGGCCAGGCTGGAGGAGCAAAAGCACAGAGCAGCCTTTCCTTTCTCCTAAGTTTGGAGCCAGGCAGAGAAGGAGAAGGTTCAGGAACAAGTCTGTGGACGGGTGATTCTGTCAACTGAACGTGAAAACGTCCGATGACTACATAGTCCCCCTGTCGCCCAGAGGCGCTGCAGGCATCCAGAGGCTGTGTCTGCAGGGGCCGGCCCGCCTGCCAAGGCTGTGGGTGAACACGCGTTAGAGCAGCCTGTCTGTAGGTGGAGGCTTTGAGAAAGCGGGGACTGTCGCTGCCGGGCCACGGCCGCTTTTCCTCCCACACTTGCTCTTGGGGGTGACTACTCTCTCCTGCGGAGGAGTGAGTCTGGGGACAGGGAGGGGGCAGATGGGCTGCTCCTTCCGCTGATGGAATGTCCTTCCCAGGGAAAGAGAAGGCTGAGGAAATGAACCCCCACCCCAGACCTCTTACAAGCTGGTGCGGGAGACGGTGGCTCCCTGGTTGGATGGATGCTGCGGGTCGGAAATCGTGGAAAACTGGCTAGAGAGAAAAGCCGGGGTTGCTCTTTGGGGTCCTGAATGCTAGAGGAGACTCTGACCTGAGTGTCCCTCCTGTGTTTCTGAGTAGCGTTGGGCTTTATTTTATCCCCCTTAGTCCTGTGGGCTAACAATGGCCACCGTGTCCACTTCGAGCAGCGTGTCACGGGTGGGTGGCGCTGTTCCTCACCTTCTTTAAAGCAGCACAACCTCTCCCCAGCGTGCTTGCACGCCTGGCCGGTCCGGGGGGAATTAGGGCTGCCCTCAGCAGGGCAGTTGTGATCATCGCCGGCTCGGGACCGTGTTGGCCTGCATCCTCAGTTGTGGCGGCCACTAGCTACGTGCAACCGTTTATGTTAAGTAAGAACAAGTGAAAATCAGACGTCAGCCTTTCAGTCTCATTCGCCACGTTTCAGGTGCTTGGTAGCCACCCCTGGCTAGGGACTCCGTAACGGATAGCGCAGATCGAGGATGTGTCTGTCATTGCCGAGCGTGCCCGTGGGCAGTGCTAGTCTAGGCTAAAAACGCTCCAGTGGAAAGAACCACTTTAATTTA
Organism: Proteles cristata cristata; assembly: GCA_017311185.1. NCBI lineage: Eukaryota > Metazoa > Chordata > Mammalia > Carnivora > Hyaenidae > Proteles > Proteles cristata. The sequence continues at coordinate 706,729 of JAESUZ010002068.1, read as the reverse complement.
TTTCTCAAACAAACAGTGTTTGCAGACTTGTTCGGCACTGAACAAGGTACTGTGCCTGCACCCGTTGGGGATGTGAAGATGATTCCAGACTGGTCCCCCTGGTCCTCCAGGTGTCTGCTGCCTGGTGGGGGAGATGGCTCACAAAGAGCTAGAACCCCAGGCCGACGGGAGCAGTGCTTTCCTGAAGGCACGGGGAAGAGAAGGGGATAGTTGTGGGGGTGACCGGGAGAGCCTCACAAGAGGATTAGAATTCAAGAGGGGACGGGAAAGGACAGGCGGTTTTGCGGGTGTCCCAGGGGCCAGCGACGGCACGAGGGGAGTCAGGCAAGCGCGGATTGTGGTGGGGGAGCGGCAAGTAGCTGGGGCACCGAGGGCTGGAGACGGTGTCACCAGTGCCTTGAGTGACAGGTTCAGAAGATCGGCATGCATTTGGTGGACGATGTGGGGCACCTAGAAGTTCGGAGGTGAACGTTCAGTGCACTGCCACCACCCAGGTCCCGCTTTACTGCGGGAGAGAAGCTTGGTTCGACTCGGTTGGGTCAGTTGTGCCCCTTCCAGTTAAGGGTCAGGACGCTGTCTGGTGGTTCCCAGCTTGCTGGAAGCTCGCAGACAGCCAAGGGCTGACTCTTGTCCCCTAGTACCAGGCGTGTGACGCTGCACCTTGTAGGCCCTGAGCAAATACTTCTTGGATCTTTTGGATGAAGTCTCATTCTGGTTTATTAGCACCACCTGGTGGCAGATGCTCACCACAGCCGCTTCCTAAGGCTCATTGCCAAGTTTGTGGGGTCCCTGGTGCAGACAGAATACCTAAGGGCACATGCAGGATTTGCACGTTGTGTGCACAAGGCTGGATGAACGAACCTGAATTATTCATATCTTGAAAGAAGGAAGGTGTAGGCAGATCAGGAAAAACATTTTGCTACATTCCTTAAAGCTTTAAATTTGGGGTAGAATTTACATACTTGAGAGGGGATAGAGGGAAACTTTTAATATTATGTCTCTGCTCCTGCGACATGTTCGGCTTTTAGGAGTAACAGAAATCAAAACAGTAGTAAGATTAGTAAGTTACATGTGTAAACTGCTGGCTCTCACACTGGCTGATGGTCTGAATCTCCTGCTAAGCTTTGCAGACGGCGGTTCTCAGTCTCGTTCACTAGAATTTCTGTTGAGGGGGCCTGGCGCAGGACCCGTGAGCCTGTATTTCTAGCATGCTCTCCTCGTAATTCTTAGGATTGTCAGGGTTGGGCTCCATTAGGATAAGCTTGTGCTGAAATCATGAATGGTGGCTTCCTAGGAGGCAGGCCTTGGATTGGCATTCCTCCTGGTCATTTTTAGAGCCCCTTCTGAAGAGCAGTTGTTGGTTTGGGCACGTGGCCCTGGGCCGCAAGGTGCCCCGGCCTAATGCAGAAGACTGCGAATGAGCGGCGGCAGTGCAGCGAGATGGAGAAGCTTATGTCAGATGAGTCTGGGCGTCTCCAGAGTAGGGCTTCCCAGCGGAGGGATGGCGGGGCCTCTCCCAGGTTCGTAGGGAGAGGACGAGCTTGTAAGAGGATGCAGAAGGGGGACAGCGGGGTGCGCACAGGGACCCGTGGGGGCTGGGCAAGGCAGGAACGTGGGATGAGTACGGGCAAGTAGCATGCGAAGGTGCTCCTAGAAGGGTGGGCAGGAGTCAGACTGCGTTCTGGCTGACGGCTGTGGGGCGCCACGGACGGTCGTGAGCAGGCGCGTGCTGACCGCGGGCCCGCGTGGGCGCTGGACGTGTGGGGCGCCGAGCGGCGCTGCCAGGGTGGAGAAAGAAAATGAGCTGGCTGGGCCCTGAGGCAGGCCTGAGGGGTTGGGTTAGAGCGAGCCTTTGCCTGCCTGTTCCTTTGTGCTGGAACATTCTGCCGTGGCTGCCAGGCTCCAGGGCCTGTGATGGGTTCCGGGGAAGGTCCTTGGCAGGGGAGCTGGCCGGGGGCGTGTCACGCAGCCCAGAGATGAAAGCCTGCGTGACGTTCATGCTACCTCTCTCAAGTTTAGGGGTCTTTAGCCTGCTGGTGGGAGGTGTGAGAGCACAATGGCTGGAACGTGTGGGATTCAGATGGCTGTGTGGCCTTGGGCAGATGACTGATCTCTCTGTGCCTCAGTTTCCTCATCAGTAAAATGGAAATCATAGCAGTACTCACCTCACATGGGATTAGCTATGTAAAGAGCTGAGAACAGCACGTGGTTCTTAGCCTTTACTCGTTAGTGACATTTTAGTGTCATGGGTGTGAGGCAGGACCTTGTGTCTCCCATTTTCAGATGAGAATACTGAGATTTGGAGAGAAGTTCGGTGTCTTTGGAGGCAGAATTCAAATCCAGTCTCCTGGCTCCCACTTGCTTATATTCACCGTGGCAGTGCCTCTGAACGCGTCCCCACCCCCCATTATTGCCTGTCTCCCCGTAAGGTGACCTTTCTAGGGGAGGACTGGGGTGCCGATCTGAGCCCCCGGATTTCCTCCGGGGCCCTCCACCCCCCTCACCTGTCCCTGTGCCTACAGGATGTGCGCCCCTGTGATGGTGGAGCTGGAGGGGGAGACAGATCCCTTGCTCATCGCCATGAAGGAGCTCAAGTAAGTTGCCTGGATCATGGTTCACTGCTCCGGGGCCTTGCGAGCCCTCAATCCATCGGGCTCCCTGCTGCTCACCTCTGCCCCCACAGCCCTGGCTGGGGAGGTGACGTTCTCGTTCCTCTGGAGTCAGCCCGCCAGGCAGGGGGGTGGGAGGGGGCGGGCAAAAAGGGAGGGCTTTGATGAGTCAGGGGCCTCTCCTGTCTGTCAGAGGCCCCCTCTTCCTGATGCACTTGGCCGTACCAGGTTCCCTCCACACTTGCCATCCTCACCGCTTCTGCCCTGGGGAGGCAGAGCCTTTCCAGAGCCGCTGGCCCACGCCCGGGGCTGCAGGGACCCTCTTCTTACCGCAGGTGCTTTTCCACGCCTAGTCCCAAGAGGATGCTGCTGAGACTTCCCTTCCCTTGCCTTCTGCACACCATGCGTCCTTTCTGCTATAGAGCTGGGGTCGCCAGTCCTCACAGACACGTGTGACTTCTCCCTGCCGCAGGGCCCGAAAGATCCCCATCATCATCCGCCGCTACCTGCCGGACGGGAGCTATGAAGACTGGGGCGTGGATGAGCTTATCATCACCGACTGAGCTGGGATCGTCTTCCTGACTGTGCCTCATCCTGCTTTCAATTTTCACGTTCTGATACATGTAAATAATAAACTGTCCAACCTTTCAGCCCCCCTGCCTCCAGCTCTCTGAGATGCCCGCCTGCTCCTTCCCTGTTACCGCCCTGCTGCCTGGCGGCTGCACCCATTCCCACAGCCCCATGACTGTCCACTCCAGAAGCACCGGGGGCCGCACTCCGTGTGGGCCCCCCGCATCCCTCCCTCCGTCTCCCCATTCCCTGGCGCAAAGGCCGGTGCGGGGAGACACCTCAGCTGCCTTCCCGGCAGACAGACGAGTCTTTGTGCCCAGAGATCTGGTTGCCACGGAAACCCCCAATTTCCTTTCCAGTGGGGACTGGCTGCAGGGGCTTCTCCCTTCTCAGGAGTATCACAGAGCAGGTCTCATCAAGCCACCCATTGTTTCCTGAGGACCTGCCTCGAGCCTCTTATCGTGGGCGCGGATCCCCTTTCAGGAGCGAGTGGCCCGGCAGGAAGCTCGGGGATGCAGTGATCTCCCGCCCTCCCCAGGCAGAGCCTAGCCGCGCAGGACGGCAGCTGGAGCGGGGACCGAACACCTGCCCGACCCTGTCCCGGCTCCGCGCCCGCTCCCCAGGCCTCCACCCCTACCCTGTCTTCTGTGGCCATACGCTCTCCTCCCCTAGAAGACGTCCTTTCCCTTATGTGTGAGGCCCGTGCTCCTCTGACACCTTGACTGGGATGACGGGCAGGGAAGCAGGGCACCTGGGTCCCAGGTATGACATTAAATCGGCCCCGGAGCTCACTTCCTCTGCCCGAGGTTCTCCTGGGTCCCGTTCTCTTCGCCCTGCTTATTACCCTCCTCGTAGTAAGACCAGTCACGTTGCTTCCTCTCTCCCTTTGGGGGGGGGCGCGGAAAGGGTGCTTCCTGACGCCAGCAGGGATAGAGAGGATGGGTGGCTCCCGGAATGTTTCAGCCTTGGCCCCCCTGCTCTGCTGCCAGCCCCCCTTCCAGGAAGAGGAGGGGCAGGCTTGCCTGACCTCCGCACGAGGCAGGGCCTCTGGGGTGGGTGCCCTGAGGACAGAGGGGGAGTGATGAGCGTCCCTGGGAGCGGGAGGGGTGTTTGCGGCCCCAAAGAAGGGTTAATCCGGGGAGCAGTGGACTTCGCACCCCCTTCCTCCCTCCTCCAAGCCTGTGGAGTCCTTTAATCAAGTTGGGTGCTGAAATTCCAGCTCTGAAATGCCGCCTTTGTGCTGGCGTCCAGGCGGCCGCCCCAGAGTGCGGGGTCACTTTCTCGGCCCCGATCCTCTAAATGGTCTCTTTGTTCCTGCTGGGCCGCTCGGTATCAGATGTGATTAAAGGGAGATGGGGTTTGGGCGGGGGAGGAGAGAAGGGGCTGGGAGAGGGAGTAGGGGGTTAACCCTTAGGGGATAGGGTGTCAGGGAGATGGGAAAAGGGGTGGATTTCCTCCTGTCTCCCTTCCCATTCTGCTCCTCCTTCATGGGGTCTGTCTCTGGCTGCTCAGCTGGCCTCGCTTGGGCGTAGTTTCTTCAGTCCTCTCCCGAAACGCGTGGCCCCACCTCTGTGCCCCACCGGAGCCACTGCCTTATGCGGCCCAAGTACATCCAGACCCTTAGGTCTAAGCGGTGAGCACAAGCCAGGTCTTCCTGCTTCTCCAGGTTCTTTGTCCTCTCTGGGGCCACTTCCCCTCCTCCCGTATCCCCAGCAGCTTCTCAGTCCATCTCCCGTCTCATGAGAGGCAGGGTCCAGGAGGTGGTGGTTTCTTCTCCATGTGACCCCTCCATTCCGCCCTGCCGCCCCTGGGTCCCCAACCCCACCGAGAGCAGGAGCAGCGAACGGTCTGGAAATGGACCAAAACTCTGCTTTTCAGTAGAGGGGAAAGGGCAGGTTGTAAACATTGTGAGCACCTAAGGCGAGTACTGAGTGGTTCCTAACAAAATTCTAGAATATTCTGGAATACTTGAATATTTGAAGACACATAGCTAATAAAGACGAGATCCTGGAGCTGGCAGAGTCTCTAAGACTATCGCCAAGTGAACCCAATTTCCTTTGCTTAAAGGCTACTGGTCTGGTGGGTTGATAGGACAGAGCGGATCATGACTTTAGCAAGGCATCAGGCCAGTCTGCACATATGGCTACGATGGAGAAGTTAGTGCTTTTTTTTTTTTTTAATGTTTATTTATTATTGAGAGACAGGCAGAGCACAAGCTGGGAGAGGCGGAGACACAATCTGAAGCAGGCTCCAGGCTCTGAGCTGTCAGCGCAGAGCCTGACACGGGGCTTGAACTCACAAACCGTGAGATCATGACCCGAGCTGAAGTCTGACGCTTAACCGACTGAGCCCCCTAGGCGCCCCGTACTTCTAATTAGACTCCAAATTGATCGGTCGGTCTTCTAGGAGTGTAGATAATAGGACAGATGATGGAGAAGCCTTTAGTGGTGTACACAGGCCTGTCCCTCTTCATTTCCACCTTTTTTTAAATTGGTGACTTGAGTCAGGATCTTCAAGTTCACAGATCCATAAAACTCAGAAAGAGCGCTAATAAGTTGGATTCAGAATTCCAAGATTTAACAGAAGTGGGAAAATGGTCAGATCCAACAAGATGCAATCTGTTAAAAATCAGCAGAGAACTCTGCATTTATCCGCAACACAACAAACGAAGACCCCAGAGGATAGCGTCTATGTAGTTTGGGGGTGACGTGACTTGGCAGCAAATACGTCCGCAAGAGCAGGGGTTTGGGCTTCCTGGGAGCCTGCAGTGGTGGCTGAAATTGACCGAAGGGCCCACATGGTGCAGCTTCCAGCCAGGAGTGTGGGCAGCCTGGAGCGCGGGGCGAGTTCTCAGCGCTCCCTGCCCCGCCCCAGGCTCTGGCTAGGAGGCGAGGGGCTGGGCCCCCCAGACAGGAGAACCAGGTGAGGGAGCTGGAGGTGCAGAAGACGCATCACCAGCTCACAGGGCAGAAGTGGTGCCCGCACACCAGGGGCAGGTGAGAGAGGCCGTGGTTAAGAGCATGAGCTTTGGAAACTGCTGCCTTCAGATTCCGGCACCAGCACTTCTTTGCATCAAGTTTGGTAGTCGCTCGTTTGGAAAATAGGGAGAACGAGTGGATTCACTCTCTTCCCAGGCCCGAATGGCAGAAGCCACTTTTGGCAGCGCACTCGGCCAGGGAGCGCTCAGTGCGCGGTAGCTGTTGCTGCTGTTATGCGCCGGGTCTAGGGAAGACTTCAACCACCACAGCCATCCGTGGGCGGAGCAGGGCCGAAATGAGGTTTCTCTGCCCCCCCAACCCCCCAACACAGTTTGGAGCCCCCCCCCCCGCCGAGGGAATAAACACTTGAAGATTAGGTTGCATGTCTTCGTCCTGAGTTTGTATGCAGACACAGGGAGCTGCCATGAAGACGGCTTGATCTTGGAGTGGACCAAGGTGTGTGTGTGTGTGTGTGTGTGTGTGTGTTAGGGGAGAGGGGCCACAGAGAAGGGTGCTTGATCTTGGAGTGGACCAAGGTGTGTGTGTGTGTGTGTGTGTGTGTGTGTTAGGGGAGAGGGGCCACAGAGAAGGGTGCTTGATCTTGGAGTGGACCAAGGTGTGTGTGTGTGTGTGTGTGTGTGTGTGTGTGTGTGTGTGTGTTAGGGGAGAGGGGGCACAGAGAAGGGTGCAGTGGGAGAAGGCCCTTCGACACATCCTAAAGGACAGGCCTGCGGGCTGCAGTCAGCCAGACGTCAGGTTTTACTCACCTCTTAACAATCCCCGCCCCCCTGCCCCCCACCTCTGCCTGGCGAGTAAGAGGGGCTACATGGAAATGCTCTTACCCGAGTCCCAGCTGAACAGCAAGTGGCCCACCTGCGGTGTGGGCACAGCTGGGCTTGGGGGGGGGGAATTCCCAGATGAGGCCTCAACCCCAAGCTCACGCTGACCCCGCGGGGATGCCGTCCCCCTACCCTGCCTTACCGCCACCTTCTCAGGCCAAAGAGACCCCTGGATCATATGTCCTTTGCGTTCCACCCCTAGCCACTCCCAGGGAGCCTTCGAGGAAGCACAGTTCAGGGATAAGAGACCAAGAGACAGGCCAGGTCAGTCCCACCAATCAGGTAACCGGAACCTTTAATTTTTATTACGTGGAAGGCTTAATGCAGAGTTAATAGGGGCTGGAGTACCTAGGAGGAGGGGGGGGGCGAGGGGAGAGGGAGCTACTGAGATAAATAAGAGGGGGCAGTAATGAGTTACATGTGGAGTGTGGGGGCTGCAGAACAGGAAGATAGGGGCAGACAGAGCTACATACTTTATTCAGATACCACTGGGAGGCAAAGGGCAAAAGGCCAGGGTGGAATGTACATGTCAGTTTAGTGGCTTCGGCCCGCTGCCGGCCGCCTGGGCGCCAGGCCCCCGCGTCTCCTCCTGGAGCAGAGGGTTGGGGCCTGCGTGGCTGCAAGGCTCTGGGAAGCCGGAGGAGTTGGGGCTGATGGAGCGGGGACAGCAGGGCCTGGTGAGGGGCGAGTTGGCGGGGAGCCTGGGAGGAAGGCCCTGTGAATTGTCTCCAATCCCTTTCCTGGAGCCCGGCCTCCGCTTCTGGGCTGTGCCTCAAGGTCTGGGAGGCCGGAGCGCAGGAGGACCAGGGTCTCTTTGCTCCGTCAGAAAGAACGAGGTTGGTGGCACAGAGATGCATCTGGAGGCCTCTGTACCAACTCCTCCCTGTGTCTGGAAGTGGAGGGGGTGCGGAGGGGCTAAGGAGACCTCCCTCGGAGACCCCACCCCTCCCAGGTTTTCAAAGCTGTCCTTAGTTCTCCCCCCGCCAAGGGCATACGTAGCCCACTGCAGGCACCATGCAGGTCTGTGGCTGGCTTCGATCTTAGGCACGTGGCACACGTGGCACGGGTTATGCCCTCCTTCTCCACCAGGGCACGAACAGGGGCACGTGGGATTCCCTCGGGTTCCCGTCCAACCCCGGATGCCGCCCCCACCCCCAGGGGAGGGTGAGTGGGTCTTTCTCAGGTCCTGGGATGAGGGTCATTCCTGGGGGGAAGGTGCAGCCCCTTGTCATTCAGTCTAGGGGCGACAATCATCCTCCTTCTCCTCTGCCCAGCCTAGTGTCCCTGGGCTTTGCCCTGGGCTGGAGCCTGGATAGGACGGGGTGGGGTCATCAAAGGCAATGAGCCAGACAGAAAGCCTTCCCTCAGCTGTCAGCCTCTGCAGCCTCCACCACAGCCACCGCCGGGCCGGAGATGGGCGAGGAACAGGCACAAAGGCTGGGGGACGGGGCATGCTACCCAGAGGGGCCGGGCAGGGTGGTGATGACAGGGCCCCCTTTAAGGCCGGGACAGTGTCGTATATACTGGCTGCTCCCAGTGTGTGGGGCTGTGGGACTGGGGCCCTGAGGGACTGGGGTCAGAGATGGCCGTGTAGAGGGGCCGCTGCGAGGGCCCCATGTAGGAAAAGGCCGAATAGAGGCCAGAGGCCTGGCTTGAATGGCCGTAATAGGGTCCCGAGGGCTGATGGTCAGAGTAGTCAAACTGGGGGCGGGAGATGGAGGGGAAGGCGGAGCCGTAGTGGGGCAGGCTGAGGGAGGTGTAGGCGATCTGCGAGGTGGATGGCTGGTCGGTGTAGTGTGGGGGGCCCTGGGGCCCCGCGGCCTCCGTCTTCACCTGGGCTTTGGCATCCACACCGGGCGGTGAGACCGTGGGCAGAGCCACGCCCGGTGGCTTGGAGATCCAGGCGGAGTGTCCACTGGCCACAGCCAGGGCGCTGCCCAGCCCGTAGCCAGCTGCCGAGTAGCTGCCCACATGGCCCGGGTGCCCGTTGGGTGGCAGGTACTGGTCCAACTCAGCCACATCAAAGGTCTCCATGTTGGACATGACCTCGTGGCTGATCTCACCGATGTCCACGTTGCCGAAGTCGATGTGAGGCTTCCCGCCCTCCCCCATGGAGCGCCCATCCCGCTTGGGGTCTGCCTTGCCCGACTGCAGCTCTGTCTTTGGGGTGGTCGGAGGGGTAGGCGGGCCATGGCTCTGGCCTGGGTGGGAGGGAGACAGACAGAAAGCGGGAAGCTAAGTCAGAGGCTTCTGGATTCTGATGGTTCACCTTCAGAAAGAGCCGCCTCCAGGAGGCCCAGGGCTGCTCATGGCGTGACCTTGTGGGTTTTTCGTATTTAATGGTCTAGGGCTGGTCTCCACTTGCTTCTGAAATTCCCCATTCTTAGGGGCGTGTCCTATCCCCCCACCCAGAGCGGGGCTCCCTCTGTCACCCATCCCCTGGAGAGGCTTGACTCCTTTTGGAAAGCCTTCTCTGTTGGGAACTTCTTCCTCCTATCGGCTATGTCGGTTCCCCTCCCTGCCCCCACTGCCCCTTAGCTGTCCACTGACCCTGACAGATCACACTTGCCTGTTCTCTTCAGCGCATGCTTGGCTTGTGCCAGCTGCTCTCCTGGCTGCCGGCCTTGCCTGCCCTCATCGCTCTTGACTGCTTCACTTCGGCTGGCTTGCCCAGCCCTCCTGCCCCCTCCCGACCCCCACCCGGGGCCCCCCAAACAGCCCTGTGTCCCCTCCGGCCCCATCCTTCCTCCCAAAGCCAGCCTAAGTGCCCCTTGCTCCAGGAAGCCTTCCCTCCGACTCCGCGCCACCTTCTCTCTGACTTCGCCCCACCGGCCACGATTTCCTCCCCCCCCCCGAACCGTGCTCTGCCATCCTGCTCCCCTCCCTCCCGTTCCCCCAGCTGCGTTTCCTTGCTTGATCAGGAGGTCACTTAGGTAACTGCCTTGCTCCACCGCTGTTCCAATGCCTATTTTCTCATTCGCATTTTCATTCACCAAATGCTTAGGGCAGAGGGGGGGGGTGGGTGGGCAGCGTGCCAGGCACAGTATTTACAAACGTAAATAAAGTGGATCCTATCTTCATAAGCTCAGAGTCTTGGGGAATATCCAGATATGCACACAGTAGTGGAGGGCGGCATCAAAAGTTATAGGGTATGCAGAGGCTCAAATGCCTAGAGGAAGAAGCCCTCCCCCCCCCCTCCGCCCCGGCCCATCCTGGGGACTTGGGGGAGGGTCTCGCTGAGGAGGGGTAGCTGGGCTGGGCCTTGGAGGCCGAGAAAAAGGCCATACCCACAGTTACAGCCTGAGGTGGTTGTTCTGTACCCGGTCCAGGGTCTTCTGATGTGTGTGTGTGTGTGTGTGTGTGTGTGTGTGTGTGTGTGTGTCCCTGAGTCTCTGAAATCACACATGTGTGTGGGAGAGATGGCACTACCATCAGAGAGAGAACACGTCCACAGTCTACGAGACCAGCGGCTTCTCGAAGGCATTTCTCTGTCCCTCCCTCCCCCTTCAGACCAGAGGCAACGCCAAGTCCTGCCCTTGAGAGGCCCGCCAGGGTTTGAATCCTGCCTCTATCACTTACTGTGCGGCTCTAGGGCAATGCCTCTCTTCTCTGACCTGCTGCCTTATCAGTAAACAGGTGACACCAAGTGGCTCAGACATGGCCTCCTTCTGGGAGGCACAGGCTTCAGGCACACTCGTTTCTTCTTCATTCATTAGTTCGCAGCCCTGCTCCCCCCTCTAGACTGTGAGCCCCCAACACCATGGACCAGGGCTGCTCTTGTTGAGGGCCCTGGCGTCCGCTCCCAGGCCTGGCACAAAGGAGGATGCCAGGTGTGCCTTCCGAAGGCGGAGCTGTGCTCACGCTGCCTTCCCATGTGCCTGAGCCCGTGTACGGCGCTCTGTGTGTTGTGTGACCATAAGCAAGGCGGCGCTGGTGCCAGCAGAGCCCCCGGAGTCCAGCTGCCTGCGCTCAGACCTCTGCCGTGTGGCCAGTTCCTCTCCGTTTTCTCATCCGCGAAATGGGAGTAACTTGACGCACAGCTGAAGTCTGAGCCCAGGCAGTGTGGCTGCCCCAGTCACAGTTTCGAGTGACTGAGTTAATACTCAGTAAGGCAATGAGCAGGGTGCCTGGGACGCGATAGGTGCTCAGTGGCTGTCAGGTGTCAATATCATGAACGGAAATGAAACAGGATGGGCCTAGGTCTGGTTCCCCCGTGGCTCCCCCGTAGGACTGAGAGGTGGGGAAGAGGGAGCGGTCTCTCCTCCCTCTGATCTCCCGATCTTCCTGTCTCTGCTTTCCCTGTCGTAACTCACCCCTGGGCCTCCACGGCCTCCTTCACTGGCCTCTTCACTCAGCAGCTGCACCCCCTTCCATCCGCCAGGGCCATCATGCCCGGCCATGTCCTCTGGCACCTCAGCTCCCACTGAGCTCCCTCTGGGCCCCGGTACCCCAGTGGGGCAAGCGCACAGCCCCGCGAGCCTCCCCAGCACCGGGCGGTTGTGGGCCATCAGAGTCGCCGGTCCCCAGTGCGCCGGCCCTCCCCACCCACAGCTCGTCATCGGCCCAGCGCTCACCTGAGGGGTGCTCGGGGTTCCCGTCCGACATGGGGGAGCCCTCTCCCGGGTGCCGGTGGTCCAGGTGGGCGCTCTTGTAGTGGGCCTGGATGGCAGCAGCCCCGCCTTGCTCGGCCTCCCCGCCGGGACACTCTGACTCCCCCTGGGCCGCCTTCCCGTTCTTCCGCCTCCGGGGCTGGTACTTGTAGTCCGGGTGGTCCTTCTTGTGCTGCATCCGGAGCCGCTCGGCTTCCTCGATGAAGGGGCGCTTGTCACTCTCATTCAGCAGCCTGGGGCGGTACAGTTGGGGGAGACAGCAGAGGGGCCAGCGTGACTATCTACCCTGGAAGAAATGAGGTCCCTGGATGGGAAGCCCAGCGGGCAGGACCCAGTTCTTTGATTTACAAACCGGGAGGTGGGAGGAACCCAAGGAACCACAGGCTCAGAAGGCTGTGATCTCTGTCCTTATACTCGGGAGCTTTGGTGTGAGAGAGGGATTTGGCTGCTGCACCCGGCAGCCCCCCGGTGATGGAGTTAGCAGTAGGAACAGAGCATCTGAGGGACACAGAGCATCATTCAGTTCAAGGAAAGCAAAAACTTCCTCGTCACCGAAGCTGTCTGCAGGTAGAACACTGGCCACCTCTTTAGGGGGTGAGCTCCCTGGAGCTGGAGGTATGCAAATGACCGAGAAGCAGCCCAGTGAGGAGGAAGAGCCCAGTCTCTGTTACTGGCTAGTGTGTGACGGCGGACAAATCACTTCCCCAAGCCTTATTTTCTTCACCTATCAAATGAGGATGAAAATGCCTACATCCCCGGGTGTGGGGCTGGCCACACACTCTGCACTGGGTGTGAAGCACTCTGCACGGGGCCTGGGGGTGGAGGGTGGGCACCTTGAGGAATGGGTGCCGTGCCAATGCCAAGGCTGCTGGGGAGGGGGGGGCTCATTTTGTGAATTCCAGCGTGGTGGGGGTGGACCCTTCCCTCTGTGGGACCACTGCATCCTGGGCGAGAGCCTGTCTCCTTGTCCAGGGGGTGACAGAGGGTAGAGGAAGCTAGACTTTCTCCCCAGACTCTAGGACGGAGGCAAACAGACCCTCTTCCCAGTCTCGAGGTGGGGCCTGGAGGAAAGCTTTGAAGGCAGTGCCCCTGCCCTCCCAGCTCCCACCTCGGGCTGGGCTGGAGGGTGGTGGAGGGGGTGGCATTTAAGGCTTGGCTGCCCCAGGGCGAGGAGGGCAGGACGGGGTACCTTGCAGAGGGGGCTGAGGGGGGAAGAACAGACCCCTAAGAATCCTACACCCCAGGGACTCTGTGGGCGTGGCTCTGTCCCTCTGCCCAAAGGGCCTCTCCAGCTGCCCACCCCCTCCCCTCCCCGTGGGTGCCCTCTTCCCCCAGTCAGCAGAAGGCCGAGCCCTCCTGCCCATGCTGGGAGGGGGTGGTCATACCAGGCACCTCCTAGCCGGAGGCAGCATTCCTGTGCGGCTTAGCTGCCCCCGGCTGCCCCCTCCCCCCAGGCTGCTGCCACCCAGCCTAGGAGCCCAGCTTTCGCCAGGGGTCCCTCTGCCTGAGCGATGGGATGGAGACCCCAGGCCAGCGCCCCAGGGGGCAGAGAGTGGGCGGCAGCCTTCCTCCCTGAGGCCAGGCCCCTGGGAGGCTGGGCCAGAGGGGTGGGAGGTGGGGGTGGGCCCTGAAGGGGTGTGTGTGTGTTGGGGGCGGGGAGAGCCGGAGACCCCAGCATAGAGGTTCCAGAAAGGCCGGGGACACCGAGCTTCCTGTCCCACCCAGATCTTCCTTGTGCCCTCTGTCTAGCTGGCATCGGGGTGTGACTCAACAAGAAAAGGGCAAGGGGCACGGAGCGGGGGCATAGACCAGAAGAGAGGGAAGATTCCAGTACAGCACTCGCCGTCGCCTCCCATGCTAGTTCCCAGCGGTACCCTAATCTTGACAGAATCCTCACCTCTGGTCCCCCCCCCCCACCCCCACTCGGATGGCTAACCGGCCTCTAAGCGCCAACCCCAACCTCGCACTGACCTCCATTCACTCCCTTCTAACCCTGGACCCGTCCGGCGGCCCCACCACGTAAACCATCTCAAATCTAACCTTGACCCCAGTACCAGTCTCACTCGGCCATTGCCCCGCAGGCCCCCGCGTCACGCACAGCTCTGACTGCAAACCCTATCATGTGCCACCTGGCCTCTGTCTTCTAGTTTTCCAAGTTTGGAACAGAAGACAGGAGAGGGTAGGCGTTCTCCCCGACTCCCGGAAACCTGGACACCCGGACCGACCAACCCCCCGGGGCGGCGGGTGGGGGGGGGCTCCCAAGCTGGGGGACTCACTGCTGCTCCATCTGCTCTTCCTGTTAGGGAAAGGGCCTGTGGGCTTGGGGGTCAGGAGAGGCTCCAGCCCGTGACCCCCTTTCCTGTCTCTTGACTCTATTCTCTCCAGGCAAATCAACCAATATACAACAGTTGTCAGCGTGTGATCAGTATGTCACCACCCTTTCCCAGGGGGGCACTGAAGGTTAACATGACCATCAGAGCTCGCGTAGCCACTTAGGAGCCAGGACCTGGACTCTGGGGTGTCTGACCCCAACCTACTTCCAGCCGTTCCCCCAGTCTGCGTGTGGTTCTCTTTTTGGGTTTAGGGTCCCTGTTTTCCCGTTCTGCCTAACCCCCCCCCCACTTCCTGACGGCCTGAGAGGGGTTTCAGGAGGAGCCCCTGGAGGGACCGGCCAGCTCAGCCCATCTCCAGTTGCCTCCAGATGTCTCTCAGCCTCCCCCCCCCTCAGGATCCAGCAGGATCCAGGTAGCCCACTCGCCATGGGTGTGGCCTTTGATCCTTGACATAGTCCTGCCCCTGGGGCTGGGTCCTGACCAAGCAGGGCCTGCTTTCCCGATGGCCCAACTCTAGTGTCGCCCTTGAGGCCAATCGATGACGGCCAGGAACCTGTCCTCCTGAGGGAGCCCAAACCCGGGGTCCTGGGCTGGAGGGACGGGGACCAGGGACAGGGATGATGGAATGGGGTGAGGGAGACGGCGGGGGGGTCCCTCCTGGCTTTGATGCTGTCACTGGGCGGGTGCTGTGGTCTGTTCACAACCCCCAGGGCCGTCTGCCTGCCTGTCTCCTGTGGAGCTGTCTCTCATTTCCTCTTCTCTGTATCATAACTGGCCTGAACTGAGCCCTACCTGGGTGCGGACGGACCTCGGGCAGAGGAACCTGCTTTGACTCCACTCTTGGGCAGAGCTGGAGCCTCTAGGTCCACACAGCGGGCTGGCCACTGAGTCCAGGGCCTGCCTGCCCAGGATCAGAGCACCGAGGGCCGAGACGGGGAGGTGAAGGAGACCAGGCCATCAGCAAATACGTGGCCCAGGACAGGGCCGTGGGGCTGGATGTGAATCCCTCTTGGTCTCTTGGGGGCCCTCTTGCTTCTTATACTGCCCTATACCTTTGGCCTTCTAGAACCCATCTCTGCAATGCCGGGCCGGCGTAAGGAAGGCGGCAGCAGGAGGGAGGTGGGCCCCGGACTCTGAAACTCAGGTGCGCCTCCCTCCTGCTCTCCCCGTCTCTGCCTGTCCCCCCACCGACTCCTGACCACACCTTAGAGTGAAGGGGTAACTCGCCGCTGTCACCAAGGACAGTGTGGGGGAGGACCACTAGATGAAGAATCAGGGGGCCTGCATTTGGCCCTGCTCTGCCACCAGCTGTGACGTGGCCTTTACGATCCCTTTGCCTTTATGGGCCTGTCTCTTGGGCAGTGTCGCGGGGAATCAGGTGGCCTCCGCAGGCTCGTATCTCCCAGAGCCCCTGCTCTTTTCCTGAGCCGCCCAGGATGCTGAGGTAGTGGGGGCTGTTGTCCTGCTCAACATATCCCAAGGGGCCAGCTGAACCCCAGACCTGAGGTGAGGGGTGCCCGACTTCCTCCCTGGGGGGACATGTTTTTCCCCAGAAGTTTGGCCCCAGGGAACCTGGGACTCTGAGGAGCCCTGGGTTGGAAGGTTTCCCCCTGGGCAGGGCTCTCAGCTCCAGCTCTGGGGCTGAAGGGGTAGGAGGTTACTCAATGCTGGGTGGGGCCCTGGAGAAGAAGATGGCGCCCGGACAGGGAGAGGGAGGAAGGGAGAGAGAGGCAGGCCTGGCAGCTCTGGGACAAGGTGGGAGGGGAGACTTCTTTCTGTGTGTCCCCTTCCCCTAGGGAATGAAGAGCCCCTCCCCCCTCAACCCCAGCCCGAAGGCGGGGAGGACAAGGCAGGCACCGGGAAGGGAGCTGGGATGGGGAGGGTTCCTACAGCAGCAGATTTGTCCTTGGTGGTTCTCCATCCCTCGCTCTTTCAAAGCCTCCTGTCTGAATTCCTTGTTCTCCTCGAACTGCCCCCGCATTCTCCACCTGGCTGCCTCAGTTTCCCTGCCTCGCCAGCGAGGCCTTCAGTTCTTTCCCCAGCGTTTCTCCCGCATCCCCCTGACCCCTGGGGCTAGAGGCAGGCACCCCTGAGTGCGCTCATGAAAGCCACGAGTGAAGGCCTTTGATGTGGGGGCGCGACGGACCCTTCCCTCCCCCTGGGCCTTCGCTCCCCCAGGAAGGAGCTCAGACCCTCCGCCTGCCACCGACAGGATTCCAACCACGAGGGGGCGCCCTCCGGTCCGCTGCCCCCGGGTGGGTGGGAGTTCTAAGCCAGCGCAACCCCAAGAGGGTAGCTGGGGAGGGGGGGGGGAAGGGCGGGCCCAAAGCCCACACCTGGTCTTCAGACCCATCAGAGCGGTGGCTGTCCCCGGGACAAGGGCCCCGGGCGGGGCCCGTCTAGGCTGAATCCACCCCGCAGCTAGGGCGCCCGCGGGAGCTCCCCGGAGGCGAGTCGGGGGCGCTCACCTCCAGAGCTTGCCCAGTGTCTTGCTGAGCTCGGCGTTGTGCAGGTGCGGGTACTGGTCCGCCAGCTTCCTGCGCGCCGCCTGCGCCCACACCATGAAGGCGTTCATGGGCCGCTTGACGTGCGGCTTGCTCTTGCTGGCGCCGTTGACGCGCACGGGCATGGGCACCAGCGTCCAGTCGTAGCCGCTCAGCACCTGGCTGACGGCCTCGCGGATGCACACGGGGAACTTGTCATCGTCCGCCTCGCCGTCCTGCTGCTCCTTCTTGACCTTGCCCAGCTCGCCGGGCCCCGGGCTGGCTCGCAGGCCCGAGCCGCCGCCGCCACCGCCGCCGCCGCCGCCGCCGTCGGGCCCCAGCGAGGGCGCGCTCCCTGGGGACAGGCAGCGGGGCTCCTCGGAGCCCACGGGGCTCAGCTCCACCTCCGAGAGGTCCTGCTCCTCCGCCATGTCGCCCCCGGCCGCCGCCGCCTCGGCCGCCTCCCCGGGGCCCGCCGCCGGGGTCCTTGCGAAGAGTCCAACGCCCACCTGGACGGGAAGGAGGGCGCGATGGAGCGGCGGCACGCGCAGCCCCGACGACGGCGGCCCGAGACGCGACGCGGGCACAGCCCCGAGGTGGCGGCCGCCCCGCTCCCCCTAAAGCCACTGGAGCCCCCTGGGGCCCGGGCACATGCCAGACCCGGGCTCGGCCTCCCAGCGCCCGCCTCCGCCAGTCTTCCCACCACCTGGTCCCAACCGTCTCTTGGTGTGGGTGGGTTTGGGTTTTTTTAAACCTCCTTTTGGGTGGAGGTTTGTTGATGGAAAGGAAGAAAAACGGACTCTTTATTCTGCTCTAATCCTGGCTCCTGGAATTTCCCACCTTTTCTCTCACCTTTCCGGCTTCCCTTCTGCCTGCCCCCCGATGGAGTCTGGAGGAGCTGGGTGGGGGGCAGATACGGGTGTCAATCACTCTCCACCCAGCCGGACCGCAGGGGCCCAGGCCCAGGCCCGGGAAGGCGGGAGCGGAGGAGCGGGCCGCGCACTCACTCACCTCCTCGGACCTCTCCTCCAGTCTGGGGCTCGTCCTTAGGAAGTGGAAAACCGTGTCCCAAGGTGTGCGGTCCAGCTCGGGGCTGGGGGGTGACGCTGGTGGGCTGGGAGGGAGGGGCTGGGGGGCCCTGAGCCTCAGGCCACGGCCTCGTCGGGTCGGAGCCTGAATCCTCACCACCAACCACCCTGGCCGGACAGCCTGAGACTGACTGAGCACTGAGCTGCTGCCGAGGGCTGGGAAGGAAGGAGGGGGAGAGGGGGAGGGGGAGGGGAGGGAGGGAAGGGCAGAAGGTGGAGCCTCCAGCGCTGTCCTTCATCCCTAACGCTCAGGGCTCCTCCGCCAGGCCCCCCCACCCCCCGCTCCCGGGCGCTGCTGTCCCAGGCCCGTCTTGGGGCCTGGGCTTAGTCAGGGCGCTGGAGGAGTGGGGGTGGGCAGGCCAGGAAAGCCAAGGGATGCAGGTGGGCAAGGGTCAGACCCCGGGGCTTGCAGGGCCGCCAACCTCTGCTGACGGAGGGTAGGGAGGGGGCAACCTCCAACCTCAGGTAGCAGGTCGGGCAGGTGGCAAAGGACTGGGGCCGGATGAGAAGAACGCAGGCGAAGCTTCTGTGGACCTGTGCAGGCCGCTGGCCCGTGTGGCTCTTTTTAAAACATGTCCTGGAGTGCCTACTGTGGCCGCACGTGGCTTCTCAGCCTGCCTCACCAGCCTCCCGCCCCTACCCAGGCTGCCCTCTGCCTCCGCTCATACGACAAGAGAGCATGCATGTCCATACCTGGTGAGGTAGGGCAGCTGGCCCCCCTCCCCCACCCCCTGCCCAGTGCAGAGGCCGTAGCTCCACCCCTGGGCCCTTCTCACCAGACACCCAGCACGTGTAAGGGCCGGGCTGGCTCAAGGTGCAGAGGCAGGGCTCAAGGCCGGCCAAGGGGCTGGGCTGGGAGTCCTCTTCAAGTCAGTCTGAAAGGCTCCCTCCACGCTGGGTTCATGCTCCCTTGGTGCGTGTGGGGGCCTCGGACCTGGGTGTCACGAAGTCCCCCCCCTTCCCCCCCACCCCATGTCCGAAGGGTGGGGAGTTGCCCTGCCTCCCTCTGCCGCCTCCCTGCCCGCTTCTGTCCTCAGCCACCTGCCCAGTGGGGTGACCTCTCTCCCTTTACTTTCTGGCCCAGCACCCAAGGCTCCTTTCCCTCGCCTCTTTTCTAGGTCTCTCCCCCAAAGGTCACAGCCCCTCTCTCTCTCTTCAAAGGGTGGGTGTCGAGGCAGGGGTGCGGGTGTCCGTGGAGGGGCAGGGAGAGCCGGGGCCATGTGCGGGTCTGAGCTCTGTGGCCGGGCCAGGCCCTGGGCCTACCCCAAGAGAGTCCAGTCTGGAACGGGGCTGCAAAGGGGGTCCAGGCAAGGCCTCCTGCTTGGGAAAGGCCAAGGGGGTGGAAGGGGGGTGGGTAATGGGACACAATGAGGTAGTCACACGAGGCAAAGGCATGTTGGGAGTGGGGGGAGCGGACATTGGAACACACACACACACACACACACACACACACACACACACACACACATGCTCGCACACACAGCCAGCCAGACAATCGGGCCAGTGTGTCTGGGGCCTCGGAGCCCAGTGAATTAGGAGTTTGATAAGGGTTTTCTCTTTCTCTCGCTTGCCGGCCTTGGACAATCTCCCCCCAGTTTTCCTCGACGCCACCCCCGGCGCTGCCAACCCTCCTCCCCCCGCCTCCCTTCTCTTCCCTGTGCCCAGACTCTTGTTCGGGGCCTTGAAACAGTGAGCTGTCTTTGTTCGAAATACAGGTGAACGGCAATCATGTGATTAACACACACACACATAAAAAGCTTTTTAACAGCGCCCGCCCGGCCTCAGAACCGCCCAGAGAGGAGCCGCCCTGGATGGACAGAGGGACGGAGGGACGCGCATCCAGCCGGTCGCGTCCAGCGGCCCGCAGCAGTCTCCGACTCTCGCTGCTGTCCGCCCGCTGCCCGCCTGCCCGGCATCTCTCGATCCCGGTGGGTCCCCACTCACCCTTCCATCCCTGGTTCCTCCTCTAAGAGGGAAGGACATCCCTGCTTCCCGTGGTGTCTGCCATTTGGCCTGAGACCCCCCTGGGGCGGGAGGGGGGAGGCTGTGGAGGGAGAGAGCCCAGGGTATGAAGCCGGGTGTGGGGTCCCACAGCGCCCCTCTTGGGCCCCCCGCCTCCTCCCTCACTCTCCTTGGTCCATCTGTGCCAGGATGGGGGTGGGGGTAGCAGTGTGTGCTCTGGGTCTGTAGAGGAGCCCCACTGGACAGAGGGGGGCCTCTCTCTTCCCCTCCCTCTGTCTCTCTCTCTCTCTCTGTCTCTCTCTGCCCCCTCCTCCTCCTGTTTCCTCAGTGCTGTGCTTTCTGCTGAGAGGTGCTGGGTGAGGCAGGTAGACCTGCAGGGGTGCAGGGAAGGGCTGCCAGGGGCTCAGAGCTGGGGGTGTGGGGGGACCCTCTGCTGTGATCACCGCCCAGTGCTAGCAACTGTGACCCCCTCCATCCCTTCCCAGGCCCCGGGGGCCCAGCTTTCCCAGCAGAGAGGGCAAAGCTCCCACAGCCATGCCTGGAGAGCAGGGAGTTTGGAGAGCGGGGAGGGACCTGTGCGCAGACACCTTGGCCTCTGCCCTTGGCCGAGCAGCCACGCCCCCATCCAGCCTGCCCTTCCTCTCTGAGCTGTGCTGGTGGCTGGTGGGCTCAGTGGCCTGCCCTCTCTCCCCAGCAGAGAGGGGCTCGCCCCGTGAGGGTAATGGTGGAGGTCCAGGCTTCCTTCCCTGGGTGGAGAGGCCTCTCGGGACCCGCAGGCTTTTCCTGGGACCCTGCCTGGCTTCTGTTGCTGCTGGTTCTGGCTCTACTGCTCCGATGGCCCTGCGAGTGAGAGTGAGCGATGGCCTCTGGCAGTCAGGTGTAAAGCCCACTGAGGACCCCGCCCCAGATTGCTTCCATCAGCAGTGACCCTTAACCCCTTAGCTCTCCGAGTCCTCTTCCTAGGGCGCTGCGCCTGCGTTGTGGAAGGCTCCGCTCTCGGTTCCCTGCCCTGGGCCCCAGTCCCTCTTCTGTCACCTGCGCAGTGACCCCCAGTGCCTCTCTGCCTGCCTCCCAGGACACACGGAGCTGAGATGGGGGACATCTGCTCGGTGGGATGGGTGGGGGCTGTTCAGGGGCAAGAGAGGTGGTGCTGTCAAGTGGAGGCTCTGCTCCAGCCTCAGTTTCCCCAGGTGGGCAGGAGACTCTTCCTAACTGAGGACCGGAGCAGGGGACACTGGGAAAGCACCTTACCACCTTTAGGCACCTGCTTGGTCCAGGCTGTCACTCCCTCCTTCTCTTAGGCCCATGGCCCTGTCCTGACACTTCAAACACGCGCTATCCACCTCCAGTGCCCTTGGGGGCCCTTTCATCCCTGGTCTGAGCAGAAGGGGGGTGGCCTAGGGCCGTACTTTTCAACATAAAGGTGTGTAGAACCCTGGCTCTGTTTCTTCCGTTCCGGGATGGGACCTGAAATTCTGCATTTCTGACCAGCTCCTGGGCAGATGGCAAGAGAATTGGTTCCAATTCTTGCTGAACTTTAGAATCATGTGTGAAATTAAAAAAAAAAAAAAAAAAGGTACTGAAGCCTGGATCCCCCTGCAGACCCGCTAATTCCGAATCAGGGATGGGTGGAGGTCCAAACATTATTTTGTGAGCTCCCTGAGCCTTGCTGTCCTTCACTGGGTCTCTGGGACCCTGAGGCTGTCATGACCCCCCCTGCAGAGCCTAAAATCTCTAGGGAGAGGAGAGGGGGCCAGGGCTCTGGGCCCCAGAGTTGGAGGCCAGAAATGCAGTCCCACTGGGCTGGGTGGCGATTTGGGAGATGCAGCAGGGGCGGGGCTACTGGGGAGAGGGAGGGCTCAGGGAGCCCAGGTCAGGGGTCAAGGGTACGGTAGCGATCAGGACAGAAGCTTATTCTGTCTGGGGTGAGTGTATGAGGAAGGTGGGAGCTCCCTCCAACATTTCCTCTGCTCCCACCGCCTCTGGACAGGCTGTGTTTTTCTTGGTTTGGAGCGCTGAGGAAGGAGCACTGGACTTGGAGTCCAGGACCAGAAGTCCTGCCGTTAGCATCCACGTGGCCTTGGGCAATTTATGCTGTTAACTTCTCAGGACTTGGTGTCCGCCTGCATAAAATACTGATATTGTATATCACTGCGTCCCCAAGGGGATGGGAGAATTAAGTAACAATACGCATGCGCACACACGTACCTAGCTCAGCCTTGAGTTTGGTGCGCAGCAGTGATTTACACGCCGGGAGGTGGGAACCGTACTCACAGCCGTTCAAGCACTCGCGTGTCCACTGAGCCGCCGCTGTGGACTTACCTGCCTTTAGTTTATCGTCTGCCCTCTGAGTCCCAGCATTAAACCGGAGCGGCGCCTGATAAGCAACATGGTGGTGAACTGCCCCCACCCTGTGTCCCCTCAACAGCAAAGGACCACCCACCCTTCCAGAGCCTCCCCGGGGCCAGCCCAGCTCTGAGCGCTCCTGTTCTCTCAGCAACCCAGGGAACGGGTGCTCTTAGTCTCCTGGGAAGGAAACTGAGGCACAGGATATTCAGGGACAGGCTCGACGTCACCCAGCTAGTGATGGGTGGGAATGAACTGGCACCTGCAGTTTACCCCCCGGGCCAGCCTCTGACCACCCCGCGCTCCTGCCACTAGACCCCAGGTGCAGCCCCTTCCCCCTCCGCGGGCCCCAACAGGCCTTGGCACTTTCTGGGCACTCCCCGTCACTGCTCACTGCTCACAGCCCACCTCCGAGGCCCTTTCTTCAGGGCTGCATTCCTGGCCGCCTCCTCAGCTGGAATTCTTTTCCTGTATCACTTCCCTGTGGAGGAGATGGCCTTGTACCTCGCCTCCTCACACTCAGCCTGGCGTCCAGGCCCCACTTCCTCCTCGGAGCCCCCTGAGGGCAGGGCCCTGCCTTCCTCTTGGTGTTGCGGCCCCCTCCTCCCCCCCAGGGCCCAGCATGACCTTAGGGAGTCTTTCTCGACCTGAGTTGCTGTGAGCCCTCCCAGGAGGAAGAGATAGGCGAGGCTGGAGCAGCGGGCTGGCTCCTGGCCTCTTCTCAGAAGCCCTCCATGAAGGGGACCGCGAGGTCCTGCCCTCCAGCCCCGACTGCTAGAAGGCCCTTCCTGAGTCTCTCAGACTAAGGTGAATTTTCTGGAATGTGCTCTCTGTATGGGGCGCGGGAGCTCAGAATTTGTGGGAGCGGCCTGCACGGGAGCCTAGCGCCTCGGCACGGGCGTCCGTGGCTGGGAAGGCGACAGGGCTGGGCTCGAGTCCCGGCTGGGCCTTGAGGGCCCGTGGTTGCCTCGGCCACCTCTGCCCTCTCCCGGCCTCAGTTTCCCCACCCATAAAATGAGGGGCAGACTAGGTTGTCTCGGAGGGTATTTCCAGGCTTCATAGCCCATGAATTATATTTTAAGACAAGAGGCCAACACAGGACCCAAGGTTTCCAAGATTTGGTGCTTCTCAGACATGGATCGGCATTTCTTGAAAAGACAGTTTTGGAGGCAAATAAATTACGGAGACACGTTTCCACTTCCTCTTTTAATTCATCTACTTATTTATTTATGTATTTTTTAAAGTTAAAAAAAATTTTTTTAATGTTTTATTTATTTCTAGGAGAGAGAGAAACAACGTGAGCAGGGGAGGGTCAGAGAGAGAGGGAGTCACAGACTCTGAAACAGGCTCCAGGCTCTGAGCTGGCAGTCAGCACAGAGCTCGACGCGGGGCCCGAACCCACGAACCGCGAGATCATGACCTAAGCGAAAGTTGGACGCTTAACCGACTAAGCCACCCAGGCGTCCCTAAAAGAAATTTTTTTAATGTTTATTTATTTTTGAGAGAGAAGGAGAGAGAGCATGAGCGGGGGAGGGGCAGAGAGAGGGAGCCACAGAATCGGAAGCAGGCTCCAGGCTCTGTGCTGACAGCTCAGACGCCTGAGCCCCAGCTGACGCAGGGCTCGAACTGACGAACTGTGAGGTCATGACCTGAGCCGAAGTTGGACGCTCAACCGACTGAGCCCCCCAGACGCCCCAGAAATGGATCTTTGTTTAAAATACGTATCCCCAACTCCTCCTCAGCCGTGTGCACTGTCCCCAACCCCACTCCATGGCCTAGGCCTCAGCAGGCCAAGCCTTGCTCAGGACACCTTGCCTGTTGGCCTGGCCTAGGCCTCCCTCACCTTTCCAGCAGGACATTGTCCCTGCAGGGGTGTGGACCTGCGAGCTGGGTCTCTCTTACCTTCCAACATGATGCCTGGCATGTGGAAGGTGCACAGTGACCCAAAAGAATGAATGACTCCGGGCAGACGAACTTACGCAGGCAACTACACGTGGTGCTCTTGAGTCGGATGGCTCCGGGTTCGAATCCCGGCACCCCCACTTATTAGGTGTGTGTCTTTGGCAAACGACTTAACGTCTCTGGGTGTCAGCGGTGTGGGGAGGACTGAACTGGATGGCGCATGTAGGCGTTTAGGACGGTGCCTGGCACCTTATGGGGCTCTCGGTAAATGGCAGCTGATGCTATCAGCATCTGTGGATCTGCTCTCGGAGGGTGGCTGTCGGTTTTGGCCTTGGGTTTGACCAAAGGAGTCATTGCTTCTTTTCCCATCAGCCCCTTGTAGCTGGAGGCTGGCAGAACACAGGGAGAACCCTATTTCCACTGAACGAAAGCAGAAAGGGAAGTGACTGTGATTGGCTAAGGTCACATGGCCATTTAGTCTTGGAACATGACCTCTCTGCCATGGCTTTTGGCCCCAGGTTTCAGACGACCCACCCCTAGGCAAGGCTCTGCTGTCTGTGGGGTAATGAAGAGGGGTGAGTGCTCAAGCTCGGGGAGCTTGTCAGTGAGCGGGTATTTGGATCATTCACCCATATGTGCCCTTACAGTTATTAGGGCAGCGTGGCATGGACATGCATGAGGATGACGAGAGTGGAGCGAGGAAGGTTCAGGAAAGAAAGGAAGGGTGGGGGAGGGCCAAGTGTGGCTCTTTTCAGCGGCGACCCTGCTATTGACCTGGAGGGGGGCTGCTACTGTCAGAGCAGGGTGGGCTGCGCGTGGCTAACGAGGGTCTTTGAGCTTCCATCACCTGGGCAGCCTGGGGCGAGGGGCTTGTCCAGATTGCCCACTTTAGGAGGTGACGGTCCGCCTTCACCAGCTACCCTGTCTTTTCGCTCCGTCATCCAGGGCATTACCAGGGACCTGGGCTATGGATACCAAGGGACAGGGGACTGGGCTGGGCGTGGTCACGGTCACCCATTTGAGCTTGGCGTTGTGAAGGCGTCTCTACTCTTGCAAAGCTCCCCCCGTCCCCTGAAATGAAAACAGAGTGATCCAATAGAATGTCAGTGTTTGTATGAGCCCAAAGGGGCCTCTCCACGAGAAGGTTACCTTACCCTTTGAGGATGTCACCTTATTTATTTTAATTTTTTATTTATTTGTGGGAGCGGGGGGAGGGACCGAGAGAGAGGGAGACACAGAATCTGAAACAGGCTCCGGGCTCTGAGCCGTCAGTCCAGAGCCCGATGTGGGGCTCAAACTCACGAGCCATGAGATCATGACCTGAACCGAAGTTAGACGCTCACCCCACGGAGCCACCTGGGTGCCCCAAGGATGTCCCTTTATAATGACAAGGGAGCTGAGTGATGAACCTGCCATCTGGAGCCGGATCTGAGATCGCAGCCTCTCTGCAATCAGAGAGGCCAGGGTTCAAATCCAGTCGTGCCTCACTACTCTGCTATGGGATTGGGCTGCATATGCATCTTCATAACCAGTGTCTTCATCTGTAAGATGAGGATACTAATTCTTGCCTCCTGGGAATGTCGCAAAGAAAAAGAAAACAAAAACAGTGAGAAATAGCAAGTGCCTCGCACGGTGCCTGAGACAAAGGGTAGACATGGTCATTGCCTTCTCATTTCATCGGCTGGTTGGTGCTTCGGCGTTTTTCAGGAAGGATGGCTAACGTGTTGGGTATGATAATGTCTTGGCTATAATACACTCAGGAAAACCTCTTCCCTTTCTAGGGGGAGGAGACGTACTTACCGCGATAAGAGGAAGGGACTCGGGCACAACCCTGGGGGTGTGTTCGCACGTCCAGGTGCTCCGGTTCAGCAGAAGGTGTAACATAGCCGTGAGGCTGCCAGGCGTGAGGATTTTATCTCTCTTTCCTCCCTACCAGGTGGCAGGTTGAGAAGCCAGAGAGTTTGAACGTCTCCCGTCTGGGGTTTGAACCCAGAGTGGAAAAATCTCTGCTTTGGCAGGTGCAGGGGGAGGAGCAGCTCTCAGCTCTGCCTAAGGTGCAGACTCTGGCTGTGTGACCTTGGGGCAATCAGCTGCCCTCTCTGGGCTTTGCTCGTCCCCTCATTTGCACAATGAGAGAGCTGGCCTCAGATCTCTGGGGGCTCTTTCAGATTTACCAGCAGGGGTTTCGACGACGGTCTATAGGAAAAGGTTCCTATCTGGTTTTTGTCTCTCTGGGGACAGCTGCTCAGGGCCTGGGCATGTGAGTGCACAGCTGGCACTCAATAAATGCTTCTTGAACCCTCTGAACCCCCTGTGCTACTTCTCTCCCTAGGCCTGGGCACATGGTTCCTATCAGCCCCCTTTGGGGCTAGACCCTCAAGTTCACAGCACGGTCAGCTGTTTGCTTATTTAGTCTGAAGTACCCGGAAGGGGTAGACACATGTGCACGTAGGGAAATAATACTTCAGATCACGTACGAATCAGATATGTATTTCCTTCCACATACATATGGCCCTCATGTCCCAGCCCCGCTCTCATCCCGAAACTGTAGCCAGAGCTGTCGCCGAGCCTCCTCCACAAATGCCCTCCCTCCCGGGAACTCTCGCTTCCGCTGCCACCGGGCGGGCTTCTCCTGGGGGCTCCGCCTAAAGGCATCTCCTGATTCTCCAGTGCCAGTTATTCCCTGCGACAGCAGTCTCGCCGGTTCCTTTACAGCACTCGGTGCAATTTACGATTTTATATTTATCGTGAGACTGGTTATTCACTGTCTTCCCGCAAGGTTGTCACGTCCGTGAGTCCTTGGCGATCGGCTGAGGGCTGCCAGGAGGAGGTGCCCCTGAATGAATGGGTGAACGAAGGAATGAAGGGACAAGAGTTGGTAGAGGAAGGGGTGGGGGTGGGGGGCCTGGAGAGGTGAAGAGAGCAAGGAAGGGGGCTGGGTCTGAGGGTTTGAGGGAGGAGACTGGTCCAAGGTCTCTCACAGGATGGGGAGGCAGGTGAGGCAGGTGGCTGGGTCCCCCCAGTCCGGTGTTCTTCCTTCTCCTGCAGCTGGGGTCCCTGGAGTGGCGGGCTGGGGGCAGGGAGATGCCAAGCCCCCGAGGACCTAGGGAAGGGGGATCTCAGCCAGCTCCTCACTCAGCTCCACCCCTTCCCCCAGCAGGCCGGAAGGACAAGCAGATCTGTCAGCTTCAGACACCATCGCCCCAGGGGACCCAGCCCGAGTCCTTGGAGGCCAAGGGAAAGGGGGGAGACAGGAAGCACTCCTGTCTTCCCCTCCTCCCTCCTGCCCCACCCTCCGCCCCCATCTCTGGCTGGGGCTCACCCGCCCCAGGCCTTGGCACTAGGGGCACGGGGGCGGGGAAATGGGGGACAGAAATCCTATTCTGGCCCAATGTCTTCCTCTCCTCCTGTTTGATTTCTGGGCCTCAGGAAGGCGACTGACCTGGCAGCCCCTGAAAGCTGGACCTTGGCCTTGGGGCTAGAGGGACAGAGGGACAGGAAGGGGGCACTGTCCCCTTAAGCCCTTCCCCTGTGCCTGGCACCTTGCGGACTCACCCTGAGCCCCAGAGCTAGGACCTGGGGCGGGGGGGCTCACTGTGAGGCGTGGCTGTGCAGGGAATGTTGTGTGGCCATCAGCCTTCCCCTCATCTGTCAGCCTGGCCCGCACGATTGAAGAGCTCGTTGTAAATACTGAGTCCCAGGCCCCATTCCAAGTCAGATTTAGGTGGGAATCTGTTTTTATTTTTATTTTAAGTTTATTTATTTATTTTGAGAACGATGGAGACAGCACAAGTGAGGGAGGGGCAGAGAGAGAGATAGGGAGAGAGAGCATCCCAAGCAGACTTCGAGTGACCAGCGCAGAGCCCGACGCAGGGCTCGAACTCATGAACTGTGAGATCATGACCTGAGCTGAAACCGAGAATCGGATGCTTAACCAACTGAGCCCCTCCTCGGGCGCCCTTGGAATCTCTTTTTTAAAAGCTTCACTGTGATTATTGGACAGCTGGTGAGGACACTATGGGAATAGAGGGTGTCCCAGTAACCTGTCCCCAGCCTCGCACCCCCACCTCCCAGGCAGGCCATCTCTCCGGGCGCTGGAGTACCGTAGTCACAGGGATCGGGGGCTGGGTGGGGGCTGCGGGGACCTGCAGAGATTCAGGGGAGCCTGGGAGGGCCCCCCTTCCTCCTTCCTCCTCTACCTGGTCTTCCTCCAGACCTTTGCTTACTCGCTCTTTTCCACGCCTGTCTCTGCCTCTAATGTTACTCTCTGCCTGGATTCCCTTCTCTCTCTCCATTGCTTCCTCTCCCTCCTCTTTTCTGTCCACAGCCTCTCTTTTCTGTCTCTGGGAGGCTCCGTAATTTTGACCCCACGGCTCGTTGCTTCTGTCTCTCGGCACGTCCTTCCCTTTCTGGCCCCCTTTGTCCCTGGCTGGCCAGCTCTGCCCTCACTGTCCCTCTTTCTCCAGCCCGGCCCTGCTCTTGAGGCCTCTATCTCTCTCGGGCTCTCTCTCCACAAATTTCTCAGTCCCTGTCCCCCCCCCCCCCCGCCGCCTCCCCTGGCCATCCTTCACCTGCCCTGGAAATCTGGGGAGGCTGCCAGGGGGTGGAGGGCCCCAGGAACGCGAGGGAGACGGCAGAGGTGGCAACTTAGAGAAACCAAGACGTGTGCACACAATTGTAGAGTGGCTCTTGGGGCCGAGGGCCCGGTGCCGCCTGCCTTCACCTTCCAGGTCTTCCCAGCCTGGCTCCGGTCCACGTTTCCACTTGCTGCTCGCCAGGCGGCCTTGCCCTGGCCACCTCCCTGCACTGGCCACCCTGCTGCCCCCTGGGGCCTGTGTCGGGCACCCCACCCCCCTCTTCCTATTCCCAGCTTAACTGCCTCTGCCTCTGGGGTCTTCCCCCCCACCCCCGCCCCCCCAGCACCATCTGGGGGAATGGGCAGGTGGAAGGGTGGGTTCAGGTCTTTCCAGGGCGGCCCTCACTGCCTTGACCACAGAGGAGGTGTTTATGTCCCCTTCGCACACGAGCTTTCCACCACCCAGAGAGCCAAGGTGATGGGCTCAAGGGCACACAGCAGGCTTGCGGAATTGGGTCAGTGGTGTGGGGGGGTGGCAAACGGGAGTGGAGGGGATGGAGAAGGCGAAAGTGTCTCGATTCAGAAGCTAGGCGCCGGAGTCCCGGGCTGGGCCACTACCGGGAAGAGGCACGGAGGCCACGCTGTTCCCTGCTCTGGGCCTCAGTTTCCCCATCTGATCAGGGAGGAGCTGGCCTTGATCGCCTCTGAGGCTCCTCTTGCTCCCATTGTCGGACGCCGGGGGGGTGGGGACAGGCAAAGGAGGCAGGGTGTACTTTGACTCAACAGACCAGTTCCTCTTCCGTCCCCGGACTCAAGAGGCTCAAAAGGCCATGCACCTCTTGTCTCTCGTAAGTGACCTGCCTGGACAGGTGGCGTCCTGCCTCCGGTCCTGTTAACCCGCTCAGGGCCAAGGCAGGGCGGAGGGCCCGTCTGCCAGCTGCCCCG
The DNA here is from genome assembly GCA_017311185.1 of Proteles cristata cristata. Taxonomy (NCBI): domain Eukaryota; kingdom Metazoa; phylum Chordata; class Mammalia; order Carnivora; family Hyaenidae; genus Proteles; species Proteles cristata. The sequence goes on along the minus strand of JAESUZ010002068.1, from coordinate 677,488 downwards.
TGAAGGAGCCTCCCTGGGGTCCAGAGATACCAGGCTGGCCCCGGCGACGCCGAAGGCCCCGGGCTTCCCACACTTGGGCGGCGAGGCCTTCTGGCCACCAGGGCCTGGCTGATGGCCTCAGGCGAGGGGTCAGGGTCAGGGTCCCTGGGGAGGTTGGGCGGTCCTGCTGTCCCATCCTGGGCTCTCCCTTCAGGAGCTCTGGGCTGGCGGAGTCCCTGGTTTTCCCAGACTCCCTCTCCGCATCCCACCTCCTGGAGGCCTGCATCACACCCCCCTGGGCGCGGGGACATCGGAGGAGCAGCCGGGAGAAGGGTTAAGTCAGGAACTCTGGGGATGGCTTTGGCCATGGCTATTCCTCCAGGAGAGGAGAACAAGGGGCCCATTCTGTGTGTGGGAATTAATAGCAAAGAGTCATCTGGGTGTCATTCAAGCCCTGATCAGCTCCCAGAGGAATGCAAGAGAGAGAGAGAGAGAGAGACAGAGAGAGAGAGAGAGAGAGAGTTGCTGGTGGGGGTGGTGCAGGGAGAGGCCCAGGGCAGAGATGTCAAAGGAAGGGCATCGGGGTCGGGCTGGTAACAGGGGTCCGCCCGGGTGGGTGGGCCCACGGCCCTGAGATTGGAGCTCTGCTTTTCATCACAGATGTAGCCCTGTTCCCACTGGGGACAGGGACCCTCCTGTCATTCCGTCACCAAGGGTCTCCTCCTGTCTTTCCTCTTTCTCAGGATGGCTACACCCTCCACCCCCGTGTGACTGTCTCCCCCAAGGCCTGGAGCCCAGCCCAGCCTGTGGGCCTGTCAGGGCGGGTGACAGGCCTGTTCTCCCCGCTGGCCCGAGTCTGTCCCCATCTTTGCCTCGGGGTCCTTACTGTTCCCTGTAGGAACAGCCCCGAGGCCGGCCCTGTGGACTGCCAGCTCGGGCTCCGGAGCTGGGCCCTCTGTCCCAGGGTCCGTGGCTTGGCTCCAGGTCCAGCTCAGACACGTTCCTGCCAGGGGACCGCGGGCACCTTCAGCTGCCCGCACGTGGGAGGCCGTAGGGCACGTCAGCCACCGCAGGGGCACCGCCTCCAACCGTGTCGGCCTCAGCAGTGGCCTGTGGGTGAGGCCTGCCAGCCTCCGGAGACCTCCTGAATGTCATGGCCTAACGAAGGGCCTTGGTGAAGCTCTCAGTCACACGCGCTGGCTGAGGCCCCGGCAGGCCACCTGCGTCCTTCTGGGTCATCTGCTCCTCAGCCCTGGGCCGTCACTCTGGCCCCCTGAGGCCCTCCCAGGCCACTGAGCTGAAATGTGCCTCCACTGTGTGCAGCAGACAGAACTAGGGCCACTGGGCGGGTCAAAAGATGAGGGCTTTGGGGCGGTCAGAGCAGGACACCCCGCCTCCTGCCTGTGCGGCCCAGGGCAGAGGGACAGTGGGGGGTCCACCTCTGTCAAACGGGGTCTGTTAACGTTCACCCAGCAGCTTTGCCGTCAGGTCCCAGGAACAAAGCGGCCGACACGATCCCAAACCGCGGAGCGCGTTGCTGTGCGTATCGTCTTGGTGCCGCTCTAGGATGTGTGGAGGCTCCTGCTAACCTGGGCCGGAAGGCACGCTGTGTGTGCTGTTTCGCCGTCTGAATCTGTGCCTGGCAGCCTGTGCCCCCTTGGGTGGGTTTTAGGAGCTCCGTCGCTGGTGTGGGTGGGGGTGAGCTTCCCCGCTTCCACATCGGGTGACTCACCGGCTGTTCCTGGTGGATTGTGGTGCCTTGGTCCCCGACAGAGCTGTGCGGGGACAGTGTGCAGCGCTGGCCACCAGCAGCATGCGGTCGGGGCCCTGGAAAGATCTGGACCTTCGTTTCCTCCTCTGGAACGTGGCCAGTCTTCCTCACCAGGGAGGCCCTGGGCATGTTGAAGCCTGAAGGGGTCTTAGAGGTCGTCCAGCCCCAGCCCCTGAGAGCACATATGGGGAGCTGAGTTTTTTTTTGGAAAGAGAGGGGCTTTTGTGAGATACTGAGGGACTCCTGGGTCCTGGCTGGAACTCTGCCTCAAGGAGCCAAGTGGACCCGAGTGATTTGTCACCCATCCCTGGGGTGGGCACAGGATCGACTGAAGGAAAGGAGGTGGAGCCTCCCTGCCAACAGAAAAGTGCGCTCTGTTTGGGGAGTTTTCAGGAGGGTCAATGTGGGACCCCTCTGGCCTCGATACTCCAGGGAGGGGGGGCAGGTGGGCCATGCTTATCTCTGTGCCCTTCGACAGACGCCATGTAGGGGTGGAGGGTGGCCGGTGCCCCCTCCCCCTCTGTGAGGCACAGAGGCTGCCTCACCGGGGGGAACAGACTCAACATGGGTGAGAGGTGGAGCGGCCCAGGGCTTCCCTGCCTGGCTTGAGAGGTGGCATGTGTTTGAAGGTGATGCTCTCCAACATCCTCAAAGCAGAGGACGGGCTAGCGAGGCCCCACCGTCTCTCTGCTCTGGGTGCAGTCTCTGCCCTTCAGGAGCGCACAGGCAGGTGACCTTGGTATTCTTGATTTTAGCTCTGGTTCTCTACACAGGGCTTGGCATGTGGATGGTGCTCAGTAAGGGCTGGTGGGATGGAGCGGAGCCACCGGATGGCCCCGCTGCTGGCAAGATGGTGCGTTGGGCTGGGGGGTCTGCATCTTGTCTGGAAGTAGAGGGGTGGGAGGGCAGGCGAGGAGTGCTGGCTGGTAGCGGGATCTGTGAGCGGCAGAGGAGGGGTGTTGAGGGAGGCAGGGGCACAGGGAGCCACCCAGTCTATAGTTCATTTCCTCACTCTGGCGAGCTCTTCCTTGCAAGCTAGCTCCCTGGTCTGCGCCTGTTTCATTATCTGTTAAACAGCAATAATAGGATTTATCTCAGAAGTCATCACGGGGCCAGGAGAGGGAACGCATGGGTGCATAGTAGGCTCTTGACTGCATATACATTGGACACTTAAACAGTGTGACGGGGGTGGGGGTGGGGGGGGCGCCGGGGTGGCTCAGTGGTTAAGCATCCGATTTCGCCTCAGGTCATGATCTCAGGGTCCATGAGTTTGAGCCCCGCAACGGGCTCTGTGCTGACAGCTCAGAGCCTGGAGCCTGCTTTGGATTCTGTGTCTCCCTTTCTCTCTGCCCCTCCCCTGCTCTTGCTTGCTCTCTCTCTCAAAAAATAAATAAACATTAAAAAATAAAAAGCAGTGTGATGTGAACAGAGATCTTTGGAGAGGATGGACATAAATTATAGAAATATTTCATCGGGACAGAATTCACAGATACAGAAATAAATACGAGTTGTGTTATATTAGATTCATAATGAAGAACGATTTTGGGGGGTTGGGAATGCATGAGTTTATTCATCGTATGGACGGTGCCTGAGTGCGGCCCTGTGCTGGCTGGCTGCTGGCCACCAGGAGCATAGAGAAGAGTCAGGCACTGGTTCCTGAGGTCCGGTGTTCCATCAGAAGAGACAGATCGACAAACACCTAATTTGCACCAACAGTGGTCAGCTCTGGGTGCATTCTTCCTAACCTTTGGCAGGGGGAGCTCAGGGCTCAGTGCCTGGAGGCTTTTCAGCACCCCACAAAACTGTTCAAGAACCAAAGCCCAAAGTACCAGCTTCAAAATAAACAAGGAAAACAGCACAATAGAAATTAAGCAAAATTTCAAATGAGAAATCACAACGATCTCTTAAAACTTATTTACACCCAATTATTTTTACTATGTGATGTGGATAGTTAAAAAAACTTTTTTAAATGTTATTTTTGAGAGAGAAAGAATTCGAGGAGGGGAGGGGCAGAGAGAGAGGGAGACACAGAATCCGAAGCAGGTTCCAGGCTCTGGGCTGTCAGTACAGAGCCTGACGCGGAGCTTGAATTCACGAACTGCGAGATCATGGCTTGAGTCAAAGTTGGACGCTCAACCAGTTTAACCTCCCAGATACCCCTTGGGGGTGCTTTTTAATATGCTTGACATGTTGTGGGGTCAGTGTGGGAGCCACAAGGGCCTTAGGAAATGATCCTGTGCACTGGGGGCTGAGTAAAGGGATCTGTGCTGGGGCAATCAAGGAGGGCTTCCTAGTAGAGGGGATATTTGGGTAGAACCTTAAACAGAGAGAAGAATCTGAACAGAGGAAAAAGTGGCCTGATGGTAACTGAAGAAAAAGATATATGAACAAAGGTTCGGGAAGAGGAAAGCATATGGAGAATTTGGGAGAAGTGTAAGATGCTTGAAATGAATGCAAGATATTTTGAACTTAGGGTATGGAGAAGAGGGGAGGGGCCAGAATGACACTAGAAAGGTTGGCAGGGGCTTTATGCCAGACAACAAGGAGCCACAGAGAAGCTTTAAGAGGGAGGAGGTGTCGGGGCGCCTGGGTGGCTTAGTCGGTTAAGCGTCCGACTTTCGCTTGGGTCATGATCTCGCGGTTCGTGGGTTCGAGCCCCGCGTTGGGCTCTGTGCTGACTCCCAGCTCAGAGCCTGGAGCCTGTTTCAGAGTCTGTGACTCCCTCTCTCTCTGACCCTCCCCTGCTCACGCTGTCTCTCTCTATCCTAGAAATAAAAAAATAAAAATATAAAAAAAAAGAGGGAGGAGGTGTGGCAGGCCGCATGGTCAGACTTTTTTTTTTTTTAAGTTCATTCTCAAAGCATTATGGGAGATACATGCCGGGCTAAGGAGGAGGGAGGTGCTGGAAGAGACCCGACTCAGGGAGGCCAGTTAGGAGGCTGAGATATGAATCCTGGTGAAAGACGGTGGGACCTGGCCTGGGGCAGGGTCAGAGGGCAGAGAGGAGGAGGAGAGATTTGAGAACCGGTGAGGCAGTGGCTGCAGTGAAAGACTCGAAGTCGGGTGGGAATACAACAGCACAGCTCCCTGGTGCTCACCATGGGTCCTGGACGTCTTGTGATGTCTCTTCTGGAAGGATCTTCATCTCCCTCGCACAGAGAGGGACCGGAGGCAGGCTTCACGGAACTGAGCTCTGTGTCCCACGAACGTTCCACTAACCAGAGTCCTCTATGCCCTGTACTTAAAAACAACCATTGAGGGGCGCCTGGGTGGCTTAGTCGGTTAAGCGTCCGACTTTTGCTTAGGTCATGATCTCGCAGTTCGTGGGTTTGAGCCCCGCGTCGGGCTCTGTGCTGACTGCCAGCTCAGAGCCTGGAGCCTGTTTCTGTCTGTGACTCCCTCTCTCTCTGACCCTCCCCTGCTCACGCTGTCTCTCTCTCTCTCCTAGAAATAAATAAAATATTAAAAGAAAAAAACAACCGTTGGAAAACATACAAAGGATATACATTCATTGTAGACAAATTAGAAAATACAGGGTCACAAAATCAAGAAAGTAAAAACTAATCCCGTTGTCCAGAGAGTGGTAACAGTTTGGTGAAAATGTTTCCAAATTTTTCTTCCTAAACGTGTGCATCCGAATGTGTGTGGGCTGAGCAGTGAGGTGCATAGTGGATGAGCTTGTCTCTAGGTGGAGAAAAGGCTAGATGTTTGGGGTGCATCTGAGTCCATGTGAATTGGAGTGTTGGGCTTCATTAGCTCCATGGTCAGCCGACTATTCTAGATTCTCACTTTTGCTCATTTGATCTACCAGGAACTGAGAGAGAGGGTCCAGATCTCCTTTTTGAAGCAAAGTGCTTCAATTCTCCTGGAATCTCTTCTGGCTTATGGCTTCTGCTTTATGGATATTGGTGCTGTTATTTGGTGCATCGATATTTATTTTTAAAAATATCTTCATAACGGCACCTGGGTGGCTCAGTCGGCTGAATGTCCGACCTGGGCTCAGGTTTGTGGGTTTGAGCCCCACATTGGGCTTGCTACTGTGAGCACAGAGCCTGCTTTGGATCCTGTGTCCCTCTCTCTCTCTGCTCCTCCTCTGCTCATTCCTCCCCCTCCTCTCTCCCCAAAATAAATAAACATTTAGAAATATCTTTATAATGTTTAGCTTCATAAAGTCCACATATTCATCATTTTAAATGCTCTTGGTCTAACTAACTTTAACCTTGTCACATCTGACAAGCCCTGACTGTCTGTATTTGTTTGGTGTACCTTTACCATCAGCAAACAAATATACAGTGTAGGTGGTAGTAGTAGTAGTAGTAGTAGTAGTAGTAGTAGTAGTAGGTAGCTCCATACCCAATGTGGGGATCAAACTCACAACCCCAAGATGAAGAGTCATCCGCTCTACTGACTGAGCCAGCCAGGAGCCCCTACAGAGTATCTACAGTGTAGATATTTAACTCCAGAGGCCAACAGAACTGAGTTGGAATCCTGATTCTGACACTCGCTGGGTGTGAGGCCTTGGGCGAGTCCCTTAATATTTCAAATCTCCACGATCAGGGGCGCCTGGGTGGCTTAGTCGGGTAAGCGTCCGACTTTCTCTTGGGTCATGATCTCGCGGTTCATGGGTTTGAGCCCCGCGTCGGGCTCTGTGCTGACTGCCAGCTCGGAGCCTGGAGCCTGTTTCAGTCTGTGACTCCCTCTCTCTCTGACCCTCCCCTGCTCACGCTCTCTCTCTGTCTCCTAGAAATAAATAAAACATTAAAAAAAAAAATCTTCAAATCTCCACAATCAATAAAGAGGCTGATAACCAACCACTTCACAGAGTTGTTGGTGACTGAGTGGTTGGCATGGAGAATGAAGGGTGGCTCTGAGTGGGCGCCCACCCCCACAGGGGAGGACCAGGCCTTCTCAGCCAGTCCCTTAGAGGGTTTGTTGGGGGAGAGCGCGTTCATAGGCAGACCCAACTACAGTGCCAATTGGGGCATCCACGTCTTCATAAGTGGCTGGGAGCTCGGAGGACAGAGGCCGGAAGCCCAGGGGTCTTCTGGGAAGGGAACGGGGGAGAAGCAGGGACCGAGACCTGGGGAGAACAGAGCTGGCAGGTGAGGGGCTGGGGCCGCAGAATGTCCCGCAGGAGGCCGTCCCGAGGCGCAGAGCGTGTGCAGACTGGTGGCCACAGTGGTCCGTGTGGAGGCTGGGTTTGTGGGGAGAGGGTAGGAAGAGAGGGGGCTGGGGAGGCCACATGTCCACCTTGTGGAGGGAATGTTAGGTTCGAGAGCCCAAGTGCTAAAGGGGAACCATGAAGGATTTCAGTTCAGGGGCCATGGGTCACACGTCTGGGCATTGCCGGGCTCGCCCCGGATGGGGTTGGATGGGGCCAAGATCAAAGATGGAGAGTGGGGTCCTGGCTGGGCTGCCGGACATGAGGGTCCCGCCAATGAGACGTGAGGATGGAAAGAAGTTGGTGACCCACTGGTCTGTGTAGGTGGCAGGGTGAGGGGCTGTCAGGCAAAGTGGGGATGGGAGGGGTGACTCAGACACAGCAATGCGGTCATCCAGAGCAGCACCCCTGCAAGTGAGGCCTATAGACTGATACCTTAGAGATTCCTGTTATAATTCAGCATAGCTGTGATTTGCAGGGGTGATGAGAGGCGGGGGGGAAATTTTATTAATTTATTTTTTTAACATACTTTTAAAAATGTTTATTTTTATTTTTGAGAGAAAGGGAGAGAGCAAGCAGGGGAGAGGCAGAGAGAGAAGGGGGACAGAGGGTCCAGGCTCTGCGCTGACAATGGGGAGCCTAAGGCAGGGCTCAAACTCATGAACCGTGAGATCATGACCTGAGCGGAAGTCAGACGCTCAATCTACTTGAGCTGCCCAGGCGCCCCAGTCACTCATTTTTATTGTCGTTTACAAAAGTATTGGTCCACAAAGGATTGGGTTAAAAAAAAAAAGTTTGTCCTTTTCTCCAGTGAGCTGGAGATGTGTGGCCCAAATGAGCAGCTGGTGTCCAGGGAGGGTGGTGAGGCGGTCAGAGAAGGCAGGGAGCCGGTGTGGGGGTGGCAAGGCATCTTGGGATTGTTTCCAGGGCCAGAGGGTCAGAGTGATGAGCAGTAGCTGACCACGGCTGCCTCTCTCATAGTGAGGGCCATCTTCTTCCAGCCATACTTCTCTGGTCATTCATTCGACAACCATTTATAGAGGCCACGACAGGTGTCACAGCACATTTTAATACAGAGGAGAGGGAGCCAGATCTGTTCTTGTCCGCTTGGAGCTGACCCCCTCTTACTCCAGTCCTAAATGGGAGGGAGGGGTTGACTCAGCTTTCCACTCAGGGGAGAGGGCAGTGGGCTGACTTGGGATCACCGTTGGAGACCCTGGGGCGCACCCTCTCCTGTCTTCTAGGTGTTCTGGGAAGCTGCAGGCTCACAAAAATCTGGAAGGACCTGGATTTCCTTTTTTAAGATTTTATTTTATTTTATTTCATTAGTTTTAAAGTTTTATTTATTTAAGTAATCTCTACACCCAACTCGGGGCTTGAATTTACGACCCGAGACCAAGAGTGGCATGTTCTTCTGACTCAGCCAGCCGAGAGCCCCATTTTACTTTGGGGGGGGGGCTGGGAGGCTCAGTTGGTTAAGTGTCTGACTCTTAGTTTCGGCTTAGGTCATGATCTCACGGTTTCGGGAGTTCGAGCCCTGCATCGGGCTCCACACTGACAGTGTAGAACCTGCTTGGGATTCAAGGTCTCCCTCTCCCTCTGATCCTCTCCCCCTTGTGCTGTCTCTGCCTCTCTCAAAACAAACAAACAAACAAACAAACAAATTTTAGAAAAAGATTTTAGTTTTGAGGTACCTGGGTGGCTCAGTCGGTGGAGTGTCCAACTTCTGCTCAGGTCATGATCTCGAGGTTTATGAGTTCAAGTCCCACATGGGGCTTGTTGCTGTCAGCGAGGAGCCCACTTCGGATCCTCTGTCTCTCTCTCTCTGCCCCTCCCCTACTTGCACTCTCTCAAAAATAAATAAACATTTAAAAAAAAAAAAAGATTTTCTTGTTAAGTAATCTCTACACCCAAGATGGGATTCGAACTTACAACCCTGAGATAAAGAGATGCCTGCTCTTCCGACTGAGCCAGCCTGGTGCCCCTGGAAAGCACTGGATTTTACTAGTTATAAGTGCTCCATTTGTCAGTGAATAAAAGCAAGAGGTCCAAAGAGGGCAAGGGGTGTGTCTGAGGTCACCAGACCAGGGTCAAGTTCAAGGGCGGAACTTGACCCTGATTCTTGATTTGAGGTTCCGCACACAGTGCTGGGCACCCGGGAGCCCTCATAGAGCTATGGGAGCACCCAGACAGTGGGGACCGTGTCTCTGGCACTTCCTCACTGGGTCTCCTGACGGCAAGCCTGTGGCTGGGGGTGCAGGGACCTCCTGAGAGGGCAGTGGGTGGGGGCAGGGAGAAGGGATCAATCTCAGTGACAAGGGAGAGGGGCTGGCAAGGTAGGCAGCAGTCGGGTGGCTTGCAGGCACGGTGGTGGGGGGGGCTCCTAGCTGCAGGGAGGTACATTCAGGGATGAGTCCTGACCCGTGAGAATGAGCCAGGAAAAGGAAGGCCCCCGGCTCAGAGGAGGTGCCGAGAGGTGCAGGGGCCAGGGTAGACTGTGGCTCTAGAAGCCCAGGAAGTAGGAGGAAGCTGGAGAATCTGGTGGTGGACACAGGGCGCCAGGCTGGCCTCAAACCAAGGGGCAGCATCCATGCCTCTGAGACCTGCTTGCACATCTGCAAGATGAAGGTGGGAACAATTCTCCGAGGGGTCTTGGTTCCCAGGGAGGTGGCCCGAGGCCTCTATCCTTATGGTGCCTGGCGTGGGCCCCATGCGACAATGTCGAGGAATGGATAGTGCACAAATGAATGTTTAAGTGAAGGAGGAAGGGAACTAAAAGCAGTTTAACCGTGGCCGATTTCCATCCCAGATGACATTGGGAATCACGGCCCTGGCAGGCTGCCCTGTGGCCAGCCAGCAGGACTTGAGCTGCACACAGAGTGAGTGGGGCCTGGGTATTTCCCCCCCACTGCCTTTTGGGACCCTGCCCACCTTTCCCCTTGTCTTCCCACCTCTAACTCCTCTGCCCCTTTTGAATGAAGCCATTTGTATTTTATGTACACTTTTCTTCCTCACGTCCCGTTTGGACCAAGGCAGAGAGAACACCTACAGGAGAGACTAGGAAGGGTTATTATTCCTGGTGCTGTTATCAGATGTGGTTCAGGGGCGCCTGGGTGGCTCAGTCGGTGGAGCATCTGACTTCAGCTCAGGTCATGATCTCGCACTTTGTGGGTTCGAGCCCTGCGTCGGGCTCTGTGCTGACAGCTCAGAGCCTGGAGCCTGCTTCTGATTCTATGTCTCCCTTTCTCTCTGCCCCTCCCCCCTCATTCTCTCTCTTTCTCTCAAAAATAAATATATATTAAAAAAAAAAGAGGGGCTCCTGGGTGGCTTAGTCGGTTAAGCGCCTGACTTTCGCTTAGGTCATGATCTCGCGGTTTGTGGGTTCGAGTCCCGTGTCGGGCTCTGTGCTGACTGCCAGCTCAGAGCCTGGAGCCTGTTTCGGTCTGTGTCTCCCTCTCTCTCTGACCGTCCCCTGCTCACGCTGTTTCTCTCTCTCTCCTAGAAATTAAAAAAATAAAAAATAAAAAAAAAAATAAAAAAGATATGTTTCAACCTCTGGAGCCGGGCTAGAGGGCCTGGCAGGAGGAATCTGGTGAGAGATGCCAGGTGTGACAAGTGCTTGGATCAGGTGACCCCAGCACTGGGGGTAGGGCCACGCATACTGGTTAAGAGCACAGGGTCTGTAATAACCTTGGGCATGCTTAAAGCTCTCCACGTCTCAGTTTCCCCACCTGTAAAGTGGGCAGATTTATAGCACCACTTCTGGGGACGATTGTGGTCTATGAAAAGTACTCAGAACATGTCCGATATGCATTAAATATTCCTTTTTTTTTTTTTTTTAAATGTTTACTTATTTTTGAGAGAGAGAGAGTGAGTGGGGAAGGGGCAGAGAGAGAGGGGGAGAGAGAGAGGATCCCAAGCAGGCTTTGCTCTGTCAGTAGAGCCTGAGGCAAGGCTCGAAATCACGAACCTCAAGTTCATGACCTGAGTTGGAGTTGGATGCCTAACTGACTGAGCCACCCAGGCACCCCGCCTTCAGCATTCCTTTCATAGACATTTATGAACACCTGCCTGGGGCCTCCAGCCTGCAACACTGAATTATAACAAAAATACAAATTCCAGTTGAGGGAAACAAACCCAACCCAAAGTAAATTAATTTTATATCATGTGATATGGGAGGGGAGGAGTTGAGCAGGGAAGGGAGTGTCTAGATTAAAGAGAAGCCTGGCTCACAGGTTTTTTTTTTACATTTTTACAATGTTTATTTATTTATTTATTTTAAAATGTTTACTTATTTTTGAGAAACAGAGAGAGACAGAGCACAAGCAAGGGAGGGGCAGAGAGAGAGGGAGACACAGAATCCAAAGCAGGCTCCAGGCTCTGAGCTGTCAGTACAGAGCCCAAGGCGGGGCTCGAACTCCTGGAACGTGAGATCATTACCTGAGCTGAAATCAAGAATTAGACTCCTAACCAACTGAGCCACCCAGGCGCCCAATGGCCCATGGTTTTAAGCGCGGTGATGAAGGTGGCATGGGGTGAAGGCCTGAGGTTGCTCAGGCAATGAAGCATCCAAGTACCTAGGAAAGAATATTCCAGACAGAGAGGAATGTTCTTGCTCACTAGCAAGGGAAAACAGGGAGAAGAATCCGCCGAAGTAACTCAGAGGACAGGTGATGTCCGCGGTGGCCCTGGTGGCCCAGGGCGGCGGTGAGAAGTGGACAGATCCCGGACCGTGTTGATTTCCCCATTTAAAACATTCTGACCTTTTAAGAGCCTGATCGAGGTACAGCTAACATATATAGTGAACTGCACATATTCAAGACGTGCACTTCGTTGAGTTCTGACTCGTCTGTATACACACATGGAACCACCACCACAGTCAAGAGCACAAACATATCCATCACCCCAAAACATCCCTCCGGCCCCTTGCTCATCCCTCCCTGTGTCCCCAGCCTTTCCCCAGGCAGCCACTGCTTTCAGTCACAGTAGATTAAGTCACATTTTCTAGAATCGTAGCTGGATGGAATCATACAGCAGATGGTCTTTTTCATTTTTTTTTCATTCAGAATACTTGTTTTGAGATTTATTCATGTCAATGTGCATATCAATAGTTTATCCTTCTTACTGCCGAAGAATATTCCGTCGTACAGATAGACCGCAGTTTGTTTATCCATTCACCTGTTGATGGACAGGTGGGTTGCTTCCAAGCTCTGACGCTTCCACATAAAGCTGCTGAGAGCATTTGTGCACCTGTCGCTGCGTGAACAGGCGCTTTCATTTGAGCAGGGTCGATGCTTAGGGTGTGGGACGGCTGCCCTGCGTGGTAGGTGTGTGTTTAAGTTTCCAAGAAGCCATCAGACTCTTTTCCAAAGAGGCTGTACCGTTTTGCAGTCTTATCAGCAGGGCCTGAGACTGAACAACCCTTGATCGGGTCAGTCTCTGTAATTAGAACTTCTTTTTTTTTTTTTAAAGGTTATTTTAATTTTTTTTAGCCTTTATTTTATTTTTGAGAGAGAGACAGAGAGTGAGCGGGGGAGGGGCAAAGAGTGAGGGAGACACAGAAACTGAAGCAGGCTCCAGGCTCTGAGCTGTCAGCACAGAGCCCACCATGGGGCTTGAACTCACGGACTGTGAGATGGTGACGGGAGCCACTCAGGCGCCCCTGTAATTATGGCTTCTGATACAGGAGTAGTGCTTTGGATTGGTGTTTCCCCGGTGATCGGTCATCGTGACCATCATTTCACGGTCTTATTTGCCACCTGTGTATCTTCTTTGGTGAAGTGTCTCTTCAAATTGTTTGCCCATTCAGAAAACCAGATTGTTTTCTTACGGAGTGTTGAGAATTCTTCATGTATTTCGATTACAGGCCCTTATCAAATATACCCTCAGCAAATAGTTTCACTTTGTCTTTTGCTTGCCTTTTCATTCTCTTACTTGTGTCTTTTTTTTCCTTTTTTTTTTTTTTTTTTACTGTTTATTTATTTTGAGAGAGAGGGTGAGCGAGAGCATGAGCAGGGGAGGGTCCGGGAGAGGAGAGAAAGAATCCCGAGCAGGATCCATGCTGTCAGGGCAGAGCCCCATACGGGTCTTAATCTCACAAAACTTGAAAGCATGACCTGGGCAGAAATCAACAGTGGGATGTTTCATCGACTGAGCCACCCAGACACCCTTGTGTCTTTTGAAGCGTAGATTTTTGCAATTCTTATAAAGTCCTGTTTATCAATTTGTTCTTTTATGGATTGTGCCTTTACTATTATATCTAGGGAATTCTTGTCTAACTAAGGTCCCCAAGATTTTCTCCTCTATATACTTCTAGAGGTTTATACGTTTTTTATGTTGTTAACTAACTTTATTTTATTTAAGTTTTATTTATTTAAATAATCTCTATACCCAACATGAGGCTCGAACTCACGACCCCAGAGTCGCATGCTCTTCTGACTGAGCCAGCCAGGCTCCCCTAGAGGTTTTATAGTTTTAGACTTTACATTTAGGTCTGTGATCTGTTTTGAGTTAATTTTGGGGGGGGCGGTACATAAAATGTCACACTTTATTTTGTTTCGTTTTGTTTTGGTTTAGTTTTCGTTTCCTAGTGGCCATTCAGTTATTTGAGTACCATTTGTTGAAAAGACTTTCCTTTTCCCATACTTGTCTTTTGCACCTTTGTTGAAAATCAAGTGACCATATGTGTGGGTCTATTCTTTTTTTTTTTTTTTAATGTTTATTTATTTTTGAGAAAGAGAGAGAGACAGTGTGTGTGTGTGTGTGTGTGTGTGTGTGTGTGTGTATTTGTGTGTGTGTGTGTGCAAGGAAGGGGCAGAGAGAAAGGGGGACACAGAATCTGAAGCAGGCTCCGGGCTCTGAGCTAGCTGTCAGCACAGAGCCTGACATGGGGCTTGAACCCACAAACGGCGAGATCATGACCTGAGCTTAAGCTGGACGCTCAACCAACGGAGCCACCCGGATGCCCCTGTGTGGGTCAATTCTTGAGCTCTCTATTTTTCTGTTGATCTTTGTGTCTGTATGCTAATAACACACTGTCTTGATTATTAGAGCCTTCTATAGAAGTAAGTCTTGAGATCAGGTAGTGTAATTCTTCTGACTTTGTTCTTTTTCAAGATTGCTTTGACGATTCTTGATCCTTTGCATTTCCCTATAACTTGTATTAATTTTTAATTTTTTAAATGTTCATTTATTGTTTTTGCGAGAGAGAGAGAGAGAGAGAGAGAGAGAGAGAATGCACCCATGTGCCTGTGCGAGGGAGGGGCAGAGAGAGGGGGACAGAGAATCCAAAGCGGGCTCTGCTCTGTCAGCACAGAGCCCCATGGAGGTCTTGAACTCATGAACCGTGAGATCATGACCTGAGGCGAAGACAGATGCTGAACTGACTGAGCCACCCAGGCGCCTCTTTTTATTTTTATTTTTAAATTTTTTATGGAAACATAGTTGACATTCAATATTCTGTTAGTCATAGGTGTCCAATGTAGTGATATAATTCCATACCCCACTCAGTGCTCACCATCCAAGTCAGTTTTAAAATCAGCTTGTCAGGGGTGCCTGGGTGGCTCAGTCGGTTGAGCATCTGACTTCGGCTCAGATCATGATCTCACGGTTCATGAGTTCAAGCCCCACATCGGCTCGCTGCAGTCAGCCTGTCAGCACAGAGGCCGTTTCGGATCCTCTGTCCCCCTCTCTCTGCCCCTTCCCCACTTGTGCTCTCTGGAAAAATATGTATTTAAAATAAAATAAATAAAATCAACTTCCAGTTTCTCCAAAATAGCTTGCTGGAATTCTTATTGGGATAGGATGCAATCTATAAAACAGTTTTGGCCGGGGGTGGGGGTGGGGGGCTAATATCTTTACAACATTGAGTCTTTCAATCAATGAATGGTTTCATCTCTCCATTGATGGATGTCTTCCTTCATTTCTCTCAGCAATGTTTTATGGGTTTCAGCTTTTGACCGATTTATCCGTAAGCATTTGTATTTTTAAGCTATATTAAGTGATAGGCTTTTTTTTTTTTTTTTACTTTTAGTTCGACATAATTTTAGACTGACAGAAGAGTTACAAAGACCGTACAAAGAGTCCCCTGTATCCCCTTCACCCAGCTTCCTCCACTGTTCTTTTTTTGTCCCAGGAGCCAAGCCAGGCTCCCACATTGCATTAATTTGTCCCTCTTAGTCTCCTCCCATCTGTGACAGTTCTTCAGTCATCTCTCCTTGTGTTTCATGTCTTTGACATTTTTGAAGAGCGCTGGTCAGGCATTTTGTAGAATGTCCCTCAAGTTGGGTTTTTCTAGTGTTTCCTCATCATTAGACTGAAGGGATGGATTTGGGCGGAAGAGCACCATGCAGAGGGTGTGCTCTCCTCCCTCACTGCATCATATGAGGGGGCACGTGATAAGGATGCACCTTCATGGTGACGTCAACCTCAACTTGGTTAAGGTGGCGTCTGCCAGAGTTCTCCACTGTAAAGATGCTATATTCCCTTCTCGTCCCCTGTTGGAAGGGAGTCACGGAGGCCGGCTCACAGCCAAGAAAGAGGGCAATGAACTCCATCTCTAGCTCCGCAGTGTCTATTCTAGCCTTTCCCCATTACTTATCTGTGACTTCTGTCTCTAACACGAGAGATCTGGTTCTCGCTATCTACAATGTGTTTACTTATTTGTTCACACTTAGTATATATATAACATGGTCTCAGAGTTGCTAAGCCATGTCTTCTGAGAAACACATACACATCAAGTATAGTATTTGTGCATGATTCTTTTGGCCTCTAGCCTTACAGTAGCTAGTAAATACACCCCTGTTGAAAAGTTACGTCGTCGGTCAGATCCTTCCTTTTCCACCCTCTCCAGTGTCATTATGTCATGCTTTTGTCATCCAAATTGATTCCTAAGCATTTCACATTTTGTGGTTTTATTTTCGATGCCATGCAATTATTTTATTTATTTATTTATTTCCATCCCAACCATGAAACAATCTTAAATTTCTGATGGTTTTTGCTAGTGTACAGAGAAACATAATTAATCTTTGTGTGTTTATTTGTTTATTTCATAAATTAATTAATTTGGCAACCTTGCCAAACTCATTTTCTTTAAAGTAGTTTCCACGCCCAGCATGGGGCTCGATGTGGGGCTTGAACTCATGACGCTGAGATCAAGACCTGAGCTGAGATCAAGACTTGGATGCTTAGAGCACCTGGGCAGCTCAGTTGGTTAAGCGTCCGACTCTTGATTTCAGTTCAGGTCATGATCTCACAGTTTGTGGGTTCGAGGCCCGCATCAGACTCGGTGCTGGTCGTGAGGATCCTGCTTGCAATTCTTTCTCTTTCTCTCTCTGTCTCTCTCTCTCTCTGTCCCTTCCCTGCTCATGCTCTCTGTCTCTCTGTCTCTCTTTCTCGAAAATAAATAAATAAGCATCAAAAGAGAATCTAATGCTTAACTGACTGAGCCACCCAGATACCCCTCAATTCATTTTTTGTAGTAGGTTTTTCTTGTAGATTAAGTAGGATTTTCTATATAGATGATTATGTTGCCTATGCTATAAAGAGGGTGTTGTTTCTTCCTTTCCAATCTACATGCCTTTTATTTCATTTTCTTGCCTTATTGCACAGGCTAGGATTTCCAGTACCATGTAGAAACAAGTAAGGTTGGGCATTCTGGATGCGTTTTGAAAATAAAGCTAACAGGATTTCCTAAGGGATTGGAGTTCAGTGATTATTATGAACGCTGGCTTTCCTCTGTTGGAGAGAGAGTTGGTGCCCACACATGGCACCTGGGGCCTCAGCAGGGACGGTGGGGATGGTTGGCACAGGGAGGGAGTCAGAATGGTGTCAGGGGGCCCCTGCTCAGCCGAGGTGAGCGGGGGGTGGGTGGGGACATGACAGAAGATTTTTTCCTCTGCAGCGTCTTCCTTCTTCCAGTTTGGGCTTCAACGTGAAAAGACTCAGAGGATTTCATGGGATTTTTTTTTTTTTTTATGGAGGAAAAACAGGCTAAAGCCAACTTTGGGGATCAGCCCCCAAATAGGTGCGTTAACAGTCCTCTGTTGCTCAATCCCAGATTCCTAGTATTGAGTGTCTATCCCAGGGCAGTTGAGTAGGCAAGATTCCTGGATCGGGAGTATGGAGGCTGGGTTGGAATCCCGGCTCTGTAAATGCCAGCTGTGTGACCAGAGGGGAGACCCCACCCCAGGTGGACCCGAAGCTCAGGATGGTTGTGAACATCCATCATGATGACCATGACCATGACCATGACCAGCACCATAGTAATAATAGCAGCCACAGTATTGACCTCAACCATGTGCCAGGCTCTGTTCTAAGTATTTTATTTGTAGCATTTTATCTTCCCAAGTACATGTGGGGGTAGATATTACTGTTATCCTCTCTTTAGAAAGGAAGAATTGGTGGTGCAGGGGTAGTGAGGGGTCAGAGTCCCACTTCTGTGGGAATCGTCAGTCCTGCTGCTGCAGGTGCTGCCCCTTTAGCAGGAGCATCACCTCCCCCCAAAACTGTCCCCACTGTCCTTCCGACCACCTGGCCAGCACCGGCAACATCACGCCCACTGCCTGGGCCCCCATGCTCCCCTCCCCCACGCTCTCCCCAATTAGGGATCATGTCTCCCGCATCCCCACAACTCAGCCTCTAGCGAGGGACTCAGGGGCCACCAGGGTGTCAGTGGGTTTCTGACCCCAAATACACAGCTCGGGCAGTGGCCTGGGTTGCCAGACTGTAGACTTAATTGTGGGCTCTGGCCACACCCTTGGGGGTCACTAAGAAGGCCTCCTGCCATGGGGCCGTCACTCTGGACGAAGCTCTAGGCCCCGAGGCATCTTGGGGCCATCTTCTCCCTCTGCGCCACCACCAGCCAGGATGCTCCAGGAAGTGCCGTGCATGACACCCGCCCCCACCGCCACCTCCCAGAGAAGGGACCATTGTGTCCCAAGGGTTAACAAGGGATGAGGGATGCGAGGAAGGGGCCCTTTAGCCATGATGCCCTCTGACCTTTCATAAATCAGAGGGGCTGGGGGCGAGGGGGCTGCTTGGCAGGACTTGGTGGGGTGGGGGCTTAGAAGCAGCTGCGCGCGAGGTTGACATTGTTCCCACCATTCTAAGTGCAACAAATCCCTCTATTGTGTTCCTGGTTTATCTGGTTCCTCTTGTTTATTAGCAGGGCTCCTTTGGCAGCAGCTCCAGCCCTGGGCGGGTGGAAAGAGTGCTGGCACGCACCGCGGGGGGGAGCCGAGAGGGGCCCGCCGTCAATGCCCACATTGTTCCCGCGCTTTTTGTTTACTGTAATGACATGTTGGAGAGAGAGGAGGAAAAAAAAAAGACGTGCGTTGGGGAGGGAAGAGGAGGGCAGAAAAGAAAGAGGGAGCAAGGGCCCTGGTGTGGATTGATGTCTGGGCCTGGGCGGATGTGGCGGCAGCTGGGCACTCCGGTGGATGGAGCCAGGCCGGGGTGCGGGTGGAGGGGGAAGGGGGCGGCGGCGCGAGGAGCCGGCAGCCCCCCAGCCCCGGCCTCTGCCGCCTGGCACCAGGTCCCCCCACCATCCTCCAGCCCTCCTCGGGCATCTGTGGGGCCGTGCCAGAGTGGGGCAGGTGCCGGGGTCTGGAGTCCACCTCCCGATGTGCCCCTGCCGGGCTGTGCCACCCGAGGCAGGCCACTCAACCTCTCTGGATCTCCGAGTCCTGAGTCTGCCAAATGGGGATGTTGGGGGAGGAGGCGGTGGCGTGTCCTCCCCAGTTCTGGGTCTGTACTTCGGAGCCCGGGGCAGAGGTCCGCGGGACAGATGGCCCAGCACGGCTCCCTGAGTGATCGTGCCCAGTGCCAACTTGGCAATGTGGGCCTCATCTCCTATTCGGGCCGAGTCCAGGCCGTGAGGGGGTTGCAGGGAAAGGAACCTGAACAGGGGAGGTTGGAACTCCGGTCCCACCTGGCTGGGTTGGGTCTCCCCCTCCCCAGAGGGCAGGGCCTTGAGGCCCTTCCAGGTCTGGCTACTGGGCTGAAGGGGAAGAGTACAGACAGGGCAGCTGAATGCGACACGAAGCCCCCTCGACATCCCGGGGCTGACAGAGCCCTCTGGGGCTTTGGATCTGTCCCTGTCACTTCCTGTAGGCCTCTCTGTAGCACCAGCAGCAAGCCACCACCTCTGCCGGCTCACCTCCAGTGACGTGGAATTCCACACTCCACACGCAGCTCCTTCTGTCCTTGCCCAGCCCAGACTTTTGGGGAGTTCTTTTTTTTTATTTTAATGTTTTAATGTTTATTTATTTTTGAGAGAGAGAGAGAGAGAGACAGCACAAACAGGGGAGGGATAGAAAGAGAGGAGACACAGAATCCAAAGCAGGCTCCAGGCTCTGAGCTGTCAGCACAGAGCCCAGCGTGGGGCTCGAACCCACGAACAGCGAGATCATGACCTGAGCCGGTCGGACACTCAACAGACTGAGCCACCCAGGCGCCCCTGGGAAGTTCTTTTTAAATCTGTCTCCTTAGAGCTTCTATTTTCTGGTTCCCATGCTATTTATCGGAACCGCATGGAGTAAGTTCAGCCTCCCTGAGAACCGGTTTCCTTACCTGTAAAATGGGAATGGTTGGCCCCATCCTGCCAGATAGCAATGGCTGTCATGTGGATCCTGTAGAAAGTTCTCTGGATCTTCTCAGACTGCAGCTAGGACTTGCTGTGCTTGAGAAAGGAGTGAGGGCCATTCCGCATATGGATAAAGGCAGAGTATTTTGAGGAGATTGGCTTAGGGCTCGGGCTCAGGCTATGGTCAGGATTAACACTCAGTCTGGGGGCAGGACTGGGGCTCAGGCTGTGTATGGGATCAGAGCTCAGGCTGCAGTCAGAGTTAGCACTCCGCTGGGAGCAGGATCGGGGCTCAGCCTGGGGCCAGTGTCAGGGCTCAGGCCATAGCTATGGTAAAAGTTCATTTTGGAAGAGGGTAAGGGCTCAGTTTGGGGTCATGATCAGGGTTCAGGCTGAGGCCAGGATAAGCGTTTAGTCGGGGGGGTCAGTATTAAGGTGTCTAGGTTTTGGAACAGGGCTCAGTTTATAGACAGTGTCAGAGATGGCTGATTCTGGATTTAAGGTAACGGCTCAGTCTGGGGTCAAGGCTCGGGCTGTGACCAGGATAAGTGTTTATTTTGGGGGTCAGGATCAGGGTTCAGTCTGTGGCTAAGTTGAAGGCTTATAGGCATTCATTTTGCGTTGAGGGTCAGGCTACAGGCTGGGATCAGGGTCAGGGTCAGGCCTGAGGCTCAGGCTGGGGTCAAGGATTAGGCCATCACCCAGGTTTGACAAACAATCTCTAGCTGGGGTCGGGGCTCCATCTGAGGCCAGGCTGGGGTCAAGGCTCAGCCGTGATGTAGATCGGGACTCAATTTGAGGCTCTGTCTTTGACTGTTAGTTGAGCTGGCTTGGAGCTGACCTCCCGAAAAGGATGCATATTTTGCATCTTGCTCCCTAGGAGCTCCATCCACCAAGGCTTTTGTGGAAGACTCCAGTCTCTGGAAGTCTTTAGCAGACTCGGAGAGCACAGGAAGAGGTAGTGCTCTCTCCAGGTGGCCCACGGAGGAGGCCGAGGCATGGTGTAGGAGATGGGGTGCTGGGGGTTAGACACGGGGGAGGGATCGCCCAGGATGGCCTGGGCAAATGAAATCCTGACTCTTCAGGGGCATGAGAACCAGCCCATTGGCCTGGGGATTGCCAACAGATTGTTAGGAGTGGGAAGGCCTGGAAGAGGGTAGGACAGGAGAGAAAGAGCAGTCTTGGGGGCATCTGGCTCTTTCCCCCATGCCCACCGGCAGACATGCTTTGTATGGTGACATGTGAGTGCATGAGTGGACATGTGTGCACTCGCGTGCACTCGCGTGCACTGGGAGGGTGTCAGTGGGGACATACTTGTGTCAGGCTGTGCTGATGACTGCCCATGGGTCTAGGGGCACGTGTGTGGCTGTGGGCAGGGTCAGGATGACACCAGGCTTCATCCTCTCCGTCCGTCCATCCCCGAGCTGCCGGTGCCCCTTCGTCAGCCCCCGTCTGCGTCCCCTGAGGGTCCTGGCCATCCCACATGACTGGCTTCTGAGCCCTGAATGACACATCAGCTGAGGGCCTGTGACCACTGCCTGCTAGCAGGAGATGCTCAGGAGCAGCCCTCTCTGGAAGACTTCCTCCCCAAGGACCGGGAGATTCTCAGGCTGGGGGTCCTGGTTATGACGCCCGGGGACCACACAGCCTTCCCTGCCGCTGGCTCGAGCACGGCGAAAACCATTCCCAGGCACATGTCTGGGGATGGAGAGCAGCCCCAGGCAGAGAGGGGTCCCGTGGGAGGGCAGCGGTGGGCGCATCAGCTGAGGTCAGTCCGGTGGCAGGGAGGAGGGTGGCGTGCCCCCATCATGTGAGTGGGGTCACCGCTGCCTAGGTCTGCAGTGGCCTTTTAAGAAGGTCGGGGCTGGGTCTGCAGGATTCCTCCTGCCCCCTCGCTGCTGGCCCGTTCATTTGGATCTGTTTCTTGGTTCTTTCCTGCAGTCACTGTCCAGGGGCCGGAGGGGGAAGATGGCCCTTTGAAGTCTCTGCCCCCGTCCCCTGTGTCTCTCCGTGTTCTCCTTCACCTCCCCTCCTCAGCATCTCCTACTCCCAGGTTCTTTCTGGTCTGACGATTGGCTGCATATTCACGGACCTCAGGGTCAGGGTCATTGTAGGCTGTTGGAGCCAGAAGGGGCCCCAGTCCCGCCCCCGCACGTATGGCCAAGGGGGGCTCCTCTGTGTGTGTTGCACCTACCCCACACTCACGACCATGCGCTGAGCCCTACTGTGCGCCAGGCCACAGAGGAGAGGCCTCGGGGAGCCCCTGGGGGAATGACCGGCAAGGGAAAGCTGGGCTAGGGGAGCCCCGGCTACTGAAGGGTGACCTTGAACTAAGGTGGGTAGATAAGGAGGAACTGGCCAGGCAGGGCGTATGTGTGCGTGCGTGCATGTGTGTGTGTGTTTTATGGGGGGCAGCTTTGAACTTGCTGGCAAAGAGGAAAGTTGGCCATGGGACTGCCTCTGCCAGGCTCTTCCTCACGGTTTGGTGAGAGGAAAGCCACTAGGAACAGCGCTTTGGGAGTTAGACCCCGGGGATTGAGTCTTGGCCCTGACACCTTCCAGCCCCGTGACCCTGAGAAGCTCACGAGCCCCTCTGAGCTTTGCTTTCATCATCCCCCAAAGCAGGGTGATGGCCTGTGTCTCCTGGCCGTGCGGAAACGATGGCCTTACTTCTCCCATCTGTTAAGTGGGGTCACGAGGCTTTAGTACCCCCGAGGTCTACGTGGCTAACTTGGACTTATTTCATTGTGAACTCTCAGTAAAAACATGTGGGCGCCAAGTCTCGGCACATGTACAAATATTCTTCCCATCAGAGTTTGTCTGGCTCCTGAATCTGGATGGCAATAATCCGATGCCAGGGTTTGATTCCTGAGGGCATCGCTGAAATATGTGTGGTTCCTGTGTTTCGGAAAGTGAAGGATGTTAAAAGGAATTTCTCAGAATCTAGTTAGTTCCGAAGTCAGATCTCAAGCCCTATCTATTTGCAAATTACAAGTACGACTATATTAAATACACACACATTCGAAGTTTCAAAATAATGAGCGAAAGAATAAACATGGAAAGAGATTGCCGACACTTTCTTTTGCACCCCGCTGGGCCGTTCATTCCGTGTTTCCCTCGGGGTGTCCCACCCTTCTCAGAACGTTCCAGGTCTGAGGTTGGGGGCTGTGAAGGATGACCCAGAGTGTAGGAGGGCCCGAGGGAACCTAGTGAGAGACTAGCCACTGCTTCTGTCTTACTCACACCCTGCGCTGGGCCCAGGACACGAACCAGGAGACTTGACATCTGCCTAAAGGAAGTCAGTGATGTCTGTCCAGCTGTTTCTCTTACTCATGACAGGTTGCACGGGAAAAACCCCTTACAACTTTCTTAAAATCTAAAAAACATCCTCAAAAAGCGATGCCTTTCTTTCCCCAGCAGTGAAATCTACGTCACACGAAATGTACTGTTGTAACCATTTTCCGGGGTGCATGTCAGTGACATGAAGCACATTCACACTGTTGTGTGACCGGCGTCCATCTCCGGAACTTTCTCATCTTCCCAGACGGAAACTCTGTGCCCATTGGACACTAGCTTCCTGTGCTGTCACCCCCGCCCCCTCCCTGCAGCCCCCCGGGAATCGCTGCTGTCTTTTGTCTCTGTGAGTTTAACCGCCCTTCGATATGTCACACAAGCGGAATCAGACAGTTATGTGTCTTCTTGCGTCTGGCTCCTTTCGCCGCGCATCGTGTCTTCGAGGCTCGCCCGTGCTGTGGCACGTGTCAGCTTTCCACGGGAACACAGGTGGACAAATATCCCTTCGGGTCCCTGCTTTCAATCCCCGATCCGGCTGAGGAGCGGGCCTGAGGAGGAGACTGGAGGCGGAAGGGGAGGGGGGAGAGGGGGGCAGGGACCGGCCCCTGGAGGGTGTGGTCAACCCAGCTGGGGCATCTGGGTTTCTCCTGGAGGGCAGAGGAAGCCTCAGAGATCTGGATAAGCCTGAGGGTGGGGGAGGGGGACACTAAGTAAGACTTGCTCCTCCCCAGGGTCTGGGTCCAGTGCAGGTGCCACCTTGAACCTGGGAGGTCGGGGTAGAGATGAGGCGCCTCCCTCACAGCACGTTCCTGCCTTCTCGGTGTCTCCAAGCCCCTTGAAGTCCCCTGGCCTCCTTTCCCGTCTCTCCAGCCGCTTGAGAGCACTTCTCCGGGGCGCTCCGTCTCTTCACACTCCATTGGACACTTTGAGATTTAGCTCGATCCCCTTTCCCGAAAAACAGTCCCTAAGCGATCCCTTCACTGCAGACCCACGTGCACATGGACTCCCGTGTTCGCACACTCACACACACGCACGCACACACTCGTGCACTCACACGTGTGCTCGCACACACAACACACACATGCACAGCTCACATGGACACGCACACTCACAACACCCACACTCACACCTATACTTCTGTGTGCAATCGCAGCACACAACGCTCACACCTGCACACCCGCGCGTGCGCGCGCACACACACACACACACAGAGTCTCCCTTCTTCCCCGTTCGCGCATCTCTCTCATTTCCAGACTTCTCTGGGGACCAGAACTAACATTTCCTGAGAATCTCTGCAGGGGCTGAGACAGTGGGTTCGGCTCTTTCCACTCCTCATGCCAGTCTTCCTGCGTGGATCTTATCACCCCATTGTACAGACGCGCAAACTGAGCCCGGGGAGCTGATGGTCTCACGGGAGCTGAGGGTCCCAGGGCCCTAACTCCACACCCTCCTTTCTGACACTTTTCACGGCAGCTCAGTGGGTTTTTTATCTGTGTCATAAACTCACTACCTCACGCTGGCAAGGCCCTCCGGGGTCGGGACCGTGTTTGTTCCTTCTCTTGTGTCTCCTAAGGCGGCTGGAACTGAAGGGGGCTGAAGCTGCTCGGTGAATTCTCTTAAATCAGTGCCTCTGAGTTCCGATGGCAGAGGGGTGGTCTCGGGAGCCCCCGTGCCCCCCATTGTGACCTTGTGCTGTGCCCCTCCCCATCTCAGACCCGCCCTTCAGGGGGTTCTTCTCGGGACCCCCCTCATCCCTGTCCTCCATGCCTGCGGCTCTCTGTTGGAACCCACCTCTCCGTGGGACTGTCATGATAGTTAGTTATGAATTTACTCTTCCATCCCCCCTGCGGTACTAGGACTCCGTAGGGACAGGGCTGCGTCTGATTCACGTTCGGGAGCCCAGCGGTGCTCCTGAGGTCCACACAGCGCTGGCTCCCGGAGCCTGGACCTGGGATGGGAGCACCGTGCACGTGTGCTGGGTTCAGTTCCCCGACTAAGGGGACCCTCCCGCCTGTGCCCCTCCGCCCCGGGCACGCTGGCCTTCAGAGGTACCCAGTCGGAGATGAGGCGGGGCTTACGTGGTGCCCTCGTCCGTCCTCCTGGGCACTGAAGCTGAGTGAGCAGCTTGTGAGCAGGGCCACCCAGTTTCCTTCTCTCTCCTTTCTGCCCAGGGCGGCTGGCTTGGATGACCTTGGGGCGCCAGGGTCCCCTCCCCTTCGGCAAAGACAAGGCAGCGCGTACAGAAGGAGTCTAAGAGATCTGGGATTCCCCCCTTTCCCGAGGGCCGGCACTCACTCTGCCATAGCCACGCCACCTCTCTGGGCCTCAGTTTCCCTGTCTGGAACCCCAGAGGCTGTCTCCCTGACCCCAGGGCCCTCCCCAGCTGTGCCCTCCTGCACCTGTGAGCTGCTGAGAGCAGAGGCGGGAAGGCGAGATGGCCCCTCTTTC
The DNA here is from genome assembly GCA_017311185.1 of Proteles cristata cristata. NCBI lineage: Eukaryota > Metazoa > Chordata > Mammalia > Carnivora > Hyaenidae > Proteles > Proteles cristata. The sequence continues at coordinate 652,252 of JAESUZ010002068.1, read as the reverse complement.
TCCACTGCCTCTCCCTGTCCCCCAGGGTCACCCCAAAGCCTCCCCCTCCCCCGGCTCCCTGGAACTTCCCCGCAGCTGCAGGCCTGGTGAGACAATTGGGTGTTTTAGAGAAATACATTTTTGGGCTAATTTGCCATGCATAAGTGTTTCTCTTACCCTTTAAAGGCGGAGAACAAAGAGGTCTTTCTGCACCCGGGCAGGCTGCTGGGGAGGGGACCGCAGCTGTACCGGGGCCGGCGACCCTCCTCCCTCCCTCATCCCTGTGAGCGCCCCGCCACGCCGCCCACCGCCCCCCAGGAGCGGCAGCCTGGACTTTCCCAGCCTCCCCCGGTCCCCTGCCCCGCTGTCTCCCTGAGGCCCCTCTGGTCCTGCCCCACCCCAGCCCCCATCCTCCCACCAGCTGCCCCAGGCGAAGGGAAAGTGTGCGTGGGTGGGGGGATGGATGGATGGGGAGGGGGCGCCGCCCGGAGACAGCGGCTTTCCACGGGGCTCGCCAGGGTGGTGACGGCCTGGCTGGACGCGAGCCAGAGCTCCTGCGGCGTGCGCGGTGCCGTCACGGGGTGCGGGATGGTGTCAGTCATCAGGTGAATCACCCGTGTCTGGGGGGGAGGGGGACGGGGCAGTCACTCCATTCATTCCGGCCTGCGTCCGTTCATTCATTCCTTGCCTCCACTGTTGGTTAGTCTCAGGGGACCCCCATCCTGGGGGAAAAGAGAGGCGCTAATGATTACAGGAAAGCACCCGAAGTTCACGGACAAGGCTGTGGGCGTAGAGGTGCGAGCAGCAGGTGCACCGCCCTGTGCCCTGCGTGGGGCGGGAGGCCTGGTGCGCAGTGAGGAGCCGGGGCTTGGTAGCGGCTTCCTTTGCTGGTGGTGAAGGTCCTAAAACTGGTGGATTCAGCATATCGCTGTTGTGAGGCCACACCTCTTCTCTTTTTTGTGTGGGGGGGTCTCTCCTAGCTCCCAATCTTCCTCCATCAGGGCTTGGCTCCCCAGCTGTCCTGTGTGTCTTCCCTCCGGAGAGCCCAGGTGTGTGCGCACACATCCACACACCTGCACGGGGCACCACTCTCCTGTCTGCACTCTCCCCCCCAACCCCATCGTCACGAGCTCACTGAAGGCAGGGACCTTGGGTGTCTTCCCGGCACCCAGCACAAGGTGACTGCACAGCCCTCACCTGTGGAAAGGAAAGGAGGGCAGGACACCCCTCGTCTAAACTCTAACAGCAGCGGCTAATGTTTATTGAGCACTTACTGCATACCAGACGCTGTGGGCGACGTCTGTTAACTCACTCAGTCCTAATAGCTGCATAGGGTAGGCACTCTTACCTTCCACTGCTCTACAGAAGGGGAAACTGAGATCCCGAGAGACTGGGCTTTTGCTAACAATCATCTGGTTCCCAGGGGAGGAGGCATCAGAATCCTCGCTCTAAATCTGTATCACCCAAGAGGCCGCCCGCTCCCCGGAGGCTTCTGGGATGGACTGGCCGACACTGGGTTCTCCTTCTGACGTCCCGCAGCTTGCTCTGTTCATCCCTGGGGCCTGCCTCTGCCCCGGGTGTGTGCAAGAGATGTGAGACACTGAGGTTGAGATGCAGCGGGTCATCCCATGAGAGCCCTGAGTGGCTTGGGTTCCTTAGGGAGAGGCAGGGCCAGGGCGGGAGGCCGGGGCTGCTTCAGGGGCCGGCACGGCGTTCGTTGCTTGGATTTCAGCACCAACGAGAGATTCGGGGCCCCTGTTAGCAGCCTCACGTGGTCCCCCTGCAGCCAACAGACCCGATGGCATGAGTGACACCTCCCAGGGCTCCACGTGTCCATACAGGGTGACCCATGGGGACTTCGCAACCCTCCGTGGGCAGGTCTGTCCCTGGGTGTGCCCGTGTGTGGGTCGGCCTGCGCACACCTGTCCCAGGGGTGCTCAGGAGATGAAGGAGAAGGCAGGGATTGAGAGAAGACAGCGGCCACCAGGTGGCCCGGGGTTCTCCGTGTAGGGGGGAGAGGAAGGGGGAGCCGTCTACCGCTCACACACTCCTGAACCTACACATCCTCTGAAGGTTGGAGCAAAACAGGCAGAAAGGGAGATGTGGCTGTTTGCCCCGGGGGGTTGAGGGAGAGCCCCTCCGTGACGGGCAGGCGACTCAGGGCCTGTCTGAACAGGGACTCCGGGACTCACAAAAGGCCCTGCAGGCCCTGGCGGCTCGCTCCATCGCAACCCACTGACGGCCACTTAAGGGTGCTGACTGTGCTCCCAGCCTGTGGGCAGGGCCAGGGGTGGGCGGGCAAGGCCTCTGCCCTTTCGGAGGAACCCAGAGCCTGAGAGAAAAGAGTATGCAGGAAACTGGAGTTCAGGGATCTGAGGCATGAGCGGTGTGGTCTGGTGTGTGTGTGTGTGTGTGTGTGTGTGTGTGTGTGTGTGTGTGTGTGTGTGTGTGGAAGCTGCCAGGGAAGGTGGGGAAGGAGATTTGAAGGTTAGAGACATGGAGAGAGAGCGGGCCCATGTTCACAGAATCTTAGAATGTCAATGGCAGAAGGTCCTTGGAGATTCCCCCTTTCGAGTCTAGTTTATAAGGAGGGGAAACTGAGGTCCAGGGACAAGGGATGACTTGCCCAAGACAGTGACGGAGTCAGTTCATGTCAATTCAACAAGTAGTTCCTAAGTGTGTGGGCACCAGGCCGAGGACTCAGCCTTAAATAAGGGTCTGTCTTTGCCTCAGTTGGCCGTGGTCTTGTGGGGCAATGGACACACGGACAGATAGGCGCCACCCAGGGCCACAAATGTGACCATCAAAGCATGTACAAGGCAGCAGGGTGAGGGGTAACGGAGGACTATGATCTAGGCAAGACTTCTTGACAGAGGTAGCCGCTGAGTTGGGCTTTGAAGGATGAAGAGGAATTCACAGGACTGAACAGGGAATGGAGGGGAAGGGATTCGTTTCCACAAGCCGGGGGTTGGTTTGTGTTTGTTTCTGCTTTTGACACCCCTGAGGGCAGTGTGTCCCCCATGAGCACCCTGCTCTCTGGGCGGGGGGCTACAGGCAGACTGGGGTGGCGAGGGGGTTCGGGTGTGTTTCTGTCCGGAGGCAGGGGTCTCCCAGGGCCCCGGGATCGGCCTGGTTGCAGGGCTTTGATCCTCCTTCCATTCAGAGAGCATTTATTGAGTGCCAGTTATGAATGAACCTTACCCAGTGGTGAGGATTTCAAGAGGCAAAGAGGAAGGAAAGGCATTCCAGGAGAACTCAACAGCAGAAGCAAAGGAGTGGCTTCTGGAAAGCGAGGGCCCATTCAACAGGCGTCGTCTATGTATGGCTGGAGCGGGGGGCATGAAGGGAGCAGCTCAAGAAGGAAGCAGCTGGAAGGATTGGCTGGTGATGGAGCTGGAAGGCCCTCGGGGAGAAGTTTGGGTTTTAATCCGGGGCAAGCAGAAGGTGCTGATGGATTTTGAGCAAGAGCAGCTCCCTCGAGAGCCCAAGACTGGCCTGGGACCTTAAGAGAACCCAGAAGTGGTGTGCTGGCAAACGCTTATCAGCCAGTCCTGTTGGGGGAGAAGGTGCCCAGTTCAGGCTTCCTGGCTGACCTCAACAGCCGTGGAAGGTTCTAGAAAATTTAACAATTGGCTCCCCTGTGCTGGTATGAGCTGACTCCCGTGCACCCCGTCACCCAGGTTTATCGGCCGTGATTTCCAGTGCTTCACTGCCCTTCTCTCCGGGTTCACTTTTCCAGAGGGAACTGCCGGTAGGAGCCCAGGGACGGAGAGCGGCCCCAGAGGAATCACTCTGCGGCTTGTCCAAGCTCAGGGGCTTCTGAAACCTCAGGTTCTGTGGGGTTGAGCCTTGGTTCCGCTGCTCACGTGGTGGGTGACCCAGGCCAACCCCTCACTCCTCTGGGCTGACTTGCTCTGCAGGGTCATCGGGGGTTGGGATGAGGGTGCAGTGGGGAAGTGGGGGGTGGAAGAGGACTGGGTTGGGAAGACCAGGGAGCCTGGGCAGCTGCTCTCTGGGGGGTGGGGTGGGGACCAGCCTCATCCCCGCCGGCCCCATCAGATCACCAGCTGGGGCTCCGGCAGATGGGATCCTGTGCAGTGAGGGGACTGGGGACGGGGTGCAGGGAAGGGAGAGCAACATGGGTGACCCCAGGCTATAGACCACCAGTGCCTTCAACCTTGCCAGCGGAAAGCGGGTTTCTGGGCCTTGGGACCCGTTGGCTTCTCCGCCTGATGCCTCCCTCTCCCTCCCTCTCTCTTAGAAAGCTCCCACTCAGCCGTGTGGCCTCAGCTCCAGCACCCCTGTCACAAAGCAGGGATTAAGAGCACTGGATAAACTCCTTCGTCTTTCTGAGCCTCATCTGTAAAATGGGAACAATGATACTCTGTAGCTTGTTGGATGGCTCTCCCAGAAGCCCTTGGCCTATAACACCCTACCTCTGAGAGTCATGATGTTACTACCTCTCCTCAGTTATGCCCCCTTCCCCCGTGTCCCTCCCAGGGAAGCCTGGCCTCTGGGTCCCCACCATGCCCTGTGGGGACCCCTTCAACCTGGTGGTATTTACGGCCATGTCTCTCCCAACCAACAGTGAACCCCTGAAGGTGGGGATTGGGTTTGATTTGCCCGCAGGGCTCCAGCCCCCCACTGGCCTCACACGATGTTTTAGGCAAGGGCAACTGACCCTGGCCAGGTCTCTGCTCTGGGCTCCAGCACCGACCAGCTTGGTGTCCTGGCCAAGTGGCTACTCCCTGCAGAGCCCGGGTTTCCTCGTGTGTGACCTGGGTGACCTCTGAGGTTACTTCTTCCAGCCCCCGAACGCTGCAGAGTCCCGAGCCCAAGCCCAAGCCACCGTGCTGCCCCCAACCAGCCCCCACCCACTTCCCTGCTCCATCAATGGCTCCACTGTTCTCCGGTGACCCAGGCGCGAAACTTCGGAGTCATTTTTGACTCATCCGCCCTTTTATCCCCTCACAGCGAATCATCAGCCACGGCAGTTTTCCCCTCAAAATGTTGCTCACATCCGCTGTCCCCTCTTTGGGAGTGTGGACCCCTCTGTCTGAAGTTGGGATGAGGGTGCCCACTTTCTAACGTCCCTTCACCTCCCCGCCATGGCCATCTTCCCAGCAGAGCCATTAGCTTCTCCGTAGAAATGCACACCTGTCACCTGTGGCATGGGATTAGCTGCCCTTGAATCTGTCAGCAGGGAGGCGGCGGGGGGGCTCCAGGAGAGGCAGGAGGAGGGGCCCTTAGTGGAGTATGGGGGTGCAGTTCTCAGGTTGCATCTGCTCACACTCCTGTCGGGACCCGGGAGCCATCAGCCAGAGCTCAGGAGCTCACACCAGACATGCCCCTTACCGTGGGGTACGCAAGGGGTGGGGGTGGGGACTGCGCCCTCGGCCTCCTGAATCCAGAAGCTTCATAGGGGAGAGACAGTTAGCCTGGCTCTTGAAGATGGAGAAACTGTCAAGAATGGTGTTTTGGGCCCAAAGCAGCCTGTCCATAGAGCTGTAAGAGCACCCCTGGAGGAGAGGTGTTTGGGGTGAGGCTGCCGGGGTGGGAGGCAGGGGGGCTGGGGAGGGGCCCTTGCTGGTCAGAGGTAAGCAACCTCAGGGACCGCTCACTACCATCTGTAATTCACGTCCCCCGAATAGAGCGACTCTTCTACCCTGCGAGGCGACTCCTCTCGTGAAAATCAAAGTGACAGTCCGTGGCACTGCACTCTACAGTTTGCACAGTGCTGTTCTTTCCCCTGGTTCCTTGTCTTCCTTTATCAGCCCCTTGAGGTGGGACTGGGCAGCTTCTCACACCCATTTTACAGATGAGGAAGCTGAGGCTCATGGAGGGGCAGGGACTTGCCCCGGCTGACCAGCTAGTGTTTGGTAAAGTGAGGCCTGGAATGTCCCTGGATCCACCGATTCTAGAGGTTGAAGGGAGGGAGGGAGCGAGGGGCTCAAGCTCCGGTTCCCATGTCCTCCTGGGGAGGGGCTGCCTCTGTGGGACCCAGATGGGGGGAATGCCCAGCCGCTGGGAGCCCAGGACCAAGGTGAGCCCTGCTGGGCTGGCTTGGCCCCTGGGGCAGAGCCCCTCCCTGGGTGCACCGGGTGGGGGTCTGGCCGAGGGCGCAGCAGGGACTGGGTGGCGGATTTGTGTTTCCACTTGATTTCCCCGGTTGTTTTTCCGAGCGCTGCGGCAGGATCTCGAGGGGCGGGGCGGCCGCCCGGAGACCTCAGGAAGTTGCCCGTGGCGTGGCCCCCGCCCCCCGCCCCCCATGTGACTCCTCTGACTGACGACAGTGCCACATGGAAGGGCCTCGAGGCTTCCGTCCTGCGCCGGCAGGACGGGTGTGTGACGTGTCCCAGGGCACCGGGCCCACACTGGGTGACTTCCCGCGTGACCGGCACTGACTCCAGTGCACTTTCCATGGGGCCCCGACCCCTTTGACTGTGGGGCCAGAGAGGCCCGTGACCGTCGCCTGACCCCTACTTCCAGCACAAGCCCAAGGGGCCGGCTTCTAGGGCCAAACCCTAACAGGGCGCAGGGGTGCGGGGGGCGTGCCCGAACCCCGGGACTCTGTGCTGTGCGATGCCTCCGCGGCTCTCCCAGCCCCTCCGACCTCTCCAGCTGCCCTATTTAACTCGGTCTGTTGTCCGCAGCCGAGTCCCCTTCCCTCTGCTGCCTTCTGACCCCATTTCAGGCCTGCTGCCTTGCCACTGGCCGGCCGTCTCTCTCGACTTCCCCAGGCCTGGCCGCCCGGGGCTCGCTGTCCCCACTGGCTGCCTTCCAGAAGTGCCCACGCTCTGGTCTGGGAGCCCAAGGCCTGGCCTCCCCCTTGCCACTCCTCTGTGTGTCCCCATCCTGTCTGCACCTTCTCAAATGGTGGTGCGAGGCGTGGGGACAGCCTCTCCGGCCCTTAGAATCTGCTCAACCTTCGTACGCTGTGTGGTGGCTTTTCTCTGGGCCTCAGCTTGCTCCTCAGTGAAATGGGGGTGAGAGTACCAGAGCCAGAGGCCTCCCAGCACTATATCTGGGGGGACAGGTGCCTGGCCCAGGGTGGGGTGGGGGTGGGGTAATGGAAGAACACAAAGGAGCCAGGCCTCCAGCCAGCTGTGCAACCCTGGACCATTCTGATATTTCCCTGAGGCTCAATTTCCTGCTCTGTAAAATGGGTATAGCAATCATTCTTCCCCTCCCCTGGGACTGAATGAACTACTCCCAGGGAGGCGATTGTCTACGTGGCCTGGGTTTAGGGAGGGCTTCCCAGAGGGGCAGCAACGCGTGGCTCTAGACAGTGACTGGCCGGCAAAGGCACCCAGCCTTCTAGGCTCCCTCACACCCCCCACCCCCCACCCGCCAGCTGGCTGGTGTCCCTTCCTGCTTTGCGCCCTGGTTCCCGGCTCTATGCCTCTAACTTGTGTGGGTCCTTCTGTCTACAAGCCCTGCTGTGCCGCCCTGCCCACCCCCGGGAATACGCACAGCTACAACTGTATTCCTCCAGGAAGCCCTCCCTGCCTCCTCTCTCTTTTGTCAGCACAGCCTGTTGTACAAACCACTGTGTGGGATTATCTTGTAAAGGGTGTCCAGGCCCGGAGACTAGCAGGAGCCCAGGAACCACTGACCTCCACCCCAGCAGCCTCCCTGCTGGCTTTACGCGTCCCCATATGCCCCCAGTCCGTGTTACGGTGCTAAGGGGCCAGAAGGGGTGAGGGACCACTTGACAGTTGATGCAAAAGTCCGGGAGGCCAGGGCACTGGCCAGGGCCCACAGCAACCGGGCGGGGAGCAGACAGGGACACAGCGCTCACATGCGCTTTCTTTCTCTGTCTCCCCCTTGCTCGCGCTCTCTGCCACCAGTGTCCCCAAGTGCCAACGAGCCCTAGGCTGGGGCCTAGTAGGGGCATATTTCCTTTCCGTTAACCTGGAACCCAGAGTCTGCCCTGCTTTTGTTTCTCTGGGCCACGCAGCCTTCCTTCCCTGCCGGCGGGGCTGTCTGCTGATCGAGGGTCCCCTGATATTGTCGCTGCGTTCAGTAGCCACCGCCCCGCCCTGCCCCCCACATCACCGCTCTGGGCACTTGACTGGGCCTGAGCTGAGGTACCCACCCTTGCCTTGGGAGCACACAGAGGGTGCAGGGAAGGCCCCAGCTGGCACTGGGGGTGGGGAGACGCTGCCGCTTCCCAGCTGATGACCGCGAGTCATCACTCACCTCTTCAAGCTTCAGTTTCTGCCCCCTAAAGAATGAACTGCTGCCTTTAAAAAAAAAAATCTTTATTTATTTTTGAGAGCGAGAAAGACAGTGTGAGCAGGGGAAGGGCAGAGAGAGAGACACACACACAGAATCTAAAGCAGGCTCTAGGCTCTGAGCTGTCAGCACAGAGCCCGACGTGGGGCTCGAACTCACGAAAGCCAGTTCATGACCTGACCCGAAGTCAGATGCCCAACCGGCTGAGCCACCCAGGCGCTCCAAACTGCTGCCTTTTTATGCACGCATCAAACCCGCAAGGGGTGTGTGGTTTTACAGATGAGGAAACTGAGGCTCTGGGAAGCCAGGGGCCTGCCTGGGGTGGGAGGTAGGCCACCGAGCCCCTGCTTTGCTGGGCCATTTGCAATATCACAGCACCGTGGGGGCTCAGGGCGGCAATGTCCTGAGAGTTCTTTGTGAAGCTTTAAAAACTTCCCAAAGAAGAGGCTTTGTTCTTTTTTTTTTTTTTAATGTTTTATTTATTTCTAGGAGAGAGATAGAGACAGCATGAGCAGGGGAGGGTCAGAGAGAGAGGGAGTCACAGACTGAAACAGACTCCAGGCTCTGACCGGGCAGTCAGCACAGAGCCCGACGCGGGGCTCGAACCCACGAACTGCGAGATCATGACCCAAGTGAAAGTCGGACGCTCAACTGACTAAGCCACCCAGGCGCCCCAAGAGTCTTTGTTCTTGAATCCGGGTGTCCATGGGCCAAGCTCACCCTCCAAATGGTTCCACTGTGGGGGCCCGGAAGCCCACCATTATGCACCGTCCCTGGGGCAACCTTGCTCTTTTTAGGACCCTGCCTGTTCCCAGTCTTAACACATAGCAGGCGCTGGGTCAATGTTAAGGCAGAGAATGACTGGTAGGCAACATGGCGGGGGTGGAGGGCTGAGTAGCCGCCAGGGATGGGAGCACATAGGGCTTGGGGGGGGCTGTGGCAAAAGTCCTGGTGGAAACGGAAGTCAGACCACACCACCCCCTGCTCCAAGCTCCTGCGGCTAGGCTCCTCTAGTTTTCCCCCGTGCTCTGACCCCCATTCTCTCACCTCCCCTGTGACCTCTGCTCCCCTCACTCTGGCCTCCTCTCGGCTCCTAGAATGCCCAGCACGTTCCCTCTCAAGGCCTTCCCACGTGCCGCCCCCAGTGTCTGGAACATTCCGCCCCCAGATCCTCTTCCTCTCTGCTTTCAGACCTTTGTCAAATGTGGCACACACCCTTCCAGGGGCCTCCCCTGGCCACCGTTTCTAATGTGTGTCCTTCCTGTCTCTCCCTCCCCTGACCCGGCTTTGTCATCATCATAGGGTCCGTGGGCCACCTGACAGTGGCTTGTTTAGTCACTTGGTTATTGTCGATCCGCGAGGGCAGGGGTGTCTGTTTTGTCTGCTGCTGTAACCCTAGAGCTGGGACAGTGCTGGGTACGTGGCCAGTGCCCAACTCATATTTGTAGGAGGAGGGAAGGAAGGAAGAAGGGAGGGACGGAGGGAGGGCGGGAGGAACCTCTTTCTTCTCCATATCCATGGAGCGCCTCCCGTGTGGTGACCCTCTGTTAGGTGCTTTTAGAGTAAGAGCATCAACATGGGGCACAGCAGCCCCCAAGGTGGCAGTGGTCCCTAAATGAATATATATAATGTGCCCAGAACACCATCTCTTCTTTTCGCCTTATTTGCTTTGCTAACCGACGGAGTCTTCTAGGAGCCTGAGAATCAGGGCCGGTGGATGGAAAGTGGGGGAAGGGGAGAAAGTTGGGTATGGATGAAAGTGATTTAATGACATTTTAGGAACAATTTTCCAACAGGCAAACTGTGCACCCAGTGGAAGGGACTTCCTGAGGGGGACATATGCTCCCTGTCAGCCAAAGGGGGCGAGTGGAGGCTGGGGGACTCTGGAACCTGAATTGATCGGCCCTGGGACCCGAAGCCAGAAGATCTAAAGATTCAGGGGAGTCCTCCCCGAGGTTGGAGGGGGCCAGGCCGCTGGAACTTGGAGTAGGCCTGTGTCACCCATCTGGCCAGACCCGGGCAGCAGAAGCCACGGCTCCAGTCCCCGGGACCAAAGACTTCTGGGACTTGGCCAAGCAGCCATCTTGGGCCTCTGGACCTATGAACCGCAGACTAGGCCTGGGAGACAGGAAATCGCCCGTCTCAGGGCCTGAAAGCCCCCTTAGCATACCCTCCCTCCCTCCCCGCCTCCCACAGTGGCCTCAGGCCCCTGCACCCCGCGCCCATGGGGTTAAATCTCTCCCTGTCTCTCTCTGCTCCAAGTTGTTTTCCAAGTGAAGCAGAGAATGGTTCTCTTGTTACCAACATGGCTTCTGGGCATTGGGTAATGCGCTCCCTCTTCTCCCTGCTCCGCTCCACAAAGGGACCTTTTGTTCCTCTCCCTGCCCCTCTCTCTGGCTCTTCCCCGGCCCCCCCACCCACCCCGACTCCCTCCTCCCCGCCTCCTGCCCCACACTGCACCCCTGGGCTGTGAGGAGTGACCGTGGTCTGGCTGTGGTGCCCTCCCTCTCCCGAGGCGCCCAGGGAGGAGAAGGGGCCTTGTGGCCGCGGCGGCCATTTTGAGAGCGGCCATTCCGGGCGGTCCCACTTCTGTGAGGCTTGCGGGGTTGGGGAGGCCACAGTGGGGTGGCTGGGGTTCAGCAGGGGGTCTTGCGGTGTACCCTCTGTCCTCCAGGGAGCTGGGGGGGACCCTCCAACCCGCCACCCCGATCCGGGCCGCTTCCTCACACTGAGGCAGATACTTTCCCTTCCACCATCTCGTGTGACCCGCACAGCAGCCCCTGAGGCGGGAGTGACGCCCCGTCTTCCACAGGTGGGGGACTGAGGCTCAGCGGGGTAAGTGTCCGCCTCCCAAGCAGGGGCTCAGTGGGCAGGTGCTGAGCTACACCCAGCCGCGAGCTCCTCCCCTGAAACCTCTCCAGGAAGGGGCCCTCAGAGTTATGTCCTGACCCACGGGACACGCCGAGACGGATCTGGGCCACCAGAGGAAGCCCAAGACCAAATTTACTAGAGTTTTTTTGTGGAATCGGAACAGATTGTGCCCGAGATGGGTGTGTCAGGAGGCCAGTCAGATACTGAAGTGTCTGCCCTCAGGGAAGACGGTCTGTGTCCACTGTCCCCTCCCTTGCCCCCTCACAACAGCCCTGCGAGGCAGGAGGGGACAGGCCGCCGGACAACATTTTTCAGATGAGGAAACAGGCCCCGAGTGAATCTGCAGCCAGGACTGGGCGCTCACCCAGTTAGATCCCAGCTCCCATAGTCCCTTTCCAAGGCTGCTGCCCACCCCTCCAGAGGCCCAGGAACTTGGGGAGGGGATTTAGGCAGGTCACAGCAGCCCTAGCCACCTCGTCGGCAATCACAGGAGCCGGAGCCCTGAGAAGGCCGTACTCGGGTGCCTCAAACATCCACCGATATCCCCACCGCACTCTGTCCCTGTGGCTACAGAGACGTGAAACAGCACCCGTGGGTGCTGGCAGTGTAGATTCCCCAGTGAGCACTGAGCCGGGTCTGGGGCCTTAGGGCCACTGAAGTAAAAGGGTAGAGTGGGGAGGGGTGGATAGGGAGCTGGGGGGAAGAGAGAGAGCATGAAGATTTTTTCAGAGTCAATACAACCCTGGGCCTGAGCTCAAGGAGCCCAGGAGGAGAGCTACAGGGCCCGGAAAGATGAGAATAAGTTAACGAGGCAAAGAAATTGAGACAGAAGGTAGGAAAGGAGCTGGAGCGGGAGGGGGGAGGGAAGGGGGGCTGAGAAGGAGAAGGTGAATGGTGCACAGTGGGGTAGAGGCCACACCAGTGTGCCGGAGCAGAGTGGGGGCAGGGAAGGTGAGAGAGGCGGGTAGGGGGAGGAACCCGTGTGGGCTGTCAAGGGCAGTCAGGGGGGCTCCTGGGGGCCGAGGGTGCCCTGATAAGGTATATGGATGAGATCCTGAGGACAGTGGGGTGGTCACGGAAGGATTTTAAAGGGGTTAAGGCTGGCTCTATGCCAATCTGGTTTATTACTATTTTCCCAGCACCCAGCTCAGTGCCCGGTATACAGTAGGTGCTCAATAAATGTTTTGGATCAATGCATGAATGCCGCCAATGTACCCTGAGGTAGTGGTTAACTCCAGTTGTGGGGCCTCGGGCCTCAGCTCCCTCATTTGTGAAACAAGGGTAACAAGCCCTCTTTTTCCGGGGGCCGCCAAAATGGTTGAGGGATGTAGCTCACGGCAGGGCTTTGCTCAGTGTCCTGAATGAGGTTGTGCCGCGTGACTGGTCCCTTTATGATACGTGTGCAGATGTGCTGGGGGCAAGACGGAGCCAAGGACCGGGTTAGAAGCGGCAGAGCCGTCCAGGTGAGAGAGAATATACCAACGGCCACGTCCATCAAGGGTTTAAGCTCTTCGTACCTTCTACTCTCATCATCCTGAAAACAAGCGGATGGAGAAGCCCCTACGGTCACCCCTATTTTATTGTCCAGGAAACCAAGGCGCAGAGAGGCGAAGGGACTTGCCCGAGGCCCCGAGGCTGGTGAGTGGTGGGTGGAAGCGCGCTGGACGCTGGAGCCCAGCTTGGGGACCGCTGAGCTGGTGACGGAGACTGGTCTGGGTAGCCACCAGGGAAGGGGACACGGTCTGAACTGAAAGACCAGGTGGTGGGGGCCAGACATGGGGGGCAGGCAAGGATGCCCCTAGGTTTCCGGCCTGGGTGGCCAGGTGGGGGGGTCACTCCATTTCCTGAGCGAGGGGCACAGCAGGACAGGCTGGCCTGGGGAGGGAGGACACGCTGAGTCCGAGGGGCTGTCGGGACGTCTTGGGGGAGAGGCCCGGGGGGTTTGGGCTGGGGGTCTGGACGAGGGTGCAATGAGCTCCTGGTGCAGGTGGAAGGCATGTGGGGGTAGAGGGGGCTGCCCGTGGTGCCGCGAAAGAGCGGTGACAGCAGACGTTATACAGCGCGTGCTCTGTGCCAGACATGCTCCGGAGCCCGTGTCACCTTATTCAATCCTCCCAAAAAAACCATCCTCACTTCACACCCCAGCTGAGAGTGAGGCGTCCTAAGTGCCCTGGGGCCCAGGCTGGGACTGACCCAGGGGACGTGTGCAGAGGCCCCGCGGGCTGCCTGGGTACAAGCCGACGTGGGGGCATCCGAGGAAGAGGAGGATGCAGGCCTGCCTCGTTGGGCCCTTCAGTGTGTGGTTTGGTCAGCTCCCCTCCCCTCGCCCCTGCCACCCGCAGGCCCCGGCCTTGTCTCTGTGACGGAGGAGGCCGCAGGGACATGGGGCGATAGCTCTCTTCTCAGGGCCTTCGTGGGGCCAGACTGTGGGTGCGGACAGCATACGGGGCCCAGGATATGAGGGGGCTGTAGACGTGGGGGCAGGCGGGGGGAGAAGGGCTCTCTCCTGCGGGCAGGGGGAGCCGGGGAGCAGGGGGAGAGGCGGCCGAGGCCCAGAGAGCAGTCAGAGAGGATGAGCGCGGTTCTGGCTGGACAGGCGTAGACGGGCTGGACAGGCGGCGTGGGGAGCTGGGGCGCTAGCGGATGCTGGGTGCGCCCCGCGGGTTAGGCGAAGGGGCAGGTAGGCGCACACAGTGAGATCAGTCGGCAGTGGGCAGGTGGCGCCGGAGCCCCTGAGCAACCCCTAGGTGGAGACCGCTGGTTTTGTGGGTCTGGACACTGGGATCCGGGTGTGTGGGGAAGCCGGTTCAGGCATGAACCTCTGGGGAGAGTGGGTGCCCAGCTGGGAGCAGGTGGTGGGGGTCAGAGGAGACACGTTGTCACGGAAGGGGGCGGGGCAGACAGAGAGAGAGCTTGGGGAGGGGGGCGGTACCATGGAGCCTTCACCAGGGCAGGACCAGGGACTAGGGGAGAATGGAGGAGCACTCAGCCAGGGAAGCAGTGTAGACAGCAGGTGTAGACAGGTTTCAGGGAAGCTGAAGACAAGGAGAGTTATAAGGGAATAGCTGAAGGGGACCTGGGGATTGCGGGCCGTTCTTAGAAGAGATGGTGACCTTGTGGGGCAGAGGTGGGCTAAGTGGAGGAGGGGCTCCTGGAGTGGGGGAGGGGCGGCCCTGAACTGGGTGGGGGACCCCCAGCTTGAGGGAGGGAAGGTGATGGGATGGGGTCTGCAGAGCCATTTGCAGGCTGAAGGAGGGGGAGGTCAGTGTCCTCTCCTCTCTCTGCAATGGGGGAGGGGGGTGGGGAGACAGGGGGCTGCAGGGGGTCCTGAGGGTCCCCACAGAAGGCCCTGGAAGAAGGAAGCCCAGGTGATCAGAGAGGGTGGGCGGGGCCAGAAGAGGTAGCCACCAGGCAGAGGGGGACCGGGGTCTAAAATGGCAGTGTCCTTTCTCCTCTGTGTGTTCTGGGCGCTGGCCAGGTGCGTGTGTCCCGAGGAGCTGGGCAGGGCTGTCCTCCAGGGGCTTATTTGCCGCTTTCTGGGAGTGTCCCTGCCCTGGTCCTGGTCAGCCTGTCATCACCGTGCCCAGTGCAGGGCGCAGGGCGGCTCCCAGATGCTTCCCGTGTGCTGTTTGCGTGCGTGCTCACGTGATCTCCCACGTTTCCGAGCTCCCTGTGCCCCCTCCCTGCAGGGCACAGAGTGGACCAGACCCCGAAGACAGGCCCCACTGTAGCCCCCCACCCATCAGCCCTTCTCCCCAGGGAGCCCCGCGCCCAGGGCCCATGTCTTTCCCCCCTCCCTCCAATCTGACACACTTTCAACACCTCGGTGCTCGGATTTCTGAGCCCAGGGCAGAATAAGAGGAAGGTCCACAGAAAGGGCGTGGACGGAGGGACCTCGCAGGTGGACAGAAACTGTTGCTTACGCTTAAAAATCTGCTAAGAGGGTTAATCAGATGAGTATTCGTATCACAAAGCAAACAGAACGAAAAACAGAGTTGTTAAATTGGCCTCGTTGGTAACACGCATCTGTGCCTAATTTCAAGGGAGGACACGCAGGCACGGCCAGGCGGCTGGCCATCTCGGGGCCTGAGGATGCAGGTCTGTTGCCATGTGTAGAATGTGACCAACTGGCCACCACCTTAGTGCTCAGCAGTAGGGAAGTGTCACAGCCATTGAAAATGATGTTTATGAAGAATGTTAATTGCATAGGAAATGCTTTCAGTATAATCTTAAGTAAAAACCGAGATATAGGGGCACCCGGGTGGCTCAGTCGGTTAAGCCTCCAACTTCGGCTCAGGTCATGATCTCACAGTTTGTGAGTTGGAGCCCGGCATCCGGCTCTGCGCTGCCAGGTCGGAGCCAGGAGCCTATTTCCCATTCTGTGTCTCCCTCTCTCTCTGCCCCTCCCTCGCTTGCGCTCTGTGTCTCTCTCTCTCAAAAATAAGTGAACATTAAAAACAAAATTTAAAAACCCTACATGTAAAATATGCATATACCATCCAATAAAAAGAAAAAAGAAAACACTGCATGCTGTGAACTTGACTTTGTTTAAAAATTATAGAAAAAAAAATGGAAAGAAAACACAAAAGCGCTAACCTTATCATTTCCAGGTGGTGGAACTTGGAGTGATTTAAAATTTTTTTAGCACGCTGTCTCTTCTTATATTTCCGCACTTCTACAAGAATCACTTTCAGATTTTATTTTATTTTTTTTTAAATGTTTTATTTTTTATTTTTAGGAGAGAGAGAGAGACAGCGTGAGCAGGGGAGGGTCAGAGAGAGAGGGAGTCACAGACTGAAACAGACTCCAGGCTCTGAACTGGCAGTCAGCACACAGCCGGATGCGGGGCTCGAACCCACGATCCGTGAGATCATGACCCAAGCGAAAGTCGGACGCTTAACCGACTAAGCCACCTAGGCGCCCCTCACTTTCAGATTTTAAAGTTATTTGAAGTGAAGGCATAGTGTGTATCCTGTCTTTAGGAAGGAGCCCCATTTCTCTGGAAAATCTTATGTGAACATTTAAAATCTTGGAACAGTGGGGCCTGGGTGGCTCAGTTGGTTGAGCGGCCGGCTTCGGCTCGGGTCATGATCTCGCAGTTCGGGCTCCCCATCGGGCTCTGTGCTGGCAGCTCAGAGCCTGGAGCCTGCTTTGGATTCTGTGTCTCCTTCTCTCTCTGCACCTCCCCTGCTCACACCCTGTCTCTCAAAAATAAATAAACGTTAAAAAAAAAAAGATCTTGGAGTGTATCTATATATTTTATTCAGCTTGAGGTAAAGAGCTTGGATCAGTTTGGAAAGCATTTTGACTGCAACTAACAGAAAATCCAGTAACATAGGGGGGTTGTCTTTTTTTCCCCCTTGTAACAAGAAGTCCCCCTTAGGTCACCCGGGGCTGGTGTGGCTCCGTGATGCTGTTGTGGAGATCATCCCGGACACCGTCTTTCAAACTTCTGTCCCCCACACCCTAGGTCAGGTCTGGGTCTGAGACCAGCCTCTGCACACAGCGCCCCGCTCCCAGCCTCCCTGGGGGTGTGTCTGTGTCCATCACCTGGCTGTGTCTTCCAGGTTCCACTTGGGGGCTGGGACCAGGTTGCCCAGCGGGGGCCCATTCATAGGAGGCTGTTCATGAGGAAGTGACCTGTCCCAGGTGCTCAGGGAGCGCTGCTCAGGGAGCTGGAGGAATAAAGACTAAATGGATGGATGGAGGCAGAGTTAGAACCCGGCTCTTAGGTCTCTTCCCCACGTGAGCGGCAAAGCGCCAAGTCTCAACATCTAGCATGGCATGTCAGTCCCTGGGGGCCCTGGCCCTGCCGACCTCCTTAGCCTCGCGTCTCCCCACTGAGCTGCTGTGGCTCACACACACGCCACGCCGGTTTTACTCCGTGCTTTCGCTTATGCTGTTCCCTCTGCCTGGAATGCCTTTCTTTGCTGCTGCTGCGGCCACCACGCCCTTTGGTCTAACTTCTTCTTACCCTTTTAGGGTCAGCCCAGCATCATCCCCTTCTGGAAGCTTCCCTGACACCCTGGCCGGGCTAGGGGTTCCTCTTCTGATACCCCATAGCACTCTGTGCTTGCTGAATTTACCACACTTCTACTTTTCTGTCTGCATTCTGACCCCCTCCCCCCCGCTGGTCTCTGAGTCCCTCGAGGTGGGGATGTATCTGATTGACCTCAGCATCCAGCCCTGGCCTCAGAAGGGGCACGTGTGAGCAGGAAATCATGAGACCTGGCCATACCCTGCTCCTGAGGAGAGCCTTGGCCAAGGTGTCCCTGGGTCCCATCCAAAATGTGGGATAGTTGGGCTGCATCGGGTCACTTCAGAACATGTGGTTGTTTACCAGAGGGGCAGGGCTGGCACGGGACAGCCTGTACTGGGTGCCCGAGATGTGGGAAGGGAGGGTCACGGCCAGCGCCTTTGGTCAGCACCCCACTGCGGCTACTTACAGTGCCCGGTGGCAGGGAATGGCGGTGGGCGCAGGAAGCAGAGGGGGTGGAGACCTACGTTCTGGGGCTCCAGCACACCAGATCACCCCCCACGGCAGGAGGGGGTGGCCCTCAGCGGTTATCAAAGGCCAGCAGGGATGCCTCCCTCAGATGATGGCTGGAAGGGGGAAGGGTGGGCTCCCTGGGGGCTGCCCCTGCCACTGACAAGCTGGCCCATCCGTCAGCCTTGAGCACAATGGGGTCATTAACCCCTGACCCTGGGCCCTTCTTAGCCACTTCCTCTGGAAGGCTCTCCCCAGCAGAAGAAGAAGGGAGGGGGAGATTGCTCTTAAGCCTCCGTCTTCAATGAGGGGCCCAGGAGCCCCTTGTCTGGTGTGGGAGTCACAGCCTTGCAGACTCTTCCAAAGCTCAAGGTCCCAGTTCTGCAGCTCTCGTCCTCTGTGGCTGCTTCTGGGATCCGGTGGTGGCTCCCACCCTCGGCCAGCCACAGGAGCAAGTGTGCATGGGGAGGGACAGAGAGGGACCCTGAGAAAGACAGAAGAGACAGAGGCCTTCTGAGAGAGACATTTGAGCTCAGAGACTATTCACAGGGACCTCCCAGACCAGTCCCCACTTGCAAAATTCAACGCAAGGACCCTAAATAAAATATTAGCAAAACACACCTGGCAATGAATAAAAAGGATACACACACCATGACCGATTGGGTTTATTCCAGAAATGCAAAGGGAGTTCAGCCTTCGAAAATCTATTAATGCCATCCATCACATTAATACATTAAGGGAGAGAAGTCACATGATCCTCTCAGGACTGGCAATGAATTTCAACACCTACTTACGACAGCAATGTTTTAGCAAACTTTGGATCAAAAGGAACTTCCTTCAATTGGTGAAAATTATTGACAAAACCCAGCGCAGATATGGTTCATTAAGGGACAACAGACAGGGGCATCTGGGAGGCTCAGTTGGTTAAGTGTCCAACTTCGGCTCAGGTCATGATCTCATGGTTTGTGGGTTCGAGCCCTACGTCAGGCTCTGTGCTGACAGCTCAGGGCCTGGAGCCTGCTTCAGATTCTGTGTCTCCCTGTCTCTCTGACCCTCTCCTGGTCACGATGTCTCTCTCCCTCTCAGAAATAAATAAAGCATTAAAAAAAAAAAAAAAGGACAACAGACAACATTCCTTAAAATCCGGGGCAATTTTGTCTGCATCCATGTGTCTATTTAATATTGTAACTGAGTTCCTAGATAGGGCGGTTAAGAGATGAGAAAAAAAACAAAACAGGTATGAGGATTGGAAAGCATCATTTACATATGATGTGATCATCTCTGTAGAAAACTCCAAATAATCTACAGGGAAATTATTAGAACCATGGATGATACATAACAGGTTTATAGAATATTCCGGTATCAAATCAATGCGGACAACAAATTGCAGCTACACCATGTGGGTGAATCTTGAAAGTATCACGCTGAGTTAAAGAAGCCAGACACAAAAGGCCACCCTACTGTATGATTCCATTTATGTGAAATCTCCCAAATGGACAATTCCATAGAGACAGGAAGTAGAGTAACAGTTGTCAGGGGCTGAGTGGGGGTGGGGGGCAGGGTGGGGAGGGGCCACTGATGGGTAAAGCTTTCTTCCTGGGGTGACAAAAATGTCCTGGAATTAGGCAGTGGGGAGAATTGCACATCTCTTGTGAATATACTAAAAATCCATTGACTTGTATGCTTTCAAATGGTTACTTTTATATTGTGTAAATCCGATCTCAATAGAGAGCAACCACATTTATTTATCTATTTACTTTTGAGATAGAGTGTGAGTGGGGGAGGGGCAGAAAGAGGCAGAATCCGAAGCAGGCTCCAGGCTCTGAGCTGTCAGCACAGAGCCCGATGCGGGGCTTGAACCCATGAACCGTGAGATCATGACCTGAGCTGACTAACTGATTGAACTGCCCGGGCGCCCCGAGCAATCGCATTTATAAACATGAGAGCAAAGTATAATTTTTAAAAAATCCTCCATTTACAATAATAACAAAAATTAAATCTGACAAAATATCTACAGAGAAAAGCACAAAACGTTACTGAGGTCCAGCCACTCTGGAAAATAGTTTGGCAGTTTCTTTAAGAAGCAAAACATGCATGTAGCATATGACCCAGAGACTGCACATCTAGGCCCTTGTTACAGAGAAAGAAAACTAATATCTACATGAAAATACGTACATAAGTACTCACGGCAGCTTTATTCGTAATAGCCAAAAATAAGAAACAGGGGCTCCTGGCTGGCTCAGTCTGGAGAGCACATGACTCTTGATCTCAGGGTAGGGAGTTTGAGCCCCACGTTGGGCATAGAACTCACTAAAAAAAAAAAAACAAAAAAACTAAATGTACCTAAATCTCCTTCAGTGAGTGAATGGTTAAAAAATTAATACATCCAGGGGTGCCTGGGTGGCTCAGTCAGTTAAGTGTCCAACTTCAGCTCAGGTCATGATCTCACAGCTCTTGAGTTCGAGCCCCGTGTTGGGCTCTGTGCTGAGCTCGGAGCCTGGAGCCTGCTTCGGATTCTGTGTCTCCCTCTCTCTCTCTCTCTGCCCCATCCCTGCTCGCACTCTGTCTCGCTCTCAAAAATAAAATAAAACATAAAAAATTGTTTTAATTCAGACATCCAGTTTGGAGAATATCATTCACCAACAGAAAAGGAACTAACGATTGATAGACACAACTAGCCAGATGGAGCTCGAGGGAATTACGCTAGTTGAGAAAAACCTATCTTGAGAGATTACATGCTGAGTTGTTCACTAATGTGACGTTCCCGAAACAACAAATATAGAGAGAGGCAGAACAGGATAATCGATTAGTGGTTGGAGGGCTAGGGGAGATGGTAGCTGGTGGGACAGCTCCGTGTCTGGCTCCTGGTGGTGATTATACGAGTCGACACAGGGGATGAAACTGCATGGAACCACACACACACACACACACACACACACACACACACACTCAAACTCACGTGTGCACACTCGCAAATGCATGTAAAACTAATGGACTCTGAACGAAGCCTGTGGACGGAGTCGATGTCAGTTTCCTGGTTTGGGCAAAGTTCCAAGGCGTTGTGAGTTGTCACCTTTGGGGTAAACTGGGTGACGGGTACCCAGGAACTCTCTGTACTGTTTTTGCAACTTCCTGTCAATCTAATTCAGAAACAAAAAGTAAGTAAGACCAAAAAAATCGAAAGCGTTATTTGGAGACATTAAAGATAACCCCAGAGATTTGCTTGAAAATAAGGAATTCTGGGAAGGGACAGGGTTATGGCTGCACAAAGAGTGGTCACGAAGGGTAATGGGTAAAAAGGGCTCTGTCACCCTCTTCTCTCTTTTTTTGTACATTTGACTTTCTTCTAAATAAGAAGTAAATGAGGGGCGCCTGGGGGGCTCAGTCGGTTATGTTCGACTTCGGCTCAGGCCATGATCTCGCGGTTTGTGAGTTCCAGGCCCGCGTCGGGCTCTGTGCCCATCGATGGCTAGGAGTCTGTCTCCCTCTCTGCCCTCCCCCCGCTCATGCTCTGTGTCTCTCTTTCACTCAAAAACAAATAGACATTAAAAATTTTTTTGTTGTTGTTTTAAGTAAAAGAAAGAACCCTAAGCAAATGCAGAGAGATAGCCATTAACCTGCACAGGGGGTCTGAATATCATGGAGTTCTTCCCAAATCAACGTCTAGATTCATTTCAGTCCTGATCAACCCCCCACAGGGGTTCGGTGGCACTTGTCAAGCTGATTCTTTTTTTTTTTTTTTATAATTTTTTTTAAATGTTTTATTTATTTCTAGGAGAGAGAGAGAGACAGCATGAGCAGGGGAGGGTCAGAGAGAGAGGGAGTCACAAACTGAAACAGGCTCCAGGCTCTGAGCTGGCAATCAGCACAGAGCCCAACGCGGGGCTCAAACCCACGAACCGCGAGACCATGACCTAAGCGAAAGTCTGATGCTCAACCGACTAAGCCACCCAGGCGCCCCTTGTCAAGCTGATTCTAAAAGCAGTAAGAAAGGGCAAAGCACTAAGAATAGCGGAGACACGCTCGTGGAAGAAGAAGGCAGGGCACTTACCCTGCAAATATTAAGGCTGATTATAAAGCTATTGTGATCAGGCCCGTGTGGTGGACCCTGGAGCGAAGGTGGACCACTAGACGGATGGGACAAGACAGAGACACTGACACACAGGCGGGGCTGTGGCAGATCAGAGGGGAACTGGGGTGGGGGTGGGGGGCAGACACATTCACATCTGTGTCCCGTGTCAGCCTCGCAGCGTTCCTGGGGGCTGGATCCCCTCCAAGCATCCCAACATCCCATTTCACACTCGGTGGAGGCTCAAAGGAGGCCAGTGGTGCCCGCGGCCTTCTGGCTCTGGTTCTAGGCTCTTTCCAAAGTGGGGCCCTCCCAGGGTGCCCTGCCCTGTGTCTGAACCATGGGCCCCCATCCCGAACCTGCTGGGGATGTCCAGGCATCCGCACGCCTGCTAACTTCCCCGATGAGCCTGAGACCGCATGAACTAGAGACAGGGAAAGAGAATGATGGGTGGGGGTGGGGGCGAACGCTAGGGAGCAGCGGGGCCTCGCTGCCGGGGCGGGAACAATCAGGCACTGTCCCACTCCTTCCACCCCCCTAGGCTTTCATCACTGACCTAACTCTGGGAGCAGAGCACTAGCGGTGTGCGTGGGGGGTGGGGGGAGGGAGGTCAGGGGTCAGCCCACTGCGTGCCAAGCAGGGCCAGGAATAGAGCTGGTTTGGGGATGGCTGGGGGGACTCAGGACCCCAGGGGAGCCCACACCCTACTACCGGAGGAGGCCACTGAGAAGAGAGGAGGGAGCTGCCCCGCACCCCAAGGGCAGGGAGGTCCACGGCTCCATCAAAACTGTACAGATCTGACTCTTCTGCTCTTCCCCTGCTAGGCTCTCATCGCTGTCCCTTGCCAGGCAGATGGAGTCTGGGAACCCTGATTCTGAAACTTGAGTCCCCCGCTGTCTCTGACCACCACCTAGTCTCTGAGAAGCGCTCTCAATGACATAGTTATCCATTCATTCAATAGACGGGCATTAAATGTTATACATGCTGGGCACTGTGCTAAGTGTTGGCGACAGCTGTGACCGGGACAGACCGGGTCCTGCCCGCGGGCAACCTGTAGTCCTGGGGAATGAATGGGTGTCCAGAGAGACTAGCCAAGGGCTGCGCTCCAGCTGGTGGGCAGGGAGGGCTTTGCCTGGCGATGTAACCTGTGAGTTGAGACACGGAAGAAGCGAGGGGGTGAGCGTACCTGGGGAAGAATGTTCCAGACGGAGGGGGCTGCAAGGGCAAAGGCCCTGAGGTGGACACATTCCAGCATGTTCCAAGAACAGCACGAGGCCCGGGAACAGAATGTGAACACAGAGGAAGGCAGGGCCATGTGCCAGAGAAGCCGCCAGGCCCAGATCTGAGATGAAACCTGGGATTTGAGTCCGTGTGTGTTGGAAAGATGGTGGAGGGGATTTGTCATGGTCAGACTTAAAAGCAACACTCAGGGGGGTGCCTGGGTGGCTCAGTCTGTTGGGAGTTGGACGACTTCAGCTCAGGTCATGATCTCTCAGTTCGTGGGGTCGAGCCCCGCATCGGGCTCTGTGCAAACAGCTAGCTCAGAGCCTGGAAGCTGCTGTGGATTCTGTGTCTCCCTCTCTCTCTGACCCTTCCCTGTTCATGCTGTCTCTATCTCTCTCTCAAAAATAAATAAAATATTAAAAAAAAAAACAAACCAACACTCGGGCTCTTGTGGTACCCATTTTACCCTGAGAGACCAGGGCTCAGAGAGGTCAGGTGATGTTTCCAGGGTCACGTGGCCGCCACTGAGGCAATGGTCTGTCTGGCCCCCTCACCAGCTCCCCACAGACCTATAATCACTCCCGTTCCCACTGGGGCTTCTCTCAGGGCTCTGAAGTCAGAGGTGTTACCTTCCTCGTGCAGCTGGGAAGGCTGAGTTCAGAGAGGCCAGGCCACCTGTCCACATCCACACAGCCCGGGAAGCACAGGGATCCCAGAGCCGGCTCCGGGATCAGATCCCAGAGTCAGACTCCTCTGACTTCGAACCCTGGCCTTACCAGTGATGAACTGGGAGGTGTTTAACCCTTCAGGGCCTTGTCCGGGAAGCAGGGGCGGCAATGACATTGGATCTGGCCCCTGCCAACCTCACTGACCGAGTCCTGTGCCACGCCATGCTGGCCTTCCTGTTCCTCGAAGATGTCAGTTCACATCTACCATAGGAACATTCTGCCCCCGAAGACGCTCCCCACCACCATATCTGTCCCCGCTTCCCACCCCTTCTCCACTGTCCCCCACAGCGCCCCCTCTTACAGCATCCATGCACCCACCCCCAGCTGGAATGAGCCCATTTCTTGGTGTTTGGGTTCATTGCCGGCCTCTCCTACTCGTGTGCCTTCTGTCAGGGCGGGGCCTTGCTCTTCCTGTTCCCTGGTGTGCCCCGTGGCCTGGACACAGAGGTGCTGAGCACATATTTAGGGAGGGAACGAGTATGGGAATGGAGAGTGCTGCCTCTGAGGACTGTAGTGACCTTACAGGAGCTAATTCAGGGGGACCGTGTGACACAGGGCCTGCTCGATTCTCAAACCCATGCTCTATGCTGCTGCTGAATTGAACCACATTTCATGAACGCACCCCTGGTTTCTTGACCTCCACGGGGGTCTTTGAAGCCGGTGGTCAGTGAGGAGTCAGGCCTTGTGCCTGGGCCACAGCGGCGCTGGGGGGCGGGCACCTTGGTCACAGCACGGCACTTGACCAGTCTCACTCATGGCCCACAAGGTACAGGGAATTGTGGACTCCCCAGCCTGACCAGAGCCGGGCAGGTGGTGGCAGTGACCGGATTGGCGGAGAGCCCTCTGGCTAGGGCTCTGCTACCCCAGGAGGTGTTTCTCCCAGTGGCCACTGGGTGGCAGCACTTCTCCAGGAATATGGGGTGTAGGAGACCGGCTTTTCCTAAGTGTTGGGAACTCCCAGGTGGGAATCTAGGAGGGGACCCGGGCCCAGGGAGGAGCTGGGACTTTCCCAGGGTCACAGAGCATTCAGTGGCAGGGCCTGGCCAGGTGAGAGGTCACCCGCCTGCCTGGAGGGAGCAGAGGGAAGGAAAAGGGGGAGGAGCAGGCTGGGAGGGTGAGGGTGAGGGCCAGCCCTGACAGCCCCCCTAGGAAGCGGTGATTGTCTTTACCCCCATTGACCCGCAGAATCCTATCCATCCTTGAGTAGGTGCTCAAAGCTCCCCCGCGAGGCCCTGCTGACACCTCTCACCCAGGCAGAGGTGGTGGCTGGTTCTGTGCTCCCACCTGGACTTGCATGGCTGTCACACTGTCCCCACTATCTCTCCCCCAGCCCCCGGACTGGGCCGTGTACCTCCAGCCATATTCACTAGCTGTGTGTCCCCTGCCTGTGTCATCCTGTCCCTCTTCTCAGCCTGGGGAGCATCAGTTCCTCTTTCAGGACTCTGCTGAGATGTCCCTTCCTCCAGGAGCCTTCTCCAGCCTCCAGCCTGCCTAGGAGGCCCTTCTCTGGGGACACATAACGCCCTGGGATCCTCCTGGATGGTGAAACTCTGGAACACAGTTTGTTGGACTTAACAGGCCCACGCGAGTGTGCGCAGACACTGTACATTCTGAGCCTGGGACACGGTGATCCTCAGACTGCAGTAGGTTTCAAAGTCACCGGCGAAGGCTTTGTGAAAATGTAGCCTCCGAGACCCTGATTTAATAGGTGTGAGACAGAACCCCGGAATCTGCATGTAAGGTGGTTCCCAGATGAGGCCGAATCAGGTGCCCGAGCATCCAAAGACCCTTTAGTGTGTCGTTGGCTCTCTCTTCTGAAGCAGTTGGGCAAAATCATTGCAATGAGGCATGACAATAAAAGCCTCTGATATCTGTGCCAGGTGAGTCACTCATGAGGCACTTTCACACCTGCTTCTCCTTTTATTTATCTATTTTTAAATAATTTTTAAAGTTTATTGAGAGAGGGGCGACCTGGCTCAGTCAGTTAAGCGTCCGACTTCGGCTCAGGTCATGATCTCACAGTTTGTGGGTTTGAGCCCCACGTCCGGCTCTGTGCTGACAGCTCAGAGCCTGAAGGCTGCTTCAGATCCTCTGTCTCTTGCTCTCTCTGACCCTCCCCTGCTCATGCTGTCTCTCTCTCTCTCTCAGAAATAAATAAAACATTAAAAAAATTTTTTTTAAGTTTATTGAGAGAGAGAGAGAGGATGAATGAAGGAGAGGCAGAGAGATGGGCACAGAGGATCCAAAGTGAGCTCTGTGCTGTCAGCTCGAACTCATGAACCATGAGATCATGACCTGAGCAGAAATCAAGAGTTGGATGTTCAACGCACTGAGCTACCCGCACCCCCTCCACTGCTTCTCCTTTTAATCTTCATCTCTTTAACTGCTCTCTGGGGGAGGGATCATCATCCCCAATTCTACAGACACCCCAGGCTCAGAGGCGAAGGGTGACTTGCCCAAGATCCCCCAGGTTACAAACGGCAGAGCTCAGATTGGAGCTGGGACTGTCCTCAGGTGGGGAGTCGGCAGTTGAAGATCAAGCCTCTGGGTTTGGAGGTTGCTCCAAACTTGCTTTTTTTTTGTTAAAGACCAGAATTCCAAACTTCAGGACCTACACTTGGTATGATGATTCCAGCCCCACAGAGGAAGCTCAGGCCACTGCCTCCGTTCAGGTTCAGGTTCAGGATCAGGTTCAGACCCTCCTTCTCCCTTCTTCTCTCTGCCCATCCACATCCTCTTCTCCACGGCCCTGCCACTTCATAAAAAGCCACAGCCATTTCTAGGGCATTCCATCCTCAGTCAAATACCACGCCAGGCTCTGTGGGAGATGGAGACACACTCCCCCTCCCTTTACTGCACTTTGTAGATACTGTGTCTCTTACAAATTGAAGGTCTGGGGCAACTCTGCATTGAGCGAGTCTGTTGGTGCCATTTTCCCAACAGCCTTTGCTGACTTCATGTCTCTGTCATGTTCTGGTATTTCTCACAATGTTTCAAAAATTTTGATTATTATGTTTTTTGTGGTGATCCGTGATGAGAGATTATGACTCACTGAAAGCTCAGATAACGGTTAGCATTCTTTTTTTAGTAATAAAGTATTTTTAAATTATGGTATATATGCCGCTCTTTCAGATGTTTGCTACTGCACACTTAGTAGACTACGCTACTGCGTGAGCCTAACTTTTACATGCACTAGGAAATCAGAAAGTTCATTTGATCTGCTTTATTGCAAGATTTGCTTTATTGTGGTCTAGAACTGAGCCTGCAATATCTCCCAGTTATGCCGGTTCAGAGGACAAGATCTGACCCCAGGGGCTTTCCGTCTGGCTGGGAAGACAAGTACTTAGTTTGGTGATGGAACAAGTTATATGAACTTTTTTCCCCTTCAAATTCATGGTCCCAACCTCACTCCCTTAAATGGCTGCTGCATGGGCTGACCCAGGAGACCCCCTCACCGATCAAGTGGTTCGTAATATTGTCACACTACTGGGCATGACAAAGCAATCTGGTTTTCTTTTTCTTGTTTGTCATACCATCGACAGATTCCCAGCATCCTCTGGAAGGTGGGGGTACCAAAGGAAGTCGGTACAGGTAAGGGAAACCAGGGAGAAGCAGTTTACAATTTATCAAGATCTGAGCCCTTAAGCCCAAAGTTTAAAGGAGGAAAAGCCTCCTCAGAAAAAGTACAAGCATGTATAAGTAAATCAATGCGGAACTGGCTCGGGGAAGACATGAAGGCATTTTGGAAGGCCATACGCAATTGCCCACGGAATGATCCAAGTAACTGTTTCTTTTCTTTTCTTGTTTTTTTTTTTTTAAGTTTATTTATTTGCTTTCGAGAGACAGAGCGTGAGCAGGGGAGGGTCAGAGAGAGAGGGAGACACAGAATCCAAAGCAGGCTCCAGGCTCTGAGCTGTCAGCACAGAGCCTAACACGGGTCTCGAACCCACGGACCAGGAGATCATGACTTGAGCCGAAGGCAGACACTTGACCAACTGAGCCACCCAGGCGCCCCTCAAGTAACTGTTTCTGGCGCTGAGACACAGGGGTGAGATTTGTGAGCTGGGATTGTCTGGGAAGGCTGCCTGAAAGGGGTGGGTCAGAGCTGGGTCTGGACGATGGGGAAGATAAAGCAGAAAAGAGAGACCCTCTCATGAGAAGAGGAACCGGAGTAGGGGGGCGGTCAGGAGGCTGGAGCGGCATCTTATGTCATCATACCTGGTTTTCCTTTCATCTTGACCTTCACAGGTACCTGATAGGAGGATCTTTTTTCCCTAGTCTACGGCTACTGGCAGCTCAGAGTCAGGCAGTGACTTGTCTAAGATCACCCAGTCACAGAATGGCAGGATCTGGGCTTTGGCCAGGGACGCTATGGGGTGGAAGAACCACCATCCATGTTAAAGTATCTGGGTTTTGTTAAAGTGTCCGCTGCTTTAAAAGTTTTTTTTTTTTAATATTTTATTTATTTCTAGCAGAGAGAGAGAGAGAGAGAGAGCGTGAGCAGGGGAGGGTCAGAGAGAGAGGGAGTCACAGACTGAAACAGGCTCCAGGCTCTGAGCTGGCAGTCAGCACAGAGCCCGACGCGGGCTCGAACCCACGAACCGCGAGATCATGACCTAAGCGAAAGTCGGACGCTTAATCGACTAAGCCACCCAGGCGCCCCAAAAAGTTTTTTTTTTAATATTTATTTAATTTAGAGAGAGAGAGAGCCCTTGAGCAAGGGAGGGGCAGAGAGAGAGGCAGACGAGAGGATCTGAAGCTGGCTCTGTGCTGAGAGCAGAAAACCCAATGCGGGGTTCAAATTCACAAGCTGTGAGATCATGACCTGACCCAAAGTCAGCCGCTTAACCCTCTGAGCCACCCAGGGGGCCTGGAGCCTGCTTTTTTCTTTTAATTTGTAAATGTTTTATGTATTTTTGAGAGAGAGCATGAGTGGTGGAGGGGCAGAGAGTGAGGGAGACACAGAATCCGAAGTAGGCTCCAGACTCTGAGCTGTCAGCACAGAGCCCCACATGGGGCTCGAACTCACCAACACTGAGATCATGACCAAAGTCAGATGTTTGACTGAGCCACCCAGGTGCCCTGTGGGGCTGCTGCTTTTTAAAACTAAAATCGTGGCCTGAACAGGGCTTGGGAGGTCCAGCTCTAGCTCTTCCACCGACCACCTGGTGAGACAAAGGGAAGCTGCTTCTCTGAGCCTCAGTTTCCTCACTTGCACAGTGTGGCTGACAATCTCCGTCCTCCTCTCACACAATCGTGCTGAACTTTGAAATCCTGCAAGTAACCTGAACTGGAGAGCAGTGGGAACATGGGAGAGGTCGTCGCCATTGTGGCATTGTGCACATTTGCTGAGGCTCAGATTATCTTCCTAAGGTGGGGATCCCATCGGATGGTGGGATATGCGGATAATTATCCTTCTGTATCTCTCCCTCCTCCGCTGCCCCCGGAAGGAGGCTGCGACCCTCCGTGGGGCCTCAGGGGGCTGCTCCTCAGGATTAAAGGAGACGAGGTGCGAGGTGTCTTTCGCCAAATACCATAGAAGCATCTTGCCTCAATGGTCTTAGTTTGCATATGGGGAAAGGGGGCACATAAAGGCAAAGGAAGGTAATTCGTCCAATCTGTGGTCAATAATTGAGCCACTGAATACATGTGTGGAAGTCTTAAAAGGGCGCTGAATCAGGTGTTAGGAATCTCAGGGTCAAAATCTAGATCCTATACCAATTGTGGGCGGTTCCGGACAAAAATCCCTTCCCATCTCCGGCATGAGTTTCCTGGTCGCAGAACTCGGATTAGGCTCCAAGGCTCCTTCCAGCTCGGGGTCCATCGTTCTAGTAGAGGAAAAACAGCACCCAAGACGGGGTGCTGAAAATGTGAAAGGCTTTGTATCCACCTGAACTTCGCCGGAAGCCTCCGCCCCAAGGATGCTTCCGTTGCCAAGGCAACCGCCCTGCCGGCCTGGTCCGCGGCATCCCGC
Source organism: Proteles cristata cristata (assembly GCA_017311185.1). Classification (NCBI taxonomy): domain Eukaryota; kingdom Metazoa; phylum Chordata; class Mammalia; order Carnivora; family Hyaenidae; genus Proteles; species Proteles cristata. The sequence goes on along the minus strand of JAESUZ010002068.1, from coordinate 622,682 downwards.
TGAGGAGGCTGGGAAGAATCCTGCCCTTATCAAGATGGCGGCGGCCACCGGGCAGGGGGCGGGGTTGAGGGCCGTCGGCCTGTCCCCTCCCTCTGTTTCCGTTTTTTCATGCTCCGGGCGAGCTTCCGTCAATACTTGTTTTTTTTTTTTTTTCTGGCTCTCGGAACCCAGGGAGCCAGGGAGGAAGGCTTATCTGCCGGGATTGGGGCAAATATCCGAGGGGTGGAGAAGGCGGGACTTCCGCGTCTCGGCGGAAGTGACGCGATAGTCGCGGCCGCAGACAGGTGGAACGGCAGGTGGGTTCAGGTGCCAGCCTGGCCAGGACCCGGCCGAGGGACTGACGCTTCCGGTGAGCGACAGCGGTAGCTCCCAGGGGCCTGGAGACCCGTGGGGCGGGCTCTGGGGTCCGAGCCCACCGCCCTGGCCTGGAATTCGCCCCTGTACCTAGTAAGAACCCCTTCCCTTCCCGCCCCCAAAGCCCGGGGACTCCCCCCACCGTGCAGAGGGAGGGTCTGGCTCTCCCGGATCGCTGGGGTGGAGGTTGACATCTGGGCACCTCGGGTCCCTAAACCCTACGCTCTTTTCTCTCCCTGATCCAGTTCCCCATTCCCCTGCCGAGCTGGGCAGTTAGCCAGCCCACCTCAGCCCTCGGAACGATGTTTTCAGACTTGGATTATGACATCGAAGAGGATAAACTGTGAGTATTCTGTTGCCTTCAAGCCCCAGGAATGCCCGAGCCCCAGGGCCTCCAGATCCTCGGACTTCCCAGGTCCATAGATCCTTGCTTCTCAGCGGGGATTGGGTCTTGTAGCAGAAATGGACCCTGCCCTTCCAGGAGCTCACCCTCTCTTGGGGGCTGGGGACATATGAGCAGGTAATAATCCAGGGCCACGTGGGCACTAACGGAGAAAGGCCTGACTACAAGGAGAGAGCAGATGGAGCAGTGCTTTTGCTGGGATGTTCATGGAAGACTTTACAAAGAGGTGGCAATTGAGCCAGGCTTTAAAGGTGAATAGGAATATCGTAAACCTAACTTCGTCCCCACCGCAGATGATTAGAGGAACAGATTTTTAAAAATTGTTAGCCTCCTTACTAAAATATATCCTCCGTCACTCCGGAGGACTGCCTGTGTCCATAATGCTTAGTACGGTGTTTGACGTCAGTAGGTTGTTAGCAAATGTTTGTCGAATGAGTAAGTGAATCAAGGCAAATATTTACCACAAAACATAAATAAGTGCGGACTTCTCATAGTGAAAACTGAGAAGTTATTGAGCAGAGTGATCAAGAGATGGGGGATGGATAGTTTAACGGGTGAAGGCTCGCTGGAGAAGGTGCCCGTAATGTTCCTTGTGTGCCAGAGCAGGTGACAGGGACAGAGTCTGACTCACGCCTCCAGAGTAAGATGAAGGAGAGGCAAAGGAGACCTGTTCTGGGGACTGCCTGCCTCTGGCTGCGTGGAAGTGCCTTCCGTGCACTCTCTTAGAAGAACTTTGTTAGGCAGCCATGTTTATCCATACTGTTTGATGGATGAGGTCACTGAGATGCAGAGAGGTGACTTTCTCACCCACTTCCTGTGGATGACAAATGGCAGAGCTGGGATCTGATCCTGCCTCTGTGTGACTCCCGGAGCTGTGCCTGTGCCACTACAGAGTGTCTTTTGGGCCGCATGAGAAAGAAAAAGAAAGAAAAAGCTGAGCAGCACTCGGCGGCCCCCTAGGGGTTTTGGAGGGCCTCCCCTGGGCCCCCCATCAGCCTTCCTCCTGGAGATGCAACCTCGCGTCTTCTCTTTCTAGTGGAATCCCTACCGTGCCTGGGAAGGTGACCCTGCAGAAGGATGCTCAGAACCTGATCGGGATCAGCATAGGAGGAGGGGCCCAGTACTGTCCCTGCCTCTACATCGTCCAGGTACTGGGGGCTTTGGAGGTAGAGGCGAGCCACTTCCCCGCAGGTGGCGTGACCCCCCCAGGCAGGTTCATTCTCCACTCTGCTGAGCTGAGTTGATGCCTTCCCATCGCTGAGGTCCCACCTCCTCAGGGAGGCCTCCCTGGCCACTCTGTCGCAGCAAGCGAGTCCCCATTGTCCCGTCATTGCAGGGTGTTCTTTTCCTTCCCGGCCCTCGTCACCATCCGTAATCACGGAGTTGCTCAGTAGCTGTCCCCTAGCCAGCCGCTTCCCAGCCTCTGCGCTGCGAGGACAGGAGCCCAGTTTGCTTTGTTACTACGGTCAGCACCCAGCCCCGTGCTCGGCACAGCGTCAGCCTTCCATATAATGCCTTTCATGAATCCCCAGAAGTGTCAGCCTCGAGTCCTGGTGCAAGTCGAGTGTAAGGGAGAGTCCACAAGTCCACGGAAGAGTCACGGTCTGAGTTCAAGTGTCACCTTCCCTGCTTGGTAGCCAGTATCACTTAAGCTCTCTAGTTCTCAGTTTCCTCGCCTGGAAAGTGACGGTGTAAAGCGTGTGGGTCACTGTGAGGGTTAAACAGAATGCCCTGAACAGCGCTTGCCATTTATTTTTTTTTAATGTTTTTTATTTATTTCTGAGAGAGAGAGACAACGTGAGTGGGGAAGGGTCAGAGAGAGAGGGAGACACAGAATCCGAAGTAGGCTCCAGGCTCTGAGCTCTCAGCACAGAGCCTGATGCAGGGCTCGAACCCACGAACCGTGAGATCGTGACCTGAGCCAAAGTCAGACGCTTGACCGACTGAGCCACCCAGGCGCCCTAGCGCCTGCCATTTAAAAAGCACCCATAAAGCAGTAGCTGTTGCCATTTTTTGTGGTAGGTGTTCACTTTCCCAGACGATCTGCTGCCAGTGCCGAGCAATTTTGTGGTTCTTCTCGAAGAAGCCACCCTGGTAATATGCTGTCCGCTGTGACTCAGGAGTGGGGACGGGTTTCTTTACCCTGGGGCTGGTCAGGAGTCACTGGTTTTTCCCACAGCCTTGGAAGGAACCTTGCCGCCTCAGACATAAACTTGACCTGGCCTCTGCTCTGCTCTTTCTCAGCGAAGTGGTCAGATGGGACACTGCAGTCCCTCAGGATCTTGCAGAAGAGTTGCTTCTGGGCCTTGGGGACAGAGGTTCCCAGGATCTGGCCTTGCCTGCTTAGGGTGCTGCCTTCACCAGCAGTTGGTGGCCGGCTCTGACCCAGGAGGTGTTGAGGGGGCCTCGCCCAGGCCTGGCCCCCCTGCTGTGTGCTATGTTCGCCCCTGGCCCCTCCCCCTCCTCACCTGGTCGGGGCCAGGTTGGCTTAAGACAAGCTGTGCTTATAGACTCACAGAATTCGGTTTTTAAAAATTGAATTGTATTGGGCGCCTGGGTGGCTCAGTCGTTGAGCATCTGATTTGGGTGCAGGTCGTGATCTCATGGTTTGTGAGTTTGAGTCCTACATCGGGTAAACATGGGCCCCCACTTCAGGAAAAAAGCCCAAAACCCCACAAAAACCACAAGCCCCACTTTGAGTGAGCCCCGCTTCTCTCCCTCTCTCTAACCCCTTGCTCACTTGTGCCCTTTCTCTCTCTGTCTCTCTCTCACTCTCAAAAAAATTGAATTGTAGTTTTATCAAAGTCCATCTGATTTGCTGTAGACAAGTCAAGAGTACTAGAAGGCTGGTGTCAAATGATATATCATCTGTTCCACCCTTTCCTCCCACCCTCCGCACCCCCATCTGCCTTCCCCCACCCCATCCGCCCTCCCCCCCCACCCCAGCAGCACCACCACTTTTCCCCCCTTAGAGCTGTTTCTTCAGGTGTGTTTTCATTTTTCTCACTTAGATTCTTATCCCGGTATTTCTTGGTCTGTCACTTGTAAATATCTGTCAGCTTTCCCCAGTCCGGTGGACGGGAACGGTAGCTCTCTTCCAGAACCGCTGTGCTCTCTCTCCCCCCATCCGCCCGGCGTCGTCATTTTGCAGTATCCGCGAACCCACTGCCCGCGCAGCAGGCCGGGCTCTATGGTGGGCACCGGGGACGGGAGGAAACCAAAGAGCCCATCCTCCCGGCTGGTGTAGGAGAATGGGAGGCACTGCTCTGCCTACTGAGCTTAGGGATCCTCCGTGGGAATTAAAAAAATACTATTTAAGGGGCATCTGGGGGGCTCAGTCAGTTAAGTGGCCAACTCTTGATTTTGGCTCAGGTCACGATCTCATGGTTCATGAGTTCAAGCCCCGCACTGGGCTCTGCGCTGGCAGTGTGGAGCGTCTTTGGGATTCTCTCTCCCCCCGACCGAATAAATATTATTATTATTATTATTATTTTTATTTTTATTTCTAGGAGAGAGAGAGAGAGCGTGAGCAGGGGAGGGTCAGAGAGAAAGGGAGTCACAGACTGAAACAGGCTCCAGGCTCTGAGCTGGCAGTCAGCACAGAGCCCGACGCGGGGCCCGAACCCGCGAACCGCGAGAAAATGACCTAAGCGAAAGTCGGACGCTTAACCGACTAAGCCACCCAGGCGCCCCGAGGCGAATAAATAAATAAACCTAAAAAAATTATCATGGTGAAGTTCATGTACAGGAAGTAGTTTTGAAGCTAAAAAGTAAAAAACAACTACAGTGAGTAGTTTTCAGCGGCATTTGGTGCATTTTCTAAATACAACCACCACCTTTCTCTAATTTCAGAATTTTGGGGGGGCGCCTGGGTGGCTCAGTCAGTTGAGCATCTGACCTCGGCTCAAGTCATGATCTTGGAGTTTGTGAGTTCAAGCCCCGCATTGGCCTCTGTGCTGACAGCTCAGAGCCTGGAGCCTGCTTTGGATTCTGTGTCTCCCTCTCTCTCTGACCCTCCCCTGCTCGTGCGCGCTCTCTCTCTCTCTCTCTCAAAAATACATAAAAACATTTAAAACCATTTTTTAAAAGAATTTTTTAATCCCCCCAGAGCAACCCTTTAAGAACATGCCCTTTAAGTACTCACTTGTCCCCCTTCCCCTCCCCTCTGGCCACCACTCTTCTGGCTCTGAGATTAGTATCTGTGCTGGTTATTTTATTTTATTTAATCCTTTAAAGTTCACTTATTTATTTTGAGAATGAGCAAGCGTTCATGGGGGAGAGGGAGACAGAGAACCCCAAGCAGGCCCTGTGCGGTCAGTGCAGAGCCTGACGTGGGGCTTGAACTCACGAAGCACGAGATCACGACCTGGGCTGAAATCAAGAGTCTGACGCTTGACCAGCTTAACCCAGGTGCCCTGTGTGCTGGTGATTTTAGGTTGGTTGATCCTCTGGTTATTACAGAGGTGGTTTTTTTCTGGGTATTTTATATTAAAAAAATCTTTTTTTTTTTTTAATGTTTTTTTTAATTTATTTCTAGGAGAGAGAGAGAGACAGCACGAGCAGGGGAGGGCCAGAGAGAGAGGGAGTCACAGACTGAAACAGGCTCCAGGCTCTGAGCTGGCAGTCAGCACAGAGCCCGACGCGGGGCTCGAACCCACGAACTGCGAGATCATGACCTAAGCGAAAGTTGGACACTTAACCGACTAAGCCACCCAAGCGCCCCTAAAAAAAATCTTAATAGGTCGCCTTTGGTGTCTGGCTTCTTTCACTTAGCATGTTTTTGAATTTCAGTCAGTCTGTGGCATTTTTCAGTGATTCGTTCTTTTCCTGGCTAATCTTCCATTTTGTGGCTGTACCACAATTTGTTTATCCGTTCGGTGGACGTTTGGGTTGTTGGCACCTTTTGGCCGTTACAAAGGACACTACCGCAAACGTCCATGCGCAGTTTCTGTGCGGACACGTGCTTTCCTTTTTAGGGGTGCGTTCCTGGGAGTGGCAGTGGGGCTGCTGGGCTGCCACCCGGTGCCTCTGTGTTTAACTTTTTGAGGAACCTCTGTCTCTTTACTTCACTCGATAGTCTTTTTTTTTTTTAATTTTTAATGTTTATATTGTTTTTGAGAGAGAGAGAGACAGAGCGTGCGTGGGGGAAGGGCAGAGAGAGGGGGAGACACAGAATCGGAAGCAGGCTCCGGGCTCTGAGCCGTCAGTACAGAGCCCGACTCTGGGCTCGAACCCACGAACCGTGAGATCATGACCTGAGTCGAAGTTGGATGCTTCACTAACTGAGCCACCCAGGTGCCCCGCTCAGTCTTCTTTTTTAAGGTCGTTTCTTGGGGGGGCACCTGGGTGGCTCGGCTGGCTAAGCATCCAGTTCTTGATTTCAGCTCAGGTCTGGTTTGTGAGTTCAAGCCCGTGCATCGGGCTCTGGGCTGACGGTGAGGAGCCTGCCTGGGATTCTCTCTCCTGCTCTGTCTGCCCATGCCCTGCTCATGGGCTCTCGGTCTCAAAAGAAATAAACTTAAAAAAAAAAACAAAACAGTCATTTCTTGGGTTTTCTCCATTTGCATTCTCCTTGCACATTCCGTACCCTTTCCTCAGGCGGACATTTCTCGCCATCTTTCTGTCTCCCCTGCACTGCAGTCTGTCCTCACCGGGCCTCCCCTCCCCTACTTTTGTGTTGGGTGTTGGACTCCACCGCCTCCAGGAGCCCTCGTTCCTTCTTTTTTAAGGTCTTTATTTTGTGTTATTTTATTTTATTCTGTTTTATTTTATTTATTTTGAAGTTTATTTATTTAAGTAATCTCTACAACCGGCATGGGGTCAAACTTACAACCCCGAGATCAAGAGTCGTCTGCTTTTCCAGGGGAGCCAGCCACACGCCCCTAAAGTTTTTATTTTGCTTGCAGTTAGTTAACATACCGTGTAACACTAGCTGCAGGCATCCAATATAGTGACTCCACACCTCCACACATCACCCCGTGCTCGAAACAGCCAGTGCGCTCCTTAATCCCTACCGCCCATCTCGCCCATCCACCCCCTGCCCCACTGGTGACCATCAGTGTGTCCTCTGAAGTTAAGAGTCTGTTTCTTGTTCTGTCTCTCTTTTTCCCCCAGTTATTCTTATTTTTTTCTTAAATTCCACATAGGAGTGAGATCATATGGTATTTACCTTTCTCTGACTTATTTCGCTCAGCACAATACTCTCTAGATCCATGTCTTTGCAAATGGCAAGGTTTCCTTCTTTTTTATGGCTTTGCGTGTTGTGTGTATATATACATGTATATACACACCACATCTTCTTTATACATTCTTCGGCCGATGGACAGGTGGGTTGCTTCCATATCTTGGGTATTGTAAGTAATATTGCTGTAAACCCCGGGGTGCACGTATCCCCTTGAATTTAGTTATTTTGTTGGGCACGTGGGTGACTCAGTTAAGCGTCCAACTCTTTTTTTTTTTTTCACGTTTTATTTGTTTCTGAGAGAGAGAGAGAGACAGCCTGAGCAGGAAAGGGTCAGAGAGAGAGGGAGACACAGAATCCAAAACAGGCTCCAGGCTCTGAGCTGTCAGCACAGATCCCGACGTGGGGCTCGAACCCACGAACCGTGAGATCGTGACCTGAGCTGAAGTCGGACGCTCAACCGGCTGAGCCACCCAGGCGCCCCTAACCATCCAACTCTTGATAACATCTCAGGTTGTGACCTCGCTTTTTGAGAGCTTTAGCCCCGCATTGGGCTCTGTGCTGAGTGTGGAGTCTGCTTGGGATTCTCTCTCATCTCTCTGCCCCTCTTCCTAGTTCCCACTCTCTCTTGGTAAAAAAAAAAAAAAAAAATTGAAAAGAAAAAAGAATCATGCTTTTGTTTTCTTTGCGTAAATAGCGTGATCACCGGATCATAAGGTAGCTCTATTTTTAACTTTTTGAGGCACCTCCGTACTGTTTTCTAGAGCTGATAATATTATATTATTATTATTATTATTATTTATTATTTGGTTTTGTGGTATTGAGTTTTATGAATTCTTTATATATTTCGGATACTAGCCCTTTATCAAATCTGTCGCTTGCATATATCTTCTCCCATTCCGTCGGTTGCCTTTGAGTTTCGTTGATTTTTTTCCCTTGCTGCTCAGGACAGGAGGTGTCTTCCTTGGCTTTCCTTCCTCGTTGGGATGGAACACATCCTCCTGTAGCCTTCTGAGAAAGGTGGCCGGGGAGGTGACGTTTTTGAGAGCTCATGTCTATCTCAAAATGCCACTTTCCCGTCTGTGTCGTTCTTTTCGGCTTCTTTCCATCTGACACTTGGGCAGATCAAATTCAAGAAGGACACGGTTGAAAATAACTTTTCACTTAGAAATTCAATGGTATCGTTTTACCATCTTTTAGACGTGAGCGTGGTTGTTATGTCTGAGGCCGTTTTTCATTCGTGATCTCTTCTGTCCTTGATCTACCGAGACTCTTTGGAGCTTCTTTTTGTCCTCGGCATTCTGAAGGGCCGTGATGATGGCTCTTGGCACAGGCCTTTGTCCCGGGGGCGCGTTCCTTGGGGCAGCCCCTGTCTCTCTCTGCCCTGGGAGTCCCAAGTACTCGCTCTTTGACAAGACCCTGCCCTCCGGTTTCTGTTCCCTCTCGTGGGGTTTCTGTTGGCTAGTGTCGGGCCTCCTGAATTGACCTTCTGGTATTTTTCTTTCTCTTTTCTTTGATTGTCCAGTTTGTCACTTTCCTCGGCTTGATTTCCGTAGCTTCTTTGGCATCGCACATGTCAATTAGATTTTGCATTGCTAAGAGATCTTTCCTGTTTTCGAATCAATCCTGTCCTTTGTGTTCTGTTTAAGTATTTTTCACATGCGACACGTCTCTTGAGTGCCTGTCCTTACATTGGAAGTGAACCGTCACAGCCACCTTCCACCATGAAGACCTGTGTGCAGGCCGTGTCGGGCGGGCTTCCCTGTGGGGCGGTCAGGCCACAGGCGCTCTGAGCAGGGCCGTCATGTCTCCCAGTGTCTACAGAGATAGGCAGTTCAGGGCAGGGGCCTCCGGTCTCTCTCGGGGAAGGGCAGTAAGCCTGGCCACCGGCATTCTGGGGCCCCGGCGGGGCTAGAGGGCTTTGGGACTCACTAAACCCAAATCTGTCTAGATCCGGGCCTCACTCTCACCTCCCTCAGTCCCTGCGCCTGAGTCAGAAGCTTCTCTGGGGAAGCCATCTCCATCTTCCCCAGAGAAGGGGTAGTGTGGGTGGCTGGGTGGGTGGGGAGGGAGCCCAGAGTTGAGTCTGTTCCCTACTTTCTACACCTTGCCTTCTTCCCACCTGTGGCTATTTCCTGGTCCGCTTCCCGACCCTCTAGCAGTTTCCAGTGAACACTAGATCTCTTACTAAAGCCCCTCTGCGGTACCTTGGCTTCCCGCTGTCCATTTTCCAAGGGCACATAGAGCCTCTCGTTATTGTGGTCTCCTTTATCATTTTTTAAAACATAACTACTGTGTTTTTAGTGTGATTTTTGTTTTGTTTTAAATGTTTATTGCTTTTTGAGAGCGAGAGAGAGACACACACACACACACAGAATCTGAGGCAGGCTCCAGACTCTGAGCTGTCAGCACAGAGCCCGACGCGGGGCTCGAACTCACAAACTGTCAGATCACAATCTGAGCCCAAGTTGGATGCTCAACTGACTGAGCCCCGCCGGGCGCCCCTTAGTATGATTCTAAAAGGTCATGGGAAGAGACATTCAGTGCCGTTATTTCCTCTTCTCCTTATAACGTTGTGCATATGAGGCGTCGTCCAGCGTCCTTTCTGCAGGCTTCGTGAAGAAAGCGTAGGACCTAAGATACGGCAGAGGGAAGTCACTCTGGGGCTTGAGCTGCTGACAGTTCTGGTGTCTGTCCTTGTGGCCATTTTCTGGCTATGATTTTTGTATTCCTGTCCATCCCTGTGTACGTGTGCGTGGCCCCAACCTGCCCCTTGCCCTGAGTGTCACTCGCATATGTGTGCTCTGACAATCATGTCCCCCCTCCCCCACCATTCCCAGCGAGCGCAGGTCCCGTTGAAGGGATCCCTGTGGGAAGAGGGGCTCACGTGTAAGCTGGAGTCTGCTCTTCCGGGACTGTGAGGAGGTGCAGGGAGTGACCCGAGGTGCTCTGGGGCTTCTGGTCCACTCGGAGAAGCCTTGCGGGAGAAGCGTGTTAGAGAGAAGACTTTGGGAAAGCACGTGCTCCCCTGGGCGTATGAAGCCTGGAGTGAACCAGGCCTTGCGTGGGGTGCAGGGAACCACTGTCTCCCCCCAGGTGTTTTCTCCCTGCTTTCTCTTCACCACACCCCCTCCTCGCACCCACAGGTGTTTGACAACACCCCGGCGGCCCTGGACGGCACGGTGGCAGCTGGCGACGAGATTACCGGTGTCAATGGCAGGTCAATCAAAGGCAAAACTAAGGTGGAGGTGGCGAAGATGATTCAGGAGGTGAAGGTGAGGCTGCTGCACGGCGGGGGCGGGGGCGGGGGTGGGGGGAGACACGGGCCGCCAGGCCACCTCCGAGACGCCCAGCAGGCCTGCGAGGAGATGGGCCCTATCTCGGCCACCTCCATGGTGCACCGGGGTCTGGGCCACGCTCCAGCCTCCCCAGTGCCTCCCACAAGTGGTCAGCAAACCCCCCCTGTTCTAGAACTGGTGCTGCCTCGGCCACCTTTCCATCCCCTGACCCAGTGGGTCCCCATTCAGGGCCGGAGTTGGAGCTACAAGTCCAAGGTGAACCTGCCGGGGTCAGTAGACCCTTGACGAATGTCATTTGGGCCATGCTGGGCCTGAGCGGGGAAGGAGGGAAAGAGGAGTGCCCCCCCGCCCCATTCCTGTAGGGACTTTCAGTCCCCCGGGTCCTCCTGGACTCACAGACCCCCGTCCCCTGCACAGGGAGACTTCCGGGCCCCAGGGCAGCTACCAGTCCGGCTGCTGCGCTTCTGTTCCACAGGCCACAGTCACACGCCGCCTGTCTCCTGCTCCCCACGCCCCACCCCAGCTGCTAAGGGCGAGGCCTCGCCCCACAAGGCCCTTCCCTGCAATGGTGGGAAGCATCCTGACCCCTCAGGGAAGCAAGCATGCAGCCCTTTCAACGTTTCTTAGAGGGTTTGCTGCCAGTGACTCTTGGGAAACCCAAACAGCAAAGGGCCTGTAGAGCCCCCGGATGCTTCCAAAATAAGGGTCCCAGCTGTACACTGAGCGTGGCTGAGTGTCCTAGCTCCCCGATCCCATGCATCCAAACCTCGCCCTCTCTGTCCTCCGTGTCGCAGGCACCCACGCCCCTGCCAATACCTCTTGCCTGAGCCCCGGGCCGGCCGCTTCACCACCTTCTCCCCTTTACTATGCCGTGCGCCCCACCCGGGCTGCCGTTTCTGCCCTGGGCTGGCCCGCTGGGCAGAGGGGCTCCTCGGGGGAGCAGGCGATGGCGTTTCCCCCTGGTGCACACTGTGGAGGGGGTATGCCCCGTGTGGCCTCTTCCTCACGCCTCATCACAGCCCGTTCTCTGTGGCCCGTCGCATGCCACCCCCTCCCACGGTGCCCAGGAGGACAAGAGCCTTGACATCAACGCAGGATCTCCCAACTCCCATGTTTGGGTGCAGGCAGGGACTATGGTCCCGTGTCACTGGTGCCCAGAGAGAGGGGGGATTTGCTTTGGTCACACAGCGGGACCCGGGCCCAGGTCTGATGCCCACTGCACCTCCTCCTGTCAGTCCTGGCCCCCCCCTCCCCAGTGTGTTCTGCAGCCTCAGAGAGCTTTATGCTTCTGCCCCCACCTCTGATGGCCTCAGGCCATCTTGGTTTCCCTTCAGGACTCATTACTGAAATCCCGTTTTGTGTTTGAGTGGGTTCTGTCCCAAGTTCAGGAGCCTTAGGATCACCTGGGTGAGAGTGACCATGTGGCCTCACGTGGATAGGGAAGGCATCCCAGGAGAAGCCGGCACTGCTCTTCCAGATGTAGAATGTGATTTGCATCAGCCCCCCTGCGGGCTCGGGCCCATGGAGGCTGGGGCCGCCCTGCACCTCCTCCTGGCGTCCCAGCACCGGTCACAAAGTGCGCAGACGTATTAGCTGCGTGAATGGAGGAACTCCTGGGGACGAGGGGGGGTTTTGAGCGCAGAAGATACTCTATGTGGGGCAAATGGCATAGCTAAGGCTCCAAGCATGGCATGCACAGGGGAGGCCGGGGCACCTGATTTCGCTGGAGCGCGGGATGTCGGGGATGGCCTGGCTGTGAGCTCTGTGGCAGCTGGGACCGTGGCTGCCCTCATCCCTGCCGGTTCCCCAGGCACATAGCAAGACAGGGAGGGACCTGGGAACAAACCAGTTAAGGCAGGGCCGTGTCACAGCCCTTGGCCCGGCATGGCACGTCTCACAGCTGGTCCGGGTCCTGCCCAGGGCCCAGGGTTCTCTCGTGAGCACAGGTTTCGGGGCAAACAGGCTTCCCCAGGGAAGGGGCCTGGGACCCAAGAGCCTCCATCTCAACTCTGCCTCTCCTGCTTTTCCAGGGGGAGGTGACCATTCACTACAACAAGCTGCAGGCAGACCCCAAGCAGGGGATGTCCCTGGACATTGGTGAGCTGGACGGGAGCGGGGGCCCCACAAGCCCCGGGCCCGTGCTCTGCCTCTTTAGGACAGCGTTTCAGGAGTTATGTGGCTTTTGACCAAGCCGATGCAGAGAGGGCCCGGGAGGACCCACGGTGCTCTCCTGCTGTAGCTCCCAGGAATCTGTCCCCGAGTTCGTTCTGGCCCATGCGTCAGCCCTCTCCCCACCGCCACCTCCTTTGGGACCTTACTGCCCTAGGGTGGCCCTTAGATGCCAGCCTCTCACCGTTCCAAAAGGGAGGGCAGCTTCCAGTGAGGGTGCCCACACGCACCCTGCTCGGCCTGGCCTCCTCTTCTGCCTGCCTGCTCCCAGGAGGGCCTGAGGTCTGAACTGGACCTCTGGACTCGGGCAGAGGGTCCCGGGCCAGCCCTTCCTCCCCTGGCATTCCCCAGGACAGGTTGCCTTTTGCTGGGGGTTGGGGGCAGGGGGCTGGGTTTGGTTCTATAGTAGCTTCAGGACTCTAGAGCTGGACAGCAGCTTCGAAGTCCTCTGGACCAGCCCCTTCCTTCCGCATCAAGGCCTGAGGCAGAGAGGGCTCCGTGGCCCCTGGGTGAATGCACATGCAGGTCTCTTGGCTCTGGGGCCACAGCCACCTCCTGGGTTTTAAGGAGGCCAAGGGCAGGTCAAGTCTGTCCTGGAGGCTCTCCCAGGGACTAAGTGTGTGAACACATATACAGCGATTGAGTCCGGGGTCCGAGGTCACTCGTGGTTGATGGTGCCTCCACTGCCAGATGTGGAAGCGGGAAGAGGCCCTCCCTGGTTTGCCTGTTGGCACTTTACATATTTACCTCCTTCCAGCCCCCGACCCTGCCCTCCTGTAGAGTGAGCAGGGCGGGGGGCCTGGCACGCCCTCCTGGGGCTCTCCCCACTCCATGGTCACCCCCACACGAAGCCTCAGTTCCAGCCCCTCAGCCCCTACTATCGCTTGCAGGGAGAGATGGGCTGGGGCAGGGACGGCCTGAGGGCCCCGCTGCAGATTGCCCGTCCCTGAGTCCCTTTCTCGCCTGGTCCCAGTGTTGAAGAAAGTAAAGCACCGGCTGGTAGAGAACATGAGTTCGGGGACTGCGGACGCCCTGGGCCTGAGCCGCGCCATCCTGTGCAATGGTGAGTCCTGTCCTCCCGCCCCGCTGCCCCGGGGACGGGGTCACGGGCACAGGCTTCCAGAGACAGGCTGTCCACGTTGCTGACATGGGTCCCGCTGCCTGTGGGGCTGATGGTCACCTTCCGCATCCCCAGGAGCCTCTCTGCCTCCCAGTCCCCCGAGGCACCTGCAGCCACGGCCCCCGCGCCCTGGTGGTGCCCCCTGTACGCAGTGCGGGCTTCCTTCCAGCAGCCCCAGCTGGTGCCTTCGCCCCCGCCCCCGGCTGCTGTCACCACGCTGGCCGTGGCCACTCTGTGCCCTCTTCTCCAGTGTGGCCCCAGCGCCCTGCTCCCCTACCACCTGTCTCTCCCCTGCCTTTCTCCAGGAGGTGGCGCTGCTGCCCTTGTCTCGGCAGTTTCTGCCCTGACCGGAGGGGGAGGGTGCAGGGAGGGGGGGAGCCATGGACACGCATGTTCGCGCCGCGCATGTGTGTGGCCAGTAAAACACTCTGTCCTGCTCCCACCGTCCTAGCCCGCGGTTATAAATAGCGGCTCTGCGGTATATGCGTGTGGGGTGGATATAGGCGCCCGCGTCTGTGGTAGGCTCCGCTGGCCACACGGCTCCTTGGCTGGGACGCGGGGGCGGGGTCTGAGCCCGTTCCAAATGGTGCACAAAAGTGGCGGCTGCTATTTTCAGCCTCTTGGCGTCTATAAATCCCTGTTACTGTAGTTACCATGCATTGGGATGAAATTAGAACTGGTTGTTGTGTTTTTCCCCCCAAACCTTGCAATTTCCCGAGCCTTAAATAGGGTTTCTAAAATTGAAGCCGTCATCATGTCCCATGACCCAGCTAAAAACAACAGCACGGACCTTATGTGGCTCCTTTCCTGCCAGGCTGGCCAGGTGCCAGGGCTCTGGGGGCCAACCAGTAGCCAGGTCCCTGAAGGTCTCCCAGATGCCCCCTTCCACCCCCCACCCCCCCACCAGGAGCCCACCCTCCTCCCCGCCCCCTCCCCCCCACAGCCACCATCCCTGCCCAGACTTCTGTCTCCTCCCTCCTCTCCTCCCACTCAGAAAACCCCAGCCCAGGTCAACACAGGAGACTGGGGGGAGGGGGGGCCAGAAAGCACCCCGGCTTGAGTCGTGCCTGGCTGTGTGCCTTAGGGCAAGTTGCTTTACCGCCTTGTCCCTCATCTCACACAGAAAATGAGGGAAGTTGTCCCTGCCCCAAAGGGTCATACGAAGGAAGGACTGAGTTGGACGCAGGGAGCCTTGAGTGCTGGGTTTCTGGAGCACAACACCATAGCTCAGAGAGCGCGGGCCCTGCCCTGGGGGGCTGCCCCATGAGGAGGCCCCTGGCACAGTGCCTGCCCGAAGGGTGCTGCTATGGAAGGTGGGCGGAGCCTCATTCCCTCACCTGTAACCGCTTGCCACGCGCCCTCCCTCCCTCATCTGAAATGCTTGCCCATCCCCGGCTATCTGATTGAGCCCCTTTTGAGCCCTTGAGGTGAAGCAGCTGCCCCCACCTCTCACTCGACGGCCCTCAAGGTTACTCTGGTCATTTGTCGCCTGCCCTCCCCACTCTCCTCTGCTGGACTGTGAGCCTCGAGGGCACGACTCGGAGCTCATTCACCAAGGTCATTCTGTGGGCCTGACCAGCACACAAGAGGTGCCTGAGAAACAGCTGTTAGGCGGCTGAAGATGGTGGCCCAGTCCCTGTCCCATGCGAGGTCTTCCTCTGAGCCCCTCCTGAATCTGTCTTCTCTCCCCAAACGGTTCTTCCTTCTGGGCTGTCGCAGTGGCTTCTGCAGGAGAGGCTGTGCCGTGCCTGCCCGAGACGTGTCGAAACAGCCCTTCTCTGGCTCCCCTTGACTGCCTTCCTCCGTGGCTGTGGGCAGGGTTTATGGTATAAGAACGGGAGCCTTGACTGCTAGGAAAGGGCCTGCCTTTGGCTGGCCGTGGGCAGCCACCCACAGGTCGGGCCCTGGGACCAGGGTTTCGCCGGTGCTAGTGCCTCAGTTATCATCGCCTTTCTGCCCCTCTGATGTGCCTGTCCTGTGGGGGGGCGGGGGGAGAGCTCGTCTCAGGAGCTGCCTGGGGGGGGCCCTGCCTGTCCCCTGCTTGCCCGTGGTGTGGGGATCCCGGGCTCTATAGAACATGACCCTCCTCCCTGGGAGCCCTTCCTGTGCCGTCCTTCTCTTCTGGAGGCTGCCTCTCTCCTCGCAAGCCTGGCTCAGGCTCACCCCGTGCTCGCCGAGACCCACTGGCCTCACCTTCTCCCCTGACCCCCCACAGACGGGCTTGTCAAGAGGCTGGAGGAGCTGGAGCGGACTGCCGAGCTGTATAAAGGTGAGCTGGTGCACACCAGCCACGTGTGGGAGGAGGGTGTGCCCGGCCGGGCGGTTAGTGCCTGGCACCGGCCCCGCCCTGGCGTAGAGCCTCGGAGCCCTGCTCTGAAGTGGTGGCGGTGGGGGCAGGAGTGCCGCCCCATAAAATTCTAGGACTGAGGCTGTTAGGAATTCTTAAGAAAAAAAGCCTCTTATCACATACTTTTTCTGATTACGAAAGTAACACACATCCACCGAAATTCAAATAACAGCACACGTAAATGAGAATCTCTCGGAGCCCCGCCATCTCCCAGAGATAAAGTCCATAGAAGGCCCTGTTCACCTGCAAAGTCCCGCCTCCCCTGTCTGACGGGGCGGCCTTTTGGGTGGTGCTGGGGCTAAACCTTCAACCCTGGGCCCCGGTGCACCTGCGGGAAGAGCCAGCGAACCCAGGAACAATGAGGGCCTCAGGGTGGGGGGTTGGAGGCCAGGGCCCGGGGGGGCCATTGCGGTGTCATCACATGCCGCCGTTCCCCCCTGGCTGGGTCTCTCCCATAGGAATGACAGAACACACCAAGAACCTCCTACGGGCCTTTTATGAGCTGTCGCAGACCCACCGGGGTAAGGGCACCCCCAAACCTGCCAGGTGACCCTGGGAAGACCCTCCCTTCCCCCCTTCAGCTCGGTGCTTCCCCATACAGTGAGGAGGTGGCCAATCCCCTCCCTGGGACCTTTCTCATGCCCACCCCCGGGCAGGCGCCACAGCACCTCCCCTCAGGCCCCGTTCCAGCTGGGCCTTGTCTAGATGCCGGGATGTAGCGGTAATGGGGGCCAGCAGGGAACATGGGGGCCAGCCAGTCTTCCGCGGGGCCCAGTCTTACCTGTACCTCCCCACCCCCCTTACAATGTACCGGGATGCCTTTCTTATTTGTGATCTCATTTCCTACAAGTCTGTTGGCTGGCCAGGGCAGCTACTGGTGATCCCATTTTGTAGTTGGGAGAATGAAGCCCAGACGGAGGAAACGGTCACACTGCTCCTTAGGGTGGAGCTGGCCTTAGGGCCCGGGCATCCAGATTCCCAGAGGATTCTCTACTATCAGGCCACACTGGCTTCTCCAACCTTGACTGAGGCTTCTTACCCCACGGGCTAGTCACTCTGGGGAATGAGGGCCACTCCCTCGGGTATAGACCCAGCTCCCTTGGGGGTACAGACCCAACTCTCTTCGGGCGTAGAACTCACCTACCTTGAGACGTAGACTTCACGCAGATCCTGGCCTTCAGCCCGGCGCGCCCCCTGCCCTGCTTTTCCCCGACAAACCCCTGGCTTCTCCGCGAAGGGGTCAAGTAGGGGCAGCCTTCAGGGCAGACTTGTCCTGCAGCCTTTGGGGACGTGTTCTCTGTGATTGGGGTGCGGGAGCCCCAGCCAGCTGCGAGCGAGGCTTTTGTGAAGTTCGCGGACGCCCACCGCAGCATTGAGAAGTTTGGCATCCGGCTGCTGAAAACCATCAAGCCGGTAGGTCACGTCACGCGTGTGTGTGTCAGCATGTGAGGGTAGAGAGGGGACAGTGTGACACGCAGAAAGGGTCCTGTACTGGAGCTGGAGCGCCTGGGTGCGGGTCTGGCTTGGTCACCGACATGGCTGACCATGGGTGAGCCGCCCCCCACCCCCTGGCTCAGTCACTCGGTGCTGACTGACTCACTCGTTACAGTTTGCCCTTGGCCTGGCCTGTCTTCTCACCCTTCAATGGACAGAGCCGTCTGGGCGCGCCCTTTGGCTCTGACACCTGAGTCCACTAGAAGGATTGATGGATCGGTGCCATTCGTCATCACCCTGGCCAGCCTGCCCCCTGCCTCTGGAGGGACTAAGCCTCCGCCCATCTGTCCCTTCCAGATGCTGACGGACCTGAACACGTATCTCAACAAAGCCATCCCAGACACTCGCCTCACCATCAAGAAGTACCTGGACGTGAAGTTTGAGTACCTGGTGAGGGTCCCCAGCCTCTGGGGAGGGAATGGTCCTGCCTGCTGGGGGAGAGCCCACCCAGAGGTTGGCCAGCGGGCTGGGGCCAAACCCCCTATCGTATCTGATTGAGGACATGGCACCAGGGACCTGGGAGGCACTGTATTGGGGAGCAGCCGGGACACTGGCCCCAGCTGCTCAGAGACTTGGGAGGCTGGGAGCCTGGGGGAGGCAGAGCTCTCAACTCTGGACCACTCTGACCTCTTGGGATTCCAGGGTCAAGTGTAACAGTAGGCCAGTGGTTCTCAAGTAGGTGCCAAGAGACATTACTGAGTTTTATGTTTACACAATAATTCTTATGGTCAAAGGAGTTGAGGGAAAATGCTCCATGAAGCAAGCCAAGGTTCCTTTACTGCAGGACTTCTCAGAGCCTTTTGCTGCAGGACTTCTTAGAGCCTTTGACAGGCAGCACTCATGTGTAGCACGTCTTCAAGGACCTTCCCATGCTCTTTTGACCATGGAGTCCCCTTTTTTCCCCCAGATCATCTTGAGTTTGGTAAACGCTGGGCTGTTTCTCAGGCTCTTGCCAGCCTCCCAGATGTGTACCTTCTCCCGCATGCTGCCATGCTGCCCGCGGCCTCCCCGAGCAGGGGCCGGTCAGCGTGAGGTGCCAGCCTCCCCCTGACACGTCTCAGCCTATCCTAGTCGAGGGTGTGCAGGGCCCGGGAGGCCCTGTGCGGCTGCTCCTCGGCGGGGAGTAGGGGTGCTGTGGCTTGGGAGGAAGCGGGCCACAGAGTGGGCATCCAGAACGTGCAGCCACCCTGACGTCGGGGCCCTGCCTGTCCCACACAGTCCTACTGCCTGAAGGTGAAGGAGATGGACGACGAGGAGTACAGCTGCATTGTGAGTCCTCAGCGGCTGTCGGGCTGGCCCTGGGGTGGGAAAGCGGGCCGTACGCACCCCTGCTTGTCTCCCGGCCCTGAGAATGCCCTGGGTCTGCCAGGGGCAGGGCGCCCAGGCGGGTCAGGCCTGTCTGGGAGAGGCTTCGGGGCCTGGCCGGGCTCCTGTCCCCGGAGCTGTGGGGCCGTGTGCCCCAACCCTGGGCCCTCGGGGGGATCACCAACCAGCTTGTGCTAGGACCCTCCCCGACTGGCCGCTGCCCCCCGGCCCTGAGAGCCTCTTGCAGGGAAAAACTGACTTTCCTCACTCCTAAGACGCATTTTTAATCTTAACATTTTCATACTTTTTTTTTTTAATCTTTTTTCTTTTTAAATGTTTTTTATTTATTTCTGAGAGAGAGAGATACCTGAGCAGGGGAGGGTCAGAGAGAGGGAGACACAGAATCTGAAGGGGGTCCAGGCTCTGAGCTGTCAGCACGACCCGGGGCTCCAACCCACGAACCGTGAGATCATGACCTGAGCCGAAGCCGGAGGCTTAACTGACTAAGCCACCCAGGCGGCCTAACACTTTCATACTTTTGACGTCCGGATCCACCTCAGGACTAAATGTTCATTACTTGATGTGGCGAGGGTTAGGTTTTTGTTTTCTTGTTTCACAAAGCTATTAACAGGGGCTTCTAGCTGTCACTGGTGTCCTCAGAAGTGGTAGCTTTGAAAAGGGCTGTGCGGTGCAGGGGAGTGAGCTGGTAGGTGGGGTGGGCTCTGTAGCCTTCCTGCCCCCATCTGTCCCAGAGCAGGCGCCCCCCCCACCACCCCCCTGCCAGGGCCCTGATGTGCGCCTCCCTGCTCCAGGCCCTGGGGGAGCCCCTGTACCGCGTGAGCACCGGCAACTACGAGTACCGCCTAATCCTGCGCTGTCGCCAGGAGGCCCGTGCCCGCTTCTCCCAGATGCGCAAAGATGTGCTGGAGAAGATGGAGCTGCTGGACCAGAAGCATGGTGAGGGGCGTGGGTGGGCGCCGGGAGGTTCAGAGGCATGCCCAGCCCCGGCCCTTTACCATTCCCAGGATTGGGGGTGGGGGTGGCTACCATCTTCTCCCCATTTCAGAGCTGGGAAAACCATGGCCTGGACAGGGAGGTCCCACGGCAGAGCTTTTGAGTCTGGCCCAAGAGGGACGGCCCTGCCAGAAATGCAGCCCGCTTCCCGGGGTCTGGCCTGAGGGGGTGGGCCATGCCCTGTGGGCACGGTGGGGTGCTGGCCTGGCTCCCCCTTTCCCTGACCCGGGAGCCGGGAGACTTGGGTTCTTCGTGGGGCCGTGGGGCCGGGCAGCCCTGGCCTTGGCCGCTCCCAGGGCAGGAGGACTCCGAAGGGTGTGGGACACGGAAAGCCCCCAGGGGGCGGGGCGGGGCGAGGCCTGGCAGGGCGGGAAGCCCCCAGGGGGTGGGATGGGGCGGGGCAGGGTGGAGCAGGGCGGGGCGGGCTCAGAGGGCCTTCTCCACCAGCGCCTGTCTGCCTGTCCTCCGCCCCAGTCCAGGACATCGTGTTCCAGCTGCAGCGCTTCGTGTCCACCATGTCCAAGTACTACAACGACTGCTACGCGGTGCTGCGCGACGCCGACGTCTTCCCCATCGAGGTGGACCTGGCCCACACCACGCTGGCCTACGGCCTCAGCCAGGAAGAGTTCACCGACGGCGAGGACGAGGAGGACGAGGAGGACGAGGACACGGCGGCCGGGGAGCCGTCCAGGGATGCGCGAGGGGCCGCCGGGCCCCTGGACAAGGGTGGGAGCTGGTGTGACTCCTGAGCGCCCCCGCGGGCCGCGGACCTGGGGGGTAGGGTGAGCGGGAGGACAGTGCGCGGAAGCGGGGGCGGGGCCGCCGCATAAAGGCCTGCGGGCTTGGGGCGCCTGCCTCGCTGCTCCTCTGTCCTCGCACAGCGAGCCGGGCTCCTGCCTGGGAAAGCCCCCCGGGCCCGTGGCCTGGAGCCTGGACACCGGCCTCCCCCCTTCCCTCCCCCAGCCAGATGGGGAGCTCAGCCTCTGGAACTGCCTTAGGAAGGAGAGAGGGGGCAGAAAGGAGGAGTGGTCGGCGGGGGCAGGAAGTCCGAGACCCGGTCCCCCTGGGCAGCTCCACCAGCCCCACCTGAGCCTGCCGGAGTTGGTGGCCGGGGACGGACAGCCGAAGACGGGCCAGCGTCTCCCGGACACCCGCCCCTCGCCCCGGCGGCCCCGCCGCAGCCCACGCTGACACCTCTGCGGCCTTTATTTATTTCATTTCCCCCCACTGGGCTCAGCCGCTTCCCCGGGGAGGGGCCGGGCACTGGGCCTGTACGGAATAAACACAAAGCCAGATGGAGCCGGGCTCTTTGCAGTGGCCTCAGACCCTCCTCCCCTCGATGCCCCCCTGCTGCCTCCCCGGTCCCCAGGGAGTGGGGGGGCCACAAGGTTTATTGACGCTCCGTTTGTATATGTCACTCACTCCCCGCATTAGCTCTGTGAACCGGCACCGGTGCCTCCGCTGACAGACGGGAAACGGAGGCTACAGAAGTCTCTTGCTCAGGGCCACCCAGTGTTACAGGGACGGGGTGGGCTTTGGACTTAGATCTGGCGCGTCCCAGAGGCTCCAAGGCTTGCTGCCCTGGGGGGCCTTTTATGTCTTCCCCCCCGTCTTCGATCCACCGGTGCTTCTGGCTGGTAGCTCGGCCTTTATTTGGGGAAGGACAGGACAGACGCGGAGTCGGGAGACTCCAAGGCCCCACATCCGGCGGGAGAGTGTGAGGATGCCCCCACCCTCCGGGCGCAGCTGTTCTGCCAGGGCCAAAGGGCAGTGGAGAATGCCACCCTCGTGCTCCGTGTGGTTGCAGAGTGGTGGGAATAGGGTGGCCGCGTGTGCTGTGAGCCGCGCAGTCGTAGTCTATACCTGTGGTCCCGTGTAATTAATAGTGGCCCTTTACACTCTGAAGGTGTCCCTGTTTGAACACTGAATGACATGGTCGTCCTGAGAAGGGAAGAGGCTGTGAGGGGTGGGCAGAGTCTAATGGGAGGGTGGGGAGAACTGCCTTCTGCTAATTAGCTTGGAGTCCGCCGGGCATGGGCAGCAGCCTGGATGGGACTGTCAGGCAGGACAGGGAGCTGGGAGGGAGGAACGGGCTGTCACTGGGAGTCCACCTGGGTCCCCCAGAGCCACCAGACCAGACTGCCTCCCTGGAGGAACAGCCAGCCTGGAGGTCAAGGGTACAGACTGCAGCCAGCCGCCTGGATTCCAGTCACAGCCTCTCCAACCCTGAGCTACTCCCTAACCGCTCTGTGCCTCAGTTTCCCTATCTGTGATTGTGGCCAACAGTGGTCCCTGCCTTACTGGGCTATTACGAGCATCTGAGGAGTTAACATTTGTAAAGGATTTAGTGCCTGGCATGGTAGAGTGTTAAATAAAATGTCGTCACTGCTCTGGGGACTCGGGAGAACCTTGGACCTGTGTGAGCTGGCCAGGCACCCAGAGGGCTTCCTGCACCTTTGTGGGGCCTGGATGGAAAATGAGACGGACATGGAGGTGTGGGGCGGGGGGAGTCAATGGTGGGATGGGCTCTCCGGAGCCTATGGCTGAATAGTTGGGTTCTGTGGTGGGAAGACTCCTTCCCACTCTTGGGCCTGGGTCTCCACACCCATGATCGGGAGGGAGAGAAGCAAGGACAAGTGTCAGATTTGCAGGAGGAGAATAAGTACACAGGGGGACTGGGTCCCCAAGGCTTCCTGGCCAGAAAGAGACACGGAGCTCCCTGCGCTTGGATCAAAGCGCAAGATGTCACAAGTCAAAGTGCAAGCGAGGCCGTAGTGCCCCTAAGTCCGAGAACACCTCCCCCTCCACACCCCACCCTTCTCCCTCTGTGCCACTTCCCCAACAGCTTCCGTGCCAGAGGGCCCTGGGCAGGGCCTCTCGGGTCCTTCAACCCCCCTCCCCTGCCACTCCCACCCCGAAGGAGCAGCCAGAGCTGCCAAAAGGCACAGGAACAGAACTGTCTTGCCTCTGAGCTTTATGAGTTTGAGTTTCACACAGGTCCGGCGCCTGGGGGTGCATAGCGGCTCCCCCGCACGAGGGCAGGGCCTGGCTGTGGCCTGCTGGGCAGACGACGGAGGGAGCCCCCCACCCCCACCCCAGGACCCCCGGGGCGACCACTGCAAAGCAGCCTCCAGTGCTCCAGGCCCTGCCTGGGACAGCCAGGGCTCTGGGAGAGTAAGCGCCGTTCCCAAAGTCGCCAGCCACCTCGCCTAGGGCCTCTGAGCTATCCAGTCTCAGGGGCCGGGCCCGGCTCTGCCTCCACCTTCGGTTCCACCGGCCCGGCCCCCACGGGGCTTGGCACCTCCAGGGCCTGGAGGCTGCCGGGCTCCTCAGCCTGCAGGGCCTCAGCGTCCTCCTCGGCCTCAGCGTCCTTGGCGTCGCTGGCCCTGCCCTGGGCGCCCTGGCTGGGCGGGGTGTCCTTGGAGCGGCGCAGGCAACATTTGGTGGCCACAGCCATAAAGATGCCAGCCAGGGCCACCTCAGAGCCGGCCAGGTAGAAGATGATTTCGTAGTTCTTCAGGGCGTCCACTAGGCGGCCTGGGGGTGGCGGGCAGGGAGGGGGAGGTAAGGGTCTGGGGGGAGCCCCACCCTTTACCCTTCCCCACAACCTCAACTAAAGGATGGTGCCCTCCCTCGCTTGGGTGGGTTAACACCTGAGTGACCCAGACACCCACCCTAGTCTTTATTCCCATTCTACAGATGCCGGCCACCACCCAGGTTCTGCCATTTGAGACCTTAAAAATGTCACCACCTCCTTGGACCTCAATTTCTTAAGTCTTTGTATTAGCTCCTCTGTAGTTTCCACGTTTTCTATCAGGCACACAGTACTTTCAGACTCAGGAACATCTTTTCATTGCAAAATTTTTTTTTCCCCCAGAGAGTGGTTTCGCTGCGGGCTCCATCCTCTCTCGGCATGTTTGTGGCTGACCACCCCAGGCTGAGACCCCTCGGTCTACAGCTCCGTGGCCTCGGGAAGGCTTCCTGGTGTCCCCCCAAGCCGGCTGCCCACCTGAGTCCCTCCTCCTGGGCACCACTCCCAAACTTGCCTTCCTGCGCTGCCCAGCCAGCTGCCAGTTCTGCTCTGCCCCTCCTGTGCTCAGCGCAGCGGTGCCCTTCACCTTACCCTCTATTAGATCCACCCCCCAGGTCACATGAGAAAATGGAAGATGAATCCCTGACCATCTGCGGGAAGGTTGTGGGGGGGACGGGCGGGAGGGTTGTGGCTTTTGGTGGTGGGATTGGAGGCCACCCTTTCAGGGAGCTTAGATGACAGAGGATGATGGGGGCACTCGGCCAGCCCAGCCCTGGGAGGAGGGGCAGCTCACTATCTCAGGGGCAGCCCAGGCCCCACAGAGGAGGCTCCCCTCGTTCCCCTGTCCCACAGCCTGACCTCAAGCAGGCTCCCTGCTGGTTCAGGGACAACCTGACCACCCAGGAGAACCCTAGTTCCTCCCCCCTTCCCAAGCTCAATTAATGCCTGCCTCACTTGTATAGGAGCACTGTCCCCTAAATGTGCCCCATACTGTCCTGCGTCCTCTCCTGTGGGGTCTGCCCTGCCCTGTGAGGCCGCCCTCATGCCAGCCTCCCCTCCTGGCGATTTCCAAGAGGCGATGACCGCAGAGTGTCCAGTGGACGTGAGCAGTGTAAGGTCCAGATCGTGTCAGGGCATAGCAGCTGCACCCAGCGAGGGCAGGGCCTGGCCATGGCCCCCTGGACCAGTGAGAGAGCTCCTCCCTGGGGCCCCCGTGGGAACCACCCCATGTGCACACTGAGCACCCCCACTCTGCTCCTGGCCTCCCAGCTGGTTCCTCAAACACCGTCCCTATCGTGGTCACCCTTAGAGGCTGGCGACACTAAGGCACTCAGAGGCGTCCAAAGGCAAGGGCATCTAGCACTGGGCAGGGCTCTGCTCAGTTTGAGGGCTGCACTTGGTCTAGACCTCTGTGCCTCAGTTCCCGCATCCGCAAAAAGAGAAGCACCTGCACTTCACAAGTCCTCTGTGCCCACGCTTGAGATGACCCAGTGGGTCAGCAGGGGTCGGTGGTGGCTTCTTCCTGGACCTTTCTTGGCCTTTCCGTCCTCACCCAGACCTAGCAGTACTGGCTTGGAGGAGGGGCTAACTGGCCCTGGGAAGGGGGGCACCCCCTAGGGCTGTCTCCCTGGCCAATGGGTCCCTTCCCCTTGTCTCTGGAAGGTCCATCTGGGACAGAGGGGCGGTTTCCTCTATCTAGAGACATTAGCCCTTCGTCCCGTCCTCCCGCGGGGCGCACCGGCAGAGGGAGGTCCAATGAGCACAGCCACGGCCTCGACGAGCAGCACCAGGCCCAGAGCACTGGGGAAGCGGTGCGAACCCACGGCTGCCATGAGCACCTCGAACTGCAGCGCGCCCACCATGCCGTACGAGAGGCCGAAGGCGATGCAGAAAGCGACCAGGGCGCCGTAGGAGCGCGCGCGCGCGCTGCTCAGGTCCGTGAGCCCATTGGCCATCAGGGCCAGGCTGAAGAGGTAGGCGACATGAGGTCGTAAGCGCGCCAGGCCCGCCAGGGCGCCGCACGCCGGCCGTGCCACGATGTCTACGAAGCCCACGATGGACAGCAGGAAGGCGGCGTCGGCGTCCGGCACGCCAGCGTCCTTGGCGTAGTTCACCAACAGGATGGCGGGCACGAAGAGACCGAGGGCCATCAGGAACTTGGTGACGGCGTACACCCCGAAGGCGCGGTCGGCACACACGGCCACGTCCAGCAGGCGCCGGCGGGCGCGGCCGCCAGGGGGCGCCTCGCGCAGGCGCAGCCCGGCGCGGTCCGCTTCCGCCTCCCCGGGAGCGTCGTCGGCGCTGTCCCTGCGCGGCCTCGGGCCGGGCCCGGGCGGCGGTCGCATGACGGCGCCGCAGGCGCAGCAGTTCAGCAGGAGGCCGCCGAGCAGCAGGAAGCCGCCGCGCCAGCCGAAGTGCTCGAGCAGCTGTTGGCCGAGCGGTGACAGCGCCGACAAGAACACGGGGCTGCCCGCCGCCGCCAGCCCGTTGGCCAGGGGCCGCCGCCTCTCGAAGTACAGCCCCAGCATGATGAGCGACGGCTGGAAGTTGAGGGCCAGGCCCAGGCCTGCGGGCGAGGCGGCGCTGTGCCGGGCTCCCAGAGGGCGCCCCAGCCCCAGCCCCCCGGGCAGGAGTTGGGGGGGGGGTGAGGCTCCGACAGGGCGGGCAGACCCCCGGGGGGAAACTGAGCCATGGGACTTTGAGGACCGCCTTTCGAGGGGAAACCGAGGACAGAAGGCCTTGCAGGAAGGACTCCTGACCCCCACCCTCACGGCCAGCCCCCATCCGCGTAGGGGAGGTGTGCAGTGGCCGCCCTCACCTGTGAGCACCCCAGCGGTCAGGTACAGCTCCAGGAGGCGCGTGGCGAAGGATGCTAGCACCATGCCCGCAGAGGCCAACAGCCCACCCACCAGCATCACCGGGCGACAGCCAAAGCGGGTCACCAGGATGCTGGAGACTGGACCTGTGGGCAGGACACGGGCGCCGCTCAGGCTGGACTAATCCCTTTTCCCGTGGACGCTCCGGGGTTTGCACCTCCCAGCCCCAGAAAACGGCTCAAAGGGATAATGTCACCATCGGTTCAGAGAAGGCAGTGTCTGGCCAAGGTCAAGTGCTTGGCCAGGATAACGCCAGCATTTCCCCCCCCTCAACAGGCGGTTAGGGCTCAGGGGAGCGGGAAGCTTACTTAGGTCTATTTCCCCACCTGTAATATGAGCGGGCGTAGCTACGTCTTTGGGCAGGAACGGAAGGGTCCGGCTGGGTGGCCGCGCTCGCCAGGTGGCCCCCTAGTGTGTGGGGTCTACCTCGAGCCGCTGCCCCTTTCCTGCCCTTTCCTCCCCCCTCTCTGGCGTTTCCAGCGTTTTCACAGAAGAAACGCCCTCCCCGAGGGGTCTGGGGGATGCTCACGGGATTTGTGTCTCCTGGTCCCTGATCCCCACTCTCAATCCCGGGCCTGGGGTTGGGGGAGGGACCCGCGAGGGGGCGCTAACCGGTGCCGTAGAGCATGGCGAGCATGATGGAGGACACCCAGGCAGTGTCGCTGTAGCCCGCGCCGAAGTCGCGCATGAGCGCGCGGAAGAAGACGCTCACGGCCTTGGGGAAGCCATAGGCGAAACCCGTGATCACGAAGCAGGCGCCCAGCACGGCCCAGCCCCAGCCACCGTCTGGGGGGCCCGCGCCCCGTCGGGGGCCGCCAGCGCCCATCGCTGCTGCTTCTGCTTAGAGGAGGGGGACGAGAGGGAGCAGCGAAGGTCTGTAGCCCGGACAAGAAAGGGGGACGGAGGCCCAGCGTGAGGAAACTGAGGCACGGGGCTACCCACATGAACCCTGCTCAGGGAATGAGCCAAGAGGGGAAGCCCAGGCAACACCTGACCCCAAATCTCCCCTCCTCCAAGGGGTCTGTGGAAGATGAAGGGGGAATGATAGAATCGCTCCCACCTGAATCTGAACTTGAGGACGACTCCCTCTGGAAGACACTCCTTGCCCAGGGACCTGGTGGCGGCAGGAGAGGAGGTGCTGGTGAATGGGAGGGCGGGCCGGTGAGCGTGCGCCCCGTGTGCTTGGGAATCACCAGTGCTCCAGGCGTGCAGATGTGAGGGTCTCAGCACAGAGGAACCAACCAACCAGCCCCATGCGTGGGGCAGAGCTGCAAGCTGGCTGGGGCTTCTTTTCTGCCCTGGCCTTGCCATATGTTCCTAGTTTTTCTCAATGATCAGAAATGACTTGGGGCGCCTGGGTGGCTTAGTCGGTTAAGCGTCCGACTTTCGCTTAGGTCATGATCTCGCGGTCCGTGGGTTCGAGCCCCACGTAGGGCTCTGTGCTGACTGCCAGCTCAGAGCCTGGAGCCTGTTTCAGAGTCTGTGTCTCCCTCTCTCTGACCCTCCCCTGCTCACTCTGTCTGTCTCTCTCTCTCCTAGAAATAAAAATATTTTTTTAAAAAAGAGCAGAAATGACTATCGTCATTTATGAAAACTAAGGGGGAAAAAAGCCCAAAGAACATGTAAGAATATGAGCCTTGTTTCAGGAGCCAAGGGAGCGGAGTTCTGGATCCCCCGGCTTAGCCACGGATTTGCTCTGTGACTTGGGCAGTTCCCCTTCCCCAGCTGAGCCTCAGTTTTGCCATCTGTAAGATGGGTGATGGATTACCCCAAGAGTCTTGGTTGGGGGGGGGAGGAGGCGATCAGATCTCTGGTTCCGCTGGGCAGAGGGGGACCTCTGAGGAGGCCACCAAGAAAGAGACCTGCTCTCCGAACCCCTAGCAGCCCCCCAAACCCTCCACAAGCAGAAAACAGCTCTGAGGTCTCTCACACTCCTGGAGCTCCACCCAGGGGTTCACACAGCAGCCTCATGTGCCCCTATAAGACGAGGCAGGTGGGCCTCCCCAGTAGGGTGGGCCAGCCCACAGCTGGGGCAGAAGCCTCCTTCTCTCCCACCGCCCCTCTGCACCTGACCCTGGGAAGCCTCAAGAGCTCTGTGGGTGTCTGGGACTCTGACCCTCTCTGACCAGGGCGGGGTCCCAGCTTTTCCCGCCTCTTGTCCCCTCACCATGGCTGCAGCCACTTGGAGACCAGGACAAGGGGGTGGGCCTGGCAGCCCTTGCCCCATACTCACCTGAGCCGTGCTGTGGGTTGGGGTGTCCAGCCTCACATCTCCCGAGGCCTACGGGGAGGGGCTGCCCCCGGTTCCCCCCTGGGAAGCCTAGCCTGAGGGGGCCACGCAGCCGAAGACCCCCAGGCCTGCCTACAGATCAGCCGCTGGCCAGACTCACCCACAGCTCCCTCCCGCAGGCCTAGGGCTTAGAGTGTGCCCCACCCCCACCCCTCTAAGAAGCTTTTGCCTGGAAAGGCAGAAGGGACAGGGCGGTGACCACAGCACAGGGCCAGGCTGGACCCCACGGTGGAGGTGTCTGTCTCGGGCCCTCCCAGCAGAGCTAAAGAGATAATAAGGGGGCCCCTCCACTGAGCAGAGGAGGCACAGAGCCCTGGTCTGGGGGGTCAGGGGCAGGTCCTAGAGGTGCTGCGGGCACAGCCTTGCCCTGGAGAGGCCCCACCAGCCCTACTCACCTCAGCGCCTCGCCTGCCCCCCACCCCAGACCACATTCCAGGAGGGGCCTCCGAGGCTTTCCCCTGGATCAGGCTAATCCAGGTCAGAGAGCCTGGGACCGAGGTGGGGGCGGAGGGGCCAGAACAAAGGGTGCTGTGTCCCAGGCTGTGGAAGGGTGACCTGTTGGTGGTCCGGGACCTTGGCCACCGCCACCCCTCTGCCTCTGGAGAGGCCACCACAGCAGCAAAGAGACTGGGCCGGAGGTGTGGGCGGCTAGAGCCCCGGGGCTCCCGGGCGGACCTAAAGATTTGCTTAAAACGAGGGGTGTGAGAGGTGCCTGGGTGGCTCGGTCTGTTGAGCACCCGAATTTTGGTTTCGGTTCAGGTCCTGACCTCGCGTTTCATGGGTTCAAGCCCCGCATCGGGCTCTGTGCTGGGATTCTCTGTCTCCCTCTCTCTTTGCCCCTCCCGTACTCTCTCTGTCACAAAATAAACTTAAAAAAAAAAAAGAAAGAGAGAGAGAGAGAGGGATGTGAGGGGCTGTGAGTGAGCGAGTCCTCCCAGGGAAGTACCAGTGACCCCCAGGACCTCCTGGACCCCGTTCTCCAGTGGGAGGCCTCCATGCCCCGCCCCCTTCCTGTGCCCCGAGTCACACGCCGCCAGCCCTGCTGCTGTGTCCACTGCTTTATTTCTCCCCATTTACAAAAGTTAAAGAGAAGGACATATGGGGGGCGGGGAAGGGGGGGCGCGGGGCTCCTCCCTGCTGGGGCAGAGGAGGGGAAAGGGGGTGCGGTGCCCGAGGCAGGTCCCCAGAGAGAGTCCTGGGGCCCTTGAAGCGGAAGAGACTGTCCCGTCCTCCATTCTGCCTGCTTTATTTTGAAGGTCCCAGCCCCCTGAGAGCTGCTCAGGCTGGGGGCGCGGCGCGGGAGGGGCAGCCACCCCCAGTGTCAGGGCCCCGGCTTCTTGGGTCCACTGCTGCTCCTCCTGCTGCGGCCACCAGCTCCGGGCACCCCTTGGGCAGGGGTGGGGGGGGCGAGCTCAGACCCCAGATGGAGGAGGGCGCCTCAGCGGATGAGGGGCGCTGAGCGGTCGTTGGTGACTGTGGGCCGCAGCTTTACGGTGGCAAAGGGGTTTGTGCCTCTGCGAGGGAAGAGGTTGGGGTGAGAGGGGCCCAGGTCCCCAGCTGGCTCGGGCTCCGGGGGAGGTCGCCAGGCACCTGAGCCAGTGTCCAACCCCACCTCCTGGTCAACTCTCGCCCCTATTTCATCTCATCTCCCCCCCAGGAGCCCCTGCTGAGCCACGTTCCCCCCATCCCCCAGACTCCCGTTCTAGAATGTTCTAGGACTCACGGAGGGAAAAGCTCTGGAGGGTGCTGCTCCCAGGACGTAAGTTTCTGCAGTGAGGGTGGAGGAAGGGCCAGGTTTAGAGGGGGAAGGGACGAGTGAGCCCCCACCTCTGCAACTCCCCATTCCAGGGACGCAGAGGACCAGACCAGAGGCCCCTACAGGCCAGGCTTCTGGGAAATGAGGCCCAGGTGTTCCGAAGCCCAGACTTCTCTGGGTTTCAGACTGGAGAAGCCTCTGGGCCTGGCCTCCAGCTGCTCTCCCCCCACAACACCCCACCGCCGGTCCTGCCCAGCCAGCCCCAGCCCAGGCTCCCACCCAGGACCCTGGTCTTGCCTCTGCTGGGAGGCAGGAAGGACAGGCCTTTTCCAGTGCTCCCAGCAGGGCCACGGGGGCTCCAGTCCCTGGGAAGAATGCGTCCCCCCTACCCTCTGCCCCAGGCTCAGAAGTCCATCCCAGCAGATGGGCAAACTGAGGCTGGGGTGGGAGAGCCCCAGTGGCAAAGCAGGGAGGGTTACCCAATCTCCAGTCTCCCAGCCCGCTGGACCGGCGCAGGGCTGGGGAGAGGCTGGGGGCGGAGGGGGCTCACCTTGACGTCACTCGCCACCCCCATGCTGCCCATGCTGTTCCGGCGGCTGCCGGGCAAGGGCGTAGGTGCAGGGCTGGGGGCACCGCTTGGGACCCGGCTTGGGGCTCGGGAGCGAGACTGGCCATCCCAGTACTCCGAGGATGCCGTAGAGTTGCCTGGCCGGTCCAGGAGGTCATCAAGGCTGTGGCTGCCCCGGAGCGGGTAGGATCTGAGTCCAGAGGATGGAGGGACGGGAAGGGAGGGGGGGGGTCAGGCGTCAGGCCCCTGCTGCATCCCCCCACCCCTGATCTTGCTGGCCCCTCAGCATCCTACAGCTTCTTCCCTTGCATGGGGGGTGGGGGAGGGGGTTGGGGGAGGGGAGGCCACAGCACTTGGAGGCAGTCCCCTGAGGTGGCAGAGGCATGGATGCAATGACTTTGGCATGTAGAGAAGTGGGGGTCCCCTTCCTCCGGGGGCCAAAGGAGGCTGGGAGCACGTAGGACTGTGACTCACAGACGTCCCCCCTGGGGGGCGGGACCGCCCCCTGAAGTCCCACCCCGGCCCCACCTCTGACCACCCGGGTACCTGGAAGGTAGCTCATTCATAGGGTTCATCAGGTTCATGGAGGTCACTGGGTTCAAGGGGTTCATGGGGTTCACGGGCACCTCCTCCAAAGGCTTCACATAGGCCTCGGGGAACCAGCCGCTCCTGCGGGGTGGAGGCAGGGGGTCCCATAGGCAGAAGGCCCAACAACAGGGGTCAAAACCACACTTCCAGGAGCAGACAGATACTGGGCGGTGCTGTGCGCCAGGCCTTGCTCGAAGGGCTTTGCCCCCGAGTTACTCATTTAATCCCTCAAGGAGACCTTCTCCACCTTCAAGTCCAACTGGCCAGCTTCATGTCCCACCAGGGGCTAGGTCACCTCGGGAGGAGCTGGAAGTCCAGGGAGGAAAGAAATGTGTCCAAGGACATGTGGTGACCGGCTTCGTTCTCTACTCACGGGGCACCCACCACGTGAGGGCTCGCAGAGAGCCTGATGCACTTCCCGCTCCCCAGAGGCCCCCAGCCCGGCTGACGGCCCGCAAACAGATGATCACAGGGTGACTGTGAAGGGCACAGGGTGGGGGCCGAGGATCACGGGCAACTGTACGAGCCAGGGGAAGGGGCACTGGAGCCTACGGTGCCTGACTATCACCCAGGGCCCTTTCCTCCTCAGCCCTGCCGCTTCCCTCCACCCTAGGACTCTGGTTCCGGTGACCCCAGGCACCCTGGCCTTAGAGAGAGTCTTTGCCTGACCGGAGGCTCATTACCACGTCTCTAGAGCAGCCAGGGCTCAGGGAGAGGCACACCATGTGATGTCCCTTAGCTTCTTCAGACCCCACGGAAACCACCAGATTCTTGCAAAGCACTTGGGAAAGTGTTCTCCCCAAAGCCACCTTAGACCTCCAAACCTAATCAACAGCATTCTCGCCTAAAGGTAACTGGAAGCTATTTCAACTCAAACAGACAGAAAAAAACACTGCCAAACGTTTTACTTCTGCTTTCACCATCAAGTGCCCACTGATAAAAGTTGCCATCTTCTCCCCTGCCCCGTGAGGCACAGGGAGAACAACAAAGTCCCGGGAACGTGGGTTGAGAGCACCAGTCAAGGCGGTTTTCCACTCAGGTCCCCAAGAAGTCTGCTATACGCCTGTTGTGGGGACTTGTGTGGGTCCACAAAGTAGGTGTTTCCAACCCTGGTGTTTGTGGCCATCTCTCTACCTGCCAGCCCATCCTTCTGGTCCTGATCCAATAGTCCCCTGTCCTCCACCCCTCCATCCACACATCATCCCCCCCTGCATCACACATCCAGGATCCACGTGGGCAGCCACACACGGACCACCCGTCCCTAATCCGTCCATGAGCTCCTGCCCACCTGCCTGCCTCTCTACCAGCCCATTCATATACCTTTCATATACACCCCAGTCTGTGTATGCACCCACATCCGTGCATCCTCCCTGCCCACAGGATCACCCTCTCATTCACTCTCCACCCACCCACCATCCACTGACCACACCCACCATCCACTGACCAAACCTCCATCTAGTCTCCACCCACCCACCATCCACTGACCACACCCCATCCACTCTCCACCCACCATCCACTGACAACACCCCCATCCACTCTCCACCCACCCATCCACTGACCACACCCACCACCCACTGACCACACCTCTATCTAGTCTCCACCCACCTACCATCCACTGACCACTTCCCCATCCACTCTCCACCCACCATCCCTGACCACACCCACCACCCACTGACACACCTCCATCCAGTCCCCACCCACCCACCATCCACTGACCACACCCCCTCATCCAGTCCCCACCCACCCACCATCCACTGACAACACCCCCATCCACTCTCCACCCACCCATCCACTGACCACACCCACCACCCACTGACCACACCTCCATCCAGTCCCCACCCATCCACCATCCACTGACCACACCTCCATCCAGTCCCCACCCACCCACCATCCACTGACCACCCCCTCCACTCTCCCACCCACCGTCCACTGACCCACAACCCCCCTCTACCTGCCCACTGTTGTCCGATCCACACCACCTGCCTTATCCACCCTCCACCTCCCCACTGTCCACTGGCCCCCCCATCCACCTTCCCTCTGCCCACTATCCACTGACTGACAGCCCCATCCATCCTCTGCCTGCCCAACATCCACTGACCCACACTCCCACCCCTACAAGCACTTTCACGTGCACCTGCTGACTCCGCCCTGTAAGCCTCCGTTCATTCACTCAGGCCTCTATTTATTCCTTCTCCCCCTAGCATGAGTGCGAGTGGGCACCACGCAGTCTCCTGTCCATAAAGCCCGGTGGGGGTCACTGCCTGGCTCCAGCAAGCTCTCACCTTTCCTTTTTCTTCCATAGAAAGAGTAATCCTCGCACACTCCCTTTTTGGCTGCTGACACCTGCTCTCCTCCAGGCTTGCAGCGACCACAGAGTACCACCTCCCACTTCCCTTCATGGTGTCAGAATCAACCTCGATGTGCATTCTTTGAGGACTTTCACTGCACGTGACTGCACAACTTGGCCTGTTGCCTACAACGTCCCAGCTTGGCCTCCGCCTGGCCCCGGGGGAGCCCGCCACCATGCCCACAGCCTGCATCAGCGCTCTGGGAACTGTCTCCGGGTAAAGTGGGGCGCCCTGCGGGGCGCACAGTTAAGTGCTCAAGCAGTGGGGTTTCTGCAGTGTTTGGCAGCATAAGAGGGAACCTTCTCGTTCCCCTCAAGGGCCACCATCCTGTATTCAGCGGGGAGGTTCTTCCCCCTTGACCAGATGAGGAAACCGAGGGCTGTACGGGAGGAGGGGAGAACGGTCTACGGCCCTGGAGTGGAGGAGGTGGGGGGCGGGGAAGTGGCGGGCGGGCCGGAGCCCAGGCCTGCGGGGCCTCCTTCCAACCCCTCCCCTGCGCCCCAGGCGCCCCCGCTCACGTGGATGAGCCCTCCAGCTTGCCGTAGAGCCAGCCGTTCTGGGCCTCTGGCACCAGCACTTCCACCACGTCTCCGGCCGAGAAGCGCAGCAGCGTGTGGTTGGCGCCCTCGGAGTGGGAGACGAGGGCGCGGACCCTCCGGGCGCCCCCGCCGCCGCCCCCGCCGCCCGGGCGCTCGCCGAAGGAGTTGGAGCGCGAGCGCTGGGTGCTGCCGGCGTAGAGCGAGGCTGCGGGGCCGGGGAGAGAGCGCGGCGGCACGTGGGTGGCCAGCTCTGCGCCGCCGCCGCCCTCGAGGCGCCTGCTGCCGGGCCGCCTCAGTGCCTCTTCTTCCCGCCCTCCCCCCCCACCCGTCCCCTGGGTCCCCGGCCCTCCCTCTGCGCTCGGGGTCCGCGGCCACTCACAGGCGGACGGCGTCCGGGGCAGCGCCCGGCGGTCTGGCTCCAGCTGGGACGCGGACCGCGCCTCGGCGGGCTCGGGGCCGGAGCCGTAGGAGCCGGAGCCTTGCCGGCTGCGCGGGGAGCTGAACTCTGCCAGTGGCCTCTGGGGCTGCGAGGGGAGACGGGCAGGGGAGGGTGGGGCGGGGAGGGGGGAGGGGGGCGGCCGTGGCGCCCTAGTCCAGCCCCCACCCCCAGTCCCATACGTCGGCGTAGGGGTTCTGGGGGCGGCCCAGCCACCACGGGGGCGCCGAGGCCGCGCCGGGGCGGAAAGGCGGGCCCAGAGGCGCTGCGTAGACGGGGAGCCTGGGGGGCAGGCGGCTCCATGGGGACGGCCTCGGGCCCCAGGGCGCCATGGAGGGTGCGGGGACCAGCGGGGGCGCGAACAGCGGCAGGGGCGCCCAGGGCCTCACCATGTCCAGGCGGGTGGGCGTCATGCGACCCGAGGGGTAGGGCGGCCCCAGCGCAGGGCCCAGCAGCCCGGGGGAGTGGGCGCGCGACGGGCTGCGGCTGGCCTCCGACTGCTCCTTCCACAGCAGCACGCGGTTCTGGAGCATGCCCCGGGCCTGGGCGCGTGGGGACACAGGGGTCAGGCAGATCTGAGCTGGGGACTCCAAAGCGACACCCTAGATCTTGGGAACTCGGGGCCTGCAAGCCGAGGATGACGGCATGATCAAGCTGGAGGGAGCCAGAGATCGCCTTGGACCCCCCATGCACCCCCTCTTTTGTCCCCCACGGTCTTTCCCGAGAAGCTCCTGCCTCTGCACGCAGGCTCTGTGCTTTGGCCGGGCTCTCCCACTGCCCGATACAGCAGGAGGGGTAGAACCCTGGTCTGACCGTCCGGCTTTGCTTCGTCTTCCAGGCCACATGGATGGACACAGGCATGGCACTCCCCCAAAACCTGTGACCAGAGAACCCAGTCCCAGTACTTATCCGGGAACAATCTGGAAATAGCTGTTCTTTTACCTCACAGGGGCTCGCGAAACAGTGAAACCAACACAGGAAACTACGACTAGGGGGAAATGGCAAATTTCTGATGACCTGTGTGTGCCTACATCTAGCTATACCGGAAGCCCTTGAACTTCCCAGTACCTAAAGGGATAAATACCTCTCCTGGGTAAGCCAGTTTGAGTAGTTTCCTAAAAGAGGCCCTTCAAATCCAGTTTTTCCAGTCTAGTCCTTCTAGCCTACAGAAGCAGTCGTAGCGTCCCTGGTACATAAGGCATCTAACTGAATACTTTCAAGGACAGGAAACTAGGCAGCTGAGCACACGATTCATAACAACTTGGGGGGAGAGGGCTTTAAATGTTAGACCACCTGGGTACATTAATCATTTAAAAAAATTTTTCTGTGTTGACATCCTGGGGCTTTGTTAATCCGGCACAGATTCTCCCTCCCAGGGCTCTGATAATTCCTAGAGATAGTAAGCACTTGCCTGTAAGCTAGTGTGCAAAACGGCCAGTCCGAACCCCACATCCCTAACCACCTCCCTTACCTAACACACACCAAGCTAATATTTCCCCCTGCCCCAAATCACCCCTAGACACAACCCCTCTAGCCCCGAGCCCAATGAAATCATTCAAACCATCCCAATCCGAAATTTGCTAAAACTTACCCACTCGGCCTCGCCCATTCCCTCCCTTGGAAACTGTAATAAAGGTTCGAGCCCACGCTTTTCCCTTGTTCCTTCTGCCTCTTGCCCAGCTCCTGATGCTTCCCCTTGTGGCCCCGCGTGACTCGCCATGACCCCTCCTCTTGGGAACTGTGATGTGTACTGAAACGTCTTTCCATGGCCTTGACCTCTCTGCGCTGTCACTTCTATAAATTAAATCCCAGGTATGATCGAAACACTGTGCTCTCTTCGGCTATAAAGGTCTCTCTCCTTCTTCTAGGCAAACATCCCCCTGCCCCCAGACCACACTCAAGACGGTCACCTTAGGAATGACAAAAGCTTCCCTTTGTTGGGCATTTACTCTGTGCCAGGCCAGGGTTCAAGCTTTACCCGTACTGTCATATCTGATTCTCACAATAGCCCTGGGAAGTAGATGCCCTTGTTGGCACCATTTTGTAGAAGATGCTAAGGGTCAGAGCCGTTCATGACTGGCTCTAGGTCTCACATCCAGTGAGCCTGGAGTGGGGAGGGGGGCTGTACTAGTCCATCCTGAGGAAGCTTCCTGGGATGGCACCTGTCCACGATTCCTCCCTTCAGTCTGGCCTCGTTGCTGAAAACCTCAGAGGGCTCTCGGGCAGCAAAACAGCAGGAATTCCATCATGGAAGCGAGTGGTCACTAGGTCACTGGGTAGACACGCCCTCTGTGGCCTTGCATACCCAATTCGCAAAACGGCCCACAGACCAAAACTCCGTTTTGTTTCAGAAGTAGCATGCAAAGGAAGGACGTTGGGTTCTGCAGACCGTCTTTTAGAACAGGTTCTTGTCCAGCTGGAGAACACTCCCTGGAAAGCACCTGCCACGGTGCTAGGGCATTCCGGGAGTAAAGGTCGCAGCACTGAGTCCCAGCCCGGACAGCACAGAAGTTTAAGGGCTTTCCTCAACCCTGCCTCCAGGCAGTGTAGCCAGTGGTTGGGAAGAAACCCCACACGGGCTTTCAAAACCATAAAGAGACCGTGGGAGAATTTTTAAAACATGTATGGAGTGGAAGAGCCATTCTAAGTATGATACAGACCCCCGTGTACTAGAAAATACCAATGCATTTGATTAAGTAAAAGTGATTTTTTAAACATGGCAAAACCCACAATGAGCGAAGTCAACTGATAAATGACACACTGGGAAAATATGCGCATCTCATCGCCAAGAGAGCTCTAATTTCAGTAACATATAAAGAGCTCCTAGAAACTAACAAGCAAAATGGAGGAAAAGATGCTGATTATCCCAGGGAAGGGCATCCAATGGCTCTGGAACATGAAAAGATATCAATCTGACTTAGAAGACAAGGATGAAACAAAGCCATGCGGAGAGACCATTTTTACCTCGCTCATGGGCAAGGAGGGAAAAGTTTGCTCTCACGCTGCTGTCAAGGAAGAGGGACTCTCCTATTTTGCCAGCAGAAGCATGAACTGGCACAATGAATGCCTGCATCCTTGGGCTCGCCAATTCCGTTCCATTCCATTCCATTCCATTCCATTCCATTCCATTCCATTCCATTCCATTCCATTCCATTCCTAGGAGCTAATCCTGGAGGCACACTCGCGCAACTGCAATAAAGCCCAGAGAAGCTGAGGGCGAGGGAGGTTATTGGCCAGACGCAGACTCAGCCAGGCTGGTGATGGGAGAATAAGCTGAGAATAACCGCTTGCCAAACTCAGGCCCTCATCGTTTCTTTCAACATTATTCCAAATCTTGTGCATTCTATTTATAGATATAGTGACAAGTGAACATGTGCGTTTGACTATCTTAGGGAGTTAGATCTCATGTGTCCTAAAGTCCGGCTGGGTCATACAACACGATACCTGTCCCCCCCAACCTCCATATCTAGGGGACGTCTGGCTCATTCAACCCCCGGCACCTTCCTGAGGGGTGATCACTCAGCAGGAGGCAGCCAGGGGAGGGTTCAACCCCCTTCTTAATGTTGGAGGTTGACTGTTCAGGACAGAGGAAGAAAGGAGTTTCCTTCCAAAGAGCGCACATAAATGGCCAATAAGCACAGTGAGAGATATTCAACATCACTAGCCATCAGGGAAATGCAAATCAAAATATAATGTGACACCACTTCACATCCACTAGAATGGCTATCATCAGAGCGATGGACAATAAGTGATGGAAAGGATGTGGAGGAATTGGCGATCTCATATACTGTTGGTGGAACGGTAACACGGTGTAGCCATTTTGGGAAAACAGTCTGGAAGCTCCCAGAACAGTTCAACGTAGAGTTACCCTATGCTTAGCAAATCCATCCCCTATTGCCAGGAGGAATGAGAACTCGCCCACACAAAAACGTTCACATATATCCACGGTGGCATTATTTATCAGAGCCGTAAAGTCGAAACAACCCAGATATCCATCAACTGATGAATGGATAAGTAAAATGTGGTCTATCTACACCATGAAATGTTATTTGGCGATAAAACAGGATGATGTACTGGGGCTCAGTAGGCTGAGTGTCTGACTCTTGATTTTGGCTCAGGTCATGAGCTCATGGTTTGTGAGTTTGAGCCCCATGTTGGGCTCCATGCTGACAGCATGAAGCCTGCTTGGGATTCTCTCATTCCCTCTCTTTTTCTCTGCCCTTCCCTTTCACGTTTTCTCTCTCTCTCTTTCTCTCTTTCCCTCACAAAATACATAAATAAACTTCAAATCTATAGAGATAGAATGTAGATCTGTGGTTGTCTGGAGCGGCGTGGGGGAGGGGGTGTGGTAGGATGGGGAGGGGCTGAGGAATGGCCATTAAGGGGTAATGCACATGTTCTGAACTTGATCGTGGCAATGGATACACAACCCTGTGAATATACAAGATGCCACTGAACTGTACACTCTAGATGGATGGATTGCAGGCCATGTGGATTCGATCTCAATAAAATCATTTGAAAGAAGATTAAACAGTTCCTCCATGGAGTATCAGTCCATGGGAGAGAGGAGGGTCAGGGAGAGAATGCTGAGCCCTGAGCTGGGAGCTGGCTGCGGTGACAGTGTCTTCCCCTCTGCTCAGCACCAGGGGGTCCCTGGGCTCAGAGACTTGGGAAGGGGCTTGGCTGAGGATTAAGCAGGAGTCTGCTATCTCCCAGAAGGGGAGCTTTCGTTTTCATCTTTGGAGGGGAGAGAGCAGAGGCAGGAGAATCTAATTCCACTGGGCTCCTTCGTATGAGGCTCCATCAGGACATCAACCTTGTGAGGTGGAGATTTTATCCCTCTTTTGCCAGAGAAGAAATGGGACTCAGAGAAGTGAAATCACTTGCTGGGTTTGCAGCCAGAGCACAGAGGCTGGGAATCTGAACAAGAATACAAAGAAAGAGAAATAGAAACTAAATAAG
Organism: Proteles cristata cristata; assembly: GCA_017311185.1. Taxonomy (NCBI): domain Eukaryota; kingdom Metazoa; phylum Chordata; class Mammalia; order Carnivora; family Hyaenidae; genus Proteles; species Proteles cristata. The sequence goes on along the minus strand of JAESUZ010002068.1, from coordinate 583,101 downwards.
GATGCAGAGAAACAGAAAGCACTGGACAGAGTGATGAATCTGGAGCGGGCGGTGGGGCAGGGGGCGTGGGAGGAGGAGCCCTGTATATGGCATCAGGAAAGAGAAGCTGGGTGGTCAGGGACGCACTCCGTCTCAGATATAAAATAGAGTCAGAGCCTGATACGACAGCGGAGCTTTAAAAATATTTATGAAATACGTGAATGAGGGGCGCCTGGGTGGCTCAGTCAGTTAAGCGTCTGACTTCGGCTCAGGTCATGATCTCGCAGTTGGTGAGTTCGAGCCCCGTATCAGGCTCTGCACTGGTGGTGCGGAGCCTTCTTGGGATGCTCTCTCACTCCCCCTCTCTCTTTCTGCCCTTCCCCACTTAAAAAAATAAATAAATACATGAATGAAAGAACAAATGGTATTGGAAAATGCAGGGACAAGGCCATCAGTGTGAAGGCATGGCGGAAATGTCATGTCCAGGTGTCCTTGGCACGTCCTTCGGTACATCCCACCAGGCCCCCTCTGGAGGGGCCAGAGCTAGGCCAGACCAGGCAGGTAGGCAAGGCCACATGCCAGGTGGGTAGTAGCTGTGAGGGTTCAGCCCCGGTTGGACCTACAGAAGACAGTAGGGCAGAATTTTGACCAGTGCTGGGCTGGCAGGAGCCTGAAGACCCATAATGGAGATGCTGGGCAAGAGCTGCCTGGGCAATACTGCTCACAGAGGTACCTGGGGAGGGCAGTGGTGAGTGTCCCTCCTGAGTGTGGCCTGGGAGTTGCTACTGGCTTTCCTGAGTCCCAGGGCTCCAGAGCCTCGGGCTGCTGCCAGCCCATAGGCTAACTCCTTAGAATTTAGAGACAGGTGTCCCCTCTAGATGGACAGTCTGGCAGGCACACATTTGGTGAGAGGATGGCCTCATTATGCAAAGAAAAAAGTGCTCCTTCCTCCAGGAAAACAGTCTGTGTGAGTGTGTTGAGCTTTGAGGGTAGAGCATAGCTCTGGCTCTCAACCAGGTACCCTTGTGCAGTGCACAACCTGCACGACCTTTCCTGGCAGCCCTGTCTGCAGTGGTTCCCCACATGAGTAGGCTACATCAATCTCTATTCCCGAGGCTGGGTGAGAGCTGATGCTTGCTGCAGTAAGACCTAAGTCAGAATGAGGAGGCAAAGGAAAGAAACAAGGGACCTAAGAGGACCCAGTGGTCAGGGAAGAGGACCCAGCAGACCATCCAGGCAGCAGAAAGAAGGAGTGACAAGCCTAATAAGATCTTGATCGGAGCCTGTGCTACATAACACAGACCTTCTTAGCTAGACAAAGCATGCTTACAAGATGTAAAATTGCACAGATGAACTGGGGTGCCCGGGGGAGCTCAGTCAGTTAAGGGTCCGACTCATGGTTGTGAGATCCAGCCCTGCGTCAGGCTCAGCTCAGAGCATGGAGCCTGCTTGGAATTTTCTTTCTCTCCTCCTCTCTCTGCCCCTCTCCCTCTCATTCTCTCCCTCCCCCCCAGTAAATAAATAAACTTTAAAAAAAATAAAATTGAACAGAAGCACTAAAAGAGAAAATAGTCCTATTGAGAACATAGTTGCCTAACGAGTCAAGGGGGAGAAATATCTCAAAACACAGAACAAGCAGAAATGAAATAGACATGGGGAGGGAGGAGGTTGTAGATGCAGAGTTCCGGAAGGAGGAAAAGGAATGATGGCAGAGAGATAACAGTTAAAGAAACAGGCGAGCACATCGCTCCCTTGACTCCAATACAGACCTGAGCCTGCAGAGGGAAGGGCACTGATGGGCGCTCATCTGTGGGTAACCAGACAATTCCCAAGTCCCAAGGGCACCAAGAAAATCTCCAAGCGACCAGAGAAAGAGCCAGTTACGTACGAGGGCAAGGAGACAGACCAGCACCTGACTTCGCATCCACAACACAGGGCACTAGGAAACGGAAGACCATCATCTCGGACCACAAGAGAAAAAGCCCGTGGCCCTGGAGTCCTTCGGCCAGCTAATGTGCCACTCAGCAGTTAGGGCAAAAGTGAGACATTTGCAGATAGGCAAGGATTCAGGTGGTGTATCTGCAGAAAATACCCAGGGAGGGGCGCCCGGGTGGCTTAGTCGGTTGAGCGTCCGACTTTCGCTCAGGTCATGATCTCGCGGTTCATGGGTTCGAGCCCCGCGTCGGGCTCTGTGCTGACTGCCAGCTTGGAGCCTGGAGCCTGTTTCAGAGTCTGTGACTCCCTCTCTCTCTGACCCTCCCCTGCTCATGCTGTCTCTCTCTCTCTCCTAGAAATAAATAAATAAAAAACTTAAAAAAAAAAAGAAAATACCCAGGGAATCAGGACGAAAACCTCGAGACGGTGGGAATGGAAAGGAGTGAAAACAGAAGTAAGTAGTGTATCTGATCATATGTGTGGTAAAACACGAGTGTGTGGTGACCATGCACTGGGCAGTGGTAATATATGTAACCTAAGTAAAGTTTCTTTTTTTAATTTTAATTTTTTTAATGTTTCTTTATTTATTTTTGAAGGAGTGAGAGAGAGAGAGCGTGAGCGATGGAGGGGCATACAGAGAGGGAGACACAGAATTGGAAGCAGGATCCAAGCTCCGAGCTGCTAGCACAGAGCCCAACGTGGGGCTCGAACCCACGAGCTGTGAGATCATGACCTGAGCCGAAGTTGGACGCTTAACCGACTGAGCCACCCAGACGCCCCTCTAAGTAAAGTTTCTTGAAACAGAAGGATCATGATGCAAAGAGATGACTAGTGAGAGCCTGGAACTAAAAGGTTGGAAGTTTTTTGGCAAAGCCAAGAGCCGGAGGTAGGGGATGATGGGGGAAGGAGTAAGGCCCCATTTTAGAGTGCCAGGGAGGGCAGGAAAATTCTTCCCGAGGCCTTATCTTAAGGGCTGGGGAGGGTGTGCAATAGACAGAGTAGTGTTGGGGGGTGTGAGTAGATTATGGAAATGATAACAGATGAATATATATTATCATGAGGGTCACATGGTGAGGTCATCATGAGTAGAGGTGAAAAGAATAGTAAGACTTACAATTTAATAAAGGGGAAAGGGAATGTATACTAACACAACAAAAGAGGCACGAACAAGCCAAGAGGAAACAAAAAAGCAAGAAATGCATTGAACTCAAGTTATACAGAAAGAACAAAACAGGTATATCAGTTGTTGGGTTAAACGGGAATCAAGTGAATTCTTCAATTAGGAGACATAGACTGTCAGACTGGTCAAAAATCAAAACTGAGCTATACGTTGGTAACAGAAAGCACACTTACAACAAAGAGATAACAGGAGAGAAAGGAGGGTAATTTAATCTCAAAGTGAAATGAAAAGCATCAGACTGGATTATGAGGGACCTTAAATACATAAGTGGTAATATTTACAGAGAAGATAAGACAGTCATAAACCCAACAGCACTAACCAACATGGCAGCGAAATATGGAAAGCAAAATCGATTAGAAATCCAATGAAAGGGGAGCCTGGGAGGCTCCGTCGGTTGAGCATCCGACCTCAGCTCAGGTCATGATCTCACAGTCTGTGAGTTCAAGCCCCACTTTGGGCTCTGTGCTGACAGCTGGGAGCCTGGAGCCTGCTTCGGATTCTGTCTCCCTCTCTCTCTCTCTGCCTCTCCCTCACTCATGCTCTCTCTCTCTCTCTCTCAAGAATAAACATTTTAAAAAATTAAATAAAAAATTTTTTTTAGAAATCCAATGAAAAACAAAAGACTCCGACTGGTCCAGCAGACAACAGAGCAAAAGCACAGAGGATTTTAAATAATACGACACAATTAATAGGCAATAACGCAATAAACCTATGAATGAATGAATTTGCAAATAGTGTCCCCAAGCAGGAATGAAAAAGTAAATGGTTCATACATGAATGAAGAAAGGCATGACTTGGTGAATGAGCGTGAGAATAAGCAAAGTCATGAGTGAATGAATCAAGGAATGAATATCTGATGACACAAATAAACACAGAAACAGACAGGGAGAGTAAACAAAGAAAATAAATATTTACAGAGAGGAAGGAAAGAAGGAAGCGGGTAAAGTGGGGGCAGCCTCTGTGCGTAGCCAGCTCACAAGGGCACAGACCCGAGGAAGGCTGTGGTCGCCGTGCCCCGGCCCCAGCTCACCCGGCCAAAAAACTGCAGGAAGGTGTTGGAAAGCAGCAGGTGCTTCTCGGCCAGGAATCGATAGCGCCGCTTCTCTTCCAGCTCAGCCGCCCGCTGGCTCTCGGACACGAAGGCCTGCATCTGTGCGTGCAGCCGGTTCACACTTTCCTGGGGAAGAAGCGGGTTCTAGCTGAGGGCAGCAAATGCGTGTGTCATCCCGCCTTCCACATGTGCCGGCGGTCTGAAGCCCCCCTGTCCTTCCCGAACCATCTCCTCCCAGAGGTCCTCCCCTGAGCACCCAGCCCATCCTAGCCCCTAGGCCCACCTCTAATGGGCATCCTGACCCTCATGGGCTCTGGGTCCGCCCGGCCCAGCCTCTCCCCCCAGCCCCAGGCACGGGGCCAAGCACAGAGTGGGGCCCCAGGAGGCTAGTTTAAGAAAATGTGAAAGAGTTGATTAATAAGCCCCTCCTTGGGAGGGGAGATTCGGCAGAGGAGGGGTAAGTAAGAGCTTATTAAAGGAGCCAGAAGAAGGGGGCGCCTGGGTGGCTCAGTTGGTTGAGCGTCCGACTCTTGATATCCCCTCGGGTCATGATCCCAGGGTCATGGGATCAAGCCCTGAGTCGGACTTCGTGCTGACTTTGTGGAGCCTGCTTATGATTTTCTCTCTCCCTCTCTCTCTGCCCCCTCCCCTGCTTGCTCTGTATCTCTCTCGAAAAATAAATAAACATTTTTTTTTAATGATAAAGGAGACAGAAGAGGAGATGGAAAAGGAGATAGAGGTCTGGTTTTGGAGGCAGAGGCCAGGACATGGCCCCCTGAGCTGGGGAGGAGGGCTGGCCCTAGCTGGGGGGCAGGGAGCACTGAGGAGGAGGGCTGGCCCTAGATGGGGGCAGGGAGCAGGGGGAGCAGGGGGCTGGGCTCAGGCGGGGGCAGGGAGCATTGGGAAGGAGGGCTGGCCCTAGCTGGGGGGCAGGGAGCACTGAGGGAGGAGGGCTGGGCCAGATGGGGGGCAAGGAGCACTGAGGAGGAGGGCTGCGCCAGGCGGGGGGCAGGGAGCACTGAGGAGGAGGGCTGCGCCTAGGCGGGGGGCAGGAGCACTGGGGAGGAGGGCTGGCCCTAGCTGGGGGGCAGGGAGCACTGGGGAGGAGGGCTGGGCCTAGATGGGGGGCAAGGAGCACTGAGGAGGAGGGCTGGCCCTAGATGGGGGGCAGGGAGCACTGGGGAGGAGGGTCTGGCCCTAGATGGGGGACAGGGAGCACTGGGGAGGAGGGCTGGCCCTAGATGGGGGGCAGGGAGCACTGGGGAGGAGGGCTGGCCTAGATGGGGGGGGCAAGGAGCACTGAGGAGGAGGGCTGGCCCTAGATGGGGGGCAGGGAGCACTGGGGAGGAGCTGGCCCTAGATGGGGGACAGGGAGCACTGGGGAGGCTGGCCCTAGATGGGGGCAGGGAGCACTGGGGAGGAGGGCTGGCCCTAGATGGGGGGCAGGGAGCACTGGGGGAGGAGGGATGGCCCTAGATGGGGGCAGGGAGCACTGAGGAGGAGGGCGGCCTAGATGGGGGGCAGGGAGCACTGAGAGGGCTGGCCCTAGATGGGGGGCAGGAGCACTGAGGAGGAGGGCTGGCCCTAGATGGGGGGCAGGGAGCACTGAGGAGGGCTGGGCTCAGCCAGGGGGGGGGAGCCTGGGAGGAGGGCTGGCTCAGATGGGGGGCAGGGAGCACTGGGGAGGAGGGCTGGGCCAGCCAGGGGCAGGGAGCACTGGGGAGGGCTGGCCCTAGATGGGGGGGGCAGGGAGCACTGGGGAGGAGGAGGGCTGGGCCAGGCACTGGGGAGGAGGGCAGCCAGGGGCAGCACTGGGGGAGGAGGGCTGGCCCTGGATGGGGGGGGCAGGGAGCACTGGGGAGGAGGGCTGGGCTGAGCAGGCACTGGGGGCAGGGGGGGCAGGGAGCACTGGGGAGGAGTGGGAGCTTTGGGGGGGGCAGCCAGGGGCAGGGAGCACTGGGGAGGAGGGCTGGGCCTAGGGGGGCAGGGAGCACTGGGGAGGAGGGCTGGCCCTAGAGCACGGGGAGGAGGGCTGGCCCTAGCTGTGGGGGCAGAGAGCACTGGGAGGAGGGCTGGCCCTAGCTGGGGGGCAGGGAGCACTGAGGAGGAGGGCTGGCCTAGCAGGGGGGAGCAGGGAGCACTGGGGAGGAGGGCTGGCCTGGCTGGGGGGCAGGGAGCACTGGGGAGGAGGGCTGGGCCTAGCCGGGGGCAGGGAGCACTGGGGAGGAGGGGGCTGGGCGGGGGCAGGGAGCACTGGGAGGAGGGGAGGGGGCAGGGAGCACGGGAGAGGAGGGCTGGCCCTAGCTGTGGGGGACAGGGAGCACTGGGGAGGAGGGCTGGCCCTAGCTGTGGGGCAGGGAGCACTGGGGAGGAGGGCTGGGCCTAGATGGGGGGCAGGGAGCACTGAGGAGGAGGGCTGGGCCTAGCTGGGGAGCACAGGCAGGGGCTGGGGAGGAGGGCTGGGCCTAGCCGGGGGGCAGGGAGCACTGGGGAGGAGGGCTGGGCCTAGCCGGGGGCAGGGAGCACTGGGGAGGAGGGCTGGGCCTAGCCGGGGGCAGGGAGCACTGCCGGGCACAGGAAGGAGCGGAGGACGGCAGGGCTGCTCAGGAATCACACCTGTGCTACCATGATCAAGGAGCAGCATGGTTGATGGCCTTCCGTGGTGTGGAAGGCGGGTGGCCTGGGGAGCCTGGGGAGGGCCAGGGAGTGACAGCACGGGGAGCGCTGCTGAGGGTGGCCCCTGAGGCCGGTGGCGCCCACCCGCCAGGGGCTGGCTGAGCCCTCCATCTTTGCTCACCGCAGAGGGGGCGGCAAGTGGGCCTCGTAGAGCTGGGCCCGCGCTGGGCGGGGGAGCTGGGGGAGGGGCGGTGTCAGGGCGTCCCCCCCAGAGCCTGGCTTTGCCCCCAGCCCCTTCCTCGCACCTTCATCTCCCGCGCATTCTTGTCCCTCTTGCGCTCCATGCGCCACAGCTCAGACATGCACTTCTCCAGGTTGGCGGCTCGGTGGCGGTATTCCATCTCATAGTGCTGGCGGCTGTCCTTGGGTGGGGCGGAGAGAGGAGGGGGACCCTCATGTCAAAGCGCTTAAGACTCCCGGCCTATGGGTCAGAGCACTGGTGGGGCCGGGGTGGGGGTGGGGGTGGGGGCTCAGCTGGGAACACATACGGCCTAGGGCCAAATACCCAGCGCGGGCCTCAGCGTGCCCATCCATTAAATGGGGAGAGGCAGTCTTGCCTGCAGTGGGCAGGGGGGCCAAGGTGGGTGGCCGGACTTACTTTGATGAATTGCATGTCCAGCTTGGTGTTCTTCTCCATGTGCTGCAGCAGATCTCCGTGGAATGTCTGCACCTGTGTGGAGTACGGGGTGGGGGTGCAGGGTGCCCCCCATCATTCCTGCACCCCTTGCATTGCCCCGTCTGATGCCCGGCCTTCCTAACACACAGGCACCTCAGTCATCTGGGATAAGAACACTGGAGGGAGGGAGGTAGAAATCACGCAAAACGCTAGTGCAGTAGCTGGGCCACAGCACACTGTCGATAAACGTCGCGATGTCGTCTGGCTCTTAGACTCAGTCTGTGCTTTGATTATGCCGTATCCTCTGCCTGGAATTTCCTATCCCACTTGAAATACCAGCTTCCCTGCCTCCTCTTCCAGGATGCCCTCCTGACTTCCCCAGCGGAATCCACTGCTCTCCCACTTTCTTTCTGGAATGTGTATCCATTTGTTCATTTGCTTTTCATTCTCAGAGCCATAGGACAGATTTCTTCCTGGGCCTCTGGTCAGGGCTCCTTTCTAGGAGCAGTGAGCTGCTGTGGGCATGAACTTCGCCTGAGCCATCTCTGTGTCCCCAGCACCGTGGCCAGGGCCTGGCCCAGGGAAAGTGCTCACGGCTGCTGAGGTCTTAGCTGAGGGGTGGCCAGTTTGCATGACAGGTGAGACGGAGGCAGCTGACCGCCTGGGCTCAGGCTCAGAAAACCTGCATTCTAGGGGCGCCTGGGGGCTCAGACGGTTAAGCGTCCAACTTTGGCTCAGGTCATGATCTTGCAGTTCATGAGTTCGAGTCCCGCATCGGGCTCTGTGCTGGTTGCTCTTGGAGGTTGAACCTTATGAACCTGAAGAGCTTTGATTCTATGAGCCTTGGTGGTCACCTGGCACTTTCCCCTGGGTCCCCCATCAGTGTTCCTGGGTCACTCCGTGCTGCAGGGACATCGGATCTCAACCCTTCAGGTGCACCCTTTGCCCTTGGGTTCACATGGAGCAGAGAAGTGTCCCTGACCCTGAAGCCACTCCCACCTCCGGGGACCTCCGCTCAGACCTGTCTGCACACCCTTTCCCCTCAGCAGCACCTGCTCAAGAACCTTCGTGCCACAGCGGTCCCCACACTGTGCTGTGGGAGGTCTGTCCCTTGGGGTAGGGCATTGCCCAGAAAAAGAATGCTGGTAATTTTCTAGTATGCAGGGAAAGGCAGCCCTGCAGATTTTAGGGGCATCTGGGTGGCAGTCGCTTCAATGTCTGACTTTTGATTTAGGCTGTCAGGATTTCGCGTCCCAAGCCCTGCTGCTCTATGTCAACAGTGTGGAGCCTGCTTGGAATTTTCTCACTCCCTCTCTCTCTGTCCCTTCTCTACTCTCATTCTCTCTCTCTCTCTCAAAATAAACAAATAAACTTTAATACTTTTTTTCTCCCATAATTGTTTCTGAAACCCTGATAACTTGAGTGTGGTCCCCTCAGGACTGGCCACGCCTTGAACCCTGAGTTGTGGCTGCTGGTGAGTGGGGCGGGGGGAGGGGTCAGTGTTAATGAGTGGTGCCAAGTCCACGTCTGCCCTTATCTGCTGGATCCAGGAAGTAAGGAAGTGAGTCTTCTCAACGTGCACCTGCACACCTCCCAGCAGAGCCCTCAGGGCCCCTCCCCTGCCCCTCCCTCCCCTGCCCCTGCTTCCCACTGACAAGATGGTCCACGATTTCTGCCTGAACTCCGAATGCGTATTCCTGAAAATCTGCACATCCTGCAAAATCGCCCAAAATAGGGGCGCCTGGGTGGCTTAGTCGGTTAAGCATCCGACTTTCGCTTAGGTCATGATCTCACGGTTCGTGGGTTCGAGCCCCGCATCGGGCTCTGCCAGCTGACTGCCAGCTCGGAGCCTGAAGCCTGTTTCAATCTGTGACTCCCTCTCTCTTTGACCCTCCCCTGCTCACACTGTCTCTCTCTCTCTCCTAGAAATAAATAAAAATATAAAAAAAAAATTTGCCCAAAATAAGCAACGGGGCTGGTGGGAGATAAGGGGTTGGAGCAGACCTTCAAAAAGCCTGGCAGCTTCGTAACCAGAGCGCTAATAAAGATGATGAGTTGAGCAATACCTGGAGACAAACTTGAACTACGCCAAAGGCCACAGAAAATATCCGAAATGCACAAAACCAACAGAATGGACATGCCGGCTCCCCCTGAATTATCTCAGCGCTGGCAAGCTGAGGCGTGCAGGGCGGCGGGGGGGTGGGGGGGTGGGAGGGGGTGAAGGGGGTGGAGGGAAGTAGGGAAGGGAGGCGGTGCAGCCAGCCCCCAGCTGAGGGCCCTGGGTAGCTGGGAGCGCTCTCCCCAGGGAGGCCTGGTGCAGGAGCTGTTTTAAAATGTTCTTAAAATGGAGATTAAAGGGCTCCTGCTGTCAGTGCAGGAGACAGGTTGGGGGCCTTTCCGTGCCTCCTAATTCTGTTTGCCTTTCCCCACTCTCACCTGGGAGATGTTATGAATAAGCTACCTTCCATGTGACCAGATGTCGCTCCTTCTGCTTCCAGTCATGTATGAACTGAGTCACACCATGGATATATGGGTAAGAACAGGAGGCTGGATTGCGGTTCTTCCCATTGGCACAGATTGGCCATGATCGCCAAAGGGGCAGAGGACACAGACCCAGGATGTCCCATTAAGAGGGGGCCCAAGCACCACTGGCTTAACGGAAAGTCTTTGTCAGGCTCCAGAGGAAATGAATCTATTAAGTGGTTGATAAATGATGTGAACTTTGAGCTCTTGTTATGGGGAAACCATAGGACAATTAGCAGGTGGCTTCTGAAACAAGGAAGTCATCAACACCAGGCAGGTCAGATTGCCAGCAGGTCAGAACAGATACTGCCCTTCTCTGAGTTCCCTCTCCTGTCATATCCTTCATTAGTGGGTCCTGTGAGCACCTCAGTACAGAGGCTGAGAGCAGACTCACTCTAGAAAACACACACTGTAAGCTCTACGTATTGAGTTATTTCGGTAACTTACAAGAAATCCTTTGCCGTCTATACAGGAACCCCCTACCTCAGAAGAATTGTCCCTGTGGGCTGACCCTACTCCTCTCCTCTTGTTTGCTCGGGAAGCCCCTCCAGTTAGTCTGTGTCCCCACCCCCTCATGCCAACAAGAATGTTCTTGTTGAAATCACTGGCACTCTACATTGCAAAGCCAGCTGTCAGGACTCATCTGAGTGGTCCTGTGGTCATCATTCGGCACAGCTGACCATTGCCTCCTCCTGAAACACCTTCCTCCCTTGGCTTCCAGCCCATCACCCTCTCCTGGCCTTCCTCCTGCTCCCTAACCTCCACTCCCACTCCCCACCCTCACCGCCTCTTGTCTGATGCCCCCTCACCTCCTGATCTCCCAAGGTCTCTTCCTTTCCCTTCCTACACCCACTCGCTCTAGGAGCTCATCTGTCCATATGCTCAGGACTCCCAGACAAACAACCCAGCCTAGACCTTGACCCCAAACTCATACATACAACTGATGCCTGCATCTCCGTTTGGTTTTCTAAGAAGCATCTCAAACTTATGGTATCTAACACCGAGTCCCTGACCTCTCCCCTCCACCCAAACTGCTCCACACTCAATATTTCCCACATCAGCTGATGGCAACTCCGCTTTTCTAGTTGATCAGGACAAAACCTTGAAGTTACTTTGACTTTCCCTTTTCTTTTGCAACTGACATCCACCCCATCAGAAAATCTTATTAGCTCTACATTCAATCTGATTTCTTCTCAACACTACCAGTGCTGTTACTGTCCCAAGTGATTTCAATCCTCCTCTAGATTATTGCAACAGTCTCCAAACTGGTCTTCCTGCTTTTGCCCCCCACTGCTGATATTTTATTCTTAGTACAGGACCCGGAGTGATCCTACTAAAATATAAGTCAAACAACGAACAACTGAAGAATGAAATTTAAAAATTCCAGTTCTAGGGGTGGCTGGGTGGCTCAGTTGGTTAAGGGTCTGACTCTTTATTTCAGCTCAGGATTCATGAGGTTGAGCCCCACATCAGGCTCAGTGCTGACAGTGAGGAGCCTGCTTGGGATTCTCTCTCGCTTCCTCTCTTTTATGCCTGCTCCCACTGATGTGTGTGCATGTGCATGCTCTTGCCCTCTCATAGTAAATAAACAGTAAAAATTCCAATTATAACGGCTAAAAAATAAAATACCTAGGAACAAGTCTATCAAAAGATGTGTGAGAGTGTTACCCTGAAAACAAGAGGGTGTTGCTATGGGAAATGAATGAACGGAGAGGTATACCATGTTCATGGATCAGAAGTCTCAATATTGTTAAGATAACCATTAACTTATAGATTGATGCAATCCCTTTCAAAATTCCAGCAGGCTTTCTTGAATTGACAAGCTGATTCTAAATATGTAAATGCAAATATTCTTGAATGTGCACAATAATTTTGAGAAAGAAGAACAAAATTCTTAGATTACTTGATTTTAAGACTTATTATGGGGGTGCCTGGGTGGCTCAGTCGGTTAAGTGTCTGACTTCGGCTCAGGTCATGATCTTGCGGTTCGTGGGTTCAAGCCCCTCATCAGGTTCTGTGTTGGCAGCTCGGAGCCTGGAACCTGTTTCAGATTCTATGTCTCCCTCTCTCTCTGTCCCTCTCCTGCTCGTGCTCTGTCTCAAAAATAAAAAAATAAACTATAAAAAAAGACTCATTATAAAGCAACAACAATTAATACAGTGTGGTATTGGTGTAAGGATAGACAAATATATCAATGAAACAGAAGAGAGAGCTCAGAAATAGACCCATACATATACAACAAGTCAAATTTTGACCAAGACACCAAATCAGTTCAATGGAAAAGCAAAGTCATTTTGAAACAGTGCTGGAGCAATTGAATGTCTATACAGGGGGGAAAAAAAATCCTGTGTATGTCACTTCATACACAAAAGCAATTTTAAGATGGATCATAGAAATAAATGTAAAGCCCACACATACAGCTTCTACGAGAACACTTAGAATATCTTTGCCACAGGGGTAGGCAAAAATTTCTTGAGTAAGATACAAGCACAAACCATTCTTTAAAATTGTCAAAATTGAGCACAGGCAGGTGTTCTTTGCGGTTGGTGTCTGTTGTTGCCATGGCATTGACTCATGAACTGTAAGGTAGTTTACTGAGTTTAAACAGATTCCACCTTTTGTAAAATGAAAAAAATAAAATAGTCAAATTGAGCTTCCTAAAAATGTAACTTTCTGTTCTTCAAAGATTATTTAGAAAATGAATAGACAAGCTATAGGTGGGGCAAAAAACTATGCACCATGCGTCTATCTGACAAAGGACTCATGTCTTGACTATATAAAGAACTCCTATAAGTCAACAATAAGTATAACCCAATAAATGGGCAAAGTACTAAACAAACACTTCAGGAGACAAGATATGCAAATATTCAGTAAGCCTGTTACAAGCCTTTAGTCCCTGGCAAATGAAACATGAAACCACAACAAAGGACCATTCCATACCTTCTAGAATGGCTAAAAGACTGACAACATCAAATGCTGGCAAGCCCATACAGCATTAGAAGCATTCACACATTGTTGGCAGGGGTGCGGCTCAGCACAAGAGCTTGGGAGAGCTCTTTGACAGTTTCTTATTAGAGCTAAATATATGTCAACCCTGCGACCCACCAATTCTGCTCCCAGGTGTTTTCCCAAGAGGAATGAAGACATATCCGCAAAAGACTTGCATAAGAGTGTTCACAGCAGCCCTATTCTAAATAATCACAAACCAGAACCAATTCAAACAGCCATCAATAGAAAAAACAGATAAACAAATTGTGGTATATTCATTACGTGGAATACTAAGCAATCAAACAGAACGAGGCAGCGATACCCATGACAGCATGAAGTTCACCGAGTGAATGAGGTGGGACACAGAGGATACTCATGTGCGATTCCCTTCGTATGAAGTTCTACAACAGGCAAAGTGAATCTCTAGAGATAGAGATAGAAAGTCGTTGCCAAAGAGGAGGAAAACTATTTTTTAATTCTTTAAAAAAGTTTATTTATTTATTTTGAGGGTTGGGGCGGGAGAGAGAAAGAGAGAATCCAAAGCAGGCTCTGCACTGAAGCGCGGAGGCTGATGCAGCACTCGATCTCACAAACCTGTGAGACTGTGACCTGAGCTGAAATCAAGAGTCGGATGCTTAACCGACTGAGCCACCCAGAAAACTTTTTTTAAAGGAAAGAAATGAAGAAACAAGAGCAAACACTGTCAATGGGAACAGTGTTTTGGGGAAGGGGGTGACAAAAATGTCCTAAAATTAGGTAGTCTGGATAGCTTCAAAACTCTGTGAGTACATTAAAAATTTCTAAATTGTGTACTTTAAGTGGGTGAATTTTGGGGTGCCCGGGTGGACCCATTGGTTAAGTGTCCTTAATGCTTGGTTTTGGCTCTTGTCATTTGGCTCTTGGTTTCGATTCTTGGTTTTGGCTCAGGTCATTATCTCATGGTTCATGAATTCAAGCCCTGCATTGGGCTCTGCACTGACAGTGCAGAGCCTGCTTGGGATTCTCTCTCTCTCCCCCCCTCTCTCTGCCCCTCCCCTTGCTTGCTCACTCTCTCTCAAAATAAATAAATAAACTTAAAAAAACAAAGGAATGAATTTCAAGCTGATATTATATATTTAACATATATTATATATGACAATATATATTTATATATTACTGTGTATACATATACATCCATGATAGGACTTCTATTATGGGTCCATTTGGGGTCTAGGTATTAAATCATAATATCTGGAAGTAGAGGAGAACAAAAAGAAATGAAGAAAAAAGTAAAAATAGCCCAAGAAGAAGAGACAGATATTGAAGATAAACTATGGAGATCTAACATACAGATAATAGGAGTCCCTGAAGAAGAAATGCAGAGGCAGAGAACAAAAACATTCTCAAAACTGGGATTCAAGACAACTGCGTGAAATTAAAAAAAAAAAAAGAACTAAACCTACATATTGAAAAAGTATTGATTTTATATATATATAATATAAAATATATAAAATATAAAATACGGATTATATTGACCCAGACTGATCAACACCAAGACATATCTAGAAAAACGACTGAACTTAAGAAACAGAAAAAAAAGAAAAAAAATCTTTCAGGCATCTAGCTTAAAAAAAACAGTGATTTTGTGATGGTTAAAAATAGACAGTCATACTTGTCAACAGCAACATTCAACATTCCATGCTAGATGACAACTGGGATCTTTGAATGGCTTCATTCTCTGTATCCTTGAGAATCAGGATTTTTAAAAAATGTTTATTTATTTTCAAGACAGAGACAGAGGATCAGAAGTGGGCTCCGAGCTGACAGCAGAGAACCCAATGCGGTGCTTGAACTCACAAACCATGAGATCATGACCTAAGTCACAGTCAGACGCTTAACTGACTGAGCCAGCCAGGTGCTCTGAGAATCAGGAATCTTGATGAAGACCAAGGACAAACAAGATGCTGGTGTAATACCAGAAGAGGCCGAGCAAAGCAAGACACCCAGGAAACTCTCAAAACCATTAGGGTCGTGCCTGAAAGACTCAGGAGCCAGACTGAAGAAGCTTCTACTGGCCAAAGAGTGGACCTTGGCAGCCTTGCCAAAGGCAGTAATTGCAAAGGACTAAAATACATCAAATGTGTTTAAATCTATGATACTGGGGGCGCCTTGGTGGTTCAGTCGGTTGAGCATCAGACATCAGCCCAGGTCATGATCTCGCGATTCACGAGTTCGAGCCCCGCAGGGGGCTCTGTGCTGACAGCTCCGAGCCTGGAGCCTGCTTCAGATTCTGTGCCTCCCTCTGTCTCTCTGCCCCTCCCCCACTCATGCTCTGTCTCTCAAAAATAAATAAAGCATGTTAAAAAATATAAAAAATAATAAATCTATGATACTGATACTAAAAAACACTACAGTAATGGCGCTAGAAAAACAAGAAAGCTAATTGGTCACCTTCAGATGATGACAGGGAGCAAATACATGATCTTAAAAGCTAATGAGTAAAAGGGTGCCTGAATGGCTCTGTGGTTAAGCGTCCTACTCTACATTTCAGCTCAAGCCACGATCTCACAGTTCATGAGTTCGAGCCTTGGGTTGGGCTCTGCACTGCCAGTGCAGAGCCAGCTTGGGATTCTCTGTGCCACTCACGGTCTCTCTCTATCTCACAAAATACATAAACATTAAAAAAATAAATAAAAAAGCTAATGAGTAAAGGGAGTGAACAAACTTTTATCCTGCTTTTCCCATACGAAACTCACCACTGGAAACAAATAGTAGGAAATGTCTCCACATAAAAATATCCCAGTTAATAGGTAAGAGAGCATCAGAATAGCAGAACGTATAAATGGATCTAGACACCTTGAGCCTCCACGGCTGTTAATATCACATGGGCGCAGACATGGCGTGTCTGCCCATGAAAGGATCCAGCACCTTCTCTGGTCCTGCCAGAGGGATAGAACCTGGATCTGATCAAGGTCTGAACTGTGCCAGGAGTTCAAGATCAGCAATTGTCAGACTGTAGGAATATCAATGAAAAGGTCCCAGGGCTTTCAACAGATAAGTCACAAGGAAAAGAAAGGGATGGAGGGGGAGCCAGTAGGTTAAGAAAGTCAAAGGCAGGGGCGCCTGGGTGGCTCAGTCAGTTAGGTGTCCGACTTTGACTTGGGTCATGATCTCACAGTTTGTGGGTTCGAGCCCTATGTTGGGCTCTGTGCTTACAGCTCGGAGCCTGGAGCCTATCTTTGGATTCTGTATCTCCCTCTGTCTCTGCACCTCCTCTGCTCATGCACTGTCTCTCTCTGTCTCAAAAATAAATAAAACATTAAAAAAAAAGTTTTTATTTATTTCTAGGAGAGAGAGAGACAGCATGAGCAGTGGAGGGCCAGAGAGAGAGGGAGTCACAGACTGAAACAGGCTCCAGGCTCTGAGCTGGCAGTCAGCACAGAGCCCGACACGGAGCTCGAACCCACGAACCGCGAGATCATGACCTAAGTGAAAGTCGGACGCTTAACTGACTAAGCCACCCAGGTGCCCCTAAAAACTTTTTAAAAAAGAAGAAGAAGAAGAAGAAAGTCAAAGGCAAATCTTAAAAACGAGAGAAAGCACAACCAAACTCTAGTGTTTAGGGATGTGTGACCAGGTGGTCCGCTACAAAGACCACAAGGACGCGTGGGAGCCATGGTCCCTCTTGGAGGGAGGGAGGGGCTGTGAATTTGCCAGGGGCACAGAGAGGGGCGGCTGGCACCGTTCTTGACCTGGGTGCTAGTTTGCCTTATAATGACTCATTAAGCTCTGATTCTCTCAGTGAGATGCTCTGTATCTGTGTTTTAATTTACAATAAGAAAGTCAGGTGCTGTCAATCTTTGGCTAAGCACACTCAGGAATGGCCAGAGCCCCAGCGGGGTCGCACGACGGGGGCGGGCTCTTGTCATGGCCAATCATTTCCTTGACATGCACTTCCACTCTTCAGAGCCATTGCCTCTGCCCAGATGTGTGCCCTCTCCCTGGCTAACACCCTCCCCTCCTCTAGGCCTCTCTCAGGGTCCCCTTGCTAGTGCTGTTTTCCTGGAAAAAGCAATTAAAAATTGTAGCCCTCCAGGAGTGCCTAGATGGTTCAGCCAGTTGAGCCTCCGACTTCAGCTCAGGTCATGATCTTGAGGTTTGTGGGTTCAAGCCCCATGTAAGGCTCTCTACTGGGACCTCAGATTCCGGAGCCTGCTTCCAATTCTGTGATTCTGTGTCTCCCCCTCTATCTCTGTCCTTCCCCCCCTCATGCTTTCCCTCTCTCTCTTTCAAGAATAAACATTAAATTTTTTTTTTAAATTGCAGCCCTCCAACGCTTGCGATCTGCCTTCCCTGCTCTACTTTCCTCCGGAGTACATTTTGCATCTAAGCTGTCATATATATGCTCACTTGCTAGTCTAGGGTTTTGTCCGTCTCCTCTCTTGGGAAAGGCAGGGGTCTCCCCCTGCGCCTGGCCCCCAGCAGTAAATGGCTGTCAAATGAATGAGCCCAAGGGGGAGGCAGCGTCTGGCATCCTGGGTCTGGTACGGTCCTGGCTGAGGGCCCTGCCCGGTTGTCACAGCCAAGTCACTGGTGCCCAGGGAGGACAGCTCTCCTTACACAGAGGCCCTGGATGACACTTGTCCCTACCCAGCCCAGATGTGCCACAAGTGACGCGGAGACCCATTAACCTCGAAGACTAAAGTCACCAGCTACCCGCACGAGCTGTGCCCCGTAACTCCCTTCCTGAACCCCAGGAGGGGGGCACGGCCGGGCTCCGAGCCCGCAAGTGTCCAAGAGATGGGCGCCCAGGACCAGGGTTTCAAATGTGCAGCAGGAACCACGTTCTCTGCTCGTGAAATTGTTCCCCATTTTGACATAGTAACCAAACCGCTGAGTATTTTATGGTGTCCCCAGAGCCATGTGCTGTCACAATGAGTTGACATTGGCTCCCGGGCGCTTTCCAAGACCCCTCACCACCAGCTCCTCTCTTGCTCAGTCCCGGCTCCCTGTGGCTCACTTCTGCCCATTGCTCATGCACTTAGCCCGCTGCCCCCCCGGGAATGCCCTCTCCTCCCCTCTCCTCCCCTCTCGTCTCCTCTCCTCCCTTCAACTCCCCTCCCCTCCTCTCTCCTCTCCTCGTGGCTGGGCCCTATTCCCTTTTCAAAGCTCGCTCCTTTTGTCCAGAGTCAGAGAAGCCCTGCTAGGTGCCAGGCCCCGCTCCAGCCTTCACGGGGCTCTCAGTCTTGGCAGAGACAGAGACGGGGGGCACGGGGGGCAGACTGCCTCTAGTCACCACCGCGAAGATGCACGGAGGGCTACAGGTGGGCACCAGGCAACTCGTTTATACTTAGGATTTCTCTTAGGCCTCACAAGATAAGCCCAAGTACAGAGAGTCTAGTCCAAGGTCCCGAGCCAATGATGGGTGGAGCTGGGCTTTGAACCCAGGTGCTCTGGTTGCAGAGCTTGCTTTAACCACCACGTACCAAGAATGGACAGAAGCATTGTGGGGAGTCTAGAGGGGGAAGCAATGAACCTGCCCAGGGGTCAGGGCGGCTTGGTGAGGTGCTGGCCAGCAAGGGTGGGGGTGGGTCTAGGCTGAGGGGACAGCATGAAGATAGCCCAGCGGTGAGCGCAGCAGGCTGTGTCCGCAGAGGGCAGCTCCTCGGGGCGCTGGGCTGTGATTGGGGGTGCCACGGGGAGGCCGCTGGGTCAACAGGGCCTGGAGTCCCTCACTGAGAAGACTGGGTGTAGTTCCGTGGGTGGCAGGGGGTAGAAGGGCTTTCTTTCCTCATGGGCATGACAAGGTCAAGTGCCTGGCTACTCTCTTGGGAGCAGGGAGGGAGGGGCCAGGGTGCCCGGGAGGGGCAGGGCCTGGCCGGATGCACCCGGGTGGTGGTCCTTTCTCCCCTTAGCTCCTCTACTCCCTCTGGAATTGACGGCAGGGACTAGATCTCTGAGACTCAGTCTCCTCCTCTATAAAATAGAAGTGGGGCGCCTGGGTGGCTTAGTCGGTTAAGCGTTCGACTTTCGCTTGGGTCATGATCTCACGGTTCGTGGGTTCGAGCCCCGCGTTGGGCTCTGTGCTGACTGCCAGCTCAGAGCCTGGAGCCTGTTTCAGAGTCTGTATCTCCCTCTCTCTCTGACCCTCCCTGCTCACGCTGTCTCTCTCTCTCTCTCCTAAAAATAAATAAAACATTTAAAAAATAAAATAAAATAAAATAGAAGTGGCGCCTGCCTCCCAGGGTCATGGAGGCTCGAACAACCTATCACAGGCAAACATGCCCAGCACATGGGGCGCCTGGGTGGCTTAGTCGGTTAAGCATCCGACTTTCGCTTGGTCATGATCTTGCGGTTCGTGGGTTCGAGCCCGCGTCGGGCTCTGTGCTGACTGCCAGCTCAGAGCCTGGAGCCTGTTTCAGTCTGTGACTCCCTCTCTCTATGACCCTCCCCTGCTCATGCTGTCTCTCTGTCTCTCTCCTAGAAATAAATAAAAATATTAAAAAAAAAAAAAAAAAAAAACATGCCCAGCACAGCCTGGGCCTGGCAGGTGCCCAGAAGGGCGGTGTTTGGGTGTCACTAAGACCTCAGGGAGTCTTCCCTGAGAAGGGGTGTGGGAAGTTGCCCATCACCCCCCCTATCTTCTTTGGAACACAGCCCACTCTCCTGAGTGACCCCTTCCCTTCCCAGGCCAAGCAGCCTGACACTCACCACCACCTCCAGGTCGGAGTTCAAGTGTCGCTGGGTGTCTGACATCTGTACCAGGATCTCCCCTGGAGGCAGGGAGAGCAGCAGCTTTAGGGGGGCCCCCCCGGCGTGCCCCACCCACCCCTCCTCCTGCTAGAAGGTGCCCGGGGGCTGCCTGAAGCTGGATTTGGGGACCAAAGTCCAGGGAGTTCCCAGATGGCTCTGGAAGGGTGGCAGTGCCGGTCCCAGCCCAGGAACAGCCCTGCAGCGAACGGTGGGGAGGGGCTTGGGCTCCTGAACAGGAGTCTGGGCCCTGGGCTGCAAGGCCTGTGTCTTGGGGGGATTTCCTGGAAGGGCAAGAACATCCAAGGACCCTCTCTGGGATCTCAGGATGGTGGGGAAGGCCGGCCTCGGGGCCTGAGGGATGGCAGGGGGGAGGCAGAGGGGCCTGGACGACAGAAGGAGGCCTGGGGTGGAGGCAGGGCTAGGAGGAGAGCCCCCCCAGACCCAAGTAAGAGTGAGGGGTGCAGTGGGAGGGGGGGTGCCTCACCCAGAATCTGGGAGGTGGAGCTCTGCAAGGCCTGCTCTCCGATCTTCTGGATGGCGTTGAAGTACACCTCAGCCGCCTCGGACAGAGCTGCGTGGGGACAGCGGATGGGTCTGTGTCCAGCGCCCCCCCACCACCTCCACCTGCCCCCACCCTCTGGAGACCCTTCCTGTCAGGAGAGGGCAGATGGAGGGGACACTGTGGGGTCTGCCATAGGCGCAGGTGACAGGGAGGGATGTCCTGGGTGGTGTGTATGGACAGGTGGCATTGGCCAGCGGGGTAAAGCAGGTGCAGGGCCGGGGAGGGCCTTCCCTGCGGAGGCAGGGCCCCGGGGCAGCTGCACTGAGCACAGGGATCGGTGCCGAGCCGGACACCGGCATGGGTTTGTCATGGGCAGGGGCGCAGGCACCCGCGTGTACCTATGTGGAGGATGGGGGCAGGTGTGTTCTGATGCGCAGGCGTAGGGGCCCAGGGTGGGGGTGGGCTGAGGTGGCGGGCGTGGGGGAAAAGCAGGCTTTGACTCTGAAGTCTGAAAAGGCCGGGGGGCGGGGGGTGGCCCTCAGCTCCGGGTGTGCCCCTGGCTTGTCCGGCTCACTGAGGGTTGCAAGCCCTGGGGGAGCGATCGGCCTTGGTGTTGCTGGGAAGTGGGGGAGGGGTAGCCACTTGCACGGGCACTGTGGGGCCGGGGGGCGGGGGGGGTGTCAGCTGTAGGTGTGTGGCCAGGGGCCTGGTCACAGCGAGGACAAACAGCTGTGGTGCGAAGCCGGGGTGGCAGAGGTGGGCCTGGGCGTAGCAGTGGGCTCCGCGGCTAGCATCAAGGTGCCGTTCAGAAGTGTGTGTGTGGTTGGGGCTGTGCAGGCCGCCAGGGCCTGGCTCTGCGTCTCTGGGAGCATCCTGAGGGCACCTAAGTGGGCAGAGGAGGCTGTGGGGGCTTGGGGGTGAGGGTGGTGGACAGGAGGGTGCAGCTGAGTGTCTGCTGTGGAAGTGCGGAGAACATGGGTGGGGGCACAGGTGACTTCACGGGCAGGCGGGGGGCAGGGAAGGCCGAGGGGCTGGTGCCCTGGGGTGGGCACTTACCATGGAAGGCCCGGAGGTAGTTGTTTCCGAGGTACACCAGGTTCTCCAGGGCGGGGTTAAACTGCTCCATGATACTCTGGAGCCCGAGGCCAAGGGGTGGGAGGGTGAAGATTGGGGGAGGAAGAAAGCTTGATAAGCAGGGAGGCAAGTCCCTGGGCCTCAGACGCAGGGCATCCCTGGACCCAGAGAGAAGCCCGACCCTAGGCGAACCGTCTAGAAATGTGGGGTCACCCAGAATCCTGACTCCACTGCAGGGACCTCAAAGGCTGTCTCTTGGGCTCACACATCTGCTCTGGCAGGAAATTGTTCCCAAGATGATGCAGCTGGAAGGTTCTTCTCCTCCCACGGGGTTGAAGCCTGTGGTCCATTGTGGGTCCCCGGCTGGGTGTGGCTCAACCCTGCCCTGGGTCCAGGCCTTGCTGGACTGAACACACAGGTGGCCGACAGTTAATTCGGCCAAGGGCAGATCTTGCCCTTCCCAGAGAAGAGCCCCTTGGGGGCAAGGCTGTGGCTGGGCCATGGACCACCTGAGGCCATGGCCGGCGGGAGAGTGCCCTCGGTGGTGGAAAGCACTGGGCATGGGCTTCAGGCTTGGGTTCAAATCCCAGCAGCCCCCCTGGGCTCTCTGGTGACCTTGAACAAACTGTTTAACCCTGCTGGCCTCAGTTTTCTCATCTATCATTGCGGGTGATTATTTTCTATCCTACGGGCCAGGGTGTCACGAGGTTTCTATGTGAAAGGGTGCTGTACACAGTAGGTGCTCACTAAAAGTCTACAGAGACTGCACCAACCTCTGGAGTGAGGCAGGAAATTTGAGTGAGGGGCTCAGAAAGGAGAGACAGACAGAGACAGGAAGGTAGAGACAGACAGACAGAGAGGGACTCTCCAGTCCCAGGCCAGGCGGCTCTCTGGCCCCCCGGCTCCCACCTCTAGTCACCCTGGGCCCTGTCCTGCCTCTGCGGCATGTAGGAGTGCTGTCTCCGCAGGCCTGTCGCTCACTGGGTGACAGTGGACAAACCCCTGCCCAGGGATCCCCATGTCATGCCCGCAACCCCTCCTGGTTCACAGACCATGCTGTGCCCACACGCACCCTCCAGCCTCCAGAGCCGGCCCGGCATCCAGCCCTGGGAAGGGATGTTCGGGCCTGGGGCCCACGGCCGCGCACACGCTCACCTTGTAGATGGCCATGGTGGATCTGTAGAACTGATCCATCTCGGGGGCCATGGAGTGGGCTGCGGCCCAGGTGCTGAGCAGGAGGCTGGGGTGTCGGCAGGGCGGGGAGCGCAGGGGGTCGATCCCCAGTGCCTACTGCTCTAAGCGAGTGAAGAATGTCGTGGAGATGGAGGGCCTGCTGGTGGTGGCCCGAGGAGGAGGTGGCAGCTTAATTATTCACCAGCCAGGGATGTCAGAATGTGATCTGGGGCGTAACCAGACCCCGGGGGAAGGCATACTGTGACGCGGGCAGGTTCGTGTGACCTGCCCTTCAATTATTTACCCCTCTGAGCCGTGGGCCGGTGGGCATGTGTGGATGGGGCATTCTCGTAAGTCACCTCCTCCTCCAGGCTGAATCTTCCCCAGGCCCAGCAGGGTACTCCCCCGGCCTCACCCCATCTGCCCAAGGGCACTCTCTAGGTTATAGAGCCAGAGCTGCTGGGTGCCCTCCCCTGGGACCCTCTGGGACAGACCCTGCCTGAGGCCAAATGTACCACGGAGCATCGAGCAGCGCATCGTTGTTCTCTGGCCTCTTCTCTACCCCAAGCCGCTCACACCCCCCCTTCAAGGGCCGAGTCTTCCACATCTGCCGCCGGCTGCCCAGCCCCTCTCACGCTGGAGAGGCCATACCGCAAACCCCAGAGCCGTGCAGACCCGGGCCGGACCTCATCCCTCCGCACTGGCTGTGTGACTATGCCCAAGCCCCCTGCCCTCTCTGGGTCTCATCCTCGGCCCCAGCAAATGGGGGGAGTGAGCTGTGGGCAAGTGGGCTTAGCTGCCGCCTCTGAATACCCTCACAGGCCTGATTTGGAGCAGAGAAGTAGTATCCCCAGGGGAGCCCGGAAACAGCATTCATCCAATGGGGCCCAGGAAGATGACAGTCAAGGCTGAAGGGAGCTGGTGGGTGCAGGGGCTGGGCGGGTGTGTGTGGGGGGTACTTTGAGCACAGTGCACACAACACAGGTGAACTTGAATCAAACCATTTATTTCAGTTCAGGGCAGGCCCCGGAGCCCCGCCCTACCCATCAACCACTTCCTACTTCCTCAGGGTGGGGGGGAGGGGGGGTCGGGAATAACTGAAGTGACAGGAGTGACCTTTGAGAGATGAGGCCGAGCTCAAAGGGTGGGGCAGTCCCAGGGGTGCAGGCAGCTGTGTGTGTGTGTTGAGGGCAGAGTCAGAGGGGGTGCGGCGGGGGGGAGGGGCCAGGGTTCCCCCTGCTGATGGGTGGCAAAGTCCTGTTTCTCCAAGCCCCCTACCCCAGGAAAGAGGATAGAGAGTGGACGGGGTTTTGGCGCACACACACCCCCCCCAGGGGACCTGGGAGATCCCCTTAGCTAACAGGGCTAGGGGCCCAAGGGCCAGCTGTCCTTGGCGGTCAGGGAAAGGGCCCCAGTGAGGCGCTAGGGATTTCTAAGCCTGGAATGACAAAAAGGGCCAGGAGGCGGGACGGTGTGGGCCGGCCTCAGGACCCGCCTAGGGCAGGGAGCCCAGCACCCTCTGAGGCCCGGTGTGTCTGGTCCGCGGATGCAGAGCCGCCTCGGCCCAGCTCTGCCTGGTGGCGCGCTGGTTCGAGGCCGCCCGGCCTCTCCATCAGGGGCTAGGTGCGGGGGGCTGGGGGTGGGGTGGGGGGGCCTAGCGGCCTCATGGTGAGAGCAGCAGCTGAATGAGTTTCTGGAACTGTTCCCGGTGCTCATAGATATAAACCTCCGTCTCCCACAGGGCGTTGACCAGCACCATGTCGCTGACCTCATCCAGCATGATGTCTGCCCCCAGCTGGGGGTTCAATCTGTCTGGGTCAAGGAGGAGGGCTCACCCCAGGAGGCTCGGCATGGGGTGGGGACAAGAGCTAGGACGGGCGGGCTTGGGGCACAGACCAGCAGCCCAGGGAGGGGGGAAGTCCACACCAAGGGCTGGGGGGGTGGGAGGGGAGTTCACCGGGTCTGGCCAGGCCGGGCCGAGGGGCTGGGGCCCAGGGTCAGGGGCCGATGCCGGCTGAGGCCTCACCTGAAGTACTGGATGCCCACCATCTCGCACCAGGCCCGGGCCCGGTCCACGGCCCGCCCGTCAGGATCCGTGCACTGGCAAGACGCAGTCTCTGTGAGTGTCCCCCACATGCTGTACCCACAGTCCCTGCCCGGGGACCCCCAGGTTCTAGTCTGGCTTAGCCACTCCCCAGCAGAGGCCCCCTGCCTGGGTGGTGGCTCGGTAGCGCCTGACTGGGGGAAGGGGGACAGGGGCTGAGCAGGCAAGGCTTTTGTCCATCCGACATTCTAGGCTTCCACATGCGGCCGTGTTTGAAGGGGGGTACCCGCAGTCAAAAGATGCTTGAAAGCCCCGGCTGCAGATGGTCACGAAGGGTCCCTGCCAGCACCGAGACCGAATCGGGGGTCCCCTCCCCTGAGCTGGCTCATGGGGTTCAGCAGAGCCTCCCTGACACCTAGGGGTCCCAGGGGCTGAGACCCGGAGGGAAGAGGACCTGGGGAGGGGCCCATACTCACACAGTCCACCACCATCTTGCCCAGTTCCTTGGCCCCAAAAACAGTCTTGGCCAGTTCCCAGGGGTTGCTGGGACGGAATACATCCACACAGGTCACGGGCACCTGTGGGGACCTCCCTGTCCCCAGAGAGACCACGATGGAGAGCTTCTTCACCTTGTTGCCCTGGCCCTGTTGGGGACAGGACACGGGTAATCCACGGGGATCTTCCCATCAGCGGGCCCTTCCCCCAGGTGGCAGAAACAGAACCTGCACTCTCCTCTCTGTGGCTCCCCAACAACCTCTGCTGCCAACGTGCTGGGCGACCTTGGCGAGTTCCCTCCCCCCCCACTCCACCCCCCCGCGCCCATCCAGGGTCCTCATCCCCAGTAAGAGGAGACTTAGAGGATGAGGGAAGAAGACCGTCAGCATCCAAATCTTTGAGCCCTTCCTCCTCCCGGAAGCCTGCCTTGCCCTGTCAGGCCGCTAGAGGGCGCCTGCCTCTCAGACCACCACCCCTGCTGTGTGTCACCCAGGGGCTGGATCCTGGGCTTCCTGATGACCACAGTGAGACCCACAGCCAGCAAGGATAAGACACACTAGGGGTCAGGCACTGTCCTCAACATGTTACAGAAAAGCACGTGGGTGCCTCACGACAGTCCCCTGCAGGTACCATCAATCAATCCTCCATGCGGTGGCTGGAGCGAGGCCCAGGCAGAGCCAGAACCCAAACCTTGAGGCCATCTGGTTCTGAGGCCTGAGCCCGCGTCCCAGCACCTCTGCTGGCACACATGGGCCGTGCCCCGCCTCTGCGCCAAGTTACTTGGGCGAAGGCCCCCTCCGTTCCTCTGATCACTATCGCTGCACGGGCCCTTGGCAAGCCTCCAGGTCTCCCAGCACAGGCTAGCCTCTTCCTGGGCTCCCGCACCGTCCTCCATCACAGCACCCAAAACCCCTGGAGGGGCGCGTTCTTGTTTACAGGCAGCCCTGCTTACACAGCGCGAGCGTGTGCCCCAGGGCTGGGCAGGGTTGCCAGCACCGGGGCGGGCATGTACCGCGGTGCCTGCTGCCATCCCCACTAGCTGTCCTTGCCCACTCGGTCCAGACTGGGCCTCAGAGTCCCCCTGATTAGCACAGAGCTCTGGGCAGACACTGCCCCCCAAGCAGATTCGAGAGTGAAATAAAGCTGCCATCCAGCGCACCAGCCGAGGAAGGTGCACGCCAATAAAAGCCAGTCGCTCTGGGAAGTCAGTCCTTGGTAAGATTTGCTGAAACGGGGGTGGCTACAGTGGACGGTCACGTCCAGCCCCTCCGACCCGAGGTGCCCTCACCTTGCGGATCAGGTCCTGGTTGTACTCGTGGATCTCGGTCATGGCGTCCAGCGTGGGATTGTTGGCCAGCAGCCCGCCGTCCAGGAAGCGCCCATTGGGCCGGAAGTAGGTGGGGGCTGCCCCGCTGCTCCGGGCGGCTCGCCACACGAGCTGCTCTGGGGGTGAGGGAAGAGGGTGGCCCAGTGGCACAAGGGGCAGTACAAGCCCACGCCGTCTCAGTGTGCTCACGCACAGGACAAGGTAGAGGGGCTGGGGAACTCTCTGGAACAGGACCCACAGGCCACGCGCTCTGGCCCCGCTGCCCCGGTGGAAGGCAGGGTACGGCTGAGCCGGAGGGCTCCCCAGTTCCGCGTGCCCTCAGCTGACACAGACGCAGGGCAGCATACGGGATGGGGGTGGGCCCGGGGTGCCCGGCAGCAAGCCCACGACTCCCAGCTGCCACCCCGCAGCCTCTCGGGCCGACTGTTTCCCACAGATGCGACGACCATGGCTCTCACCTGAAGGCTGAGTCAGAGGCTTCAGGTTCACGTTCTGGCCGAAACGAGGTTCCCGGTCGCACTCTGGAGCCTCATAATTCCGGAAGAGGTGAAGTTCAGCGGGCTGCCGGTCCGAGAGCGTCCCTGTCAGCATCACCCTGGAGGGAAACGGAGAGCAAGACGGCCGACTTACCCAGCCCTGAAAATCCACTTTGGCAGATCTTTGTTCAAATGCTGAAGGCTGGATCCTTCGGCCCATCGGTCCTCGATCTGGAAGTTCGTCCTGAGACATTCTTACGCGTGTGGGAGATGGGGACAGGCAAAGTGATGAACAGCAGCATTGGGTGATAGAACAAACCACTGGAAACACTCAAATGTCCATCAAGGGGATGGTCCGCTGCATCGTGGGTCCCCGGGCCCATGGGGTCTGCTGTGTCACTGCGCAATGACTGAGGAAGCACTTTATGTACTAGTAGGCGGTAAGCATCAAGGTTTATGGTTAAGTGCAAGAAGTAAGGTTTAGAACAGGGTGTGGAGTAGGCCACTGTTTATTTAAACACCCCCCTCCCCCCCAAACTGATGTACCTACTGGCTTGGTCAGAAGGACCCATGAGCAGAAACTAGGAGCAAGGAGCTGCCTCCGGAGCAGGGGACAGTGTGGTGGCTACAGCTCACAGACAGCAGTGAGACTTCTCACCGTGTCACCTTTGATATCTCTTCAGTGGTCCACCGGGTGAGTCTATAACCTATTAAGGAAGACTCTTACTTGTCTCAGCCAGGACAAACATCCTTAAATAGTGAGGGGAGGGTGTACGGGCACAGCTACCCTGGAAGCTAATATGTACTAAGATCTGGCAAATATCCTGGCTCTTTGATCTGAGAATTCCATTCTGGAAAATCTATCCTAAAGGAATAATCTGAGCTACAGCAAGAGCTTCTTGCATAAAGCTGTGCATTGCAGTGTAATTTACTACAGTAAAAAATGGACTGGCCTGGGGCACCCGGCTGGCTCAGAGGAGCATGTGACTCTTAATCTTGGGGTCATGAGTTCGAGCCCCATGGTGGGCTAGTGATTACTTAAAGAAAAATCAACTTAAAGAAAATAAATAGGGGTGTCTGGGTGGCTTAGTCGGTTAAGCGTCCGACTTTCGCTTAGGTCATGATCTCGCCGTTTGTGGGTTCGAGCCCCGCGTCGGGCTCTGTGCTGACTGCCAGCTCAGAGCCTGGAGCCTGTTTCAGTCTGTGACTCCCTCTCTCTCTCTGACCCTCCCCTGCTCACGCTGCCTCTCCCTCCCTCTCTCTCCTAGAAATAAATAAAAAACATTAAAAAAAAAAGAAGAAGAAATGGTAGCGACAGAAGGGGTAGGTAAATAAACTGTTTTGCACCCATTCCAAATTGTGCTAGCCGACTAACAAATATGTTTGTTATGTTGTAAAGAAAAATATACAGGAAAGGGCATAAAAACTCTGCGTCTGCATAGGAAAAATATATTAGTTTTCCATTTCTGGGAATACTGTGGAAAGCTTATTTGAACAACCTCCTCACTGAACAAAAAGTGAAATGTTAGAAAAATTACTTTCATTTAATTAAAAATTTTAAAAAAATGTTTTCTTTCTGAGAGAGAGACACACACAGCATGAGCAGGTGAGGGTCAGAAAGAGTGGGAGACACAGAATCTGAAGCAGGCTCCAGGCTCTGAGCTAGCTGTCAGCAGAGAGTCCGACGTGGGGCTCGAACCCGTGAACCATGAGATCATGACCTGAGCTGAAGTCCGACGCTTAACTGACTGAGCCACCCAGGCGCCCCTAGAAACATTACTTTTAAAAATCCCTGGGTGCCTCAGTCGGCTGACCATCCACCTTCAGCTCAGGTCATGATCTTGCGGCTCGTGGGTTCAAGCCCTGCATTGGGCTGTCTGCTGTCGGCACAGAGCCCACTTCAGATCCTCTGTCCCCCTCTTTCTCTGCCCCTCCTCATGCCCTCTCTCCCTCAAAAATAAATAAACATTAAAAAAAAAAAAAGAGTAAAAATAAAACACAGAAGACCTGACAAGACAGAATGGAAATGCCAGGGTAAGCTCTGAGGATAAGCAAAAATCAAGAGAGATAAGTGGAGAACAGACCCAGGTTTGACCTGAGGCAGATACCAAAGTCAGTACATTTGAGCTTCAGTTTTGATGGCTTCATGCGGCTGGGAGACAAAAGTCAAAGCCCAGGGCCCACCAAATCTCAGGGTCTAATGGGAGATGCCCACATTAGGGTGTGACCCCAAAGGATTACACTCTTGGGTGGGGGTGAGCCAGAAATAAGCTTGCCACTTTCCCACCCCAGAGCCTGTGAAGAAAGTTGTCTTGGCATTGGATAAAGGAGAGAGAAAGAGAGAGAGAGAGAGAGAGATCCCTGAGAATGTATAACCACAAGCTAACCCTCCTGCAGATTTGTAGTCTAAATTCATATCACCTCAGGCAAGTCCCCAAACCTTTATGTCAAGAATTTGGTTATAGTGGCCCTACATGGTAGGGTACTTAGGTAGCCAGAAGACACAACATAAAACACCCTGGAGGAAGATACTTGCATTCTAGGTCTCATAGAATCTACTCATGTTATTTTTCAACACTAAGGAGCATCCCACAAAGGGAAGGGAGGGCGCACAATGAAATAAAATATCATAAATGAAGACCAGTATAAACCAACAGTAAAACATACCTACAAAGACTAAAAATATTTGAGTCCTTGAACAAAGATTATAAAACAGCTATGCTTCCAATGTTTAAAGACATCAAAGACAAGTGTGATTAAAATCTTCTGGAAATAGGAAACTATAAGTAATGACCCGGAAGAATTGAAGAAGAACCAAAGAGAACTTCTAGAAATTAAAAAAAAAACAAAAAAGCTAAAAAAAATCAGGGTGCCTGGGTAGCTCAGTCAGTTAATCGTCCGACTTAGGCTCAGGTCATGGTTTGTGGGTTTGAGCCCTGTGTCGGGCTCTGTGCTGACAGCTAGCTCAGAGCCTGGAGCCTGTCTTCGGATTCTGTGATTCCCTCTCTCTCTGACCCTCCCCTGCTCATGCTGTCTCTGTCTCTCTCTCAAAAATAAATAAAACATTAAAAAAACTTTTTTAAGTCAATGGATTTGTTAAATGGGAAATTAGATAAAACTAAAGAGAGAATTCGTTAATTGGAAAATAGGTAAGAAGACATTGTCTGGGACACAACACAGAGATAAAATGATAGAATATACAGAAGAAGCTAATAGAAACAAAAGACAGAAAAGGTTTAGCATATGTTTAATTGGAGTTCCACAAGGAAAGGAGAGAGAAAATTAGGAAAGGCAAGCGTTGAAAAGATAACAACTCAGGATTCCAGAACTGAAGAAAGTCAACAATCCAAAGATTCAAGCCTAATAAGTCCCATGCAGGATAAATTCGAAGTAATTCATATCAGGCAGAAGGAAAGCAGTCACAGATGGAATTTTGAGTACAAAAAAACTGTAGAGCAAAGATGTAGTACACACACACGGATACACATGCATATGCATACACATATACATACACACACACACACACACACACACACACACACACACACACACACACACACACACACACCAATGTTGTACAGGAGCCAGCTCATACTGGCTTGTAAAAACCTATTGCTAAATCCCACCAGGTGGTTATTAAATGGTTGGTAACTTGAAATTGGCTGTGGTGGAGTATTCACACCACGGAAATTAGCAAGCACTAAAAATCAGGCTTCTTCTCCCCAGAGGTCTGATTTACCAGTATATTACTGGATAAATCTAAAGGATAAATCTAAATGAAAACCAACTTCAAAAGTTAATAATAATGTCTTGTGAGGCTTAAGAAAAACAAGATGGAATTAACTTTTAACTTTTAAATTAATTTTAAAACCCATGATTATCTGTGGGGAGGGTAATGATATCAATTAAGTTTAGGCTTTCATAAATGAAGTATGCACTAAGAAAAAAGGAAATGAAAATCTTAAGTCTCCATTGAATGTGGAGCCTGATGTATGGATTGATCCCACAACCCTGGGATCATGACCTGAGCTAAAATCAAGAGTCAGATGCTCAAATGACTGAGCTACCCAGGCACCCCTGGAAATTTTAAACATTTCTAGCTGGCCTGACTTAATCGATTTGTGCAGAACTTGGTGCCCAATGCAGAATCCATATTCTTTCAAATTAGATGTGGGACATTTATAAGAATTGACTGTACAAGTCCACAAACTAAGTCTTGACACATTTTGAAAGACTAAAATCATGCAGAGCATATCCTCCGGCCACAAAGCAATTTATAACGAAAATACAACTAGAGAATTCTCAGTTTAGAAATTGAGAAATGCATTTTTAAGAAACTATGATTAGGGACACCTGGGTGGCTCAGTGGTTAACCGTCTGACTTTAGCTCAGATCATGATCTCCTGGTCTGTGGGTTCAAGCACCGCATTGGGCTTTGTCCTGACAGCTCAGAGCCCGGAACTTGCTTCAGATTCTGTGTCTCCCTCTCTCTCTGTCCCTCCTCGCCTCAAGCTCTGTCTCTCTCTGTCTCTGAAAAATGAATAAACCTTAACTACAACAACAAAAAAGAACCTATGATTAAGAAATTAGAAAGTATTTTGAACCAAACAATCATAACCCCACTTATGAGATATCATTAAAACAGTTCTTAGAGGGGCACCTGTCTGGCTCATCAGAAAAGCATGCAACTCTTGATCTTGGGGTTTTGAGTTCGAGGCCCACGTTGGGTGTAGAGGTTACTAAAAATAAGTAAACTAAAAAAAAAAACACCACACAGTTTTTAGAGAAAAATGTTTAGACTTACACACACACACACACACACACACACACACACACACAATACAGTAAAACAGAAGGTTAAAAATCAAGGAGTTAAAAAGTAACAGTGAAATAAAACCAAAGAGAGTATAAGGAATAAAAATAAAAGCAGAAATAAATGAAACCAAAACACACACAACAGAGAACTAATAAATGTCCAAGAATTGGTTTTCTGAAGGACCAATCCAATGGAAAAGCCTGTGGCAGAACTGGTAAAGAAGAGAGAAGGTATACATAATTAGGACAGAGGGGCCCATCCCAGCAGATGCTGCAGACATTTAAAAGATAATAAGAGAATATTCTTGGGGCGCCTGGGTGGCTTAGTCGGTTAAGCGTCCGACTTTCACTTGGGTCATGATCTCACGGTTCGTGGGTTCGAGCCCCGCGTCGGGCTCTGTGCTGACTGCCAGCCAGAGCCTGGAGCCTGTTTCAGAGTCTGTGACTCCCTCTCTCTCTGACCCTCCCCTGCTCACGCTGTCTCTCTCTCTCTCCTAGAAATAAATAAAACTTTAAAAAAAAAAATAAGAGAATATTCTGAACAACTCTATGCTAATAAATTTGAAGATCTCATGAAATGGACATCTTCCTAGAAAAACAACCAAAACCAACTCAAGAAGACATTTAGAAATTCTACCATTAAAGACATTAATCCCATCATCAAAAGCAAACTCCAGGCCTTGAAGACTTCCCTGGAAAATTCTACCAAATACTCAAGGAAGAATTAAGCCTTTATTAAACAAACTTTTCCAGAAAATAGAAAATGGGCAACACTCTCTCAAAACCAAAACCCAGCAGCCGCCAAATGGGAAAACACAGGTCCAGCTCACTCATGAACATGGGATGCAAAATATCAACAAAACATTATTGGGGCACCTGAGTGGCTCAGTCAGTTAAGCATCTGACTTTGGCTCAGGTCATGATCTCATGGTTCATAATTTCGAGTCCTGCATCAGGCTCTGTGCTGACAGCTCAGAGCCTGGAGCCTGCTTTGGATTCTGTGTCTCCCTCTCTCTCTGCCCCTTCCCCACTCGTGCTCCTCTCTCTCTCAAAAATAAGTAAACATAGGGGCACCTGGGTGGCTCAGTCGGTTAAGTGTCTGACTTCGGCTCAGGTCATGATCTCACAGTTTGTGGGTTCAAGCCCCACGTCGGGCTCTGTGCTGACAGCCAGCTCAGTACCTGGAGCCTGTTTCAGATTCTGTATCTCTCTCTCTCTCTCTGACCCTCCCCTGCTCACGCTGTCTCTCTCAGAAATAAATAAAACATTAAAAAAAATTTATTTCTGAGAAAGAGAGACAGCGTGAGCAGGGGAGGGTCAGAGAGAGAGAAGGATACAGAATCTGAAACAGGCTCCAGCACAGAGCCCGACTTGGGGCTCGAACCCAGAAACCTGAGATCATGACCTGAGCTGAAGTCGGATGCTCAACCGACTGAGCCACCCAGGCACCCCAGAAATAAATTAAAAAAAAAAAAAGTAAACATTAAAAGCTTAAAAAAAGAAACATTAAAAAATAAATAAAAACAAACAAAATATTATGAGCCAACGGAACCCCTCAGATTTCTCTCTGTACAAGGCATCAGGAATTGAGAGCGGGAACTGGGAAAGGTACCTGTACACCCGTGTGAAGAGCAGCATTATCCACAATAGTCAAAAGATGGAAACAACCCAAATGTCATCAACAGATGAATGGATAAACACAGTGTGGTGTAGCCATACAGTGGCATATTATTCGGCCTTAAAAAGGAAGGACATTCTGATATGTACTACAACATGGGTGAAGCTCAAGGACACTATGCTCAATGAAAAGGGTCCTCTGCAAAAGGGCTAATATTGTATGGTTCCCTTACAGGAGATCCCTAGAGTTGTCAAAATCATAGAGACAGAAAGTTGAATGGCGGTCGCCAGGGACTGGGGGAGAGGCCAGCGGAGAGGTGTTTAACGGGAACAGTTTTGCAGGATGGAAACGTCTGGGAAGTCAGCTGCATACCAGTGTGAGTGTACTTGACACTTACCCAACTGTACTTCGGATGGTTAAGATGATAAATTTTATGATATGTATATTTTACCATGATTAAACATTGTAAAATAAGCATGTGGTACCCCTAAAAATGTGTACTTTACAGTAACGCATGTGTAAACATGTGCTATACACAACACAGGAAGTACCTGAACAGGTACGAACACCCGATGTGCTAGATCTTTACAGAGAAAATTATGAAACCGCATTGAGAAACTTTGAACAGATAGAATGTTTTTCTATAGTCTCTGATTGGAAGGCTCCGCGTTTTCGGATGTCATTTTTCCCCTCACCCATATACATTGAGATCACACATTCAACGTGATCTCAATCAAGCTCCCAGTAGGATTTGATATTCTGGAGAATTTGACAATCCGATACTACCATTTATCCAGAAGCACAAACAGCAACAAGTGACCCTTGAACCAATGTGCCAGGTGCTTTCTAAATAGTAACCTTCTTCCTCCTCATGAAAACCCAGGAGGCAGGTAGTACATTATTTCTATTTTTGAGTAGAAGAAACTTGAGAGCACGTGCTCTTTTTTTCTTTTTTTTTTTTTTTAGTTTTATTTATTTATTTTGAGGGGGAGAGAGTTGGGGAAAGGGTAGAGAGAGAGAATCCCAGGCAGGCTCTGTGCTGTCAGCAATGAGCCTGACATGGGGCTCCAGCTCACACACATGAGATCATGACCTGGGCCGAAATCAGAGTCAGACGCTTAACCAACTGAGCGCCCCAGGAGCTCAGGGCACTTGCTCTTAACCATTTCTTGATGGTGCCTCCAAGATCAGCCATGATACCCTTGAAGACAGACAAGGTGGGCGGGCCTGCTTTCTAGATACCGGGAAAGCAGAAGAATGGGGCTCTGTGGCCAGGGCAGGGGCTCAGGCACCCAGCCCATGGAACAGGACACAGGAGACAGGCAAGGACCGCCAAGCCACCGCTGCAGATGGATGGCCTGTCGACATGGAGGAAAAGACAGGCTTCTTCACAGCTGAGGCTGGGGAAACTGGTTATTCCCGTGGAAAAAAGAAATTGGGTCTCCCTTGATACAAAACCCAATTCCAGGTTAAAGAGTTAACATGAAAAGCGGATCTAGAGAGATCTCTGACCCAACAAGAAAATCGCTTCCTGCTTCAAGCTTAAGGAAGCGTTCTTGAACGGACATAAAAAGCACAAACCATAAACAGAAAAACTTTTATCAATTCTACTACATTAAGAACATCCATTCATCAGGGGCACTGGGGTGGCTCAGTCGGCTAAGTGTCCGACTCTTGGTTTGGGCTCAGGCTCTTGTGGTTTGTGAGTTTGCGTCCTGTGTCAGGCTCAGCCCTGGTGGCTCAGATTCTGCTTGGAATTCTCTCTCTCTTCCTCTCTCTCTCTCTGAGCACCTCCCCTACTCATGCTCTCCCTCTCTCTCTCAAAATAAATAAACTTAAAACAAAATTCATTCATCAACAAAACACTGTAAAGAGAAGGAAAGGCCAAGCCACAGAGAGGGGGAAAAGATTTCAAATCTATATATAAGATTCCAAATCTATATATACATCAAAGGATTAGTGTTCGGGATATAAAAATCACTGGGGCACCTGGGTGGCTCGGTCGGTTGTGTGTCCTACTCTTGATTTTGGCTCAGGTCATGATGCCAGGGTCATGGTATCAAGCCCTGCCATCAAGCTCCACACTGAGCATGGAACCTGCGATTCTCTCTCTTTCCTTTTGCCCCTCTCCCCTGCTCACATTCTCTCTCTAAAATAAAATAAATCATTAAGAACCTTCCTAACCCCTCAGGGTTGTGGGTTTGAGCCCCACATTGGGAGCAGAGATTGCTTAAAAATAAAAAGATATATACATACACAGAAGTCTCCTAACCCCCAAATCCCACAACCCCATTTTACCAAAAATAGGCAAAACATCTGAACAGGAACTTTACGAAAGAAGAAATGCAGACAGCCTCTAAACACATATAAAGGTGTTTAACTTCCGTAGCAAATCAGGAAAATGAAAATTCAGGCCACAAGGAGACACCACCTTAGACGCGCCCCGATTTGTAAAGATAAAAATGTTTGACAATCAAACGTAAGCAAGAATGCAGAGCAACAGGGACTCCCAAACATGGCTACTGGCAGAGAAAACAGAAATCACACTTTGGAAAAAAAAGAGTTGGTCCAAATCTACGAGCTGAAGCCGTACATTTTCGGAGATGTGGAAACGTGGACACGCGTGGGTCAGAAACCAGGTCCCGGGGGCACCTGGGTGGCTCAGTCAGTTAAGCGTCCAACTTCGGCTCAGGTCATGATCTCACAGCTCGTGGGTTCGAGCCCCACATCAGGCTCTGTGCTGACAGCTAGCTCAGAGCCTGGAGCCTGTCTTCAGATTCTGTGTCTCCCTCTCTCTCCGACCCTCACCTGCTCACACTATCTCTCTCTCTCTCTCTCTCTCAGAAATAAATAAAACAGTAAAAAAAAAAAAAAAACATTAAAAAAAAAAAAAGAAAGAAACCAGGTCCCGAAGTGTCCACGGGAGGACGCCTCCCCAGAGGTCCAAAGTGGAAACAACCGAAATGTCCGTGGAAGGTACTAGGAGAGGTAAACTGTGGGCATCGCCCCCCGGGGGAGTCCTCCAAGGCAATGGGAATGAATGTGGTACAGCTTCGCCCAGCAGCAGGCGCCGCACTTACAAACGTGGCATGGACGCAGGGAAGCGAGAACATAAAATGAGTCCGTCCAAGCCCGGAGGCAGGCGAGACGGAAACCACGCTGCTCGGGGCTGCAGTCACAGGTGGGAGATGGTACCGAAAATCCAGGAAGCCCACGTCCCAGCAGTCGGGAGGACAGCGCCCCCTGGCGGCAGGGCAGGAGTTGTGACGGGGCCGGGGACACGCTCAAGGGGTTTTTGGACTTGGCTGGCGGTTATGTGGGTGTTTGGTTTATAATTATTCGCTGAACTGGTTTATGTACTTTTCTAAATGTACGTTCTATTTCACCATTTAAAAAAAGAGCAGGGGCGCCTGGGTGGCTTAGTCGGTTGAGCGTCCGACATTCGCTTAGGTCATGATCTCGCGGTTCCTGGGTTCGGGCCCCGCGTCGGGCTCTGTGCTGACTGCCAGCTCAGAGCCTGGAGCCTGTTTCAGTCTGTGACTCCCTCTCTCTCTGACCCTCCCCTGCTCATGCTGTCTCTCTCTCTCTCTCCTAGAAATAAAAACATTTAAAAAAAATAAAATAAAATAAGAGCAAAAATGTCTGGGATAAAATATATAAAAATGTTTTAAAAAGTTATCTTCAGGGGCGCCTGGGTGGCTCAGTCGGTTAACTGCCCCACTCTTGGTTTTGGCTCAGGTCACGATCTCACAGTTGGTGAGTTCGAGCCCCGCATCGGGCTCCATTCTGACTGCACAGAGCCTGCCTGGGATTCTCTCTCTCTGCCCCTCCTCCACTTTCTCTGTCTCTCGAAATAAATAAAATTTTAAAAGTAGATAAAATATAAAGAATAGTTATCTTTTGGGTTTTATTATATGGATGAGAGTTTCCTTCTTTTTTACTTTCTGTATTTGCCAGATTTTCTTAAAAGACTAGGTATTTATTCTTAAATGGGGGAAAAAAGATTTTATTATGAAGAGAAATTCTCCCTAATCTTCTAGAGCCCCACTCATATGTTACTGCCTCCAGGAAGCCCTCATGACCACCTCGCCCTCAAGGCCTCAGTTCTCTCTCTCTCTCTCTCTCTCTCTCTCCCCCTACCCACCCCACTTCCCTGGACACTCAGCTCATGAACACTTTTCGATGCCCTGCTCTGGGGCAGGCACTGTGCCCAGTGCTGGGGGTACAGAAAAACAACAAAAACAACAAAAACCAGGCAGCCATGCTTCTGCCTCAGGGAGCTCACGCCTGGCGGGCAGACAGACACGAAAAGCTGGGCTGTAGGCTCTTCTGGAACTTCTCAAGCACCTGCAGCCCTGCATGGCTGTCACTTTTCAGGTTAGTTATTTCCCAACCAGACTGCAAATGGCGCAGCGCCCCCCTCTGACCGGGACGGGAAGGGTGGAACAGCAGGCTCGGGGTGAGGGTGTCCTCGGGTGTCCCCCGGAAGCCCCTGGTTCACTTGAGAAGCTTCTCACCACCCCGGCCCCGCGGCTCTAACCAGACCAGGAGAGCAAGCCCTCTGCGCCCCGGGAAGACGGCCTAGCCGGGGCCCCGGCCACCGTGCTCCCGCTGAGAAGCCTTACTTGGGTTTCTTGACGTCGGTCATCTTGGTGTGCTCCCCAAACTCCCGCTTCAGGAACTCCTCCAGGGGCCCCGACTCGTAGGGCCGCGAGCCGCGGAACACCTCATCCTTCATGCGGAAGTACACACCCCGCATGTAGGCCATGGACTTGCCTAGGAACAAGGTCGGGGAGACACGGGGGCCATGCCGACAGTGCAGAAGGGCGGCGGCCGGCAGGCACGGGGCCGGCAGGGGGGGGGGGACCGGGGCTCCCAGGCCTCTCTCCTCGGGAACTTCCCGTAGAGACAAGTCCCCTTCAGCAGCCCTGAGCCTCTGCGCATAATTGTGTTCCCAATTTTGTACTGTTTTCCTTAAAGAGGCCCCTGGGAGCGTAAGGGCTTGTGAATCGAATCTAGATGCCACCTCATCTGGCTCAGAATAGAAGGGCCGGCCCTGTGCCGTGGGCCTCTGAGGACAGGCAGGAGGGGCTGCCCGGCGTGGGCTGTGCGAGCAGGGGGGCTGCGCACAGGAGGGTGTCTGCCCGAGTGCGAAGCTGCACTGGGTGACTTCTCAAATCTCTCCCATGGCCCCCGGGAGTCTAAAGAAGAAAGTGACCCTTTCTGGAGGAGGCCTGGACCTCCAGCGCGGGCCTCATGCCCCACAGAGCAGAGGCAGATCCGAGATGGCTTTGCTCTCATGGAAGGCAGAACTGGAGACCAGGGAGGGGACGCGGGGTCCGTGACGCTAGCAGTTTGCTGACTGATGATCCTCCTCTTCCCGGAGCTCCGTGGGACGCTGCTCTCAGCCACCTCCTGAGCTGGCCACCACATGTCCCTGAACTGCTGGCCTCCAGGGGACCGGGGCTCCCTGAGCTGCAGCTGCAGCCTGCACCTGACTCAGCCCCCACGTCCCCAGTGCCCAGCACAGGCCTGGCCTGGGCGCACGAGGGTCCTCTCCTGGTGCCTTCATGACATGGGCGGGGTGCCCCCGGGTGCTGGGGCAGGGTGGCAGGTCAGGGATGCCAAGGCAGAGGACAATTCTTGCCTGCGTGGTTGCTGGTTCTGGGAAGGCCCCCCCACCCACCTACCCCCCCACCCCCCAACCCCCCACAGGCAGCATCACGCAGCTCAGTAAGTTCCACAAAGGGGACAATGCGTGAATGGAGACAAGAACTGTCCAGAAGACTGTCTGGTACATGAGGCGCGGCAGCGCAAGGCCCCGTGGCCTTGGGAAGTGCTGGGCTGAGAGCCTAGGGAACTGACCCAGCCCCAGTAACCCCATGGGCGGGCTATGTGACCTCGGGTCACCTCTCTCACCAGGGCCTTAATTTCCCTGGGGGTAAAATGAGACAGGCAGGCCGGGGCTCCGGCATTCTGTGGCTCTGTGGCTCCTCATCCCTGAGACCACCCACGCCATTGCCATCAGAATGGTCTGCCTTATTTCCAGCAGGTTCTGGAGGCTCTGGGAACGAGTCTGAGGCAACTGATATAAAAATGGTTCCTACACTGAAAGGCAACTTGCTCTGTCGCCCATGCAGGGCAGGGCGCCATGCCCTGGCCCACCTCCAAGCCTTTCTCTTTCTGGCCTCAGACCCCAACCCCCTCACCCACCCCACAAAGGGCTTAAGGGCCTTCCCCCTCCCCGGTGACTCTCTTTGCAAAACTCCGAAAAGAAGCTGAGCCCAACTTGAGGGCAGATCCCAACACCCCCCACCCTGCCCCCACCGCCCAGGGCGCCGCCCTCACTGTGCAGAATGGCCAGGGCCAGGATGCCTCCTGTGCTGGTCCCCGCCACCCAGTCAAAGAGATCCTTGGTGGCGACGCCCGAGGCCTTCTCGATGGCGATGAGGAGCTGGATGATGATGAGGCCTTTCACGCCCCCTCCGTCCAGGCAGAGCAGGTGGTCATGGCTGTGGTGGGGAGAGCAGCGGGAGGGAAGAGGGCCCGTTACACCCTGTGTCCCTGAGCATCTGTGAGCATGTGAGACAAGGCCCCTTGGAGCTCGGGTGTTGCTGGGCTTTTGAGGGATGGAGGTGGGGAGCGCAGTCAGTGAGGGAATAAACGTATGGCATTTCAGGAGGGGGAAAATGCAGGAACGATAAAGGGAGGGGCCAGGTGCCCCCTCAGCAGATGCTGGGGTCTATGTCTTCCACTAGGTTTTGGTCTGGTCGGGCTGAGATTCCCAGGCTGGGCTTGACCGGAAGCAGGAGCCTGAGAAAAGTCTGTTTGGGGTAAACAAGGCTGGGGGAAGGGCTATCCTGTGGCCGGGAGCGGTGGTGGCGAGGAGGAGGGAGGCAGGGAGAAAACACCATCTCTGTGCCAGGTGCTGTGCGGGGCTTCCGTCAGCATCAATTCACTTAAATGTCCCAACCCCCTTGGAGGCAGACGCTCCCTGCTAGCCCTGTGCTCATCTGTGAAGGAATGAAGCTCAAAGGTTAGGTGACCACCCAAAGTCACAAGATAGGGAAGCGATGTGGCCGGACCCAGACGGGCGGGGGTGGGGGGGACAGAAGTATGCTGACTCCTGGGTCACCTGCCCGGCAACACGCCCCGACGCGTCTCCCTCAGTCCTGCCCTGCCCAACTCCCTGCCCTAAGGCTTCCACGGTCTGTGCTCAGACCAGAAGCTTCCTCTGGTCTCATCCTTCCATCTGAGCTTAAATGTCACCGCCAGAGAGAAGCCTGCTCTGATGCCATGAGCCCCCTCCAGCTCAGGGAGCTCCTTCTCCACCCACTTTCTTGCTGCAGAGCACTTCTCCCTCCCAGAAGCAGGGGTTTTTTGTTCCTGCGGTCACTGTCTTCCGCCCGCAGGGCAGGGACAGCCCGGCTCTGCAAAGATTTGCCTTCCCAGTGCACTCGGGAGGCGTCCCATAGACTAGCTGGTAAATGAAGGAGGCCTGCGTGGCCCATGTCTAGGGTCCTCCTGGACAAGCTGCCCAGCCCCACAGCAAGTCCAGAGTGGGGCAGGGGATGCCAGGCTGTCACTGTCACCAGGACCAGAGAGGCCAGAGCAAATACCAAGAGACCCTTCCGAAGACACGGGGCTTATAATGGAGACACCAGCCCACAGGGAGCGAGGCCGGGCTACGTGGCTCACAGTCCCCACAGGGCTGTCCTGATGGTCGCCTCAGTCCCACCTCCAGGGAGAGGACTCAGGCTCCTGCAAACCATCCGGGTCCTACTGGAGAATCTGCCTCCTCTCCCCTTCCTGGTCGGGACACGCCAGGCCTCCCTCTGGTACCTTCCTCAGCCCCTGTGCAGGTGTGTGTGCGTACACGCAGGAAATGCGGTGGGAGCGGAGAGCCAGAATGTTGATGCAGCACGTGTAACCCCCACGGTGCACATTATGGGGTGGCCTTGGAAATGAGTAGGACACACCAAGGGAAAGCCAACCCTTCAGGCAAGGGAGGGGGTGGGGCAGAACCACCTGGTGCCACTGCCGGGCCCTCGGAGCAGGGGCTGTGTCTGCAGGCTGAGAACTTGCCCTGCGGGGGCCGGCGCTACAAACACAGCAGCAGCAGAAAGGGCACAGACTCGGAGGATTCGGAAGAGGGGGGCTACGGTCTCCGCTCTGACACTCGCGGTGTGACCCTGAGCAAGGCACTCCACCTCTCGGGGACTCAAGTTCTGCCTGTGTGAAACAAGGATCCCACTCCCTCCCTAGGAGAGCTGTTGGGGACACGGGGCGGTCATAAACGAACAGAAATCACCTCTATAACGGAAGGGAAGTTGGAACGCAGTCGAGCGCGCGTGCGCACACACACACACACACACACACACACACACACACACACGCGTCCGTGCCGGGAACTTGCCGTGTTGGCAGGTACTGCTCCTGAGGCCCCAGGGGCTGCCCTCAGGGACAAAGGCTTCCGCTCTTTGTGCCCATCACCCAAGGCCTGCCTCCCAGAACCGGCCTGGATGTACAGCAGGTGCTGGGGAAGTCCGCCCACCGCGCCAGCCCTGTGGAGGGAACCGGGGCAAAGGGGCCAGAGGGAAGCATCGCAGAAGGGATCTGGATCTGGGTGACGTCCCCCAACGAACCGCCACAAGGTCGGGAGGGAAGGGGCAGGCCTACAGCCAGCTCTGTCGTGTAACCCGCAGCCTGCCCGGCCACCAATGAGAGCAGACCCCGGCTCTCCGGAGGCCCGGTCTCTTGGCGTCTCAGAGGACACAAGCCACCTCACAGGGCTGTGGTGCGGACTAAACGACAGCCCCGAGCCTGCTAAAGGGCACCAAACAGGGGCCTCGTGCATGCCACCCCTCCCTCCCCGCTCCACTTACGTCCGCTTCTCGTCCCTCATGGAGCTCAGGATGAACGCTGGCTTCCGGGCCCGGGAAATGTGCACGATGTCCTGCAGCTCTGCGAGGCACAGGGCAGGGGGGGGCTGGGGCCACGCGGGTGCCAGCCCTCCCCCCATTCCAAGAGCCCTAAAAGCCAATCTGGAGCTGAGCCCTCACACTGCTGGCCCTGGGGGGAGCACCTTGCTCCCTGTGGCCAGGAAGGGCTCTTTGCCTCAGGACACAGCTGAGCCAGAGGCCACCGGCCCCTTGGGGTGAAATGGGCTAGGGTGCAGAGGGTGGCCCCCTGCTCTGGGAAGTACCCCCACCCCCACCCGGCCAGCTCCCAGATTCCCCACAGTGCCTTCCCCCCAAAGCCCCAGGGCACAAGCACCCCTTCCGTGTCCTACGCTTTTCAGCTCACAGGGCACTTTTTTAGGCAACAGGCAAGTGTAGAGCTGCTGACAGCCACCATCACCAGAATCCTTATTCCCAATTTATGGATGAGGCTCAAAGAGGCTACCTAACTCGTCCAAGGTCATTTAGCCAAAAGGAATGAGTCAGGATGCTCCTTGGGGTTTAAACCCATGAGCGCAGGGAGATAACCAACCACTCTTCAGAAGCTGCTCGCCCTGATCCCAGGTCTGGAACCTTCCTCAGCAGCCTCTTAGATCGGCCGCACCCACCACTCTGCCCAAGTTCTCCTCTGGGCCGGAGCCCGCCTGCCGGATGGACTGGCTACCCCTGCAGGCAGGGGCCTGGGCCAGCACCGCCATGGCATCGGATTCTGAGTGCCCTCCGCGCCGCTGGGCAGAGTCTAGAAGCAGCAAAGCAGGAAGGCAGGCTGCAAGGCAGTGCGTCTCCCCCTCACCAGAGCGAGCGGCCAGAGGGTGGGCGAGACAAGCGGAGACGGGTCGGGAGAGGCAGTGGCCAGAGCACCAGGGGGAGGGTGGCAAGGATGGTGCGTGCCCGGGCAGGCGGCTAAGAAGAGGGCGCTAGAGCTACAGCTAACTCGGGGGCCGGGCGGGCTCTGCAGCCCCTCCAGGCCCAGGGCGTTACCCATCAGACGCCGCGCCCCAGGCCCACCATCCGGCCTGGCTTGGGTGACTGCCTGCCTGTAAAATTGAGAGACAGAGATGGGGTTGGGGGGCAGATCCTAGACGGGGACGGGCCGGGGAGCAGAGAGGAGGAGCCGGAACGACTAACTGGCTCTCTCTCTCCTGGCTCCTGGCTCGGCTGGGCTCTCCACGCTGGAGGTGCCAGTGTGCGCTTCCACAACAGGGGGAACAAAGGCCAGCTTGCCAAGGACTGGTTTCCGCCTGCCCTGTTCAGGGGACCCTGCTCTCACACAAGCTGGGCCCTGGTTGGGTCAGCCCCCAGAAAGCCCAGAGAAGGGACCCCATCCCCTTGGGGGCCATCTCCACGGGCACCAAGGACACCTAGGGGCAGATACAGGTTCCCTATGTTCAAAAGCCTGTAGGTCACCAAAGGGCCAGCAGGGGACAGACACACGGGCCCCAGGCCTGACAGAGAAACAGCAGCGAGGCAGACACACCCCTCATTGAAGCCAGAGGGCCAGGGGTGCCGGACCCCAACAGCACTCCTCACTGCCCACCCTGAACTTCACAAGAAGAGGCCATGAAAGTGCTCACCTCATCGGGGCCACGGGGATGCCCGGACCAGAGACCATGCTCAGGGCATCCTCTCAGGAGAAATGGACTGCGGGCCATTAGCCAGGGGCCCCTCCCCTGGCCCCCCAGGCCCCTGCGCTCCCTGGGTGCTGGCTGCCTCCAGAGGAAGGCAAATCCTGCCGCAGCCTTCCTTGTTCCTTTCAAGGACCTCTACCCTGGGCCCCGGTTTCCTTCGGATCAGGACTGCGCTGATCCCAGCGCCTGGGGACCGCCTAGAGGGCAGGGAGTGTGGCAGGAAGGAGGCCTACCTAGGTTGGTTAAGCTGATCGGTGGGGGCTGAGATCTTTCCAGAGAGAACAAGTGATGTGTCGTGGTGGAGCACTGCTCCGAGGGGGCCCGTTGTGTGAGAGGGAGGCGGTAGTCGGCCCCTACATTTTTCAGCAGAGTTAAGAGCGTCTTCCTGGTGACAACTAGTAAGGTTCGGGGAGGGGGAGATCACACAGGATCACAAGTGATGTCAACAGGCAAGTGAGAGGCCCCTCCTTTCCACACATGGTCTCCTCTCTCATCTACCAGGAGGCCTGGGTACGTGGCGGGAGGCGGGGGGTGCCCCGGAGGCCTGACCCCACCCTGAAAGGGTGTGCTGGCTCCAGTCGGCTCCAGCTCAATAGCTTCCTGGGGCCCCGGGGCAGGCGCTGAGGTTGGCCAAAGAATCTGGAAGGAGGTCGAGGTGACCCGGTCTGAGTATCTGGGGACCCCTCTTTCCCTTCACTTCCGATCAAGAAAACAGGACTCCCACTTCCATACACACATCTCTACAAAGTACCACAAACAGCTAGAAATCAAAAATTTTTAAACGATTAAAAACAAAAAAAACAAAAAAACAATGGGGCGCCTGGGTGGCTCAGTCTGTTAAGAGTCCAACTCTTGATTTGGGCCCATGTCATGATCTCGTGGTTCATGGGATCAAGCCCCCTGCTGGGGCTGCATGTGAGGCACTTCTCAAAACTGCTGAATGTAGACATCGATCCTTCCAGAGCCTCAAAGGGACCAGCCAGCCCATGGACATTTACCCTCATCCAAAAGGGTAACTAAAAAGGACATCACAAGAAGGAGCGTGCGCACATGTGCACGCACACACTGCC
Organism: Proteles cristata cristata; assembly: GCA_017311185.1. Lineage (NCBI taxonomy): Eukaryota > Metazoa > Chordata > Mammalia > Carnivora > Hyaenidae > Proteles > Proteles cristata. Next base: position 538,239 of record JAESUZ010002068.1, on the reverse strand, counting down.
CTGCATGCCCACAGCAACCTCCAAGGCCCCCCAAAACCGCCAGAGGGGGCCCGGGCTTCTGCTGAGGATGGTCTTTTTCCAGCCCCAGTGCCAGGGCTCGCCAAGCAAGCACGCAGTTACTGCCTCGGCCCGCGTGCACGAGGCCGTGCACACACACTCGTGTGGCGTCGGGCGTGCATCCACCCGCAGGGGTTTCTGTGAGCGGCTCCATCCGCGAGTTCCTCAGGGAACGAGAAGCTCGCCGCTGCTCCCTCCTACCACACCTGCCTCCCCCGGAGTCCAGGTGCCCTAAGGCGGGATGAGGGCCGCACAGAAGAGGACACTGGCGTATCAAGCCCCTCGGTGGGCTCCATCTACTGGTTATGGCCCTTGTGCCTGGGCACAGGAAGCATGCCCTCTCAGCCTCTCAGGTGCCCCTCACAAGCAGGGAGCAAGTGGGGTGGGTACGGACAGGATGCTGGTGCCTGACGGCTGGGACCACCCACTCTCCTCCCTCCGCCCAACTCTGGGACCAGAGCGCAGGGCACTTACGTTTGCCGATCTTGGAAGCTAAGAGTGCAGGAGTCTCCCCGAAGTCGTTTGGGGTGTCCACCTCTGCCCCAAAAACAATGAGGGCCTTGACCATCTCCACGTTGTCTTTCTGTTGGGGACAGAGTGAGGGGAACACCCAACAGCTCAGGGAAAGGAAGAGAAAAAGGACGCCAGCCTCTTCCACCGAATCGGCAGGCCTCTCACAGTCACGGCAGAAGGTGCTCGAACCCTTCAGACCCCCTCCCCCCCCATCGAATAACCCGGGCAGAAGCTGGAGGTGACCCACCCCAGAAACCAGCCCCACCAGCTCCTCGAAGGAAGCAATGCATGTATGACCCCTGCTCCGGGGACCACGGGGACATTGAAGGGTCAGCTGCTGATCACTTTCAGGAGCAGCCGCAAAGGGGGAGCAGGGAAAGGGAAGGCTGTCCTGGCCGTCAGGTCCAGGGTGCCACTTCTGAGGGGTAACTGGTCACACATCCTCCCACAGCCTTCAAGTGCAGCTTCCCTCCTAAGCGCACTGTGCATTTAACATTGGAGGCTGGGCAGGCGGGATAGGGCGTGGTTTCCCAGAACAGACCAATCAGCTGGCTGCCTGGAGACCAGGCTCTGGTCTTATCCCCTCCCTCTTCCTGGAGCCTAATCTTCTTGCCTAGAGAATGAAGAGGCGTGTCCAGAAGGCAGCTTCCAAATAGCGGTTCATGTACATTGGATTTATATGGGCACTGGTGACTACGCATGCTTGAATTATTAGTTATATGTTTCTGTCTTTATATTAGTTATATATTTCCCTTCATGTTGCTGGTTTGCCACTTACTGCAGTAACAGAACATTTCCTTCGAAATAAATTTAAGAACGGTTTAAAGGCAAGACAACTTAGAGGCTCTGGGTGGCTCAGCTGGTTAAGCGGCCAACTCTGATTTCAGCTCAGGTCATGATCTCATGGTTCTTGAGTTTGGGCCCCGTGTTGGACTCTGTGCTGACAGCTCAGAACCTGGAGCCCACTTCGGATTCTGTGTGCTGTCTCCATTTCTCTCAGCTCCTCCCCTGCTTATGCTCTGTCTCTATCAAAATTAAATAAAAACATTTTAAAAAATCAACCAATCAATTAAAAAGCCAGTTCTCATTTTGGAATGCCCTTCATGGAGCATTAAGAACTAATTTTATTAAAATCTGACATGGTGTACGGGCATGTCTGTGGCATACCCGAGTACAACTGATATCTTGAGGAAAAGCGCGTCTGCGATTTGCTTGAGTTGTGAGTAGAACCATGAGGCTTTCCCCCACCCCAGAACACCATTTTTACTTGAGACCATGACTGACAGACAAACTACAGTTGTTCAGCCTTGGGTATCCAAAAAGACGCGTTCTCAAAAATGAATGCAGTGGGGCGCCTGGGTGGCTCAGTCGGTTAAGCGTCCGACTTTCGCTTAGGTCATGATCTCGCGGTTCGTGGGTTCGAGCCCCGCGTCGGGCTCTGTGCTGACTGCCAGCTCAGAGCCTGGAGCCTATTTCAGAGTCTGTGTCTCCCTCTCTCTCGGACCCTCCCCTGCTCACGCTCTCTCTCTCTCTCTCTCCTAGAAATAAATAAAAAATATATTTAAAAAATGAATGCAGGGAGCCTGGCACTTCAAGAAAAACATCTGACAATACTTTATGCCAATGATAAAATTCAAGCTTGCAAACAGAAATGGCAATTCCAGAAAACTTGTGTATGCCACGACAGGCTTAACAGCTGCCCCAACTTGAAAGACTTTTCTGATGAGATCAGTGGGGATATTTACAAATGCGGGGTTTTGATACTGTCTGATGAAATGGGTCACTGTTTCTATGCATACACGGTGGACCAGTATTACCCGAGGAAATTACGCATGGGTAAAAGGCCCATGCAGAGTGCAAGAGATACCAGCGGAATAAAGCGTTTAATGTAACAAAGTGCAAAAGTTCGTGGAAATGGTTGCTCTGACCACTGCAACTGACTTGTCAGAAACTACCCTTTGTCCAGTTTTGGTGCAATATCAAAGAATATTCATGATTCTCTGGAAAGGTGCAACTGTGTATCTTTTCCAACATAGCTCTGGGAGGCCAGATTTTCTTCTTATCCCCCAACATATATTCAACAACATATTGCTACAGAATAAATGAGGCAGAAATAGGAGGTTCAACATGTCTTCTCTGAGGCCAGGCGTTAAAAAGTTTCACAAAGATTTAAAGGATGCCAACTCTTCTCCTTTATTTTTTGTTTTGGAACATAAAGTTCTGCATAAAAATGCTATTTATTTAGGCTAGCTGGTGACTGGTGAATTGTTATTTTTAAATGAATTTATATTTTGAGGGGGACCTGGGTGGCTAAGTCACATAAGCAGCCGACTTCAGCTCAGGTCATGATCTCACGGTTCTTGAGTTCGAGCCCCGTGTCGGGTCCTGTGCTGACAGCTCAGAGCCTAGAGTCTGCTTCGGATTCTGTGTCTCCCTCTCTCTCTCTGTCCCTCCCCCCCTCATGCTCTCTTTCTCTCTCTCAAAAATAAACAAACATTAAAAAAAATTTTAATGAATGAATATTTTGAAAATTTCGTATTTTTAATCTCCAATCTAGTAAATATAGATAGATAAAATCCATATAAACAAAAAATCTTTGAGATCTTCAATAATTAATTTTTAACAGTATAAAGGGACCACATAGACCCCAAATTTTGAGAACTGATGAACTTGGTCATTCTAAGGACTCATTCAATGCTGAAAATAGCCATGGTTTTATTTTCAGTTTCTCCCTCCCAGGGCAACAGTGTCTACCAATGATGGCCTTTGCTATAAAACATATCTTTGAGTTTGCCCTAAATCTACTTCTTTTAGAATCCCAGATGCCTCTCCAATTCCATCGCTTGGAAATCTGTTGAACATACTTATGTAATACATGGTATTGTTACGGAATGCGGAATGCGTATACACACACATCCGTAAGGTAGTAATATTCCCTCCCCTGTATTTATCATGCTCACACTCTAGCTGTCTATCCAGACTGGCGAGGTTTTAGGGGGAGGAACTCTGCTCTATAATAAACCAAGAGCAGCGGCCAACACCTACCATGGGCCACCAGATGTACAAGCAGACCCTGCTTCCCGGGAGCTTATAGCCCTCCCCCCCCCCCACCGCCCCTCCTCTCCAGGAGATAGAAAGAGTATGCAGATGAGTATTTTTCCCTAATAATACAGGGGAGGAGAAGTGACATCTGAGGGGCGCCCACTGATGCCAGGTACCGCATGTGTCCCCCGGACGTTTCTCCTGGGGTTATCAAGGGCCCACCGCTCACTCCGCCCACCAGCTCTGCTGGGTGGGTACCGACACCTCTGGTTTCTGGATGGGGAAATCGAGGCTGGCAGAGGTGACGTGACTTGCCCAAGGCCACAGTGGGTAGCCAGAGCCGGCACCTCACGCACTTGTCAAATGGGGGACACAGGAGCCAGAGGGACAGGAGCGTCGAGGAAGGAGACTTTGGGCTGAAAGGGGGACACAGAAGGTTCCTGAGGGAGAAGGCAGGTCTGAATGGCATTTAGGAAGGTAAGAAGATTCTGAGCGGCACGGACAGGAAGAAGGCGTCGAGGGAGGGAGCGACGGGCAGGCAACGCCCCCGCCACGGGCTCACCGACATGGCCAAGTGCAGCGGCGTGTTGCCATGCTCTCCGCGGGCATCGGCGTTGGCCCCGTAGGTGAGCAAGGCCATGACGCAGTCCAAGCGGTTGCGCATCACGGCCACATGCAGAGCTGTGTTCCCTGTGCTGCTCGTGCTGTTTACGTCACAACCCCGCTTCAGCAGCATGCGGGCCATCTGCGGAAGACAGGGGCCGCGCCCGAGGCGGCGGGCACTCAGGGCGGCAGTGGCTGGCGGCACCGCCGCTGCCACCGCCCCCCCCCGAGAGGCCGTATGACCCCGGGCCTCTGGAAAGCACTCACAACAAGAACTCAGGTGGCAGGCCCCAGGCTGGGGGTGGCCCTACACGTTAGTTCCCACGCCATCGGCACCCCAGGAAGTAGAGAACAGAAAGCTGATTTGTGCTGGCTGATCTAAGGGGCTTCCAGGTCCTTTCCTGGAGCGACCGGGACCTCACGCGTCTCTGCAAAGTCCCAGAACTGCCAGGCTCCCTGTGACCTTCGCTGGGATCCTGCCAAAGTCTGACACCACCCCCTGGGCCTTAGCAACACACAACCCCTGGGGAGCCTGCGACAGGGAGAGAGGCGTGGCCTTTGGGGCCTGACAGTCCCGAGCCCACAGCTCAGCCTCACTTCCTCCCGCTCGTGTGAGCCTGGGTGGGCCGCCATACCCTCTATACCTCACTTCTCTGTGAAAATAGAAATGCAAGTCCCCACCTCACCGAGGGATGACAACGAATGACAACGCATACGTGAGCGGCCTGACTTGGTGTCTAGCTCCAGGCAGGAAGGAGGCACCCTGCAGAAGATGGCAATCTAGCCATCTCCCTCCTGGCCCCTCATGACAGACCAAAGTCTCTGGAGCCATCCAAGTACATGCTGAGCTGTGCTTCCTGGAGACGAGGGACCCTCCCTCCCAGGGACACGGAGCTTGGTTTAGGGGCAGGCTGCGGGACCCCTGCCCAGCCAGGCCCTCTGTGGATGCAGCCAGTACCAGCATCGCCTTCAGTCTGGCCCTGAAGATGAAGAATTTTCTCCCACATTACCTTGGTGACTTCGCATCTCCGAAAGCCAGGCCACAGGACCCGCATTTCATGTGCAAAGAACCGAGAGAGGGGACGTCGTCCCTGGGCCAGAGAGCGGCAGCGCCTGCGGGACCACTAGGAGATCACCTCCCACCCCCAGAGTCATCTCGGGGACCTCCTTCCTGCCAGCAGCAGAGGAACAAGGGGCCCTGGGACCCTGACCCACCCCCCACTGGTCACCCTAAGACTCTGCCTACCTCTGCGTTCTTGGCCCAGTGGAGGGGGCTGGCTCCGTAGCGAGGGTCCTTGCTGTGGATCTGGCTGCTGTCCATGCTGATGATCATTTCAGCACACCTAGGGGGGAAGAGGAGCCAAGGGGAAGTCTAGAAGTCCGTGGGGTGGCAAGAGGTGGCCCAGGGCTGGAAAAGGCCACCACTTGGGGCTTCAACTCCTGGGGAAGAAGAGTTTCTGCAAATAGAGTTGCAACAAAACCAACCAGCATGTGTACTATGGTATGTCCCAAGTATCCTGAGCCCCTGTAGGAGAGCTTGAGCCCCCGCCTCCAGGAAGCCTTCCCTGATAACTCCAAGCGGCAATGATCATTCTCACTAGTGCTGGCTTAAGAGTCAAGCCCCAGCCTCCTCACTGGTAATCTCTGGACAGTGGCCGAGGCTGTGTGCGCAGTCCTAGCCGAACTGGTGGGGGTTAAGGGAGAGAAGACATTTCATTTCTGCGCCTGGCACACGGTCACTCCATGCCCAGGTCCTCTGTCGTTGCTGTTCCCTGCAGTGACCAGCATCCCATGGGAAGCACGGGCAGAGCAATTAAGGCTGCAGTGACTTTCCACTCCTGGGTGTACAACCAGAGGGACTGAAAGGAAGGACTCAGATACCTGTACACCCACGTTCCTAGCAACACCGGTCAAAAGGGGAGACAACCCAAGTGTCCTTCAACAGATGGAGGGGAAAACAGAATGTGGTCCATCCAGACCACGGAGTATTATTCTGCCTTAAAAAGGCAGGGAACTCTGATACGTGGCACGACGCTAATGAACCTTGGAGACAGTTTGCAAAGGGAACGTCGAGTCCCCGGGCCCAAACCAGGCTCTATAAAGGTCAGCGGGGTTGACGCCATCAGCAAAGGGGCTCCCCAGATGGGAGCGGGGGCGCCACCACTCTCTGCAGCCCTAACACCTGTGACTCCCGGAGTGCCACGCGGCGGCAGAGGGAGGTCCCCGCGGGGGCCCCGGGAGGCCGCGGCGGTGGCAGCAGTAGGGCACCCCCAAGGTGCGAGGCCCCCTGCGTCGTCTAACATGCAGCGATCCCTTGCCATCTCTGCCAGCCCCACAGGGGAGGCCTGGCAGGGGAGAGAGGAAGGCAGCTAGAGGTGTCTAAGGAAGGAGCCACATGGGCATCATGGGGCCCCTGGACGGCGCGGCCTGGGGAAGCTGGAGCAGAGCAAGAGCGGGCCCGTCATGCCATCTCTCAGCTCTAATGGAGCATCACCCACCACTCATGCCCACTCGGGGTGTAACCTGCAACCCGGGGCACTGACCACCGGAGGGGGGGCGGGCGGGGGGCAAGGTGGCAGGCCTGTCTCCACTCATTTGGTCAAGCCTTTCCGAAACTTCTTTTCCATCTCAGCTGGGGCTGAGCAGGATCGTGGAAAAGTGGGCTGGCCCCAGCTTGGACTAGACCTTTGAGGGGATGGCAACGCCATGGGGGCCGGCACAGTGGGTGGGGGCAGACTCCAGGAAAGGAAGAGCCTGGGGGACGGCCAGGCTTGCCCTCCGTCCCCCCCCCGCCCCCACCATGTGTGCACAGCCTTCTCTGCTCTTCCCCCTTCCTGTTTAGAATGGCCTAGAAGGACCCGGTGACTTCTGTGTCTCCTGTCCCAGAGCCACTCTCTTCTCCGGCTCTCTAAGGCCAGCGCTCAGCACAGCGTCCAGACTGCGGGACCAACTACCTCGTTCATCCATTCAGTCAGCCATTCCAGCTGGTGTTCCCACTGGGCAATATTTTGAGATATTCATCTCTTTTATCACCTCCCCCCCCCGCTCCACACACCACACACCACACACACACACACACACACACACACACACACTCCACATGGAGAATCCTGACACCAGGGCTTCCCAGGTCCCGGGAGGAGGGGAGAAACGTGAAACTGGTCTGGAGCTCCCCACAGCATGGGCCTCGTACCTGCCACCCAGCGGTGCCGCCAGCCAGGAACGACGGGCCCCCAAACCACCTGCCAAGCACCCCCGGGCTCCAAGCCAGGATGCTGGCAAAGCCACACGGAGCAGCACTGTAGCCAGGAAGGGGGTCACATTGGGCTGGTGGGCTTGGTCCGGGGGGGCCCCTCCCTGGGGTTGTACATGCCTCCAGCCCAGGAGGACCATCTGGGGGCGGTGGTGGAAAGGGGAGGACCCTGGCCAAGATTTGGATTGTTCTCCTCTAGTTTGGTAGAGGGAGGCTGGTGGCCAGAAATTAAGGTGTGTTATGGAAAACACAGGAACGTCCAACTCCTGTTACAGCGGACTTTCTGGACAGAGATTCATACCCACTACGCGTTCATCGGGCACTCTCTTTGCACCAGGGTCAGCCCTTGGCACTGATACACTCGCCCCATGAGCCTGGGGCGGCCACTGCTCACCTGGGCGTGGAGACATGAGCGGGGTGAGAGCTAGAGAGGCAGCCAACCGGGTGGGGGCGGGGGTGAGGTCTTACCCCTTATGGGAGAACTTCATGGCCGTGTGGATGGGGTAGCCGGTGGGCCCCATGACGTTGCACCGGGCATTGCAGAGTAACAGCACGCGCACCATCTCTTGCTTCCCCATCTGGCAGGCCAGGTGCAGAGGCGTCTGCCCTTGGTTGTTCAGCCGGTTCAGGCCGGCAGACGCGTTCTTCCCTAGGAGCTGACAGCAGACACCAGGGTGGACGGAGCCCGACAGAGACAAGCCCCCTGTGTGACCTTCCCCAGCACCGTCGGGGCCAGTCCCTTCCACCAACTTGAGGGGAAGGGAAGTCTGCCGAGGAGACAGCACTGGTGGGAACATTAAGGGAAGCCCCAGAGAAAGGAGGCTTGGAGGCTAACAGGAGGCCAGCCGTGCCAGGTGGCTTGGGGGCTGGTCTGGCATCGCTGTAGCTCTTACGAAAAATCTCTGAATTGGTAAAATTTAAAAGGGGGCTGCTCCACGGGGTGGGCACTGGGGGTCTGAGCGGGAGCGATTCCTTCTCTCCCCTGTATACGTCCATGTATTTTCGTCTCTCCTGCTTGAAGTTATTTGGCTGGTATTACTTTTTCAATTAAAAAAAAAAAAAAACAACCCACAGTATTATGAAGAAAGCCAGGAGGTTTTATTTCCTCACTTGCGGCTGAATGCTGTCTTCACAGGTTAATTAACAGCTCTTGCTTGCCTGTGACACCAAGCTGGGCCTGTCAACAGGCTGCATTCAGGCCTGCCTCTAGGGCCACAACCCCACTCACAGCTCTGCCCCTCCCTGGACACAGTTCTTAACCTCACTCAACCTCAGTGTCTTTTTTTCCCCCGTTTTTTTCTATTTTCTTTTAATGTCTTTATTTTGAGAGACAGAGACAGAGAGGAGGAGAGGGTGAGAGAGAGCGGGAGACACAGAATTTGAAGCAGGCTTCAGGCTCTGAGCTGTCAGCACAGACCCCAATGTGGGGCTCAAACCCACAGACTGTGAGATCATGACCTGAGCTAAAGTCGGACACTTAACCGACTGAGCTGACTGAGCCACCCAGGCGGCCCCCCCCCCTTTTTTTTTCCTTTTAATGTGTATTTTTGAGAAAGAGGGAGAGACAGAGCAGGAGTGGGGGAGGGTCAGAGAGAGAGGGAGACACAGAATCGGAAGCAGGCTCCAGGCTCCGAGCTGTCGGCACAGAGCCTGACATGGGGCTCGAACCCACGAACTGCCAGATTGTGACCTGAGGCGAAGTCGGATGCTTAACCGACTGAACCACCCAGGCGCCCCATCAACCTCAGTTTCTTTGGCAGAGAGAAGAGGATAATGACCCCGCCCACAGAGGCTATTTGGAGAATTAACTGGAACACAAAACACTCCGCACAGGGCTGGGCATGAGACCAGCACGTGGTAAGGGACACCTGTTGATAAGACAGAATGTGCGCGACCTCTGCAACGAGACCGGCTCCACGGTGCGTGTGGAAGTCCCTCCCCTGAGCACTAATCATATGATATAAACCCATATTTTCTGGAACAACGTAGTCCCTTTCCGATGCCAGCGCAGGGAAGGACAGAACCTTTAGAAGCCTCTTCTAACTAACCCTGGGCAATAAAACACGGTCTGGTATTCTGTCTTTTCCATCTGATATATAAAGCAGGCTTTCCTTCGCCCCCTGCAAGTTTTCCTTTCATTTTCTCGGCCCAGATGATCAGAAATTTAACAGGAGGGCTGCATCTGGTGCAAAGAGTCTGCAGGAGCCTGATGGAGTTTTGAGTTCCTGTGAAAAGCCAAGCTCAGGTCCCACCGGACCGTGAGTCCCTCCAGGCAAGGCTGAGATTTCACCCCGGCCAGGGTCGGGCTCAGCAGGGGCTCGGGACAAGCTGAACTAAACTGATTGGCTGGCCGGGGCCTCTGGTTTCGTGTCCTGGGGCGGAGGACCTCCCTAGGGTAGTCAGAGCACAGTGACCAAGGGCATGCCTCCCTGTCGGAACACAGGAGGGAAGGGGAGGAGAGGAGGGTGCGCCCTCCAGGAAGGAGCTCGGAGGCCCAAGTGGCGACGGTGGGGCGTTGCCAGCACGGGTGGCCCCACTCACCTGCAGCACCCGGGAACTGTCCCCCTGGACGGCGTAGTGGAAGGCAGTCTCTCCGTTGTTGTCGGTGGCGTCCATCTGGGCGTGGCAGTACTGCACCAGCTCCACGAGGACCTCCCCGTCACCCCTGCGGCAGGCCAGGTGTAGGGGGGTACAGCCCTCCTCATTCTCCCTGCTATTGGCACAGCTGCGGGGGGCGGGGGGGCAAGAGGAGAGGGGTGCTGAGAAACTCAAGTGCAGAAGAGGAAGTGGGCTTCGAGCTCAAGGCCGTTCCTGCCACGCTCAGGCCGGCTGGGTCGAACTTGGGCTGGTTCACCATTTACTTGGGTCTGATGTGATTTCAGCAGCTGTCCCGTGGCACCTCGGTATGGGACACGTGTCCCAGGGCCACACCAGCCGGAAGCGGGCGGCATGGCGTAGAGAGGGTCGGAGGGCAGGAATCTCATTAGCCTTGGGCAACAGGCTTAACCTTCCAGGGTTCAATACCCTGATTTACAGCAAAGGCACGGATCTGATATCTGCCGTGCCGCCCCAGGAAAGGGACAGAACCGTGGGGGGGGCGGGGGGATGAGACACCACACAGCGTGCTGAACAGGCTTGTACACTGCAAAGGGCACTGAGGGGTTGGGGTTTCGAGCCCACGGCCTGGGAGCCGACCGGAGCTGCGGCCACCTGAGGGCGAGCAGGCGAGGCGCAGTCCTGCGGCGGGGCCCGCACGGTCCCTCTCGGGGGCGCCTCCGCTGATGGCAGCGTTGGCCGAAGGGCTGCATGCAAGAAAGTGGTTTCGGAGGGGCGCCTGGGTGGCTTAGTCGGTTAAGCGTCCGACTTTCGCTTAGGTCATGATCTCGCGGTTCGTGGGTTCGGGCCCCGCGTCGGGCTCTGTGCTGACTGCCAGCTCGGAGCCTGGAGCCTGTTTCAGTCTGTGTTTCCCTTTCTCTCTGACCCTCCCCTGCTCATGCTCTCTCTCTCTCTCCTAGAAATAAATAAAAGATTAAAAAAAAAAAAAGTGGTTTCGGAAGGAGACGCAAGGATCTGAGGTCTCTTGAGCTGTCTCCGGCAGAGCGACCTTGCATGGGCCACACGGTCTCCTGGGGGGAGGGTGCCACTTCGTGTGGGTGTTGGAAGGATTCAAGTTCATGGTGGGGATAAAACAACGGGGGTGCTGGCACCTGTCGTGCCCTACGTTTCTCCTTCTTAGCTTCAGGTCAGTACTCCTCTGCTCCCACTCAGAGGCAACACTGTCCCTTTTGAAGTGAAAGATTGCCCGGCAGAGGGGAACTAAGGCAGGACGGGGGCTCCCCAGATCCACCCATACACACACACACCCCTTCCCAAGGGGCCGGTGCTCCTGGCCCACCTGGAAAGGGCCCCCCGCCCACCTGATGATGCGGCTGTGGTGAAAGCACTCCCGGATGCCCAACTCCACGGCCAAATGGGCCACCGACCAGCTGGGGTGGCTGCGGATGAGGTCGGTCAGCTGCTGCAGGGACTCGACATGCAGGACTTGGCTGGAGCTCTCGTAGAAGGGCGGCAGCTGGGAAGAATAGTGCTGGAAGTTCACCAGGGCGTCTGCCTCCCTCTCCAGCTGGAAGAGTCTGTGGAGGAGGGACACAGGAGGACAACATGAGACTGAGCCAGCCTCAGTCCACACCCTCGCGGGAGTCAGGGCCTTGGGTCCCCCCGACACGTGGGTCAATGCCTGCCTCTGGCCGAGCACTGCCCCGTTCTGGCTGGGCTCCCCTCCCCAACACGTACAACTGCGCATGCACACATCTCTAAACAGAGTCAGGATTTTCTTTTTATTTAAAAATATTTTGGGGGATGGGGCACCTGGGTGGCTTAGTCTGTTAAGCGTCCGACTTTCGCTTAGGTCATGATCTCGCGGTTCGTGGGTTCGGGCCCCACGTCGGGCTCTTTGCTGACTGCCAGCCCAGAGCCTGGAGCCTGTTTCAGAGTCTGTGACTCCCTCTCTCTCTGACCCTCCCCTGCTCACGCTGTCTCTCTCTCTCTCCTAGAAATAAATAAAACATTTAAAAATATATATATATATTTTTGGGGCACCTGCGTGGCTCAGTCAGTTACGTGTTCTGACTTCAGCTCAGGTCACGATCTCGCAGTCCATGAGTTCAAGCCCTGCGTCGGGTTCTATGCTGACAGCTCAGAGCCTGGAGCCTGCTCTGGATTCTGTGTCTCGCTCTCTCTCTGCCCCTCCCTACTCTCACTCTCATTCTGGCTCTGGCTCTCTCTCTTTCAAAAATAAAACGTTAAAAAGAATTTAAAAACTAAAAATCTTGTCTTTTCCATTGTTTAAAAATATCATCACATGATGCTTTTAAACGTTATTTTACTAAAGCCCTGTCATATCTACTTTCTAAGTTGTTGTTTTTTTTTAATTTTTTTAACGATTTTTATTTTTGGGACAGAGAGAGACAGAGCATGAGCTGGGGAGGGGCATAGAGACAGGGAGACAGAGAATCTGAAGCAGGCTCCAGGCTCTAAACTGTCAGCACAGAGCCCGACGCGGGGTTCAAACCCATGAAATGTGAGATCATGATCTGAGCAAAGACAGATGCTTAACCAACTGAGCCACCCAGGCGCCCCTATCCACTTTCTAATTTGACTATGACATCTGAGAGCCCCAGCTTCAAGTCTCCAGCCCTCACACAGTAGGAAGTGAATAAGTGTTTAACCTCCATGTCCAGCAGTGGAATGTGATATAAACTGTGGTACATCTATGAGATAGAATATTATGCAACCATTAAGATATTAATAAAACAGTCTCGGGGCACCTGGGTGGCTCAGTTGGTTAAGCATCTGAGTTCTACTCAGGTAGTGATCTCACACCGTTCGTGGATTTAAGCCCTATGTTGGGCTCTGTGTTGACAGCTCAGAGCCTGGGGCCTGCCTTGGATTCTGGTCTCCCTCTCTCTGTCTCTCCCCTGCTTGTGCTCTGACTCCATCTCTCTCAAAAATTAATAAACATTAACATTTTTTTAAAGAACAATAAAATGTTATTTTGTAATGTTAAGTACAAAAGCAAGATACAAATTTGGTATGATACAATGTGAAATAAACGGTGTTAAAAAACAAAACAAAACTGGAAAGGGGCACCTGGGTGGCTCAGTCGGCTAAGTGTCTGACTTCTGACTTTGGCTCAGGTCATGATCTCACAGTTCGTGGGTTCTAGCCCCACGTTGGGCTCTGTGCTGACAGCTAGCTCAAAGCCTGGAGCCTGCTTCAGATTCTGTGTCTCCCTTTCTCTCTGACCCTCCCCTGCTCATGCTGTCTCTCTCTCTCAGAAATAAATAAAACATTAAAAAAAAAAAAACCTAGAAGGGAATATGTCAAAATGTACATGTTAATTTATATGTTCTTTATAATAATTTAAATGTTCTTTATTCATTTCTCTTCTTTAAAAAATTGTTTATTTATTAAGTAGTCTCTACACTCAACATGAGACTCAAACTCACAACCTCCGAGATCAAGAGTCATAGCTTTACTGACTAAGCCAGCCAGGTGCCCCTATCCATTTCTGAAGTTTCTAAATTTTCTACAATGAGTCTATATAATTTTTATAATTAAAAAAACCTTATTCATTTTTATTTTCAAAAAATTTTTAAATGTTTATTTTTACGAAAGACAGAGAGTGCACATGTGTGCGAGGGAAGGGCAAATAGAGAGGGAGACACAGAATCCAAAGCAGGCTCCAGGCTCTGAGCTGTCAGCACAGAACCCAATGTGGGGCTTGAACTCACGAACTGTGAGATCATGACCTGAGCCAAAGCCAGAGGATTAACTGACCGAGCCACCTAGGAGCCCTTAATTTTTAAAGAGTTGTATTTAATTCCAGGGTCTGCTATTCACCTGTGTGACCTTGGGAAAATCCCTTCCCTCCCCCAGTCCTATTTGAAACACGGGACTAATTGCACCTGTGTCACCTACCTCACAGAGGTACTGTAAGAATCAGGTGGGATAACCAAGTAACAGCACTTGAAAAACTAATAGTCACAATGATACTTGACATTGAAGACACTGGAATTTTTGACCAGGACTTCCAACATGTAGGCCTACACACCTCCACGGGTCCAGTGGCCAGCCGGGCCAGCGGAGGTGGTGCCCAAAGGTGGCTGGCTTAACAAGCCCCATCTGTTCCTTTCAAGAGCGTGTAACTTTAGCAAATATCTACTGAGTATGTATTCTGCACCTGCCACTGTTCTCTTTTTTTAATTTTTCAAATGTTTATTTATTTTTGAGAAAGACAGAGAGACAGAGTGTGAGCAGGGGAGGGGCAGAGAGCGAGGGAGACACAGAATCCCGATGCGGGGCTCAAACTCACAAACTGCAAGATCATGACCTGAGCCCAAGTCAGATGCTCATCCCCTCTGAGCCACCCAGGCACCCCAAACACCTGCCACTGTTCCAAATGGAGGGGTTAAACAAAACAGATGACATCGCCTGCCTTCCCGGAGCCCATGCTTTATGGGCGAGATCAACACAACGAATAAGGTAAAAATCAAAATAACAAAGTACATTAAACGAACTGCCAGGTAATGAGTGCTATAGAGTAAAACAAAGAAAAGAGGATATGGAAGGAAGTCATTCCTCATTCTCCTTGGCTCGTGTTTGTTTCATCTCACCAATCTCTTAACATCAGAATACTCCACGTTACCTGCAGTTGCTATGCCAGGCATAATGACGCTAAAAATTGATCACTGGGTTTAACATCAGTAAGACACTGCCGGCTTCGACAAAACACTTTTGGTGGCAAGCAGATCCTGAGTGGAATGGTCTAAGAAGGAACGGAATGTAGAAATTGGAGAAGTACAGACAATGTGTTTTAGGGGTTCTGTCGTAGAGGGGAGCAAACAAAGGTAGCTAATGGGGAAAGTGGAGTCAGGCACGTGAATGCTCGTGAGAAGCATCCAAAAGAAAACAGGATCTCTCTGAAGACTTCCACTTCCACGGCAGATTAAGTAATGAGAAGCGGAACGCCTCCTATAGGGACAACCAGAAAAGCGCAACAAAATGTAAAAGGCCATCTGCTTGGGGCACCTGGGTGGCTCAGTCGGTTGAGCGGCCGACTTCGGCTCAAGTCATGATCTCACAGTTTGTGAGTTTGAGCCCCGCATCAGGCTCTGTGCTGATAGCCTGGAGCCTGCTTCCGATTCCGTGTCTCCCTCTCTCTCTGCTCCACCTCTGCTTGTACTCTGTCTCTCAAAAATGAATAAACATTAAAAAAATTAAAAAAAAAAAAAAAAAAGGCCATCTGCTTGAGGCGCTGGATACCTAAGCATCCAGGGATGAAATGCCAGCCTGGAAGGGATCACAGAAAACCAGGAAGTGAGCCTGGTGTTGACGGCTGCTGTCACTTGAGAGGCTGGAGGGCTCAGGGGACAGAGACCGGAGGCCAGGGACGGACCACCTCTTACTGTGGGTGGGAATCCTGGAGGACTAAGGTTGCCAGTTCCCTGGGAGAAGCAAACACAAAGAAACAGCAAGCCACATTTCTGGTGATTTCTAAAAGCACTGCTGCAAATCTAAAGTGTCACACACAATCAAAACTCAGGAGACGGGGGCACCTGGGTGGCTCAGTCAGTTAAGCGTCTGACTTCCGCTCAGGTCATGATCTCACAGTTCGTGAGGTTGATCCCCGCATCAGGCACTTTGCTGTCAGCCTGGGGCCCACTTCAGATTCTCTGTCTTCCTCTTTCTCTGCCTCTCCTCCATTTATATTCTCTCTCTCAAAGATAAATCTTAAAAAAAAAAAAAAAACACTTAAAAAAAAGGGGGGCACCTGGGTGGCTCATTTGATTACATGCCCAACTCTTAGTTTCAGATCAGGTCATGATCTTGCAGTTCGTGAGTTCAAGCGCCACACTGGGCTCTGTACTGACAGTGAGGAGCCTGCTTGGGATTCTCTCTTTTCCCTCCCCCTCTCTCTCTGCCCCTCCCACACTTGTGCTCTCTCAAAACAAATAAATAAACTAAAAAAAAAAAAAAAAGCAGACTGGGCAATGCTGAAGAGAAAACTAGTGACCAGGAAGATAGGCCAGAAAAACGTAAACAGAATAAAAGCCTGAAGAGCCTCAGGATGAAAATGCAGAACAGGAGAGAAAAGACACAGAATACAGAATGAAAAGATCTACCATACATACAAGTGGCTCCACAGAAGCAGAACAAAAAGAACTGCAGAGAACCCCCGTTTGAGGAATTAACGTCGGTGAACTTTCCAAAATTGATGATGACTGTTTTTAGACTGACTGAAACTATCTATGCGCTCTCCCACACAAACACAAGCATAGAAATCCACACTTGGGGACCTTGTGGGGGTTTTAAAATATGGCCCTCAAATCCTTTGACCCTCTGCTCCCATTGAGCAGTAGTGGCGTATGTCTCTTTGCCCTTTAATTTGCCAACAGAATATGGCAAAAGGGATGCTACTCTAGTCTCTGGACCAAGGCCCTAAGAGACTGGAAGTTTCTACCTCTTTCCTCTTGGGGCCCAGCTATCATGCCGTGGGGAGACTGACACAGCCCACAGGGATGACTCCTGGCCTTGGACCCTCAGCCCTGGATGAACTCCCAGCCAACAGCCAGGACCAACCTGCTGTTGTGAGTGATTCATCTTAGAGATGGGTCCTGCAGTCAAGCCAAATAACTGATTGCTGTTTTTTAAATGTTTATTTATTTGGTGGAGAGAGAGAACAAGCAGGGGAGGGGCAGAGAGAAAGAGAGACATGGAATCTGAAGCAGGCTCCAGACTCCAAGTGGTCAGCATGGAGCCCAATGCAGGGCTCGAACCCACAAACCATGAGATCATGACCTGAGCCAAAGTCGGACAATCAACCAACTGAGCCACCCAGGTGCCCCTTGATTGTTGTTTTAAGCCGAGTTCTGGGCTAGCTTGTTACACAGAAGTAACAGAGTATGATACATACCAGTCAACATATTGAAACACGGCAACAACTGACATGTCCCATATTACAATGGCTGTAAACAAAATGTGAAGAAAAATACTGACAATAGCGGAGGAGAAAATTGTCTTCAAAGACTGGCAGCTGGCTTCTCAGCAAAGGAAGCCAGAGATAATGGAATGACATTGTTAAAGAGCTAAAAGAAAATAGACATCCATGAGAATTCTGTATCAGCACGCTTCCCTTTAAGTAGGAAGTTTATATCAAAACATTTCACTAGTCACATCAACAAAGAGAAAGAGAGAGAGGCTTTGTCATTAGCCGACCTGCACAAAAGAAAATAGAAAAGGATTTTCTTCAGGTGGAAGGAACTTGATCCTGTATCAAAGGCCTAGGATCCAGGGAAAAATGAAGTACCATGAAAATGGCAAATATGGGGGGTGAAACTAAATAAGTATTGGTGGCATCATGTCTTGCTGTGTTTAAAATAAAAACAGAATTAAAACAAATAAATGGTATAGAAGCCTAGAGGGAGAATAATGGGGTTAAAAAGTTCTAAGGCCCGTTTATTGTTCTGGAAGACACTACAGTACCAGCTGTACTTCAGTTAAGGCCAAGGATGCGTGTTCCAATCTCCAGGCTTCTATCCAGAACTGGGAAGAGTTTCAGACTTTGCCCTACTTGCAAACTAACAAGTTTGCCTGACATAGTTTCATGGATGCTGGCAGAAGACACGAGATTCCCGGATAAAGACAACGGACAACTTATTACTCACAGCAACGGCAGCAGCCAGAGTATCAGCGTGTGTGCTGGTTCCCTGGGCCAGGTGCTACCTGCTCACATTGCATTAGAAGAGAGAAACCCTGAGTGCAGGGAACTTGAACCTTCTACGATTGTTAATAAGCAAATCTGTCTCGGCTTTGTTCTGGAGGATGATCTGATCTTTATTCCCCGAGAGGGGAAGGCAAACGTCCCCTTTGCTTGAGGGAAAGACCCGATCTCTTATCTTTTAAGGCTGTTCGCTATATTAACCTCCTTGTAAAGCTAGCTTGAAACCGAGGAAGTCAGTGTCGCTGCCTGCAAGACGTACAGACACACGAGAGACCCACAGAGAATTGTCCCCCAACCATTATCACTGAAAGAGAATGACAGAATGCATAACTTGCAAGCTGACGGAGAGGGGACAAATGGCCTAATACAAAAATGATCACGAATTGCAAAACCATTACACTAAGTGCGGAAAAAAATCATAAGACCTCATGCTGTATGGTTGAAAGGCAAAACCTTAGTGACGGAAAGCATGTCAGTGTTTTCCAGGGGCGGTGGCGGGGGTGCGGGGGACTTAGCGCAGGGGGGCGGGGAGGGAACTCTGGGGTTCACAGACACGTTCTCTGTCTTCACTGCGGCGATGGCATGTGGCTGTGCCCCGTCACCGAAACTCATCAAATGCTACACTTCCCATTGGTAAATTTCATATTTTTCTAAACCGCATCTCAGGAAAGCCAACTGAAACAAAACAAAAATGAAACTGACTGTGTAAGAAGACAAGAAAGAAAGGAATAAAGAAAATAGATGGCACAACAGCAACAAAAAGACAATGGTGACGTGACAGATTTAGCCCCAAATGTATCAGCATGACATGAAGGAGAAACAGACTACATGTCCCAAACTAACGTAAGGAGTAACAGGCAAGATAATACAGGAAAAGAGACAACTCTATACTCCAAACAAGATTTAAAATATGAGGAAATTATATATATATATACACACACACACACATATATATGTACATGTTTTTTTATATTTAAGAACTATTTCTGTATATATTTATATTTATATATTTTTAATATTACATTATATGTTGTATATTGTATATATATTATACAATCTAATATATGTACAATCTATATATATATTATACAGTCTATAATACTAACCCAAAAACCTGGGGAAGCTATATTGATAAGAGAAAAAGTAGAGTTTAGGAAAGCATTACTGGAAACAAAGAAGGGATAATTCTTAAAAAAAAAAAATTTTTTTTAATGTTTTATTTATTTCTGAGAGAGAAAGACAGTGTGAGCAGGGGTGGTTCAGAGAGAGAGGGAGATACAGAATCTGAAGCAGGTTCCAGGCTCTGAGCTGGCTGTCAGCACAGAGCCCGACGCGGGGCTCGAACCCACGAACCGCGAGATCATGACCTGAGCCAAAGTCAGACGCTTAACCGACTAAGCCACCCAGGCGCCCCAAGAAGGGACAATTCTTAATGATAACAGCTTTAATCCACCAGGAAAACACAACAATTAAATTATGCACCTCATCATAAATTAAGTCCAGGATTAAGTCAAAGTCAACAGAATTTTTTAAAAGATATAGAACATTTAAAAAACAATGAAATCATCCATAATTTTAGCAAAAAAAGAAAAAACTAGACAAGTCCACAATCACTGAAATATTTTAATAACTTTCACTACTCCTAAACAATCAAACCAAAAAAAAAAAAAAATCCCTATTGGATTTAGAACTGTTAGTCAACCTGACCCAGCTGACATATATGAAATGCTATCAGCTACAGAATAAACATTCAAGCACATGCAAACAAAAGTTAGAAACACTGGGTGTAGGGGCGCCTGGGTGGCTTAGTCGGTTAAGCGTCCGACTTTCGCTTAGGTCATGATCTCGCGGTTTGTGGGTTCGAGCCCCGCGTGGGGCCCTGTGCTGACTGCCAGCTCAGAGCCTGGAGCCTATTTCAGTCTGTGACTCCCTCTCTCTCTGACCCTCCCCTGCTCACGCTGTCTCTCTCTCTCTCTCACCTAGAAATAAATAAAACATTTAAAAAAAAAAAAAAAGAAAGAAACACTGGGTGTAAGCTGGGCCATAAAGTACATATGAACAAATTTCAAAGGCTTTAAAGTATTTACTTTTAAAAAATGTTTGTTTGTTTGTTTTTGAGAAAGAGAGTGAGCACAAGTGGGAGAGGGGCAGAGAGAGAGAGAGAGACAGAGAATCCCAAGCAGGCTCCACACTGTCAGCACAAAGCCCCACGTGGGGCTTGAACTCACGAACTGTGAGCTCATGACCTGAGCTGAAACCAAGAGTCGGACACTCAACTGACTGAGCCCCCCCATGTGCCTCTCAAAGGCTTTAAAATATTTAGACCATGTTCTCTGACCACAATGAAACTAAGCAAGAGACCAGTAACAAAAAAGGGAAGGAAAAGTCTCATACTTTGAAAAGAAATACATATAGATACAAACAAAATACATATAGATACATATAAACTATGGTTCAAATACACTTAAAAAATTTTTTTAATGGGGTGTCTGGGTGTCTCAATCAGTTGAGAATCTAGCTCTTGATTTTGCTCAGGTCATGATTTCATGGTTCATGGGATTGAGACCCTAGTTGGGCTCTGAGTTGGGCTCTGGCAGTGCAGAGCCTGCTTGGGCTTCTCTCTCTTCCCTTCTCTCTGCCCCTACCGCATGCTCACTATCTCTCAACTCTCTCTCTCTCTCTCTCTCTCTCAAAAATAAATAAATAAACTGGGGTGCCTGATTGGCTCGGATGGTTAAGTGTCCAACTTTGGTACAGGTCTTGATCTTGCAGTCTGTGAGTTGAGCCCCATGTCAGATTCTGGGCTGACAGCTCAGAGCCTGGAGCCTACTTTGGATTCTGCAACTCCCTGTCTCTCTGCCCTTCCTCTGTTCACACTCTCTCTGTCTCAAAAATAAACATTAAAAAAATTTTTTTTTAAATGGAACCAGAAAAGGTCCTGAATAGCCAAAGGAATCTTGAAAAAGACAACCAAAGCTGGAGGCATCACAATTCTGGACTTCAAACTGTATTACAAATCTGTAATCATCAAGAAAGTATGGTACTAGCACAAAAACAGACACTTAGATTAATGGAACAGAATAGAAAGCCCAGAAATGGACCCACAAATGTATGGCCAACTAATCTTTGACAAAGCAGGAAAGAGGGGCACCTGGGTGGCTTAGTCGGTTAAGCGTCCGACTTTCGCTTAGGTCATGATCTCACGGTTCGTGGGTTCGAGCCCCGCGTCGGGCTCTGTGCTGACTGCCAGCTCAGAGCCTGGAGCCTGTTTCAGTCTGTGACTCCCTCTCTCTCTGACCCTCCCTGCTCACGCTGTCTCTCTCTCTCTCCTAAAAAAAATGTTAAAAAAAAAAAAAGCAGGAAAGAATATCCAATGGAATAAAGTCAGTCCCCTCAGCAAGTGGTGCTGGGAAAACTGGACAGCAAAGTGCAGAAAAATGAGCCTGGACCACTTTCTTACACCATGCAGAAAGATAAACTCAAAATGGATGAAAGACCTAAATGTAAGACAGGAAGCCATCAAAATCCTCGAGGAGAAAGTAGGCAAAAACCTCTTTGACCTTGGCCGCAGCAACTTCTTACTAGACATGTCTCCAGAGGCAAGGGAAACAAAAGCAAAAATGAACCACTGGGACCTCATCAAAATCAAAAGCTTCTGCACAGAGAAAGAAACAATCAGCAAAACTAAAAGGCAACTGACGGAATGGGAAAAGATATTTGCAAACAACATATCAGATGAAGGGTTAGTATCCAAAATCTATAAAGAACTTATCAAACTCAACACCCAAAAAACAAAGAATCCAATGAAAAAATGGGCAAAAGACATGAATAAACACTTCTCCAAAGAAGACATCCAGATGGCCAACCGACACACAAAAAAATGCCCACATCACTCATCATCTGGGAAATACAAATCAAAACCACACTGAGATACCACCTCACACCTGTCAGAACGGCTAACATTAACAACTCCGGCAACAACAGATGTTAGCCAAGATGTGGAGAAAAAGGATCTCTTTTGCACCGCTGGTGGGACGCAAACTGGTGCAGCCCCTCTGGAAAACAGTATGGAGGTTCCTCAAAAAGTTAAAAATAGAACTACCCTACGAGCAAGCAATTGCACTACTAGGAATTTATCCAAGGGATACAGGTGTGCTGTTTTGAAGGGGCACATGTACTCCAATGTTTACGGCAGCCCTATCAACAACAAAGTATGGAAAGAGCCCAAATGTCCATCAATGGATGAATGGATAAAGATGTGGCGTATAGATACAATGGAGTATTACTCAGCAATCAAAAAGAATGAAATCTTGCCATTTGCAACTACGCGGATGGAACTGGAGAGTATTATGCTAAGTGAAATTAACCAGTCAGAGAAAGACAAATATCCTAAGACTTCACTCATATGAGGCTTTAAGATACAAAATAGATGAACATAAGGGAAGGGAAGCAAAGATAATATAAAAACAGGGAGGGGGACAAAACATAAGAGACTCTAAAATATAGAGAACAAACAGTGTTGCTGGAGGGGTGGGGGGGATGGGCTAAATGGGTGAGGGGCATTAAGGAGTCTACTTTTGAAATCACTGTTGTGACATATGCTAACTAACTTGGATGTAAATTTAAAAATAAAGTAAAAAAAGTAAAAATAAATTATTATTGGGGCGCCTGGGTGGCTCAGTCGGTTAAGCGTCCGACTTCGGCTCAGGTCATGATCTTACGGTTCGTGGGTTCGAGCCCCACGTCCGGCTCTGTGCTGACAGCTCAGAGCCTGGAGCCTGTTTCAGATTCTGTGTCTCACTCTCTCTCTGACCCTCCCCTGCTCACACTGTCTCTCTTTCTCTCTCTCAGAAATAAATAAAAAATTAAAAATATTTAAAAAATAAATAAGTAAATTATTATTAAAAAATAAATTATTTCAAATTCAAAGATTTGAAAAACTAAAAAAATTTTAATAAATAGTCTTAAAAAAATTTTTTTTTAACTATCTATGGTTCAAACAAAAAGTCCTGGGGAAATCTGGCAAATACCTTGACTCGGTGATAATGCAAATAAATATTCTCTATCAAGTTTGTGGAGGAACCTCTACTTCTGGATAGGACTGAGGAGCTTGTACCAAACTAGCCTTCCTGCTGAAAACAAATAGAAAGTCAGGATTTAATGCAAATGAGTACATGGTGTTTGGAGGGAACCCAGGGCAAGCAAGAACACGGGGCCAAGATGGTAGACTAGAGAGAAGCACACTGAGGTAAGCCCCTCATTTCTACCCAGGGCACTCTGGGATCTGTGATGCACGATATAAAGGCTGGGAGGCAGCCAGGTGCTGCCAGAATTACCACGAGGCAAAGAGAGGCCAGTATTCAGAGTCTTCCGAGACGGCCAGAACTTGAGGGAATTACAGAGAAGTAAGCCCAAAATTCCACATGCCATTTTCTCTCATAAGTTATGCAGAGCAAGATGTCAGGAAAACAAACAGAGCAGCGCCTGGGTGGCTCGGTTGGTTGAACGTCAGACTTCAGCTCAGGTCATAATCTCACAGTTCGTGAATTTGAGTCCTCGCATCAGGCTTGCTGCTATCAGCACGGAGCCCACTTCAGATCCTCTGCCCCCCTCTTTCTCTGCCCTTCCCCTGCTCATGCTGTCTCTCTTTCAAAAATAAACAAACATGAAGAAGAAAAAGAAAAAGAGGAGGAGGAGGAAGAAGGAAGGACAGAAGGAAGGAGGGAGAGGAGAGAGGGAGAGAGGGAGAGAGAGAGAGAGAGAGAGAGAGAGAGAGAGAGAGAGAGAGAGAGAAGAAAGAAAGAAAGAAAGAAAGAAAGAAAGAAAGAAAGAAAGAAAGAAAGAAAGGAAGGAAGGAAGAAGCCAAACAGGAAACAATAGCAGAAAGGACACAGAACTGAGCAGAAACTGTGGCAGTTTTTCAGTACTTAGAAAACAGAGATTAAAGTTCAATCTGGAAGGACCCTGGTGAAACCAAGGCCTTCAGCTGAGGCCTCAGAACTTCTACCCCCTTAAAGTAGACGTTATGACCTAGAAGTCAATTTCAGGTAGGTAATCAACCTTGTTACAAAAGGCAAAATAATAAAGCTTCCGGAAGATACTACAGAAGTACAGAAAAATATCCTCAACCCCTCATGGTAGAGAAGAAATTTCTTAAACAGTACATGAAAGCAAACAATAAAAGAGATCAGAGACTCTGACTTCCTTGAGACGAAGAACTCTTACTTATCAACAGATAGCATGAAGAAAGTACAAGGGTTGAGGCACCTGGGTGGCTCAGTCGGTTAAGCGTCCAATTTCAGCTCAGGTCATGATCTCACAGTTCTTGGGTTCGAGCCCCATGCCAGGCTCTGTACTGAGAACTCAGAGCCTGGGACCTGCTTCAGATTCTGTGTTTCCCTCTCTCTCTGCCCCTCCCCTAGTTGTGCTCTCTCTAAAATAAACAAATAAACATTAAAATTTAAAAAAAAAAGTATAAGGGCAAGCCATGAGGGGATGGCTGCAACACACATTGCTAACAAAAGGTGTGTATTTGAATACAGATGTTAAAACTGTAAGAAAAAGAACTTTTTTTTTTTTTTTTTAAGTTTCAAGAGCAGAGAAGAGGCACTTCACTGAAGGGGACTGCCAAATGGCTCATCAACTTATCCAAAGGTACCCAAACTCGTATGTAATCAGGCAAAGGCAAATTAAAGCCACAATGAGACACTACTACACATCCAACAGAATGATACTTTTTTTTTAAGCTGGCAACACTATGCATTAGAGGTAACAGGAATCTCCTTCATTGCTGACAGGAAAGAGAGGGGCATTATCCACTGAAGCTCAGGACGTGCATGGCCTTGGCTCCCGGATTCCACTCCCTGATAGATGTCCACCACCTCTACACACATATACACACACCAAGAAAACCAAAAGCAATCCACATTCCACCAACACCCAAATGAATTAGTGAAGCTGTGATATCGTCCACACAGCGGAATTGTACTGCACAGAAGTCAGACCCAGTTCCACGCAAAAACATGTAGAAATCTCACTAACAAAATGCTGAGCAAACAAGTCAGAGAGAGAAGCAGTGACCAGCAAGTCAGGTTAATGGTTACCCTTGGAGACAAGGGAGCACAAGAGAGGCTTCCAGGGTGCTGCAAGGTTCTATGTTTTGACATGGGTGCAGAGGTATTTGTGATCATTGAGCTGCATGTACTTTTCCACATGAGGCATATTTCACTCTTTTTAACAAGTTTAAAGAGACAGAACAGGAGGAGGGAATTGGGAACAGCTGAATAGAGGCAGTGCCTGGGGGGAAATGAAGTCAAGAATGAAATTTTTTTTTTAAAAAGGGAAAAAATAGCAATGGACAATACCTAGGCAGGAGGGAGAAGTTATCCAGGAGAGAGGAAAGAATTGCTGAAGTGATGTCCTGAGGTGGATGAGGGGATGTTGACCTTGACGGGGACTGGCCTCTGCAGTGACAACAGGGAAGGCCCAGAATGCCGGAGCAGGTGGTGTGGGCAGACAAGGTGGGGACACTCGCCTGCTGCGGATGAGCATGAAGGGGAAGGGAGGGAAGGAAGTGGAGGACAGGGTGAGGCGTACCTGCTGGCCCTTTTGGGTGAGAGCAGGCAGCATGGAGGGGAGCTCCTCCGGCCACGGTGCAGAACTGGAATTAACTAGCATTAGGGTTTTGCCAAGCAAATATGAAGAAGAAAGAAGCAAGAAAGTAGAGAAGGTGTGCAAGGCGTGATTATACTGACAGCTTCAGCAGGGCAAGAAGTGAAGTCCATGAGAGGGATATGGCCCTTAGCAGGGTGGCGGCTCGGTCTGTGTCTGCAGGGGGAGAACTTGGCATTGAGAGGAGGGAGCAGGAGCAGGAAAGACAGAACCAAGGGTGGAAAGTGGGGGGCTTGTACTTGCAGAAGAGCTGTGTTTACTGGTGGTGACAAGACCCAGGGAATGGCCGTGTGGGCTGGGAGAGGTCTGGGACCAAGAGCCGTGGGTGCGAGCGGGGTGCCCTGCGAATTTCAGTCACCAAGCGTCAAGACAGGCAGTGATGGCGATACGGTGCTTTGGGCCAGGGGTAACGTGTCCCTAGGGGTGTGGGGAACCCCCAGGACAGAGTGTAGGCAGTACAGGCTGATGATTCATGCCTGGGGGTAAGGGGCACCCTGTTTCTCCTCCAGGTCCAGCAGGGGAAAGACCGGGAAAGAAAACTCTTGAGGCTTTTGGGGAGAGCCAGGCTTGGGTTAGGGCCAGGGGTGAAAGACCCAGAGAAAAGACAACACTGAGAGGGCTCATGGGGCTCTCTTTCCCCTCTCTTCTAGAACTGAGCCCCGAGACAAAAGCCACCTGGCAACAGCTCTGGGAAGCGTCAGCCTCGGCTGGGAATGACCTGTGGGTGGGCGTCAGAGGGTCTGTGAACTTCTGGAAATCGCATGCAAATGTGTGGCCATGCATTTGCACTTGGGAGTGGAGTGGTCCCCTGGGACTTTCAGTAGAGTCCTAGACCAAAGCAGGGGCAGAAACCAATAGGCTACAGAGGCCCCTAACTGTCCAGTTTCAAAACTGAGCACAAGCCCTTCAGCACGGAGGAGAAACCCTCTGCATTCGCTGTGCCTGTCTGTGGAGCCCTGTCCCTGCAACTCCTCCAGATGGACTCTTCCTTCCCCTTTTAGGCCCGTCTCTCACCCAAATACCCCCGAGAGGCCTTTTCCAAATCCTCCTGTTAAAGACACACCCGTCATCAGTGGACACAGTCAACCACACACACGCAACAAATATGCACCGTGCATCTGTGGCCTGGCACTACGACGGGCGTTAGGAGAGAGGCCTCTGTCCCAGGTGCTGTCCCTCAGGACCTCTGCGGTCTACTGGGGACACGGGTGTGCAAACAAACATGTAGCGATCCAAGGCAGGAGGGGTGGACAGAAGTATGGACGGCGCCAAGGGAGAAGAAAGTGGGTGAGGACCCACTCACAGAGCAGGGAGCTGAGGGTCAGGCAAAGGGGGTGGGGAAGAGTGGTGGCGACGAGGACAGAGAACAGAGGGTCAGAGGGGGAGGTCTGTTTGGGGAGCGTAAGAGCCTCACTCGTTCCTATTATAACATTTATCCTGCTGCCTGCTGGGTCTACCTTTCCTTGCTGCCGTGGGAGCCCCAGGAGGGCAGATGTGCTGTGTCCGGCTCCGCTCAAAGAGGGTGGGCTGTGGGCTGGATGAAAAGGGAAGCAGCCAGCATGGGATGTGTGGCCAGGACACAGGCCACTCGGCTTGTCCGAGGTGCTGATGCATCAACGTCCCAGTGCAGAGGACCTCGAAGATCAGTCCCCTTCCAAGAAGCAAAGATCATTTGCTTCGTGCCGCTTTGATCATTTCTTTCTAGGATTCCTGGAGAGCGCAGCCCTGCTTCTGCTGGGTACCAGTGACGTGCAACTATCACATGTCACAAGCGAAGGGCAGGAGCAGGTGATGAATTCGCAGCAGGAACATAAGCACGGACGTTATCATAACGTGCACACAACGCTCCCAGCAGAAGAACCAGGGCTCTGGACCACACGCCAGGCCGAGGGCGCCCAGGACGGGCCCAGGCGAGCGGTGTCCTGCCCAGCTCACTGCCGCACTGCAGAGTGGCCTGGTTGGCGGGGGGAGGGGGGGGTGGGGGGACGGGGTGGGGGGAAGACCTGGGTTCTGGAGCCAGACTGCTGGGTCTGGACCCCAGCTCTACGCCCAACCAGCTATGTGACTCGGGCAAGTTACTAAAATTCACTCCTCCTTTTGTAAGAGGGGGTCAGTAATACCCCCTACACCCTGGGACTGTTTGTGAGGCTCTAGTGAGTTATTTTTTAGACCTCGGCGCCTCACACGCAGTGGCGGATGCTAGTACTGTCGTCATCACCCTCTGTGCCCGCCTGGGTCTGATCTGTCCACCCGGTATGGACACTATGGGTCCTTACTTATGGGCCCTTAGGTAAATAAAACCGGAGGATTTAGAAGGGCCTGATTCCTTGCCCCATCGGGAAGCTGTGTAGCTGCAGGACCGGGAGCCCTTGACCCGGAGCCTGAGGCCGGAGGCGGCTCCTCGCCATCTACCTGCAATGCAGTTGTGTGCTGTGGGGCAGCTCGGAGCCCTCCGGGCGAGTAGAGGACGGGGAGGCCTTTCAAAGACAGAATGTCAGCCCCCCGAAGAACTCTAGTTAACCGAACCTTCCTCCTACAAACTGCAGGAGGGTTGGGAGCAGCGGGGAGACCCCGCGACGACTACCCCTAGGACAACCCCCGGGGCTCTGGCGTCACACACCCCAGGCCTTGGCATGGCCATTTTCTGCAACTCTCCGTGACCTACCCCCTGCTTCCTAGCTCACCTCCTCGACTGCCTTGAATCTGACAGTCCCCAGCCCTGGATAGAGGACACGGCGCACAGCGATCCCTCCAAAAACACCGTCAAAGTCGCATGAATACATCATGCTCATCTCGTAAACCCACGTGTGCCGGGCTCCTGGCTGGGTGCTGGGGACTGTCCCAGGCTGAGCAAGACACACACAGCTGCTGCCTCAATGGGCTTTGTATCTACCAGGAAGGCAGTCCACTGAGCGCAGGGATGCAGTGCTGTGGGGCCACACAGCAGCAGCACCTGCTCCGGCCTGAAGGTCAGGGAAGGGCAAGTAGAAGTGAGGCAGGCAAGGAAAGGGAAAGGGTTCTAGGCCGGCGTAAGAATCTGGGTGAAAGCCAGGAGCACGGGGCGGCAAGGGCTGAGAACAGAGCGAGAAGCGAGGCTTGACCACACTGGCCCTTTCAAGCCAGGCCGAGCAGCTGATGTGTTAAGGAAACAGGAACTTCTCGAAGAGTCAGGCAGGGGAGGCAATGATCAGACTTGTGCTCTGGAAAGATCCACTCTGACAACAGCTTGGAAGAGGATGGGCGGAGAGGAAGACTGCAGGCAGAGCCAGAGGTTGGGAGGTGGGGAGCAGCTGGAGTCTGTGTGTATCATGACCATGGCCCAGAAAGAGAGGCAGCAGCAAAATGAAGAATAACAGAGCCCCGGCTTTTGGATTGGCACGCGGCTGGAACACAAGCCTCCCCCTGCCGTCCCAGCCTCCCTTGCAGTGAGCTGTGGTCACGTGACTAAGTCCCAGCCAATGGGATTCAAGTGAAAGGCTTGGGTGCAACTTCCGGGAAGCCCCTAAGAAGGAGAGGGCCTTTTTTCACCCTGTCCTTCTACCTTTATTAAATAACTAAATAAACATGAAAAAAATAAACATGTAGTTAATAAACTGTTGGCAAAGGGCTGAATCCCCTGGATGGAAGTCTGCCCACAGAGGGGCTCAAGGGACATCTGCAGCAGACAGGACCTGAGTGATGGTGGAGGGTGGTAGAGCTCCCAGAGTTGGGGGCCTCAGAAGTAAAGCTGAGTGTTGCTCTGAAGAGGGGGCCTGCCCCGCCTGCTCAGCTGCGGGCCTGGGGAGGTTTCTGGAGCTGCAGGAAGCCTGCCTGCCCTGTCCTGCCCAAGGCCAGCTGGGTGGCCGTCAGCTCAGGCCCATCTGTGCCCGGCGTGGGGACTAGCTCTGCTGTGCTAAAACTGGTGTCCCCACTGCCTGCAGAGCTGTGCTCTTTGCCCAAGCACCCTCTGTGGGGGCCTCTGTCTCAGATTTCCTGCGGAGCCAGGCCTGGATCCTCCCCGGATTGGCCTCCTCCACCTTCCTCCCGTAGGCTGGACACGGACTCCCAGCTTAATGCTCAGATCCTGCCGGCACGCCCCCTCGATCCGAACGGCCCTGGAGGCTCCCTCTAGCCTCACTTCTCACCAAAGCCCCACACCCGCGCCAGGCCTGGGATCCAAGCCGGGCTGTCAGCCTGCGGGCTCCCTCCCCCCTCGCCACCACACCTCTGCACGTCTGGAACGACCTTATCCATTCTCCCATGCCGGCCACATTCCTACTCATTCCAGGCTCGAGTAGCCCACCAGGGAGTGATCGCCTCCTGTGTCCCCACTGCCCACCCCTGCCACAGCTCTGCGCATGTGGCTGTGGCTGCCACGTGGCCTCCCCCAAAGACTGCACGTTCCTTGAGGACCCAAAGCACGTTTTGTCACTTCACAGCACCAGCTGGGCCTCACCCAGGGGCTGGGACTCCTGAGCACTGTGGCGAAGGGGCGGATGGTGGGCTGGCCAGATGGATGAACCGATGGAAAAAGACCATCAGCACTGGCCCAGTGCCCGTCTGCCAAGCTCCTCTGGACCCTGCATTCTGGGTGCTTGGCCACTTCTCTACCCTCGTTCCTTTAAAGATCCAGGGCTAAGACGACCCCTGGACCTTACCCGATCTGACCCTTCTCGGCTTTCCTGGCCCTCCTCCTTCCCTCCTGCAGCAGGGGTCCAGCCGAAGAAAGGACAAAGCCTGCTCTTCTATCCCCACGCCCCCGCTGTGGGGACCCTGCCAGGCCAGAAGGTGCAGAAACTAGGAGGTACCCCACACGCCCCGCCAACCCTGCTCCAGAGTCCTCAGATGTTAAACCCAGAGAAGCTGCTTTTTGCCCAAGGGGCCACCAGCACAAGGAGCCAAAGGAAAGAGGTATGTGTGGGAGTTGATTGTCACCTACCGGAATCCGTTCTGTGAGTTCCTGGGGTCGACCAGGACGCAGTCCCATGTGCGATTGGGAAAGTTCTGGAACAGCACCAGCTGCCCTTCCTCCTGAACCCGGCCACTGGAGATGTAGTCCACCACAGCCACCTCCTTCACCCGGAACGGATTCGAGAACAAGTTGGTGACGCTGTTGAGGGTATTGACCAGGCGGCCGAAGAACTGCATCTTCCGTGGGGCAGGTGGGGAGGCCCCGCCACCTGCCCCCTCGGTCTGGAAGAAAACGGGGTCTCTGGTCAGCTGGGCTTGGTCTCCCATGCCCACCTCACCAAGGGTAGCAGTGTCCTGCACAGGCTCCCGGATCGCTCCCCACCAGGGCTACTCCCCTGGCTCTGGGCCTGGAGGGACCTGGAAAGGAGGGGAGAGAAAGAGAAACAGCACTGAGCGGGGAGTAAGAAGGCCCGATGGGAAGTTACAGAGCTGCCACCACGCACAGGGGACCAGAACCCTCCTGCTTCCTGACCAGTTTCCCCAACAGGGCCTCAGTTTCCTCATCTGTAGTGTGGGGCCGTATCGCTCAGGGAGGCTCAGTTGGTTTAGCGTCCAACTCTTGATTTTGGCTCGGGTCATGATCTCACAGTTCGTGGGTTCGAACCCCATGTCGGACTCTGCACTGACAGCATGGAGTCTGCTTGGAATTCTCTCCCTCTCTCTCAAAATAAATAAACTTAAAAAAAAGAAGAAGATGGCAGACGTGAATACACATTATAGACGACACTGCTCTGTCCAAGTGGACAGGTTCTTGCTCCCTGAAGTTCAGATCAAGTTTTTAGCGTTGAGAAAGCCTGGCATGAGTCATTTCAAGGCTGCAAACAAAGCCCACGTCCCATTTCTCTTGGATGCGGCAAGGGGACAGGATCGTCCCACACTCCATCGGGGGCGGGGGCGGGGGGACTGGAAGTATCTGCCTCCAAGTTTTGGCGCTGCCACCACTGGTTTTTCCAAGGAGCTCGGAGGCAACGCCAAGCCAAGTGCCTCAGAAATGAACATGAATGGGAAGATTTGGACACCACGATCGTGTGTTTGGATGGAGACACATTTACGTGTCAGATTCAAGGGATCACAGTGTCTGCTGTGGAAATTGTCCCCAGTTTGGATGGCAGAATTCGATGTCTATTTCCTATGCTCCCAGAAAGCATACTGCATTCCGAAGGCAGGGCCACCAAAGGCAGTGACATTTAGCTGCAGGCGGCCCTCGGGCTCTGGGCCAGGAAGTCACCTGCCAGAAGAACAGCTCAGACACGGAGGCCAGAGCACAGGGGTGTGGGCGCCCCGGGGGAGAGGACAGGTCAGTGGACACTGGCCACACTCTGGGCCAGCTCTGGAGGACAGGACCAAGCTTAGGGATAAAAGAACAAGAAACCTAGGAAGAACCACCTGTGAAGGGAATAAGGGTCAACAATGATAATTTCATCAGGGGACGATCACTGAGCACTTACTAGGCAGCAGGCCCCGAGCCAAGCACCTTACGGGACTGTCTCACTTCATTCTGACAAAACCACACGAGGCAGAGCGCTGGAGCAAAACTATGTTCACATCCTTACCAGCTGTGAGTCCTCGGGCAAGTCACTGAACCTCTCTGTGTCTCAGTGGCCTTATGTGCAACACAAGCCCGATAACAGTGCCCAAGAACAGAACCTGCAGGTCGCGAATGTTCAATAAATACTATTAGTATTAGTCCCCTTCCCTCCGATCACCTTCCCTCCGACGGACGAGGAAACAGAGGCTCAGAGACCATGCTTGCAGAGTTTGGAAAGCACTCTGCCACTGGGTAGCATCCTTCCTCTTGTGATCAGGAATAAGATGTGGTGTGAGTGGGCTGTGAGCCTCAGTGTCCCCTTTAAAGTGAGGACAATGCTCACCTCTTGTGTGCTCTGAGGTTAAATGAAAACTTTCTTAAGAATGATTAGACCTGTGGGGCGCCTGGGTGGCTTAGTCGGTTAAGCGTCCGACTTTCGCTTAGGTCATGATCTCGCGGTTCGTGGGTTCGTGCCCCCTGTCGGGCTCTGTGCTGACTGCCAGCTCAGAGCCTGGAGCCTGTTTCAGTCTGTGACTCTCTCTCTGACCCTCCCCTGCTCACACTGTCTCTCTCTCTCCTAGAAATAAATAAAAATATTTAAAAAAAAAAAAAAAGAATGATTAGACCTGTGTCAAGTTCCTTCTTCCTCCCGCCCTTGGGAATGGAAAGGACAGAGGTGCTGGGGTGCCTGTGCCCCTCCCCATAGTCAGAGGAGAGGGGAGGAACCCCAAAGAAGGCACGGGAAATTGTCCTTGGAAAAGAAAGCCCCCAAACAGAAGGCATGGCATACGCAACAGTGTGCATGGTAACAATGTTTGTTTTGACACAGAAACGGAAGTAACTTCTATACCCAACATTATAGGAATTGTAAGTTACACTATGTTTACTCCAGGGAATCCGTGGAGTCATGAGAAGCAGTGATGGTAAAGGTTACAGCTCAGGAAGCAGGTGGAGGTGTTACAGGCTCTGTGGCTTCAAGTCCTGGACGCTCCCTGTGCTGTTTGCAAACTGCAAGCTTGACCGCAAGGCCCCTGACTCCTCGCGCAGCCTCTCCGACTGATCCCGCCCACTGGGCTCCAAACCTCGCAAGATTCCAGAAAGCAGTGCTGTCTTCGCACGGCCTTGCCTGTCCGCGTTGATCTTGTCTGTCTGATGCGTCCTTCCTCTCCTTGATCCTCCTGCCCGACTGTACCCTTACATCACACTAGTCACTACCAAACACTCGTGTGCCTCTCTGTGCTCTAGCCCTGGGCCAAGAACTTGACATATACTCATCTTTAATGTGCACCACTCCCCCTATGAAATTGTTACCATTACCCTCCTCATTTTACATATGAGAAAATCAAGGAACAGAGAGGTAACGCAGTGGGCCCAAGGTCACACAGCTAGTAGGTGGAGGAAGAATTAGAGCCAGACAGGCTGGCTCTCGAGAGTCTGAGCTTCTTAAGGACAGGTGCTTGGTCTTGGCACTTGGTCACCTCTGTACACTCACACCTGGCACGGGCCTGGTCCTCAGAAAGCCTGGTAAAGCGTAATTTAACTGAGTAAAAATTATGTAGCAAAAAAAAAAAAAAAGAAAGAAAAAGAGAAATACCAAACTCCTAATGAGGATTTGGGAGAGGGATTTGAGGATATTGCGTTTATGGGCCATTTTTTTCTTTTTCCTATTTATCAAATGGTATGGAAAAGGATTTTTTTTTTTAATGATTCTATATTTTTAAAGAAAGTAGGAGTGCAAGGCTGAGCCCCTGCGGCCCACAGCTGGGGACATGGGAGCCCATGGGGGTCGGGACCAGCTTAGAAAAGCAGCACAGGGGCACCTGGGTGGCTCAGTTTGTTAAGCATCCAACTTCGGCTCAGGTCATAATCTCGCAGTTCAGGAGTTTGAGCCCCGCATCGGGCTCTGTGCGGACAGCTCAGAGCCTGGAGCCTGCTTCGGATTGTGTGTCTCCCTCTCTCTCTGCCCCTACCCTGCTCACACTCTGTCTCTCTCTCTCTCTGTCTCTCAAAAATAAACATTTTAAAAAATAAAAGACAGAAAGAAAAGCAGCACAGAGTCTTTCCAGAGAGCAGGCGGGCGGCACGGGGAGAGGTGCTCAGAGGCCGTGGGGGTGGGGGTGGGGGCAGTGGGGAGCACCAGAGCCCTTGAGCCCACTTGAGGTCAAGTCCCCAGGGTGTCTTAGCTGGATGAAAAGACCACATCCGGCCCCAGCAGAGAAGACACCTTCCTCAGGGTCCCAGGGCTGGTGGCAGGGCTGCCTCCCACACACTGACGACAGCCTGGCCACCGAAAGGACAGGTCTGGCTCCCCACCCTGCCTTCCAGGGTGGGCGGGAGGGTGCAGTGACACAATGGAGAGAAAGCGTCCCAGACACTGGCGACCCTGGGCATGCAAACAGGGGCCATTGTTATCACAAGGGGGAAGAAAGGAAATGAACCCCCCTGGGCCACATCCTGGAACAATCATAACAGCCCAACCCAGCCCGGAAAGCAGCAAGTGAGAGGCAGGCAGGGCGCAGGCTCGTGCTTCCTTCTGGCTTCTGCACTCTTCCTCCCATCCGCCCCTGACCTCCGAGCACGTTGCTGTTTCCAGCACTGCTGCAGGGGGGAGAAGTGGGGGGGGCAGGGAGGGAGGGGAGCAGAATGCCATGGGAACAGGGCCCCCCTCAGCGCCCTCACTCCTAGCTTCCTCCCTCTCTGGCTTCTCACAGCCGCTTGCCCTTGACCTCCCTCCCCACATTTGCTTTCACCTGCTGATGACTGACGGGTCTCCGCAGCTCCTCACCTGGGCTTGCTCCCTGCACGTAGGTGGTGGCGCAGGTGACACCAAGGTCATCAGACAGGGACTGTCCACTCCTAGGCGCCTGAGGCTTTGAGCAGCTCTCAGATGCCACAGACAGAGACGCCACAAATGCCAAGAGGTTTTGTGGTGACGGGGACGCTGACAGTTCTGCCTCTACTGTGATTTCCAGGTGTCAAGCGCGTCTCCCCTACGGTGAGGCTGGACTTTTCCGGCGTCTCCTCCTTACTTTTGCTCACCCGTCCCCTGTCAAAGGCCCAGCCTGCCTGCTTGATTCCTTCAGGGGAGACCCAGGAAGTCTTCTGCTGGGCGAGCCGCCCCTAGGGGAGAGGAGGAAGGACTTCCTGCTGTAAGACAGGAACGACAGTCCCAGTGTCCCCATTTTAGAGATAAAGTAACTGAGGCCCAGAGAGGCCTCAGATTGTGGGTGTTGGAAGGGCAAGTTCAAGTGGGACATACTGATGTCCACCAAAAAAGAAAACAAAAAAAGGAACCAGTACTGGGGTCGCAGGGAGTTTGGAACCAGCAGGTGGCGTCTTTGGTGAGTTCCCCAGAAGTGGCTGGTTGGGTTCGTAAAATGAAGAGTCCCAAGGGGACTCGGCCCAGTCTCTGCCCCTTTGGCGGGGGTGGGGGTGGGCAGGGGATGTCAGGAAAGGAGGGCTGCACGACGTGACTCTTCAGCTGAACTTTGCAGTGGGGACCCAGGTGAGAGGCCACCCCACAGATGGAGCAGAGGAGGACGTGAGGGAGGACATGGAGACAGCCCGCGTGACCCGTCTGGGAACGAGCACCTTCACGCAGCCTGGGCAGCACGGATGGGCACATGGGCACTGCCGGGGTGAACATGAATACTGGTCGCCATGGAGCCACTCTGCCAGCATCTGCTTTAAAGCTATGCCCGGGGAGAGGGGGTCCTGGGGGGAGCTCAGTCGGTTGAGCCTCTGACTCTTGGTTTCGGCTAAGGTCCTGGTCTCACGGTTTGAGCCCCACGTCGGGCTCCCCACTGTCAGTGCAGAGTAGGCTTGGGATTCTCTTTCCCTCTCTCTGCCCCTCCCCTGTTTGCTATCCCCAAACGTGTGGTTCCACCTCTACCATGAAGTCCCTAAGGGACCCCAGGCGGGTGTCAAGCAAGGGAGGAAGTACAAAGCCACCAGACCCTGGACCCTGTCCCCCATCCTACTCTGGACAGTTCTCTTTGGGAGGCGGGGAGCTGGGTTTTCAAACTCTCTAGCCTGTCCTACCTGGATCGTCCTGGATCGTCCTCCCCCTGCCTACCCCCTGCTTCTATCTCTGCCACAGCCTCTGCTTGTCCGTCAAGGCCCAACTGGCCCTGTGACGGCTCGGGGTGCCACAGCGCCCCTCTCGCCGCAACACTCCCGTCTTGCACTATACTCTTATGGTGCACACGCAGCATGTGAGCCAGGGCGGCCTGCACATCCCTCCGTCCCGTGCCTACCGCAGGAGGCAAATCGCATGCTCACACCTGCCCAGAGACTCCCCATCTTCCAGACGAGCCCCAATCTCCAGGGAAGGGATGCAAGCACCCACGGGAGTGGGCCCAGCCCACCTCCTGCACCCCTCCTCCAGCCACGCTGCACCAGAGACCTTCCAGAATGTGCCACGCTCGGGCCGCATGCACCTGCTCGCACACCCTTGCCCAGACCGCTTTCCCTGCCTCCCTCATCCGCCTTGCCGTCAGACAAACGCATAAACCTTCCGCTCCTTCGAGAATCAGCTCACCAGTCCCCATGCCTAAGAGCCACACCTTACGCCTCCCCTCCTCTTACCCCTGCGGGTGCCCTCCCACTGCGTCTGTGCCCCCACAGCGCCCAGCAGCTCCCCCAAAGGAGCATTTATCCCGTGGTACCGGTGCACCTATTGGCTTGGGTTGCTCCCCTCTTTATTTTTTTACCCAAGCACACAGCACACTATTCCAGATGAATAGCAGATATTTAATAAAATGTTTGGTGAATGAGCGCGAATGGAAACCCCCGGGGCCGGCACCTTCGAGGCACCCTCCTCTCCTCTCTTGTTCCCTTGTGGGTGGTGACAGGCCACCTCCCATATCCCCCTACTCTGAGCTGCCCGGCACATCACCACCGCGGAACCCTCGGGAGAACCTTCATGGGGCACCTGCTGGCCTTCCTGAGCTTTGGTCTGGAACGTGTGGCTTTATACACCTGAAGCTGAGATCATTCAGATTCTAAGCCGGGGAGCCCTTTAAGCCCCTTGCTTCCTTCTAGACGGAGCCCAGCCAGAGGGGCAGGACGGCGGCCCTAGGGGTGGGAGGTGCGTGACAGGATCCCACAGGCAGCCGGAGGGGGGGGGGGGCCAAGGAGCTGACCTCACAGGACCAGCCTCATGGGGGACCCTGGGCGCACACACAGAACCCTCTCAGGCCCCAGCTGCGGGTGGCGGGATGTCCCCCGGTCAGAACAATTGGCCCGGGCCAGCGACCCCTCTTGTACGGCTGATGTTCCCACCCCCGACCCCATCCACGGCCCGGGAAGAACGGTTGGGGCAGCGAGCCCAGCCTGAGCATCGCCTTCCTTCCTGCCGCCCCAGCAGCTGCCCCTGCAGCCTGCGCGCGCCCCGCCTCACACAGGCCTTTGCCCTCTCCCCAGACCACCCCACTTTGTGCTTGGCAAACATTTCCCACATCTGTGGTTCCCACACCTGTTGGCTGTCCCAAAGCGCACAGAGGCCCGCGAAGGAAGAGAGGTATGGGGGTTACCCCTGTCTGGCACACAGGGAAACTGAGGCAGAGAAAAGAAGTGGGAGGTACTGCCTGGTGGCTGGACTCATGGCTTCTTCTTCTTCTTTTTTTTTTTTTTTAATTTTAAAGTAGGCTTCACACCTACTGAGGTGCCCAACGAGGGGCTGGACCTCACAACCCTGAAATCCAGACCTCAGCTGAGATCAAGAGTTGGAAGCTTAATGGACAGAGCCACCCAGGCGCCCCCTCATGGCTTCTTTTTTGGACTCCTGAACTGCAGTACGCAGACCTGCAAACAGTAGGTGTTCCATTAGTGCATGAGAAAAGACTGGATGAAAGTAGGGGTAGGTCAAATGTCCCTCCCATACCCCCTCCAGCCTCTGGACCTCCAAAGCCACCTCCAAACCAAAATGTTCCTCCAGGTGTTCTCTTCGATCCCAGCTCCTCCCAAACTCTCTCCTAATGTGAGTGAGGAAAGAGGAAGGGCTTGTTCTCATCATTCCACACGTGAAACAGCACTGCCACATTCACTCAGCACCCATTGAGTGCCCAGCACCCCACCACGTGTCTGAGGCAATTATCACATTTAACCTTCGAAACCCTCCTAAGGGAAGGTGTACTTCTACCCTCGTGGCGCGCAGGAAACCAAGGTACAGGACGTCATATAACTGGCCAGGGTCTGAACCCAAGGGGTCGGCATCTGGAACGCCATCTCGTCATCCTCAAACTGCGTTCAGGAGACAGCCTGAATGGATAGTGGCCGAGTGGCCTGATGTTCAACCTCTTGTCTCCCAAAAGCGAAGGCTCGCGTCTGAAAATGCAGCGCCATTCATAAGAGCCAGAGCCAAATGCCCTTCAAGAGAGGAAGAAGTTTCTTTGTCATTTTGCTCTGCTTAGTTGGCCCACAGCTGACAGCAGGCTGCCCCAGATGTGTGGCCGGAGCTCCCAAGGACGGGAGACACCGATCCCTTGAAAAGATCTTTGGGCTCGTGCCTAGGTTCGGGGTGACCCCTTTTATGATTCACTCTATAAACATTTATCCAGCACCTACTCTGTGGCAGGGATTGTTCTAACTGCTGAGGCTCCGCTAGTGAGCTACATAGACAAAAACCCTGGCCATCCTCAACCTTCCATTTTAGAGACAACTATAAATCATAAAAAAAGATAAAT
Organism: Proteles cristata cristata; assembly: GCA_017311185.1. NCBI lineage: Eukaryota > Metazoa > Chordata > Mammalia > Carnivora > Hyaenidae > Proteles > Proteles cristata. The sequence goes on along the minus strand of JAESUZ010002068.1, from coordinate 499,654 downwards.
GGGCAAAACATATGCATTGGTTTTAGATGCTGGTTAGATGCTGAGAAGAAAAGTAAACCAAGGAAGAGGGATTGGAAGTGTGGAGGTAGAGATTTAAATTTTAGACAGGGTGACCAGGGAAATCCTGATGAAGGATGTGGCCTTGAATAAAGACTAAAAGGAAATGGGAGCAAAAACTGTACGGATATCTAGGTGCAGAGTTTTCCAGGCAGAAGGAAGAGCAAGTGCAAAGGCCCTGCGGCTGCGGCATGCCTGATGAATTCGAGGCACAGCAAGGAAGCCAGTGAGATCAGGGAGGTAATGGAGCTCCAGGCATGTACGAGTGAGAGAGGAAAAGCTATTGCAAGGCTTAGGGGCAAAGGAGCAACATTAACAGATCACTGGCTAGACGCAGGGTGTAGAGAGGCTTCAAGGATAACCTCATAGCCTTGGCCTGAGCAACCGAAAGAATACTGCCATTTCCTGGGGTGCCTGGGTGGCTCAGTCGGTTCAGCGTCCCACTTTGGCTCACGTCATGATCTCGCGGTCTGTGAGCTCAAGCCCCACATCGGGCTCTGTGCTGACAGCTCAGAGCCTGGAGCCTGCTTCCAATTCTGTGTCTCCCTCGCTCTCTGTCCCTCCCCAGCTTGTGCTCTGTGTCTCTTGGTCTCAAAAATAAATTTTTTTAAAAATGTTAAAAAAAAAGGGGGGGGCCTGGGTGGCTCAGTTGGTTAAACATCCAACTTCGGCTCGGGTCACAATCTCACAGTATGTGGGTTCGAGCCCTGGGTCGGGCTCTGTGCTGACAGAATGGAGCCTGCTTGGGATTCTCTCTCTCTTCCTCTCTCTCTGCCCCTCGCCTGCTCACATTATCTCTATCTCTCTCAAAATAAATAAGCTTAATTTTTTTTTAAAAAGAATACTGCCATTTTCTAAAGATGAGAGAGTAAGCTGGGAGGGGGTCAGATTTTGGTGGAAGGTGGGGAAGGGATGAAGGGGACATAGGGGATGAATATCGGGAGCTTAACTGTAAATACTTTTAACCTGGAAATGCCTACGGTCGAGGTGTTGAGCGGGCCATTAAGTACAAGGTGAGTCTAGTGTCCAAGGGAAAGACTAGACTGAGCTGGAGACATACATTTGGGAGTTGTCAGAGTAGAGATGGTACTTAAAGCTATGAGACTGGATGAGATCGCCCAAAAAAATGAAGATGGATCAAAAGAGAAGAGGAATTTAACACGCGGATCTCCCAGGAGCCGCCCTCTACAAAGTGAAGCTTGTAACGCGGTCCCTTCACTACAGCCCCTCACCCCGTCCACACACACCCAGCATGTGGGTGTAGACACACACGCAGCGCTTCCTCTATCTCCCAGTGATGTCATTCTGCTGAGCAAGAAGGAAATTCTCTTTTGCGGATGCTCTCGCTTAACGAGAAAGGAATCCTTAGAAGGGGAGAAAAAGTGCCCTGGACACTGAGACATGGTAATGACTTTCAACACAGCAGAGCAATCACACAGACTCTTGTGCTATAAAGTGATGTATCCAGGGGCGCCTGGGTGGCTCAGTCGGTTAGGCGTCCGACTTCGGCTCAGGTCATGATCTCATGATCTGTGAGTTCAAGCCCCACATCGGGCTCTGTGCTGACAGCTCAGAGCCTGGAGCCTGCTTTGGATTCTGCGTCTCCCTCTCTCTCTCCACCCCTCCTCCACTCACACTTTGTGTCTCTCTTTCTCAAAAATAAATAAACATTAAAAAAAAAAACGTATCCATGTTGTGACTCGTGTCATTTCATCACCTGGTGTCTCTCTTCCTTGTGTTAAATAGGAATGGCACAGGCTACATCAAGAGGAACCCAGGACATAATAAACAGCCCATAAATATTTTTGTTAAATAAATGAGGAAACGAATGGTCGAAGCAACAACGCACAAAGAGCCTAACTCACAGCAGAGGACCCACAAATATTGCCAAATGTTAAATGAAAACAACGTTCCTTCTACCTGCCTTTCCCTCTTTGTTTTTGCACTGATCCCTTTCCCTTTCCCGCCTATGACGCAGCAGCGGAACCATGCGTTTGTACAGGACCATTCCGATTACAAAGCTTCGCCCTGCTACATTTTCTCAAATTTTCAACCTCCCAGACGGCAGCCTTATAAGGGCAGGCAGTACAATCCCCCCTTTCACAGATAAGGAAACTGAGACTTGGGACAGAAAACAGCCTCCAAACTCCAGGCACATTTGAAGGCAGAGACAGTAACAGAAACACTGCATCCAGCCCAAGGGCGGGGCATCTGTGTTGCCAAACCAAACCTGCCTCACATCCTGTTGGGTGGGTAAAAGGGCAGGTGAGGGAAAGACCCAGAAGCTCAGGGGAAGGGAAAGTATTTGTTTGGGATCATGTGAGTAGTCCACTAAAAAAAAAAAAAAAAAAAATGGGCACAGATCCCTGAGCCCTCTGCCCTTCTTGTCTCACACCCATGGGCCTGCCCATCCCAGCTGCATGGTCATACATGTCATGCGTTCCTTGTCACCAGCTGTCAGGTCACCTCTGGGAGCAGGAGGCCGATGCAGAATTGGTGGGTTGGGTGACCCTGTGAGGAAGCGATGGGGAAGGAGGGAGCAGGCACCGATGAAATCTGGAGGCACACGAGAGGCAGTGAGCAAGGAGAAGCGAGTCAGAAATAGGGGAGAGTTTTAAATGGACAACAGAGGAGAGGCACAAATGGAGAAATGCAGAAAACAGGTGAAGCGCGGGATCGAGTGGGAATACAGAGGCAGAAAGGCCGCGAGCACTTAGAAAAGCACGGGAAGGAAACTGAGACCATCAACGCAGCCCAGAGTGAAAGCTGGGGGCACTGAGAGGCACCGAGAGACGAAGGGAGACGGGGAGGGCCTCACTAAGGAAGCCAAGGATAGACAGACATACCGGAGAGACTGCGGTACCAAGGAGGCACCCAGGGTCAAAGCTGGCGTCCGGGGTGGTCGGGGGGGAAGTGCCACAAGCTCGAGATGAGACAAGAGCAGTCACAGATGGAAGTTGGGGACGCCGAGGGATCAAAGGGCGGAAGCTGCGGGCACTCAGGGGGTCACACAAGTGTCAATGGAGGACACGACTAAAAACCGGGGAACACGAGGGAAGTCCGAAGGAGGGTCCGGGTGGAGACCACCGAATCTGGGGCGCTGAGGAGGTTTGGGAAAGGCCCTCAAGGCCCGCCTCCCCTGCGCCGTCACTCACCTCCGCTTACTCAGCACTTCTACTTTCTTCTACTTCCGCAAACAAACGTGCCCGAGGCCACGTGACGGCCCGGCCACCGCCCTCCGCCAATCACCGAAGCCAGTACCTCGGCCGCCGCTCCGGCCCCGCCCCCGCGCCGCAAGGGGTCGCGAGAGGAAGGCGGGGGCGGGGCTCCGCCATGTTTTATAACTGCCCAATGGGAGGGGCTCTCAGCGCCAAGGAAGGCCGGGCTCCGGGCTGGAGCCAATCCTCCGCGGCGGGGCGCGGCCACGTCTGTGCGGGGCGGAAGGTCCTCGCGCCGGCTCGTTGGCGGACATATTGATGAGGGGCAGGAGTCTCCTCCTTCTCCGCCTTCCACCCCCGGAAAGGGTCCGGAGGCCTGGACCTGGAACCCGGTGTCCGTGAGGTCTCGTAACCAGCAAAGACGTATGGAATCCCTGGGAGGAACTTGCTTTGATTTTGCCGGGGGACCCTCCCCCCTAGATTGAGCAAATGAAAGTATGAGACACTCAGTTTAATTTGCATTTTGGCTCAACTACCAATCAATCCTTTTATAGTTTAAATAAAAAACACAAGTGCATTTGTGCTAAAAATAAATAAGTATTCGTTGTTATCTGGCAGCCCTAAGCTGATCTCAGGAAATATTTTAGCACGTTTACCAGAAACTTGAGCAAATGACTTGGTCTCCGTGGACGCCTCATGTTTAATAAGGATGTTGTGACCTAGAGATAAATTAATCTCTGTACCTGCACATAGTGGAATTTCAACAAATGGTCGTTGCTATGATTCGTAATGCTTAGAAAGGGACACGGAAAAGAAGAGAGGAGACGGGGTTGTAGTCACAGATTTGCTTGTGACCCAGCAGATCACATCCATCATCTCTGGATTGTAGGGGTTTTGTTTTTTTTTTTCTAAGTTTACTTATTCATTTTGAGAGAGACAGTGCAGGCGGGGGAGGGGCAGAGGGAGGAGGGGACAGAGGATCTGAAGAGGGCTCTTCACTGACAGCAGTGAGCCCTACCCGGTTTGGCCCAACAAAACATGAGATCATGACCTGAGCCCAAGTTGGATGCTGGATGGACTGAGCCACCCAGGTGTCCCTGCAGTTGCTCTCGTTTGCATTTTACAGGTGAGGGAAAGGTTCCTTAAACTGTGATTTGAATTTTGCTCAAGTTTCCGCTTTGAGTCAAGAGAACCAGGTGAAGACTCTGACTTCTCACTGAAAATATTTTGCTCTCCACACCCCAAACAAGTGGAGTTAGGGCGATGGTTATCAGGAAGCTTGCAAAAGGCCAGGTAGTCTTTCCTCTGCAGAGTAATCTGACCCAAGAAAACATGTAGGTTCAGCGGGCTGAGTCCCATTCTTCAGCAAACACCCACTGTATTCAAAGTGGGTCTGATCGACAAGCTTGGCAACGCAGATGCACAATTGAATCTGATATGCAGACGCACAATTGAATCTGATATGCAGACAAGGCGGAGGGAGGCTGGATCCATCGTTAGAAACCCTCAGAGAGAGCCACGAAAGAAAGTCATAGCATTTCTGATGAAATTGAGTGCCCTTCCTCTATGTATTTCCGGTGAAAACTGTTAAATGAGTGGATAAAGCAAGAGATGAAGTATAGGGGATTATTAGGTAGCATTGAATGATCAAGCAATGGGAAGGGAGGGGGCCAATAAGCACACACGGGAATGAGCTCCGTTGGGTTTCTGTTGGATTTTGCATTGGGGCAGTTCATGTCAAAGAGCTTCTCCTGAGGAGCTGTGCTAGAAACATCTCACGGAAAAGTGTTTGCTTTCTAGGAGCCCAGAATCCAAAGAGCCAGACTAGACCAAGTCCTCTGCCTCAGAGTTGCTTGGAAATTTAATAGCTGAAATTTAACTAATGGTGCAGCTTTACACCCTTACCTTGTCCGATCCTCACAACAATGCTGAGACGTAGTATGATTATCCTCCACTTTATTGTGTTTTTAAAATGTTTATTTATTTCTTTTGAGAGGGAGAGAGTTCATACATGAGCATGGGCAGGGGAGGGGCAGGGAAAGGGAGAGAGAGACTCTCTGTGAGCTGTCAGCACAGAGCCTGACACAGGGCTGGATCCCATGAATTGTGAGATCAAGACCTGAGCCCCATTCAAGACTCAGAAGCTTAGTCAACTGAGCCACCCAGGCGAGCCCCCTTCCCTGTTGGAAGAAACCTAGGCTCTGCGATGGGAAATGATCTCCAAAGTCATGTGTCAGAACCTCGTCTTGTCTTTCCCTATTCTGTGTACGTCCCCACTGTGTGCCAAGTAATGCTGGCACTGAGGAAACCACAGTGAACAAAATAGACAAAAATCCTGGCCTTTGTGGTGTTTGCAGTCTTTCAGTGGGAAGACAGATGATAAGATAAAGCCAAACACAGAGTGTTTTGCTAACGTCTTTGGGTGAAGTGTCATGATGTTATTAGCATCTTTCTTTCAAAAAACCCTGCATGTTGAATCCGAGGTTGTGTGTATGAGTGCCGTGGTGCTAGTCTTTCCCTTTTCTGTGTGCTTGAACATTTTTATAATTAAAAAGTTGGGGAAGGCTGGGTGGCTCAGTCGGTTGAGGGTCTGACTCTTGATTTCAGCTCAAGTCGTGGTCCCGGGGTTGTGGGATCGAGCCCCGCGTCAGACTCTGCACTGAGTGTGGAGACTGCTGGGGATGCTGTCTCTCCCTTCGCCCCTCTCCCAGCTCACACACACAACACACACACACTTTTTCTCTCTAAGGAAAAAAAAGGGGGGGATAAAATAGGGTAGGGTAGAGGGTGATAAACGCTGGGGAATAAAAGCAAAGGGGAAAAGATGGGGGATGGTGCAGTTTTAAACAGAGCGGCCAGGGAAGGTCTCACTGAGAAAGGAGATATTTAAATAAGGGCCTGAGGGAGGCAAGGAAGTGAGCTGGGCAAAGCAAAGCGTGTTACAGATGGAAGTAATGTTATGAGCAAAAGCCCTGAGGCAGGCGTCTCTTTGGCTTGTGTCAGGACAAGCAAAGAGGATGTCGTACTTGGAGTCATATGAGAGCACGGAGCGAGTAGCCAAGGAGGTCAAAGGGCTATCAGGGCCCGAAGTACACCGCAGATCATTTCAAAACTTTGGCTCTCATTTTGAGGGAAATGGGGAGCCAGGGGAGTTTTTTTGAGCAGAATGACCCGATTGGATTTACATGTGAACAGATCATATCTGTTTGGGCAAGATTAGACCATCAGGCCGAAGCAGAGGCTGGGCGGCCGTAGAGGGTACTAGAATAGAAATTGGGGTTAGAGACAATGGTGTGGCCCATTCTCCCAGCTAATCGTCACAACTGCAGAATAGGGGACAGAGGATGTTGTAAGGAGGCATTGTTGAGCTCTGTCCAGTGGGAAACTTTGTGAGATGATTCTTGAACAGGGGTGGGCAGACTAACCCCCCTGTCACCTGTTCCTCCAAATAAAGCTTTATTGGAACACAGCCACATCATTCATTCACACGTCTTTGCTGTCTACAACGGCAGGTTTTTGAGTTATTGTAATAGAAACCTTGTGGCCCACGATGCCTGAAATATTTCTCTCTGGCCCTTTACAGAAAAAAAATTTACTAAACCCTGTTCTTTTTTTTTAATGTTTTTTTAATGTTTTATTTATGTCTAGGAGAGAGAGAGAGAGAGAGAGACAGCGTGAGCAGGGGAGGGTCAGAGAGAGAGGGAGTCACAGACTGAAACAGGCTCCAGGCTCTGAGCTGGCAGTCAGCACAGAGCCCGACGCGGGGCTCGAACCCACGAACTGCGAGATCATGACCTAAGCGAAAGTCGGACGCTTACCCGACTAAGCCACCCAGGCGCCCCTGTTCTTTTTTACTTTTTTTTTTTTTTTGAGAGAGAGAGACAGAGACAGAGTGTGAGCAGGGAAGGGGCCAGAGGGAGACACAGAATCCAAGCAGGCTCCAGGCTCTGAGCTAGTGTCAGCACAAAGCCCGACGTGGGGCTCGAACCCATGAACCGTGAGATCATGACCTGAGCCGAAGTCAGACACTTAACCAACTGAGCACCCAGGCGCCCCCTTTTTTTTTTTTTTAACTTTTTAAATGTTTATTTATTATTGAGAGACAGAGACAAGGGCATGAGCAGGGGAGGGGCAGAGAGAGGGAGAGACACAGAATCTGAAGCAGGCTGCAGGCTCTGAGCTGGCTGTCAGCACAGAGCCCGAGGCGGGGCTCGAACCCACTTACTGTGAGTTCATAACCTGAGCCAAAGTCAGACATTTAAATGACTGAGTCCCCCCCCCACCACCCTGCCTATGTTAACCCCTGTTGGGATTCAAAGGTTGAAGAGGAGTTTGCCAGCTGGATTAAGAAAGTAAAAGCATGCCAGGTGGAAAGAACCGTGGACAAAAGTCAACATCATAAGATTGTGCGGATTGTTTGGGGCGACGGCGAGAGGTCGACCCTCCTGGATCTGGTGTGTGAGCGGGTGAGTGGGCAGTGAGCCATGGAGGCCAAGCGTGAAGAGCGCCGAGTGCCAGGCTGGGATGCGGGTCTTGCTCTGCAGGGAGTGGGAGCCCCAGAAGGGTTATAAGCAGGCAACTGATGTGGGGAAAAAACAATCCCCCTGCTGCCGTGAGAGAGGTGACTGGAGGGCACAGAGGCCGCAGGCAGCTGTGTAATGATTACACTAATTATATGGCTTCCGACTTGATCGGGGGGAGGCATCGGGGCTGTTGCCCTCCTCTGGAAGGAAATGAGTGCAGGTGACCTTGGGCTGCACGGCCACATGTGTTCCCATCCCAAGGAGGAAAGCCGGTCCTGGCCGGCTAAGGCAGGACGTCCCCGCTCTGGGGGCCCCCTCAGCCCAGCTCAGGGACTCTCGAGACAGATGGTGGCTTCAGGAGAGGACGGTTCTCAGGGCTGGCGGGGGGGCGGGGGGGGCGGAAAGGACACTTTGACAAGAAGCTAGCCTGAGCCTGGATCCTGACGGCTGGGGAGGGTTTGCAGAGGCTGAGCAGGGGGCATTTCAAGCAAAGAGGTGGCACCTGAGCCAGCGATAATGCAGAGCCTCTTCAGATGGGGTCTAACGTGGGGGTCCCAGGGCTCAGAGTGTGCAAGGTCTTCATCCCTTCCTCCTAGGCCCCTCACTTCAGTGTCTCTGGCCAGTACGTATAAAGCACCTACTACGTGCACAGCCTCACTCTTGGTGGGGTGAGGACATGAAAGGTATCCCTGCCCCTGTCCTTAGAGTTCACAATTTAGTCTACGGCCATACCACCCTGAACGCGCCCTATCTCGTCTGATCTTAGAAGCTAAGCAGGGTCGGGCCTGGTTAGTACTTGGATGGGAGAGTTCACAATTTAATGCAAACTTGCCCCCAAACACGCAGGTCATTGTTTATCGTAAAGAAGCACCGGACTGCAGGCAAATATGATTTTCCGGGAGAAATCATCAAGTTACAAGGGATCGCGTTCCAGACCACCAGGCGGAATAGACTAGGGAATGTTATAGCAGCGAACAACCCCACAATCACCTCGGCTTAACACAAGCTTATGTTTTGGTGCACAATGTAGGTCCAATGTCGGGGGGTGGGGGGGCGTGTTCTGGTCATCAAAGTCATCCAGGAAGTGTCTTGTCAAATGTAGGCTTCGGATTAGAGGCTGCGTTCGAAGGTTCTGGAAGCCACTGCAACTAACTGTCCAGGAGAGAGATGCAGTGGGCTGGAACTGAGGCCATGAGGGAGGGCAGAGAGAATGGACAGAAGTGAGGGCAAAGAGGGCACAGAGGCTGGGTGATGGCCCAGCTGTGGGAGGGAGGGGGAGGGACGAGGTGAGGATGGTGGCCTGCTGTCCCCCTGGGGGTGCCTGAGTGGAAGGTGGTGTCTCCAGCCTGCTAGGGAAATGAGGGGAGGTCCGGGTTGGCTGTCACTATCTTGGAGGAGCTGGGTTGGACCAGCTGGAGGAAGGGCAGGAGGGAGGCCCATGTGTCTGCCGTGCTCAGGGAGATCCGACCCACAGACACGACAAGACAGGAGCTGGGGACAGCCATCTGGGGGTCATCAGCCCCAATGGCACCTGAGATCTTGAGGGGGAACGAGACTCCCCAGGGAGAGCAAGAGAGGGCAAGGGAGGCTCTGGGCATCACTAATCACTGAGCTCATAGGGAAGCAGGGATAGAGATTGAAAAGGCAGGAGGGAAGCTTCTAAGCTCTGCTTAGAAGCAGAGCAGAGAGAGTGTTTCAAAACGGAGAGGAGAGAGCCACACGGTCAAACGCTGTCAAAGGACAAGATAGATTGGGATGGAAAAGGGACCCGGATTCAGTAACAGAGCCACCCTGGGGAGGTGAGGGGTCAAGAGAGCGCAGAGGGGGCGAGGGAGACTTGGCTGTGAAAGGGAAGAAGGCGAGGCTGGGGGCTGGGGTGATGGGAGGTAAAAGGTGGGGGCGGGGTGGGGGTGTGCAGATGACAGCCACTGGGGGGAAACGTCGGTGCTGAGAGAGTGGACAGGAGTTGGAGGGTGGGCATGGGGGGCCAGGAAGAGGAGAGATGGCTTTGGGACGTTTTCTGCAGGGACAACAGGAAGGGGGAAGGACAGGTGCAGGGAGGGGTCGAGGCGGGGGCCATGCCTTCTTCCAGTGGAAGTGAGAACAAAGAAGTTCAGTTTTTCTCCCTGCTGGACCCAGGTCCCTTGAGGACAGTGACCCGGTGCAGGGACACTCTCTGCTGGTCCCTCCCCCATTTGCCTTAGGATTTAAAAGTAGGAAAGAAGAGGGGCGGGGGAGGGGGGTGTTGGGATGGGGGTGGAGGAGACACAGGATCCCTGTACAGGATCCCAGCCAGAGCTGCCCACAGGGATCAGACACTCCAGTGGCTGGTGCCAAGCGGCACATCGCTCCCCTAAAGGTTACACCGCCTGTGACAGCTCAGCCCTTGCTGAGATCAAGCCCTCCTCCACCACTGACCGGATGCGTGCATATTGGGCTGGTTGTTTTGTCTCATCTCCTGGATTTCCGATTTCTCCGATTTCTCCTCTGGCGATGATAACACCTAACTCCTTAAAATACCAGAGAGGATTAAGGGCAATCAGGGCCGGCACATCCAGCAACAGGGAGCTCTTTGGGCAGCTGGTGACCCCATAAATTGGTCTGTTTCCTCGCCTTTAAAATCAGGCTGATCATCTGGGCACCACTGCCCACCTGCTGCGTGAAGGGCTTTTCTGGGAAGGGAAGTTATAAAGACACTGAAATGTGAGAAAAGTACAGGTAATGGGGGGAAGGGGATGGTTGGTGGATTTAGCGGTGGGAGAAAAGATCCGGGGAAATGCATACTGTGCAAACAGGTCTGAGGCACTGCGCGCTGTGCCTGGCACAGGAAGCATCTCATAAACATAGTAACGGTAATGAGCATTGAGCAGGACCAAGCTGGCAAGAGGCATGTGATGGGTGAAGACCTGGGAACAAGACAAGGTGCCGAACACCAGCCCTGTGACGTCACTCCCACCCAGCAGAGGGACCCACCCGAAATGTGGCACCTAGTTCTGTTGATGGAGGGTTGCCCCCACTAAAGGGGGCTGGGAAGGTCCCAGTGTCCATGATAGGAGCTCTTAGGGGCCTGGAAATCAAATCTCAGGGCAGGAAGCGCCTCCAGAGAACACCCGACCCGGGACTCTCAAAACCGGCCCTGGTTTCTTTTTAAGAAAGTTTACTGGGCTTGAGACTGTTTCAAAATCACTGACCTAATGCTAGGCTTTCAGTGCAGCAAATGGGGAAACTGAGGCTGGGAGCGAGGAATGCCCCACACTGGGGTCAGCCAGGGGTGCGAGTGAGCTGAGATCCAGACTTGGGTGAAGCTGTCACAGCGCACCACACCTGCTATTGAGCAAGGTGCCGCCTGGGGGCTGGGGTCCCACGGGGATGCCCTTGGGTGCTATTTGGTGTTTTGGACTCCTGGCCGGGTGACCAGGTGTTGAGCTGGGCAGTCTGCGTTCTGCTTGACTCAGCTGTCAGAGATGCTCCCTCCTTAGAAACTGGTAACAAGGCCCCGCCTTGCCCGCAGGAAGTAGGGTCTCCGGCCCCAGGCAGGCGGGGTCCTCACTGGTTTTGTGTCACTCAAGCCCAGGGAAGAAGCAGGTTTCTCTAGGGGACTTCAGACGACTCATCTGTCTCTCACCCAATATCTATCAATCTCTTCTCCCACGCCTGGCACGGAGCCACATGCTTTTAAGTGTGAACACATTAACTTGTTTCTCAATCCATGAGGTGGGCACTATTAGTAAACCCAGTATAGAAAGGAGGAGAGCGAGGCAGGGAGAGGTAGAGTCAGCCTGTGAGGCGTGGAGGCCAGAATTTGAAGCCAGCAGACTATCCTGAGAGCCCCTGCTTGAAAACCAAAAACAAACAAAAACAAAAAAACACACCCCAAAACAAGAACAACAAAGGAAAAAACTGGTACTAAAAGATACATTGCAGGAATGGCAGAATTTCTGTACGTTCTTCACCCAGATCCCCCAATTGTTCATATTTTATCACATTATCTTTATAATTACCTCGCTATCTCATTTTGAAACATTCGAGAGTAAACTGTAGACACGAAGCCCCTTTACCTCTAAATGTGCCAACGCGTGTTTCCTAAAATCAAGGACCTGCTCGGGGCACCTGGGTGGCTTAGTCGGTTAAGCGTCCGACTTTCGCTTAGGTCATGATCTCACGGTTCGTGGGTTCGAGCCCCGCATCGGGCTCTGGACTGACTGCCAGCTCAGGGCCTGGAGCCTGCTTCAGATTCTGTGTCTCCCTCTCTCTCTCTGACCCTCCCCTGCTCACGCTGTCTCTCTCTCTCTCCTAGAAATTAAAATAAAAAAAAGAAAGAAAGAAAAAAAAATAAATAAAATCAAGGACCTGCTCTTACCTGACCGCAGGACAATTACCCAAATTGGGAAATTGACGCCGATAAGATTCTATTAGCCGGTCCATAGAGCTTACTGGGATTTTACCAGCTCCCTTCACAACATCCTTCATTCCAAGGGGAAATCCTGGATCTCACACTGCATTCGGTTCCCATGTCCCCTGTGGATCTCTCTTTGTCTTTTGCAATCTTGTCATTTTTTAAAGTGCACAGCCTCTCAGTTTTAGAGTTATCTCGCGTTTCCTCATGATCACATTCACTAGGCGTTTTTGGCGGAAGGGATGCTGTGTCCTACTCAGTGCATCCTTTAGGGGACACACATGTCGATTCGTCCCGTCGCTTTGATCACTTAGTGGATGTGGTGTCGGCCAGGTTTCTCTGCTGTAGGATTGCTACTGTCCCACTTCTAATTAAGAATTATACTTGGGGCGCCTGGGTGGCTTAGTCTGCTAAGTGTCCAACTTTCGCTTAGGTCATGATCTCGAGTTCATGGGTTCCAGCCCTGCGTCGGGCTCTGTGCTGACTGCCAGCTCAGAGCCTGGAGCCTGTTTCAGAGTCGGTGACTCCCTCTCTCTCTGACCCTCCCCTGCTCACGCTGTCTCTCTCTCTCTCTCTCTCCTAGAAATAAATAAAACATTTTTTAAAATTAAAAAAAAAAAAGAATTATTCTTGGGGCGCCTGGGTGGATCAGTTGGTTGAGCGTCCGAGTTGGGCTCAGGTCATGATCTTGAAGTTCGTGGGTTCGAGCCCTGTGTAGGGCTCTGTGCTGACAGGTAGCTCAGAGCCTGGAGCCTGTTTCATATTCTGTGTCTCCATCTCTCTCTGACCCTCCCCTGCTCACGCTCTCTCTCTCTCTCTCAGAAATTAAAAAAAAAAAAAAAGGAATTATACTTAGGGCAGTACTTTGAGACTGTACAATTTCACATTGTGCATCAAATCTTCGCATCCATTGATGATTCCTCTTTGAATCCATTATTACTAGAATGTTTGCATAACGGCAATTTTCTAAGTCTGTCATTCCTTCTACTGGAAGGAGGAGTCTTGTCTTATTAATTTTCATTCATCTATCCATTCATTCATATTAGCATAGACTCATCAATTCTTTAATGGGTTATGACCCATCATTACTATTATTTACTTTGATGTTTGAATTGTCCTAGATTTGTCCTGTAGGAATCCCCTTTCAAGCCACAGAGTTGCCACTTTTAAAAATGACATTGCCAGGACACCTGGGTGGCTCAGTCCGTTAAGTGTCTGACTTTGGCTCAGAGCATGATCTCATGGTTTGTGGGTTCGAGCCCCGCGTCGGGCTCTGAGCTCTCAGAGCTCTCAGAGCCTGGAGCCTGCTTTGGATTCTGTGTCTCCCTCTCTCTTCTCCTGCTCGTGTTCTGTCTCTCTCTCTCTCTCAAAAATAAACAAACATTTAAAAATTTTAACAAAAAAATAATAAAAAATAAAAATGACGTTGCTGTATGTCACTTGACCTTGACCAGAAAGGGAACAATGTCTTTGGGGAAGCAGCTTCTGCTGTGTGGACACTGAGGGTCTGACTCCCTGCCGTGGGCAGCCTGGGGATGGGAGCAAAGGCTTTAGGCAGGGAGGTGTCCGGGGGTGTTGCACAGGCCACGAGGGATTCGTTCACTAGTTGAGCACCTACTATGGCCTCAGCTCTGGAGAAGCTCTTAAAAAATGGGGCTGGGGGGAGAGAAAGACCACTGATCACAATGGCACAGTTTCTAAAGTCAAGAACTTTTGTGCCCCAGGGGCAACGTGATGGTCCTGTTAGATGTGTGAATGTAGGGCAAGGGGTCAATCTGTTGGGGGATGTAGTTCTTAAAGTGTCAGACAAATTTGCCACCACATTTGGTCACTTGGGAAGGTAGTGGGTCAATCTGTATATGAAACCCAAGGCTTTCCGGAGGTGAGAGACAGTTGTCGCTATCCCAGATGGACCCAGAGGCCGGAAGGCATGACAAGGGCTCTATCATTCTGGAGCCCAGAGCAGGGCTTGATCCCAAGAGCTGTGAGATCATGACCTGAGCTGATATCCAGAGTCAGATGCTTACCCCCCTGAGCCACTCAAGTGCTCCCAAAACTGCCCCCCTTTTTAAAAAATTTTTTAAATGTTTTCTTTATTTCTGAGAGAGAGAGACAGTGTGAGCAGGGGAGGGGCAGAGAGGGAGGGAGACACAGAATCCGAAGCAGGCTCCAGGCTCTGAGCTAGCCGTCAGCACAGAGCCCGACACGGGGCTCGAACCCACGAATCGTGTGATCATGACGTAAGCCGAAGTCGGACACTTAACCGACTGAGCCACCCAGGCGCCCCAAAACTGCCCCTTTTGAGTGAAGCTCCAGGCACTGATATATCCCTCACATTTATACTTGGACCCACTCACTTGGGTACAGCCCCAAACCGGGAATCAACCAGGTCTGGATTCAAACTCCAGTTCTTATACTTCCTAGCTAGGTGACTTTAAAGTCACTTTCTCTCTCTGAGTCTCCACTCATTTATCTCCTCAACATATATTTATTGAGGGCTCACTGTGTGCTGAGTGCTGTTCTAGGCTCAGGGCATGCAGTGGTTGAACAAGGTAGACAAGAAACTTTCATTCTGGTTGGGGAGACAGACATTAAATAGTAAGCAAATATAGAAGCAAGGTAACACCTTGTGGGAGATACTAGGTTAATATAAAAACATATTTCAGAAGTGGGGGCTCTTTCAGCTAAGGGAGTCAGGAAAGGCCTCTCTGAGACAGTGACCTCTAAGCTGAGCTGAGAGATGAGAAAGAGCCTGGCAGTGAACAGAAGAGGAAATAGCTAGTGCAAAGGACCTGTGGTAGGAATAATCTAGGTGTGTTTGAAAAACAGTAAGAAGGGCAGTGGGCAGGGTGAGGAGAGAGTGGAAGGAGCTGAGGCTGCAGAGTTGGGTAGAGGCCAGATGGCTTAGGGCCCTATAGACCAAAAGGAGTATAGTTTATGTTTTATATGCAAACGGCAGCCATCGAGGGTATTGAGCCAGAGAGGGGGAGTGTGTGAAACAATCTGATCCTTGTTTTCAGAACTTTGGTGCGTGAAGAAAGCTGTTGGGAGCAAAGTGCGGAAGCTATCAGGAAGCTTGCTGCCATTGTCCAGGTAAGTTGATGGTGCCCGGACCAGGTAGGATGACTGGGGATGGGGAAGAGCGGTCAGATGCAGGACAGCGTTGGAGGGAGAGCCAGCCTGACTCGTGGGGAGGAAGGGAGAAAGAGGAATGGAGCAAAGCTCCTAGAATTGGGCTTGAACAACTGAAACTGCGGAGTCTGGGGGTATGGGGAGCTGAGAAAGCGTTGGTGATCAGGAAGTGGATTTTAGCGGTCCTCCTCTGGCACCCAGGTGGAGGTGCAGAGTGGGCAGTCTTGAACTCAGAGAAGCTCTTTGGGCATCATGGGCATATGGGTGGCATTTAAAACCACAAGACTGAATGAGATCATCAAGGCAGAGGGTGTAGGTTGAAAGGAGAAGAGGTACGGGACTGTCGACTGCAAAATGAGACAAATGACACCTCCGCCCACGCGGCTCTCGCGAGGCATCACGTGAACGCACCCAGCCGCCTCTAACTAGGGCTGAGAACGCCTGCCGCGCGGAGGCCCAGCGATCAGGCCTTGTGTGGGCGGGGCCTGCTCGGGGGCGGGGCCTGCTCGGGGGCGGGGCAGAGAGCCGAGAGGCCGCTCCCGGGCCGTAGGGGCCGCCAGGCGGTGACGTCACCGCATGACTGGGTTTTTATGAATGAAAGGAATCCTGTGAGTGAGTAATTCCGGGAAGCTCGCCTTACAACTCCGCGCCGCCCCCCGCGCCGCCCGCCCCACAACAAAACTCGGCGCTGCGCTCTCGGGAGGCCGGCTCGGAGCGACCCGCGGTCGGGACCGGAGGGGAATCGGACAGGCAGAGAGCGCGGGCGGGGACAGCAAGTCGGGACGGCAGCGGCAGCCGCGCGCGCACGGGGCGCCAGGCGAAGCGGGCCGAGAGGCGGGTAAGGGACGCGGGTCCGAGACGGGGGCTGGCGCCCGAAACCCGAGGCGGCAGGGTCTCCGTGCCCGGGGCGGGGCTCCGGGGCTCGCTCCGTCGGCGCTTTGGTGTGTTCCTCCCCCGGACGACTGGCGGGTGGCGGGGATGTGCTGGGGAGGGGCAGGGGCCAGAGGTCCCGGAGCACCGAGACAGGGCCCAGGCGAGCTTGGCGGGGTGCGGGAATGATGGGCCCCTTCTGGGGGAGCGCGCGGGGAGGCAGCCGCGCGGGGCAGGAAGGGGCAGCGCAGCCGACGAGCGTCAGCGTCCGCCCAGGCGGGACCGGGGGCGGTGTGTGCACGTACGTGACTCGGTGAGAACAGTCCCTGGACCGGTGCCCGCGAGCAGTGCGTGCGCGGTTTGTTTACGTCCGAGGGCGGGCGGGCGTATGTGTTCCCGGGCCAGTGTCCCGCTTATCCTGCCCGGTGCGTGCGTGAGAGCGTGTGTGAGTGTGTGTGAGTGTGTGTGTGTGTGTGTGTGTGTATGTGTGTGTGTGCGCGTGTGGTGTCCGCCCGCGCGCTCCCGGGGCGGAGGGTGAAGACCCTGGGGCCTGTGCGTGCCTTGGAGACTGTGCCCGTCTGAATAATGTGGAATAAGGACCCGACCGAAGGAAGTGGCCAGTTCCAAGGTCACACGGGGGTACGAGAATTCTCCCTCGGGTTGTCCGCTTCCGACCAGCCCTCGGCCAGGCCCTTGCTGTCCCCGGAGTTTCCCAGGGACACGGCCATGTGACTGCAGTGTTTGTCCCCCGCCCAGAGCCGGCGCCTGCAGCCCTAGGGTGGGGCGAAGTATCAAAGGGCCCATCCGGCTGGGCTGGGGGGTGAGACGAGCACCTGATGCCTCTGCCCTTGTCCCCAGGGTCCAGCTGCCTGGGGAATGCAGACCCTGGGGACTCTCCTTCACCCCCAGGGTTGCTCATCCCCTTCCTCTCAGGAGGAACAGGAAGGGCCTGAAAACCCACCACAAAGCTGGGAAGTAGGAAGGAATCCGTGGCTTCCTCTCTTTGGTGCTACTGGCTGGTCCTGGCTCTGGAGGTTGTACCTGCTGGGTCGGGGAGGGTGAGGCCAGGCAGACGGGGTGGAGCTGGTTTCTGCTCTCTGGGTGGTTTCAGTTCCCAGGTGGGATTAGTCAGACGGACCTATTGATGGCCAGACCTGAGGAGCTAGTTGAGGACCTGGGCCAGCCCTGGGACCCAGAGTCCTCACCCTGGGCCGGCCATGGTCAACAAGCAGTGTGGAACAGGTGGTCTTGGTCCTGAACAATGCGTGAGGGGTGGGGCCTGGAACTTGCCCCGCCTCCCCATCGGCTCCGTGGACCAGAATGGGGGACCGGGAATCTTTGCTCCTGTTGTCTTCCCCCTCTCAACCACAGGGCATCAGAATGGGGATGGTGGTGGCAGTATTTGAACTTGGGGGGCGGGGTGAGGAACCAGACGATCTTTTAAGCTTGAATCTTTGAGCTCTAGTAAGCCCTGCTTCCCCAGCTCAGAACTTCGGTGTCTCCATCTGTAGCAGGGACTCGGCAACCTGCGGGGTGGCAGGATGGGTGTAGAATGGGGGAGATATGGCAGCCCCCACATGCAGCCTATTTGCCAGGGGACCAATGGGAGAGAAAGAAGAGTCAACAGGCGCAGGCTGGAGCCAGGGATGTCCAAGAGTATAGGGTTTGAGTAAGGGAGGTGGCAGCCAGGAGCACGGGAACCAGGCAGCCCATCCTTCAGAGTTGGGCAGGAACCATCCCCCTGCAGGGCCAGGGGTCAGGGCGCAGGGGGAAGTGGCTGGTTAGCTCACAGATCGAGAGCTAGCACTGACAGGTTTGACCTCCTGCTGAATCACCTCTGGGCCTTCCCTAGGGTCTGGGACCCAACATGGGCTCCTGTGCCTTCCTCAGTCCTTCCTCTGTCATAGGCCAGATTCTGGGGTGAGATGGTGGGCAAACGGGATCCCTCTGGAGCTTACAATCGAGGAGGGGGAGCCAACGTTGAAGGAAGAGCTACCAGACTCAATGCAAAAGCATCACTGAGACGGGTAGTAGGAGGCAGAAGGCACTGTGATTTGAAAACATATAAACAGGGCTCCAACTTAGCCAGGGCAATCAAGGGAGGCTTCCCTGAGGAGGTGACCAGTGAGCTGGGTTGTCAGATGGAGTGATGGTCATTTATGAAGCCCTTCAGGGCAGGGGCTGTGATTCATCTTTGGGCCTTTGGGACCCAGCACCAAGCCTGACACAGAGTAGGTGCTTCTGGATGTTTGCCGACTGAATGAATGAATGAGCACTAGGTCCATGTCCTGAAAAGACTCTACAGCACTTGGGGAAAAAAAGGTCTGGGAATCTTCCAGTGAAGCAGGAAGCCCAAGTGGACTATAGGATTCTTGAAGCAGTTTCTCAAAAGTGAGCAGACCCTTAGGACCCAGGTACCATCTTCTCTCTCTCTCTCTCTCTCTCCATGTTTGTCCCTATGGGAAACATACAAAGATGGTAGACTTTACTATCTGTCCCTTCATTTGTTGTTAGCATGAGGATCCTGGGAGAGAGTGGACAGAGAATATGGCGGAGATGTGGGCCCCCCACTGCGTAAGCTGGAGTGGAGACTGGCATTGCAGGGTTTTGAAAGGGCTGAACGTGGGCAGGTTTGGAGGTGTGTGTGCCTCTCACAGCACTTGGTGGGGGATAGATGTCAGGGCTGCCAGTGGAGCCACGCCAGACTAGAAGCCAGTGAGGAAGCGGCTACGGTCCTGGTTCAGCTGAAAAGGAGAAGTGGTCCCTGGCTGTGGAGGTGGAGCAGACGGATGGTCAAGGCCGCCAGGCTCAGAGTTTGTGTTCTCATGCCCCTGCCTCCAGGAAGCCTTCCCTGATTTCCTTTACCAGGGCCTCCACTCTGCTGGTGGTTTTGGAGCTCCATTCTAGACCAGAATCTGACACTCTATAAAACTCCTAAATGATCCGTGCTAGGCAGAACGATAGGCTCGGGGGAGGTTTGGCCTGTTGGGGAACTGAGGCCCAGAGAAAGGGGGATGACGGATTTGAAGTCACGTGGTGAGTGTGAGTGGGTGGCAGGACCAGAGCTAGAAGGCAAGGGCCCTGCTTCCATGGGGCGCTGGGCTCGCCCAGCTTTGCTCCCCTTCCAGCAGGGAGGAGGCTCCAACCAGCGCTGGCTGCCAAGGCCCAGGAAAACACATTTTTTCCCTGTGTCCTCACAGAGGAAGCAGAACGGCTCAGCAGCTAGAGAGGAGCCCATGCCAGTGGGTGGGCCGTCTACAGGATGTCTCTGCAGTGAACTAGGGGGCCCCGGCGGGAGGGCGGGGGTGCCGCAGGGCTGGCGGCTGCTGACTGGGCGAGCCAGCTGTCAATCACTCCCGGAGCATACGTTCCTGTTCATTCTTCGTGCCTCCCAAAGAATGTTAGGAACCTGCGGTCCCTGAAGGTCAACTCCGCTGGCCTCAAAGGGAAGGGGGGGCGGGGCAGGGATGTGGTGGCTGGCCCTGAAGAAAGGGCCCTGAGCTGGGGGTCAGGATCCCTGGGGCCCAGCCCTTCATTGCCCTCAAACAGTTGCGTGGTGGCCTCAGTTACAGACGTGGTTGGACCTGCGGCTATCTCAGGCCCAGGGTCCACGGGCTGGCCCGAGGCCCGCCCCTTGGCTTGGAACCCTGCGACCCCAGGCCTGGGCTTGGAGAGCGAAAGCCTGAGGTCATCAGCCAGTTCTCCCTTCTTGTGACTTGCCCTCGGTGATGGCCTGACTTTGCTGAGCCGGGGCATTCCTGAGCAAACACGAGTGGCTCTGCTGACATCCAGGGTTTGCTTGAAGGGGCTGAGGCTA
Source organism: Proteles cristata cristata (assembly GCA_017311185.1). Lineage (NCBI taxonomy): Eukaryota > Metazoa > Chordata > Mammalia > Carnivora > Hyaenidae > Proteles > Proteles cristata. Next base: position 479,701 of record JAESUZ010002068.1, on the reverse strand, counting down.
GAGCAGAAGAGGGAAGCACAGGTTCAAAGTGGCCCTAGAAACTGAAAGTGTTTAGAATCCCAGTCAGCTGAGCAGATGGGAACTTCATCCATTATATAGACTAGTGGGTGGCCAACAGGTTCCGCCTCTTGGGTCAGCTCTGGAGGGTCGTATGCGTTGTGTTGAGAAGGATTCCGAGGCTGTCTCTTTTTTCTTTTTTAATGTTTGTTTGTTTATTTGTTTGTTTATTGAGAGAGAAAGAGAGAGAGACAGAGTACTAGCAGGGGAGGGGCAGAGAGAGGCAGACAGAATCCAAAGCAGGCTCCAGGCTCTGAGCTGTCAGCACAGAGCCCGACGCGGGGCTCGAACTCATGAACCGCAAGATCACGACCTGGGCCAGAGTCGGATGTTTTTAACTGACTGAGCCACCCAGGCGCCCCCCTACCCAGGCTGTTTCCAAGCTCAGTGGGGGACAGGGCTGTGATTGATTAGTGATGCCTGCAGAGAGAGTGGAGTAGGGGCGATGGTGAGGCAAGCCAGCCATTGGCCACTCCTGACCTTGTCCAAGTCTGTTGTGTTTTGCGCACTTCGACTGTTATGATTGTCCCCGCTTTACAAGTGAAGAAACCAAGGCCCAGAGATTTCTCTGTTGTCTGAGGGTCAGGCTGTGCCTCCGAGGTTCAGCATCAGCCCCAGCACTCAGCGGCCAAAGGGCTCTCAGGTAATCTGCCTCTCCTGTCGGGTGTCTCTGTGTGTAACCCTGGACTTCCCTGCTGACCACACTGGACATGACCTCACAGGGCTATCAGGAAGATCACTGGCATGAAAGGGGTCCAGTCCAGCTCTGGGTCCTTTACACGTGTTCAGAGCTCCCCCCAACTTCAGGGGGAGGAGGGAGGCAGCCACTCACCTGCTGTGTGACTTCAAGCAAGAGATGGCGTCCACCTCCTCCTGGGAAAAGCGAAGATGCAGGGCTGGATGCTCTCCAAGGGCCTTTCCCGTGTGACCCCAGCCAGCTAGGAGACACTGAGTCACAGCAAGGTCAGTACGTGCTACCGGCCTGACCCCTCCCGGACCGACTCAGCAATTCTAATAACCCCTGGCGCTCACTGACCGCTACGTTCTACACCACTTGGTTCCTCCAAAACCCTGTTTGGCGGGTATCGTTCTGATCCAAGAGTTGGAAAAGCGGAGACCCAGAGAGGTGCAGGGCCTTGCCCGAGGCCGCCCAGCCTGGGGAAGACAGAGATGGGACTCAAACCCACGTTTGACTCAATCCAGGGCCCCTTCCTTCTCATCCCCCACCTGGGGGCCAAACATGGTGATGGTGAGGGCGGAATCGCTTTTGCCTCTTCCCATCTCCCTAGCATCTGGGTACCATCCTCGCCAGGCAGGAGGAGGCAGGTGGAACGGAGGAAGAATTGGAACCAGAGCCAGGGAGGTTTTCTCCTGGACCCTATTCAGCTCGGCTTGGGCTTTGCAGACGCTGACAAGCTGGGTCATGGTGTCAGGGACCGCCCACCCACATCTTACCAGCGCCTGCCCCCTGCTGGGCCCAACGCTGGTGGCCTCAGCACCCAGAACTGCTTCTGCCCGGTCCCTGTCAGATGGGGAGACAGCAAGGAAATAGACGATCACAAGATAGGGGAGAAGAGGTCCTAGGGTGGGTGGCACCGGTCAGGGAGGGCTTCCTGGAGGAGGAGTTGTTTGGGCCCAGGGCAGAAGGATGAGGAGAAGTCTGCCACATACAGTCACAGGAGAAGTGTCACAGGGTGTGGGGTTGCCCAGACGCCAGAGTGTGGGAGCGAGGAAGTGAAAGAGAGCAATTCTGCGTGACTGCGATGCCAAACGGAGGCGGGCAGGGATGGAACATGAGCCTCGGGGCATAGACGCTGTTCCAGGGGTAGTAAGGAGCCGTGGAAGGTTTTCATCTGGGTCATGGTCAGAGTCGCCTGGTGGAGAGAACCTCCAGTTGCTGTATGGAGGAGGAACGGAGGCCAGCCCAGGAGCCTTCTAGGCCCTTCCTAGGTGTGTGCGGGGCGGGAAGGTGACGATGGAAGAGGCCTGTATTGAAGACTAGGAGTGGTAGGGGTGGCGTTCGAGGGTCTCAAGGTAGTGTCTGTGAAAGGCCAGGGCCCTACTTGGGGCTTTCTGGAACTCAGCTATACTGCAAGAAGCCTGGGTGGTCCTGAGGGCCCTCCCGGCCCGAGGGCCACGGTGGCTGCCTCTCTCTGGGGATCCTTTCAAATGCCACCTTCCCCTCCTGTCCCCCTCCTGGCTGTCCTCTGGGGCGTCAGGGCCCCTGGCTGTGCGGGCCAGAGGAGCTGGGGGTCTCCAGGGAAGCCTGGGGCTTATCTGCACATCAGCCTGAGCCACACCGAGCATCCCACCTGTAATTCCGCAGGATTGAGTGGGCACCTGCCGTGTGCCAGGCCCCAGGCACCTGCACAAAGGCAGAGACAGGGGCGCCTGGGTGGCTTAGTCGGTTAAGCGTCCGACTTTCGCTTAGGTCATGATCTCGCGGTTCGTGGGTTCGAGCCCCGCAGGGCTCTGTGCTGACTGCCAGCTCAGAGCCTGGAGCCTTTCATTCTGTGACTCCTCTCTCTGACCCTCCCCTGCTCACGCTGTCTCTCTCTCTCTCCTAGAAATAAATAAAACATTAAAAACAAAATTAAAAACAAAACAAAACAAAGGCAGAGACAAATGTCCACTGCCATGGAGCTGGCACTCTGATGGGGAGGCAGTCACTGAACAAATAGGTACAACAGACGTAATAGCAATTACATATAGTGGAAAGTACCACGAAGAAATATGAGTTAGGAAAAGGAGATGGAGAGAGAGAGAGAGAGAGAGAATCCAGGGCTGAGATTCTAAATTCTAAATTCTAAACTGAGTGAGAACATGAGATTTGAAAAGAGACCTGAAGCGAGGAAGCAAGCCTTGTGGCCCTCTAGGGGAAGAGAAAGCCAGGCCAAGGGAAGCACCGGTGCAAAGGCCCTGGGGAAGAGCCTGCGTGGTTTGTTGAGGAACAGCAAGGAGGAGGGTGTGGCTGGAGCACAGCAAGGGAACGGGAGCCAAAGCAGAAGCTGAAGTCAGAGGTGTACGTTGGAGCCACTCCATGCGGGTTGCGGGCCATTGTGATGACTTCGGCTTTTGCTCCCAAGAAAGATGGGAACCACGGGAAGGGCCCAAGGGACAAATAACACGAGTGGCCTAATGCGTTCTATGGGGGAAACTGAGGCACAGAGCAGTTATCTCATCTACCAGAGTCAGAGGTGGTGAGCGGAAGCACCATCAAAAGGCTCCTAGTGTGTCCAGGGGTGCCCGGGTGGCTTAGTCGGTTAAGCGTCCAACTTTCGCTCAGGTCATGATCTCGCGGTTCGTGAGTTCGAGCCCCGCGTCGGGCTCTGTGCTGACTGCCAGCTCAGAGCCTGGAGCCTGTTTCAGTCTGTGCTCCTCTCTCTCTGACCTCCCTGCTCACGCTGTCTCTCTCTCTCCTATAAATAAATAAAAACATTAAAAAAAATAAGTAAACATTTAAAAAAAAAAAAAAAAAGGCTCCTAGTGTGTCTGGCACCCAAGTCCATGCACTTTCCAGTTCCCCACAGGGACACCCAGGGCCTGTGGGGATGTGTCGGAGGTGAGGTGTGCCTTGCAGAAAGCTTGAGAAACGAGGGTGTGCCCTCATTTGCCCCTGCTGGCATCATATGGGGCACTGCTAATGCGAATTGATAGGGTGCTGCATCTCAGGTCACAGGGCATCTTCCCGCCCCTCCCCCCCCTCCTCTGTGCTCTAGTCCCGCCTCCCTGTGGGGGCATCAGGTGAGGAAGCGCAGGCTAACAGTGAATGGGAGAGATCACATCTGCTGGGGACAGAGAGGACTGCTGTTTTAACAGGGGGCTTTGGGAGACAGTCGCCTTCCTGGCCCCTAGCAATGGGCGCTGGCCTCCACAATGTACCCTCCACGTCTCCCCAATGTCAATGCTTGGCATACCGTAGATGCTCAATAAATATTTGCTGAAGGAACATAGAGGTTTTATGCCCACGGGGATACATTGAAGGCCACCGGGCCCCTATCAGGTTAGGTATGGCTGCCCTGTCTGACCAGGGGGGTGGGGGGGATCGGGGGGTGCTGAATTAGTGCTGGTGGCTGCCGAGCAGAGAAGCTTAATTTTGGTGAGGAAGGCTTGGGCTGGGGAAGAGGAAGGAGGGGACTATGTGTTTTTTCAACTTTATTTATTTCTTTTTTATTATTGTTATCTTTAAATGTTTATCTATTTTTGAGAGAGAGAGACAGAGCACAAGCAGGGGAGGGGTGGAAAGAGAGGGAGACACAGAATCTGAAGCAGGCTCCAGGCTCCGAGCTATCAGCACAGAGCCCAATGCGAACCCACGAACTGTGAGATCACGACCTGAGCCGAAGTGGGAGGCTTAACCGACTGAGCCACCCAGGCGCCCCTATTTATTTTGAGACAGAGAATGTGCCCATGGGCGTGTGAGTGGGGGAGGGGCAGAGAGAGGGAGAGGGAAAGAATCCCAAGCCAGATCCATGCTGCCAGCACTGAGCCAGGTGTGGGGCTTGAACCCATGAATGGTGAGATCAGGACCTGAGCCAAAAGCAAGAGTCAGATGCTTAACCATCTGAGCCACCCAGGTGCCCAATATGTTTTATTTTGATGGGGTGCTGGTTGAACTCTGAAAAAGTCATTGACTAGTGCATCTATTTATTTATTTATTTATTTTTAATTTTTTTTTAAATGTTTTATTTATTTCTAGGAGAGAGAGAGAGACAGTGTGAGCAGGGGAGGGTCAGAGAGAGAGGGAGTCACAGAATGAAACAGGCTCCAGGCTCTGAGCTGCCAGTCAGCACAGAGCCCGACAGGGGGCTCGAACCCACAAACCGCGAGATCATGACCTAAGCGAAAGTCGGACGCTCAACCGACTAAGCCACCCAGGCTCCCCTATTTATTTATTTTTTTAATAAGCTCTACATGTCACGTGCGGCTCAAAATCACTGCCCTGAGATCAAGAGTCACATACTCTACTGACTGGGCCAGCCAGGTGCCCCAAATATATTTTGGGTGCTTTGGTGTATGTAGGTTATACTTTAGTGAGAAGTTAAAAACAATCAAATAGACATATTTGGACCCCGTGCAGAAGGATGGCTGGGGGAGAGGGGAATCCATTTGCTTGATGCATATTTATTGAGCACCTGCTGTGTGCTAGGCACTGACTTAGGCACACCGATGCTGTAGTAGAACAGGCAAGGCCTCGATCCTCGTGAGTTTGCATTTTGGTGGAGAGAAGGCGGGACAGAGACAGATAACCAAGAATGAAACAAAATAATTGCAGAAGAGGTGATTGTTGAGGGTTAACAAACCCCTTTGAAGAGGTGACATCGGGAAAGCCCTACATGATGAAGAGTCACTATGGGAAGATGAAAGGGAAGAGAACAGTCAAGAGAGCAGCAAGTGCAAAGGCCCTGAGGCTGGAATGGACCACTGGGACAGAGAAAGGTGGTATGACAGGACTTCCATAACAGCAGAGGCCTTGAATGCCAAGGTAGTGAGTTTGGGCTTTATTCTAAGTAGAAGAGAAAGTAACCTTGGGCTCCTCTCTCTCCTAGGTCTGAGCCCAGAGGGCACCTTCTGAAAACATGTCTGTGGACCCCTTATCCAGCAAAGCCCTGAAGGTGAGGACATAATCCCTGTTGTCCCTGTTCTCCCCCTCCCTCCTTGCTTAGGCTGACTGTCCCATCCCAGCTTCGTCTTCTGTTACTGGAATCCCCAAGGGTGGCCGGGCTTCAGGCGTTCATGAGGCCCCGGGAAGGGCCCTGGGCCGGAAAGCAAGAGGCCTGATCACAGCCTGTGTGCCGGGGGAGGTGGACGGGGGTATTTTCCTCTCTGGATCAGCTTCTCCATCGGAACAATGCTCACTGGGCTGTAGGACTTCAGAGATGCTTTCTGGGCCAGGATTCCCTGGCCGAGTCCAGGTTGGGGCACTGGCTTAGAATGTGAGCCGAGCCCTGGTGTGGTGGCTCCTTTTGTGTTCAGATCCTGGTCTGGCCCAGTTTCCCCTTTCTGGATTCCTTGCCTCCCTTCGGGGCCTTGGAACAAGTCCGGCCCCCGCATTAGGGCCTACGGGGATGGACGGGGAGCCGTGTCCGGCACCTGCCGCGCGCCAGGCCCAGGGGTGGGGCCCAGCGGCAGGGTGCGACCTCGGGCCTCAGTCTCCCCATGCGCTCAACGTGCTGTCCTCCAGATCAAGCGTGAGCTGAGCGAGAACACGCCGCACCTGTCGGACGAGGCGCTGATGGGGCTGTCGGTGCGCGAGCTGAACCGGCACCTGCGCGGGCTCTCGGCCGAGGAGGTGACGCGGCTCAAGCAGCGACGTCGCACGCTCAAGAACCGCGGCTACGCGGCCAGCTGCCGCGTGAAGCGCGTGTGCCAGAAAGAGGAGCTGCAGAAGCAGAAGTCGGAGCTGGAGCGCGAGGTGGACAAGCTGGCGCGCGAGAACGCAGCCATGCGCCTGGAGCTCGACGCGCTGCGCGGCAAGTGCGAGGCGCTGCAGGGCTTCGCGCGCTCCGTGGCCGCCACCCGCGGGCCCGCCGCGCTGGTGGCGCCCGCCAGCGTCATCACCATCGTCAAGTCGGCCCCAGGCCCGGGCCCCGTCTCCGCCCCGGGGCCCGCCCCCGGGCCCGCCCCCGCCGCCTGCTCGTAGTGCCCGCCCCTCCCAAGCCCCGCCCCCTCCTTCTTCCTTCCCAAAGTGCCTAAGAGTGGTCTCTGTCCCCGGTGCCTGGTGCCTGTTTCTCTGCAGCCACCAGCCCTTGTGGTGAACACATGTTCCCTCCCGAGCCTGCTGTCTTCCTCGTTGGAGCCCCTATAGGACCCGATAGGTGGCCCTGGGGTCGGGCAACTTTGGTGAGAATGGTAGGGTGGGGCTGGAGGCTGGGGTTTCTTTGGGCTGAGAGTCCAGCCTTAGGCTAGGAGGATGGGGTACAGAGCAGATTAGAGAAGGGCTGTCCGGGCGAAGAGGGCCACCCCTCATTCTGTAAACTGTTTGCTCAAATCGTGCCATAGCCGCTCCCCCCTCCTTCCCCCAGGATTTAAGACTAGGTTGGGCTCTATATGTCTCTTGGGGCTGGAAAGCTGATGCTCCCACCTCTGCTTTGGGCCCCGGGGTGCCTGGCTTTCCAAAGCTGGGAGAATCATCAGAAGTGGCCTGGTGAAGGTCAGTTAACAGGCCTCCAAGCAGCCATGCCAGTGCCCAAGGCCATCTGGGCTTAGTGGTTGAGCTGGAAAAGCTAGGTCTTCTTACTCCCGAGATTCCAGCGGGGGGATCCAGGCGGGATTGTCAGGGGGATTGTGGACATGGACCGGAAAAGGTGATGGAAGGGCCTCCCTGGGCCCCGGGGGGCTGCCTCTGTGAGTTAGGGGAAGAGAAGTAGAGGGCCAGAGAAGGTGATACAGGTGGAGGAGATGGAAGGAGCTGGCCAAAGAGAAAGGGGACCAAGGATGTGACCACCCACTGTGGCAGGTGGGAAGATGAGAAGACAGATCCGGAAGTCCTGCAGCCAGGGGTGGGGGTCCTGAGAAAGGAAGGGTCCCACCCCTCCCCCTGGGAATGTCTACCCTGGCTTGGGGGCTGGCCCCTGTCATCTATTGCCAGTCTCCTGGGAAGCCCAGCCCCCACCCTCCCCGCGCCCCCTCCCCCATGCAGCTGTCCCTCCCCGCTGTTTATTTATTGCACGAATCTAAGTTATTCTCCCCAGCCAGAAACCTAGCACCCACTCCTTGGGAAAAGTGGTGTGTGGCCCTGCGCTGGACTTTATATTTTATATCTGCAGATAAATCACATTTTATCTTATATTTAGGGAAAGCCGGATGACAGCGACCAAAAAAATGTTTAAAAAAAAAATTCGCCCGGCCCCTAGAATTTATTTATTTTCTGACTTACAGTAAGCGAGTTATCCGCCTTCTGTATTTTGTAGACTTTCTGAATAAAGTCAAGTTCTCTTTTTCCACAGAGGAGAAGGCTCTGGGCTGTGATCTTTTGTGGGGTGGGGAGGTGGGTGGGGTCTGAATGAGGGGCTCTGAAAGGTAGAGTTCTGCTTTCAACCCAGGGCCCGGACCCTCCGCTCCAATGTGCAAACGAAGAAACGAAACTGCGCCCATCAGCCATCAGCCCTCACTAGCTCACTAGCGCCGGGGCTGTCAGCTGCCAAAACCTCGGTTCTTCCGTCTGGAGCCTCCCAGGGGAAGAAAATACCAGGAGGACAATGAAATGTAGGGTTAAATTCTCTGGCATCCCTTCAGTGAATAAACAGTCCCGCCCAGAGGAAAATTCCCGGATTTAAGAGTAATCATTCCAGCACTTTCCCACCGAGGTCTGATTTTCTACAGCCAAGTCGAAAATATTTTCCCCACGTTCCGGAAGGCATGGGGGTGGGGGTGGGGGGCCGAGGGGGGGTGTGCAGACCAGAGAGAAGTGACTTCTTCAGTCCCAGCCTGCAGGCCTAAAAGGCAACCCCGTGCCTCTGGGGCTCCAAACTCATTGTAATGAATTTCAACCCAAGCCGCCAGCCCTTCGGGGACACCCTGAGAGCGGAGTGGTCAGGGAGATGGGGGGGGGTTGGATCTGCGGGACTTTTGGTGACTCATTTAGCTTCTCGCCCGTCTGCCCACGTGCACGATGAAGGAAGGGCACAGGTGGGACGCACGCCGGGAACCCGAGGGGCTGCGGGCTGGAACACGCAGAGGAAAGGTTCCCGGTGGCACAGACGCCAGCAGCGAGGAGGCTTTCTGTCTGCAGAGACAGCAAGGCTGGGCTCGGGGAAGGACACGTCTGTGGAAGTGGGGGGAGGAGGGGCGGCAAGCCATATGCGATGGCTCCGTCCTCAGGCCTCTGTCCCCCTCTCAGGTTGAGGCCCTCGACCCCGATCCCTGACCCTGGGATGCTGAGCTCAGGCCTGAGCAGCAGGAAGCCAGGGTCCCCGACAAGTGGAGGTTGGTTGGAGGTTGGTTGGTGGCTGGGAAGTCCCCCCACCCACGCCACATTCCTGAGCGCTCCTGTCAGCAGGCGGGCTCCTCCTCCCCAAAGGCCTGTGGCGGGAAGGTGCCCCGGGCCCCCTAGACACCTGGCCTGGTAGCCCACTGTCCAGCAGGCCCCACCCCAGGCCTCCTTACCCCTGCGGGGGGGGGGGTACCTAGGGTCCCATGTGGAGGGTGGGCTCAGGGAGGTAGGAAGATACCTTGAAAGAGTAGGTGCCCTGCCAACCCCCAGGGGAACCTGCAGGAATGGGGCTGCCCTTTGCCAGCCCCCGCTTTGCTGGCTGACAGAAGGGGGAGCTTCTGCACACACCAGCCCTGTGGGGAGGGAAGGGTGGGACCCTGTGACCAGAGCTGCCACCCTGTCCCACTGGCTGGAGGAGACGGAGACGCTGTGTCCGGTGGGAGCCTGGACCCCAATGTCAGCCTCCGGCGATGTGGTTTCCCCGTGAGCTAGACGTCACCCCGTTTCCTAGGACACCGCTGCCCACGGCCACTCAGCCCACCCCCAGGCGCGCACACGGGAGGCCGGGAAGAGGAAGGAAAGAAATCTCACCCACAGGCAGAAGAGATTTCAATACAATCTATATTATCTCATATATAGATTTCTCACTTTATTTGCTCACTTCTGTCACGCATTTAAAATGTCAGAGACCAAAATAGAGCGGCTTTCTGGTGGAACTCATGGCAGTCACACACGAGATACAAAACTAGGGGACTCTGTCCTCTCATACATCATACAATTAATTTTTCAAGTATCTTTTATGTACAAAGAGCTACTCTACCGGGGGGGGGGGGATTAAAAAACAAAACAAAACAAAACAAAACAGGTAGGTTACGCATCCTAGGAAGGAGGGGTGGAGTGGGCGGGCACACATTCCTGGGCCCTCATCTCCTGGGCCACTAACTTCCTTGCCACTGAGGCCCCCTCCGTGTCCCCCCAGACCACGCCAGGCGGCCAGTGCCAGGGCGGGCAGAGACCAAGGGGGCAGGGGGTCGGCGGCACATGTTGGCCCCAGAAGGAGAGTCAAAGAAACAGCTTCGTGAAAGCGGAGGTGGGCGCGGGGACAGAGGGTCTCCTCAGAGGGCCGCTCCCACTTGCTCCTTCCGGGGCAGTTTGGTACCGGCCGGCCAGGGCCGGAGAGCTGGCCTCCAGGAGCCTGCACACAGGCCTCTGGGACCCGGAGGCGCTGGCTTGGTCACAAAGGCCAAAGGAAGCCTGGGGAGATGGCTGGCGTGGACCCCGCCCCCCGCCCTCCCCCAGCAGACCCTTGGCACAGTTCATTCCAGTAATGAACCAAAAGGAAGAGACTCCTTGGTGAACTTCTGGTGCCACAGGGCAGGGCCCCTCTTCACCCTGACACCTTCTCCAGGCTGTTGCGGCCCAAACCCCGGCGCCATCCAGGTTTCAGACCCCAGAAGGCTCCACCTGTATGAACATACACCGTTATGTCACGTAGGCCCTGCCTACGACAGTGGCCGGGTGACAGTGGCCGGCGTAAGCCCTGACTGCCTGGGGTGGGGGGTGGGGGGTGGGGCCGGCCCTAGGAGGCTCCAGGTATATGGGTGTGGAGGTGAGCGAGGGGAGGGGACCGGTGATCCCGGCCACCCCTAAGGCCTGTCCGAGGGTGCTTGGCCCAGCACTGCAGGATCCTGAGCGCCAGCAGCTTGATAGGGCGCCCCCAGCGGCTGCCTGCGGCCAGACAGACTGAGGGCCTAGGAAGGGGGAGCTTTCATATGTGACTAAGGCACAGAAGAGATGGGCCGAGGGGCCAGCCGAGGCAGGACACCAGGCCCTGTGAGGACGCGGCGCCAGGGAGAGGAGGCTGGGGTCGCCGCGCCCACCTCCCAGCTCGCTGCCGCGTGCCCCATCCTTCCGTCCTCCCTCCCACGGGGCCGTGTTCCTCCAGAAGCTGGTCTGAGATGTGGAAACTCAGACCCTTCCCCTGAGGCGGGGAAGAGAAGCCCTAGGGAGAGCCCGGGGCCGCGGAGGGTCTCACTGCTCAGCCCCGGCAGGAGGGAGGGCTGGGGGCCGCCGGGAAGCCAGGGCCCTGCCCCAACTGCTCTCAAGCAGACAGACCCCAAGGGCTAGGGCAGTGGGGCTGCTGGCTGCCCTTGGCAAGCCGGGAGGAAGGGGGACGACGCAGGCAGGAGGGGCAGCCGCGCAGAGGACACCCAGGGGCCCGGAGACCCCTGCTGGGAGACGTCTGGTCAACAGAAGAGGGGCCCAGTGCGCCTGAGCGCCCTTCCACCGGGGGACGCGTGGCTCTGGTCCTTGCAGTATGCCAGGCAGGCCCTGGGTCAGGAGGGGCCCCGGGGAGTAGCGGGGCTCCGACCTCCCCCTCCTGCCCGAGGTGAGGCTAATCTAGCAAGGACGGGGGGTGGGGGGGGCGGGGGGGGCACAAGGGAGGGAGCAGGCAGGCAGGAGCCCCAGTCAGAGTATTGCACGGTGTGGGCGGCAGGGCCGGAAGTCTCACGGGGGAGCGGGTGACCCACGTCGGGGCTGAGAGGGCTGCAGCCGCTGGTCCGCCATTGCCACAGCTGGTCCCAATGTGCCGCCGCCACTGCCGCGGGACGAGCCACAGAGGCACGGGAGTCGCTCCCGGCCTCCTCCGTCCCTCGCCCAGCAGCGCAGGGGTGGCCCTGTATAAATATTCCTGAAGGCTGGGCGCGAGCCTGGGCTGTCCCCTGGGCAGAGAGCTCCTGGCTGTTCTTTCGGAAGCGATATGTGAGTATCTCTGGTCCAATAAATTAATGGGCACGCTGCCAACGCTGTGCCCGCCTGCCTCCCGGCCCATGCGGAGGACCGCGGGCCCCGGCGCCCATCCTCCCCGCCAGCGGCCGCACCTAGAACTCGTCGTCAGAGCTAAGCAGGAGAGTCTTCTCGTTGTCGCGGGCGCCACTGAGGCTGTGGGAGCGAGAGAGGCCGTGGGCACCACCGCGCCAGGCGGGCCCGGGCTCCAGGGTGGACTGCTGTGTGTACTGCTGGTAGGCGGGCGAGAAGTTGTGGATGGCGTCCTGCACGATGTCGTGCGGGTTCATGGTCTCCTTGAGGCTGCTGGAGATGCTCTTCATGGGGGCGCAGCGGCCTGCGGGGGCAGGAGCCCAGGTGCAGGGGTGAGGGCCGAGGGGCCGGGGTGGCAGGAGGCCCCTGGTCCTGGGGCTGCCACCCACCCCAAGGCTGGGTCGCCCAGCCTCCTCCTCCTGCCCCGGAGAACGCCCCCCGCCCCAACATGAGATGGCACAGGCGAAAAGAAAGGGCCCCTCTGGCCAGGGCACAGAGCGGGTGCCAAGGTAAGCAGCCACCGGGGGCGCCAGTGAGTCTGGCCACCAGGAGAGGGCCCAGCGTGGAGAATGGCAGCCTGCGAGCATGTCCCAGGGAGGCCAGAGTGAAGGGGGCCCCCTGAGGGGGCCCCCAACACTCTGGCAAGGGCACCAGTGTCTGCCCTGAGCTGCTCTGTCAGGACAGGCCGCCAGGGGCCTCGGGCCCACAGACGGGCTGACTCGTAAGTCCTCGCAGGCTCCCCTCCGAGAGGGTGGAAGCCAGTAGCCTGGACCCGGATGTGCTTCCTCCTAACTCCCTCTCTCATGAACTGTCCCCATGGGTGAAGGGGGCAGAACTGGCCCAGGCCACAAAATGTCAAGGTAAGAGATAAGCCCAGGTCTTCAAATTCGAATTTGGCATGCTCTTTCCACCTTCAAGTTCTTGGCCACAGATTTCCCATTAACAAGCATTATGCCCCCGGAACCCAGCATGGCATATTCCAGAACAAAGAGAGACCAGGGTGGAAGCAAGTGAGCTCTACGGAGGGCAGCCCTTGGCAGGCAGGTGCTCTGAGCTCCGCCGCCTGGGGGTGCCTGTGCGGGGAGACAGGGACACAGAGAAGGGGCTAACGGGGAGAGGCATGCCGGTGACAGCGACCAGGACTGACGTGCAGGACAAGACGCGTAGACCGAGAGCAGAACCTACCGTAAGGGCCGTATGTCGGTACTGCCCGCGGCCAAACCCGGGGGCAAAAGCAGGGCGGAGGGGGGACGGGGAGGGGGAGAGAAGCCAGAGAAATAGAGAAGACAAGAGACAGCTGAGTCACACCATCTGCCTGCCACCGAGGAGGCCAGCACGCTGAACCCCACGCCCTCCCCGCCTCCCTGCCAGGCCCCACCTAGCACCTGGGCAGCCCCGGCTGCCCCCAGAAGCCTGGCACCTGGCAGGGCATGTCCCCTAGGGATGATTCCCCCCACAGGGCTGGCGCTTCCGGGGGAGGGCACAGCAGCCGCCACATCTAAGTCAGGACCTGCCGTTCAGTCTTGGCTGGAATGGCTAGGGCTGTGCCGTGTGCTTCACAGACCTCACTGCACTTCACAAGTGAGGCCGGCGAGGCTGGGGGGCCGGCGGGGGTGCTTTCTTGTACAGATCCCATGGTAGAGGTGGCTCTGGACCCCAGCCTGACTGGAGGGCCGAGGGGTTGGCGTGTGGGCAGCAGCAGGCCCAGGCCCCGTGCGGAGGAGGGGTCCTGCCTTTCCCTGGTACGGCTGGCCTGCGTCTCTGCCAGAGCTGTACTTCGGCCATGCTCTGTTTTGCGGGGGTGGATGTCTGGGAGCCGTGGGTGAGCAGAGAGCCTCAGAAGCCACTGTGTGGACCACTGTACACCTCAAGGGCCCAGAAAGGGTTCTCTGCTGTGTTCCCCGGCTCCAGGCACGATGCTGCCTTTCCTATGGGCGCAGGCTCTGTCGGGACCAAGTCCAAGGGACATCGCTCTCAACCCTGGGTGGGTGTTTGCCAGATCCTTGCAGTTGGGGGGGGTTGCCTAGCAGGAAGTGCGTGGGTCCCCAGGCTGCAGCAGTGGGGCGTGGTCAGCACGATGCCCGTCACCGAGCAGGGGTGCCTACAGGCCTCGGCCAGCAAGTGTGCGGGGAGAACACAGTTGGGCGCCTAAGAGTTGAGCGACACTCCACAAGCGTCCAGCAGGTCTCTTTCCAGGGAGGAAGAAGGAGAGGGGGGCCGAGGGGCCCCGCAGCAGCCCTCCCCACCTCCCAATCCCTGGGGCCTATGGTAGGCCTGGGCGCTAGGCCTGGGGAAGCGGGGTTCTCTCCTCCAGCCACAAGGAAGGGAGCCGGCAGCAGCCCAACCCCGGGCTGGACGCGTTAGACCGGGAGCGTCCCCTCCCCAGACCCTGCAGAAGTCATTTCAGACATCCGCATCCTCCCCCCTCCATCCCCCCTCTGTCCAGTGGCAGCCAGAGGCAGGTCCCCTGACCCCAGGCCCTTGGGGAGCTCGGAAAGCAGCCCCTGTCGCTGGGCCCAGACACGGGATTCTGAAAGGCTTTCCTTGGCATTGCCACAGGGTGCCAAGCTCTTCTCAGAAAGAGGAAGATGGGCAGGTGTAAAAAGAAAGCTATTAAGAGCTATTACCATCTGAGTCTGTTTCTTAGAAGTAACCCCGGTTAAAAAGAACTTTAGAGAGAAGGGAATTAGAGCACAGAGGGAAAGCCGCCTTTGACGTGAGGAGCCCTGAGGCACTTGTCTATTCTAGGGTCTCCGCCCTGGCCTTGGGGGGAGGGATACGGCACTACAGCATCTGGGGGGGCGGGTTCCACACTCCAGGCCTGCTGCAAGAGAAGGTGCTCCAGGCTTCCCGGACTTCCCTGCGGCCTTGCGTGGGGGGCTGGGGGCGGGAGAGCCCTGACCTCTGTGTCCCCTTTCCCACAAGTCAACAGGAGACACCTGACCGGTCACCACCCGTCAGACACTAGGGGGGGCAGGAGGGGCCCTGGGGCGGGGCGGGGAGTCGTCTCCAGGACCCTGGCTCATACCTTGTGCGTCCAGCCTCTTGTCAGCATAGACCTTGTAGGTGAAGGCGTGCCGCAGGGCCAGTGCCGCGAAGAACATCTCCACGCAGATGATGAAGTCCTGGTAGCCGGCGGCCACGGTGCCCTCGCCCACAGACACGCGGGCCGAGTGGATCTTGGGGATGGCCCCACACTTCTCTAGGATGGCCAGGAGCATGCCTGGAAGGGGAGGCACGGGCGTGTGGCCCTAGACTGGACCCCTGCCCCGGTCCCCTCTCCTCCCTGGAGCACTCCCGAATGCCACTCCTGCCAGAAAGGATGACAGCGGGGTCCGTGGTTGGTCCTGTGGGGTAGGGAGGCCGACACCAAGCTGAGGCCTCTGGGATACCCCCCTCCACTGGCTCCTTGTAGGCTACCAACACTGAGGTGTCAATGGTTATGTGGGGTTCCCTGGAACCCCATCCATGAAGTGGCCCCACGGAAGATGCTCCACGGCCAGGAGGTGCCCAGTGGACAGAGACCCTCTGGGCTTCAGGCTGGGCTCGCCCAGGGACAGCACGGGCACCGGGACAAAAAGCAGGAAGAGGGGACAGATTTCAGGGGACGGGGCAGCACGAGTTGGCCTCACAGGGGCTGGGAAGAGGCTCACCTTGCCAGAAGGAGAGGAAGATGACGGACTTGACCATGAAGAACTTGAGGACGGGGCTATAGGGGCTGAGCAGGTCCCGGGTGGCAAAGTAGAAGAGGAAGAGGGCGTAGAGGGCCAGGCTGACGGAGATGTTGTAGATGATGGTCACGTAGAGGTAGCCGCTGGTGACACTGTGGGAACACGGAAAATTCTCTGGCTTGGACAGAGCTTTCTGAGGGACGTGGGGGCCTCCCTCCCTCCTCTACCCCTCCAGGATGCCAAACCCCATGAGCCACCGAGAGAGGGATCAAAGAAGCCAAAACACCAGGGGGCGGGGTGGGGAGGTGTGCCAGGGTGCACACCCTGGGGCGCCGGCCAGCTCTGCCGCCTCCGCTTTGCCCGCGGGTGTGTCCAAGCCACCCGCCTGCAGCCCTGGTGCCTGGGTCCCTGGTGGGGACGCCAACATGGAAGCCAGCAGCCGCAGGGGTGGGGGCTCCTCCCGATGGTCAGGGGACAGGTGTCAGAGTGACACAGGGTTCAATTCTGCTCTTTTCTCTGGAGCCAAGTCACATCCCCCTCTGAGCCTCGGTCTGCTTACCTGCCCTGGTGAGGCCGTAATGTGGGGTGCAGGGGGTACAAAGTGTCTGCAGGCGCAGGGCCTGGACACAAGGCGCTTTCACTAACCCCCAAAACGAAATGAAATCTACACAGGAGAAGTCTTCTACCCGGGGACTCGTGACGGGCCTGTCGGGGCTCTGACCTTGCTCCCTGCCTCGGGGGTGGTCACTGTTCCTTGCTGACCCACCCCTGGGGCACCACTCAGTAGGCTGTCGGTGAAGGTCATGTGTGCGGCAGGCTGGCTCCTGTGCTGGAGGCGGGGGCAAGTGTGACGGCCGTCACGGCCAGGCTCGGGCCTTGCAACTCAGGGGTGCAGGGAGGCTGTGCTCAGCCTCCCCTCCAAGGAAGGTCACGGGCGGGCAGCCAGTCTACAACCACCCCTTTCCCTAAGGCAGGGCATCACCCGCCCACTCCTGCGCCCGCGCTCCTCCCCCCGCGCCCCTCAGGGGGACCCGCTGCTTACTCAAAGTCACCGTCCCGGTACTTGCCGAAGGCCTGCAGGACCACAGTGCTGACAGCCATGAGTGGCTTCACCACGCAGAACTGCAGGGTGGCCTGGTCGGAGAGAAGGTCAAGAGTTGGGGCTGAGCAAAGGAAACCGGGTGACAAGCACCTCCTCCGGCCAGCTGGGCCTGTGCTGGATGCTGGGGGGGCGGGCCGGGGGACCCCACGTTCTGCCCCCAGGGAACTGCTGTCTGGAGGGGGAGATGGATTCTGTGGGAGGACAGCAGTGCAATGCAGCTGTGCGAGCGGACAGACAGATGTTAGGAAGGAAGGACGAAGGAAGGAAGGACAGCCACTGGAGGAGCACAGGACAGGAGGGCCCAGCAGAGAGGGCTCCTCAGAAACAGGGTCAGAAGGAATGTACCAGAAAGACAAGGAGGACAGGCAGAGCGAGCATCTCCTATGGAGACTGGGAGGCTGAGAGCAGACACAGGCAAGGGGGAAGACACTGGTGACGGTCAGCAGGCAGGGAAGGGGCCAGGGCTCGAGGCCTCCCCATCCAGCCCCGTCTGGTTCCTGGCCCCCTGCCGGTTTGTACCGGGCTGGGGGTCTCCCTGGGGCGGGAGGGGACCCTCCAGGGGCACAACAAGGGAGCAGCCCAAAGCACAAGGTCTGGAGTCCCGAATCGGAGTCTGAATCCTGGCCTCGCTTCCATCTGGGGAAGCTTGAGAGAGCGAGCGGTTACTTAGTCTCTGAGCAGCCACCTCACTGGTAAACAGCCGTAACCAGCCCCATGCCGCAGGGCTGAAGGGCATCCGGGTGTCTCAGTAAATTCCAGGGCAGCCTGGGGGGGGCCCACATAACCACCAGAATCACCAATCTCTTGAAATCAATAAACCTCAGGTCATACCCCGAGGCCCCTTCTGTAGAGGCGGAGCAGCGTTAAAAGGATAAGCCCAGGGCACCTGGGTGGCTCAGTTGGTTAAGCACCATCTTTGGCTCATGGCTCGTGAGTCTGAGCCCCCCACTGGGCTTGCTGCTGTCAGAGCAGAGTCTGCTTGACTCTGCCCCTCTCTCTCTGCCCCTCCCCTGATCGCTCGCCCTCTCTTAAAAATAAATAAAGCTTAACCGACTAAGTCACCCAGGCTCCCTTTAAAAATAAATAAAGCACTGGGGAGCCTGGGTGGCTCAGTCGGTTAAGCATCCGACTTTCGCTTGGATCATGATCTCGCAGTTCGTGGGTTCGAGCCCCGCGTCAGGCTCTGTGCTGACTGCCAGCTCAGAGCCTGGAGCCTGTTTCAGTCTGTGACTCCTTCTCTCTCTGACCCTCCCCTGCTCACGCTGTCTCTCTCTCTCTCTCCAAAAATAAAAAAAAAATAAATAAATAAAGCATTAAAAAAAAAAAAAGGATAAGCCAGCGTGGCTCCAAGTTGGGCAAGGACCCGGGGGCAGGGACAGCAACTTGCTGAACCAAGTTTCTGTCCTGCTGGGGCCCTGAGTGCAGTTTGTGGGGAGTCCTAGGGGTGGGGCCTGAGCAGTGGGGAAGCGTGTGTGATGGATGCTGCCACCCGCAAACCCTCACAGCTCCCTGGTCCCACCACCTGCCTCGAGGGAGCAGGACCAGAACGTTTGGGGAGAAGAGCAGCAGTTGGTGCCCAGGGAGAACTGAGAGCCCGCCTACAGGCTGGTGTCATCCGGAGAAGATACCTCCGTTTGCACGGCAGCCCCACCACAAAGTACTGTTACAGGTGAGGAAACTGAGGCAGGGAGAAGCTGAAGAGGCCTCAGAGCCTTCGCTCGGCCACACCCCTGGATCAGTCAGGGCTTTCCAGCCAGGCCAGCCCTCAGAATCACCCTCGTTGCTATAAACACATTCCGGGCCCGGGAGCTCCGGAACAGACTTCCTCCATCAGGCTGCGGTGGGGGGTGGCTGGCCAGAGAATCTCTGCCTTGAACCAGGGGATCCAGAAACTGGGCGCTGGCCTGGGATTTCTCGGGAGGAAACTCTCTCCCAAGTGAAAGGGGCGCAAAGGCTGTTTTTATTCTCTTTCCTTTTACTCCCTCTCCCTGCCTCCTCCAGGAAAATGAGCAGGACATCTGACCCCACAGGGCTGGGGAATCATTTATAGCGAGGCTACGCAAGCTAGCGATCATGGGATCAAAACTCTGTACACAATGCACTCATCAAAGAAGGCAGTGAGTCACAGCGGCTGAAAGGCTGGTAAACAATGGCTCCGAAAGGCCCCACCCACCGCGACCCCAGGACAGTTTTAACTCTTTCCCTCCAGGCCCTGTGGGGAGACTGGGAATCTAGGACCGCCCCAGGGAGGGCGGAGCTGGAAACAGCAGTGTAGACCTGCTACCTCCAGGTGGGTGATTTGTGGGTGTGTCCACACTGCAGGCAGCCCCCGCCCCCACCCCCCTTGCACCGAGGGGAGAAGAAAGGCCAGACCTTGGGTGGCCGCAGGGAGCAGGGATTGGCTGTGGTTTTTCATTTCCCCTTGTGACAGCTCTTGATGCTTGAGGGGCTGGGCTGGCAGGGGTCTTGCCGCCCACCCCCCCGCCGGGGAGACTAAATTAAGGTCACCCTAGCAAGGCACGGCACCTCTCTGGATAAGAGACAGCGGGCTCCGTGCCAGTGTGTGTTACCTGCTTGACACCTGCCACCACACCTGCTCCTTACACCATCCCGTGAGAGAAGTATCGTTATGCCTATTTTACAGGAGAGGCTAAGTAAGGCTCAGAGAGATTACATAACTCAGCCAAGGTCACACAGTCAAGAGGAAAAGTTGGAAATCAAACTCAGATGGGCAGACACCCAGGCCCATGCACTCAACCACATCACCACGCTGCCTCCGCCCAGGCTACTCAAGACCACAGGGAAGGCAGCCGAGGAAATGGCGGGCGGCCCCCTGGGAAGTGGGGAAGAGACCAGAGACTGCGCAGGCCTGTGTCGGTTCACATCTTTCGCACAGGAGCCCTCCTGGCCTCTAGCTGCGGCAGCTGAGAAGTCTCAAACTGAGATTCGAGAATCGCCACGCACTTTCCGATTCCCACACGCGCCAAGACTTGGTCCAACTGAGCAAAAGCACAGGGCCACTTCTGGCCCAGGGCCACTACAGGCGTCTTCTGGACACCCGCCGCTGCCCCTCGGAGCGCACTCTGCGAACGCACGTGCATGCCTACCAGCGTGGGGAGTGGGTGCTGGGGTTGGGGGGCGGGAACGCCACGAGCGGGTCCTCCAGGCCCCACACCCGCCTCCGCCACTTGACGGCCAGAGGCTCCTGGTCCCTGGCCTGTAACTAACTCTTGGCCAGGGTGGCGGCAGGGGGCACACACCTGCTTGCAGAAGCGCAGGAATCCGATGGAGTAAGTCTTCCCCCACAGGCAGCAGGTGCCGTACACACAGCTGGACCTGGAAGAGACGAGCAGGGAAGGGGCGGTGGGCAGACAGCCAGGGTTCGGGGAAGGTGCGGCTGGAGGCGGCCGTCCTCCCTCACAGCCATGCAAGCCCAGGTAGAGTGGGCCGGGCTGGGAATGGGGCACAGAGCCCAGGCAGCCTTGAGGCGGAGGCCAAGCACACGGAGAGGCACAGGGGAGTGTGTGCACACGCGGACGGCATGAGGGGGTGGGACTACGCTGGCCGGGGCGGGGCAGCGGGCAGCAAACCAAGGTAAAAAGCACTGAAGGTGAACAGCAGGCAGACGGGAAGGGACAGGAAGAGAGAGGGGGCAGAGCCAGAGAGGCCCTCCCCCCCCGGGGACCCAGTGACCTGTGTCACTCGGGAAGTGTGGCGGGGCACCGCAAAGCCAGGTCAAGGGCGGAGGCGTCCGTGCGTCCTGCTGACGCCAGGACAGCTGGAAGAATATCAGGCCCAGGAAACAGGGTGCTGGGGGGGGGGGGGGTGCTCCAGGGAGACTTCATACTCACTCAATGGGCTTCCCTCTGATCTCGGACATGATGGAACTTTCTCCCCCGAGGTATTCATAGCACAGGCTCAGGAAATTATAGATGACCAAGGCTGTGAAGAGCATCCAGAGAAAACCACTCAAATCAACGGGATGGGTAAACAGACAGTGGAATTCTAAACAGCAGTGGAAAGGAGGGCACCCCCATCACAGGCAGCAAGGCCTCGGGGACGCGGGGACCTGCTCTGGGACTATTCCAATTGTGCTCAAAATCAGGCAACAGTAAGTCGTGCTGTTTAGGGTTCACACGTAATGTGGCCGGTCACACCGCAGAGAAACACAAGGAGGCAATTAGCACAGTTCTGGATTGTGCGAGGATGCAGCAGGAGGCGATGACGCGGCAGGAGGTGAGGACCATGCCGGGCTGACGGGGCTGCTGGGAGCCAGCCACGGGCACGTTTCTCGGGTTCAAGGTACTGGCTTTACGACTGCTTGTTAGTTTCAGACACCTTTCTGTTTGTGTGTTTCCAGATCCCAGTTCTACAAGGAGATAAGCATAAAACTTTCCCTAGAGGGACCTCAGGAGAAATTTTTAACAAGATCGAGACAGGAGCACCTTTGTCCGTTCAACAACCCGCAGTGCCATGTTGGTGTGCACACGGCACCATCAACTCTGAGGGTGCACGGAACACAGCAAAGGTGTCTTGAGGGGGCTGGGCGACTCATTCTGGATGCGGCTCGATAGCACTACAAAGACACAACTCAGCAACGTGACTGATGGCATAGAAGTATGTCGTCAATGCTACCAATCTAGCAATATGCTAGAGCGTGTCCTGCTTGGAGGATTTCTGCGGGGCCAGCAAGATGATGGCTCTGGCCTGTGGATGCTAGGAGCGTGGGGACATACCAGGGACATGGATGGGGAGAGCGAAGAGGAGCAGGGGGGACGCAGCAGAGGCTGCCAGAAGGAAAAGGCCCAGGAGGAGGACTAGGCAGAGAGCGTGGGAAACTCCAGAGCATCCAGCGAAGCAGTGAGGGTCCAAATGGGGTCAGGGGACAGGAAGGGAGGGGGAGGTAGCAGTGGCCCTGCAGCCAGAGGGTTCCTTCTCATCTGCTCCTTGCTGTCCCCCTGTAGCACAGAGGCTTCGAGGATCCCAGTGTAGCTGCTGGCTTGGTGGTCAAGGTTTTTCCAGTGAACTGACCCCACCTACCCCTCACACAGCCTTCCCAGCAACCAGATACCCCTCTTTCTCAGCCGGTTCTGAGGCTCTCCATGATTTTGCCCTTCCTGATCCCACTGCCTGGGGTGCCCTTCCCTCTGTGTTCCTGGTCCCCATGAACCTGTGAGGTGCCCTGAGAAGTCTCTGGCCCCTTGCCATGGAGACTGGTGCATTCTCACTCACGGAACCGCTGATCTGAAGACGCTGTGTGGTACTTCCTGCCCTAAAATGTGGCTAAGCGTGATCCCTGACTGCTCTCCCCAGACCGTGGCCCCTGGAAGGGGCCCACTTCTTCCCCCGAGCAGGACTCAGCACTCAGCACTAACGTGGGGCTACCCTAAACTGGAGTACATTCCAGCCTGGTGACAGAGCTACAGGCAAACAGTGGCCTTCGGCAATTTGGAAAGGAGTATTTCTGAGGTGCTTCATAATATTCAGTTGCTCTAACCTCTTAAGAGCTGGGATGGGTAGCACCCTGTATACATGATCCACAGCACCCACCACACTGTGCTGTGACTGTCCCTCCACAGACACACAGCAGAGGGTTTGCAACACGGGTTGGCCACCGATTAGCCGTGGGCCTCTCTGTGCCTGTCTCCTCATCTGTTAAATGGGGACAACAGAGGTACCTCCCTTGCCAGGTGGTTTGAGTATGCACAGTATTCAGAAAAGGGGCTGGCATTCTATGGTGCTCACTGGGTCGCCATTACTGTTTATCTGCTTGCCTTCCTCAAAGGCTAGTGTCCCTTGATGGGGCCAAGGACCTAGATGCTGCCTGCCTGGCACGGAGGTAGCTCAGGATATGTGGGGAGCGCACAAATCTCCACTGAGCTCCAAAGCACTCTTGAGTGACGAGAACTTTGGGGCTAAAGGAGGGTGAGCATCGAGCCAAATCTGACATTGGGCTGCTAACGTCCAAAACCACACAAGGCCAAGTAGAATATATATGTCCATTCCAAGCTGGGTCCAGCTAAAGGGTGGCCACGGTACTTTCCAAAGATGGCCACACCCTGGGACACTGACACCCCTCTTGGGGGAGACAGGGTCTCCCTCCCTCTCTTTGCATCTGGGGGGACGGTGGCAACTACAGAAGTGATACTCCCAGACATCTGATGCTGGGGATCAGGGCTTCTGTCCTCTGGTTCCTTCTCCTGAGATGCCGGCCCCTGGACATGGACACCATGCTTCAAAGAAAACCAAGACAGCCCACGGGGAGAGACTTCCCAGAGTGGCTCATGCAGGAGGAACTGAGGATCAGCCGATGCCAGCATCAACTGCCAGACACGGGAGTGAACCAGACTTCAGATCCCACCCCACCCGAGGGGCTCCCAGAGGACACCCAGAGAGCAAGGCACAGGGACAGACCATCCTCACTGCGCCCTGTCCAAATATCTGAACTGCCCTGGCCATGAACAAAAGAAATGGTTGTTTTACACTAGTCTGTTTGGAGTGATTATTGATGCAGCTGTAGTAAATGTATACATATACACGTGTATAAGTGTATATACATATATGTGTCTATATATGTACATATATTCATGTGTATGTGTGCATGTGTGTATATACATGTGTGTATGCACGTGTATATATACACATGTATGTGTATACATGTGTTTTTGTATATATGCACATGTGTGCATAAATCCATGCATATATGGGTGTGTACACATATATGTGTACATACACATAATATGTGTGCGTATACGTGTATACATATATGCGGGCATACATGTGTGTGTGTGGGTATAATACGTACGTGTGTGTATACATATGCACATACGATATAAAACGACTCCTGGAGTTCCCAAGACGTGCGATGGGCTCGCACACCTCCACGGTGGCATGCTCTGATGCCTCTGCTAACTCCCAGGAGCGAGCCCTGCTGAGATGCCACCTCTCCCCTGGTGGCCCTCTGTCCATTGCCAGGCTCACTCCGCACACCGCAGTCTCCCTGTCCATCCGTCTGAGCCTTCCTGTTCAGGGGGCAACATAATGGAGCAGGGCAGCCATGCACCCCAGAGCCGGACTACAGGGTACCGACGGCGGTTCCTCCGTGTAGGAGCTGTGTGACCTCAGGCAAGTTTCTTAAGTGCCCTGTGCCTGGCTTTCCTCATTCATAAGCCAAGGAAAACAGCAGCTCCTTCCCTGTGGGGCTGCTGTGGGGAAAGGGGTAAGAGTGACTCCTCCGGTAAGGCTGAGCTCACACTGAGCAACCCACAGTGTGTCACCTACTCCTCTTCCGAGACAGTGGAGCCCTTGTAGGCGGGAACTGGGGCCTACCTCCGATGACCAGAGGGCCCGGCACTTAGACTCAATCAGCACGGAAAGAAGGAGCTGACAGACATGGGCCTTAACTTGGGGTGAAGCTCGGAGAGGCGGGCGTGCGGGGCAAGCACACGGCCTGCACCCCCGTCTGCGCCCCCTCTCCCCGAGCTCACCCTTCCACGGCTGCGCAGCTGCACCGGCCCCAGGCAATCGGGCTCCGGTTCCTTGAGAGAAGCCACAGGGGCTGAGGCTCATCACCCTCTTGTCCAGAACTGCCCTCCCAAGCCAGGCTGTCCTGTAACCCACTCCTGAGAGGAGCGCTTGGTGTCTGAGCTCACATCCTTTCCTGTGTCAAACATACGTCAGCAGCCTCCTCAGTGACATGGCTGAGCCGGCTATCCACAGCCAGCCCCGCATTCGACTGTAGAATCATCAAATTTCATCCATCTCTCTCAGTTCAAGGTTCTTGACCTTCTACCAGTGCTCTAGGGCCGGCTGGTCTGTAAAATACCAACTCGCTGACGATTTCCTTTAAAGAATCATTAATGAGTCAGTAATGCACTCTCGGAGAAGGGAGATGAGATAAAATCTCCTCGAGGTGACTCAAACAGCCCACATCAGCAGCCACTGACCACCTGCACAAATCAATCCCCTCCGAGGAAATTATAGAGCCGGGCAAAGCACTACCCCGACCCCAGCAAGGCTGTTGGCAGTGGACAACTTAACCACCTGGTCGCCCCTTCCCCCCACCAGGAATAAACAGGAGGACACGCCAGCCCTGGGCATGGGAAGAGCAAAACTGCTGGGCTGGGGGTCAGCAGTGCAGTTCGTAGCCAGCAGGCACGTTGCCCGCCCTGCCTTCTGACCGCAGCCCCGGCTCTGCCCCTGGAGCGGCCCCAGAGACACAAAGTGGCTCTATGCCTCCCTAAATACTAACTCGGTGCCAGGCTCTGTGCTCGGCCCTGTGGACACATAAGTGACCAAGGGACCCCAGACCAGGCCCTCCAGTTTAGAGCGAAGCGTGCAGCATGAGGGAAGGGATGGCCCTTCTCTCTGTCCTGCCCTGGACAATCAGGTACCTGGAACCTTCTGCTCCATTCTAGATACCAAATCTTTTTTTTCCTTTTTTTTTTAATTTGAGAGGGAGACAGAGTGCGAGCAGGGGAGAGGCAGAGAGAGAGGGAGACACAGAATCAGAAGCAGGTTCCAGGCTCTGAGCTGTCAGCACAGAGCCCGACGCAGGGCTCGAACTCACAAACTGTGAGATCGTGACCTGCGCCAAAGTCAGAGACTTAACCGACTGAGCCGCCAGGCGTCTGTCGCTAGGTACCAAATCTTAAATGGACTGGAGGCAAAGGTACACAACCAGGTGCAAAGAACCAAGATGGGAGATGAAACCAAGATCATACTAGAGCCTTGAGGCCCAGAGGACTTCAAGACGTCCTCATTGAGGACCAAAGACGTTATGGTCACTCTCTTCCTATAAGGGACATGACCTTGTCCAGAGGGTCAGAAAGGATCCACCTGTCTGACAGCAGGCAGATCCTAGGCCTTCAGCCTAATATCAGAAACAACCGCCAACAGGCCGTCGTCAGAGATGAAAGGTAGTGAGCTCTGTGCCAGCAGGAGAAAGCAATCGGAGGCTGGGGAGCCTCTTGGCAGACACTATAGAAGACTTCCAAGAAACCCTTCTGTCCCTGAGACTCCAAGCCTTCTTTCCTCACCGGTGGCTTCTCTAACCCATGGCTGCCTGGACAGGAGGCTACAGTCCAAGAGGCTGCTCTTCACCCACCCCCCTACCTGTGCCCCCCCACCCCTCACCCCTGCATGGGCACCTACAACAGCACAGCGCTCTCCTTCAGAGAGGGCCCCCGAAAAAGTGCACCCCGGCCGTCCCTGCCAGCAGCTCCCTGGCGCAGGGGTCCTCATGAGCTTCCTGATGAGGTCAGATGGGCACAGCTGTCAGTGACTGCTCGCTAGACACCGCCGGTGTGTCACGCTTCGTGTGCGGAAACTCGGTGACCCTGGGGACAACTGGCTGTCCCGAGCTGGCCGCCTCCACGCACCTTCAGCATCTACAGATGGCCCTGCGGCCCAGCCTCTCTTGCTTCCCCAAGGTGGGCTCTGCGCTGACAGCACAGCCCCTGCTGGGGATTCTCTCTGCCCCTCCCCCACTTGCTCACGTGCTTTTGCTCTCAAATAAGTAAAAACTTAAAAATACATATTCTTTTTTTTTTTTCAATTTGAGAGAGAGAGCGTGCACATGAAAGAGAGCATGCAAGTGAGACAGAGGGGCCGAGGGAGAAAGAGAGGACCTAAGCATGGAGACTGACCCGGGGCTCGATCCCACGACCCTGGGCTCGTGACCAGAGCCGAAATCAAGAGTAGGATGCTCAACCGAGTCACCCAGGTGCCCTCGGAAAACTTAGTTTTGACCACTTGGGACAGAACCTTCTGTGCTCAGGAAATAGGGGCCTCAGAGTGTGCTTCCCCTCTTGTTCAGCGATCACTATGGATACCGCGTGCTACAGCCATGGCCGAGAGCCTGCCCTGAGCTGCTCTGACAGCAGCTCCGCCTCCCCCCTCCGTGGCTTTCCAGTCCTTCCAATTCTGCTTATCGCTGCCTCCTACCATCCAGGTCACTGTTTCTGATGCTTCTGATTGGTTTCCTCTCAATGCCCTTTCTTCATTCTCTTGCCTTTGACCTTGGCCTTTGAGTACCTTGGGGCGCCTGCATACACGGCCCTCAGGCGGGTTCGGTTGATCCCTGCTGTACTCTCTCTGCCTAAGACGACGTTTTGCTTCGGGCTGGATTCCAGGGAGCAAGTCTGTCCAAGTTCTGAAATGGGGCGATCGAAGCATCATCCTTTAAAGGTTTCTTTGCAGGCACCTAAAATCTCCTCTCCTAACCAGAGCTCGCGATTCTCCATGGGAGAAACCCATCTTGCATTCCTCCGCCAAGCCTGACACACGGCAATTCTGGAGACCAAAGACCCTGGGTGAGTGCGGGCCTCTGGCGATTACTCTCTATGGAATGGTAAGTTTCTTCGCCAGCTCAAATTCTTTCCTCCACACGCGTAAAATGGGGACGCCAGGACAGCCACCAGGTGACTAGGAGGTGAGAATGAGCTGCCAGGAATGAAAACCGTGGCAAAACTGAAATGCCACCCAAACGGCATTTTAAGTAAACAGTGCTCAGGGCGCCCGGGTGACTCAGTTGATTGAGCAGCCAACTTCAGCTCAGGTCACGATCTCCCGGTCCGTGAGGGTTCATGAGCTCGAGCTCCGCGTCGGACTCTGTGCGGACAGCTCAGAGCCGGGAGCCTGTTTCAGATCTGGTTTCCCCCCCTCTCTCTGCTCCTCCCCGGCTCATGCTGTCTCTCAAGAAGAAAGAAAGAAAACAGTGCTCGTGTAAAGCAGTAGTGGAAGCCGGGTCTCCCTCCTCTGAGCTCTGGCCCCTCTGCGCCCCTGATCACAGAGCTTCCCAGGGTGGTCTCACAGTCATCATTAGGGGCCCCTCTCGCCCTGAGCACAAGCACTACCTGCACGCAGGGGGACTCGTTCTGCCCTCCTCTGTCCCCCTGCCACGATGGCACAACCCAGCGCCATGGGGATCACTGCCCTTGGCAGATGGCAGAAACGGGACCCTGGCTGCGCCATTTACTTCTCGGAGATTCAGCCGCCCTTGGAAGACAAGCAATACTGCCATCTACTTGCGGGGTTCGGTTCTACTTGCTGCCCACCCACCCGCCCCAAGGAAATGCCGCTGACATGAGAACAGGTGGGGGTGGGGTGAGGAGTACAAACCTTCACGCACAAGGACACAGCCGACCAGAGATGCCGTCCACAGCTCTGGATGGTGCAGTGTGGTCACCGACCCTGAGAGGGGAGGGGGCCAAAGAGAACCCCGGGGAAGCCCTAACACTGGCCACGCCGGGCAGCTGTGATGGCTGCAGGCGAGGGTACACACGGGAAACTCGGCCGCAAGTCTCCACATGGAGGTGCTGCGCTTTTACTCTCAGGGCAGGTGGAGTCGGGCCTGCCCTCAGAGAACACGGCTCGGTGGACCGGACAGCAGAGAGGTGTGCAGAAGACGCCAGGTGCCTTGCCGCATCTGCACCCTCGACTCGGCCTGCCCAGGCTGGAAGTGAGGACTTTATTCTCTGGGGAAACAGGCCCGGAGTCAGAAAGTCTTCATTTGGTGCCTGCCCCTCTGTCCCCTCCGCGTCCCCCCCCCCACCGCATAAAAATGGCAGAGGGCACACCTTGTCACTCAAATGGGAGGCCCAGCAGTCTTAAGCCCTACCTTTTTTGAGAGACAGAGAGAGAGAGAGAGAGAGAGAGAGAGAGAGAGAGAGAGAGAGAGAGAGAATCTTAAGCAGGTTCCATGCTTGGCACTCAGTCTCTGTCTCTCTCTCAAAAGTGAATAAACATTAAAGAAAATAATAAATAAATAAATAAAGCCTTTGATAGAAAAGCTCAAGGGTAAAAAATTAAAAACCCAAACAAGGGGCACCTGGGTGGCTTAGTCGGTTGAGCGTCCGACTTTCGCTTAGGTCATGATCTCGCAGTTCGTGGGTTCGGGCCCCGCGTCGGGCTCTGTGCTGACTGCCAGCTCAGAGCCTGGAGCCTGTTTCAGTCTGTGACTCCCTCTCTCTCTGATCCTCCCCTGCTCACACTGTCTCTCTCTCTCTCCTAGAAATAAAATAAAACATTTAAAAAAAAAAAAAAGATTGAAAAAAAAAAAGATAAGCAGGTATCTGTGTGGCACCCAGTGAGGTGCGGGCTGCCTGGCTCCGAAACAGAGGTCGTCCAGCACAGCCCCGTTCCCCCTCTGTCCCTTCCCGGGTCCTGGGGGGCCTCTTTTCGGATTTTAAGGGACATACTTTATCCCCAACTCTGCAGGCGATCCTGCAGATGAAAGGACAGGGGTAGGGGGTCCCAGACGCTGAGCAGAGGTGCAGCGAAGGGCAAGGCTGAGGGCTAAGCCCACCAACTCAGACACTCAAGCTGGTGAACTTCCCCGCAGCTGCCTCACTGTTTGTAAACTCCGTGGGAGAGGGGATAATAGTGTTGCTAGGAGACGTGCCCAGCAGGGAGGCAGACGGCTTACCAGGACCTTTAAGTGGACGGGGAGGAAGGCTGGGACAGGGGAGGAAGGCTGGGACAGGAGAGGCCTGAACAAAGAGGCTTCTGGAGTTGGGGGGTGGGGGGGGCCAGCCAACCATCTGCTGCCATCTCTGGGGCACAGTGTGAGGATGGTACAGAGGCTCCTCTGGCCGTGCCCCACTTTTGCCAGGTGCCCGAGTCTTCTGGGCCCCACAGAGAAGGAGGACCACACCCCCCTGCCCCCTGACCACACAGGAGAGGACCCCATGGCAGGAACAGCCTTCTGCTTCTGAAGGGACTGGCGGGCCGAGGCCGCTCCTTCCCGGGCACCCGTGTGACACTGGCGCGTGATCAGAAAAGGATCCACAACACCAGCCTCTGCAGTTCCCCAGGGACCCAGAGGAATCTCTGGCCTCTGCTGCTTCCGGGGACATCAGGCATTAGAGCCCCATTTATGCCCAGAGCAGGTCCCCACCCGGCCTCAGCATTCCCACCTGGAAGAGCCAGCCAGGGAACCCAGCCTGGGAATTCAGGGCGACCCCATGCGAATCCAAGGCACCCAAGCAGGTGTTTGATCAAGTTCCCTATTTGCTCCAAACATCCAGACTGAGGGAACACCTACCGGGTGCCTGGCTCTACGGCCCGGGCTCTCTGCCCGTTCCTGCTCTCGCAGGCAGGGCTAGGTCTACTCGGGGAGGAGACAGCAAAGCAGGGGCGCGTGGTGGACTTGAACGCCTAGCTGCAACCGTGGGCAGGTCGTGAGGGCGGGGCGCTGGGAGAGGAGCGAAAGGGGAGGCCTGAGGAGACACTGGAGTCGAGACAAAAGAAGCTGCGGGCCAAGGATCTCTCTCCAGGCACTGGGGAAGCACCTGCCAGCCGGCCGGAGGGGGCTGGAGGGCAGCGTGGCTGGCGGGGCAGGTGAGGGCAGGTCTGCGGCTGGAGGGGCAGGAGGGGCCCAGAGCGCTCCTGTCAGGAGGCACCTGCATTTCCTCGCCAAGTCCGAAGGCGCTGCCTGTGGCCCACGTGACGTCAGGGACACACGGGTTCAGAGTGGGACAGGAGGAGAGACTCCGCTTCCGTGGGAATGAGCATGCTGCACTCCCACATTCACGAGGAGCCCGGGGCCCGAGGCAAAGCCCTCGCGCAGCCAGGGGAGTGGACGGCTGTTCGTGGTCAGCTCTGTCCTGCCCAACATAAGGAACCCAGCATCTGCTCACTCCGCCCGAGGCCAGCAGTGTAGATATGGGAGGAAAGAGGAAAATGCATGACTCTGACAGGAGGGGCAGGGGTCACCGGAGTGGGGGTCCTGAGCTCAAGGACCCCCTCCTGCTACCCCTGCTGGCCTATGCCAGCCCAGGGATCACGGGCACATGACCTGTCCGGGGATTCTGGCCTCTCCCTCCTTTACCCGTTCTCCACAGAGAGGTTTTCTAACCTGCGCTTTCCAGTGGCGTTGTATTTCCGTGCATCCACAGTAAAAAAAGAAAATCTCATCTCATCTAATAATCTCTTCCAGCCGTGGTCGGCCCCCAACCCAGCTCCCCCCACCTCCCGGCCCGCAGAGTAAGGATTCCTCCCCTGCACCGTGCACGAGCTCTCCTGTCTGCCCAGGGTGCTGAGTCTCTGCTCCCTGTGTCTGCCGCTGGGCCCCACGGACAGCTGCCCTGACCCGTGGTGACTGGCCAGGTAGGGAGGGGGCCGGCCTTCCCCCTCACAGCCTAGTGCCCAGCCGAGGGCCTGGCCGGTGCCTGGAGCTCAGCCCCAGAACTGGTGATGTTTCCATACCACACACGAGGCGCAAGGCCCGTGAAAGGCAGAGGGTCGCTTTCTTGGGTGGCCCAGCAGAGCCTGCTCCCGGGACCAAGCCCTCAGAATTAAGACATGTTGGGGAGGGAGACTCACCCCTGCTGCTGCCCTGCCATGGGCCCCCAGCTAAACCCCGTTCGTACCTGGGGTTTCTATCTATGAACAGACCAACTCTTTGGCCGTCTTCCCCTATCAGAGATGCCGGACTGAGAAAGGAGCCCCAGGGGCAGGGTCCCTGCTTGCAGCTAATCTGTGAAGGGGCTGTGGGAGCCAGGTGGCAAAGTGCAACCTGTGTGTGTCACCAGTCACCTGGGGCCCGGATGGAAGCCCTAAAGT
This sequence comes from Proteles cristata cristata, assembly GCA_017311185.1. NCBI lineage: Eukaryota > Metazoa > Chordata > Mammalia > Carnivora > Hyaenidae > Proteles > Proteles cristata. Next base: position 448,551 of record JAESUZ010002068.1, on the reverse strand, counting down.
GGGTAGAGAAGGGAGGGGTAGCCCGCTGGAGGGAGCAGAGGAGGGAGGGGTTTCGGGAGGGGTGTGTGCCCGCCCCACCCACCCTGCCCGCAGTCCTCACCCTCGTAGCAGTCCCGCACGGTGCCGAAGTACACGTAGTACTGGTCGTTGGTGAAGAAGAGAAGGCTGAGCCAGGAGTCGAAGGCGTAGATGGGCACGATGAACAGGATGCGGACGATGTAGCGCTGCTCGTTGGGGCGGCTGTAGCAGCGCAGGTGCATGTAGATCTGGGGGCAGAAGGGGGTGGGCTCAGCCAGGGGCCCGGCTGTCACAGGAGCGCTGCAGCCACCGCCCTTCTGCAGCCACCGCCCTTCTGCTCCGCCCTGCCGTCCAGCTCTGCCACTTGCTAGCTCTGTGACCATTACCGAACCCCAAGTCTCGGTGCCCTCCTCGATGGTGAAACTTCCCATGAGGCTGTTCTGAACATCAAGCCAGAGGGCGCATGAAGCTTGCAGGGTGCATTCGGTGGTGCCCGGGCCAGCCTCAGCGACACGGGGCCGGGAGATCGTGCCCAAGGCTGCGCTGATCAGAGTCAAGGATGGCCGGGGAGGCTAGAGTCGTAATAAGCTCCCTGGGGACCCGTATGTACAGCCAGACTTGGGAACCTCAGGTGAGGGGCACAGAGCAGATATTTACGTCTCCTTGCCTCTACCCCAGCCTCCCTGTCGCCCAGTCCCCAGGGTTTCAGGGCAGCAGCGTGGGACAGACGGGACCCTCGCTCCCATGGAAGGTGGAAGCGGTTTCTGGCTGAACAGCGGCCATGACGTCACCCTGCAACTCACTTTCCCATCTGTTACACAGAGGCAGCACTGCCTGCCTCACTGGGAACTTGCAAGAATGAAGCACAGTTTTTAGAAAGCAGGGGGGAAGGGGATAGAAGCCACACACAAATGCCAACAACTGCTCTGGCCACGCTCCTCAGTCCCCGCAGCCAGAGTCCCGCCCCAGCTCTCGCGAATTCACACTCAGCCCCGCCGAGTCCTGGGCCCAGGAGGAGGAGAACAAAACAGTCCCCATTGGCCATGAGCCAACTGCCTTGGAAGCCATTGCATCCAAGGAGGGACAGGGACCCAGGACAGCAGGCAAGGAGCGGACAGGGACCCAAACGGGTTCAGCCTCCCCTCTTCAAACCTTCTCCTTCCTCGGACGGCCGCACCGGAGCTCAGGCCACACCAGCCTGCTCTGGGGACCTCGTGTACGGGGAAGGACAGGAGACCTGACTTCTCTCCGGCTGCCACCAGCTTGTGCATGAGTAGACCAGCACCCCCGCCCATCTTGAGGTCTCACGTAACCTACACATGTTCTGCCCCACGCAAGGTGAGCAGCAGTGTCCTTTCTGGACTGAGATGGATGAAAAGCCACACCCAGGTGTCAGACGGTTGACACCCTGAAGCCACAGGACGTGGGAGCCACACAATGGGCCCAACCCACACCTGACAGTGACATGAACAAGCATGAACTTCTACTGGCCGGAAGCCCAGCTTCAGCCTATTCATTACCGCAGCAGAGCAGGGCCTAACACTCTCTTGGACTCGAGAGGCTCGCTGGCTCAAGGCTCCTGATGGGTCCGGGTACCTGGTGGCAGGTGATGAGCAGGGCCGTCCAGACGAAGAAGCCCGAGATGGCCTGGGCGGCCGTTGTCATCAGGAACACAGGTTGCTCCATGGCCGTGGGGCTGCCCTCAGGGATCACAGAGACACTGGGCGAGGCTGCCATGGTCGTGGGCGACGCAGGATCCGGGGCCAGGGCGGCCCCCCTCACGGTCATGGTGCCTGGCAGCAGAGGGTCCCTGAGACAAACCCTTGCAGTCGGCGAGGCGCTGGCCTGGAGAGAGGAAACCGCACCGTTAGCCCCCTTCCCGGGTGGGTGGCTGCGCTGCAAACAATCTTCGGGGTCTCTTACGTCCACCATTAAAATGTAACTGGACACTGACCACGTGTCTCCCTGGCCCGGCCACCACGACAGTCCCAGCCCCTACCGCGCCTCCCCCGGGTTCACGAAACAGACTCTCTGCCTTTGCCCCCACTGTCCAGTGCCCACAAGGCGGCCACATGAAGCTTCTCAGATGTTAGCCAGACTGGGCTCCCCCTCAGCTCAAAACTCCCCAGGAGGTCCCATCCCCTTTCAGAGTATAAGCTCCTGTCTGTCCCCTGGTCCATAAGACCACCAACGGCTCCCCGTGGCTCTCCCCTCCCCTCCTTACAGTTCTCACTTTGACCATCCATTCCAACCACAAAGGCCTCCTGCTGTCCCTCCACTGTGCCAAGCCTGCTCCCACCACAGGGCCTTTGCACTGGCTGTCTCTGCTCAGCCACCCGGCTCACTTCTGCACTGCCCATAGGTCTCTGTCTGGGACACCGGCTCACACGTGGCGACGCCTCCGAGATCCCAGGCACTCCTCACCACTTTGCTTGATTTCTCTCCAGAGCACTCACTCCCACCTGACAGCCTCCAGCAAGGCGTACACTTACTCAGTATCTGTTATCAGTCTGCCTCCTTCCCCAGAGCGTAAGCGCCCTGAGGGCAGGAGCTGAGTTCTGCCGTTCTGCCAGCAGTGGGCTCTCCAGTGCCTGTCACATGGCAGACACTCAATAAACACATCTGCACGCTTCCCAATCTAGCAAGATCACGGTGTTGCTTTATCTCCTCAAAGGGCTGTGCTCTTGCCTTTCTCCCCAACTTCCCTGATGGCTGACACCCGCTTATCATCTGTCTGTGCTGCCTTAGAAGCTCTGTGCCCCACCCTGTGTGCCTTCACACTGCTCTTTTAATCCAGGTGTCAGGATGGCCTGCCTGCCCCCCTCCCCCGATCAGGGACGTCTATTCCTGTTCCATGCCTTTGTGTCTTGTTTCTCCGCCTGAGGCTGTCCACTCCTTGAGGCAAGACCACATTTCCATTCTTCCAGCCCCAGCACCAAGTTCAGCCCTGAAGCCATTTACTTTATTGCCTATTGATTTTCAGTCCTTATTACAAAAAACTAAGGCTTTTTGTTTTGAGGCTTTCACGGAGAAGCAGAGAGGAGGAGACTGGCATAAAGGGAGCCTCTGGGTGGGAAAATAAAGACGGTGGCGGGTGGGACACAGGCTGGCGTTCTCGGGTCCCATCCGGCCACCCCGTGCAGGCTCTCTGTCTGCTGCTCTTCCCAGCAGCAGCTTCAAGGCCCCTAGCAACAAAGGAACGATTTCACACGAAACATGAACCCAGATGTCCCCAAGGAAGAGTTGCCGTCAGAGAGCAAAGCGCTCGAGAGGCTGGCTACAGCAGCCAAGGGCACCCGAGTCCCGCGGCCCAGACAGGCGTCCCTTTCGGTTCTGCCGGCTGTTGACAGGCTGGTCACCGCCATCCTGGGGCCCCTTCTCCCTGCAGCACAGGCCCTGGGACACTAGCCTGCAGGGCCACCAGAGTCGGACCAGCTGACCGCCAGGCGGAGAGTACGGACACCGGGGAGGGAGGGACACTCTGGCTGTAGCTTGAGTCGCAGGTCCCCCACCAACCAGCCATGTGTCCCGCCCCCCCCCACACACAGAGCTCTGCTGGAGGGTCCCTGCGGCCTGGCCCAGAAGACAGCCAAGCCCCCCAACCCGACCATCTCAGCCAAGATGACCCCTCTTGGTGCCTTCCAACCCGCAGCGGATATTCTCGGCCAGAACCCAGTGGCACCAGCAGGGCCGCCCAGGGAACGCCCAGGACCACGGCCCCTCTCCCGCGTCCTCATGTGCACTGCGTCTGCTCTTAACTGTGAGTTTTTACCCTCGGAGAGCCCTCTGCATTTCTATTTTCCAATTAAAAAAATAAATAAGTGCTCTCTAACACACTGACCAAGAGATGAATCCGGACTAAAAATCAAAAATGGAGAAAGGCATCTATATAAAGAAACTCCGAACTGGAGAAGGCGTCTATATAAAGACCGGTGGCGATGGCGAGCTCTGAAAAAGCAGCAGTGACAGGGCTAAGAATAGCTCCTGCAAGCATGGCTGCAAAATTGGAAACCAGTGCCAGAAATACTGCTTTTAAAAAAGAAGATTTGGGTTATAAATCATCATCTTTGTCTATCATCCCAAATTAAATGAATAAACACAGGGAATTGGGAGGGGGGCACCTAGAGGAAGTGCAAATACTCCTAAATCTGCAGCTTCCGAGCAAGGGCGGGCGGGTGGGTCAAAGGCTGTTTTGGTCGCCACCGAAGGCAGCGGTGAGAGGCCCTGCACTGGGGCATCGCTGGACTGACTCTGCCCGCGGGGCAGGGACACGTGCCAGGGCGGCTACTCAGCTGCGGAAGCTGGGCAAGCCGGGCGAAGCTTCCAGGCCCAGCGTCTTCCCAAGGCTTTGCTCTCCGATCCTGGAGAGTCTCTGGCATGCAGAGATCTCTCACGCTCCCCATGTAGGTCAGTGAGTTCGCAGGAGATCCGCTTGGACAAGGTGGGGCACTAGCCCCGGAATCAGGGCCAGGACTCAAACCCGGGTCCTACATATACGTGGTGGGCCCCGCGTGAGCAGCCCCCGTCGGCTCCAGAGCCTCCTTCCAGGACAAAGCCTCTGCCCAGCAGGCCCAGGACCCTCCCTGCAGGAAAGGGCCACCAAAGCTGCCGGGGCTCTCTGGCCTGGCCCGCACTCGCCACGCTTCTGGGTTTACCAGCCATCTATCTACCCGACGCCAGGCAGCGCTCACGGTTTACAAACATCTTCCCCAGCATCGCCTCGTGTTCTTTCTCACGGCAACTTTGCAGTAAACACTCAGGCGGCATCACCTGCCTCGGCCAAGGCTGGGGAGAGGGTCAGGGGAGGCTCCAGAGTGGCAGGGACTTTGGGGCAGCAGAGTGTTTAAATAGCACAACCAGGCTTCTGGTTTGAGGTCACCCAGCAGGGTTCCGGCCAGACTCCACCATGTGCCAGCTGGGACGAGTGACTTCACCTCTAAGGCCCTCAGTTTCCCAATCCCCAATACTTCGGGGTAACTACAGAAATGCCGAGGGTGTGTCCTACTCTACGGAAGTCCCATTAATCAATAGACAGAACAACAGAATAAAAAGGACCATTTTGCAACTCCTAAAACAAATACTAGACGTAGATGTGGATCATCAATGAATGATAAAACCTCTAGCTAACAGGCTGATGGAGAACTTGATAAGGGACGCACTAGGCAGTCCAAGGAAGCCCAACTCTGAGCCCACAGTCAAGATCAACATCCCCAAAATGGGGCAGAGGGAAGTTTCCAACCACCAACCAAGAAGGACCCTCGCCCTAAAGTGAAATGGGACCGAAACAAGATTCTAGAATTACTACCAGTATCTAGGAGATACAGAGGGTAGCGGGCCAGATTAAACGATCTCACGAGGAAGCAGCAGGCGAATCTAGACGACGGGACAGTCTACAGGACAAATGACTTGGTTTCACCAACAAATCAGTGGCTTATAAGCAAAGGTGCTTGAGGGGCTATTACAGAACAGAGACTTAGTCAGTAGACGCAACTACAACGCGTGGACTTTGTTGGGTCCTGACGCTAATGAACCAATGCTGAAAAGATGTGTTTGAAATAGGTAACACACAGGAATTCTTACTAGTTTTCGTGAGGTGTGATCGTGGATGGCGGGTACATAAGGTACAGAATAACCTTTTCAATAAACAAAACTGGAACAACTGGACATCCAGAGGCACAAAAAAAAAAAAAAAAAGAAAGAAAGAAAGAAAGAAAGAAAGAAAGAAAGAAAGAAAAAGAAAAAGAATGAACCCTAACCTAAACCTTTATACCATATACAAGAAGTAATTCAAAATAGATCACAGATTAAAACGTAAAATGCAAGGCTACAAGTTTTCAGAAGACACATATCTGGCCAATGGCAAACATCTGGAATACAGCAAGAATGCTTAAGCTCAACAGTAAAAAAAAAAGGTAGAAATCAGAAAATGGGCAAAAGGTATGAATAGACGTCTCACTCAAGAAGGATACATGAACAGGGAGCCCAGGTGGCTCAGTTGACTGAGCATCCAGCTCTTGGTTTCAGCTCAGGTCATGATCTCACAGCTTTGTGGGTTCTGTGCTAGCAGCAAGGAGGCTGCTGGGATTCTCTCTCTCTCTCTCTCTCTCTCTCTCTTTCTCTCTCTCTCCCTCCCCCCACTTCTGAGGTCTTGGTCTCTCTCAAAATTAATAAACTTAAAAAAAAAAACCAAACACATAGGGGCACCTAGGTGGCTCAGTCAGTTAAGTGTCCGGCTTCGGCTCAGGTCATGATCTCACGGTTTGTGGGTTCAAGTCCTGCGTCAGGCTCTGTGCTGACAGCCAGCTCAGAGCCTGGAGCCTGTTTCAGATTCTGCATCTCCCTCTCTCTCTCTCAGAAATAAATAAAACATTTAAAAAATTGTAAGAAAATAAACACATAAACAGCTGTGCAACACTGTTAGCAGTGAGGGAACCGCAAACTGAAGCCACAAGGCATCATCACTATGCACATATGAATACAAAACAGAGACAACCTCAAAAGCTGGTAAGGATGAGGAGAAACTATCTCTTACATACATTCCTGTTAGGAATATAAAACAGTAAAGCCACTCTGGAAAACGGTTTGGTAATTTCTTGTAATACAAACACGCAACTTAACCATACAACCAGATAATCGATCACTCTTAAATGTTTATCCTACAGAAATGAAAACATATGCTCACACAAAACCCTACGCACTTAGGTTTGTGGCAGCTGTATCCATAATTGCCAAAATCTGGAAAGAATCAAAATACCCCTCAACAGGCAAAAGGTTAAATTCCAGTACGTCCAGACCATGGAATACTACTCAGCAATAAAAAGCAACAAACTACTGATACAGGCAGAAATGTGGATGGAGCTCAAGGGCATTCCGTTTTGTGAAAACAGCCAATCCCAAAAGGTCACATACTATCTGGGTCCATTGCAGAGAGCGCTCTCAAAATGGCACATCTATAAAACTGCAGAACAGATGAGGAAAGTGTGTGTACAGATAGACGGCAGCATAGAGACCCCTCTGTAGGTGAGGTGATCCCCTTCTTCTATCTTGACAGTGGTGGTGGCTACATGAGTCTGCAGGTGATAAAACTGTACACAGCTACACACACACACACACACAACACACACACACACACAGTGAAAACTGACTAAGGTCCATGGTACAGTTAATAGTAGTGTACTAATGTCCACTTCCGGCTTTGAGACTGTCCTACAGCAATTCAAGATGTCAACAAAGCCCTGGGAATTCTGAATACTATTTTTGCAACTTCCTGTGAGCCTATAATTATTTCAAAATAAAACAAGCTTTTTATTTTATTTTTTTTAATGTTTTATTTATTTCTGAGAGAGAAAGAGAGAGACAGCATGAGCAGAGGAGTCAAAGAGAAAGGGAGACAAAGAATCTGAAACAGGCTCCAGGCTCTGAGATGTCAGCACAGAGCCTGACATGCGGCTCGAACCCACGAACCGTGAGATCATGACCTGAGCCAAAGCCAGATGCTTAGCCAACTGAGCCACCCAGGCGCCCCAAAACAAGCTTTTAAAAAAGTCTTTATCAAGCAAGTAGAGAGACATTCTGAATTACTCAAGGGTGAAAAATAACAGGACTTCTGGGATTCGCTCTTTATTATTTTTAAAAAATATTTTTAATGTTTATTTATTTTTGAGAGAGAGAGAGATGGAGCACAAGCGGGGAGGGGCAGAGAGAGAGGGAGACACAGAATCTGAAACAGGCTCCAGGCTCCAAGCTGCCAGCACAGAGCCCGATGCGGGGCTCCAACCCACGGACTGTGAGATCATGACCTGAGATGAAGTCGGGTGCTCAACTGACTGAGCCACCCAGGCACCCCTGGGATTCGCTCTTTAAAAGGGAGAGAGGGGCGCCTGGGTGGCTTAGTCAGTTAAGCGTCCGACTTTCGCTTAGGTCATGATCTCGCGGTTCGTGGGTTCGAGCCCCGCGTCGGGCTCTGTGCTGACTGCGGGCTCAGAGCCTGGAGCCTGTTTCAGTCTGTGACTCCCTCTCTCTCTGACCCTCCCCTGCTCACGCTATCTCTCTCTCCTAGAAATAAATAAAACATTAAAAAAAAAAAAAAGGGAGAGAGGGATAGGGCCACCTGGTTGGCTCAGTTGGTTAAGCTTCCAAGTTTGGTTCAGGTCATGCATGATCTTACAGTTTGTGAGTTCGAGCCCTGGGTCAGGTTCTGTGCTGACAGCTCGGAGCCTGGAGCCTGCTTCGGATTTTGTGTCTCCCTCTCTCTCTGCTCCTCTCCCACTCATGCCCTGTTCTCTGTCTCTCAAAAATAAATAAATTTGAAAAAAATGTTTAAAGGGGGAGAGGGATACAGGCAACGAGATGGAGGACATTCCTCACTGTCAAAGCGCAGGGACTGACAGGCAGAAATTCATTCTATTATTTGCTCTACTTCTGTGTGTTTGAAATTTTCCGCAATAAAAAGCTTTAGACACTAGAACAGAATTTTCCACCAAATTTGTAATGAGATGGGCAGTGACTCAGGAAATCATCTGTTTCAGAGATTTACTGGTTATCTTGTAGAAAAGCAATAAAAAATACCTAACAACTTAGTTCAACACATCTTTCTATCACAAAAATTTTCCACATTTGTCCTTCTTTCTCATGACCACGGGCTATTGGGAATGTACTTCCCGGTTAAGTTTCTGACCCATCTTTAAGCATGTTTAACACGTCCCTTCACGGGAAAGGCATGTTATCACAACACGGGAAAAGCAACCTGGGCTGGCAGAGCCTTCTGGAAAAGGAGATTTGGAAATCTTGGAAATGTTTCTACTGCCAGAGCGATTTGTTACCGAAAACAATATTAAGTCTGTAACTGAGAAAAACTCTCAGACCTGAACTCCTAAAAGCCTACGGAAGAGAATTTTCTAATCTGTTTAAAACTTTCCAAAGTGCTGGGGTGGGTTTTGGGCTCGCGTGTTAAGAACTTTAACATCAAATACCTTCCGTTTAGTTCACAAAACCATCTGACTGGCATCAGGAAGGATGGAAATGTACCAGCCAGATTTCAACAAATCCTCTGCACACACAGTGGACAGGATGGAAAAATGAGTAACCCAGTTTGGAAAGCGGGCCGGTGATGCGCTTCCTCTGTGTACGGCTGCGTGTCCCGAGCAGGGATCTTAGAGGGCAGCCATTGAAATCAAACATCCAAACAAACTGAACACGGAGCCAGATCTTCCAACTGTTCTTTCACAGAGCATCAAAGCACGCTTTCCAGAAATAATCAAGCCCATGGAGCCAGAAGGTTTCTGTACCACCAACAAACCAAAAAAAAAATGTTTTTCTAAGTGTTACATCTGTAGCTCATCCTTTGGTTTCTATTTTTGGTGGAGATTTTATGATACGCACGGTCTCCCAGCAAGGCGATATATGGATACAGCAATTTGCACACATGGGGGCTCGGGCGCACACCCAGGAAGATTTTTACTGACACAGATGTGTGAGTAAAGAAAAGCCCGAAGAGTGTAGCCAGTCGCTGACAAGGTTCCCTCTTCTCCCCGATGCCTCTGCCTCTCTGTCCTCCGGCCTCCCCTGGGGACACACCCGTCCCCTCCATCCCAGGCTGAGTCATACACAAAGCACAGCCGAGGCTCGGTCCCGCCCCTCTCCCAGCAGCGCACCTGCCGGCCAGGTGGCTCCACACCTGTGTCCTCACACCGACACGCAACCTGTGGCCTGTGGGGGACCCAGGCCTCGGGCTGCACTCTGTCCCAGGCTCTGAGTCAGGGAACCTGAGCTGGAATCCCGGAGCCGCCACCCAGCTGTGACGGGGCAAGTACCTGGGTGTGTCTGAACTTGTCTCCTGGGCGCACCAGGCTGTGGCCGCAGCCCTTGGGCCCAAAGAGTGTGGGAGTGCAGAGTTTTTCAGATGTAGAAAGGATCACGGTGCTGTGTACGGTGTGCACAGAGGGCCACCCCAGAAGGGAGCGGGCAGCACCCCAAAATCACACATAAAGTATCTCCATAGAGAAACAGGAGGTATTTTTAAAGCCCATAATTAGTCTTGCATCAATTCAGGTCAGATTTCTGCCACGAAATTAGTTTGCTGCAGACTTGGGAGGACCTTTGGGATTTTGAGTGTTCTGGATTCCAGAAAGGTGGGGGCCTGGGCCGCCCTCCAGAGCTGTGGGGAGGCTGGTGCTCGACAAAGCAGGACTCACATGTGGTCGAACTTCTTCCCTTATTTTTAAATGTGACCACGTCCCTCCTCCTGACCTGAGACCCTCTGAGAACGTGTCAGGATGTGACGTGGGCGGGCTGCAGTCCTGGCTCCTCGGCGGAGAAGCCCAGGGCCTTTGGCAGCTGGGACTCAGCCTCGCCCCCCACCTCTCGCCTCGCCCCTGAGGTCCCCGCACATGCGTGGCCCGCGCCTCGATGCCAACCTGACTTCCCCTCGGGCCCGGTCCTCTTGAGGAGAGCCAATTCGTCACTCACCAGCCATCCTAAGCATCACAGCCTCACTGGAGGGCCAGCCCGCTCCTGCCCATCTGCACTGGGCTCAGTCCATGGCACTAAAAGGTAAGCGGGGACAGTTGTCTCCCACACTTGGGTCACCGGTCTCTAGCCTGGCACCATGTCACACATAGGAGGGATTTGGAAGAGAAGGATCCATCAATCAGCTGACTGCGTGTCACTGAGCCACCTGCTGCATAGACCACAGGCTTTCCATCACCTGGTCCCCTCCCCACCATGGACATGCTCCAGAGCATGTCTGAAGGACCTGGACCTTTGGCCAGACAGTGGAACGGGCCAGCTGAGGGCAGAGGATGGAGGCCACGTCACACTGTCCCACACCCGTCTTCCGAAGTGGACAGACCACACCAAGCAGGCCAAAGGGGCTTATTCGATGAGGCCCCACAGGATACACCCCAGTCGACCTGGTGGCAGTGGCAGAAAGAGGAGTCTGCTGAGATGGAGATGTTTTCACACCTCAACTTTTGCGCCATGTTCTGGTTGCTTCCAGAATAAGAAAGCTCCCAACCAAATGAGGCTAGATATCCCCTGGGGCAGGAATACTGACCGAGGAACCACCATTGGGGAGATTACTCTTACCTATCTCTCCCCGCCACAGGCCTGTAACCTCCTGGAGCTCAGAGGTCACGTCTTCTATGCAGCCGTGACACAGCACTGGCCTCTGGACACAGTCCACACTCACTATGCCTGGACCGGATAAGGGACAACTGAATGAGTGTCTGCCCTTCGCAGTTCCCTCCAACTCTGAACTTCTGCGACGCCCTCCGTCACCACCAGGCCAGCCCTGGGGAACGGAGCACTCTCTCGCGTCCACCCATGGACCTTTGTCCCCACCAGCCGCGACACATGTCGCCTTTTATGACCTATTCGAGTTTGCTCAAGGACCGTCTTTCCGGATCTCCCAGAGCATTTGCCACCCAGTGACTAGATCTGTTCCCTTAACCTCCTGTGAGTTGGGCTCCCTGAGGGCAGGGACCGTGCGCCACGCTGGAGAAGTATTTACTGACTGATTGCTTAGGGGACAGGGAACAACGGGAACTGAGGCGTGGAGGCAGTATGTGGCCAGGTACACGGCCAGGGACATGCCCAGGGCAGAATCTCTGCATCCAGCCCGTTACAGATGGAGGCTCTCCAGATGGACAAAGGTCCTCCCAACACGGGTGCAGTTCTCTGGGAGGCCACAGGGGGCGCCAAAAAAGCAGAGCCCTGCTGGGCCACCAAGCCACAGAGCTGGTCAGAACTCATCTTGTGGGTCAGAAAGCCAGGTTTTAGGGTGCCAGGGAGGCGGGGAATGCTCAGTCAGCTGAGCATCCGACTCTTGATTTCGGATCGGGCCCCCCCGTCCCCAGCTGAGTGTAGAGCCTGCTTAAGATTCTCTCTCTCCCTCTGCCCCCTGCCCCTCTCCCCAACTCACATGCTGTTTCTTTCTAAAATTAAAGAGAGAGACCAGGCTTCAGAGGATCAAGGGAACAGGGTCGAGCAAACCCAGCTCACAAGAAAAGGGGGGAGAGCCAGCTTATGAACGTCCTCTTCACCTCCCACACGGACCCCAGGAAAGCCTAGCCCACTACCAAAAGGGTGTTTGAGAGTACAGAGCCAGACTACAGAGATTTGGGGGGTCTTGAGTAAAATCCAGGCAAGCCTGGCAAGGCCTAATGAACTAACCCAAGCCCTAGAAAACCACCTGGAGAGCCGCGGACGCTCACTTCCCCTAATACAGCCCCACCCCGTCCTTCTCTAAGCAGGGTACCTTCGGGCTAACCCCTCCTGAAGGTACCCACCTCTTCCGGAAAAGCCACAAAGCTACGTGTGACATTGGTCACTTGCCTTGGGAGTTAGGGATTTCAGAGAACACCTCACCATCTCAGAGTACTTCTCTCCACATTGACGGGGACGCCTTGGTGTTACTCTCCTCCCCAGATTTGCTGTGCCGAAGACTGAATAATGTACACCCCTCCCCCCGCCAAAGATGCCACTTCCTAAACCCCTGAGCCTGGGAATATGTTGCCTCACCCAGCAAAAGGGACTTTGCGGCTGTAACTAAATGTAGGACCCTGAGAGTCTCCTGGACGATCTGGGGAGGCAGGTTTTAATCACAAGGGCCCGTATAAGGAGGAGGCAGGAGGCCAAGGGCATGAAGGACGTGGGGGGACAGTGAGAGCAGAGAGGACAGACTGGAAGGTGCCAGGCCGCTGGCTCTGAGGACGGAGGAAGGGGCCACGAGCCACAGAATGCAAGTGGCCTCTAGAGGCTGGAGAAGGCAAAGGAAATGGATTCTCCCAAAGGAACGCGGCTGCGCCAGCACCTTGATTCGGGCTCGGCAAAGTACATTTTGGACTTTCTGACCTCAAAACTGTAGGATGACAAGTTTGTATCTTAAGTCACTAGGTTTCTGGCAGTCTGCTGCAGAAGCCTTAGGAAAGTAATGCACCTGGTTTACAGAGGAGGAAACAAAGGCTGGGGGGAGGGGGGGGGCTAAAGAGGTTTGCCCACAGCTTCCGGCTAAAGGGCTGTGGACACTGCCCTTGCCGCACCATCAAATCCACAGATCTCCCAGCTGTGGTCTCTGCACTCAGGCCACTTGGACTCAAGCCCCAGGCCTGCCACTTACTAGCTCTGAGTCTTTGCCTCAACTTCCTCAGCTGTGAAATGGGCTTGCAGTCACCCCAGCCTCAGAGAGAGCGGCGAGGAGCAAGCAGGTTAATACAAGAAAGCCCTCAGCACTGGGTCTGGCCCCATGTCAGGTTTCTCTTACGATGACACTCCCATCTTAGGGCCACTTCATCCTGTGGTCAGGCCAGGGGTCCACACACCCAGCAGGCTCTGAGACCCAGGCCCGTCCTGTCTCTGATTGTTTGCTCTGTTTGTTTTTTTTATTTTTTAAAATGTTTTATTTATTTCTGAGAGAGAGAGAGACAGAGTGAGCAAGGGAGGGGCAGGGAGAGAGAGGGAGACACGGAATCCAAAGCAGGCTCCAGGCTCTGAGCTAGCTGTCAGCACAGAGCCCGACAATGGGCTCGAACCCACGAACTGTGAGACCATGACCGGAGCCGAAGTCGGACGCTTAACTGACTGAGCCACCCAGGCGTCCCTGCTCTGTTTTAAACCTCCTGAGATCAGATGTTCATTCGTCAGGTTCAGACCCAAGCCCTTGCGAGCCGCAGCCGTGAAGGCCTCATTCAGGCAGCTGCCATGTCCCCACAGGCCAAGCCAAGTGAGTGGCCTGTTCACACACCAGTCTCCAGAATATTACCCCAGCCTGGGACAGGGGTTTTGTTGAATACATCTAATCTGTAAAAATATATAGGGGTGGGGCGCCTGGGGGGCTCAGCCGGTGAAGCGTCCAACTTCGGCTCAGGTTATGATCTCACAGCTTGTGGGTTCGAGCCCCACATAGGGCTCTGTGCTGACAATTCAGAGCCTGGAGCCTGCTTCGGATTCTGTGTCTCCTCCTCTCTCTGCCCCTCCCCAGCTCATAGTCTCTATCAAAAATGAATAAATGCTTTAAAAATTTTTTTAATTAAAAAAACATATACATACACACACATAGGGGAAACATTTCATCTTAACATCGCTTACTAGGTAGAACTTAACCACTCTAGCACCTGCGAGTGACAACAGCCCCCCTACCTTGTGGGGCTGTTTGGCTCTGTGAACTTGGGGGTGGGGGGAGGAAGCTGCATTCTGGGGTGGGGTTGGGGGAGGCTGATCCACATCAGAGCAGGTCAGCAGCCCACAGCCTGGCCCTCCACCAGGGGGGATTAGAGGAACAGAGCGCCGGAGCTGGCCAATTCTGTCTGCGCAGAGCCTTCGGGAAGAGGGTCACGTGCCCTCACGAGGGGGCAGGGTCCCCTCTCGGCCCCACTCCCTTTAATCAACACCCACAAGCCAGGCCACTCCAGTGGCTCCTCATCTCTCCGCCTTCTCCCGGGGCCAAGTCCCCACAAACCTCCCAACTACGAAAGAAAAATCCTCCAATCATGTAGCTATCCTTCACTTGGCAGGGGCAGAAATATCAGGAGACAAGGTCAACCAAAGTCTTCAGCAAGGGCTGGCTTAATTCAGCCTTGTAATTAAGTTGTTGTTGTTGTTTTAATACACACCAGGTCAAACCTTGATCACTCTGTAGTTTCCTCCCAAACCGCGAACAGATGGGCCAAGCTCTGCCTCTTTAGCCTGAGCCTGTGTCCCCTTAAATGTAACCACCTTTCCAGCCAGTGACACACCACTCGGCACTGCACACACACCACATGAGCCTCAACTGTCCTCCTGCCCTGTGCGAGCAGGCTGTCCGATCAGGACCCCTGAACCTGCCCTGACCCGGGGCTGCCTTGAGCAAGGAACCTGGCTCCTTCCTGCCCAGGGTGTCTCGGGGAGACACCTCAACCTGACTTTTGCTCCGGCAAATAGGCGCCGACCAGGGTGAGCCGGCGACCCCCCGCCCCAGGTGTCCGCCCTATGAGTGCGCGAATCCCGCAGACAAGAACAAGAACCTTCATGCAGCCCTGGGCACACATAGCAAGAGGCAGGACACAAGCCTGCTGCCCACCCTCAGGGGAGTGGATGACAAAATGGTGGCCCCCCACACGGCAGGGAAAAGGAACAAAGGACCGGTAGCCACAATCCGGATGAACCTCAGAGTATTTCTATACGATTCCATTTCTGCCAAGGTCAAAGCCAGGCAAAGTGAGTCAGTAGCGATGAGGTATGAGTGGTGGTTACCTTGGGAGGAAACCGTGGGGGGCCTTCTGGGCTCTGGGAATGTTCTACAGCCTTGATCTGCACATGGTTGATGTATTTACAGATGTACAAGCTCATCGTGCTACAGGGCTAAGACTAGTGTATTATATTTACTTATTTTAAAGATTTATTTTTGAGAGGGGGTTAAGAAACGGCAGAGAGAGGGAGATGACGGATCCGAAGCAGGCTCCATGCTGACAGCAGAGAGCCCGATGTGGGGCTCGAACTCACAAACTGTGAGATCATGACCCGAGCTGAAGTCGGACGCTTACCTGACTGAGCCCCCCAGGTGCCCAGACTAATGTATTTTACTATATATAGTATGTTAACCTCCTTAAAAACTTTAAAAGCATAAAAATATTGGGGCACCTGGGTCGGTGTGGCGTCTGACTTTGGCTCAGGTCATGATCTCGCGGTTCGTGAGTTCGAGCCCCACATTGGGCTCATTGCTCTCAGCGCAGAGCCCGCTTCAGATCCTCCATCCCCCCCTCTCTGCCCCTCCCGTTTGCGCTCTCTCAAAAACAAATAAAAACATTTAGGTATAAAAATATTTATCTTTCAGCACCCTCTGTGTGTTCTTTAAGGGTTCATGGTCTGGTGGGGAAGAAAATATGCTCAAACAATACAAGGCTGTCTGTGGCCAGGGGGGTGGGTGGTGAGTAAGCCAAGGGTATCAGTATTACTCATGATTTGGGGGAGGAGACAGAAAAAATGGATTGAATGTAGGACCTGGAGGTGGCCAGACGGGTGTCCAAATCCAGCTTCTTGCTGTGTGACCTGGACAAGCCACTTGCACCGCTTCCTCGTCTGTACGGGGGACTCATGGCAGGTGCACCTCAGGGGCTCTCGTAAGGATACAAGGAAGGGATGCACAGGGCACTCAGGCCGGAGATCGCTGCTCCTGCTGAGGCTGCGCTGAGGATCGCAGAGGTGCACCAGGCTCTGCCCCTACAGCTTCCAATCTCACACGGACTTTGCCTTAAAGGAGCCCACCGGCTGGGGAATCAGATTCCTCGGACACCATGTAAAGAGGCTTACGTGCCAGCCAAGGGGAACAGATAAAGAAGCCAGAGGTCAGAGGGCCCTGCACGGGTGGAAACGGACCTGCGCCTTGAAAGGCAGACAGGATTCGGACACGTGGAGACGGCCAGGGAGGGAAAGGCAGGCAGGGAGAGGGACCTACGTGGGCAGAGGCATGGAGGTGGGAAGTCAGCGAGGCACACAGAGGAAAAAGGAACTAGTCAGGTGTGGCTCAAGGAGGCGCCCAGGAAAGAGGGCCTAGAAGGCCCAGGACTGAGTTCGACTTCATTTGGCTGTCAATGGGGAAGCCCCTGCTGGTTGCAGAGGTTAGGAAGCAAGCATATCAGGAAGCAAGGATTTTTTTTTTTAATGTTTTATTTATTTCTAGGAGAGAGAGAGAGACAGCGTGAGCAGGAGAGGGTCAGAGAGAGGAGTGACAGACTCTGAAACAGGCTCCAGGCTCTGAGCTGGCAGTCAGCACAGAGCCTGACGCGGGGCTTGAACCCACGAACCGCGAGATCATGACCTAAGCGAAAGTCGGACGCTCAACCGACTAAGCCACCCAGGCACCCCAGGAAGCAAGGATTTAAACTGACAAATCATGGGGCGCCTGGGTGGCTCAGTTGGTTGAGTGTCTGACTTCAGCTCAGGTCATGATCTCAGCGGTTCGTGGGTTCGAGCCCTGCAAAGGGCTCTGTGCTGACAGCTAGCTCAGAGCCTGGAGCCTGCTTCAGATTCTGTGTCTCCCTCTTTCTCTCTCACCCTCCCCTGCTCATGCTGTCTCTCTCAGAAATAAATAAAAGCTTTAAAAAATTTTTATTTAAATAAATAAAATAAACTGACAAACCGGGGGCACCTGAGTGGCTTAGCCCGCTAAGCATCTGACTCTGGATTTCAGTTCAGGTCATGATCTCATGGTTTGTGAGCTTGAGCCCCACGCTGGGCTCTGCACTGATAGTGTGAAGCCTGCTTAGGATTCTCTCTCTCGGTCCCCCCACTCAATAAATAAACATTTTAAAAAATTAAAAATTAAAAAAAAGATAATAAAACGACAAGCCAGCCAATAGCAGTGCTTAGGAGGAAGGGGGTGACTAGTGTCTCCAGGGCTGGGGCTGGGGTCATGTTTGCCGAGAAACATCCAAACCTTCACAGCTGGTCCCCTCTGTGAGACCCAAGGTGCATTTTGTCTGTTTTTTAAGTAAACTCTACATCCCATGTGGGGCTCGAACTCATGACCCTGAGATTGAGAGCCGCACATGGTACAGACTGAGCCAGCCAGGGGCCTCCAAGTATGCATTTTTGATCAGATGGTGGTAGGAGCCTGAGTGAGGCTGGCAGGTCCTTGAGGGAATGGCCAGGCCCTTGACCTTCCTGCACCAGGCACGATGTTAAGGATACATTTCTTTCGGTTCCTGTGTCCTTAATTTAGTTTTTGAAAAAAACCATCTATTGCCATGACGAGGCACGCAAGCACTTCAAGGGTTCTCTAGCGATCAGCCTCCCAGCACCAGGCCGAACCCAGAGGCACCATAAGCACCGACTTGCCGCAGACCCCTGAGGCCCTGTGGACACACCTAAATGCCCTTGACTTTCACGCAGATGGAAGTGCACCAGACACGTTGCCCTGCACCTGTTTCTTTCGCAGCAGCCTACGTCGGCCCTTGTTCTGTGTTCATGCACGGCGTTGCGACCTTATTTTCCATGGCTGCACAGTATTCCGTGGTTTAGATGGAGCCTAATTTGTTCCTGGCCCTCTGGGGAGGGACATCAGGGTCCTTCCAGTCTTTGGCTAGTACCAATAGGCAGCAATGACTGACCTTCAAATAGATCATTTCGCACACGCGTTATATCTGTAGGATGAATTCCTAGAGGTCCCACTGCTGGGTGAGAGTGCACAAGAGTCTCTGCATTTGAAAATGTTGCCAGAGAGACAGGATACATTTATATCCCCATGGAGAAATGAGCCTAACTGGGAGGAAGAACACTGACAGTGTGTAGCTGTGAGAGTGCCCGGATACGGAAGCAGTAGAGCAGAGCCCCGTTCAGCAGACAGAGCGCTGGGTCAGGAGATGGTCCTGTACCTGAACCAGCCCCCACGCACCCCGTGCCCTGGTCCACTTGCATTTCTTCCCCTACAGGGGAAGGGGCAGAGCTGCTCAGCCCCTCAGCTCTCCCTGGTGCGGAGAGGCTCTGCTGCCCTGGTCCCGGGGCAGGTGGAAGGGTGGAGGATGAACCGGGGTCACCACGAACACCCAGCCATATTCGGTCTGCCTGGGCATAGGTGCCAGGGCCCCGGGGGAAGCAGGCCAGAGAGTATGTGCCATGGGCAGGCCTGGAGGGAGGGGGTGGGAGTGGAGAGCCGGAGAGGATCAAATGTTTCCAGCCCGGCCATCCCAAATGAGTGGTAAGCACCCGGTGCTTCCCTGGTTCAGGCTGCAGGGACATCACCACCACACAAGGCACACTCACGCTCTGTGACATTCACTGCTGGGTCACCACGGATCCCTGACACAACATGCGCCTGACCAAGATGGCCACCTAAACCCCACTTTTCAAGTGGGCAGCCGGTGGAGGAGGGAGGCGGGTCTCTGGATGCCTAACGTCCTGCCTGTGAGGACAGCTGGGTAAACACAGTGGCCAGGGTGGGGCTTCCTCCCACCTGCACAAACCCAGCTCAACTACGGAGAAGAGGGAATGAAATGGTCTTTTACCCCCAACACAGCGGGAGAAACCTCTTGGCAAACCAAAGACAGCATTCGAGAGGAAGAAACCCTCACTCGCCTTCCTGTTCCCAGCCCATGCTCCGCTCCGACAGACCGGAGGGCCAGGCACTCCTGTAAATCAAATGCACTGAGGTTACTGCTGCTAAAATTTTTTCTAACAAATGCTCAGCCTTTCTTTGTAGAGTGAACATGTACTGTTTTGGTAAATCTAGATTCTCACACAGACTATTTGCTTAAAATCCACACACAGGCTCATGTCGGGATGTACCTCCCATTCCTGGAGGTGAGGCTGGGACCCCAGATGCCCTGGGACGGCTCACTCGGCCCCCACTCCTCAACTCACCGTCTCTGCCTGTGTGCGTGCTTGAGTCGGGCGCACTGCCTGGAAAGCCTTCCCCTGCTTCTGCACCTGCTAACCCCCACTGACCATCAAAGCTCCCAGGGTCAACCGCCCTTCCCCCAGAGAGTCCTGGCCTCTGGTGCCCCCTGGAGCCCTCTCTGAAGCTTCGACCTGGTCCTCCCAACTCTAGGCAGCCACTCCACCTGCCGAGAGTCTGGTGGCAGAACTGGAGGCTCCAAGGACATGGCTGTGCTGGGGGTGCCACTCAGCGTGGCAGGGGTGCAGGATTAAAACCCAACACCTGCGAGCTTCCCTCCACAGGATCTTAGGCAAATGCACCCTTCCGGGCCTCGGTCTATCCAGCTCCCGAATAGGCACACTAATTCCAAGGCTCCGGGACCACAGGGAGGCTTCAATGACACAATGGATGGGGGATGTAATTTGCAAGCTGCAAAGCCCCACCCCAGTTCTGGTGAGGATTGGTCAGATCGGTTTTAAGACACTGTAGCTTCCAGGTGGCTCTCAGTTGGCTGATTGTCCGTCCGATTTCAGCTTGGGATGTGATCTCACGGTTCGTGATTTTGAGCCCCGCGTCGGGCTCTGCGCTGACAGCTGGGAGCCTGGAGCCTGCTTCAGATTCTGTCTCCCTCTCTCTCTCTCTCTTTCAAAAATAAGTATTTTTTAGGATGTCAATATTAATTAATATCTTCACACACACCCTTTCACCAAGACCCACTGTTGCGCTTTGCAGGCACCCACATGACTGCTGATGGAATCCCAGATTCTGTTTGTTGTAGAATAAAAAATCCAAGCGCTACAGGCAAAGGCTAGGAGGCTCTGCCAGTGGCTATGGCAGCAGCAGCCATGGAGTTAGCTATTTTTCCCTCAGAGCCTTCCTGTAAATGGTGACCCAGAGGGCTTTGGGGAACAGCCCGGCCAGCAGAGTGCAGGTTCTCGGCCACCTGCCAGCAGGACAGAGCCCCCCCTCCCTGCCCCACCCCGGGGGGGCGGGGGGGTAGGCTGTCCACAGAAGTTGTAGCAGGAGAAAAACTACCAAACTTCACCGCGACCTCCAGAGTGGGGAGGCTGTCTGATCTGAAAATCTCTGCAGGGTGACAGATGCAGTAACTTCTAGCGGTCTCACCCCACCCACTCTGAGGTGGGGGAGGCTGTCCCTGCTATCCCAAGACCGCCCACGGCCACAGGCACAAGACTCCACAGATCCCAGGCCACCAGCAAGGAGACCAGAGTCTTCAGGAAGATCACCAAGCGAAGTGCAGGTTGGAAAAGCACACACACACAGACTCCCCAGTCCATCATCACGTGACCTGCTCTTACTCTAAACCAGGCCCTCCCCTAGGGGAGCTCAAGGCTTTATAACCACGGACCTCACCTGGGCCTTGCGGCACCACAGGGAAGTAAGCAGAGAGAGGGCAAGGGACTTGCCCAAAGTCATCACCCCGGTTCTCTGACTTCCAGGCAGTTCTCTGCTTGCCACTCATAGCCACAATGCCACCACAGTGCAAAAAGGGTGGGGATGCCTTCCTTCCCACAGATATGAAATAAAGCAGCAGGAGTTCTGGTTTGTTTGTTTTAACATTTATCTTTGAGAGACAGAGAGACACACAGAGCGTGAGCGGGGAGGGGCAGAGAGAGAAGGAGACAAAGGATTTGAAGCAGGCTCCAGGCTCCAAGCTGTCAGCACAGAGCCCAATGCGGGGCTCGAACCCACGAGCCATGAGATCGCGACCTGAGCCGAAGCTGGACATTTAAGTGACTGAGCCGCCCGGGCGCCCCAGGGGCTCTGTTTTTTAACTTCTCTAACTTTTTTTTTTAATATCTATGCCTAGCTTATTAATTTCACGGGTAAATGTTTATGACCTGGCATTATGTGAACAATGAGATAATTCAGGATTAAACCTAGAAAGAAAATACGCCCACATGTCAACAGTGACTATTTCTTGGTTATGAAACTGGGGCTGATTTTTAGTCTTACCCACTAATCTTCTGGGTCCCAAGTTCACTATAATCAACAAGCACTGTTTTCAAAACCAAGAGAAGCCTATTGTTTTTCAAAGGCTGAAAGACAGAGCTCAACCCCGCAAACTTTCCGTTAAATACTCAATGACTCCTGTGTGACTTTTTAAAACGCAGTAGGGCCGGAAGTGAGGCAGGTTAGGCACAAAGGTTTTCTGGGTGGGATCTTCCCGCTCTGGTTTCCGCCCCATGGAGAAGGAAAAGGAGGTGACTGCGGGGCTTCCTGCCTCTCCGCACAGGCCCCAGACCTCCCAGACCCCAGGCTCTCCCATGTGCCCCGTGGGCTCCTGACGGAAGCTTGGTTCTAATCAACAATCCTGTTCTGATTAATCCTGGCCTTAATATCCGTCACTTCTCGAGAATAAGTCCAGCCTCGTCCTGAGTGGCAATGACATTAAGCCATGCAGTCGTTCATATGTGCAGTCGAAAACCTTTTCAGCACCTATTCGGCACAAGGCGTCGGGCCAGACACTGAGCCCTCGATCGTTCACCCAAGGCTGGTGGAAACGACCAACCAGAGGCCACGCATCATCCTTCCAAGTTCTGCCCCAAACACAGGAGTAACAGAAACGTGAACAAATGCGGTCTGGGTGTGCAGCCTAATTCCAACATCTCAACTCCCCCTGCCTGAGGTGTTCCCCGCCACCCTCCCCTGCCCAGTCCGGAGGCAAAGCGGGGTCCAAGAACAGGTCCCTGTAGAAAATGCTGGTGGCTTAGCGACACTGCGCTCAGGTGCCTGCACTGCATCCCACTGAGCAGATGTGAAGGCAAAGGAGGGGAGGGACCATGAGAAAACCCAAGATTTCGAGACAGTCCAATTCTCTCCACAGCCCCCTCTCACTCGACTTCTCCTTCTCGTCTTCTTTGAGGCTGAGAAGACCACAATTGATTAGCACTTACTGAAGGTCCACTAGGTGCTAAGACCCGATGCCAAATAATTTTACAGCCAGGAACTTGGAACCTTTGCTTTGCACATGCTGTTCCCTCTGCCTGGAACCTCCTTCCTCTCCTTCCGGCTTAAATGTCACCTCATCAGAAACGTGCCTGCTCAGGCAGGAATGCCCTGATGCTCCCTCAGAGTGCCCACGACAACTGTCATGGCCCGTTTGCCGTCTCTCTCCCCAGCAGGACTCGGCTCCCTGCACTATCTGACACACAGACATGCAGCAGTTTTTTGTTTTGTTTTGTTTTGTTTTTAACAGGCTCCACACCAGAGGTGGGGCTTGAACTCAGGACCCTGAGATCAAGAGGCGTCTGCTCTACTCACTGAACCTGCCAGGCGCCCCAGCAATACCTCTTGCTTAAATAAATTAAGCCACCTGTAATAAAACAATAAAAGCCCCAGGTTCACTGAGCAGGTACTATGTGCCACGTGTCGCGCGGAGCTCCACGCAGACATGAGGTCATGACAGCCGCGTGACGGCCACACTATTATTACTCCTGGTTACAGATGTAGGAAACTGCGTCATTTCCCCCCCTATTTTTAAAGAACAGAAATTAGAACCTGGTAAGCAACTTGCCCAAGGCCACGGAGGGCTGACAAGAGAGCAAGGCTCTGAACATCTCCCGACCTGAATGTCTCCCAGGCCACCAGGACTGCTCAGCCCCTTCCCTCTGCACGGCAGCGCCCAAAGGGGCGTATTTCTTTCTCCCGTGCCGCCAGGGACCGGTCGTCCCCTTCCTGAGTTCTCAGCCTCCTCTCCCAAGGCACCCAGTTCAGACAGCTTCTGACTCCCCCCTTCGTGTCCTACACCCCGAGCTCCCACACCGGATGCAATGCGATGTCTTGTAAAACAGTCCCTCGGCTTTCTGCCCCAGGGCTTTCTGGGACTACAGAAGCTTCGAGAATGCTGACCCCTTGACATCCAGCACAGCAGGCAGGGAGGGCATGCCCCTCCCCAGTGAGCTCACACATGGGACCTGTAGTTAAACCCAGCTTTCCAACCCCTGCTTGGTCCCTACTCCCCTCTGCTCATCCCCACTCCCCTCTGCCCATATTCAAGGCGCTGCTGAGCGTGGGGGCAGGACAGCCACCATAGCTCTCAACAGGGAAAGGGAGGGAACTGCCCGCACTCACTCCAGAGCTTTGGCAGGAGGAGTCAGTGAGGGCCCACAAGGCCCAGGACAGCCAGGGAGGACTTGAGTTCCCGTTCAGGGGAGTCACTCACAGCCGGCCCTGGAAGCCAGTGGGAGGGCAGACCCCACGACAACAGTGCGCTCCAGAGCCTGTCCTGGGTCATCACAACCAGAAGCCACTGGAAGAAGAAATGGGAAAGGCAGCTGGGCCTAAAATACAAAAGGATGCCTGTGGGGAGAGCATCCTGGGGGGAAGCAAAAAAGGAGAGAGGAAGGCCAGGGGTTCTCAGAGTTCTCTGCAGGAATAAGGGAAGGAGAGATGGTAACGCTGTCCCTCATGTGTGTAACATGAGGCCGGGGACCTCAAAACATTTCTCAAACCTTCAGGGGCTCCCTGTTGACCACACCGGGGTCAAGTTAAAACTCCCTAGCAGGGCCTTCAAAGATCTTGATGCGTAGGTCCACCGTGGCCACGTCTGGGAGGCGAGGTATCCCAGGCCTCCCTCCACACTCCGCCCAGGGGCTCCTCATCCTTCTAGCTTCTAGAAGACTTCCAGCACATCATGGGGTTAGTGGAGGAAGAGCTTGGGCTCTGAGGCCAGACCCTCCGGTTCAAAGCTCGGCTCCACCAACTACCACCATTGGAACTTGCTAGGCGGGCTCTCTGCAGAGAGGGAAGGTAACTAATCCCACCTGACCAGGTTGGGGGTGGGGGGAGGATGAAACACAGTGATTCATCAAAGCGCTCTGAACTGTGCCTGGCACACAGTAAGTGCTTAATAAACAAGCTGTTGTTCCTATTGTCCTCTGCACCCCTTTGGGGCCTCTGTTTCAACCACAAGTAGAGCACTGTCTTGCATGTTTGTTACACGCTGGACTCCTTCGGCCAACCACGGCCTTTTAGAAGGCACCGCCCACCAGTCAGGACTCTGTCCCCTGAGGCCTAGCATGGAGCCCAGCACACAGTAGGACTTCAGCGAGTGCTTACCACCACGGTCAAGGCCCATGGCAGGCCCCACACAGAGCTGACCCAGGGCCCAGCTGCTGGCCCTCCACAATGCGCACACCAAGTCCCCAGCCGAAATGCCCCACAGAGCGAGAAGGGCATTCGCTGTTACTCGGTTTTAAAACAATGAAGGGCTGTACTCTGCTTTACTGAGTTTCCACTCCAGGGAACGAACGAGGAGAAATGAGCACAGCAGGGACTGGAAATAGCACTGAGCCCCTCTCGGGGCGAGAGCTGGGCTGGCCCGCCAGAAACCGGGAGCAAAACCTCAAAGGCAGAGAGGGAGAGCCCACGGGCCACACGGGTGGGCCAACACGACTGAAGTAGGACACGGAGCTCACTCGCACCCATTCTGCCTTGAGGGTCTCCTTCCCGCCCACTTGGAGAGCTTTAGAAGGGGTTCCCTGTATAACCCACCACCATGCGGGAGCAACTTACAACACATCCAGAGCCCCAAGGGCCGCACGGAGGCACCCCAGCTTGCCTACGATCTTCAATTTGGGGTGGGGGGATTCAGTGTCTTCTCTACCCAAATGGGCTAATGGGCCCTGCTGTCTGAATGGGGGTCACTATCTCCTGCCCATCTCCTGAGCAGACCAAGCCAGGCACCAGGCCCCATTCATCTTCAGATGCCTGTGCCCCTAGCACGGTGCCCAGCACATAGAAGATGCTCAACCAGCAACCGGACAGCCAATTCTGGCAGCAAGACCGGTCCTGGCTCAAGAGTGACTCCCCGGAGGTCTGCCACGCACCAGAGACAAGGGAGTCATGTGCCGCCCCTCCCCCCCCCCCGGGGTCTCAGTTTCCTCAAGTGCACACAGGGAAGACAACAGCACTGTACACACACAGCCACTCAGAAAATTAACGGGGGACACATAATGGTAAGCACCAAAGCACGAGGCGAATGTTCATCATCCTTTAAGCCTCGGCTCAGCTGTCCCCATGTGCTGGACCTTTGCCACTGGTCATGTTCCCCCTCCTCCAGCAGTGAACCCACCCTGCGCTCCGGCTGTTGTTTTATATTCTTCACTTCATTGAGATTACCCGTTGCTAAGTTTATTGCCGCCCTCCTCACACACACACACACACACACACACACACACACACACACACACACACACCCCAACCCAAGAGCTCCCGGAAGCCAAGGGCATCAGTTGTTCGTGTCCGAGGTCTGTGACAAAATGGGCACATGGGTAGGGCTTCTGGGGCCCTCCCACCCCAGGGTTCCGACACCGATATGCACAGCACCCTCTGAGGAACCTGGGGGGGCCCACCAAGCACGCTGCAAAGGAACAAAGATGGGAAGGGACGCTGCGAACAGAACCTGTGAAGGAAGTCACACCTCTGAGACCTGCATCTCCTCGGAGGTGCAGGTGAGCTTGTTTGCCTGGCTGGCTCCACAGCGCACAGGCCTCCAGGGCACAGATTGCTGCTTCTCTCCTTACGTGAAACACCCAGCAGTCAGATAAATAATACATGGCCTTCACCTCGCACACAGGTATCAGGCGTGCAAACATCTGCTTTGCGCCATGGTGCCCTGGGCGTGCGGGCACACCCATGCCTATGTGTATATAATATCTGGCCTTGCACAACCCCAGGGAGAACACGAATTGGGAACAGATACCCAGGCCCCTGCCTCAACCCTCTTGTCTTGCCATGGCCTGGGATCAGCTGGTACCCGACCTGAGCACTGTCCCCAGAGAGGAAACGTACAACCCACGGGATGGACACATGCGCCCTAAAGCAGTCTCTGCGGTTCCTTTTCAACCAAATATCCTCTGAGCCGCAGGTTAGCCTCGATGCCCCTCCAAGCAGCTGGCTTGGATGCAAGGCGTGTACACCCTCCATGCGAGCATCCCCGAAGGCCTGGCCAGGCCAGCCACACTCCCAGATCACAGCCACCCGCACAGGGCACGGATGCCTCCCCCACTCGGTGGTGCCAGGCGCCAGCACACCCACCGGGCACACACAACCCCACTTGCAAAAGGCCTGTCCATCCGCCTTCCCTCTTCCCCGGCCACCCCCACAGGCAGGTCCGATTACACTCCAGGCGAAGGCCTGCCACGTTGGCGAGGAGGGGGCCAAGGCACACCCACGGGCAGCCCCGCGACCCTGCGGGGCGGGGAGGGGGCGCAGGGCGGGACGGGCTGGGCGGCGGACGCCCCCTCTCTCGTCGGCCGGGCAGGCCACCTTCGTGCCTCCCCCTCCCGGGGACCTGCGGCCAACGCGACCCCTGGGGCGCTCCCCGCGCGGGCCTCTCCAAAACGGAGCAGCCCCCCGCCCCCGGGAGCCCGCAGCCACCCCCCCTACCCCCACAGGGCCTCCGGCGTGAGGCCCGTCAGGCCGAGTACCTCAGGAGCCCATGGCTGAGGCGGCGGTGGCCTGTGCGGACGGCGCGCGGCGGCCGGACTCTGCTGGCGGGACGGGCGGGCGGCGCCGCAGCCCCGGTGTCTCGCCGCCGCCGGCGGGTCCCGGGCCCAGCGGAGTGCCGCCGCGGCGCGCCTGCGCGCTGAGCACGCCTCCGGGGAGGGCGGGGCGGCGAGCGCGCCGCTGAGATCACCGGCCCGGCCTTAAAGGGGCCGCGCTCGGAACCCCCAGCTCTCCGCGGGGTGGTGGGGGCGACCTAGCTCCCAAACAAACCCTCCGAGAGTCGTCTCCCCCACCTCAATTCGACTCCCCCAACCCTGCCCGCC
The DNA here is from genome assembly GCA_017311185.1 of Proteles cristata cristata. Lineage (NCBI taxonomy): Eukaryota > Metazoa > Chordata > Mammalia > Carnivora > Hyaenidae > Proteles > Proteles cristata. Next base: position 421,389 of record JAESUZ010002068.1, on the reverse strand, counting down.
ACAGAGCTTCTTAGGGTGCACGGACAGAGTCCGTGTGGGCTCCGAGGTCTGTCCCCGACCCTCGCAGGCTGTCTGGCGCTTCACTTTTCTTAACTCTAATTACCTCCATTTGGGCCTGTTTGGAAGGTGTTACAATCTATAATGGCTATTTGTCGAAGGATGCCTGTGGAAATGTGGAATTAACGTGTACTGAAGCGCCGTGTGCAATCACGCGAGATGAAATTGCAGAGCAGAGAACGAGCTTTTTCTTCCCATCCCACTTGACCGCGGCGCTTCGTTCTTGCTCTGCCTGTCTCGAGGCAGCCTAACCAGCAAAATTTTTCAGAGGTCATTCAAGCCGCCAGCCCATTGTTGTTTGCCAGCTCCACACCTTAACCCAGGTTAACTGAAAAAATCCGATCAAGTTCTGACGTTGATGTGCTCAAGATCCCCACATGTATTTATATCCGCTGCCCAGACCCCTCTCCTGAACTGTCTCCTTAACACTTCACACTTGATGGGGCGCCTGGGCGGCTCAGTTTCGGCTTAGGTCACGATCTCGCAGTTGGTGGGCTTAACCCCACCCCCACGCCCACCGCCCGCCTCCCCCCTTCCTCCCCTCCCCCCCCACCCCCCACTGCACTGGCAGTGAAGAGTGTGCTTGGGATTCTCTCTCTCTCTCTGTCCCTCCCCCACTCACAGTCTCCGTCTCTCTCAAAATAAATTAAAAAAACAAAACAAAAAACAACTCATACTTGAAGCCCAGTAGGCATCTCAAACTCAATGTGCCTACTAAACACATACAAGCCGGCCCCCTCACAGTCTCCCCCAACATCGGTTGGCAACTCTGTCCTTCCAGCACTGAGGGCAGAACTCCTGGAGTCATCCCTGAATCCCTCCTCCCACCCCCTTACCACTGGAGCAGGAAATCCTCTTAGTTCTACCTGCAAAATATATCTCCACTCCGATCTCTTCCACCCGATCTCTGCCGCTAACACTCTCATCCAGTTTCTGTTGAGGATCACAGCAACATTCTTGTTATAGACAGTGTGTGTCCCCCAGATTCATATGCTGAAATCCTAACTCCTTAGATGATGGTATTGGAGGTGGGGACTTTGAGAAGTCATCAGGTCGTGAGGCTGGAGTCCTAATGAGTCGGATTAGTGCCCTTATAAAAAGGATCCCAGAAAGTCCTTTAGCCTTTCTGCCATGTGAGAAGAGAAGAGGTTGGCAATCTAACCCAGAAGAGGATTCTCACCAGAACCCAATCGTGCTGGCAGGCGCCCTGATCTCAGACTTACAGCCTCCAGAACGAGGAGAAATGAATTTCTGTTGTCAATAAGGCCTCTCTCATTGAGGCCTTCCCTGACCACACCAATAAAATTGCCAAGCCTCTCACATGTGCTCCTGATTCCCCTCTTACTACATCTATTCTTCTCCTTATCACTTAATTTCTATTCTCATATATAGTTTGCCTGTTTTTCTGTTTGTCTTCCATCAGTAGCACAAAAGCCCTATGAGGACAAAGATATGCATTCTTTTCATTTCCTGATCTAATCCCAGTACTTAACTCTGGGGTTGGCATAGAGAGCGCGTTCAAAAGGTATTTGTAGTACTGATGAATGTCTTCTAAAAAGAGTCCTATAAAAAAAATTCTTCCCCAGCCTCGGGTAAGAAGTTCCTCAGGACAAGCCTTATTGGCTGAGTTATAATCATCTGTTTAGGACTCCCCAGCTCTCCAGGGCAAAGTCCTGGTCCCAGTTTCGCTATGTCTTTCTTCACTATTTCTGGAAAGCTTACGAACCAGACACATTCCAACACTTGCGAACCCCTTCAGAGTGAGCCAAACTACATGCAAATTCAGGTTTCTCAGCCCCTGCTTGTCAAGGGTTCCACCTCTTGGGTCTCACTTACAGAGGCCCTAGGCTGGCGGGGTCTGAGACAAGAGGTCGGTATTTTTTTTTAATCAGATTTTTTAAAAATATTTTTATTTATTTCTAGGAGAGAGAGAGAGAGAGAGAGAGCGTGAGCAGGG